>CM066033.1:630060782-631386496 GCA_033557465.1 Ichthyophis bannanicus
ACCTGAAGCGGGACTCTTCAAAACGCCAAAGGTGCGCTCTATGAACAGAGATGGCTGGAGGCATGTGCCTCATTGTACCTCTGCTCTGCACGTGTCCGTGGTGACGAAACAGGATGTTCAGCAGCCGAGGGCGCGGACAACCATATCCTGCATCACCTGCTACGACAAAGAAAATGTTTGCATGTAAATGTAGGGGGTCCAGTGTGACACAGTCCTGACAGCTGTGGCGACAGGAGAAAGAAACCAACAAGACCAGTGTGACCAACAATATACAGCTGCAAAATATTGCCGCTCTATTACAGAATCACATATGATGACATACAAGCTAAACATGGCTTATCCAGCCGTAAACACCATATCAAAGATCACAAACGACCATAGTCACACCTGTAAACTAATGGTGGGTGTAGTGTGTGTGCTACATGCATATGGTGATGCAGTTACTGTACACATCTGCAAAACCCACAATGGTGACCCCACAATAGCAATCCAATGCTCACATAATCCACAGGGTATGTCTCATCAATAACCAAGGGAAAACACACAGCCATTTGCGTGTGGCACACATACCACAACCATGTATGCCATGGTGGTAGGTAAGAATGAAAAGCATTTCACCTGTAGACATCATGTTTATGAATGGAAACATATGATGTGTATTTTGTCAGGCAAAATAAACACTGGGTATTGTTGCGCGCCAATGACTGTCATTAAGCCATACTCTTCCCAGGTCCCCATCCTGTACACATCCCTCTGAAGGTGCGGTCGTTTCCAACATTGCACACACTGTACCACGTCATTAGTTTGCCCCCAAAACATATGCATAGGCCACATAACCGTACGGTGTAGCAGATGGTTCCCATAACGCTGTGTATTACCCACGTAGTCCCCATTGCTGTAACTGTTACATTTTACACAAATGTTGATGTTGCAAATGAGATATGGCCAGAAAAACAAGATGACACCAAAACGTACCCTCAACTACAGTGTCAGGAGGCTACTGTCACAACACTACCACCCCCATATCATGTTGCAAGTCTGCTGTGACATAGGCAATATGTTCCTGGCACAAATATGATGCCACACGTGTTTCCCCTGTCTGGAGAAAACCTACAAACATTCATCTATCAGATATTAATATACACCACTACTCATGTCAGATATTGAGCCTGGGTGACAACTCCATCACAGACGTGCGTGTGTCAAACTGACACGCACATGACATGGTGGCTGTACTATTAGGGTTATTACCAGAAGAACCAGACATGTTAACATGACGGAGAAACACATCCAGCAATTAAAACATCATCACAGGGTATGTGCGTGGACCAAAAACCACCCCACCAACCACCCCATGTTTGCATATGCTACCAACATGCACTATGAGGTCATCATCAACAACATAGATGTCTGCACTTGAAGGTGGCAGCACATGTATGTACAACATGTGCATCGAACGGTCATAGACTGTGAGGATAATCATGATGATATGGGGTTAATGTTTCTAGTCGTACCAGACGCTACAAAAAACATGTAATAATGTAGACCAACACCAGTTCCTGTGACTACCATCACTCATATGCAAAGTGCATGTGTTCAACTATATAACAACCTCTACTGTGATCCACAATAGAAACATGTATAATGACATACAGAAATAAAAGACCCTCGGACATACTCACCCAGCAAGATACATTCGCCAAAACGGTTTACTCCTCAAATTGTGTGAATATATGCCGAGTGAAATGCTAGGATATAGGAGTCATGGGTGGACCCTGCAAACCTAGGGACCACATTCAGACACGAAATGCTGATTTGCATCACATACAACCTGAACATTCAGGGAATGGGTAGTGTTTGCGGTTTGCGGTGTACGCTACCTCCCTGTCTCTAGGCGGGGGACCAGGGCAACATGTGTGCAATCAATAGCTCCCATCACGTGTGGTATCCCGGCTAATGCCTCAAAGGCCTCGGTTCAGGGTCGCCACCATTGTTGCCTAGTGTGGGTATGGCTATGTAATCCCCCCATCCGGCTGACCATGGCACGCACAGTACCTGGTGGAGACATCGTGAGGAAGGTGGGCCGGCTAATGCCCCACCCACTGCGGCCACAGATCGTCTGAAAACAGCCGGAGGCAAATAAATGTAAGGCAGCAAGGAGCTTGACTAAACCAGGTATGGCATTGGACCGATCAGTCAGGGGCTCGAGGTCAGGTCTAAGATCCTCATATAGACCCCTAATAGCCCTTGTGCTCATACGGTAAAGGGAGATGAACAGGTCCTCTCGCATGTCATATAGCTGTCTACGTGGCCTGTAGATGCGTGGATGCCGAGCATGCACCTCGGCAAGCCTCCTGCGCCGTGCACGAACAACACAGGCTTGGACCGCCACCACAGCTGCAGGTCTGAGTTGCTGCGGGACTATACCCATGCCCTGTGCCCCAGCCCCATCGACACCATCTCCGTGTCTGGCAACCCAAGCATCTGCCCACTGCACAGGACACATGCAGCAGCATAGACATGCGCCATAAACCCCTCCCACCAAACTAAGAACAAATAACTATGTCACACACAATAAACTATCTAAGCACTGTACAAACTACAAGACACACCAGACATACACACACAAGACAATACAATCCTCAATACAAACACCAGCCAAACAATCTACCACATACACCTGTTCGGACTCCCTTACTGTCTCTCACCAAACACACTTCTACTCTTCTCCGCCTACAACCCTCAACGTCGACAAGCTGTTCTCCCTCACCTATATTTCTTTTTCCTTGCCGTGACGTCCAATGCGCATGCGCATCTGCTCACAGACGAAGGTCTAGAGTCACGCGCATGCGCGACTCTACGCATGGGTGTCGGCATGTGCGTGGTGACACGCAGATGCGCCATCGCCTTGCGCATGCGCAAAAAGCACCCAGACGCCCATGCGGGACTCCACGTAATGCGTATGCGTGACCATACACATACGTACCACTATTTCCCTCGGCGCATGTGTGTGTTGACGCCTGCAAACGCCCATGCGTATGACGTCACACTCACGGCGCACGAGCGCGACGCACGAGCGTGTCCCACCAAATACACGCCTGCACAAATGCGCATGTGCAGAAATCAAACGTGCAAATATCGTATAAATAGGCCTCAACACGTGGCACACGGTGAGGGATGTTAGAGGAGTTTCACAAACAGACACAGAGGTAAAGAGTGAGCCAGAGCCAGAGGATAGGTTAGAGGTAGTCCAGAGGAAGGAGTGAGACATAAAGGTACAGTGTGCAATAGGGAGTGAGGCTGTGGTGGCAAGACGTCAGAGGAAGGCGGGATATAGAGATTGAAGCAGAGTCTGAGAGAGAGAGGCTGAGGTAGGGGTACGGCACAGGATAGAGGGAGAGGATAAATTAAAAAATCACTGTAGTATCTGTGTACATGTGCTCATTTACTTGACACAGCACCTGTGTTACAGTGTACTGTATTGTGTCCTCTATTGTAGTGTTGTTGTTATCTGTTGTGTGTGCTGTGTCCTGCTGTGTGTTTGTGAACGGGGGTTGTTTGAGAGGTGCCTGTGTTCAAGGTGGAGATGGAGAGGGACAGTGACAGAGAGGGCCAGTGTGAGGAGGCGGAGGATGTGGGGCAGCCAGTTGGTGATGAGTCACCCAGGGCACAGACTGCACAGCCTAGCCACGAACAGGCAGGGCCATCTGCTGAGCGACAGCCGTCACATTACAGCCAAATGGCCAAAAGAAAAAGGGTCCCTGTGCCAGCAACACAAAGGAGGAGAGCTGTAAAGTTCAGTGACAGTGAAAACCATATATTACTCTCCCATGTCCTTGACAACTACGATGTATTATTTGGCAGAATGAGCACACTCACATCTGTTGCAAACAGAATGGCAGTGTGGGAGGATCTGCGTACTGCACTGTGTGGGGCAGGGGGCCCCACACGTGATGTAGACAGCTTAAAAAAGAGGTTTTCTGACATCAAGAGAGGTGTCCGTCAGCACATGGTTGCTGTAAGACAACATGCTATGGGCACAGGTGGCGGACCCCCCCTCACACCCACACTCTCGCCCCTGGAACAAGAACTTGCAGCACGGCTGGGAGACATCTACCTTCGTGGACTGCCAGAGGCCCTGGATAGCGCACATCCACATGCAGGTATGTACACTAACTAATCATTTCTTTATCATGTAACATCTCCATATTCCGTACAGGGCAGTCCTATGCAAATACACTCCCATATGTGTCCACAAAATCCACATCATGTTGCCATCCTGTTGTGATATGTGTGTGCAATATCCTTACCTCACCATTTCTGTTGACATGTCTGGGGTTCACATCCAAACATACCTCCTCAAACCCATCCCACGAGAATATGGCATAATGAAGCACACACACACATGAGTCACCAGACACAAAACAACTGTGATTTCCATACACTGCATGACTGTGTTGGTCATTTCCAAGGCATGTTTGTATGACATGACAGCAATACAGTGCTGCATGTGCACCCCAGTGGGCCAAAGGTGATGCCTAGTTGCCATACGCTGCACTATGGGTCACTGCGAGTCACATGTAGCACTGAGACAATCATATGACATACAAATATGACCCATTCTCACAAACCAACACACACATGCAGTGATTTGCATAAAGCAGGTGTTAGGGTGGGGGCAGTAACACGCATGTGCGGAAAATATGTTACAAAACAGAGGAATGGGATGCTATGGGCAAACATGTGCAATGTGACCATGAACAGGAGGAAGGGGCGATCTGCCACCTGTGCATGGGCACAGCACACACATGTGTCCCTTACCCAGACACATGGTGGTGACACACACGTATGGGAGTGTGTCCGGTGTCTGGTATGCAGCACACATGAACGGATGCAAAACATCCTGTCTGTGTGTTATGTATCACACATGTATACATATGTGGTTTGCTGAAACATATGTGTGCTCTCTCTGATTCCTCCCAATGCAGGTGACTACAGTCAAATGGGTGCGGAGGAAGAGGAGGAGGAGGGGGCAGAGGAGGAGCAGGAGCAGGATGAGGCGGTGGTGGAAGAGGAGGAGGGGGAGGTCTACATTGCAGCCCCTATGAGTCTGATGGAGGCAGAGGCTGCTGTCTCTGGGGGCAGCACAAGTGCTGGCGATGAGTCCCTGGAGCCACACGTGCGCGCCATGACACCATTGCGTGAAGCTACAATAGAGACCAGCCAACCACCCATGCCAGCAGAACCAACACCTACACCTCTCCCGGAGTTGATGATGGCAGAGATGAGGGCCTATGGTGCATCATCACATCGTGATGCTGAAGGTGGGTGACAATAGACTGTCACAACCACAACACACACACCAGTAGTCCACAGTTGGTGTGTGTGTGGTGGCTGTTCAAACATTACCTCCACACGTTACATGTTCTGCTTGATTACCTTAGATGTGTGATACCCAAAGGTTGTAGGGTACCTGAAATGATAGCATTCTACCCCCAATAGAATAGTGTATGTTCAGGTTGATACACATGGATGCAGACATATGAGGAATGTGTCTGACGGCCCAGCACTCTATGACAACATAAATTGATACAGACATTGGGAAAGCTACATCCTGCCGCTCTGCAGATACCCAAATGTCTTGTACACAGCAGGATGACAACTTAGCCATAGTCTGCTGTGTTAATGAGCATATGTTAAGCTATATGACCATACCTCAATGTCTGCATTTGCGGGTAGCGGGAAACATAGCCATGTCTTTGTAGAGCTCTGATGTCCCCCTCTGTTGCTTCCCCTGCTCTGTCCAAACAGAAAAGCGTGTAAATGTACTACACAAAGGGCAATTTCCTTATCGGCCCACTTATATGGAACTCTCTCCCTCCCGATGTGCGATCCATGGATGATTTAATGGAGTTCAGAAAACAACTGACATTTGTACTCTTCACTGAGTGCTATGGCACAGACATCTAACAGTCTCTATTATTATAGCCTGCATGTAACGTGTTTTACTGTAACAGTTCCTTGATGTTGTGTATCCCAATTTTACCTTCACTCTTAAGTTTAGTCAGTGTATGCCCCCCTGTCTCTGTTCTCCCCTCTTGTGTCTTGGTAACCGCTGTGATTTAAGGAAAAGGCGGTATAGAAAACATGTAAATTAACTAAATAACTAAATAACTACACATTTGTTACATGGCCTACATTATCTGGACCAAGGACCCTCCTCTGTGTTACAGTGAGGGTGCACATGTATCACTCAGGAGTCACATATGTGCAGCAGAGGTGCACATGTACAGGTAAGGTGTGTCATCCCTGTGCCTACCAGACATCCCATTGCTTCATTAACATACACATGTCCCTGTCAGAGAATGTGTTTTTCCCTCCACATGTGTCATCAATTGTGATGTCATATCTCGACCTTCCTGTGTTCATCTCCGTTGGTGTCCAGCTGATGTAGTTGTGGCTCGTGCATGCGCAAGCTCCCCTACACGATGGTTATGTGAGAGCTGTCATTGGCCAATCCTGTTGCCACAGCTGTAGTATATGGGTGTTTCACCACAGCCTGTAAATCGTTGTGAGGGCATACCACATCTACGTCGTGTGATGTGCCCTGTGGGTTTGTCTGCCTGCCATATACTACTGTGGACATTATGTATATTGGCCCTCTCCATTTCTGTGATTGAGTCTGCCCTATCACATCACCAATCGTGTGGCATGTACATTAAATGTTTGTGTATGGCGTTGGAGTAGTGGAGATGTATGGAATATAACACGCTGTATCCCATGCACAGGCAGTCGACGTGTTCTGGAGCGGATACGCCTTGCAGTGGAGCAAAACACAAGGCAGGTGTGTGGTGAGATCCATCAATTACATGAGGCGGTCCAAAACATGCCCGTCACCCGGATATGTGAGGCCCTTGAGGGCATGCTGGATGTTATGCGCCGACTTGCTCCTGCACCACCACCAGCACGGGTTCGGGAAGAGGGTCGTGGCCGGGGGAGGGGGGAGGGGGCCCGACATGTCAGGCGTGGGCGACCACGTCGCAAATAATGAAACATGCTATATGCAATAACATGGTATAATCCTAGTTTTTGTTGATCTTACAATGCTCAGTTAGAGCAATTATGTATCCAGTTCAACATGTTTTTGAGGTGTTTGTTATGTGTGTCATGTCAATAGCTTACATATGCAGATCATATGTTGTGTGGGTGTCAGGTAACACTTAAATGTGTAACGCACACACATTAGAATATCCATGTGTATATGGAAAGCTAATTATGAGACTTACTCTGTGACAATAAACAGCTGTATTACTATACATACAGTGTGTGTGTCCAATGAGTGTCCATGTTGTCCCATGTGTATCAGGGAGGCGGGGGGTGTTTGTGAAAACCCTAAATGAGCTGCGCCCACGTCATCTAGTGATGGGTACAGTAGATGACCCACACACAGGTTCCCTGCTGCAAATACCTCAACAGAGTCAGCTACGATTGTCATGCTGCACAGACATGTGATGTGTCACGTGCACCTTGTTTCCCAACATCCTTGGGGATGCAGCGGCACAGTGTGCACAGACATCCATGTGGTCACAGGGGGACTATGTTCCCAATGGCGTGTTTACGTCACATACTCATCGCCGTGAGAAACCCATCATAGAACACTCATTGGTGGCATATATGTGGCTTTTTCCCTTGACCACATCAATAATCTCCTGCCTCCCAACACACCATAGGTACGTCTGTGACAGAGGCAGATATGGGTGGTCTGCCTATGTTTGGGACTCAGATATGTGAAGACCTTTGTTCCACATAGGACCATTCCTGTGCCATGTACATCAGTGAGACAGCTGCTACGTTGCACTGGTTACTGTAGACCCCTAATTATGAACATCTACACCTTATTTGGGGGGTGCTGTTGGTTTCACACACATGTTTGCACCACAGAAACATATGTGCACCCACACATATCACATGCTGACATCCGCACACTTTGCCTAGGTCAGACACGTGAGCATTACAGGTTTTTTCAAAAATATATTTTATGATGGACAACAGAACTGGGATAAACTTTATAGACGTGGGAAGGGGGAAAATACCATCACCCTCCCCCCCTCCCCAAACATCCTCCCCTCCCCGCAAACGCCCACACGCAAATATAAAACACACACACACATAAAACAGACACACAGGTGACACCCACCCTCCCCCAGCATGCCCACTGATGGAAGACAGGGCAGCACAGGGCACATGTGGTGACGTCACTAGCACAATCACTGACGCCAGTGACGCCATTGAGGGGGTGCTTGCCGACATGGCAGACGTACCACCTCGGCAACCACCCTCTCAATCACTCCCGCCAGCCACTGCTGAGAGTGACACATCTCATGTATGCGTTGCTCCATCCCATCCAAGGCCACAGACAGGTGGTCCACGCATATGCCACCACACACACACATTGTCAATGCTGTCTGTGTGGTGGCATCTGCATAGGGCCTGTCTGTGGCCCTGGATGGTGGAGGCAACTGCAGTGGCTGGGGGGAGGCCACAGTGCCCTGTGATGCCCTGTCTTCAACATCACTTTCCCACACCCCTTCTGGGAACTCCTCCACCCCTGATCCCTCCCAAACATCCCCCCCCACCACATCACCAGCAGCCACCCACAACCCAGCCTCCCCCACAGACACCCCATCAGAATGTCCTTCTTGGCCCTCCTGTGTCCTTTCTTCAGGTGATCCAGGTGTTTGCGCCTCCACCACCTCCACCTCATCATCCTCGTCCACCTCCTCCTCCTCCTCCTCCTCTGTGGTGTCCAGGACCACCACCTCTGCATCATGTGGTGTTGGTGTCCTTCGGAAGAGGTGTGCAGAGGTGGTGGCCTCATCCTCGGTGCCATCACCATCTGTGGAACATGACAGCCATCAGCACGTTTCTCTGTCAGAAATATAGCACATCTACATAGGCAGGTAACACAAAGGCATCTCTGATAATGGGACATAAGTTACAAATACGTGACATTCTCATTATTATACATCATCACCCTTTTGTGAGTTCTCACCCTGGAGGCGCTGAAGGTATGCAGCATGGTGGAGGCGCAGCTCCCTGCCCTTCTTCCGGAGATCCTCGATCTGTGGATATGCAAAGGAAAGGTGAGGGCATTAGTGACTGGTCACCTTCTGCTGGTTTGCCCACACACACACACACACACACATCACTGTGCACAGGGTCTTGCTGCTTCTGCGACAGTGCTGTGTGTGTGTGTGTCATGTACTGCATAGTTTGTCACCTGTCAGCAGGCAGTTCCATGGGCAACACGCATATGTCATGCCATGGGTTCTCCGCTGGTGACAAGGGAGCCTGTGTGTCACAGCTGACCCTCATCCCTTGTGACGGTGTGTGTCAGCATCCCACAGTGTGAATGCACTGCCCCTCCCCTGTCCAACATGTCTCTCTCAGGTGAGGTATACAGCTTACACAGGGATCAACATTGAGAAAAACGTGTGAGAGTGACACGGACATGGAGTGGGGGCCCCCCCCCCCGGGATTGGGGGGGCTGTTATGTCCTCATGCTGCTGTTACGCCAGGTAAACTCTGACAGGGGTTTGGCTATGCTGTCACCAGATACACACATAACATGGTCTATCACCTGGCTGCAAAGTATATGTACATGCTAGTTTGTTTTCACAGGTGTGCTGATGGACTGTGGCTGCCTTCTTATTCCCCACCTCTTTCTATAGCATCCTGTGTGAGTGTCAGATAAAAGTGGGTGACATCATGTGCGTGTTGCCCAGGGCCGTCAGCCCAACCGGCCATGCCTGGAAGGGCCTTCAGGGAAGCTTACATGGTTCGTGGGGGGTGGCCAGCAAGGCGTCTTAGGTATTCATATTTCATTATGGCCTATTGGCAAACGGGGGGAAACCTACAAAGTGACATACTCCTGTTATCTCATGGCTCACGTGTGTGTGGGGGGTTATGGAACCTCCATTTGTGTACATTGTGACATATAGGTCAGATGACACACAAAATAAACATACACTGCCACACGTGTTTCACTACAATAACTAGTGTCATGCAATGACAGACACAGTGACCTGCTTGATGTTTGGCAATCCATGACCTAGGAAGAGCCATATTGCACGGCCAACATCACAACACACATACACATTAGTTTGCTTATGATGTCATTGAAAATGGACACTGGGGTGTGTTCTCATGCATCCTGGGGTTTCATCAATATAGATACACATGGAAGGCCTACCTCCTTTTGTTCACAGAACATTCGGGGTCACAGTACCACCTGCATTAGTTGCTTTGTCTGTGCACATGTGTGCAGTGACACCTGTGGCCAGTGTACATGGCTCCCTCAGCACATCCTGTACATACCCTATCGCACCCTTGCATGACCTTGTAGCAACATTGCACAGTTTGTTGCCAATGATGTTGTCCATGCTAGTCACAGTTACACTGCATGTGCTGTGTTACACACATCTATGTTGAGATTCTCTTTAGACATCCTGGTACTCAACCCCACTGGCAAACTGATATGCAACCAATCATTGGCGGAGTGTGGTGAGAGGAGTCATTGTGTGGGTGGCCCTATTGACTGTGACAGGGGACACTAACATAAACATTCACCTTTGACAGGGCCAACAATATCAATGCTTGCACCACTGGCTGCATTGTGGGAGGTGTGTCATATGGGCAAGCTGCTGGCTATGTGCAACCTACGTTGCACACAGTTGATGTCAGCGTAATGTAGGGGTAGGGGTGGGTATTGTTCCTGTATGGCCTAGGTTATGTTCATATTCACTGGTTCAGCTGGGCTGACAGAAGGTGTTTTGTGGAAGCAATATCGACAGGGGCCAAACCAACATAACGGCTCTTTGCACCAGTGCTCATGTGTGGGTTTATGTATGTGTTATCCAGCAACATCAGTTGCATGTGTCACTGAAACACCATCAGTGATGTCCATGTGTCTGATGTTGTTGGATTTCTCTTAGGTGTTAAGGTTTTGAACCACAATCTGCATGGTGGTATGGGGACATGTCTCTGCTACAGGTTTCTGATAACACATATAATGGCTAAGGGGGATGGGGTGCTGTTACACACATTAACCTCTGCAGCTAGCATATCATCTGGAGACATCACAGACATGTGTGATGAGATATTCACTTCACAAACTATGGTATAGGTCCAACCTACCTGCCATGAACATACACATTATCTTACTGACATACCCACCATAGCTATTGCTGATCTGTCCCCCTGTGGGCTGGTTGTCCTACCACAATTCATCAGCTGCACACACATTAGCAAAAGGGTGACTAACACGACGCATTGCGCAGCTCACAGGAATCCTGGGGATAGGGAGAATGCATATAACCTGTTAGGCACACACAAGCATATCCCCATGGTGCCAGATTAGACACTGGGATGGTCTTCCTGGCCTCCAGGGGATAGGGAGCATAGAGCAAAACTGTTAGAGCACACACAACCATATCTCCATGGTGCCAGAAGAGCCACTGTAGTGGCATACCTGGCCTCCAGGGGATAGGGAGCATAGAGCAAAACTGTTAGAGCACACACAACCATATCTCCATGGTGCCAGATGAGCCACTGTAGTGGCATACCTGGCCTCCAGGGCATAGGGAGCATAGAGCAAAACTGTTAGTGCACACACAACCATATCTCCATGGTGCCAGATGAGCCACTGTAGTGGCATACCTGGCCTCCAGGGGATAGGGAGCATAGAGCAAAACTGTTAGAGCACACACAACCATATCTCCATGGTGCCAGATGAGCCACTGTAGTGGCATACCTGGCCTCCAGGGCATAGGGAGCATAGAGCAAAACTGTTAGTGCACACACAACCATATCTCCATGGTGCCAGATGAGCCACTGTAGTGGCATACCTGGCCTCCAGGGGATAGGGAGCATAGAGCAAAACTGTTAGAGCACACACAACCATATCTCCATGGTGCCAGATGAGCCACTGTAGTGGCATACCTGGCCTCCAGGGCATAGGGAGCATAGAGCAAAACTGTTAGTGCACACACAACCATATCTCCATGGTGCCAGATGAGCCACTGTAGTGGCATACCTGGCCTCCAGGGCATAGGGAGCATTCAGCAAAACTGTTAGAGCACACACAACCATATCTCCATGGTGCCAGATGAGCCCTTGCGATTGTCCACATGGAATCCAGGGGATAGGGTGTATGTGTTAACCTGCCCATGCACAGACAAGCATTTTCCATGGGTTTCTTAGAGCCTACTGGGATGAGCTCTATGGACCTCTGCAGTTAGGGGAAGTGTTTGGGGCTCTGACAGCACACAGACCAATATCACAGGGCTGACAGCAAACACACTGTGATGGGCTCTCTGTCCTCCTTGTGATAGGGTGGATGCCTGAAATTGGATGGGCACGCACAAGCATTTCTCCAGGGTGATTGCTAGCCCACTGTGATGGGCGCTGTGGACCCATGCAGATAGGCGTGTGTATTGAACAACATGGCCAACACTGCCCATCTCATCTGGGTGTGTGACATACCATCAATGCTACGTTTCACTTATCCTTGTGCTTGTCCCAGGGTGCTTTGTTACAGGTACTGATCCCACCATATCCATATGTTGTTGTTTCTATTTACATCTGCTGATCTAGGGTCTAGCATAATTACAGTATGTTGTGGCACAGCCATGGCAGCAGCTGACATGCCACAAGGGTAGCATGGACACCTCTATGACCATGTCCATCACCACCTGGGTGCAGGTCACCACACTCACAAATGACACAGATACATTTTGCTATGTCTTCTCATCTTGTGCACATTACTGACTCACAGTACCTCATAACAACAGCATGTACATTTGCAATTAGCACAGGCTACAGATCTCATTTTGAGGTACAGGCACCATACACTTACCTCACGTGGGTAGTCTGCTTCACTATTGAACCGTCTTTGTAGACGTTGCCACGCCCTTAGGACCTTGGAGCTGTCCCTGTGCCCGGTGGCCCCTGGGAAGAGCTTGTGCTGGCGTGGTGCGATCAGCCGGGACAGGTGCCTGAGCTCTCGGAGGTTGAAGGAGGGCTTCCTTACTCTGGGCGCCATTTTCAGATATTATCACCTGATTGGACGCAGCGTGCATCACGCACATGCGTAGGGCACCTGACGCGCAAATTTACGTGCACCTGCGCCACGCATATGGCGCAGTTCAGACACGTATGGCGTCCATGTGCGCACCGAACGCAGTACGTGCATGTGGCCTACGCAGCTGGCGCATGTTTGCAATATTTCACGTGCAACTGCGTCACGCAAATGCGCACAGAAAAGTTTATCGCTAGAACCTGCGCGACACACATTACATATACACTGTTGTGTGTCATTTATCTTATGGAACTGAACACCATTTTCGAATGTTGATGTGTATACACATTTGGGTCTTGAACCTATCAACACATACACAATGGTTCTTTGGCTTCTGTATGATGTGATGTGCTATAGCTTTCACATTGCAATGACTGCCAATAATAAGGGCGATGTTAATTAAAGAAGGTTGCTGTGTGGGTACCCGTTAGTGTACTGGTGCCATATACGGAGTGGCCGTTTCAGGGCGGACATAGACAGACACCAGAGCAAACCTGTGCGTGTCGCAGTAATGTGCGGGGCCCACATTGGCGCGTGGGAAGGCTACGTGGGCCGCTGCTGCATAAACATACAGCAGAGCCGTAGTACAATGGTGAAGACACTGACCCATGGTGCAGGGGCCATGGGTTCAACACCCCATTGTGCTCAATGGAAGAGGCCAGCTGCGGCATCAAATGTAGTGGGAAAAAGTGTTGTGGGAGGTATAGTAATTTTGGGCGGCAGAGAGCGGCGCACGGTTTATTTTTAACGGCATGAGTCGGCGCACCGTTCATTGGGGGCGGCAGGGGGCGGCAGGGGGCGGCGCACTGTTAGGTTTGGGGGGCAGAGGGCGGCGCGCTGATGTATGAGGGGGCAGTCCGATAGTGGGCGGCATAGGTGGCGCACTGATGTGCACAGCAAACAGTAACAGAGCCTTAGCACAATGGTTGGGATACTGACCAATGGTGCAGAGGTCAGGGGTTCAACCCCTCACAGTGCCCAGTGAGCAAGGTTGGCTGGGGCAGTAAGTATTATGGTGAGGTGTGCTGTAGGAGGCCTTATAGTTTATTTTTATTACCCACTACCAGTATACCCGCTCTAACAGCGTGTTAATATATGGAGGCCCGTAAGGCACATGTTACAGTGCACAGTCCGCAAAGGCACCCTAGCAAGTCCCCTATAGGGCACCATGTATGCTGTGCCACAGGATAATGTATAGTGCACGCAATATGGATGGCAACCATAAGGTGGCCTATAGGGCGCCCTATAATGCACCCTCAGAGGCACCCTTATGGGTACAGTATGGCAAGGGTGTGTTTGATGCCATAAACATATGTCCAGTAAAAAGTACAATGCTCTGGACAACCCTATCACAGAACCCCTCTGTGGACTTGAACCCATGACCTCCTGCTATAAAGGCAGTGACGGAACCATTGGGCTACGGCACTATAGCTCTGAGTAAGCGCCTGTGTGGCTGCAGAGAGCCTGCACGTCACCCCACAGACAGTCTGCTGCTGTAGACAGGACGGGGTAGGCCACCCGTACCCATGATGCAATGCACATGCAAATCAGCTGCCCACAGATGCACACAAGATGGGGACTGCACCCCAAAAGCTACACGGCATGGTAGGGGGAACTGTCCGTGTCCACCCACACAGAACCTCGGCCTGGTGGGGGGCCTGAGCGTGAGGACTGCCGGCGAGGGGTAGCTACACACCGTCACATTGTGCAGGTAATGTGCTCACCCTGAGGGTGGGTGGTGGTGCCCAGGACCAGGTCCACATCAACGGCCATGGCTGAATGAGGCCATGCCAGAGCTCAACATCAGTATTAACCTGTGTGATAAGAAGGTGTTGCGAACTCATCATGGATACCCCTTCTGTCTTAGTTGGTGGTTCTCCCCCCCCCCCATAGGTGGGCAACGTACCTACCCCCCCCCATGACAAACAGGGTCTCCCATCAACAGATCCCCATCCTTCCCCCCCCCCCCTTGCACTAATGGCAGTAGAGTGGGCCATCAACCCCTGTCCTGCTGGGGGACAGACACCCTACAGGGCAGTCCAAGCAGCTCCACACACATCCAAAACACACTATCAGACAGACAGTAGGCCTGGATATTCAGGGGTGCACCCCAGCACTATCTGATATTCTCCTGCAGCAGGCCATCAGCTGCTGCACCCTGCAAGGAGCTCCATCAGGACACATACCAGCTGTGCAGAGTCTGCTGGATAGTCCTGATAGGATTGCATGCACCCCAAACTGGGGTGGCAGCACACACAGGGAGATCAGTCCATGAAGAGGCCCCAACAGGACACCCATATATATCACAGGAGAGAAATGCTATACAGCACTATGGGGGTGCCTAGCCATGCTGTCATCACTGCACGCTCAGGGTGAGAGTGATCCACCAGCAGCAGATACAGAGGTCAGCCTGTCTGTGTAGGTGGTGGCTGGGCATTACAATGTCCCAGCCAGTGCCCCATGCCCTGTGCAGATGCATCCTGGCCAGCACACCCTGTCTGAGCTATACCCATGGTACCTTGCTGCTCATTATGCACATTGTCAGGCCAATACTGGCAACAGTGCTGGCAGTGTGGCCTGTGGAGGGTGTTTGTAGCCAACACACACTGTATAGACAGACACCCCCCCCCTCACCTATGCCAGCATTGTGCTACTATTGGGGGAGTCATTCGACGTGCCCACCACACCAGTCCTGGGAAGGGTACAGGCATGGATATGGTACACAGTACTGCTGCATGTCACTCCCCAGGGTGGTAAATACTGTCAGGGGCCAGACCTGGGGCACGCACCACAGACAGCCGACAGCTTGTTCTGCTGCAGCACAAGGAGCAAACAGTGCTGAGCGTAGGACTGTCTACCTGCCAGTACCCACATCAAACGTTTGTGGTCTGTGTACCGTGTACCCAGGTATAGGGTGGCATTGCTAGGGTACGCAGGAGCTAGATCTGGGAGATGCCCCCCAGGGGGCTTTTCCAATGTGGCCTGTGGGTGTGGGTGCGTCTGGACCTTTGCCTCTTGCTTTACGGCAGAGTGTCCCTACTCCAGTCCTGGTGTTCCAGACACTGTTCGGGCCTTCATGCTGTCCCCTATGAATATGCATGGGCTACAGTTGCATAGCATGGGGGTGGTGCAGACATCTGCAGCACAGGCATCTGTCTTAGGGGAAGCATGGAACCTGAATGGTGTTTGGCCCTCCAGGACTGCATTTGGGAGACTCTGCTGGAGATAATGTGCCTGTTTATGGTGTCTGTGTTTGGTGTGGTAAAAGATAGGCGTATTGACCATGCCTATGTTCTCAGCAATAAAGGTTTGTCCTTACTACCACGGTGTAGCTGTGGGGTGAATATGTGGACAGGGTTGGCGGTAGCTGCAGCTGGGCTCTGAACCTGTGACCCTCTGTTCTTGCACACACTGTCTGTGTGCACTGCACCACCGTGTAGCCACTGATTGGCTGCAATCCCTGGGTGGTCCATGACTGTACATCCGACAGGGCCTGTCTGTTGCAGTGGACGGTGCCAGCCTGCACATGGCCTGGCCACTGTCCTCTGTGGCTAGCAGCCACTGCCCCCTCCACCATCTGAACCCTTCCGCCAACATGCTGGCATGTCCTTATCCTTGCAAAGGGATATGACCTGATTGCGTAGTGGAACCCCAGGACTGTATTTGGCTCACATGGTATAGCGGTCTAGCTGTTGTTCTTTAGCAAGGTTTTTGTGGAACGTGGGCCACCCATTACGTGATCATGACCAGGGACACAATTGGCCCTTGGCACGTGGGGTGACGGCATGTACAGGCACATCTGTCGTACATAACCTCTACCTACTTAACCTCTACCTACGTGTCCTTGGCCCCTACAGTTGTGGCACTACAGGACTGCATTTGGGGGACGCGGCTGTTGGTGATGCACATTGTGCTGGTGTGTGTGTGGTGTAGGGTAAAATATGGGTGTTTGCAACATGCTTTTGTTCTGTGCAATAAAGGGGTGTCTCTGCTATCTGTGTTTAGTGGTGGGTTAAATATTGGGATTGTGCTGGCATGTGCCACAGCTGGGATTTGAACGTGTGACCCTCTGGTCCTAGAGGTACCGGCTCTGTCCACTGCACCACACTGTGGCCACAGAGACAGTGCAGTCCCTGGAGATAGTAGACCTGGCAGGGTGGGGTTCCAAAACCTGCTCTGCACATTATTACTGTGAGCTCCTTCACCCTGTCTGGTGACAAACGTGCAAATATAACACGGGTATGACGTCCGAACAGAGGGGGATAGCATATTCCCATGCTGGGCAACAGTGCTATTGATGGACAACCATAAGTAACACTCCCAGGAGGGGTCCAATACACGGAGACGTTTTTGGAGGTGTCTCCGCTCCGTGCCCCTTTCCAAACAACTGTTATTTTATTTTTTAGGAGCTCTGCTGGGTGTGTTTTTAACTTTTGCGCATTACTATACCTGTTCCCCAGCTGATTTACTATTTTAATGCTTTTGTTGTGGTAATTTCCTCTTTTTCATTGCAGTTTTGTGCTGTGCACATGTATCACACTGCTGACGTTTTGCATGTTTCCCCGGTTTTGCTGTACATTGCTGACGGAAATGGTTTCTCTTCCCTTTATATGCCCTCTACCGCGAGTGTTTCACTCGCGCTATTTTTTACATGTAAATTCGGGCCCGATACTGTGCGGGGAGCCTCTCCCCTCCCACTCTCCACCCATTGACCCCGTCCCTCCGCCCCTCCGGAGCCTTCCTCCGCCCTCCTTTAGCCGTTCCACGCCTCTATCGGACATTTGCGGGCCCGCACTTGTACGGGGCCCGTTACTGAACCGCGTACCTGTGCGGGGGTGACACGCACGTGTGCGGGGCGTTTAAACGTGTTTCTGCGCGTTTCAATGCCGCGTTACCGTGCGCTATTTTGCGCCGCGCAGATTTGCGGACTTTAGTAAACATGCCCCTGAGTTTGACTCTGCTGTGTATAGGAAGGATAAAATTTCCTCTTTTTGCTGAAAGAGGGTTTTTTATAAGGTTTCTTTTTGTCTGGAGTGGCTGTAGATTTCGACAATCTATCTAGAGTAGTATTGTCGGCATCTAACTCGTTTGCCTTTTCCTGCCAGTTCTTGCCAAAGAGATTCTCTCCCGTGCAAGGAATATTACCTAACTTGTCCTGTACCCAAGTCTCCAAGTCTGATGCCTGAAGCCAGGCAATCCGTCGTGTGCCAAAGGCAATAGCAGAGGTTCTGCTGATGCATTCAAAGCAGTCAAAGGCTGCACGATTTACAAACTTGGAGACATCTTGAGCATGCTTAACTAGAGCAAGAAAGTCTTGTCTCTTGTCATCTGGAAGAAATGGGCTCATAAGCTCCAAGTCTCCTGTAACTTCCTTGAGGAACATTCCCATATATAGTATATATGAACTGATCCTAGCTGAAAGCATGGAAGCCTGAAAACTTTGGCGCCCAAAAGCATCCAGAGTCCAGAAGAAGCTTGCTGTGGAAGCAAAAACGCGAAATAAAGATTTTTTCAAGTACATTCGTAGCAAAAAACTTGTGAGAGAGTCAGTTGGTCCATTAGATGATAGAGGAGTTAAAGGGGGCACTAAGAGGCGACAAGGCGATAGCGGAGGGACTGAATGAATTCTTTCCTTCGGTCTTTACTGAGGAAGATGTAGGGATGTTACCCATGACTGAAGTGGTATTTAAAGGTGCGGAAGAATTGAAGGAAATATCGATACATCGGGAAGATGTATTACAACTATTAGATAAACTGAAGAGTAGCAAATCACCTGGGCCGGATGGTATATATCCAAGGCTGTTGAAAGAACTGAAATATGAGATTGCAGACCTGCTATTAGTAATCTGTGAACTGTCATTAAAATCATCTCTAATACCTGAAGATTGGAGGATCGCCAATGTAACACCAATTTTTAAAAAGGGTTCCAGGGGTGATCCAGGAAACTACAGACCGGTGAGCCTCATGTCAGTACCGGGAAAAATGGTGGAAACCATCATAAAGAATAAAATTACTCAGCATGTAGATAGTCATGGCCTAATGGGAGACAGCCAACATGGCTTTAGACAAGGAAGATCTTGTCTTACTAATCTGTTATGTTTTTTTGAAAGTGTGAATAAACAGGTGGACAAAGGTGAGTCAGTTGATATAGTGTATCTGGACTTTCAGAAAGCCTTTGACAAGGTACCTCATCAGAGTCTTTTGGCAGAACTAAAGAGTCATGGGATAGGAGGCAGTGTACTACTGTGGGTCAAGAACTGGTTAAAAGATAGAAAGCAGAGGGTTGGGCTAAATGGCTAATTTTCCCAATGGAGAAAGGTGAATAGTGGTGTACCCCAGGGATCTGTGCTGGGTTTGCTGCTTTTTGACATATTCATAAATGACCTGGAAAGTGGAATAACGAGTGAGGTTATCAAATTTGCAGATGACACAAAACTATTTAAAGTTGTTAAAACCCAAGAGGATTGTGGAAACTTTGAAGAGGATCTTGATAAATTAGAAGACTGGGCATCAAAATGGCAGATGAAATTTAATGTGGACAAGTGCAAAGTTATGCACCTAGGGAAGAACAACCCAAACTATGGTTACACAATGCAAGGTTCCACATTAGGAACCACCATCCAGGAAAATGATTTAGGCGTCATTGTGGATAACATGTTAAAACCCTCGGCCCAGTGTGCAGCGGCGGCCAAGAGAGCAAATAGAATGCTAGGTATCATAAGGAAAGGAATGGAAAATAAAACAAAAGATATTATAATGCCTCTATATCGTTCCATGGTGAGACCGCACCTTGAATATTGTGTGCAATTCTGGTCGCCATATCTTAAAAAGGATATAGAGTTATTAGAAAAGGTTCAGAGAAGAGCCACCAAAATGGTTAAGGGGATGGAAGGATACTCCTATGAAGAAAGGCTAAAAAGGTTAGGGCTCTTTAACCTGGAAAAGAGATGGCTGAGGTATGATAAAAGTCTATAAATTAATGAATGGAGTGGAACGGGTAAACGTAGATCGATTGTTTACGTTATCAGAATATAGAAAGACTAGGGGACATGCAATGAAGCTACAGGGTAAACTATTAAAAACTAATAAAAGAAAATATTTTTTCACTCAACGTGTAATCAAACTCTGGAATTTGTTACCGGAGGATGTAGTAATGGCTGTTAGTGTAGCTGGGTTTAAAAAAGGTTTGGACAAGTTCCTGGAGGAAAGGTCCATAAACCATTATTAAGAAGGGACCCAGGATATCAATGCTTGACCCAGTACAAGCATTGCGGAACCTGTGTCTTTTGGGGAAACTGCTAGGTACGTATGACCTAGATTGGCCACTGTTGGAAACAGGATACTGGGCTTGATGGACCTTGGTCTGACCCAGTATTGCATATCTTATGTTCTTATGTTCAGAGTCCTGCATTCACGACCTGGAGGATTGGATGCATGCCTCTTTCTACTTTTCATCCTATGCATGGCTGACTCCACCACCATTGAATGGTGTGGCAGCTGAGTCTTTTGAAATCCAGGACATGGCAGAACTCGATACATAGTATCAAGTCTCCTAGAGTGAGGAGATGTAGTCAGAGGTGTCTCCCGCATTCTGAGCATCAAGCTATGCAGAATTTCATGGATGGGCAGAGTGGCTGCCTCCTTTGGAGCTTTAGGATATTGGAGAATTTCCAATTCCTTTGCTCTGGGTTCCTCTTCAGGAGCCACCGTGATTGAAAGGCCCTTAGCCATATCACAAATAAAATCCTGAAAAGACATGTCCTCTGGAGGTGACATTCTGCGTTGGGGAGAAGAGGAATCTTCTGGGAGAAACCCTCTAGTACCAGCAGAATTGTCAGAGTCTTCGGAATCGGAGGATTCGAAGTATTCCTGATCACGATGCTCATGCAAAGCACGGTCCCGGTATCGATCGAAGTCGATACTGATCTGTCGATTCCAGCCAAAGATGGCATGGGAAGAATTCCCACCGGGGCCGGTACCGTTGGTACCTGTATCGTTGGTACCGGTACCAGTGTCTGTACCGGTGTATGTACCGGCATTGGTGCCGATGTTGGTACCAGTGCCCGTTGGACCAACGGTACCACAGCTGAGAGAAGAGCTGCGATGCTGCATTCGGTAGCGAGGAGCCTCTGGTCTATCGACGCTGCCGATGCCTGGGTGTCGGTACTGGTGAAAACGGCCGGGACCCCTGAGCATGGCACAGGTAGTTCTTGCAAGGTCGAGGCCTCGAGAACATCCTGGAGCCCCATTGATGCTTTGGAAGCCGAAGCCTCTCGCCGGGGCTGCTTTGCCGGTTTGGTTCCCTCAAGGGCAATGCCAATGGCCTCTCAATGCTTAGCAGGAGAGCTACCCTTTGAGGACCGGCTTTTATGTTTAGTTACCTGAGATCCATGGGAGGAAGAGGAGGCCCTTGAAGATGTCGATGCAATGGATCTAGCATCCAAAGAAAAGAGGGTACCGAGCTTTGCAGCCCAGTTCTGTCTTCCTCTTTTAGTCATCCCCATACAGGAGAGACATTCAGATGGAGAATGTTCAGGCCCTAAACATTTAAGACACCAATCATGGGTGTCAGTGGAGGAAATGGTATCGCCACACTTAGTACATTTTTTAAAACCACTAGTTGGTTTTTCCATGTTTTAGGAAAATGGGGCCTAGTGCCCAAAATGGCGCCTAGCACCGTAAAAGAAAAGTTTCTGAAGAGAAAGAGTTCAAAGTATAAGGGGTTTTTTTTTTGGAAAAGAAAAGAACCGGCAGTATCGGTAAGTGTCGTGTGGAGGCAAACGCGACCACAAGAAAACAATTTTAAAGACGGAATTTTCTGCGGTGACACAGTATGGATCCTGTCGGCTCCACGGAAAACGAAGAACTGAAGAGGGACAGTTGGAAAGGCGGGAAGGCAGCGCATGTGCTGAGGGATGCTCCCAAAAGCGTTCCTATTGGACGCTGGGGAGCGTTCCCGCACAGGCTCCGTCGGTACCGACGATACCATATGTGAAGACTACATTCCTACTTGTTCCTGGAGATAAAGGCAGCTTAGTATCAGATGTCATTTGAGACTGAGGTTGGTATAGAAGTCCTGAAGCTATTCAACGCTACCACAGAGGAAATGGGTTCCAGAATGGCTACCCTGAGTTTTCTCATTCTAATACTGAATATTCTATAGCCAAAGTTGGAGGGTTTTTGGTAGTGACAGGGATTCATAACAGGGGTTTTTCATGGTATTGGACATCTTGCCTGGTGAAATGGAAAAAAGTTAAAACCACTCATGAAGGAGGATGCTCATATGTTAGCTAGTGTCTGTGACTCATGAGTGAAAGATTCTATTGTTCTGCAGTACAACAAACTGACTTACTGGAAGGAAAAGCTGGTGGTTGAGGTGGAAGAAAGGGAACACCAGAGGTAGAGGCGTAGTGGTGGTGCAGCATGGGAGTAGGTACTGTGTGCAGTCTACCAATGCACCTAGAGAAACCCTGGTTATTCTTGTCCACCAGATGTTCCAGGTTCTGCAGATCCAATGATGGCAGACTCCTCTCTGCACGGGAGCAGTATCCATATGGTTAGACATAAAACAAAGTACAGGCTGCCCTGGGGCATACACATCTTCAACTGCCTTATCAGTCTGTCATATCTGAAGCAGCATTGAAGAAACCCAAAATGTCCAAGTCTACTTCTACTACTACTAATTTGTATAGTGCTACAAGGTATAAAGATGTAAGACACAGTCCCTGCTCATCAGAGCTTACAATCTAACCAAGATGAAAAACATCACAAAACTGGGGACTCGAGTATGGTAAGATCCACATGAGTAGTGAATGAGAGAGTGAGAGGCATCAGGATCCAAAAGCAGCCTCAAATAGATGGCTTTTTAGATTGGTTGTTTACTCCATCAAAAAGTAGGAAAACTAGGGGACATGCAATGAAGCGACAATGTAACACACTTAAGACTAATAAGATATTTTTTCACTCAACGCATCATCAAACTCTGAAATTTGTTAACAAAGGATGTGGTAAAAACTGTTAATGTAGCTGGGTTTAAAAAAAAGTTTCAACAACTTCCTGGAAGGAAAGTCCCTAAAGCATTACACAGGTACACTACCAAAAAACTGCCTCCAGTTTTGCAACTGATTCCTATAGATTTTGGGGTGCTGAATCCAGGAAAAATAGCCAAAATGTTCCATCACGTCACGTTTTCTTGCAAAATTAGATTTCTTACCCATATAAGGAATGTTCACATAATTTCTTTTTAGCCGACTGCAGTTTATTTTCTTGGGCCAAAATAGAGGTTGTAATGGTTAACTAACTAGAAACACTCCCTCATGATATTTTAGAGTGTTTTGTATTCATTTTATACATTAACAGGACAATTGGGAGGCGGGGGGCTAAATCCAGTACTCGCGCTGGCGCATGTTCTTTCCTGTTCGCCTCGCCTCGTTCGCTCGCTCAAACACAGTGGTTGCGACATGAACGTTCCTGTCAAATTTCAGTTTCTTGCAAGTTCATTATTACCTTTTGTTTGCTCAGTCGTAATCCAGCTTTATTCCGAAGTGGTTCACTACAGTTGTAGTTTGCAGTGCTGTGTATTTGTGATGACTCACAGAGCCAGAGGTTGCGTCAACTCTCCGGACAGTTTTTGTTTTATTTGTGGGGAATATACCGTGAAAAAGCGGCAGAGGAACATTTCTGCATTTATTAAAAAAGTATATTTCGCCTATTTCGGTTTGAAGTTAGGCGATCAAGACAAACCGTGGGCTCCTCACAAAGTGTGCAAAACATGTGAGGAAGATCTACGCTTATGGATGAAAGGTAAAAAACAAGCATTTCGTTTCGGAATACCTATGATGTGGCGTGAACAAAGAGACCACAGCAGTGACTGCTATTTTTGCTCTTGCATTGTGAAGGGATACAACTTAAAAAATAAGAACGTAATAAGTTATCCCAACCTTCCCTCAGCAATTAGGCCTATGCCTCATAGCAACGAAGTACCTGTGCCTGAACCACCAAAATCTTTGGATCATATTTGTGTGGACGGTTCTGATCATGATGAGACTCATCAGATGGCTTTTCCCGATGAGTCCAGTACTTCCGAGTTTGAAACTGAACCAGATCCAAAACCTGAACTTTTCTCTCAAGCTGAATTGAATGATTTAGTCCGGGATTTAGGACTCCCAAAAGATGCTGCCCAATTGCTAGGTTCTCGGCTTAAACAGAAAAATCTATTGTCACCAGGAACAACTTTTTATTGGTACCGCAACCGCGAGACACAATTTTTGAAGTATTTCAGCAAAGAGGAAGATTTGGTATTTTGCAATGATATATACGGAGTGATGGAAAAGTTTAAACTCAAGTATGATCCTGCTGAATGGCGGCTGTTCATTGATTCGTCAAAAGACAGCATAAAAGGTGTTCTTCTTCATAATGGCAACACATTCGCTTCAGTTCCTATTGCTCACTCTGTTATTCTCCAAGAAAAATACGAGAATTTGGCCCTGATTCTTCAGAAGATTCGTTATGATGAGCATAAGTGGATGATTTGTGGAGGCTTTAAAATTCTATCCATGCTATTAGGGCAGCAATCCGGTTTCACCAAATATCCCTGCTTCCTTTGCTTGTGGGATAGCCGGGCCCGCGACCTACAGTGGGGGAAAAAAGACTGGCCAATTCGGGAGTATTTGAGACACGGTGAGAAAAATGTTCTTCATGAGAGCTTGGTACCTCGTGATAAAATTCTATTACCACTTCTCCACATTAAGTTGGGTCTCATTAAGCAATTCATCAAGTCCCTTCCAAAAGATGGTGAGTGCTTTCGGTACCTTTGCTCAAAGTTTCCCCGACTTTCTGAAGCAAAGCTAAAGGAAGGAGTGTTTGTTGGCCCTGATATAAGGAAACTCATTTCAGATGGAGCATTCGCTGAAACGATGTCTGAGAAGGAAAAAGAAGCCTGGGATTCCTTCAAGGATGTTGTTCTCAAATTCTTGGGGAACAGGCGGGATGAGAACTATAAGGATATTGTTGCCAGGATGCTCAATGCCTTCAAAGAACAAGGCTGTAACATGAGCCTGAAAGTCCATTTCTTGCACTCCCATGTGAACTACTTTCCCGAAAACTTGGGGGCGTACAGTGAAGAACAAGGTGAAAGGTTTCACCAGGACATCAAGCACGCAGAGAGAAGGTACCAAGGAAGATGGAACACCACTATGATGGCTGATTTCTGCTGGTTGCTGCTGCGGGAAACCCCAGATGAAAAATACGCCAAGCAGCGCACCAAGAGAAGCATTCAGGGGAAGAAGAAACGGGCCCACCAGGAGATTGATTGACCCAAGAATGACTTTAAAATCTAAACTGTGTTGACAAATATCGTGTTTTTACTAAACTTTGAAATAAAAATTTGTTAGTTATTACCACAGTGTCGGATCTCATTTATTAGAATTTTATTTTCACACCATCGGGTGTTTGTCTTCATGTATTGCAATGGTGCGGTTTGCGTTTTCTATTCTTACATACATTACCTGTACAACATTTTTTGCACATTTCTTTGCTTTGCTTTGCTTTGTGTCTAACCTCGCTCTTATATGCTCAATGTTTGTGCACATGTATGTGGCTGTTTTAAGTGCAGACAATTTTGCTACCATCACAGTGTGTTTTGTTGACATTACTCTATTCTTATGTGCTGCCTTGTTACAATTTTCTTTATTCTTATTTGAATAACTACTAAACAATTAGTATAAAGAATTCATCCAAGAAACTTTTATCTCGATCGCACTCAATCTGAAACGTTCACCTCAAACTGCTAACCCAATGTAGCAAAAAATCTGTACGTGATGGAGCAAATTGGTTACCAGATTTGGATTCAGCGCACCAAAAAACGTAAAAATCAATCGAAACATTAGAGGCAGTTTAAAAAAATTTTTTTTTAGTGTACCTGTGTTATTAAGGAGCATCAGGGAAATCCACTGCTTACCCCAGAATAAGCATCATGGAATCTATGTACCTCTTTGGGAACCTGACCGGTACTTGTGTCTTGGATTGGCCACCATTGGAAACAGGATACTGGGCTTGATGGACCTTGATCTGACCCAGAATGCATTTCTTATATTCTTATGTAAAATTAATTTTTTAGGGACCATTCTGCCTCTTCTCTACGATGGGGACTGACATGTGTCCATGGATGTAAAGAATGCTTATGCCTATATTCCAGTTTATCCACAATATTGGAAATATCAGCTGTAAAAACATTCATTACCAGTACAATGTCCTGCTATTTGGTCTGCCGGAGTCTTCATAAATTGCTTAGCCCTGGCAATGGCATTTCTCTGGAAACAATGTCTGTACATTTTTCCTTACTTAGATGACATTCTTATTTTTGAAAATGCTTCTCAAAAAGGAGAACAGTTCAGCTTTGACAGTCTTGGTTATTCTTCAATCTCAGGTTCCTGATGACTCCAGACAAGTCCTGCTTAACCCCACAAGCCCTGCAATTCATAGGAACAATATTTGTCACAACTTCAGGCCTTGTTTTCTTTCCCTAAACCATTGTTCTATCCTAAATTTCTTGGATTATTATTTGTCTCTCAGAGTCAGCGCTCCAGTTCTCAACATACTAAGTGTATTGGGATTCATGGCTGCTGCGGTCTACACAGTGCCTTTAGCATAGCTCCAAATGCAGCCTTTGCAGTGGCGCCTGAGGCTCCAATGGAACCAACTGAAACATTCCTTGTCCAAGAGAATATAGATAATACCCTCTCTGTGAAGTGTTCTTTGTTGGTGGTCAGATCCCAGCAATCTGAAACCGGTATGTCTATTCAACAGGTTGCAAGCCCAAGATACTTTCACAATAGAAGCCTCCTTGTTTGGTTAAGGAGTTCATCTCCTCCATCTTTAAACCCAGGGATAAGGGACAGCTTTGGAATGTCACTTTCACATCAATCTTCTAGAAATCCAAGCAATTTTTCATGTGCTTGCCACCTTTCAGCAGTATACTGCTAGGGTGCAAAACTGTTCCAATTTCACAGGAGGAAGGAACTGAAACAGGTCAGCTAAGTCCTACATAATGTTTTTGAGGTGCATACTCATGTAGAGATGGTATTAGGCCACTCGGGCAATGAGCATCGAGCCCTGGAAACACCTCTTCCCGAAAGAGTTCAAAGTCCAAGCCTCTCTTCCGGGGGATGCCGAAGAATGAGTCTTGGTACTCTTAATCCTCTTCAGGGCAGACTCGACCACCAAGAAGTGGTGCGGGACCTGAGGTTTCTCAAAACCAGGAGTTTTCGGCACCCTGTACATCGAGTCAAGTCTTCTGCTCACTGGAGATACTCTGAGGATCCTCTCCCACATCCTCATCTGTACCCTCTGCAGGATGCAATGTCTGGGCACGATCACCACCTCTTTAGGCACCAAGGAGTACTGCAATATTGCCAGCTCCTCTGCTCTAGGTTCGTCCTCAGATTTCAGAGAGAATATTATAATCTTGGACATTTCACTTACAAAATCCTGGAAGGTCATGTCTTCAGGGGGTCTTCAGTGGAAGACTTCCAATGCTCGTGAGGTGGGGAAGGATCTGAAGGGAGCTCCGGGGACCTGCATTTCGAGAAGTCCTCTGATTCCACATCAATTACCCAGCTATCAGAGTCAGACTCGAAATACCAGAGGAAGTCGAAATACCTCTCATCCTGTGCCTGAAGGTCCCTTCTGCATTGAGGGGAATGCGAGCTTCTCTGAGACCGCCGATGATCCGAAGCCTGCTTGGGCTTCAAGGGAACATTGGACCTCGTGATGCTGGAGATGGAAATTGGCTGAACCGGAACTAGCGTTCAATCCCTTTGATGTCACAATGTCAATGCTTCTGATGGGAACAGGGCATGCGTCTCTAGAATCAGTTGCATGATAGTCAATGCTGAGGCCTCAGTGCGCTGCATCACAGATAGGGCTGACATGCAATTCTCAAGTGCCTTTAAGAGCTGTTTCTTCATGGCTGCTGATTCTGAAGGCTCAGAGGTCTGAGTAACTTCGACTGATGTACCTGGCACCTATGTGGGAGTATAGGAGGCTTGGACTTAGCTATCTGGAGGCTGTCAGTGTCCCTCCAAACCCTTGGAAGTTGAGCAATCCTCCTGCATGGCACCTTTGAGGGGCACTCACGCAGCCCGCCACTGCTTTCAACCCCGCATCACAAAGGGATCAGATGCCGATGCACTCAGGCCTTTACCCGGTGCTCAGTCCAAGCACCCTGTGATGTCAATGGGACAATGTCAGTTCCCTCCTTGCTGGGAGACTGATGGTTCTCAAGTCCGACTGAGCTCGAGGGGTCCTCAATGTTGATGCCCCTCTGGCATCCTGAACCGCCACTGAAGGCATGGAGGCCAATGATGTCAATGCTGAAGATGATGAATCAGGCTGTGGAGTGCTAAACAGAGTTTCTTGCTGTTTTTCATGACCCTTGAGGCTTCTACTTGTTATTTGCAGGCACAAATTGCAAGAAGAGGGCTGATACTACTACTGATCATTTGTATAAGCTCTACAAGGCACAGGCATGAGGGAGGAGTGGCTCAGTGGTTGGGACAGGTTACCTCAGGCCAAAATGCTGGGGGTTCAATTCCCACATGGGGACAAGCAACCTCAGGCTGGAGGGACTGGGGTCTCTAGTCCCATGGCCACTCCTTGTGGCCTTGGGCAAGCCACTTAACCCTCCATTGTCTCAGGTGCACTGAGATTGTGAGCCCTTTGGGGACAAGGGAATAAAAAGTACCTGTTAGTATACATGTAAACCACACTGATTCTAAAGCACCAATTGTGCTTGTCCATGACTGAAATGGTCTGGGCACACTTAGTGCACTTTCTAAACCTGCTGGTCAGTTTTTGGGACATGTTTCGAAAAACTGCCATGACAAAATGAAATGGCTCCATGGTGGAGAGCCCAACCGAGACTCTGTCTGTGCCACTGGATTAGAATAAAAAAAGAGAAAAAGTAGCAATAAAATAAAACCATGACAGCAGGCAAGAAAATTCAATACAATTAAGCACCCCCAAAGAGAAGATAGTGATTACTGATGGAGAGCTTTACTGGAACATGTCCACGGGGCTCCGCAGATAATGAAAGACTGATGAAGATTGCGCCAAGGTGGTAGGCGGGAAGGAGGCACACAAGCACAGTGGAGTCTCCCAAAATCTTCCAATAGAAGCCGGGGCATTTTCCTGCATGGGGCTCCTTCCGGGACATCACCCATGCATGAGGACTTACTTCTTGCTTATCCACAGAGAATTACTGTATCCATCAGACTCCAATTTCAAACCCAACCCAGCTGCCTTCCATGACCCCTAGAGAAGCATTCAATTTCCATTCACCCTGCGGTGGCAAGCTTTATGAAGGGCCTTTTCAATCTTAGACCACCAGTGAAATGTCTGTCACCTCCTTGTGATTTGAACATAGTGCCCACAAGTCTTACTCAAGAGCCGTTTGAGGCAATGGACTAGTCTTCGCTTTGCTACTTTTCCTGGAATGTTTGGTTCCTCATAGCAATCTCCTCCGCCAGAAGAGTAAGTGAGCTGTAATCAATGGTTTGCTAATTTTCATACCTTCAGTTCTTCCCAATGTTGCCTTGCATACTCATCCAACTTTTCTTCCTAAAGTAGTTTCGGTTTTACACTTTAATCAGACTGTAACTTTGCCTGTCTTCTTTTCCAAGCCTTATTCCAGTGCTGCTGAAGCTACCCTTCATACCTTTGATTCAAAGGAGTGCTAAAGTACTACATACATATGATACATCTAATACAAAAGGACTAGCAGTTGTTTGTCTTTTATAATCCAAATGCCCTGGCCATGCTGTGACCAAGCAAACCTTATCTTGTTGGATAGCTGATTGTATTGCATTTTGTTATACTCAAGTTCCCCAATCTCCTCCAGGTCATGTAACAACTTATTGTTTGCATACTGAGTCAGCAACAGTGGAAAATCTCAGATCTGTACCCATTCTCGAGGATTGCTGGTGGCTACCTTGGCATCAGTCCACACCTTCACTACGCAATACAGTTAGGATATTAAGGGACAGTGAATCTTGGACAATCGGTGCTGAAAAATCATTTTGCCTAAAGCCATCCACCCTTTGTCTGAATCTAGAATGCCTCACAGCATCTTCCCTCTTCTCTGGAGTCACCCATGTGTGGATACATTCCCTGCCTTGTCCTTGAAGAAAGGTCTGTTGCTTATCTGTAATGGGGGTTCTCTATGGACAACAGGGGAACACAGCCAGGGCCATACCTAGGGCTGTGCGAGCAGTGCAGCCACACAGGGCACAAGTAAGAAAAGGGCGCTGATATCATCACTGGACTTCCAGGAAGCTCAACAACAGTGAGTTAGTACATGTGGCTGGGTGGATAGGGGCATCAGATTCATTAGTTGCATAGGGCATATTTCTGGCTTGGTATGGTCCCGAATAGAGACACATATTCCCCTCCCTTTATCTTCCTTCTGAGCAACATTTCAGCTTTTCAATAAGGAAGATGGCATAATGGCAGAGATATCAGCTACTGTACATGCTCAGAGGAGCTCCCAAAGCTCTCATGAGCATTTATTTAGACAGTTTTGTAAACTGCCTTATCCTTCAATCAAAGCAGTCACAACACAATTGGGGGATACATTTAACACACGGGGATATGAAACACATACATTAATACTTACAGGGAACATGGGCAATGGAGGGTTAAGTGGCTTGCCCAAGACCACAAGGAGCATCTGTGGGACTAGAAACCCCAGTCCTTCTGGCCCAAGATTGCTGTCCTCTAGTGGGATTTGAACCCCTGACCTTCTGGCCTGAAGTAGCTTGCCCCAACCACTAGGCTACTCCTCCCTCTCAGAGAGTAGGTGCACACTGGAGAGCAGGTGCACACTGGGTTGACAATATCCATGTGTGGTTCCATTCCTCTGTTGTCCAAGGAGAACCCCATTACAGGTGAGCAGCAGTGCTTTCTAATTGATTCTGCTGACCACATAGTCTAATTCACATCTGGTGGATTAAAATCTCCCAACAGTAACATCTCCCCTTTCATTGTAGTCCAGACCTACATGGGGTAATTTTATAGGGGGCTACATATTTTATGTAGGAAGGTATGCACCTACTTTGTGTGTATTTTAATCATTAACATTGTATTGGCTACATACAAGACTAGCGTAAAAGTACACACGTTCCCAAAATAGTGTGGATTTTGACAGTGGGTGAGTACATGGGCTGGGTTTGGGTGGAGGATGGGTGGAATGCATAGATATGTATAAGTGTATAGATTATATAATACTATGGGCCTGATATTCAGTGGTGGTGGCTAGCTTGATTACAGTGGCTAATCGCCACCGCTGAATACTAAACCCGCATCGCCACCGCTGAACACTAAACCCACATATTCAATGCCGGGACATATCTGGCCACCGGCATTGAATATCTGGGTTTGATGCTGAAGCAAGAAGCTAACCAGGCAGCGGTAATCTTCAGCCACTGCTCGGTTAGCTTTGGTGGCGTGAGTTAGGACTGCTGTCGAGGGGTAACTGGTCAGCGACTGAATATTGCCGCTGACCGGTTATCCCTAGGTGCCGCCCGCTGGAACACCCTGATGCTAACTGGTTAGCAGGTTTGCAAACCATGTAAATGCCTTTGAATATTGGGTCCTATAATTTAAATTGTACAAGAAAATTTTAGGTGCAGGCATTTACAGCAGCACTAGGACTGGTGTAAATGTCCATGTGTTAACTTAAGGTGCAGTATCTGCAACTTATGCTACTATTTTATAAAGACAAATAGGCGCTTGCTTGTCTTTATAAAATAGGATTAACATAGGCACCTTAAAATGTGCTTTAACTAGGCTTCCCCTAGGCTTGATCTCCAGTCAGCTCTGTCTGTGCCAAACATTACTCCAGGGTAGATGGAAGCGCCATCTCCATGATAACTCACGGTGCCACAGTGCCTTCTTCACTTGCAGTTCAAAGAGCTACTCTTCTGCAAGATTCTTATAAGATCCTTTACTACATGGTCTGATTTTCAGGATGATCCCAATAAATATTTATCAGATGCATCTGAATACACTTGGTTCAAGAACTGGGTTAATTTTCACATTTTTACTAGTCTGAAAACCAGATCTGTTTGCAGCCCTCCAGGACTGGAGTTGATAATCTCCATTTTAATGTAATTGCATAATGTGATCAGGTCCCCGTTCCATTTCTTTTAGGTTTCACAACGTAACTTCAAAACCAGACACTTCAAAGCGTTCTGCAATGGAGATCGAAAGCTTACATTACAAAACACTTGTTCGCTGTACAGTAGAATATGAGCTGTACAGATAGTAATTTTAACTTAAATACTCATCAGACTGTGTGGTAGCTCATTCAACTTTAATATTTTTGTAGTGGCAGCAAAATGGCTATGTACACTTTTGACCCATAATGAATATGCAAGTGAGTCACTTGAAAGCGTTGGGAATTCTCATTAAACTATGTTGAACAGGCAGTGTAAAATGCCATCAGAGTTGAGCAAAATAAATGTTCTGTTCCAATGTGCTTATTTGGTATACAGTCATTTAAAATCAATACAGACTGATGGAACAGTTACCACAGCACTCTCAACACAGTTCCTAATGCTGCGAAAATTTGTTTCACGCTAGAAGAACAAAATGCAAGACATTAAAAAAGGCTGTTGTTTTTTATTTACATGAAGAGAAATTTATTTTTTCCCTTTCCACTTAAACATAATTTTATGGACTAATTTAAATACTGTAATGCATTTTTGAGCGTTCCACAAAATTTACCACACTTTAATATGTTTCAATATACATACATATATGGAACAGAAAATATATTTGATTTGTTTGTTGCATTAAATAGTCAAACTGTCACCGATGAATATGTATTAGTTTTAGTTTGCAGGGCATGTTAAAGGTTGGACTCCCTTTAGTTCCAAAGCTTTGCTGAAGTTAATTTCCTGAGGTTTGCCGGTGCCTTTAGTAAGCTTCAGGTCTCGAATGCAGCCTCTAAATCGAGTATTGGTTGTGAGAGCAAACTGCTTCAAGCCATCTGGAAAAAATGGAAATGTTAAGATTTTGGAAGACTTTTCCTTTCCTCTACAATTTTTAGAATCCATACATACTTAAATCCCTTTCTTACAGGAAGAAATGATTATGTTAATTGCTAGTATATCGCCATTCGCATATACATCATAGCAGTTTGGCATAAAATGAAATAAGAATAAAAAAAAAAAGAAAAGATAGTAGAAACAGAAAAGGGCATGCTTACTAAGGCCGGCGCTGATAATGCAAGTACGTTTGTCATTAAGAGATCCCACAAATTAAGGACGGCATTTGGAATCAGTACATCAAAGAACAACATTAACTGACCGGTCTATAATGTTTTAAATGTCAAGATCAAGATTTTGAATTTGAATCTATAACAGACTGGAAGCCGATGATGTTGAACTAATAGTGAGGTAGCATGGTCATACCTTTTAGGGTGGTGGATAAGCCTTACTGCAATGTTTTGAATATTCAGCAACCTAAGTGATGCTTGATGGACACCATTATATAGGGAATTGCAGCAACCAAGCCGGCTAATAACAAGAGCATCAATAGCATTAAGAAGGGATGATCACTGGAAATATTACTGTAGCGATTAACACGGTTAGTAGAGCTGCTAAGCGCGTTAATCGCAGTGAGCGGGAAATTTAGTGGCACCAACATGATTAGTGCTGGTGAATGTCTGTGGCTACTGGCTCTATACGCCCTGATGCTAAGAGGTTAGCATTGGGGTGTGTCTGGGCATTCCAGGATGGAGCAGAGGCAATGCCGATTGGTAAGCAGTCAGCAGCGATACTGAGCCAGTGCCCAGTTAGTGATATGCAGTGAAAGCCAGGCACTTCAACCGCATATCGCTAACTGGACAGCAGCTCACTGTGGCCACTGACCAGTTATCAATCAGCAAGAAAAACAGTGGCTGAATATTCCTGCTATCTGGATACATTTTTAGCCTGCTCTGGCCTCACCCTGAACTGGGTCAATCAATATACAGATACAGTAGTTTAAATGGTTTGATGTTTATTAATGTTATTTATTTATTTAACATTTTTATACCGCGTTATTCTAGGAGATCAAAAGCGGTTTACATATAACAACAATTCGGAAAGTGTATAACATCTGCATAGTCTGTATAACATCTGCATATACAGATAACATATACATGTTATCTGTATATGTTTTGAAAATACATGGAGAAGGCGTTTATGCATTAGCCGCCTGCTAGCGAACATCTAATATCAGCCCCGCAAATTTATTGAAACCTCATATTTGTTTTGTCTATGTTTCTTGGCTGTCCCCTATGTGTAATGCATATGTATTGAGCACTACAGATATGATCTCTGCCAATGAATAAAGCTATTGAGAAATAGGATCTTGTCTGAGCAGCAGCCTCTGGCTACATACCAGGATATCCTCCAATGAAGACTGGGTCATTGGTGTCTGCTGAGGTAGAAACAGTGTTTGAACTGCCGCCTTCCACTTTGTTTCCATCCACGGTCAGTTCCAAGCGGTGTTTAATCTTGTGTGCTCTAACCACGTGCCACTCTCCATCACACAGGCTGCCAGGGACATCTGGTTCATAGATGGCTGAAAACCTACCTACACCATTATCTGCGTGGAACAAAAGCTGTTAAAAAAGAAAAGAGAGCAGTAAATCGATTAATGTAGCTTGGTTCATATAACGATGCCGTGTTCCCAAGCAAATCTGACATTCTGCTCTTATGCCTATCAGAAGATTCTATCTTACAGATCAAACTATCTGCTATCAATGGCTTTGTCACAAAATGACATTTGTTTTTGTTTGCTGAGGGTTGCCAGCTATTGGTATTTGATGGGCTTGGCTGAAACGTTTGCTTGTCTGTCAGATCCTTAGAATTAGGAATGTCAACAATTTACTGGCTCTCAGACTCCGTTAAGGCTGTAGACACTCCTCAAACTCCAATGTACCTAGGCTCTACTTCCTCTGCCAAGGCTCAAGCTTCATCAGTGATGGGATCTAAGTCAGCAAGGGGCCTGTGGATTAATAAGCCTCACCATAGCATCAACTCCTGCTGAAACAAGAAACTGTCATAGGGAGGAGGAGGACAGGAGCTACTGAAGCACTTGTGAGTGTGCTGCGCTGCCACGGCTCTCTCTCTCCTAGCGGCCCGCATTAGAGGAGAAAGCTGAAACCACAGGAAAGGGAGGCAGAGGGCACAGAGGATGTGAGGTTCAATCCAGATGGATGGTAGAGGAATCAAGATGAGTTCCAGAGAAGCAGTAGAAGAGCTGAGATGAGGTCAGGGGAAGATGCAGAGGACCTGTGAGGGTCACACAGGCCAAGATAAAGTTCAAAATTGATTGGGGGGGGGGAGGGGAAGAAATGCTGAGATGAAATCTCAGGAGGCGGGCAGAAGGATTAGTTTTATCATGGACAGAACTGGCTAATGTTTCCCCTACATTTTGTACAGCTTTAATCCTAGCCATGCACAGCTTCTGTCTGTTCCTACAGAGGTTGGAAGTGGCCAAGTGTAATTGATAACTTCAAAGTAATTTGCTTTGTGTGGCTGCTTTCCTAAAGGTATGTCGGGGGGGGGGGGGGGTTGGGGGAGGAGGGGGGGGTAAAGTATAGCTTGCTGCATGCATATGATTTCAGTGCTACTTTTTGCTGCCAATGACTCTTGTCTTAGGTCGGGCAGTTATTATTATTTTGCAAAATTTCAATTGCAAACACAACTTCACCAATAATTTGTTTAAGCAGTAGTAGTTAATGGGCTGATTTTGATGATTTTGCATCACGTTTAAATAAAAATTGCAAAAGGAGGAGGAATGGAGTTACTATAGGACTTGTGAATGATTTGCACCAAGAGGTAGGGTAAACAGATGCTGGGTATGGATTTTAGGAAGAAGTGAAAGAAACAGGGGCAGATGCTACAGAAGAAAGATACAGGAGGTAGATGCTGGGGATGGGTGGGGGAGCAGGGGCAGATGCTGCGAAAGGGGGGTAAAAGGGGTAAGGGGAAGATGCTGGGAAAGGAAGGGTAGAGGTGGAGGAAGATGCTGGGATAGAGGGAACACAGACAGGGCAGATGCAGGGGACGTGAGGGAGAAAGCAATGGAAGATTGGTAGAGGCAAACAAAAAAATGTGGAGGGAAGGGAAAGAAGATTTAACTGGGATGATATGGATATGAAGGAACAGGAGGGGACTTGAGAAAATGAAAATGGATTGAAGAGAAGGAGAGCAGAAAATAGAGTAGAGAAGTAGGTCAGGGAGCTGACAGCTGTGATGAAAATCACAGAGGAAGTGAAACAAGATGGCAGTGAATGGAAGAGAAAGATAGACCTGAGAAAAAAGAAGAAAGACAGAACTCAGGTGTGTAGTTATGGTGCTACAGTAGAAAGAATTAGATAATGGGGGTTCCCTCCCCTCTCCAATGCTGGCAGTTATGCGCACAAAAGTAGTGCACACTCACACATCTCATGAATACAAAACTGAAGGAAAATTACTGTTAGCAACCTTATAACTGAGTGACTATACATTTACAATGAGAAGGTTGAAACTTGGTGGAAGAACTTGTTCATTAGTCTTGCTACTGAGAATTTACCACAGCCTCATCCCTGTCACCATCATTCCCTCTCTCTCTAACCCTTTCCCATGCCCCCTCTACCTGCTCTTGTCTTTCTCAATCCCTACTTTTTAACTTATGCACCTGAGCGACTAAAATACAGTGGTTTACACATACAAATTTAGAGGCTCTTTATAGAACTAACTTTTAAACATGAATGGCAAACTGCAAATAACTAAGGGCTCAATATGCTCCTAACTTTGAGAGTTACGTTCCTAAATTGGCCTATTTGAAAATTTACCAGGGGTGAATGTCTAAATTCATAGTCAAAATTTTCTTCAACTCCTAAATTTAGGAACATAAAAGTGTGTGGCAACTAGGGTGAATTTAGGGCAGGGAAAAAAGGAACTTAGCAATGATTTTCAGGACTAGACTCATAAATCTATGCAAATGAATTACAATCTAAAGTTTATAAGCACAACTTTTAAGCTCATAAATTAAGATGAATCATAGTGCAGGAAGACAGATAATGACCAAAATGGCTTGACCAGTCTGCCCAGTAAGATGATTAGGGTTGTAACTGGCAACTACCATACCATACCATACTGTATATAGCCTACAGCTGTAGATAGCCTGCAACAAGAAAATGTAAATGTAAAATGTATATTGTTCCTGTACAGAGCTCCTACTGTATATAATACACTACGCAATCAACCTCACCCCACTCATTCAATGTATCACTGCATGCCCACACCCACACACCCTGCCATTTGATTTATTTGCTGTGTAATAACTTGTTTGCTGTGTAATCCGCTTTGATTTTGGGATAAAGCAGTATATAAAACTGTTTAAATAAATAAAAATAAACTACCAAGCTGTGAAGATTGCCTAAATGCCTTCATTAATTAATAACCTATGTAGTCTGGTTCTTCCAGTTTCATCCATCTTCAATAATCTTTCACATTAATATAGGTATAGGTCGGCATGCTGAGACACGAATAGTGGGGTTGGACATTTGACCTTGACGTCCGCTATTCGGTGGGACCTGATTCTGGGTCCAGAGCTCCCCACATATACAAGGCTGCTGTATGGGGAGCTCTGGACAGGGGCAGGAGGGGGCGGCAACAGGAAGGAGAGTAGGCGGAACGGAGGCGGCCCTACGTTCGGCGGTGTAAATATGGCTTATTCCACTTCAGAGGTGGAATAAGTCCTACAAATAATGGAGATTGGGGCACGCAGGGCAATACAAGGCGCAGGGCAACAGGGGATAGGTCTCCGACGCCCAATCCCAGCACCAGCTACCCCTGCCGAGGGCTGGGCGGTGGGGAAAGAAGAGCGGGGTGGTGGTGACCCTTCCAGAGCCCATGCATGGCGTCCCAGTGCCATGGTGACAGGACACTATGGCAACGGGTCTCCAGCAGGAGCATGGGGAGGGCTAACCAGGGTGGGGGATGGATGTCCAGGGCATTGGAATCGGGGCACAACCAGCCCATCTAGGCCCTAATTCTGCACCCGCAGGAACGTCCGGCTCCCGCAGTTTCAGGATTGGGGTCTAATCCAGCCCATTCAGTTTTTGGATACATGGATGGGCTGGATGTGCCCCTTTCTGCATCAGACTCCATGTCCTTTGAAACCCTTATATAATGTTATCGCCTCTTTCTCCTGATTTCTGTTTACTGAAGATTGCCAATTATTGCTTGAAGAGACTCTAATATATAGCCCACATTCTATGCTCATATTCAATAAAATCTCCCTTCTCATCTTCAGATTTCACTTACTTGCCCTTGGAGATTCACACAGAATACTCTTCAGCTTACCTACTTTCTTTCTAAGTTTGCTCTTTAAGTGTCAGTTAAGTTCCATCAATCTTATATGCTCTGGGATTTTATTTTCTGACAAAATACAGTATTTGTCATTAAAAAAGAACAATTTCTCAAAATATCATCTCATCCCCTTTTTTGCTGATTTTTATTTCTGCCTGCGAGGAGCACTGTCTCTACACTTACTTTCTCATCCACCAGCTCGATGCCTATGCCATTCATCTTCTGATCACTGATTTCCAACAACATTCCATTAGGTCGAGCTGTGCGGAATGCGAACTCTACCAGCACATCCAGTCCAACTTTAAAACCGTCAACTATGAGAAGAAAAGTGGATATTGATTTTTTTTCTACGTTTTCATGCACAAACCAAAGATGTTGTTTTTACATTTGTTGGAAATTAAACAGTGTTTGAAAGCAGTGCAATAAGTGACGAGTTTATAAAATTAACCTCCACATAAGAGGATGCATATGTGAAAAGTATGATTTATTTATAAAAATCGTATATACCCCATTTATTAATTTCACATACATAAAATCATGCAAATAAAAACAAATACAAAATATTCCAATAAAATATCAATATTACTAGCCCTTTGCACCCACCACTCCATCCCAACTCATAACACAATCCAATGAAAAATGTAGGTTCTCATCAACATATCCAGCCCCTGCCCATCACCTTCCTCAGCCCAAAAGGGGACAAATGATACTGCTCGGTATCTCTCTCAGCATATCAAAAGTGATTTCATGGTTCTGGGATAGAGGGTCAAGAAGATACACAGGTGGTGTTCTCTTCAATCCTCTCTGTTGAGGAAAAAGGCTGAGGCAGAGAAGCTCACATCCTGGAGATGAATGCATGGCTGTGTGGATGGTGTCATCAACAGCGTTTTGGTTTCCTGGACTATGAAATGATTTTCCAAGGGATGCAGAACAGAAACAGCATCCATCTGTCCAAGAAGGGAAGAAGTGTTTTCCACAGCACACTGGCTAACCTACTGAGGAGGGCTTTAAACTAGATTCGTTGGGGATGGGTGAAGAGAACCCCCAGGTAAGTGAAAGCTCCCAGGAAGTGAAACATTAAATACCTCTGTAGAAATGGCTAAAAGGGGCAACATTTGGATAAATACATGCAAAATGGGAAATAAGATCCCAGATGTTATTTATTTATTTAAACAGATTTGTATACCACCTTATCCTACAATCAAAGTGGTCACATCACAACTGGAGGGCTACATTTAACATAGGGTACATGACAACATAGGGGTACTTAACAACATCTAGACAGTACAATTGGAGGGTTGCATTTATCATAGGGGTAACATTTAGACAGTACGAGGTAATTAACAATGTTATATTATGTTTGTTTAGGGTGAGTGTTTGGGGTTAGTGGGTATTAAGTTGATGTTATGTCATTAACTTATATGCCTATTCGGGATGAGTGAATATCAAATTATTGGCAGTAGATGTATTACTGTTTGGGTGGGGAGTGTTTTACGTCTGTTGATGAGTTTCAATAAAGAGATATGTTTTAAGGTCCTTTCTGAAGCCCATTAGGTCATCTAATGCTCTCAGGCTTGTTGGGAGGGAATTCCAGAGTGTGGGCGCTAGTAAGGAGGGAGCTCTTTTTGAAGCTGTTTGTTTAGTCTTGTAGAATCCTGCAGGTGTGCCGATCATGTTGTCTTTATTGGTTCTTCTTGGTCTGTTGCAGGTATTTTCATGATGATGTATTGGAGTGCCTCTGCTGAGAGTTGGTGGATGATTTTAAAGATGATTAGGATTATTTTGTATTTTGCTCTGGCCATCATGGGTACTTGGGTAGCCAGTGTAGTTGCTGTAAGACTGGGGTGATGTGCTCAGATCTTGGAGTGTCTGTAATGATGCGTGCCGCAGTGTTTTGCACCATTTGGAGTGGGTGTAGGGTTTGTTGAGGGAGGCCTTGATATAACGAGTTTCCATAGTCAAGCAGAGGTGTAATGAGTGCTTGGCATACTGTACGGAAGTGATCCTGGTGGAGTAATGGCTTGAGTTTTCTGATGATTCTTAAGCGTTGATAGGCCTTGTTTGTAGTTTTTGTGATGTGGGATTTCAGGTTTAGTGCTCTATCCATTGTGATGCCCAGATATTTAACCTCATCTTTAACTACTATAAGCTTATCTAAAATGCTGATGGTTTGTAGAGGAGTGAAGGTAGTGCTTCTGGTTATGAACATAGCCTCAGTTTTATCGTAGTTGACCGTCATATTATTGGCTGCGAACCAGGTGTTCATATCTTCAAGGCATTTGGTTATAGTTGTGATGTTGAGTGCTTGTAGGTTGACTGGTAAATACACCATGATGTCATCAGCGTAGATGTGATATTGGAGCTTGTGACTTTTGATGATGTTACATATGGGCTGGATGTAAATATTAAAGAGCATTGATGAAGGGCTGAGCCTTGTGGTATTCCCTGCGTAATGGGGAAATGTGACGATTTCATTTGTGTGCATTTGATTTGTTGCGTTCTATTTTCCAAGTATGAAGTAAACCATTTTAGCGTATTTTGCATAATCCTATTTGCTGCAGACGTTGTAGTAGTCTGGCGTGTGACACGGTGTCGAATGCTGCAGAGATGTCCATGAATACAAGCAGGAATCCATTCTTCATGTTGTCTATGCCTTTTAAGAGATTGTCGAAGAGGGAGGTAAGTAGTGTTTCAACTCCATGTTGGGGTTTAAAACCGTACTGATGGATGTCCAGTGGAGCATTAATGTTAATATGGTCTTGTAGTTGGTGTTGTACTGTTTTTTCAATGATTTTTGCAAGGAAAGGTAGACTGGAGATAGGATGGTATGATTTTAATTCAGAGAGGCAGAGGTTGTTGCCTTTAAGTATCGGTCTTATCATGGCGTGTTTCAGAGTTTGTGGTATGTATCCTTGTTGGAGTGAATCCTTGACGATTTTGTGAATGTGATAGGAGAGTTGGGTTTTAGTGGCTTTGATCCAAGCTACTGGACATGGGTCTGATGTGAGGTTTTTGTGTTGAGGCCACTCATTATGTCCTCAATTTGTTGTTTTGATGGTATGCTGAAGTCTTCCCAGGTTTGATGCTCCTCTATCGTTTCAAGGTCGTCTGTTTGTGGTGCGATGGAGCATGTCAGGATGTTGTTTTTCGATTTTATGTAGTCTGCATATTTCTGCGGGTTAAGATGGTGGGTATCATGCTTTGTAGTGCCCTTAGTTAGTGTTTGTACAATTCTAAATAGTTCTCTTGGTTTGTTGACAGATTTCATGATTAGGTTGGTATGGTGTTGCTGTTTACGTTCATTTATTAGATTGTTGTATTGAATTAGGGAGTCTTGTGACTTGTTTCTCCTCTATTTTCTCTCCAGTCTTCGTAGGGTGTGTTTTGCATCTCTAATATCAGTTGAGTACCAGGGGGCATTGGTCTCCTGTGTGTTTGTGTTTCTGTACTTGTAGGAGCTGATGCTGCATTTGATATTATGGAGTTCCATTTCTCTATGGGTCAAGGGTTTCATATTCCTGCTGAAGTTGTGGTTCGATTTCGTCTATGAATGCTTCTTTTTTGAAGGCTCTAAATCTCCTGGTTATGGTCTCATTTTCCTTGTGTTAGATGATGTCATTTAGTGTCAATGTGAATTCAATTAGATGGTGAGCTGACCAAGGAACCGGTGTGATTATTGGTGTAGTGATCTTGCCTTGATCCACCAGGTGCTTTGGGATAAAAACCATATCCGGAGTTGTACCGTGTTGGTGTGTTGGGGTATTGATAACTTGGTAGTATTTTAGCGATTCCATGGCTTTTAGGAATGATGTAGTTTCCTTGGTGGATGTGGAGGTAAGGTTGTAGTATCCTAGTGCAATGAGGGGTTTGAGCTTTTTGCTGTGTGTACATATTGTTTCAAGTACCGTAGAGAGATATTCCGTTGTGGTTCCAGGGGGTCTGTAGGTGAGGGAGATGCTGAGGTGTTTATTGGCTATGATGATTGTGTTTGATTCTATCGTGTTTGCAGTAGAGATTGTTTTGAACCTGTACTCTTTTCTGGTCAGTATTAGCACTCCTCCACCTCTCTTGATGCAATTGAATGCTGTGTAACCTTCTGGGATGATTTGATTTAATATTACCTGGTCAGAGTCATCTAGCCAGGTTTCTGTGATGCATATTATATCTAGTCTTTTGTCTTGTATGAGGTTGAGGATAGTATTTGGTTTGTTCCCGATTGATCTGGTGTTTAGTAGGGCCCATTTGATGTTCGTTGTTGTGATTGGGTTAGTGTGTACCCTATTTGTGAGGTGGGTATTTATTTATTTATTTAAAAGTATTTCTATATCACCTTCTTCTTCAATCAAGGCGGTCTCCACAGCAAACAATCATAAGAGTATTTCAAGTGTTTTCATGTAGTGATACAGGTAGTGTGTTTGTGGTGGTGTATATTCGATTCTTGGTGAGCTATTTACATCATGCGGGTATGTGTAATGTGTGGTATTATGTGCTTTGTTGACTGAAGGCTTATAATGTTGGTGTTCTTTAGAGAGGGGTGTGTTTGGTATCATTCATGTTGGGTGGTATGTAGGTGTAATAAGGGGATTTGTTCATTTGGACTTATGCCCTGTGTGTATGGTACGAAGGTGTGTAGGAGCATAAGGTATGCAATGAGGTAGTGGTGAGAGGATTGCATTTTACTCTTTACTGACCTGGGGTTGACTTGAGTTGTATTCCAGTGGTGGTAGGTGTTTGATCCTTCTCTTGTGGTTCTATATTTGCCTGCTCTTTTGGTGTAGTTTCTCTCCTCTTCTTACTTAGTTCTACTCTTATAATGTAGTCTGTGATGTATGTAGTTTGTTGTTTCGCAGCCTCCGGAGACATACACAAGGTGTAGGTTAGTAATGGGGTAGTTTGTTATGTGGTTAGTGTTTTCCTAGAGCAATGAGGTTAGTGGTGAGGTAGCAATGCACAAGTAGTTGGAACTACAGACTATGTATTATATATTATCTATTATCTATATAATATTAACTAGCACATTTTGTTTACGGTACATGCTAGCTTTTACATAGGTTTTTATGTTAAGGCTTTAATGGAGGAGGCTGACTTGGATTTAGTGGCAGTTACAGAGACATGATTCATGGACAACCATGACTGGGATGTAATTATACCGGGCTATATTTTATTAAGGAAGGACAAGGTAGGAAGAAGGGGAGGAGGAGTGGCACTATATGTAAAAAATAATATTAAGGTTATAGAATTACAGTACTTAAAAGGGAGTGATGAGACACTGTGGGTTAAACTAGAAAGAGGGAAAGGAAAATCCATTTGTATTGGTGTGATATACAGATCTCCCTCACAGGGAGAAGCAGATGGAGATTTAATAGAAGACATACGCAGTATTGCCATGAAAGGAGAAATGCTATTGATAGGTGATTTCAATATGCCGGATACTGATAGGCACATTACTGTTGCAGTGTCATCTAGAAGTAAGGAGATCCTAGATTCTCTAAAGGGAGAACTATACTGGCAACTGGTAACAGAACCCACATATGGAAGGGGCCATAATGGACTTAATGCTTAGCAATGGGGTAAGTGTTTCTGATGTCATAATGGGAGATCATTTTGCATCCAGTGATCACCAGATGGTGTGATTCAGTATTAGGACTACGGCTGATAAAATACATTCAAAAGCGAGGATCTTAGATTTTAGGAAAGCTAATTTTGCTGAGATGGGACAATACCTCAAGGAGTCGTTAGCGGGATGGGAACAGCTGGGGAATGTAGAAAAGCAATGGCAAAACTGAAAGGGGATATTTTAAGGGCAACACACCTTTCTGTTAGAAAGGTAAATACATGTTCTATGGTTCTCAAAAGAAGTAGCTGAAAAGGTGAAGAAAAAAGAGGGAGGCCTTCATAAAATATAAGAGATCACAGAGAGGAAAATAAGCATCAATATTTGGAAAAACTTAGAGAAGCTAGTCAAATAATCAGGAAAACCAAGATACAAAAAGAAGAAGGTGAAGAAAAAGATGGAGGTCTTCATGAAATACAAGAGATCACGGAGAGTGGAAGACAGGCATCTATACTAAGAGAAGCTAGCAAAGTAGTCAGGAAAGCAAAGATTCAAAAAGAGGAGGAAATAGCCAATGCAATAAAATGGGGGGATAAGACATATTTTAGATATGTAAGTGATAAGAGGAAGGGCAAAAGTGGTATTGTCAGACTCAAGGGTGAAGGGGAGGAACATGTAGAAGCTGATGAGGGTAAAGCGGAATTGCTTAACAAATATTTCTGTTCTATGTTCATAGATGAAGGGCCAGGAGCAGGACCTCAGAAAACACCCACAAGTAGGAACAGAAGTGATGGGGATCTCAAACGATTTTCATAAGACTGTGTTCGTGAGGAACTAGCTAAACTAAAAGTAGACAAAGCAATGGGACTGGATGGAATACATCCAAAAATATTGAAGGAATATGAGGATGTTCAAGCAGCTCCACTAACTGACCTTTTCAATGCTTCTTTAGAGTCAGGAGTGGTGTCAGAGGACTGGCGAAAGGCACATTTGGTCCCTTTACAAAAAAGCGGAAATACTGAAAGGATAAGGTTGAAAACTACAGTTCAGTTAGTTTAATTTCTATGGTGGGTAAATTGGGAAAACTGATAAAAGAGAATAGTGAGGTTTCTGGAGTCCAATGTATTGCAGGATCTGAGGCAACATGGATTTACCAGAGGCAGGTCTTATCAGCCAAATCTGATAGATTTTTTTTAGCTCACTCTGAGGAGAAGGATGTTACCAGTAGTGTGCTGCAGTGATCTGTCCTGCTACAGCACTAAAGAGGTGATCACCACCTTGTGAGAGGGTAGATGTCGGTAATGGCATAGCGGCACATCAGGCCTGTCTCAGGCAGCAAGAACCCTTGGGCATTTCCTGTGTGTACTTTGGGAGCAGCAACTTAAAGAAAATGTGTGAAAAGAGTGGTGTCACTGGGCAGCTTCCACATGTAAGTACCAGCATTTAGATGTAGACGGGGCAATTCTGTGACTTCCATATATGAATGCTGCTACTTATCCAGGATGTATAATGACTTGATTTTAGAAACATATGCATCAAAGTGCCACCATTTAGCTAGGGAAGCTACAAAGGGTTTGGGTTTTTTTCACTTTTTAGGCAAAATTAAGAAATGGGGGATTCAGGAAAATTATCTTCTTAATCTCTTGTTTAAAGCCCTGGACAAAATGAGAACTATTCAAAAACATATGCATGTCTCATTGCTGGAGCAAAAGCTGATAGGGGATTTATTGTAAAATGGGAAATAAATGTGCAAGGATCCCTTCAGGACCATCCTATTTTCGTTTAACAGTAGGTGTCTGCCATCTTGTAATGCTCCCCTTGTGGGATGGCTGTTTTTATCGCCCATTGCTACGTTGTTTGAAAGTTACCCCCATCTAGATTGTCTTAAACATTTTTGGGAAATACCTGCTCTGGCAAATCCTGTGCCACTGAAGTAAGTTCCTTTCTGTGCATTGGCAAAACAGGAGCCAACGTTGAAGCTGGACGTAGGATTGTCCAGATCGACTGGAGCCTCTGTCATTTTAAAATTCCTGATGCAGCCATCTATGCTGTGAAGTACCTGGTCACAAATGAAATGATCACAGTTTAATAAAATGGAAAATAACTTTTCCCATTTCAGTGGGGTCCTCGAGAGAGCAATTGAACTGAACTAAGGCACTTATTTACCAAGATGCAATAACACATTAATTATTAAATTTATTAGGATTTATTAACCACCTTTTTGAAGTGATGCACCCAAGCTGGTGTACAAGTGTAGCTTGACAAAGAGAACTTATATTATAGTAGCAGCATAAAAATACCAAAATGACCACGTTAACATAATAGACAATTAGAACAGCAAGATAAACTTGGAGATAGGCAATAATAGCCATATGACATATTATCAGTAATGTAAATGTTAAAACAGCATAGTAGAATATTAATGTGTGAAATCAGTACTGAATATGAGTTAACTGGCATGCAAATTATAAGTAATATGTGTGAGTTGTGATTTACAGGAACAGTTATGAAAATGAGGAAATTCAATGCAAAATATGCAAATGACCTCATTTTATATTACCATGGGCACAAACAACACAAGATATTGAATGCAATTATTTGCACTGATGATTTAACATTCACAGTTTAACTACATCTCAGCAGATGTAATAAACTGTTTTTGGCTGCCAGCATTGTGCTTTTTCTGTGGGATACCTTATGTTAAATGATGAAATACCACAGCTACGCCCACACACCTGAAAACCTACAAAAGAACATCTACTTCAAATCTTTGTTGGACTAATATTGCTCACACCCTGCAAGAAATTTTTATGCACCTAAATTTTCTGGTTTCAAATGCACATGAAGATTTCTGTAGCAGAAATGACCTTAAGAAAGCACGCAAGGGAATAAGATCACAACCAGGATAATTACCATATCTATAGGGACAATTTACAAACGTCTCTGGGTATTTTAACATGTGGACTTTGAACAAATTCTCAGAGGGAGCCTATGATCATGCTGCCTCTTTAACAACTGTGTAGAGCCAAAGCACCCGGCTTTTTCTGCACGTGCTTTCCCCCTGCAAAATGTGCATAATTTTGAAAATGCAAAACTACATGTTTTGTTGCACATCTCGACCTAATCATGCCCCCAAAACCACCTCCATTTCCTGCAGGTCAATAAACACATGTTGTTGTCCCTGCATGTGCTTTCCTTAGGGACAGGGAAGGCATTTTTTAGACAGCCAGTTTTCTCTCAATGAGGGGCAACTTTGAAAGCATTTTCTGTGGCTAAATAGTAAGGATTGTATTCATTTGAAATGACAAAGGAAATATCAATGAAAGTTCCTTTTTAATTTCATATTTTTCTTAGACACTCAAAAATCCAAAATGTGTTTTTCCCCTCCAGTTTCATCACAAGCTGGCCTCAAACCAACTGCCTTGGGTTTAGAAGGTGAGCATCTTGCAGCAGTCATGGGAGGAGTGGCCTAGTGGTTAGGACAAAGTACCTCAGGCTGGAGGGCCAGTGGCTTGATTCCCACCTGGGGACAGCAATCTCAGGCTAGAGGGACTGGGGTTTCTAGTCCTATAGACACTCTTTGTGGCCTTGCACATACCAAAACCCCCCCCCCCCCCATTGCCTCAGGTACACATAGACTGTGAGCCCTTTGGGGACAAGGGAATGTATCCAGTACCAGCTTCTAGTGATTGTAAACCATGCTGATGCCCTTCAGCCCAGGTGGTATATCAAGAAATTGCATAAACACATCTCTGTGGGGACTGTTCTAGCCAACCTATTTTTAACTGCGGGTAATCTTCCTTCCAGTTTCCTGATTGACCTAAACTTTGTCTGGTATGGAGCTCTATGGAAAATGCTGACTACTGCTGAAGATTTTTTTTTAGCATGTTCTTGTACCACAAATTCTGTGACACCATATCTAAGTGCTCTATCAGAAACATTTATCAAGCCTAATCTAGATCCTAGTTGTCCAATTAGTGATGATCAAACAGGATCTGGATTAGACTTGGTAAACATCTCTGAGAGTATACTTAGATTCACAAGGCAAAAATCCAGTTAGCATCTTCCATGGAGCTGCAGAGCAGATAAACTTTGGCCAGTCATAAAACAGGAAGATCATCAGTCATACATACATTATGAGCAGGCTGGCTAGAGCCAACCTCTATGGAGACGTGATGACTCTTCTGTAAGTTGCCTGCTTTCTAACCCAATAGGTCATAGGTTTGAGACCAGCCTCTGACTTTGAGGGGATAGAAAAGCCATTTGGAATTTTATTTGCCTGACTGACCTAGAAGTTTTTACTTCTAGTAACTTTTCAGCTATATTTTTTGTTTGGGCACCAGCCACATTTACCTTTTTTAATTAACAAAATTGCCCTAAAATTAAAATTTATAAGAATACAACGAAATGAAACTAAATAAAAATAAAACAAACAGCAAATGACACAGTAAACAAAACCAAACAATATTTGTTTTGCCTGCACACCCCTACTAATTGGACATCCTAGACCAGTGCATCTAATATGAACCCAGATGTTGATGAAAACAAAATAACTGATCTCTATTCTCTTCCTCATTCTAATTCACTTCCTCCTCCCCCCAGTTATCCAAAGCATAAAGGCAGCAGCAACAGTAGTGGTAACAGTGGCAGCAGTCAGCAAGGGACCCTTTGTGTTAGTGTGTGCCCACAGAACCCAAGACGTTTTCATGTTACATAGTAGGAGGATATGGGGCCTGTGAACATTCAGTGATTCACAGGCACATGGGGACATATGTCCAGAGGGAGACAGGGTCACAGAGACGGAGCTCCTCTATCTGCTAATGATGCCTCCCCATTTGGAGTCCTGACCCACAGTTTGGGAAACACTGCCCTAGGCCCACTTGAGGGCAGAAGTATGGATGCTGCTGACAAAGCTTTTAATTTTTCCCCTTGATGGAAGAATTGGTAGTGGTGAGGCCAAGCTGGGGTGCAAAGGCAAGCATAGGAATTTCATTTTCAAATTCTTACATTCGCTTTTTATGAATTTAGCCTGTATACATCCCACCTGGAAAGTATGCAGGTTAAATTCTCCTCATAGTACAGGCTCACTCTTTTGGGAAATTTCCTTTGAAAAAGCTATTTTGCAGGTATGAGGGTACAAGGTAACTGTGGGCCTGCAAGTTGCTGTCTGTCGTTCAAAATGATCTTTCCTCTAATGTAAACTCTATCTTCTCATGTTCCAAATATTATTTTCTGTCTCTAAATACTGCCATGAATAAATATATTAGAATGAGACATTAGAATATCCTTCTACTTTCCATCACTCAAGCTCCTACTCAGCAGCTTTCAGATGATGGGAGATAAGTGTTGGATTGCTGTGGCAACAAAGGTAAGGAAAAGATAGACAGAAAAGAGATGAAGGATCTCAGTGGAAGTAAAACTGGCCTGATCTAAAATTTGAAGCCACCAAAACCTGAGCAACAAATCTAAAACACGTTTGATCAAAGCCAGAATAATTTAGTACACCCATACTGTAGATGCAGCTGACATTATCTGTGCTGGAAAAGAGGTAATTGGAGGGTGTAGGATTAAATGCTTTCCTTACCGGACCAATTCTTCGAGTTGTATAGTTAATGGGCAATCCTCCAACATAGAGCATTCCCACCACATCCAGGATGTCAGCTTTCTTGGGGCTGGTGGTGCTGTTCGAAACTCCATCTACAAACAGGGTCCCGCTTTGCTTTGCCCTAAATATCTTTATCTACAATATATTAAAGGAAAAAACTGTTCAGGCAAATTGTATTTTATAGCATTAAGTGATCAAGCTTTAAATAAAATGTCAAGCCCAATTTTGCAAACAGCATCTAGGTGGGAAATGGGACATTCAAGCCAGGACATTCACAATTGCCTGGATATTTTCCGGGTACTGCCCCCCGGGAAGCCCCGATGCTAATTGCGTAGCATCGGGGCTTATAGCTGCTGTACCTGGGCATATTTAGCTGCACTAACCATGTTAGTGCCACTAAATATCCTGCTTAGAGGAATCTGCACAGTAGACAAGTTTGTAAACTATGTAAATGCCTTTGAATATCAAGCCCTCTGTCTTTGGCACACAAGTAAAGTCTCTTTCTGACACCCATTCACTGCACCAGCTGAATATCATTCCTGTTCGATTAGCTTCCTTGACATCCAGGCAATCCGGATATTCAATGCCGGGGCCCGAATATGGCCCTGGCATTGAATATCCGGATTTAAGGTTCGGTGGCGGTGACTGGCTGCATCAGCAGTGCCAGTCACCACCGCTGAATATCAAGAACAAAATATCTTTCTTCATCTAGAAGTCTTTTCATAAGAGATTTGCCTAGTTCAATGACCCTTTTTAAAATTTGTGGGATTTTCCTAACTAGATGTTTCAGATTGGCTTGAGATTTTCCTTAGATTGTAAGAAAAAAAATTAGGTAGATATGAAGAAAAATAATTTCCTTGAGCTTGATCGAGGTTGAAATGTACCTCATTCAGGTTTGTACATCTTTACTAGCAATCATTCATTTTATTGTATCTATTCCAGTCTGTCAACAATGAGCCACTTGACTCAAGACCGAACACAATTTAGGATAGCAATCCAGAGGGTCGCCATGAGTCGACTCCGACTCGACGGCACTTAACAACAACATTTCAGGGTTTTCTATACCACTTTATCCATGGAATCAAGGCGGTTTACAAAGAACTCAATAAACTATTACAGTGAACTTCTTCAAATTCAACATTTCAAACATTTCATGAAGGCCTTTATGTTTAAATCATTTTTATTAACCAACCAAATTCAAATAGTCTCCTCTGACTCGCGGTGGCACTTACACGAAGCCAGAGTGACATTTACAAAGAACAACAATACAAACTGGTCATTTTTCAATTTACAACTTGATTCCCCCCTTAAGTTCCATCCCCCCACTCTACCCCACCCCACCCCTCCCCTCCCTGTAGTGGACTGGCAGCATCCTACACTGAGGAGTCAGTGGCCCACGATAGAAATTTGTAAACCAGCAAACCAGCATCAAAGGAACTAACACCACCAGGATATGAGAGGACCTGAAGGAAAGACCCCAAGGTAACAGGCAAACTATACAAACACACAGTTAAAGGCCATACTTCACCCTCTCGGGGAGAGGGACTGAAAATAGGGTTCCCAAACCATCATGAACCAGGCATGATGGGAGGCTGATCCCAAGTGAAGCAATATTCTCCATTTGCATTAGTCAGTGTAAGATATTTCGCCATGACCAATAGGCTGGAGCTTCTGGATCCAAGTATGTCTTCAAGATACTCTTCAGGCCTAGCAGACATGCTTTTCGCACAAATAATTTTTCCCCTTGGCCTTTCACTTGAAGGCCCTCTGGGTTGCCCAGCACCATCCCCTCCACTTTAAACAACACTATCTGCCATAGCATGTCAGTCACATACACTCGGAGCACCTCCCAAAAGGCACGTATTCGTGGTGAATCCCAAAATTGGTGATCCAGAATACCCCGGTCTGCCGCGCATTTTAAACAACTACTAGTGGCTACTAGGCCCACCACATGAGCTCTCATGCAGGGAAAGAATGCTCTCAAAATGACCCTGCATAAGGTCTCATGTAGGACCACCTCATTGGTGACCTGAGGCACCACTGAAGTGCCCATAGGAGAGTCTCCCCTGTCCAACCCGTTCCTAACTCTGCATTCCACCGCTGTGCCAGTTCATGATGCTGATTCTGCTGCATCAACATTGCCCAGGTCTTATGCAACTGGGACAGTGATAACCATTCCCGGTCATCAATCTCAAAAAACACAGCCATTCAAGTGACAAAAGTCAGCCCCACGGTCGCTCTCCGTAGTGTCATTATGTAATGTTTCACTTGCTGGAGCATACCCCCCACTCCTGGGAGGAAGCTGGTATTCCCGCATCAGCTCCGCTAGAGACTTAAATTGGCTGCCCTGTGTAATGAATTGCAAGAGGCAGACTAGGCCTTGCTGCTCCCAGATCCTAAAGTCCCTGAAGAGAACCCTCACTGGGAACTCCAAGATGCCACACTCCCTACATTGGCCCGAACTCGTGGAGGCAGGCATGACCAAGAAGCATGTAGAACATATACTGGCTGTATAGCCCCCAGGAACGCAAGCTCCAAGAGCAAGGGGGTGCATGTCATCCCCTGATACAACCAATCTTGAACATGAAGTAAAAGACAACTCAAGTTGTATTTCTCTAGATCTGAGACCCCAAATCCCCCACACTCCACTCCCCCCAGCAATTGGGTAAAGGCGATGCAGAGTCAACACCCTTGCCAAAGGGAAAGACCAAGATTGCGCCGCCTCACTTGGAGATCTCTCTTCAGCAAGTGCAGTGGCCGCACCTGAAAAAGATAGAGCCAGCTAGGAAAGAGCGTCATTTTATAAAATGCAGCTCGTCCTAAGCGCGATAGGGGCAGACTCCCTCACTGCTGCAGTTGCTCCCCTTTCCTATGCAGAAGAGGTGGAACATTAAGTTGATACAATTGTGATACCATAGCTGGAACCTGTACTCTTAGATATTTGAAGGACCCCAGAGTCCACTTCAATGGGAATGAGCCCCACCAAGTCCCTCGCAGACAAGCTTCAAAATCTTGAAAAACGTCCAGGAGAGCCGGCAAAGATGTCTGAGGATTACACAAGTGCACCAAAATATCATTGGCATAGCCTGCAATCTTAAATTGTAGATGCCCTACCTTAACCCCTTTGATCAAAGCATCCGCCTGAACTCTCCACAGCAGAGGTTCCATGAACAAGAGGAACAGCAGGGGCAACAGAGGGCAGCCCTGACAAGTGCCACGTCCCAATGGAAACTCTGTGGACATCTGGCAATTGGCCATCACCGCTGCTTGAGGTGTGCTATAAAGGAGTTTCAGGGCTTGCATAAATAGTCCATTAAAGCCAAAATGTTGCAGTACCTTAAAAAGGAACCTCTAGTCAACGAGATCAAAAGCTTTTTCAGCATCGATGCTGACAAACAAAGACTTTGGATGAGCTGTGTCACTCGCTGACAAAAAGATCAGCATTTGGCACAAATTTAACACCGGATGCCGGTCCCGTACGAAACCAACCTTACCCTCCTGGATGAAAGCGGGCATGACACCAGTCAGGCGGTTGGCCAGAATTTTGGCAAGTAGCTTATTATTGCAGTTAAGTAGCGAGATGGGCCTATATGAAGCTGGAATCATAGGGTCCTGTTCAGGCTTCAGGAGCACCACTATATGTGCTACGTTGTTTCTATATGGAAAAGTCTGCAACTCAATTAACTGAGAAAATAAACTTTGCAGAGGAATTTTGAGCCAGTCCATCATTTTATACCATTCACTGCTGAAGCCATCAGGGCCTGGAGGCTTCCAGGCTTTGGACTGCACTATCATGTATGCCACCTCCTCTTCTAAGATGGGCCTATTCAGGAGGGTACATTGGTCCTCCATGAGGACCAGCAGCGCTACCCCACCCAGGCATGTGGTGTCTCCCAATCTCGTTCCATCTCTGGGGGCATAAAGAGTCTGGTTAAAACTGCAGAATGCTGCCAATATGCGGCTATCCTCCGTCACAACCACGTCCCCATCTATCTTCCTTCACCACCACGTCCCCATCTAAAAGTGCAGCCACCCTCCTAGGACCCTGACTGCGCTTAATAAGAGCAGACATGAGTTGTGCGGACTGGTTTCCATACTTAGGAAGTTTATAGCAGTAATAGATCATAGATTTGTATGCCCTCTGATGTAAAAGGGTGTTCAGTTCCACCTGAAGAGCATTTCTCCTGCGTTGCATGCATATAGTAGCGCCCCAAAAGTTGACGAGCCTCCCCTATGTGCTGTATCAGCCTCAAAATTTGAGAGTCAATCCTTCTGTGAAGGCTATATTCAAAACTCATAATTTTTTCATGTAGAACTGCTTTGGCGGTCTCCCAAAAAAGGGTGAGATTATCCTGGTGGACGGCATTAGTAGTGGTGTACATGTCTCACTTGTCCTGAAGGAATCATAGGAAAGAGGGATCATTCTGCAGATGTACCAGGAAACGCCACTGACGAGCTCCTCGGTGCTCTCCAGGTGCCCCCAGTTCAATCCACACCAGCGCGTGATCAGAGGTCACCATAGCCCCAGTTCCGGCCCATTGCACCTGAGGCAAGGAAGCCGTTGGTGACAACCAGAAATCAATATGGGAGAGGGTACCATGGACCTGGGAGAGGTGAGTATAATCCTGTTACTGTGGATGCAAGACTTGCCTCATGTCCACCAAGTCCTAGATTTCACATAGATACTTGATTCCCCGTCTGGAACCAGTCTGCCCTGATGCGTCTGATGGAGCACTGTCCCTGGCTGGATCCAGAACACAGTTAAAATTGCCCCCCATTCAGAAACCAGAGCACATTGAACTATAAGCGTGGAAGCAGTAGGAGTAGTAGTGGCATCACGCCCAGAATTCTCCAGTAAAGCAGTCACATCCAGAACACCAAAATTAACAGTAGAGACAGGTACAGACGCCTCAGCTTTTTTTGTAGGTAGATAGTACACCTTACTAAGAGGTGGAATCAAATCTGAAGGAACTTTCAAAATATCCATCATATATCGTTTAAACATGTCTACGGCCGACACGTCGGGGAGACGAGGAAAGTTCAAAACCTCTGGTTTCTGACAAGGACTGGTTATTGAAAATGTTTTTCAAGAAAAGATTAGATGTATTTCTTGGTTGTAAGATTTCTATGTTTCCAGACCTGGTTAAAGATACTCAAAAGCGGAGGAAACAGTTTCTCCGGTATAAACCCGGGGTGTTAAGTATTGGGGGTATTTTCTTCTTATGGTTCCCTTGCAGATGTTTGGTTCTTATTGATGGTGTTAAGTATATTTTTTCGGATCCGGTAGATTTGAATAAATTTATTAATGCCAGGCTTGCTGCACTGTCACCATCTGAGTAAAAGGTGGTCATAACTTTATCTCTGTCCTCTACGTATGTAATGCGGGGGCCTACCACCATTTTGGTTTATGTTTTGATAATTTCTTAAGGTATCTTTCCAGTCTCTGTCGTGGTTAGATTGTTTGCATTCTCCTCCTCTCCACTATGTGGTCTATATACAGTGCATGTAATAGATATTTTTTCTTCTCATTCTGTAAAATGTTACTTCATTCACTGTATTTCATGTAAGGAATCCTTTTTTCTTGCTGTATTTGATAAATCTCATAAATAAAAGATAAAAAAAAAATTGCCCCCCATTAATAGAAAATGATGGGGGACTCTATCCAGCACCCTTTCCAGAGCCACAAAAAAGGAGCGGCTTGAGGTGTTGGGGCCATAGACATTGCAAAAGGTGTAATAGGTATTCAAAGGTTTCCTCGCCATAACAAGATATCGTCCTTGTGGGTCTGCAACCTATTTTTTAAGAGTGAAATCCAAGCCCTTGCAGATTAGAATGGCCACTCTGGCCTTCCGGGAACAGGCTACCACCCCATAGGACTGTCCCACCCACCAGCGCTGCAATTTTGCATGTCCCTTTGCATCCATATGGGTCTCCTGAAGAAACATTACATCTGCCTTCAAGTCTCTCAACTGCTTCAACACTTTATAATGTTTAAGAGAGGAGCCCATACCACATACATTCCAAGATAAGCACCGAATAGGAATATCACCTGTACAAACCCTTGGTAGAAGTTATGTACCACCAAAGATAGAGCGGGGTGTTGCCCAGCCTCAGCTCCCCATATTGTGCACCCCCTGGGATGCTACCTGAAACCCTCATCCACCAATCCTTGAAATCATGCCAGTCCACTACACTCTAACCCCCATGCCCTTCCCTCCCCCTCCCCTCTCCCCTTCTACCCCCTTCCCTGCCTCTACCCCATCTGCTCTTCTCCCCCATCTGCGCCATCCAAGCACTCATTGAGGTAGTAATGCTTGGAGGCTCCCTAATGCAATGCTAGTTCCCTATAGCAATCTCCTCACTTCCTGACCACCACACCCACCCCACATCCCATGCACCCCCCCCCCCTTCTGATGAACTCCCACACACTTGCACTCCCGGTTCACTGTAAGCCATTTCCCCATTGCCCCCATCTAGAGTAGCCAGGGACCTCTCAGTCCTACGTCCACCCAGCTTCCAAGCAATATTCACCCACTTATGCTCCATGAATGCCAATCATATCAACCATCCACCATTCACATATCACATTCAGACCCCTGCACTACCATCCCCCCTACTGCCCCATTGGGTGTCCCAGAAGCATGTGCCACCATTATGCTGGAGCAGCCCGAGGGCACAGGTGTCCAGGAGGAGAAAGCAGAAGATAGCTAATGAGCTGCCCCCATCTAAATTTATCAACAACTTCTAGAAATTTAGCTTGTCAATGGTACCATAACAGGTCTACAAATCTTTGGCAACAATACATTCTCTTGTATCCTTTTGTGTAACACATGGCCCAAAGTTGCATATAGTAAGCCCCACATGAGTTGCTTATTCAGCTTCCCCGAGGCATTCACCCCCACAACCCACAACACAGAACCCTGCATGTGCTGGCCCATATCAAAGTCCACTATTGTCCATGACACGCCACTTTACTGCCACTTCCCATGCTAGGCCTGGTCCTGAATTCTACAGCACAGGCGGCGATGCGTCAGCCGAGCGGCTCCAACCAAGCCAAGGGTAGCAAACTGCTCAACAAAGTCTGCCATGCCATGGACACTGTCATCTGCAATGGCAGTTGCACTCCTGTGCAATTGGCATGGCATGTGCCTCGGGAGGACTGTCCCCAGCTCTCAGGGGAAGTCAATAGTGAGCATAAAGACCTCTTAGACAAGGTTTTAGATAGTGATGGGGAGGAGTCTGCTGTCTTGGTACATGCCAGTACCAATGACATAGGAAAGTGTGGTAGGGAGGTTCTGGAGACTAAGGGGCTTGTTTACAAAGCCGTGGTAGTGGTTTCTGATCGTTATCGGAGCCGCGGCCCCATTGAAATCAATGGGGCCGCAGCTCCGATAACAATCGGAAACTGCTACCGCGGCTTTGTAAACAAGCCCCTAAATTTAGATTGTTAGGTAGGAAGTTGAAATCAGGAACTTCCAGAATAGCATTCTCCGAAATGCTTCCAGTTCCATGTTCAGGATCCAAAAGGCAGGCAGAGCTCCGCAGTCTCCATGTGTGGATGAGACGATGGTGCAAGGAAGAGGGTTTTGGATTTGTTAGGAACTAGGGAACATTCTGGTAAAAGGAGGGGCTTTTCCAAAGGGATGGGCTCTACCTTAACCAGGATGGAACCAGGCTGCTGGCATTAACCTTTATAAAGGAAACAGAGCAGCTTTTAAACTAGATAATAGGGGAAAGCCGACAATCGCCCAAGAGTGCATGGTTCAGAACAATGTATCCTTGAAGGATACTAGCAAAAGACTGAAGATAGGGCATATCAGCAGAGAGGTTCTAGTAAAGACGAAAGTAGTCCAAGATTGGAGAGTTAGAATATATAGCACTAAATGAGAGGTTAGATATGATTGGTATCCCAGAGACATGGTGGAAGGAGGACGACCAGTGGGATACTGTGATACCTGGGTACAAACTATATCGTAATGATAGAGCAGATCAAATTGGTGGTGGGGTTGCATTCTATGTTAGAGAGAGCATTGAGTCACAAAGGATTAAAGTTTTGCAGGAAACAAAATTCGCTGTAGAAGTTCCATGTAAAAAGGGAAAGGCGTTAGCAGTGGGGGTGTAATATCGACCACCTGGCCAGAGTGAACAAAATGGATGATGAAATGCACAAAGAAATCAGGGAAACTAACAAAAGTTACAGTACAGTAATAATAATGGCTGATTTCAATTATCCCAATATTGACTGGGTCAGTGTCACAGCAGGACATGCTAGGGAGATAAAGTTTCTAGATGAAATTAATGACTGCTTCTTGGAGCAGCTGGTTCATGAATTGCCCAGAGTGGAAGCCATTTTGGACCTAGTCCTTCGTGGAACACCAGATCTGATGCAAGAGATAAGGGTGTTGGGGGCCACTTGGCAATAGTGATCATAGCATGATTGCATTTGATTTAATAAACGGATGAAGGATGGTAAGGAAATCCATAGTACTACCTTTTAACTTTCAAAAGGGAGACTATGATAAAATGAGGAAAATAGTTAAGAAAAAACTAAAAGGAGCAGTTGCAAAGGTTAAAGATTGACATCAAGCATGGGTGGTGTTAAAAAATACTATCTTGGAAGCGCAGACCAAATGTATTCCAGGCTTTAAGAAAAGTAGAAGGAAGTCCAAAAAAATGCCAGCATGGTTTAAAGGTGAGGTCATTGAGGCTGTTGTTGCCAAAAAAGCATCTTTCAGTAAATGGAAAAAGGAGACAGATGATGAAAACTGGAAACAACATAAGCACTGGCAAGTTAGATGCAAGGCATTGATAAGGCAGGCAAAGAGAGAATTTGAGAAAAAGCTTGCTGTAGAAGTGAAAAGGTGTAATGAAGACTTTTTAAAGTACATTTGTAGCAAAAACCTGTGAGAGAATCAGTTGGACCATTAGATGATAGAGGGGTAAAAGGGGCACTAAAAGGAGACAAGGTCATAGTGGAGAGACTGAATGAATTCTTTGCTTCGGTATTTCCTGAGGAAGATGTAGGGATGTTACCCATGACTGAAATGGTATTTAAAGATAATGCCATAGAAGAATTGAAAGAAATATCAATACACCGGGAAGATGTATTACAACTATCTGATAAACTGAAGAGCAGCAAATCACCTGATCTGGATGGTATATATCCAAGGGTGTTGAAGGAACTGAAATATGAGATTGCAGACCTACTATTAGTAATCTGTGAACTATGACTAAAATCATCTGTAATACCTGAAGATTGGAGGACGGCCAATGTAATGCCAATTTTTAAAAAGGGTTCCAGGGGTGATCCAGACTGGTGAGCCTGACGTTAGTACTGGCAAAAATGGTAGAAACCATTATAAAGAAGAAAATTACATGGCTTAATGGGAGACAGCCAAAATTACATGGCTTAATGAGAGACAGCCAACATGGCTTTAGCCAAGGAAGGTCTTGTCTTTCTATTCTGTTATGTTTTTTTGAAGGTGTGAATAAAAAGGTAGACAAATGTGAGTTGGTTGATATAGTGTATCTGGATTTTCAGAAAGCTTTTGACAAGGTCCCTCATGAGAGACGTTTGGCAAAATTAAAAACTCATGGGATGACTTCCGGGGATGCGGTGAGCACGAGCGGACGCACGCCGCTCGAGCTCTGGGCCTCCTTGCCCCTCCGACGCCGCCGAATGAGCTGCCCGAGCCGGGTTTGGGGTTCCGAGCCTCCCCCCTGCACCCCCGCCTGGTCCACCATGTGAGCTGGCGCTCCTGAACCTCCATCACCCCCCCCCCCCGCGCTGAACAACGGCCGCGGCCTGGATCCGGGCAGCCGCGGCGGAAGACCAGGAGCTTGCAGTAAGTGCCATGTGGAGGGGAGACCCGGAGGGCGGCTGACATCAAGTCCTTAGGGGTGGCTGGAGCCCCCCTGCTGAGACCTGGGCTGGGCCGCGGCTAGTCCCTTGGCCTTGGGAGATCCGCGGGGGCCGCTTAGCCTGGCGTACGGCCCCCCCTGCAGGAGTCGGGGAGAAGAGGAGGGCCTTGGACTGGGGACAGAGAAGACCTTGCCCCTCCCCCCCCTGTGGCAATTGACTCGCATACCCGCGTGGGAGGTATCTACGCCGCTGAGATCTGCAGTGGTGGGGACGGGGAACGAGACCCCTGCGGACCGACACAGCTCGGGCATGGCGGCAAAGGGCGGCCGCCGGGTGGAAAAGGAGAAGACCCCTCTGCCGCCCAGAGGGGGAGAGCAGTCCTCGCCGCTGAAGGGGGAGGTTAAAGCCGGGATGGTGGATGAAATCTCCTTGGCTGTGGCGGGAGCGCTGTCAGTGCAATTTGAGGACCTGCGGGGCCGTATGGACCTCCTCCAAGCTTCTGTGGGGGCCCTGGGGAGCCGAATGCAGGAAGCAGAGGGCCGGATAGAGCGGACGGAAGAGCATGTGCTGGAGCTGCAACAGGAGATGACCCGTATGAAAAAGCTACTTCAGGGTCAGGAGGCCAAGCTGGATGACCTGGAGAACAGGTCCCGCCGTAACAATCTGAGATTTCTGGGGGTCCCGGATGCCATAGAGGACAGGGACTTACACTCTTATTTGGAAGATCTGGTGAAACACCTCCTGGAGAACGACCCTGAGGGCAGCCTGGTGCAAATAGAGAGAGCACACAGGGTTGGGCCTAGGAGAGCCAGTGATGGCCGACCCAGGGTGGTTTTGGCACGGTTCCTGCGATTCCAACAAAAGGAAGCGGTTTTGCGTGCAGCGCGGAAGAGAGGAGTAGTCCAAAAGGACAATGTTAAGCTGCGTATTGTCCAGGATTATTCAGCGGCCCTGGGACAGCGACGACGAGAGTATGGACCTTTGTGCCAGATTCTGATAGATAATAACATCAGATTCATGGTGCAATACCCTGCCCGGCTGATCTTCACTCATGAGGGGACTCGCCGGTCCTTTGACTCGGCGACGGCAGCTACACCCTATGTGGAGGAGATACGGCGGAGGGCGACTGCGGCGGCTGCGACCTGAGCGCCAGTGGAGATCGGGCTGGAATCGACGAACCTTTTTGGTATATGCTGCTTTGGACTGTGGAGAAACGGCGGTGGTAATCCTGTGGGGGGAGGGGGTGGTGCGGGGATTGGTAAAGCTGTTATAATGTATGGTTTTTTTTTTTTTCTTTGTTTGTTGCTGGTTGCCCCCTATGTATGGGGGGAAGGAGGGGGAGGTTTGGTCTGTTGGAGTAGAATGGTACAGGGGGAATGAGAGGGCCTGGTTCTCCTGGTGGGGGAGGGGGGTAAATCTGGAGGGGATGGCTCTCCCTGCCTGCACGGCTGGAGACGAGCCGGTATGTGGGAGGGGCGGGGGGGTCCCACACGCATCTAGAAGTCACAGAGTGGGAGAGAGGTAGATGTTAGTAGAGTTAGGGGAACGGAGAGTGGAGGGGGGTGAAGGGGGGGGAGGGGGGGTGGAGGGAGGGGGGGAGGGGAAGGGGGGAGAGGGAGGGAGGGGGAGTAGGAGGGGAGCAGTATTGTCAGGGACCAGTGGAGGGGTGGATGACAAGAGGGAATGCCTTTGTGGGGAGGAGGGGAGGACCTCAGGCTGGGGGGGTGCCTTCCCTGTATCAGATCTGGTTCGTGCTGTATTATCGTAGGTCTACTTTTGTATTACATGCCGCTTAAGATAATCTCTTGGAATGTTTGCGGTTTGGGCAGCCCTATTAAACGGGCCAAAATCTTGCAGGCACTAGCAAGGCGGGGGGTGGACATCGCCATGCTTCAGGAAACCCACCAGACTGCCGAGGAGCACCGTAAATTATGCCGGGAATGGGTGGGACAGGTCTGGGGGGCCCCAGCTCAGGGGAAGAAGGGGGGTGTGGTGCTCCTGATTCATAAGCGGGTGCGGCTGGAGGTTGTCCGGGATTTTGTTGATCCGACAGGCAGATTTATCTTGGTGCAGAGAGTTCTTGAGGGGAGGCCGGTTATCCTAGGCAATTTGTACTGTCCTAATGTGCTTGACCTACCCCTTTATGCCCGTCTTGCCTCCAAACTGGAGACAATGCCGGAGTCTCCCGTGATTCTGGGGGGAGATTTTAATGGAGTCATGGATGTCGATCTTGATACTTCCAGGGGGGGGGGGGGAGCAGAGAGACAGGACCGCGACGGTTCGGGCATTGCGACGTTTATGTTCCCGGCTGGGGTTGGTGGACCCTTGGCGACTATTACACCCGGCCGAGCGGGATTATACGCATATATCCCGGGCCCATGGCACTAGTGCCCGTATAGATTACCTGTTGATTTCTACTGGACTGTTTGCTAAGGTGGCAGATGCTCAGATAGGGCCCATGGAGATATCTGACCATGCGTTTGTTTGGCTCGACGTCTTTTGGAATGGGAACTCTCCCCAGTCCCCGACATGGCGCTTCCCCCTTGAATTATATAGGGACACGCAATTCCGTTCTTTTCTTCAGCAACGATGGCAGGAATTTGAAGCTGATCATAGGGGTCATCAGGGTGACCCTGAATTGCTCTGGGAAACTGCGAAGGTGATTTTGCGGGGGGACATTATAGGGTTCCTTGCTCGGAAGAGAAGACTCAGGGCCGAACGTATCATTGCTTTAGAAAAGTTGGTGACGCGGCTGCGGCGTCGAGGGGCCCGAAACCCGACGGCGGTGCTTAAAAAGCAGCTGTGGGACGCTCAAACGGAATTAAATGAGCTTCTGCATCAACGGGCAAAGAAATCTGTGTTATACTATCGTTACCAACTTTATCAGTATGGGGATAAGCCCGGGAAATTATTGGCCAGATGTCTTCGGGGACCCAGGGGCTCCAAATTGGTGCCGGGCTTGCGGGACGATTCGGGGGTGTTACATCGGGAGAACCCGGCGATAGTGGGGGTTTTTCGTTCCTTTTTCCAGAGCCTCTATACAGCAGCGTCGCCCTCCTTCACGCAGATGGAGGAGTATGTGGGGGCCTTGGACCTACCACGCTTGACCGCGGAGCAAAGAGCGCAGTTGGATCGGCCGATAACGGCGGCTGAGCTGCAGGGGGCTATCTCCAAGGCCAGTTGTTATAAATCCCCGGGATCCAACGGGCTCGGTGCTGAATTCTACAAAATCCTTAACGACCTGATTTCCCCAACACTGGCCGCAGTGCATAATTGGCGGGCGCAACAGGGCTACTTTCGGTGGGGGGTTAATCATGCCCATATTGTCCTTATTCCTAAACCGGGGAAGGACCCCCTCGCCGCGGCCTCGTACCGTCCTATCTCATTGCTTAACTTTGACCTTAAATTGATGGCCAAAATTTTGGCGGATCGCCTGGCGGAGTTTTGGGGTCGCTGGTGCATGATTCTCAGGTTGGGTTTGTAAAGGGGCGATATGCTGTTCGTAATCTGCGCAAAATAGTGGCATCCTTAGAGTGGGCCCAGCATAGACAGTTACCCTCTTTGCTTGTCAGTTTTGACGCGGAAAAAGCATTTGACCGGGTGGACTGGCACTATCTAAAGTATATTCTTCCTTGCTATGGTATAGGGCCGCTATTTTGTAGCATGGTTGCGAGTCTGTATGCCGACCCGACGGCGGCGATACTTTGCAATGGGATGGTATCCGAGAATTTTTCGTTGCAAAGGGGGACCCGTCAGGGCTGCCCTCTCTCTCCTCTCCTCTTTGTTCTGTCCCTGGACCCCCTCCTGCGGAGAGTGGCGGGCCTGCGTTCCATAAGGGGGGTTAGAATAGGCGCCCAAGAATTTAAGATATCTGCCTTTGCCGATGACCTGTTGGTCCATCTACTGTCGCCTATGGACTCCTTGCCGCTTCTCTTGGGAGAGTTCCGAACCTTTGGGCAGTTTGCGGGGCTACGCATTAACAGGGATAAATCCGAGGCCATGGATGTGTCGGGGAGTCTTCGGAATGGCTGGCCGGGGGTGTTCCCTCTTAAATGGGCCGAGAATCAATTTATATACTTGGGGATTGTACTGCCCTGTCACCCGGGCCGTTTGTATGGGTGCAACCTGCAGCGAATGCTGACCAAGGTGAGAGCTCAGCTGCAGGCCTGGCGGCCTCTCCCCTTATCCCTATTGGGCAGGATTGCGGCGATTAAACTGGTGCTCTTGCCGCGGATCTTGTACTGGCTGCAGACCCTCCCTGTTTGGCTTCTTCGCCGGGATGTCCGGTGCTTTGAGGCGGAATTTCGGGGCTTCCTCTGGAGGGGGGCGAGAGCTCGTGTCCCCTATGGTCGGCTTGTGGGGAGAATGCGGGATGGGGGCTCCAGGATCTTGGTGCCTATGCTTTGGCCTGCCAAGCGCGTCATTTGGGAGATTGGCTAGGTGACACCGACCTTTACACGCCCACAGCTTTGGAGGAGGCATTTGTGGCACCCCACTCTCTGCGGGCCCTCTTGCACCTGGAGGTCAGCCAGTGGGCTACTCACCTGGCTGAGAGTGTGCTGCTGTTGCCGGTGTGTAAGACCTGGCGACAGCTGAACGCTTATTGGGGCCATAATTGGAAGGTGTCGAGTTGGCTACCCCTTCGGGGGAATGCCAATTTCACCCCGGGGACTGAGACTGCTGCCTTCCGTCTTTGGGGGGAGAGAGGGGTCCATAGTGTGGGACATGTGGTGGACTTGACGGGGAAGCCTAAACCCTTCTCTGTGCTTTCCCGCGAGTTTGAATTGCGGCCTAATCATTCATTTGCGTATATGCAGGTGGCCCATTATGTGGCCTCCCTTCCGGGGGGGGAGTTACATAGTGACCGCTCGGCCCAGATTATGGCGTTTTTTGGCCTGGGCGACGAGGCCCGACCGTCCATCCGGGGTTTTCACCTCCGGCTGGAGCAGTTTCGCCAGCGGCTAGACTATGGCAGAGTGGAGCAGGCTTGGGGGGCCGAAATGGGGCGGGATATCCCCCAGGGCACCATTCTGGTAGCCCTAAGGTGGGTGGTGAGCCTGGTGGTCGGGGCCCGTTGGCGGGAAATCCAATTTAAATGTCTAACTAGGGTCCACTTCTCCCCGCGGAGGGCTTTTCGTTGCCACTTGACTGCGGACAGTAGTTGTCCGCGGTGTGTGGCGCCAATGGCGACTTTGTTACATATGTGGTGGGGATGCCGGCGGCTTCACCCCTATTGGCGGAGGATTGCCCTGTACGTAGCTAATCTGCTGGGACAACCTGTTCACTGGGATTCAGCCTTGGTGGTCTTGGATTCTCTGGCCCTCGCCTCTCCCAAGGGGAGGTGGGGTCGCTGGCTCGTGCGTAAGGCATGTCTGGTGGGTAAGGGGCCTCTGTTGCGGCGGTGGCGGGAGGTCCGCCCACCCTCTTTTTGGGAGTGGCGGAACTCCTTCCACCAGCTTATGCTCCTGGAGTGTAGGGCTGCCCGGGGCCATGCACGGCGATGGTCCACCTTCTTGCTCATTTGGGATCCATACATTCAAAGCCTGAGTGCCCGGACCCGTAATACGATCTTGCAGATGGGATGTTGATACCCTCATTTGTTCTACTGTTATTTAGGTGGTATGTCGAACTTCCAGATGGTCCCGTGTGGCTTGCTATGGGGGGAGGGGAGGTGGGTAAGGGTGGGGGGGAGGGGGGGAGAGGAAGGGGGTGAGGGTAATTCTTCTTTGAAAACTTTTCTGTAACCATCAATGAGTACTGCCCCTGGGGATAGGAGCCAACCCCAGGGAGTGGTGATTCTTTGCTGTGTACCTGTTGTTTTTTTTTGTTGATGGTTCTAAATAAAATTTTGAAAAAAAAAAAAAAACTCATGGGATAGGAGGCAGTGTACTATTGTGGATCAGGAACTGGTTGAGAGTAGGGCTAAATGGCCAATTTTTCCAATGGAGAAAGGTGAATAGTGGAGTACTCCAGGGATCTGTGCTGTGTCCACTGCTTTTTAACATATTCCTAAATGACCTGGAAATGGGAATAATGAGTGAGGTAATCAAATTTTCAGATGACAGAAAATTATTCAAAACTGTTAAAACCCATTAGGATTGTGAAAAAATTGCAAGAGGACCTTGATACATTGAAAGACTGGGCATCTAAATGACATATGAAATTTAAACTTTGCACCTAGGAAGGAACAAACCAAACTATGGTTACATGATGCAAGGTTCCACATTAGGAACAACCACCCAGGAAAAAGATTTAGGCGTCATCATGGATAAGATGTTAAAACCCTCTGCCCAGTGTGCAGCGGTGACCAAGAGAGCAAATAGAATGCTAGGAATCATAAGGAAAGGAATGGAGAATAAAATAAAGGATATTATAATGCCTCTGTATTGTTCCATGTTTCGACCGCACCTCGAATATCATGTGCAATTCTGGTCACCATATCTTAAAAAGGATATAGCTTTATTAGAAAAGGTACAGAGAAGAGTCAACAAAATGGTAAAGGGGATGGAAGGATACCCCTGTGAAGAGAGGCTAAAAAGGTTAGGGCTCTTCAAACTGGAAAAGAGATGGCAAAGGGGCGATATAATGGAGGTCTATAAATTAATGAATGGAGTGGAACAGGTAAACGTAGATCAATTGTTTACGCCATCAAAATATTGAAAGACTAGGGGACATGTAATGAAGCTACAGGGTAACCTATTTAAGACTAATAAGAGAAAATATTTTTTTTTCACTCAACGTGTAATCAAACTTTGGAATTCGTTACCGGAGGATGTAGTAAAAGCTGTTAGTGTAGCTGGGTTTAAAACAGGTTTCGGCAAGTTCCTGGAGGAAAGGTCCATAAACCATTACTATGGGAGGAGTGGCCTAGTGGTTGGGACACAGTACCTCAAGCTGGAGAGCAAGGGGTTCAATTCTCACCTGGGGACAGCAATCTCAGGCCAGAGGGACTGGGGTTTCTAGTCCTATAGGTACTCCTTGTGGCCTTGTGCAAGCCACTTAACTCTCCATTGTCTCAAGTACACATAGACTGTGAGCCCTTTGGGGACAAGGGAATGTACCCAGTACCTGTTTGTAGTGATGACATAATGTATACTGCTTTGATTGAAGGATAAGGCAGTATAGAAAAGTAGTTAAATTACTAAAGAGGACCCAGGATATCCACTGCTTGCCCCAATACAAGCATTGTGGAACCTGTATCTTTTAAGGCAACTGCTAGGTACTTGTGACCTAGATTGGCCACTGTTGGAAACAGGATACTGGGTTTGATGGACTTTGGTCTGACCCAGTATGGCATTTCTTATGTTCTTATATTCTCTTCTATTTTACCTGGAACTTAGGAACCAAAGCACAGATAACACATCATTGGGAGCCCCTTCCTGCTGGGGGCCCAGGCGGTGGGCACATTCAATGAGCATTTTCCCCTGGAGTTCACCCAGCTGCAGCTGCGTGGGAAGTCACATATCCAGGAAACCAAGCAGTTCTTTCTCCTCCACAGTTTCTGCAATGCCCACAATACGGACATTCTTCTGCCAGACTCAGTTTTCTTAATCATCGTCCAACTAAGCAATGTGCTGAAGGAACTGTTGTTCTAATCTTTTAATGGCCTCTGAATGCACCGGGACACCATCCTCAACTGCCAAGCCACACTGCTCCAGCCCACCCAAGAGGTCAGCAAAGTCCGACATTGCCTGGGCAATTTATGACATATTGTCAGCCAGCCCCTGCAGGGCCCCGTCTAGTGCTTTCATGACGGTAGCAGAAACTTCCTCCACTAGGTTCCCAGTGGGCGTAGACTCTCACGGACCTTTTGGTGCCATTTCCACCATTTTGGGGTCCTGGACCTTGTGCTGCTAATGCCAATCTTTTATGAGTGCCCTGGCTGACATAAGCTCTGTCTGTCGGTGCCCAGTCCCCTCTGGCAGTCTCCCAGTGCCTTCCGTAAAATGGGCAAGTAGTTTGCTGGAGATTTTAGGGCGTTAAAATAATTTATTGTGGTGGAGAGTCTCTGAGCTCCACAAAACGCGTCCTCCTGAGCCCACTGCATCACGTGACCTCAATGCAGGCCTTTAGAAATGCAGAGAGGTTAAGCCGAACCTTTTACATTTAACTATGTACACTGTACAGATCTGTATTATGGTTCTTACAGTGTAATGAGGTATATCAGTATGGGCGATTCATGTTTTATGTGGGTTATACCAGTGGGATGAGGTACAGGATTGTGGCTGATTCAGAACTCATGTTCTAATTGCACCTTCCTTACCTTCATGGAGTTGTCACCATTAATTAGTGCAGTGTGACCTGAGCCACTTACTTCCCCAGCGCTGGTACAGCAGATATGTTTTATGTATTGTAACTGACAGTATTTCAGTTCAGAAACATTCCCCATCTCCTGCAACAGGCATCTAACTGACAAACCTTTCCTCCTACCCCAAAGAAATGGCGTTTCACGGCCCTTGACAAGCTCATCAATAATCTGTGCTTTAAGATACCAGCAACGCTTACTCTCCTCATTACAGAGCAAATAAAATCAGGTTTAGTCCATTTTAAAAGTTCAATAGACCTCTTAATTATTCAGGAGTTCACTAAGGGCAGCTACCATTTGTTCTAATGAGAATGAACACTGCCTTACCCTTGTCTACCCTGTCAACTCCCATGGTCCTCATTATTTAGCACACACTGGACATTTGAAGAACTAGAAATGTTATACTAAAACTCCACTGCTTGCTAACAGGCTCTATTATATTATTTATTCCTGCCATGCCTGAAAAAGTGCCTTTAAATTTACAAGTCTGAAAGCGCATGAAGATTTTTTTCAGTCCTATTTATTCTTTCCAACCCAATGGAATGTTGGGAACGTAATTATAAATAAGGGATTAAGAATGTCTGTCAGTCTGAGGGTATAATAACTTTCTGAAAACGTAATTGAAAGGAACAAAATTTGGCATGGAGGGAAAAACTGGGAAACAGACACAAACCAGATCAAACCAGGGGCTCCAGAGAAATAAAGTCTCCCCCCTAAAAAAAGTGGCCCAATATATTATGAATGGAGAGGTAGTTCCAGTGGCTGCGGCATAGAACCACTGAAACATAGCAGAAGGAACTTCTCCTTTCAGATTGCTCGTCCTTTCTTCTCTCCCAGTCCTAGGCACACACAGATACACACAGATACACACACCTACACCACACATACAAAAACACTCAGAGACCTGCAGATACATCGACAGACAAAGACGCACAAAACACAGACACAAGCATGCAGACAAAGACACAGACGCACAAACACACACAAAGAGAGGTTTGAAAGAATTTCATTTGCCATGCTGCGCATGCTTTCCCTGCTGTTTTGTTTTGTACCTGGTGCCACTGGCCATCATTTATCTTTTTAGGGGCCATCGTGCTGGTATTCCCGTGTCCCAAGTCATAACTGAAGTAAGCCATTCCATTCTTCAGCTGAACAGTGGCAAAGTCAGCATGGTTGATCCGGGCCATGTAGAAAAGCAAGCCTGACTCTGCTTCTGTTCGAACTTCAAACTCAATAGTAAGACTGCAAAATAAAAACGACAGAACAAAATAGGATATAAAATGAAACATGAAGAAAATGGCTTTATGCATAGATAAGCTCACAATAAATATTCATGCAAAGCTAGATCATGGTCTTGTGTCAGAGACATATAAGCATCTATCTAGTCATAGATTGGAATTTAAGTAGGATCAGAATTTAAAAACCAGGCTACCACCTCTTAGCACAATGGTTAACATTACAAGGAAAACGGCGGCATTTATTTCTTTGCCTTGCCTGCAAGCAGAAGTATTAGGTAGATTCCTTGAAATATATAAGCATATAAAGAATTGATTTGTTTTTTTTAAATAGATGTCATTGCCAAAATCACAGCCGCATGAAAGTTACACTGCTGATTTATGGTAATATACTTTATAAACAAAGTATAGAATCTCAGTAGGCTGTGAAACCCTTTAGAAGTACTGCGCTAATTAGATTTTGCTGCAAATGAACTTTTGAAACTTTTAAGACCATATTGATCTCAAGAAAGGGCCCTGTTGTGATTTCAAAAGCTTATGTACTACAATAGTTTTATATGTTGGCCTAATAAAGGGTATTGTGCCATAGGCAGCTGATAAAAGAGACCTGTGGTGGCTATGCCCAGGACCAGCCGCTGGATCATGCAACACTGAAAGCTTAGACTGCGAATACGAGAGTGACAGAGGTAGGATGCCTCTTGCTGCAACTATTTCCCCATCTCCTGCATCTGATTGGTCCTGGCCATCCAAATGAGCCAATCAGCAGCCAGCAGTAGGGAAATACTTTCTCCAACTCCTATAGTGACAAGAGGGGTCAATAAAGGGGACAGTAGAAGAAAGTGCTGTACAGAAGGGGAACAGTAAACTGAGAGAGGAACTGAACGAATGTAGGAGCACAGAGAGGTGAAAGAACACTGAAAAGGGTTTTGGTACATTTTTAAACAAAGTTTCATTCTTTTTGATGCTTTAGTTTAAAAGGGGAAATATTTTCTTTAGTGGGGTAGGTTTAAAACTCTGCTTTAGTATCTTTCTCAGCTCATTGAAGCTACTGACACCTCATCAGATGTTAGTTCCCTCCCTATGCCCCCCCCCAACTCCCACCCACCTCTAGTGAGCAGTCTTGCTTTATAGGGCACCTCCCTAATTAACTACACACACGGACTTGGAACCTGCACATTTTGAACACACTTAAAAGAGATTTAACTGCTTTTTTCTCTGAAAGGACAGCTGGGAAACCAGCTGGTACTTTGTTAGGTCTCTGTCTTTTGCTTCAACAGATACCTAAGCTCCATCAACTGAACAATGGCTGGGAAAAATCATATCGCCAAAGCTGTTGCACCCATCACAGCTTTATAGGGCACCTCCCTAATTAACTACACACACGGACTTGGAACCTGCACATTTTGAACACACTTAAAAGAGATTTAACTGCTTTTTTCTCTGAAAGGACAGCTGGGAAACCAGCTGGTACTTTGTTAGGTCTCTGTCTTTTGCTTCAACAGATACCTAAGCTCCATCAACTGAACAATGGCTGGGAAAAATCATATCGCCAAAGCTGTTGCACCCATCACAGCTTCTGCCTCTGTCCAGATAGAGGTCCCAGTGCCAGCTGAAGGACTGGTTCCATGTGCAGGATGCCTGCATGCTGAAGCTCTCAGGAAATAAGTGGAGGACCTCAGAAAGGAGGTGGCGAGGCTGAGGAGCTTCAAGACAGTGAGAAGTACATTGATGAGATACTTCTTGTTACATCCAATCTCTCCAGCAGAGGAGAAGATGGGAGCCTACAGAATGATGAAGATTGGACACAAATCACCAGGACCTGCAATCACCAATCCAACTTCTCCAGCCCTTGAACTGAAGAACCATTATGCAGCCCTAGAAGTGGAGGAGGTGAAAGCATCCCTGGAAAGGGAAGAACCAGAGCTCAAGCACCCCAAAGTTGCAGAATCAGTGACCACAAGGAAGCAAAGAGTAGTGGTGGTTGGTGACTTTCTTCTGAGGGGTACTGAGGCGTCCATCTGCCGACCAGACTTGATGTTCAGAGAGCTATGCTGTCTGCCAGGTGCCAAAATCAGATATGTTATGGAGAGTTTGCCGAGACACATCAAGCCCACTGACTATTACCCAATGTTGCTAATCCATGTCGGCACAAATGATACTGCCATGTATCCCTCTGAGCATATCAAAAGTGACTTCATGGCTCTGGGACAGAGGGTGAAACAGATAGGGGCACAGGTGGTGTTCTCTTCAATCCTCCCTGTTGAGGGTAAAGGCCAAGGCACAGAAACTTGCATCCTGGAGATGAATGCATGGCTGCGTGGATGGTGTCATCGAGAGGGTTTTGGTTTCCTGGACCATGGGATGCTGAGCAGAGATGGCATCCATCTGTCCAAGAAAGGTCGACATGTCTTCAGTAGCAGACTAGATAATCCACTAAAGAGGCTTTAAACTAGATTCGTTGGGGATGGTGAAGAAAGCCCCCAGGTAAGTAACAGTCCCCAGGTAAATGAAACATTAAATTCCTTTATGGAAATGGGTAAAAGGGGTATCATATGGAAAGCAATGTGTATAAATGCCCATAGCATGGGACATAAGATCCCAGATGTTGAAGCTTTAATGGGTGTGAGAGCCAGAGGAGAAGGGGTTAACACAGTAACACAAAAAAATCATCGAAATATCTGAATGCTGGAATTGTACTGAGATGCATATGTGAAGCTTTCAGGGGTATATGACATCATATGGAAAAGATTTGAAAACACACTTATCAGTAAATGGTGGACCTTGAGAGAGGGTAGAAAGACAATTATGAGAGATAAACATGCCAGCTTAGCATGAAGAAGAACATATGGCCCCCAATGCAGTTGTCAGAACACGGGGAGTTGAAGAGATATATTTATTGGGAACTGAGGGGTGGGAGAGAACCAAGCAAGAGAACCAGGTGAAGAACTGAGTGAGATCAGTTATCAATATAAATCTGACAAGGCCCAGGGCTTCAGAAGAAGGTCAACAGAGAGGGGTACAGATATGAATAGAATAACATGGCAAATCACACAAGTGGGGTCCCAGACAGATGGAACAAGAATTAGCTAATTAGAGAAGAATGCCCCGAATAGTAAGTATGGTCCTGAGCAAGAGTACATAATGTGACAGGACCAGATACATGATGAGTTTGTCTCCTGTGCAGGACCGTACCTAGCCCCTTGCGAGCGGTGCGACCACAAAGGGTGCAAAGGCTTAAGGGGCACATTTCAGCTGTCTGCTGTTGCCTGCTGCCACCACTTTTTCTTCTCTCAGCGGCAGAAGGCAATGGCAGACAGCTGAAATGCGCCCCTCAAGCCTTCTCACGGCACTCTACAGTAAGCAGGTCTGGTCTCTCCCTCCTCTGACGCAACATCAGAGCAAGGAGGGGCAGATCTGCTTAGAGTGCTGGCGACTGCACATTGGGCACGCCTCTTCTCTCCCGCTGCCATCCAGAAAGTGTCTGGATGGAGGTGCAGAGAGGCGGGGGCACATGCCCAATGTGCAGATTGCACAGGGCGGGATTCACGCTCGGTATGGCCCTGCTCCTGTGCAGTGAAGGCTGTGTGAAGTATGGATTCCCTGGGTTCCCTAGGCACCAGTATCCCTGTTGTCATGTCTGAGAGTTTTGTGTGCATGCTAGTTTGTTTTGTGTATGTCTGTTACACTGATCTCTTGTGTCTAGGAAAGCCGGTTCTTGCTTGTAGCTATTTAGAAATCTGCATCTGAGATAAGACAGAATGACCCTGTTTGCCTGCTGTGAGAAGTGGCAAGATCTGTAATTCCACTGGACTGTTTCCCCTTTTTCTTAGTTTTCTGTTTCTGTAAGATAGGGAATAATAAAAGGAGCCTTTTGGAAAGAAAAATCTGTGAGATAGTTATTACCATGTACGATCGTGTTGTCCTGCATAAGGTGAGATTTTATTGGGAAGTGTAAGTCCTCTCTGTGATGTTTCTTTTATTTGGAAATGATATGTCCTCCCTGAGTGGGTCCCCTTTTGGAAGGAGCAAGGTGTCTGCTTGGGAACTTTCTGGCCCACAATCCAGCTGATCCTTCGCCCCGTACATGGGAGAGGCTGACATGGATTTAGTGGCAGTTACAGAAACATGGTTCACAGAAAACCATGACTTGGATGTAACTATACCAGGCTATATTTTATTCAGAAATGACAGAGTAGGAAGAAGGGGAGGAGGAGTGGCACTGTGGGTTAAACCAGAAAGAGGGAAAGAGAAATCTATTTGCATTGGCGTGATATAAAGACCTACCTCACAGGAGGAAGAGGTGGACAGAGAGTTAATTGAAGACATAAGCAGCACTGCCAGGAAAGGGGAGGTGCTACTGATAGGGGATTTCAATATGCCAGATGTTGATTGGCACATTCCTGATGCAGTATAACCTAAAAGTAAGGAGATCCTGGATTCACTACAGGGAGAACTATTCAGGCAACTGGTAATAGAACGCACACATGAAGGGGCCATACTGGACTTGGTGCATACGAATGGTGAAAGTGTTTCTGATGTTACAGTGGAAGATCATTTTGTATCCAGTGATCACCAGGTAGTGTGGTTCAGTATTAGGACTAGGGCTGTTAAAATCCATTCAAAAATGAGGATCTTAGACTTTAGGAAAACTAACTTTGCCAAGATGGGCCAATACCTCAGGGAGTCGTTAGCAGGATGGGAATAGCTGGGGGATATAGAAAAACAGTGGGCAAAACTGAAAGGGTATATTTTAAGGTAAACCGACCTTTTTGTTAAAATGGTAAATAAAGGTAAAAGGAAAAGGGGGCTGCTATGGTTTTCGAAAAGGTGAAGAAAAAGATGGAGGCCTTCATGAAATACAAGAGATCACAGAGAGTGGAAGACAGGCATCTATACTAAGAGAAGCTAGCAAAGTAGTCAGGAAAGCAAAGATTCAAAAAGAGGAGGAAATAGCCAATGCAATAAAATGGGGGGATAAGACATTTTTCAGATATGTTAGTGAGAAGAGGAAGGGCAAAAGTGGTATTGTCAGACTCAAGGGTGAAGGGGAGGAATACGTAGATGTTGATGAGGATAAAGCGGAATTGCATAACAAATATTTCTGTTCTGTGTTCACAGATGAAGAACCAAGAGCAGGACTTCAGAAAACACCCACAAACAGTAAAAAAAGTAAGAGGCATCTTGAACAATTTCAGAAGATTATGTTTATGAGAAATTAGCTAAACTTAAAGTAGACAAAGCGATGGGACCGGATGGGATACACACTAGAATGCCAAGGGAACTTGGGGACATACTAGCAGTTCCACTGACTGACCTTTTCAATGCCTCGGTAGAGTCGGGAGTGGTGCCAAAGGACTGGAGAGAGGCACATGTGATCTCTTTACATAAAAGCGGAAGTAAGGATGTGATTGAAAACTACAGGTCAGTTAGTTTAGCTTCGGTGCTGAGTAAATTATTGGAAGCACTGCTGAAAGAGAAAATAGTGAGGTTTCTGGAATCCAGCAGATTACAGGATCCGAGGAAGCATGGTTTCACCAGAGGCAGGTCTTGTTAGACAAATCTGATTGATTTCTTTGACTGGGTGACCAGGGAGTTGGACCGAGGGAAAGCCCTAGATGTGGTGTATTTGTTGTTGTTAAGTGCCGTCGAGTTGGAGTTGACTCATGGCGACCCTCTGGATAGCTATCCTAAATTGTGTTCGGTCTTCAGTCAGGCGGCTCATTGTTGACAGACTGGTACCCGTAGCTGCTGTTATTGTATCGATCCATCTCATTACTGGCTTTCCTCTTTTGCGTTGACCTTCTATCTTGCCAAGCATGATGTCTTTCTCTAATGATCTCTCTCTTCGCATGATGTGTCCAAAGTATGAAAGTCGAAGTCTTGTCATCTGAGCTTCTAAAGAAAGCTTAAGTTTGATCTCCTCTAGTACCGACTGGTTTGTTCTTCGGGCAGTCCTGGTATACACAGTATTCGCCGCCAGCACCATAATTCAAAGGTATCAATTTTCTTCCTGTATGTCTTTTTCACTGTCCAGCTTTCACATCCATATGATGTTATTGAAAATACCATGGTTTCTACAAGTCGAATCTTTGTATGGAGAGAGACATCTCTGCTCTTGAGAATCTTATCTAGGTCTTTCATAGCCATTCTGCCAAGAGCAATGCGTCCTTTGATTTCTTGACTGCTTGTTGCTTCTTTATTGATAGTTGATCCAGGTAGGTTAAAGTTGTTCACAATTTCAATTTCTTCTCCTTCAACGATGAACCTGTTGATTATGCCAGTTGTCATGATCTTTGTCTTCTTTACATTAAGGTGCAGGCCCATTTTGAGACTATGTTCTTTGATTGTGAGAAGCAAATGTTTCAGATCATCTTCACTTTCAGCCAGTAATGTGGTATCATCAGCATAGCGAATGTTGTTGATGAGTCTTCCACCAATCTTCACACCTCTGTTGTCTTCATACAATCCTGCTTCTCTGATGATTTGTTCTGCATATAAATTAAACAGGTAGGGGGAAAGTATGCAGCCTTGTCTTACACCTTTGCTTATTTTAAACCATTATGTTTCTCCTTGTTCCGTTCGAACTGTGGCTTCTTGATCAATGTACAGATTGCGCAAGAGAATGATCAGGTATTCTGGTATACCCATGCTTCTTAATGTGGCCCAGAGTTTCTCATGGTTTACACAGTCAAAAGCTTTGCTATAGTCGATAAAGCACAAGTAGATATCCTTTTGGTATTCTTTAGTCTTTTCAAGGATCCATCTCACATCTGCAGTGATGTCTCTCGTTCCTCGCCCTTTCCTGAACCCTGCTTACACTTCAAGTAGTTCTTGTTCCAGGTACGATTGTAGTCTCTTTTGAATAATTTTCAGTAGAATCTTGCTGGCATGTGGGATCAGAGCGATTGTTCGATAATTTCCACATTCAGTTGGATCACCTTTCTTTAGTATTGGTATAAACACAGATCTTTTCCAGTCAGTTGGCCATGATGTTGTCTTCCATATTTCTTGGCAGAGCCTTGTAAGTATGGTAATAGCTGCATCAGATTGCTGCAATACTTCTATAGGAATGCTATCAATGCCTGGTGCTTTGTTCTTTGATAAGGCTTTCAATGCTGCTTCAACTTCTTCTTTCATCACCAATGGTTCCCGATCATAAGGTACAGGTTGAAACGGCTGTTGGTCCACTTGATCTTTATCATATAAAAACTCTGTATATTCCTTCCACCTTTTCTTGATCTTCTCAGCATCATTCAACATAGAACCTTGAGCATCTTGTAACATTCCAATTCGAGACTGGAACTTTTTCTTTAACTGTCGTAGCTTTAGGAAAGCTGATCTTGTTCTTCCTCTAATAGTTTCTGCTTCTATTTCCTTGCAAGTGTCATTGTAGTACTTTTCCTTGTCCTGACTTGCTGCATGTTGTAAATCTCTGTTGAGTTCTGTGATTGTCTTTTTTTCTCCTCTGGCTTTAGCTTCTCTGCGTTTCTGGGCAATTTTCAGAGTTTCTTCTGTCATCCATTTTGGCCGCTTTTGCTTTTTCACCTTTTGTAGAGACTTCTCACTTTCTTCCAACACAACCTTCTTGATGTCAATCCATAACTCTTCTGGAGCTCTGTCATTTGCATCTAAAACAGCAAATCGATTTTGCAGGCAGTCTTTAAATTCCAGTGGTATATTCTCAAAGTCATATTTTGCTGCATTCATGAGTGGTTTGCTCTTTTTCAACTTTAGCTTGAGTTTGCATACTAATAGTTGATGATCTGTACCACAGTCAGCTCCAGGTTTTATCTTTGTTGATGTTATAGAACTTTTCCATCGTTGACTTCCACAGATGTAGTCAATTTGATTTTTATACAATCCATTGGGTGAAGTCCATGCGTACAGTCGCCGCTTGTGTTGCTGGAAGAAGGTGTTTGAGATGAATAGATCATTGGTCTTGCAGAATTCTATCAGTGGTGTATTTAGATTGCAGTAAAGTCATAAAGCCTTTGACACCGTTCCTCACAGGCATCGTATAAACAAATTGAGCACCCTAGGAATGGATCCTAAAGTTACTACTAGGTTTAGAAACTGGCTGAGTGGGAGGCGACAAAGGGTACAGATAAATGGAACTCACTCTGAGAAGGTGGTTACTAGTGGTGTGCCTGAGAGATCTGTCCTTGGTCCAATTCTTTTTAACATCTTTGTTAGTGATATAGCGGAAGGGCTGTCTGGTAAGGTTTGCCTCTTTGTGGATGATACCAACATCTGCAATAGAGTAGACACCCAGGAAGGTGTAGGTAACATGAGAAGGGATCTAGCTAAGCTTTAAGAATAGTCTAGAATTTGGGATCTGCGATTTAATGTTAAAAAATTCAAGGTCATGCATTTGGGCTGCAGTAGTCCAAGGGAGCAATATAGTATTGGGGGGCGAAGTACTTTTGTCAATTAAAGAAGAGCGGGACCTACACGTGATTGTGTCTGATGATCTTAAAGTAGCTAAACAGGTAGAAAAGGTGACGGCAAAAGCTAGAAGGATGCTTGGGTACATAGGGAGAAGAATGTCCAGCAGAAGAAAGGAGGTGCTAGTGCCACTGTAGAAGTCTTTGGTGCGATCTCTTTTGGAGTATTGTGTGCAGTTCTGGAGACCGCACCTTCAAAAGGATATAAACAGGCTGGAGTCAGTACAGAGGGTGGCTAATAAAATGGTTAGTGGTCTTCATTATAAAGCTTATGAGGACAGACTTAAGGATCTTAATATATACACCTTAGAGGAAAGGCAGGATAGAGGTGATATGACTGAGATGTTTAAATACCTCCATGGCATTAATGCACAGGAGAGCCTCTTTCGATTGAAAGCAAGCTCTGCTACAAAGAGACATGGGATGTGGCTGAAAGGGGATAGATTCAGGAGTGATATGTGGAAATATTTCTTTACGGAAAGAGTGGTGGATCCATGGAATAGTCTCCCAGTGGAGGTGGTAAAGATGAGGACAGTATCTGAATTCAAAGAAGCATGGGACAAACACAGAAGATCTCTAAAGGAAAAAAGGAGACTGTTGTAATGGTTGATATGGAAGGGCAGACTAGATAGGCCATGTGGTCTTTTTCTGTCATCAATTTTCTATGTTTCTATGAGAGTTTTGGGGAGGGGGAAGGAGGGTGAGCTTGAAGTTCTTTGAAACCCAAGGAGCCCCCTTCTCCCAACTTCACTGCTTCAGCCAGCTATAGATCATACTCTATTAAAATTCCAGATTTTCTAGGATTAATAACAATGACCAACTTTAGTTACAGTTGAACTACCATATTTTTCCCTCAACTTTCTTAAAAAAAATATTCCCCAAGGGCAAAAGGAGATGAAGCCCTAATTGATAGATGATAGGTTAGCCCAGTGCAACAAATGGAGTAACTAGCTCTTGAAGTTTACAGAGCTTTCAAACACAGTAATCAGAGCATGTGTTGGGCTTCCCATGGTGACATCATCACTCAGGGTCACCTCAGTTGCGATGACTAACTTTTTTTCTTGCAGTTTTTAGCATCAGGTTGCCTCAGTTCTCCTTTATCCTTTCCTTTCTAGTTTCTCTAGATAGGATTTTGGTAGATTGAGTGGTGCTAGTAGAGGTTTTGTAGCCTGGGCCTACCCTCTGAGTGATGCAATATTTTCTTGCATCGAGGATATGTGTCTAGAAGCATTTGACCAAGGAGGGAAGGGTTAGGATGACCATTTTAATTGGTGATTCAATCATTAAGAATTTATATAGGTGGGTAGCTGGTAGGTGGGAGGGAGGCTTGGTAACTAGCCTGCTTTGTGAGAAGGAGGCAAGCTGTCTTGGTACATGTTGGTACCAATCAAATGGGAGGGGGGGGGGAGCAAGGAGGAGGATCTGAAAGCCAAATTTAGGTTTTTAGGTAGAAACCTCCAGGGCAGTATTCTCAGAAATGCGTTACATTCCATGTGCAGGATCCGAGGCATGGGTGAGATGATAAAGCAGGGAGGAGCAGGGTTGGCCCCAGAGTTGGGTGAAGGTGTTGGCACCCTAGGCAAACTTTAAGACTTAATTCCCTTCCTCGGGCTGTCAGAATCTATTGTTAAGAGAAATAAGGATAGCAAAATCAAAGGCAGAGGAAAAGATGGCTAAAGATGTTAAGTGCAGTGACAAAACTTTCTTCAGGTATATTCGGGAAAGGAAGAAGATCAGAGGTGGAATTGCAGGGCTCAGAAGTGCTGGGAACAGACTCGTGGAAAATGACATTGATAAAGCGAAATTACTAAACAAATACTTCTGCTCTGTTTTTACTAAAGAAAATCCCGGAGAAGGACCACCTGTGACTCCCAAATATAAAAATGGGAATGAGGTGGATACCACACCATTCGGAGAGGATGAGGTGTTAGAACAACTTGCAAAACTGAAAGTGGACAAGGCCATGGGACCGGATGGGATACATCCCAGGATGCTGAAAGAGCTCAGAGAGGTTCTTGCAGGACCGTTAAAGGATGTTTTCAACAGATCCTTGGAAACAGGAGAGGTTCCTCAGGACTGGAAAATGGCTGACGTCGTACCTCTACACAAAAGTGGTGACAGGGAAGAAGTGTCAAACTACAGGCCCGTGAGCCTTACCTCGATGGCGGGAAAGGTAATGGAGATGCTCCTGAAAGAGCGAATAGTGAACTTTCTCAAAACCAGAGAGTTACAGGATCCGAGGCAACATGGCTTTACCAAGGGACGATCTTGCCAGACAAATCTGATTGAGTTCTTTGACTGGGTGACCAGAGAACTGGATCAAGAACACGCGATGGATGTTATCTACCTGGATTTCAGCAAAGCCTTTGATACTGTCCCTCATAGGAGGCTTATCAATAAACTCAGTAGTTTGGGGATGGGTCCCAAGGTGGTAAACTGGATCAGAAATTGGTTGACTGACAGACGACAGAAGGTGATGGTAAATGGAGTTCACTCGGATGAAAGGAAGGTGATTAGTGGGGTGCCCCAGGGTTCAGTCCTGGGCCCGGCACTGTTCAATGTATTTGTGAGTGATATTGCTGAAGGACTGAATGGAAAAGTCTGTCTTTTTGCAGATGACACGAAAATTTGCAACAGAGTGGACTCCCCCGAGGGAGTGCTGAACATGAGGAGGGATCTGCAAAAGCTGGAGGAATGGTCTGATGCTTGGCAATTGAGATTTAATGTGAATAAGTGCAGTATCATGCACTTGGGTAGCAGAAATCCAAAGGAAATTTACACGATAGGGGGCGAGAGGTTGGTGTGCATGGACCAGGAGAAAGTCCTCAGTGTGATTATTTCTGTAGATCTCAAGGTGGCAAAACAGTGCGACAAGGCGGTGGCAAAAGCCAGGAGGATGTTGCGCTGCATTCACAGAGGAATTACCAGCAGAAAGGAAGGGGTACTAGTGCCACTGTATAAGTCTCTGGTGAGGCCTCACTTGGAATACTGTGTTCAGTTTTGGAGACCGTATCTTGCAAAGGATGTAAAAAGAATGGAAGCTGTTCAGAGGAAGGCGACCAAAATGATTTGGAGCCTGCGTCAGAAGCCTTATGAGGAGAGACTTGAAGACCTAAATATGTACACTTTGGAGGAGAGGAGGGATACGGGAGATATGATTCAGACCTTTAAATACTTAAAGAGAAATAATGAACAAACAAACCTCTTCCAGAGATGGGGAAGCTGTAAAATTAGAGGGCATAACATGAAGCTGCAGGGTGGTAAATTGAAAGGCAATGTCAGGAAACACTTTTTTACTGAAAGGGTGGTGGATGCTTGGAATGCCTTCCCGATGGAGGTGGTGGGGGCAAACACAGTGGCGGAATTCAAAGTGGCCTGGGACAGACACAGTGGATCACTTTCCAGCAACAAGATTAAATAAAAATAACTGAACCATCTAATTTCTCAACAAATAGGGCTGTCCTACATGGAGCAATGGGGGGAGGAGCGGTGGGTTCACCCCTAAACAAAGAAACAAAGATATGGGGAGGGGTGCACCTGCTCCTGGTGGATGCACCACTAAGCAAAGACATGGGTAAGGGTGCACCTACTCCCTAAAAGACATGGGAAGGGATGCACCTACTCCTGCCATATTGCTGGGCAGACTAGATGGACCATACTGGTCTTTATCTGCCGTAATTTACTATGTTACTATGAATGCCCTGTGCTTTGCCAGCTCCAGAAGCTGACACCTTAGTCAACCTCCTGGTTTGCCTAATGGTTGGGTCATCCCTGGGGAGGAGGAATTTAGATTTGTTAGGAGATGGGCAATATTCTGGGAAAGAGGGAGCCTATTCTGAAAGGACTGGCTTCATCTTAACCAGAGTGAAATCAGTCTGCTCACACTAACCTTTAAAAAAAGGTAGAGCAGCTTTTAAACTAGAACATGGGGAAAGCTAGCAGGGATTCAGGAGCATCTGGTTTGGAATAAGATCTCTTTAAGAGATAGTGGCCAAATGCAGAAGTTGGAATATCCCAATAAAGAGGTTTTGATAAAAGCTAAAGTAGCCTAGGAGTATTTAAATTAAGAACAGAGAGACATAAATGATTTCAAATGACCCTCGTCAACTGCTATTAGGTTGTAAATACAAATAAAAAGCATACTCATGCCCGGAGTCTAGAAAATAAGATAGGAGAATTAGATATTGGCAATAAATGAAGAGTTAACATAATAAGCATCTGAAGTGGTAGCTCCTTTGCATCCACTTTTCCTTTCCAGTCTTGTTTCTGGTATGTTCTATTTTATTTAGTTTCTATGGTTCCCCTTCCTTCCATAGTGCAAAGTTTTGGCTTGAATATCTGCAATGTCTGTTCTGTTTGCCTCTCTCTGCTCTGGGAAGAGCAGTGCCCTCACAGTGCTCTGCTAGAGAGGTGGATATTTAACTCCTGTGACGACTTTGCTGTGAGTTCCAGCTGTCTATTTATTTATTTGTTGTCTTTTTTTTTTTTTTTAATTCTTTATTTTCGTTTTATAACAACAAAGGAAAAGGAAGACATACAGCTAAAAGACAGATACATGAAGGGTAATACATACACCAAAGTAAACCCTTGCCACCCCCCTCCCCCCTGCTTCTTCTCTAGAAAACTAATCATTCCCGAAGCGGGCGTGTACTTACATTATTGTGTTACAAAACCTAACGGTGATCTGAAACATGATGAGTGCACATTATACAGGCATGTTGGAGCAATGAGCAGATTGTACATAATCATTAAGCATCTGCCATTTAGACAAGCGAGAGTGAGGTTGGGTATGGGGAATAGCTCTCCGAGGTATCTGCTCAAATTTACTATATAAGCAGACGAGGTTCCACCATTAATTGACAGTAAGTCGAGAGCTATCCTTCCAATTCCTCGTGATTAAGCATATGGCTATACCCAGCATGAAATCAAGGAGAAAGCGACCCTTCTTAGGAAGAGAGGGGACCTCCGCCACAGAGCGGAGTCCCACGATCTTCCAAGAGAGAGGTTCGTGAAGGTGTAAGATAAATTGAATACGACCCCAGACCCGCCCCCAATAAACCTGTAGTTGAGGACATTCATAAATAACATGAGCGAAGGTTCCCACAGCAGTATGGCAAGACCAACACTGGTCCCTAGCATTTGTGTTCCATTTGGCTATTTTTTCTGGGGTATAAAAGCATCTGTGTGCAAAAAAGAAGAGAGTTTGGGTAACAGAGGCAGACCGGGAAACCCGCACTACTTTGCTCCAGAAAACGCTCCATTGCACAGGGGTGAAAGTGGTTTGCAGTTCGCGCTCCCAGGCTTGTTGGGCTCTAAAAGTGGCCGTGTCTGTACCCTGACATAATATTTTATAAAAGTTAGAGGCTACCCCATGTGTACTACTAATAGAGTGAACTATCTCTAAAAGCCCGTCCTCAGTAGGGGCAGAGGGCGGCAGGATTCCAGCACTTTTGAGGCAGTGTTGAAGCTGCATCAATTGAAAGTAGTGTTTCGCTGGTAACGCAAATTCCTTTTGTAAATCAGAAAAGGTTTTCCAACGAGCTGCAGAGAAAAGCTGTTGGGGTGTCCAGATCCCCCTTGAGTACCAGGGTTTCCATGCTATCGTTCTATTTAGGACTTGAATTCTGGGGTTATTCCATAGCGGGAGTCCGTCCTGAGGACATACGTGCGGGCCCAGTGATAGAATGAGAGTGTTAAAGGCCGCAAGAGTATCGACAATCATTGGTGGATGGCGGGTGTCTACTTGATAGGACATACCGGGGAGATGGGTCAACGGAATTGGACTACTAAGCTCCTCTTCTATGTCAAGCCAAACTGGTCTGCTGTCTGTTGAGGCATCTAGCCATCGGGCACCTTGCTTAAGTAGGAAGGCTTGATGATATCTAAGAAAATCAGGAAATCTGGTACCCCCTCTTTCCTTTGCAGACTGTAGTTTTTGTTTAGCTATCCTTGGTGGCTTGCCCTGCCAGAGATAACGGACGAGAAGGCCCTCAATATCTTTATAAGTATGTAGCGGGAGTAAGCATGGCAGCATTTCTAAAATGTAGTTCACTTTGGGGACTATCATCATTTTCACAGTTTCTAAGTGGCCCCACCATGTAAGAGATAAGGGAGACCAACGATTCGTGAGCTCACGGACTTTGGAGACTACCTCTTTGGCATTAAAACTGATAGTGTCTTCTAAAGGAGAACAGTAATGGACCCCGAGATACTTCACCATGCGGGATTGCCAAAGGAAGGGAAAGGCCTGCATGTCAGCCTCATGTACCCAGCGGTTCAGTGGGAATGCTACAGATTTGGTCCAGTTAATTTTATAGCCCGATAATTGTGAGTATCCGTCAATCAGATCCAAGACAGCTGGAACCGAATCGAGGGATACGAAAAGCATAAGGTCATCTGCATATGCAGAGAGTTTAATCTCCCTATGACTGAAGGGGACACCTCGAATACGTGCGGACTGTCTAATAAGGAGGGCTAGGGGTTCAAGAGCTAGATCAAAGAGCATTGGTGATAGGGGGCAACCTTGACGCGTGCCTCTTTGGAGATTAAATGGCTGAGACTTGATGGCATTTACACAAATACTGGCGACGGGTTGAGTATACATGACTTGGAGATATCGGAGGAAGCCCTCCCCAAAGCCATACCATCGGAGAACTGCAAATAAGAAGGGCCATTCTAGGCGGTCAAAGGCTTTTTCGGCATCCAGGGAAAGACCCACCCATGGATGATCTAGATTGGCAGCACTGGATAGCACATGGCACAAGGTCCGAGCATTGTCTGCAGTTGATCTGCCAGGTATAAAACCGCATTGGTCGGGGTGAATTAGGGTGGCCATCCTGTCAGATAGCCGGGTGGCCAAGATCGTTGCGAAGATCTTATAATCGGCATTAAGTAGGGAGATTGGACGGTAGTTGGCGGTCAGTAGCGGGTCTCTGCCTTCTTTCTCAAATACTACCACATTAGCTGCAGAAAAGGATCCCAAAGAGGATGTATCTACCGCAAGGGCAGCAAAATAGAGTTTTAAATAGGGAACTAAATCTGCACTGAACGTTCTGTAGAATTCGGTCGGGAGACCATCGGGCCCTGCGGCACGGCCCGAGGCTGTTCGTTTTAGGGCAGATTGGATCTCTGAAGTAGAGAAGGGTTCATCCATCGCATCCCTATCATCTTCAGAGAGGGTCGGCCGCTGAATGCCAGAAAGCAATCGCTCGAATGTCTCTGACGAGAACTCACATTCAGATTGATATAGGCGGGTATAGAAATCCCGAAAGAGCTCTACAATGTCGGAGTCTGTGGTCACTATGCCCCCTCCCTGTGGAGCTCGAAGGGCCGCTACGCGTTTGGCTTCTTTTTGACCTTTCAAGGCGTTGGCTAAGAGTCGACCGGCTCAGTTATTTTCACGATAATATGTCCCTCGCTGAAGCTCAATACTCTTAGAAGCTGCAGTTGAGAGGATTGAATTATATTGAAAACGGAGATGCTGTAATCGAATTAATACACATGGGTCAGTACGTGAAGTTAGAACTCGTTCGCCTGCTTTTATTTGTTGGTCTAGTATGAGTAGCTGCTGTTTGCGTTGTTTTCGCAGGCGGATTTGATAGCTAGTGATCGTTGCTCGAATGGCCGCTTTGAAGCCCTCCCACCAAGCCCAATTCGCAGTATCCTGGGGTAGATTAAAATGGAAGTAATCCTGTATGGCTGCTCGAATTTCTAACTGGAACTCTGGCTGAGTTAACAGGGCTCTATCAAAGAACCAGGCCCCCGAATTCCCTTGGGGTGCAGTAGTGAGTAATTGAAAGGAAAAGGCAGCATGATCTGAAATATGTTGGGAGTGAATCTTTGCAGTGTCCACCTGAGGCACTAACAGTTTTGATATTAGAAAGAAGTCTATGCGAGACTGGGATTTATGAGGGGAAGAGAAGAAGGTGAAGTCAAGCTCATTGGGGTGTAGTAACCTCCATAGATCAACTAAAGCAAGATCTTTGATCAGGGAGGTAAGCGTGGTATGACTCTTGGGGGGACCACTTGTCCTAGGCGGCTGTTTGTCAATCAGGGGATCAAGGACTAGATTGAAATCCCCCCCAATTATCAATGAAGTATTAGCAGAGGCCTGCGCAACCTGAGCAATGGTAGCAAAAAAGGCAGGGTCATCCACATTAGGAGCGTAAAGGCATATTCATGTAACTTCAAGGCTACCTATCTTGAGGTGAACTCTGGACCATCTACCTTCTGTATCTGAGCTAGTCGCAATAATAGTAGCATGCAAAGATTTCCTAACCAGTATGGCAACCCCACATTTCTTAGAAATGGCTGGGGAATAGGCGGCCACCATGTAAGGTTTAATATTGAGTTTAAGAGTTTCCTTCGAATTTAAATGCGTTTCTTGGAGAAAAATCAGATCCGCAGCTTCCTGACTTAGGTAGCTTAGGATTTTCTTCCGTTTTATCGGATTATTGATTCCTTTTACGTTCAATGAGAAAATCTTACATGGTGCCATCAATCAGTAATAGACATTTTAGGTAAGGGCGCTTGAAAACATACAACATAATCAGAATCTGTGCAACAATGACATAATCACCGAGTATTCTGGCTAATACACCCCATATTGAAAAGTATGTACCAAAGTATCTTAGAGAAGAAGCAAAACCCCCAAAGAATATGGCGACCATATGTCTGCGGGAGGAGGCCCTAGAGAGGAAATAGAAAGACATGAAAAAAAGAAAAGAAACACCAGAGTCCATAATTAACACTGTCTCTGATACTCATCGAGGCTACTGTGGGTAGATGGAGTCGGGTCACAGATATCATCAAAAGTAAGGTGACAAACTGCCCTCGCCAGACTCTTTGCTGGGCTGCGGCAAATCCAATATGGCAGGTACAGCGGATATGAGAATACTTGCAGGAATATGCTGGAAGTCAACGCATCAAGTCGGCTTCTTTGGAATCCAAAAACTCCGCTAGTAGATCAGGGTCCTCAAATGTTCTTGTCTGATTGTGAAGCGTGACTCGGAGCTTGGCCGGGTACATCAGGCCATAGCGTGCTTGTAGTTGTTGAAGCCTCGGCCGGAATTCCAGAAAGCGCTTTCGGCGGTCGACCGTGGGTTTAGCCAAGTCGGGATAGAAGGAGATCTTGTGGCTCTCAAACTCCATATGGCCCTTTGCCCGGGAGGCATTTAGAATTTGCTCAACGTGTTGATATCTCAGAAGTCGAAAAATGATAGGCCGCGGGGTCTTCCTGTTGAGCGTTATGCTTGTGGGTACACGATGAGCGCGATCGATCTCCAAATCTTTGGTAAAGGTGATTTGGAGCAGGGAAGGGAGGATTTTGCATAAAAACTCTTTCATGTCTCCCGATTCCGCTCCCTCCGGTATGCCCACGAGTCGTATGTTGTTGCGGCGCGCTCTATTATTGCCATCTTCCACTTCTTTCTGCAAGGCCCGCACCTGACGTTCAACTTTGTCGAGTTTGGACAACCGGGCCGCATGGGAGTCCAATATGCTCTCCATTTTGTCCTGACGCGAAGAAAGCCCTTCTAGCTTGCTTTGCAGCACACCAAAATCTTCCCGCAGCGCTCGGAGTGCTTCACCGTTTGACTGCACGAGGTCCTTGACCCCTCTAATCTCTGCGAGGATTTCCTGCTGCATTTCGGGGCCCTCGCGCGAGGCCAGCCCCTTCTGCGGGGACGGAGGTTCAGTTTTGGAACGTTTGCCGTGAGAAGCCTCTGGAGATCCAAATTCCAGGCGCGTGGGTTTGGTCCCCGCCATCTCACCAATGTGCCCCGGCAAGATCAGAGTAGAAGTTCCAAGTATGTACGGTGTTAATTCAGGATTCTGAGTAGGCCTCTCGGGAGCCTCAGCGTTATGCGACCATCCCGCTGGACATCAGGCTCCGCCCCCTATTTGTTGTCTTTATTGGTGTGCTACTTCACCTCCCTGTTCCCTTTAGTTTTGCACTTCAGCTTTCTCAGCTGTATAACATACCCTGCCTATCTCAACTAACTGGCCTTTGTGTGGTAGCCAGGTTAACTGTTACTTTAAATTAAATATCTCTCCCTGCTCGGTCCCCAGAACATGCTGCGTTTTAAACTTTTTTTCCTGCTCTAGCCTACCTGAGGGACTACCCCCTCCCCCCCTGCTGAGGTATTGTGTAGCCCTTCTTCCTGTCTCCTCCTCCCACGTGTGCATAGTCTGTTCTGTTTGCCTCTCTCTGCTCTGGGAAGAGCAGTGCCCTCACAGTGCTCTGCTAGAGAGGTGGATATTTAACTCCTGTGACGACTTTGCTGTGAGTTCCAGCTGTCTATTTATTTATTTGTTGTCTTTATTGGTGTGCTACTTCACCTCCCTGTTCCCTTTAGTTTTGCACTTCAGCTTTCTCAGCTGTATAACTTACCCTGCCTCTCTCAACTAACTGGCCTTTGTGTGGTAGCCAGGTTAACTATTACTTTAAATTAAATATCTCTCCCTGCTCTGTCCCCAGAACATGCTGCATTTTAAACTTTTTTCCTGCCCTAGCCTACCTGAGGGACTAATCCCCTCCCCCCCCCTGCTGAGGTTACCTTGTAACAGCTCTCTTTTAATAGGTCTTATTTCCCTCCCTCTCTTCCCAACACCCACTCGCCCCTGGAGTAATTGTAGCTTTATAGGTACTTACACGTCTTAGAGGAAAGGGGCTGCTCTCAGGTGCAGTTCTTTATCTAAATCAGTCATACATTGAGGACCTGAGATTAATTAAGCTTCAGATGAACAAGGTATATTAGAGGTATTAGATACACTTTTATTAGTATAAGCATCTACACCAACCCTTAGTAAGTACAGAATTTAAAGACCTAAACACAAGCTTTAAACTAAGATGCAGACAACAGTCCAGCAGCGAGATGGGGGCTTTCCAGTCTTTTGCATTGAGTGTCACATGTATGATTTTCTCCCAGTTGGTGAGAGGTCTTACGTATGCACTAAGTGCAAGGAGCTCTTTGCTCTCAGGGAACAAGTCCGTTCTCTAGAGGCTAGAGTAGCAGACCTGGAAGACATAAGAAAGACAGAGAAGTACATGGACGAGACCTACAGGGATATAGTCCTGAAGTCCCACCTCCAGTCTGGCAGCATCCCTGTTGCCATGGAGGAGAGAGATCACGTGACAGGAGAGCATCACCCTGGTGTGGCAGGACGTGATCCTGTAACTAGGACCTGTCCTCCAGTTGATGTAAAACCCTCTCGCACTGAGGACGTTTCTCCAGGGCCATGTGCCCATGAGGGAAGGGTTAGGACAGCTGTTATAGTTGGTGATTCAATCATTAGGCATGTAGATAGCTGGGTGGCTGGTGGACGTGAGGATCGCCTGGTAACATGCCTGCCTGGTGCGAAGGTAGCGGACCTCACGCACCACCTAGATAAGATCATAGATAGTGCTGGGGAGGAGTCTGCTGTCTTGGTCCATGTCGGTACCAATGACATAGGAAAATGTGGTAGGGAGGTTATGGAGGCTAAATTTAAGCTTTTAGGTAGGAAGTTGAAATCCAGAACTTCCAGGGTAGCGTTCTCTGAAATGTTTCCCGTTCCACGTGCAGGACCCAAAAGGCAGGCAGAGCTCCGGAGTCTCAATGCGTGGATGAGACGATGGTGCAAGGATGAGGGTTTCGGATTTGTTAGGAACTGGGGAACATTCTGGGGAAAGGAGGGGCTCTTCCAAAGGGATGGGCTTCACCTTAACCAGGATGGAACCAGACTGTTGGCATTAACTTTTAAAAAGGAGATAGAGGAGCTTTTAAACTAGAAAATAGGGAAAAGCAGACAGTCGCCCAAGAGCACATGGTTCGGAAGAAGGTATCCTTGACGGATACTACCAAAAACAGTGAGGTTCCAAAAAAGAGTAAAGTAGCCCAAATGCCCTTGAGTATGGTGCAGGCAGAGCGTAAAGATTCCAAATTACCCATGCCTACCAATAGCCAGATTAATATGAATAAAATACAGTCTCTAAAATGCTTGTATGCAAATGCTAGAAGTCTAAATAATAAGATGGGAGAGTTAGAATATATAGCACTAAATGAGGGGTTAGATATGATTGCAATCTCAGAGACATGGTGGAAGGAGGATAACCAGTGGGACACTGTGATACCTGGATACAAACTATATCGTAATGATAGAACTGATTAAATTGGCGGAGGGGTTGCGCTCTATGTTAGAGAGGGCATTGAGTCAGAAAGGATTAAAGTTTTGCAGGAAACAAAATTTGCTGTAGAATCTCTATGGATTGAAATTCCATGTATGAAGGGGAAGGTGATGGCAGTGGGGGTTTACTATCGACCGCCTGGCCAGAATGAACAAATGGATGATGAAATACTCAAAGAAATCAAGGAAACTAACAAAAGTCACAGCACAGTAATAATCATGGGTGATTTCAATTACCCCGGTATCGACTGGGTCAGTGTCACGGCAGGACATGCTAGGGAGATAAAGTTTCTAGATGAAATAAATGACTGCTTCTTGGAGCAGTTGGTTCATGAACCGACCAGAGAGGAAGCCATACTGGACCAAGTCCTTAGTGGAACACCAGATCTGGTGCAAGAAATAAGGGTGTTGGGGCCACTTGGCAACAGTGATCATAGCATGATCATGTTTGATTTAATTAGTGGAGGAGGGGATAGTAAAGGAATCCACAGTATTACCTTTTAACTTATAGTTAAGAAAAAACTAAAAGGAACGGTTGCAAAGGTTAAAGACCTACATCAAGCTTGGGTGTTGTTTAAAAATACTATCCTGTAAGCCCAGACCAGCTGTATTCCACGCATTAAGAAAAGTGGAAGAAAGTCCAAAAAACTGCCAGCATGGTTTAAAGGTGAGGTCAGAGAGGCTGTTGCTGCCAAAAAAGCATCTTTCAGGAAATGGAAAAAAGAGCCAAATGATGAAAACTGGAAACAGCACAAGCACTGGCAAGTTAAATGCAAAGCATTGATAAGGCAGGCAAAGCAAGCATTTGAAAAGGAACTTGCTACAGAAGCAAAAACACGAAAAAAAGACTTTTTCAAGTACATTCGTAGCAAAAGGCCTGTGAGAGAGTCAATTGGACTGTTAGATGATAGAGGGGTATAAGGGGCAATAAGAGGAGACAAAGCTATAGCGGAGAGACTGAATTAATTCTTTGCTTCGGTCTTTACTGAGGAAGATGTAGGGATGTTACCCAAGACTGAAGTGGTATTTAAAGGTGATACTGCAGAGGAATTGAGAGAAATATCGCTACACCGGGAAGATGTATTACAACTATTTGATAAACTGAAGAGTAGCAAATCACCTGGGCTGGATGGTATACATGCAAGGGTGCTGAAAGAACTGAAATATGAGATTGCAGACCTGCTATTAGTAATCTGTGAACTTTCATTAAAATCATCTGTAATACCTGAAGATTGGAGGATCGCCAATGTAACGCCAATTTTTAAAAAGGGATCCAGGGGTGATCCGGGAAACTACAGACCGGTGAGCCTGACGTCAGTACTGGGGAAAATGGTAGAAACCATCATAAAGAACAAAATTACACAGCATGTAGATAGTCATGGCCTAATGGGAGACAGCCAACAGAGCTTTAGACAAGGAAGATCTTGTCTTACTAATCTGAAATGTTTTTTTGAAGGTGTGAATAAACAGGTAGACAAAGGTGAGTCGGTTGGTATAGTGTATCTGGACTTTCAGAAAGCCTTTGACAAGGTCCCTCATCAGAGACTTTTGGCGAAACTAGGCTTTCCTAGGCTTTCCGAGGCTTTCCTAACCAGGGCTCCACAGATCAAACAGAAAGGATTTGAGGGTTTCTTTGTTTGTTTTATTATATTACATTGCTAGCTCTCTGACTGGGAGCTCTTAAAAGGGTTTTGTGTATATTTTTTAAAGCAAGGTTACTTTCATTTTTGCTGTTTTAGGGGAACTTTCCTTGAGCACAGTAGGTTGCTGAACTCCAGTAACCTCCTCAGGTTTAGAAACTGCTAACACCTAATCAGGTGTTAGTTCTCTCCCTACCCACCCCGACTCCCACCCACCCCTAGTGAGCAGTCTTGCTTTATAGGGCACCTCCCCCTTTAACAAATCACAGTGAATTGGATCAGCACATTTGTATATAATTAAAGAGATTTAACTGCTTTTTCTTTGAAAGGACAGCTGCGAAACCAGCTGGTACTTGGTAGATCTCTCTCTTTTGCTTTAACAGATACCTAAGCTCCACGAACAGAACAATGGCTGGGAAAAATCGTATTGCTAAAGCTGTTGCCCCCATTACAGCTTCTGCCTCGGTCCAGACAGAGGTCCTAATGCCAGTTGAAGGACCGGTTCCATGTGCAGGGTGCCTGCATGCTGAAGCTCTGAGAAAACAAGTGGAGGAACTCAGAGAGGAGGTGGCGAGGCTGAGGAGCATTCAAGACAGTGAGAAGTACATTGATGATATGCTTCTTGCAGCAACCAGGCTCTCCAGCACAGGAGAAGATGGGTGCCAACAGAATGTCGATGGTTGGACACAAGTCAACAGGGCCTGCAAAATCACCAATCCAACTTCTCCAGCCCTTGAATTGAAGAACCATTATGCAGCCCTGGAAGTGGAGGAGGTGAAAGCATCCCTGGAAAGGGAAGAACCAGAGTTCAAGTACCCCAAATTTGCGGAATCAGTGACCAGAAGGAAACGAAGGGTAGTGGTGGTTGGAGACTCTCTTCTCAGGGGTACTGAGGCGTCCATCTGCCGACCAGACTTGATGTCCAGAGAGGTATGCTGTCTGCCTGGTGCCAAAATCCAAGATGTTACGGAGAGTTTGCCGAGACTCATCAAGCCCACTGACTATTACCCAATGTTGCTAATCCATGTTGGAACAAATGATACTGCCAGGTATACCTCGGAACGTATCAAAAGTGACTTCATGGCTCTGGGACAGAGGGTGAAGCAGTTAGGTGCACAGGTGGTGTTCTCTTCAATCCTCCCTGTTGAGGGTAAAGGCCAAGGCAGAGAGGCTCGCATCCTGGAGATGAATGCATGGCTGCGTGGATGGTGTCATCGAGAGCGTTTTGGTTTCCTAGACCATGGGATGCTGTTCCAAGGGTTGCAGAGCAGAGATGGCATCCATCTGTCCAAGAAATGTCAACGCATCTTTGGTAGTAGACTGGCTAATCTACTGAAGAGGGCTTTAAACTAGATTCGTTGGGGATGTGTGAAGAAAGCCCCCAGGTAAGTGAAAGCCCCCGGTAGGTGATACATTAAATACCTTTATGGAAATGGGTAACAGGGGTAACATATGGAAAGCAGTGTGTATTAATGCCCGTAGCATGGGAAATAAGACCCCTGAAGTTGAAGCTTTGGTGGGAGTGGCTGACTTGGATTTAGTGGCAGTTACAGAAACATGGTTCACAGAAAACCATGACTGGGATGTAACTATACCTGGCTATACTTTATTCAGAAAGGACAGGGTAGGAAGAAGGGGGAGGAGGAGTGGCACTATATGTAAAAACTACTCTTAAAGCTTTGGAATTACAGAGCTTAAAAGGGAGAGAGGAGGCATTGTGGGTTAAACTAGAAAGAGGGAAAGAGAAATCTATTTGCATTGGTGTGATATACAGACCTCCCTCACAAGAGGAAGAGGTGGACAGAGAGTTAATTGAAGACATACGCAGCATTGCTAAGAAAGGGGAAGTGCTACTGATAGGAAATTTCAATATGCCAGATGTTGATTGGCACATTCCTGCTGCAGTATCATCTAGAAGTAAGGAGATCCTGGATTCTCTACAGGGAGAACTATTCAGGCAATTGTTAACAGACCCCACACGTGAAGGGGCCATACTGGATTTGGTGCTTACCAATGGTGAAAGTGTTTCTGATGTTGTAGTGGGAGATCATTTTGCATCCAGTGATCACCAGATGGTGTGGTTCAGTATTAGGACTAGGGCTGTTAGAATCCATTCCAAGGTGAGGATCTTAGACTTTAGGAAGACTAACTTTGCGAAGATGGGCCAATACCTCAGGGAGTCGTTAGTGGGATGGGAACAGCTGGGGGATGTAGAACAACAGTGGGCAAAACTGAAAGGGGATATTTTAAAGGCAACCAACCTTTTTGTTAAAATGGTAAATAAAGGCAAAAGGAACAGGAGACCGCTATGGTTTTCAAAGGAAGTAGCTGAAAAAGTGAAGAAAAAGAGGGAGGCCTTCATGAAATACAAGAGATCACAGAGAGAGGAAGACAGGCATCTGTATTTGGAAAAACTTAGAGAAGCTAGCAAAGTAGTCAAGAAGGCAAAGATTCAAAAGGAGGAGGAAATAGCCAATGCAATAAAATGGGGGGATAAGACATTTTTCAGATATATTAGTGAGAAGAGGAAGGGCAAAAGTGGTATTGTCAGACTCAAGGGTGCAGGGTGGGAATATGTAGAAGCTGATAAAGATAAAGCGGAATTGCTTAACAAATATTTTTGTTCTCTGTTCACAGATGAAGAACCAGGAGAAGGACCTCAGAAAACACCCACAAATAAGAACAGAAGCGAGGGACATCTTGAACAATTTTCAGAAGACTGTGTTTGTGAGAAACTAGCTCAACTTAAAGTAGACAAAGCGATGGGACCGGATGGGATACACCCTAGAATACTGAGGGAACTTGGGGACGTTCTAGCAACTCCACTGACTGACCTTTTCAATGCCTCGTTGGAGTTGGGAGTGGTGCCAAAGGACTGGAGAGAGGCTCATGTGGTGCCTTTATACAAAAGCGTAAGTAAGGATGTGGTTGAAAACTACAGGCCGGTTAGTTTAACTTCGGTGGTGAGTAAATTATTGGAAACGCTGCTGAAAGAGAAAATAGTGAGGTTTCTGGAGTCCAGCGGATTACAGGATCCGAGGCAGCATGGATTCACCAGAGGCAGGTCTTGTCAGACAAATCTGATTGATTTCTTTGACTGGGTGACCAGGGAGTTGGACCAAGGGAGAGCTCTAGATGTGGTGTATTTAGATTTCAGTAAAGCCTTTGACACTGTTCCTCACAGGCAACTTATAAACAAACTGAGCACCCTAGGGATGGACCCTAAAGTTACTGCTTGGGTTAGAAATTGGTTGGGTGGGAGGCGGCAAAGAGTACAAGTAAATGGACCTCACTCTGAGGAGAAGGATGTTACCAGTGGTGTGCCCCAGGGATCTGTCCTTTTCTTTTTAACATCTTTGTTAGTGATATAGCGGAAGGGCTGTCGGGTAAGGTTTGCCTCTTTGCGGATGATACCAAAATCTGCAATAGAGTAGACACCAGGAAGGTGTAGATAACATGAGGAGGGATCTAGCTAAGCTTGAAGAATGGTCTAGAATTTGGCAGCTGGGATTTAATGTTAAAAAATGTAATGTCATGCATTTGGGCTGCAGCAATCCAAGGGAGCAATACAGTATAGGAGGTGAAGTACTTTTGTCCACTAAAGAAGAGCGGGACCTAGGCGTGGTTGTGTCTGATGATCTTAAAGTAGCTAAACAGGTAGAAAAGGCGACGGCAAAAGCTAGAAGGATGCTTGGGTGCATACGGAGAGGAATGGCTAGCAGAAAAAAGGAGGTGATAATGCCTCTGTATAAGTCTTTGGTGTGACCTCATTTGGAGTATGGTGTGCAATTCTGGAGACCGTACCTTCAAAAGGATGTGAACAGGATGGAGTCGGTGCAGAGGGTTGCTACTAAAATGATTAATGGGCTTCATTATAAAGCATATGAGAACAGACTTAAGGATCTTAATATGTACACCTTAGAGGAAAGGTGGGATAGAGGTGATATGATTGAGATGTTTAAATACCTCCGTGGCATAAATGTTCAGGGAGAGAGCCTCTTTCAATTGAAAGCAAGTTCTGCTACGAGGGGACATGGGATGAGGGTGAAGGGAGATAGATTCAGGAGTGATATGCGGAAATATTTCTTTACAGAAAGAGTAGTGGATCCATGGAATAGTCTCCCAGTGGAGGTGGTAGAGATGAGGACAGTAACTGAATTCAAAAAAGCATGGGACCAACACAGAGGATCTCTAAAGGTAAAAAGTGGACTGTTGTAGTTGTTGTTATGGAAGGACAGACTAGATAGGCCATGTGGTATTTTCTGTCATCATGTTTCTATGTTTCTATGTAACTAAAAAGTCATGGGATAGGAGGCAGTGTACTATTGTGGATCAGGAACTGGTTAAAAGATAGAAAGCAGAGGGTAGGGCTAAATGGCCAATTTTCCCAATGGAAAAAGGTGAATAGTGGAGTACCCCAGGGATCTGTACTGGGTACGCTACTTTTTGACATATTCATAAATGACCTGGAAAAGCGAATAACTAGTGAGGTTATCAAATTTGCAGACGACACAAAACTGCTAAAAGTTGTTAAAACCCAAGAGGATTGTGGAAAACTGCAGGAGGATCTGGATAAATTGGACGAGTGGGCATCCAAATGGCAGATGAAATTTAATGTGGACAAGTGCAAAGTTATGCACCTAGGAAAGAACAACCCACACTATGAACATAAGAACATAAGATATGCCATACTGGGTCAGACCAAGGTCCATCAAGCCCAGCATTCTGTTTCCAACAGTGGCCAATCTAGGTCATACGTACCTAGCAGTTTCCCCAAGGGACACAGGTTCCACAATGCTTGTACTGGTTCAAGCATTGATATCCTGGGTCCCTTCTTAATAATGGTTTATGGACCTTTCCTCCAGGAACTCGTCCAAACCTTTTTTAAACCCAGCTACACTAACAGCCTTTACTACATCCTCCGGTAACAAATTCCAGAGTTTGATTACACGTTGAGTGAAAAAATATTTTCTTTATTAGTCTTAAATAGTTTACCCTGTAGCTTCATTGCATGTCCCCTAGTCTTTCTATATTCTGATAAGGTAAACAATCGATCTACGTTTACCCGTTCCACTCCGTTCATTAATTTATAGACTTCTATCATATCTCCCCTCAGCCGTCTCTTCTCCAGGCTAAAGAGCCCCAACCTTTTTAGCCTTTCTTCATAGGAGTAGCCTTCCATCCCCTTTACCATTTTGGTGGCTCTTCTCTGAACCTTTTCTAAAATCGCTATATCCTTTTTAAGATACGGCGACCAGAATTGCACACAATATTCAAGGTGCGGTCTCACCATGGAACGATATAGAGGCATTATAATATCTTTTGTTTTATTTTCCATTCCTTTCCTTATCATACCTAGCATTCTATTTGCTCTCTTGGCCGCCGCTGCACACTGGGCCGAGGGTTTTAAAAAGGTATACACAATGACGCCTAAATCTTTTTCCTGGGTGGTGGTTCCTAATGTGGAACCTTGCATCGTGTAACCATAGTTTGGGTTGTTCTTCCCTAGGTGCATAACCTTGCACTTCTCCACATTAAATTTCATCTGCCATTTTGATGCCCAGTCTTCCAATTTATCAAGATCCTCTTGCAATTTTCCACAATGCTCCTGGGTTTTAACAACTTTAAATAGTTTTGTGTCATCTGCAAATTTGATAAACTCACTTGTTATTCCACTTTCCAGGTCATTTATGAATATGTCAAAAAGCAGCGGACCCAGCACAGATCCCTGGGGTACACCACTATTCACCTTTCTCCATTAGGAAAATTGGCCATTTAGCCCTACCCTCTGCTTTCTATCTTTTAACCAGTTCCTGATCCACAGTAGTACACTGCCTCCTATCCCATGACTCTTTAGTTTTGCCAAAAGTCTCTCATGAGGGACTTTGTCAAAGGCTTTCTGAAAGTCCAGATACACAATATCAACCGACTCACCTTTGTCCACCTGTTTATTCACTCCTTCAAAAAAACATAACAGATTAGTAAGACAAGATCTTCCTTGTCTAAAGCCACGTTGGCTGTCTCCCATTAGGTCGTGACTATCTACATGCTGAGTAATTTTATTCTTTATGATGGTTTCTACCATTTTTCCCGGTACTGATGTCAGGCTCACTGGTCTGTAGTTTCCCGGATCACCCCTCGAACCCTTTTTAAAAATTGGTGTTACATTGGCGATCCTCCAATCCAAAGGTATTAGAGATGATTTTAATGATAGTTCACAGATTACTGATAGCAGGTCTGCAATCTCAAATTTCAGTTCTTTCAACACCCTTGGATGTATACCATCCGGCCCAGGTGATTTGCTACTCTTCAGTTTATCTAATAGTTGTAAGACATCTTTCGGATGTATCGATATTTTCTTCAATCCTTCCACACCTTTAAATACCACTTCAGTCATGGGTAACATCCCTACATCTTCCTCAGTAAAGACCGAAGCAAAGAATTCATTCAGTCTCTCCGCTATCGCCTTGTCGCCTCTTAGTGCTCCTTTAACCCCTTTATCATCTAATGGTCCAACTGACTCTCTCACAGGTTTTTTGCTACGAATGTACTTGAAAAGGTCTTTATTTCGCGTTTTTGCTTCCGCAGCAAGCTTCTTCTCAAATTCTCTCTTTGCCTGCCTTATCAATGCCTTGCATTTGACTTGCCAGTGCTTGTGCTGTTTCCAGGTTTCATCGTTTGGCTCTTTTTTCCATTTCCTGAAAGATGCTTTTTTGGCAACAACAGCCTCTCTGACCTCACCTTTAAACCATGCTGGCAGTTTTTTGGACTTCCTTCCACTTTTCTTAAAGCGTGGAATACAGCTGGTCTGGGCTTCCAAGATAGTATTTTTCAACAACACCCAAGCTTGATGTACGTCTTTAACCTTTGCAACTGCTCCTTTTAGTTTTTTCTTAACTGTTTTCCTCATTTTATCGTAGTCTCCCTTTCGAAAGTTAAAGGGTAGTACTGTGGATTTCCTTACTATCCCTCCTCCACTAATTAAATCAAAGGTGATCATGCTATGATCACTATTGCCAAGTGGCCCCAACACCCTTATCTCTTGCACTACATCTGGTGTTCCACTAAGGATTAGGTCTAATATTGCTTCCCCTCTGGTTGGTTCATGAACCAGCTGCTCCAAGAAGCAGTCATTTATTTCATCTAGGAACTTTATCTCCCTAGCATGTCCTGTTGTGACACTGACCCAGTCGATGCTGGGGTAATTGAAATCACCCATTATTATTACTGCACTGTAACTTTTGCTAGCTTCCTTGATTTCTTTGAGCATTTCATCATCCATTTGTTCATTCTGGCCAGGCGGACGATAGTACACCCCCACTGCCATCGCCTTCCCCTTTTTACATGGAATTTCAATCCATAGAGATTCTACAGCAAATTTTGTTTCTTGCAAAACTTTAATCCTTTCTGACTCAATGCCCTCTCTAACATAGAGCGCAACCCCTCCACCAATTTGGTCAGCTCTATCATTACGATATAGTTTGTACCCAGGTATCACAGTGTCCCACTGGTTGTCCTCTTTCCACCATGTCTCTGATATTCCAATCATATCTAACCTCTCGTTTAGTGCTATATATTCTAACTCTCCCATCTTGTAGACTTCTAGCATTTGCATACAAGCATTTTAGAGACTGTATTTTATTCATATTAATTTGGCTATTGGTAGACATGGGTAATTTGGGATCTTTAAGTTCTGTCTGCTCCATACTCGAGGGCATTTGGGCTACTTTACTCTTTTTTGGAACCTCTCTGCTTTTGTAGTATCCTTCAAGGATACATTCTTCCGAACCATGCGCTCTTGGGCGACTGTCGGCTTTCCCCTATTATCTAGTTTAAAAGCTGCTCTATCTCCTTTTTAAAGGTTAATGCCAGCAGCCTGGTTCCATCCCGGTTAAGGTGAAGCCCATCCCTTCGGAAGAGCCCCTCCTTTCCCCAGAATGTTCCCCAGTTCCTAACAAATCCGAACCCCTCATCTCTGCACCATTGTCTCATCCACGCATTGAGACTCCGGAGCTCTGCCTGCCTTTTGGGTCCTGCGCGTGGAACGGGAAGCATTTCGGAGAACGCTACCCTGGAAGTTCTGGATTTCAACTTCCTACCTAAAAGCCTAAATTTAGCTTCCAGAACCTCCCTACCACATTTTCCTATGTCATTGGTACCGACATGTACCAAGACAGCAGACTCCTCCCCAGCACTATCTAAGACCTTATCTAGGTGGCGTGTGAGGTCCGCTACCTTCGCACCAGGCAGGCATGTTACCAGCCGATCCTCACGTCCACCAGCCACCCAGCTATCTACATGCCTAATGATCAAATCACCAACTATAACTGCTGTCCTAACCCTTCCCTCATGGGCACTTGGCCCTGGAGAAACCTCCTCGGTGCGAGAGGGGTTTACATCACCTGGAGGACAGGTCCTAGTTACAGGATCACTTCCTGCCACACCAGGGTGATGCTCTCCTGTCACGTGACCTCTCTCCTCCCTGGCAACAGGGATGCTGCCAGACTGGAGGTGGGACTTCAGGACTATATCCCTGTAGGTCTCGTCTATGTACCTCTCTGTCTGTCTTATGTTTTCCAAGTCTGCTACTCTAGCCTCTAGAGAACGGACTCGTTCCCTGAGAGCAGAGAGCTCCTTGCACCTAGTGCACACGTAAGACCTCTCACCAGCTGGGAGAAAATCATACATGTGACACTCAATGCAAAAGATTGGAAAGTCCACATCCCGCTGCTGGACTGCTGTCTGCATCTTAGTTTTAAGTTTGTGTTTAGATCTTTAAGTTCTTTATGTACTAAAGGGTGCTATGGATATTTATACCACTAAAACTGTACCTAAGAAGTTTAATATACCTTGTTCACCTGAAGCTTAATTAATCTCAGGTCCTTAGTGTGTGACTGATTTGGGTAATGAGCTTCACCTGAGAGCACCTCCTGTCTTTTAAGTTGTGCAAGTACCTATAAAGCTGTGATTATCCCAGGGGAGAGTGGGTGTGGGGAGGGAGGGAGGGATATAACACTTATTAAAAAAGGGCTGCTACACAGTACCTTGTCCTGTGCCGCTGAGGTAAGCTATATTCTGATTTGATTTAAATTATAGCTCTTTGCTGCTACTAACCTATTAAGAAATTTAAACTACAAGCTCTCTGCTGGATTCTAAATTTAACCAGAAAGCTTTCTTCTGTGTTTTAATTTGAAACTAAAAGTACTTTGCTGATGCTAGGCCCTGAGTGACTATGAAATTTAAACTACAGCTGTCTACTGGGTATGAAAGGTAACCAGAAAGTTCTCTTCTGTGTTTTTAAATTGAATCTTAAACTGTTGCTACTAGGCCCTGACTGATTTAACAAAAAAATAGTGGGTTCACAGATTAATTAGCTTTAAAAGAAAAAAAATTCCTTTCAGAAAAATTCCCAGAAGTATATACTCACAATTTCAGATTTCTCTCCAGAAGTAACAGCCCCCCTTTCTAGTCCTTGGTTACATCATGGTTACACAATGCAAGGTTCCACAATGGAAACCACCACCCAGGAAAAAGATTTAGGAGTCATCGTGGATAATATGTTAAAACCCTCCGCCCAGTGAGCAGCGGCGGCCAAGAAAGCAAATAGAATGCTATGTATCATAAGGAAAGGAATGGAAAATAAACCAAATTTATTATAATGCCTCTGTATCGTTCCATGGTATGACTGCACCTTGAATATTGTGTGCAATTCTGGTCGCCGTATCTTAAAAAGGATATAGCGTTATTAGAAAAGGTACAGAGAAGAGCCACCAAAATGGTAAAGGGGATGGAAGGCTACTTCTATGAAGAGAGGCTACAAAGGTTAGGGCTCTTTAATCTGGGAAAGAGATGGCTGAGGGGAGATATGATAGAGGTCTATAAATTAATGAATGGTGTGGAACGGGTAAACGTAGATCGATTGTTTACGCTATCAGAATATAGAAAGACTAGGGGACATGTAATGAAGCTACAGGGTAAACTATTTAAGACAAATAAGAGAAAATATTTTTTCACTCAACGTGTAATCAAACTCTGTAATTTGTTACCGGAGGATGTAGTTAGTGTAGCTGGGTTTAAAAAAGGTTTGGACAAGTTCCTGGAGGAAAGGTCCATAAACCATTATTAAGAAGGGACCCAGGATATCAATGCTTGACCCAGTACAAGCATTGCGGAACCTGTGTCTTTTGGGGAAACTGCTAGGTACGTATGACCTAGATTGGCCACTTTTGGAAACAGGATACTGGGCTTGATGGACCTTGGTCTGACCCAGTATGGCATATCTTATGTTCTTATATCTATATCTATCTATCTATCTATATATATATGGATGATACATGATTATTGTGTTTCTAGGATCTATATCGGGATACCATCTTATTTGGCTTCAGGGCTTTTACCTTAGTGCCCTTCTAGGACATTAGAATGCTCTCTGAAAAAGTTGCTAGGGTTGTCTTCCCGAATGGAAGAGACAGGGCCGGATTTACCCATACGCCATGTACGCCATGGCGTAGGGCCCACAGCCGGCAGGGGCCCACAAAAAAAGAACCAGGTATTTTTTTTTAAACACACACAATTAAAAAAAAAAACCTGGTGGCTGCCGCCGCGGGGCCCCCTCTGCTGCCGCGGGGGCCCCGTCTACAAGCTGAAGCCGTCGGGTCGGGTCGGGTCTCTCTCCCTCCCTCCCTCCCTCCCTCTCTGCAGGCTGCGAGAGACGCGAAGATAGAGCGTCTCCTCGCGTCTGTGTTAAGCCCGCAGGGGCTGATGGGATTTCCCATCAGCCCCTGCGGGCTTAACACAGACGCGAGGAGACGCTCTCCCTTCGCGTCTCCTGCAGCCTGCAGCGAGGGAGGGAGGGAGAGAGACCCGACCCGACCCGACCCGACCCGCCGGCTTCAGCGTGTAGACGGGGCCCCCGCGGCAGCAGAGGGGGCCCCGCGGCGGCAGCCACCAGGTTTTTTTTTTTTAATTAAATTTTACTTTGGGGAGGGGGGGTAGGACTGGTAATGGGCTATTGGGGGGGCTGGGGCTGGTAATGGGCTATGGGGGGGGTAGGACTGGTAATGGGCTATTGGGGGGCTGGGGCTGGAAATGGGCTGGGCTGGGCTGGGCTGGGGGGGGTTAAGGCTAGAGGTGGGCTGATGGGGTTAGGACTGGTAATGGACTGTGGGCTGTTGGGGGGGCTTAGAACTGGCAATGGGCTTTGGGGGGGGTTAAGACTGGTAATGGGCTGTGGGCTGATGGGGGCTGTCTGGTAATGGGCTATGGGGGGGGCTAGGACTGGAAATGGGCTGGGGGGTTAAGACTGGAGGTGGGCTGATGGGGTTAGGACTGGTAATGGGCTGTTGGGGGGGGGGTTAGAACTGGTAATGGGTTTGGGGGGGTTAAGACTGGTAATGGGCTGTGGGCTGATGGGGGTTGTCTGGTAATGGGCTATGGGGGGCTAGGACTGGAAATGGGCTGGGGGGTTAAAACTGGAGGTGGGATGATGGGGTTAGGACTGGTAATGGGCTGTGGGCTGATGGGGGGGGGTAGGACTGGCAATGGGCTATGGGGGGCTGACTGGAAATGGGTTGATGGGGTTAGGACTGGAAGTGGGCTGATGGGGGGTTAGGACTGGTAATGGGTTATAGGGGGGTCTTAAACTGAAAATGGGGTGATGGGGGGTTAAGGACTGTAAGTGGGGTGATGGGGGGGCTAGGACTGGTATTGGGTTGGGGGGTTGCTAGGACTGGAAATGGGCTGATGGATGGCTAGGACTGGAAATGGGCTGATGCAGGGACTAGAAGGGAATGGATGCTGGGTGAGGCTGGAACTAGAAGGGAGCTGATGTTGGGGGAGGATTAGAATGGGATGGGGCTGGAAGAGTAAAATGGAGAAGGGAAAAATATTTTGTGTGGGAGGGATAAAAATCTACAATTGGCCGGGTATTGGGAGAGTAAGTGGGGATTGAGGATGGAGGGGTAAAATTTGAGTGGATGAAATAGGAATGAGGAAAGAGCAAAAGGAGAAAGATTAGTATGTTAAAGCAGATGTAGAGAGAGAATGGAAAAAAATCTAGAAGAGAGAAGAAAGGACAAATGGACAGCAGACGATGGAGAGTTAGCAGAAGACACGAAGAAACCAGAAGAAGAAAGTGGCTGGAGCAATTGCAGCTGAAAAAAATGCACAAAAGGTAGAAAAATATCTCTTTATTTTGAATTTATTAATTGGAATATGTCAGCTCTGGTAAATGTGCATCATTAACATCTGCGCTTTGTTTAGTACAAGAGCAAATTAATGTATAGTTTTATTTCTACAGTGTTGTACATTCCAAGTTTGGCTTTTGGGATTCCCAGTTTAATTATTGTCTTCCTATTTCTAAATTGTGATTACTTGTTTGGTGATGGTCTATGTTCTGCATGTGTAACTGAGCTGAGGTGTTCTGTTTATATAATTCCTATTTGACATTGCCACTTGTTCTCTTTCCCCAGTAGGTCATGTATTGTTGTTCTCTGAAATGTATTGGTTTAATATTTGCAGTGTTGCCTTTTGATTGGTAGAGTATGGTGCTTTGTGAGTCCTGGTAGTGCTGTTAGGATACGGCGGGTTTACTATGGGCAGTGTTTGTAGTAGTTCCTAATGTGTCTGGCAGTTGGCACTGGATTATAGTAATGTAGAAATCTTTTAGTCTTTCTTTATCCATACACTCATTAAGAGGCACGTTTACTAAAAGTTAGTATATGGTAACATTATGCAAATATTTATGCAAATGAGGCCCCTTATGCAAATGAGGTCCGCACCCCCCGTGGGCCGCCCCTGCTGGGGGCCCACAATTTTTGTTGGCGTAGGGCCTCACTCAAGGTAAATCCGGCCCTGGGAAGAGAGATTACAAGAGTTGAGGAGAATGGCTTTTTCATATGTGGCATCAAAGCTTTGGACCTCTCTGCCGGATTATTTAAGAACAGAGAGTTCCTTGAAAAATTTTAGGAAGGGTATGAAAACATAATTGTTTGCTCAGTCATTTTGTATGTTAATACTATGTCTACAAATTATGATTATGTTTAATTTATAGTTTATTATTTAAAGCTTGATATACCACCTTTCGAACCAGAAAAGCAGTTTACATACAATTTAAAAAATTGTGTTATGGTTTCTGATGTTCATTCTCGCCACTTATTCAGCAAGTGGGGCCCTGGTTCCCGGCCTGTCATGCTGCTCTCTCCTGATGGCCTCTGCAGTTCTTTGGCTTACATGGCTTCCCACCTGCCATGCTGCTTATATGTTGGGCAGATGAAGCCCAAATTTGTATGCATCACAAACCTGCCACTAATATTTTATCTAGAACACAAAAAAATCTCATAAAACAGCAAAAATAAACAGTCACACTGGCACCATTGAAAATGGTAATTATTGTCGGACTGGTGTCTGGGTGAGGACTGAACCCCTATCTCAGACCGTGTTCATTTTAATCAATAATGCAGTAAAAACAACAAAGCAAGCACTTAACTGATGGTTTGTCCATGTTCTGAATAGTCAAATCCTGTGTCAAAGAGAATCACACACATCCGAGGAAAGAAAAACAAGGGGTGCAACACAGCACCACTGTTCCCTCTAAGCTGTGCGTGTGTGCGCGCGCACACACCTCGCCGAGTGATCGCACATACTTTATAACAGAGCACACAAAAATTACGGTTCTGATTCTGATAGAAAACAACACAGACATCTTAAAATTTAAAAGTTGTTGTGTATTTACGGTTTTCACAAGTTCTACAATATTATCTAGTGCAATCAATGTGGTGTACATACTGTATTCTGACATGTAGTCAAATTTTAAAGTATAGAACTCCGAGTGTCATTATGTGACGCACAAAAATGTAACCTTCCTTCAAAAGCTGCACAGCTGATATTTTATGCACACACAGCCTACAGAAAATTAGAGGGAACATTGCACAGCACTGCGTTTCGAGTCTGTATCCATTCAAAAGACCCTGTGTCAGGCCAAAACCTCCCCACTGAATTTCAAGGACCTTTCACCTTTACTAATATTTTAGCAGCAGCGGTGCAGGTACCGGCTCTCTGACTTTACCACAGTGCTCTGTGACCAATGCGGTAACAGTAAATTATGGCAGATAAAGACCAGCAGGTCCATCTAGTTTGCAAAGTAAATTAGAGTTGTATCTACTGCTCCATAGAGGTTATCTTTCTTTATGTATTTAGGGCTGTACCTGCCCCTCCTGTGCAGGCTACTCTTTCTATTTTTTGAAGCATAAACATTTTTTAAGTTTGTTGGTTCCATCCTTTTTCTATATATGGATATTTTGTGTTTGTCCCATGCCTTTTTGAATTCCATCACTGTTTTTGCCTTACCACCTTCATAGGGAAGGCATTCCAGGCATCCACCACCCTTTCCATGAAAAAGTATTTCCTGATGTTGCTTTTAAGTTTGCCTCAATATCACTTCATTTCATGTCCTATGGCTTTTCCATCTTTGAAAATGGTTTGTTTTTTCATTAAAACATTTTAATTATTTAAACATCTATGCTATATCTCCCCTGTCTCTTCTCTCTCTCTTCTCTCCTCTAGGGTATACATATTTAGGTCTTCAAGTCTCTTCTCAAACGTCTTCTCGCACAAGACCTCTATCATTTTCATCACCTCCTCTGAACCGCTTCAAGTATTTTTATATTGTTTGAGAGCTGCAGTCTCCAAAACTGAACACCACACTCCAAGTGAAGCTTTACCAGTGATGTGTACAGGGGCATTAATACCTCTTTTCTTCTGCTGGTTATGGGGGGCATTCAGATCCGTGACTAGCAGGGATGTGTGTACATTTTGGATGTACAACCCCTGCTATTTGCAGGGACCCGATTCTGATCATCAAGTTCCCTGCATGCAGAGGGCCTTTGGGTGGGGAGGTCTGGACGGGGGGCAGGAAGGGGCAGAGAGTGGATGGAGCGGGGGCGGGCCACACAACCCAGATGTACAGGGCCTATTAAGGTCATGGCCCTGTATATCTGGTGCTGACAGGATGGACATGGGGTTTATTCCACCTTGGAGGTGGAATAAGTCTCATGTGTGGCGGGAAATGGGGCCTGCAGGCCCTGAGAAGTCCCAGGGCAGTCAGAGGTAAGTCCCCGCTGCCCGATTCTGGCCATGGCTGCCCCTGCCGAGGGCTGAGCTGTGGGGAAAGAAGAACGGGATGTTATTGGGCCTTTCAGTGCTCCTGCATGGTGTCCCAGTACCATGGCGACAAGAAGCCATGGCACCGAGCATAGGGAGAGTTAGCTAGGGAGGTCGAAGGACGTCCAGCACGGCAGGATCGGGGCATGTCCAGCCCATCTAGGTGCCCAATTCTGCACCCTCGGGAATGCCTAGCTCCTGCAGGTGCAAAATCGGGTACATATTTGGGCCATCCATATTTTGGACATCTGGACAACCCAGGCATGCCCCAATTGGAAATGGCCTGTATGTCTCTTGGCATTCAGCCTAGTATTCTCCTGGCTTTTGCCACCACTTTACTGGGTGTCCACTGTATTCTGTCTCCTTATGTATAACTTTGCACATGCACAAAGAATGCTATGCATATGGAGGAACAAACAGACAGACGCATTGATCCTCAAAAACAACTGGTATCACTTGATGGGCAATATGCCTAATGAAGATTATGATAAAATGAGGAAATTAGAAACAAACTAAAAGCATTCCCACCTCAGCTGCACACCCTGTCTCTGCCCTCTCTCCACCCACTCTCCTCTTAACCCTGCTTATTCAGTCACTACTTGGCAGCACGGCATTTTCAGCACTACTGCCATCCCACTCTCAGTTGGTGTACCTCAAGGGTCTGTTCTGGGCCCTCTGCTTTTCTCTCTCTATACCCAGTCCCTTGGTGCCCTCATCTCTTCCCATGGCTTTCAGTATCATTTTTATGCTGATGACTCTCAAATCTATTTATCTATACCTGACATATCTCCTTTGCTCCAAACTTGAATCTCTACTTGCTTATCTGACATCACTGTCTAGATGTCTCACCGCCACCTTAAATTAAATACGGCTAAAACGGAACTTCTTATTTTTCCCCCTAAACCCTTCTCCCTCCTTCTTTCTTTCTCTATCACTGTTGACAACACTCTTCTTCTTCCTGTTTCCTCAACTCGCAACCTTGGTGTCATTTTTGACTCGCCACACATATTCAACATATAGCTAAAACCTGTTGTTTCTTTCTCTGCAACATTCACAAAATTTGTCTCATCCTCTCTGAGCACACTACTAAGGCTCTTGTCCACTCTTTGGTCACCTCCCGTCTTGACTATTGCAACCTCCTCCTTGCTGGTCTCCCTCAGTGTCATCTCTCTCCTCTTCAATCTATCCAGGACTCTGATGCTACTACTACTACTACTAAGCATTTATAAAGCGCTACCAGGCGCACGCAGCGCTGTACAATGAAAACACAAAAATACAGTCCTTGCTCAAAAGAGCTTACAATCTAAAAAAACAAAGCAAGAAAAGGAGTAGAAAAAAGATAAGAACAAGGGCAAAGAGACAAGAGCAGGAGAGACAGGACAAAGGAAAGAGGTAAGAACAAGTGTAAGAGGAAGAAATAAAGGTGAAATAAAAGAGGGGAAGGAAGTAGAACAGCAAAATCAAGAGCCAAAGGCAGAGGCGAAAAGATGAGCTTTTAACTTGAGTTTGAAGAGGGGCAAAGATGCCTGACGTACAGACAAAGGAAGTTTATTCCAAGTGTAGGGAGCAGCAAGGTGAACAGAGCGGAATCTGGAGTTGGCAATAGAGGAGAAGGGCATAGCAAGAAGCAACTGGGAAGAAGAACGGAGTACACGAGGGGGGAAATAGGGAGAAATGAGAGAGGAAAGGTACTGAGGAGCCACAGAGTGAATGCACTTATAGGTCAGAAGGAGAAGCTTAAAGTGAATACAGAAACGGAAAGGGAGCCAGTGAAGAGATCTGAGGAGAGGAGTGATGTGGGCAAAACGAGGCTGACGGAAAATCAAACGGGCAGCGGAGTGCTGAATAGACTGAAGAGGGAAGAGATGAGACTGAGGGAGACCAGCAAGAAGGAGGTTACAATAATCAAGGCGGGAGGTGATTAGGGAATGGATGAGGGTTTTAGTAGTGAGCTCAGAGAGAAAGGGGCGGATTTTGCCAATGTTGAAGAGAAAGAAGCGACAGGTCTTAGCGATGAGTTGGATATGAGAGGAGAAAGAGAGCGAAGAGTCAAAAATAATACCCAAATTGCGAGCAGATGAAACAGGTTGAAGAACAGAGCCATCAACAGAGACTGAAAAAGAAGAAGGAGAAAGGGAAATTTTAGGAGAAAAAACGAGAAGTTCAGTCTTGGCCATGTTCAATTTCAGGCGATGATGGAACATCCAGGCAGCAATGGCAGAGAGACAGCAAGAGATCTGGGACTGGAAAGCAGAAGAAAGATCAGGAGTAGAGAGATAGATTTGGGAGTCATCAGCATAAAGATGGTACTGAAAACCATGAGAGGAAATAAGCGCACCAAGGGATTGGGTATAGAGAGAAAAAAGAAGGGGACCCAAGACAGAACCCTGGGGGACACCAACCGAGAGCGGGGTAACAGAGGAGGAGGAGCCACCAGAACATACACTAAAGGTGCGATGGGAGAGACATGAGGAGAACCAGGAGAGAATAGAGTCCCTAAAGCCAAGCGAGGACAAAGTATCAAGGAGAAGATCATGGTTAACAGTATCAAAGGCAGCAGAAAGGTCAAGGAGGATAAGGACAGAGTATATGCCTTTAGATTTAGCCAGTAACAAGTCACTGGAGACTTTGACAAGAGCAGTTTCAGTAGAGTGCAAAGGACGAAAACCGGATTGTAAGGGATCGAGAAGAGCATGGGAAGAGAGGAAGTCAAGACAACGGCGGTAAACCGCACATTCGAGCAGTTTAGAAATGAAAGGAAGGAGAGAGATGGAGCGATAATTAGAAGGACAAGAGGGATCAAGTGAGGGTTTCTTAATGAGAGGTATGAGCACAGCATGTTTAAAGTCAGCCGGGACAGTAGCAGTGAAGAGCGAAAGGTTGAGAATATGAGAAATGGAGGGGACAACAGTAGAGGAAATAGAGAGGAGATGGGAGGAGATAGGATCAGAGGAGCAAGTGGTGAGCTTGGAGGAGGAGAGAAGAAGAACAGTTTCATCAATAGAAATCGTGGGGAAGGAAGAGAGGGTAGGATGAGAAGGGGGGAGAGAATGAAAGCAGGAAAGGGAAATCGGGGATTTAGAGGGAAACTGAAGAGTGATCTTATGGATTTTATCATGGAAGTAATCAGCCAGAGCCTGGGCAGAAAGGGAAGGAGGGATCAGAGGCGGAGGCACTTTGAGGAGAGAATTGAGAGCAATGAAGAGACGGCGAGGATCAGAGGCATGACAATTAGTCAGGCGAACAAAGTAATCTTGTTTGGCAAGAGCTAAAGCAGATTTCAAAGAGTAGAGCATGAATTTGAAATGAAGGAAATCTTCAGGGGAGCGGGATTTGAGCCAGGTACGCTCAGCAGAGCGGGCACAGAAGCGAAGATAGCGAATAGTGGGAGAGAGCGAGGGCTGAGGTAAGGAACGCCTTACAGGACGAGGGATGAGATGAGTGAGAACATCCAGAGCTGAGAAGAGCGCAGCATTATAGGACCACTGCCATATCAACAGACTTGGAGGACAAAACAGAAGAGACAGAAGGAGAAATGGTAGAGGAGAGAACCAGGGGATCAATGGCAAGAAGGTTCCTAAAAAGAGTGGAGGAGACAGGACGAGGCAGGGGGGGAGGGAGGTGAAGATTAAAGGAGAGAAGGTGATGATCAGGATAAAGGAAGAACAGTATTACTGAAGTTAGAGGGAGAGGAGCAAGAAAAGAAAACCAAATCCAGACAATGGCCATAAAGGTGAGTGGGGGCAGAGGAACAAAGTTGAAGGCCAAATGAGGAGGTAAGAGAGAGGAGCTTCAGAGTAAGAGGATCAGAAGGGTTATCAACATAGATGTTAAAATCACCAAGAATAAAAGTAGGGGAGGTAGGGATAAGAAAGAGGGAAAGCCAAGAGTCAAAGTCAGAGAGAAAAGAAGAAAAAGCCTTGTCAGGAGGATGACAGACAACAGGAAGTGGGGCAAAGAGGCGAATAGAGTGGACCTCAAAAGAGAGGAAAGGAATGAGACTGAGGCAGAGGAAGAGGTTGGAAATGACAGGAGGGGGAGAGAAGAAGGCCAACCCCACCACCACGTCCTGGAGACCACCAAAGCAGAGGGCAGAAGCAGAGGCGGTATCATCAGGGAGGAGCCAGGTCTCAGTTAAAGCAAGAAGATGACAAGCGTTGGAGATCATGTGTAAAAGAGAGTTTATTAGAGACAGAATGTGCATTCCAAAGGGCACAAGAGAAACGGAGAGAGGAAGGGGAAGAAGAGGAATATGAATAAGATTGGACAAGTTGCAAGAGGAACTCAGTGCAGAATGAGACAAACGTCTAGGAGGGGAAGGAATAGGGGTGAAATCACCACAAGAGGGAGGTGGAGGAGAGGGATAAGGAGAAGCTAGAGGGATATGGATGAGATTAGCCAGATTGCGCATCACAAAGAAAAGGCAGAAGTCAAGGGAGCAGCAAAAGGGAAGGAGGAAGAGAGACCTAAAGTGGAGCCAAAGTAAGGACAAGAAAGGAGGAGAGAATGAAAGCAATGGGGTAGGAGAAGAGAGTAGGTTAATAAAACATCAGAGGAATCAAAGGAAACAATAAGTACAACAGTCAGTGAAATGCCAAACAATCAGGAGGCAAAGGGAGCAGACAGTCAATGATGCAGTGGAGGATCCCAGGAAAGGATGACAATAGCAGAGGGAGCAGGCAGCGATGCAGCAGGAGAAGGCCAAGGTGCAGAAAGCCACAGATCAGAGCAGAAAGACCGCCTGCGGACCCCACCAGTGGATGCAGGTCAGCAAAAAAGACTCCACAAACACCCTGCAGTTTTTGTAGTTTGTATGTTGAAATAGTCGTATAATTTCTCCTGCTAAAGCGTCCCGCGCCTAAGGACCACGCCAAAGGGCCCTCTGGCGAGGCCCTCAGGCGCGGGCCCACTTGATGGCGGCAGCTGATGAACGGTAGGAAGTCTCCTCCCCCACCCCTGATTGGAGCAGGCAGGTCAGCCAGAGAATGCCCCGCTCACGATCGAGTAATGGGCTGCTTGATGTGATCAGAGTCAGCTGTTTGTGTTTAAAGTAGGCAGTCAGATCTTAACAGTGGCAGCTGATGAACGGTAGGAAGGCTCCTCCCCCAGCCCTGATTGGAGCAGGCAGGTCAGCCAGAGAATGCCCAGCTAATCTTCCGCCAGCCCCGATACACTCATATAACCCCTCTTCTAAAATCACTTCACTGGTTCCCCTTCCATTTCCGTATCCAATTCAAACTTCTCCTTCTATCATATAAATGAATTCACTCTACTGCCCCTCATTACCTTTCCTCTCTTCTCTCTCTGTACATCCCTCCTTGTGAACTCTGCTCCTCCTCTGGCTTTCTTCTCTCTATGCCCTTTTCTTCTTTTGCAAACTCCAGACCGTTCTTTTCATCTTGCCGCTTCTTATGCATGGAACAAACTTGCTCTATCTTTACGTCGTCTCTTCTCTCCTTCTCTTCAAATCCATGCTAAAGGCTTACCTCTGAGGCTGCATTTGGATCCTAATCCCTTGTTCTCCTCATCTCCTTCCCTACTTGAACACCCTTGCTTCTCTTGTATTGTTCTGTCTGTCTTAATTAGATTCTAAGCTCTACGAGCAGGGACTATCTTCTTTATATGGTTGTACAGTGCTGCATATGCCTTGTAGCACTATATAAATTATTAATATGAGGTAATTTGGGAGGCAATTGTTTCTCTTTTGGATGCAGTGCATAGTCAGACCGTGGCTCTTTCCTCCAGGATTCAGGAAAACTCGGCCCGAATTGATTCCGTTGTGACTAACTCTGAACATTTTAAATTGCAAGTAGAAGATCATGGAAGTCAATTGGTAACATTGTCAGAATCTACTACATCTTTGCTTAAGGATAATATGGCTTTCTGGTATAAAATGGAGGTTCTGGAAAATGCAGCTAGGGCTGTGAACCTGAGGGTTTTGAATTTTCCCAAGATGAGTGGTGTCACGGCCCTAGATATGTTTAAGAGATACTTGCAAGAGGTATTGAAAGTGCCTCCAGATTTAATTCCACCTTTGACAAAGGTTTACTATCTTCCACAAGGAAAGAAAGAACCAGTGGCTTCGGGAGAAGATTCTAATATAGAAGTTTTAAATCTGTCTGAGTTTCTTGAGGATTCCGGTGGTGGGACATGTGTCTCATCTACATTATTGGTCTCCTGTGCATTGGTTACCGATAAAGAATGGTTGCTGAGAATATTCTTCAAAAAAAGATTGGAGACTTTTTGTGGTCTTTCAATTTCCATGTTTCCTGACATTGCTAAAGAGACACAGAAGAGGAGAAAACAATTTCTCTTACATAAACCTGGAGTTATACAGATTGGGGGGTCCTTTTTCTTAAGATTTCCTTGTAAATGGGGTAGAGCCTGATATCTGGTCAAGATGGACGTGTAAGAGCGGTGCTCCGGAGGGCAAAGACAAGAATCCTGTTTTTCTGCAATATTTGATCATATAATTCCTACCTACATTGTTGCCATTCGATCACGGATATGTCAGGTCCCAAGCAGATGCGGTTGGATTTCCAACTTTCTCAAAATGCTAGCGCAAATAGATCCAAGACGGAACCTCTCTCACCTCACAAGATGGTGGTCATCCGAGATGGCCCTGAGACCTCGCAGGAGATCTTGGCTGAGATTCGGGCAGTCAAAGAAATGGTCAAAGCCAATGGAAAATCGCTAAGGGCAATGCAGGAAGATATCAACGCTTTGAAATCTTCATTAGAGGCAAATACAGCCCGATTGGAGAAGGTAGAGAAGGTGGTGGCATCGTATGAGGAAAGACTTGAGGCCGTCGAGAAGCAGGCCAAGTTGATTTGCTCACTGCAAAGAGAGGTGGAAGATGGCAATAATCGCTCGCGACGAAACAACATGAAGGTGCCGGGAGTACCTGAAGGAGCAGAGGGGCATGATTTGATATCCTTTCTGCAGGCTATGATTCCAGATGTGTTAAAGTTGCACTTCACTATGCCGCGTGGATTGAGAGTGCCCATAGAGTGACTATGCAATTCAAAGCCATAAACAAGCATCCACGCCCAGTTATCCTGAAAGTTTTATGCTTTCAACAAGTGTTGCAGATAATGGGAGCTGCCAGAGCACTCTCAGCTTTGGAATATGAGGGGCATAAACTCCTGTTCTTTCTGGACTTTGCGAGGGCGATGGTGGATCAGAGAAGGAGTCTTTTGGCGCTGCGTCCACGCTTGATACAACTGAAGGCCCACTTTGGATTGTTATATCCTGCTCGTATGAAAGTCACCAGACCAAGACTTTTGATGATCATAGAGATTTATGTGCATTTCTGGAAGAAATGGAGTCGGCGGTTTTGACGTGAAGGACATATTGTATCTTCTGTTTGCCACAGTTTTAAGGTGCTTGTCTTTTGAGCGGTCAACTGGCCTGAGATCGTGGGAATGGCGAAGTATCCACGCAGAAGCGACACATAAACGTGTTACACTAATATTTCCTGAGACATTTGTGCTATTTTGTCTATAAGACATTATTTCTATTGTTAATATGGGAGGTGGGCAAGATGTGATATTCGGAGTATTGTAGGAGAGTGGGAGTGTTGGGTCATTGAGCCCTCCATGTCTATCTTGTCCTAGTGGGCTCACCTGCTAAGTTTTGTGTTTTATATAGCCCCCCTGGAATGTTTTCTGTCTTTTTTATTTATTTATTTTCTTTTATTACTAAAGTTGGTGTTTTCATTGCATTTGATCATATGATGGGGTCTTTGCTCGTTTCTTGGGCTATAGATGCAGCCATACTTTAAAAGCGCTTGAGAAGCTGTCCTATAATGTTAAATGAAAGGCTACAACACCGCATTATTTCTGTAAGTAATGAGTGTTTCTTCGGAGATATATTTAGTATGTTCCTTTCTGGGATTTGGGTACCTAAACGTTAAGGGCATTAACATTCGCTACTAAGAGGAGTTCTTCTCTTCTATATGGTAGAAAAGAAACTGTTGACATCTCATTACTGCAAGAGACAAATTTGAATGTAATGGAGTTTTTGAAATCTGGCACACCAGCCTGATTTCAAAGGAATTTCTGCTGCCCATGTTACAATCTAATTCACCCTCTTTGATTTAACTAGCTCTAATTATACACAGTAATGTGGTCGTTGGTCTGATTCTTGGTGGGGTCATTTTGAAAATACAAATATGTCTATCATTCATAAAGTGAATTATATAATAGGAATACTACCAGTGTTCCTTAAAGTAAAACACGTTATTAATATGGATAGAACTTTAGCTCAGTTCTCAGGAAGAAATAACTGCCTAGATTTGCTCGTGGGAAACTTGGGTGTGAATAAGACAGTGGGAGAAGAAGTTTCACTGAATAACTGGTCTATATTACGGTTTTGTCAATATAAGGTTCACAATGGGTGGAGGAGGCCTTAGGTACATGTTCAATATGTAACTGAGAATTAATGTTGGTCTCATCAAGGAGATCTCAACAAATTGGGATAATTGACTTAGGATTGACTTAACATTCAGTTGCACTGCGCTTAAGCATAGAATCGTATTGGATGGTGCAGGGATTCGGGGCCACTCTTTCCTGATCTGGGGTCGTTTTTCAAACAGCAAAATCGGCATTTCGTATTTATAAAGGAACTGCCAGTTTGAATTGGCTCCATATTGGGGAGTGGCCCTTTCCTGAGTTTGTAGATATTCATGATGACGCAGTTATGTCTATGATTCTCCGTAATGGAGTTCTGGCTCCTTTTTAGCCCTTGCAGGCCTTATAGGTTTGCAGTTTCATTTGGCTTCTGATGATCATAGGATAATGGGAGGGACAGGATGGGGTGGGCTGTATTTTGTCTTTAAATATATTATGTCACAGAGAAGATTTGTGTATTTTAATTTTATTGCAATCTGGTTATTTTCTTTTATGTTTTGCTCTTTTGTTTGTATTTTGTTGGAAAATATCAATAAAGAAATTAAAAAAAAAAGATTTCCTTGTAAATGCTTGGTGTTATATAAATCTTTGAGATATGTTTTCTTTCAACCTACTGATCTTGCTACTTTTATTAATGCCAAGTTATTGACGGAGAGTTAATATCTCTCCTACTATTTAACCTGTGTTCTCAGGGACCATCTTGAATTTTTGAATTTATTGAATTTGTTATGTTTTTTTGCCTTTTATTTGCCTGAGGTTCTCCTGCCTTGGGCTTTCTTAGGCCTCTCTACTCTTCAATATGTGGACTACAAGAGATCATTTGGATTTTGTTTCCTTTCTTTTACTATCTATTAATGGTAATGTAATTATCCTTTGTATTTCTTTTCTCTCAAGATATGTCTTGATGATCATATATAAACTTAATAAATATTAAAGATAAAAAAAATAGTAGTAGCATGGTTACCTTTGGGCTGTGTGCTCCTTGCTACAGACTACCACACTTTAGTAAATATGCCCCTTTGTTTATACCTGAGGCAATAGAGGGTTGTGCCTTGCCAGAGGTCACAAGGAGCATCAATGTGATTTGAACCTTGGTTTCTGTGGTTCTAGCCTGTTGCTCTAATAGGCTACATTTCCACTCCCTTAACAAGCACTTACAATCAGGCTCTAAAGCAGGGGTCTCAAACTCAAATTGCTTTGAGGGCCAAATGAGGACTTGTAGAGTAACCCGGGGGCCGCACAAGACGCAGGCCTCATTTGCATAATGGCATCATTTGCATAAGGGCATCATTTGCATAAATATTTGCATATACACTAACTTTTAGTAAACATGCAGAACATACACCATCACCAAACAAGGAATCACAATTTAGAAACAGGAAGACAATTAAACTGGGAACCCCAAAAGCCAAACTTAGAATGTACAACACTGTAGAAATAAAACTATAAATTGATTTCCTCTTGTATGTAAGGGAACAATCATGGAGAATGGGCCCCTGGGCCTGTGTCCACTCCCATATCTTTTCTGGTCACATGGAGGGGGATGCTCTCACCTTTGTGGCTCGAATCTCTGGCCCTGTGTTCATTCTCTGCTTGAAAACCCTAAGGAGGGGATTTCCTAGCTCTCTGTTCTCTCTGTTCCTGATGTCTGGAGAGAGAAATCTTTTGGTTCTGTGCAGTTTCTCTCCTTCAAGGTCCTGGGGGGAGGATTCTTCTGCCCCATGTTCCTTCTCTGCTTATGTTGATCCTATACTCACGATCTTCCTTTTATGCTGTTCAAAGGGTGGCATCCAGCTTTATGCTCGCTTTATTCTTCTGTGAGGAGAGGATCTCTGGTTCCTTCATTCATCCTGTCTCTTTTTGGGTCCCAGGGAAGGGATCCCTGGCCCTGTGTTACTACATTCTCTGTTTCTGGGATTTGGGAATGACATCTCTGGCTAGTTGCTTGCTTTTTCTCTACTTCAGGAGCAATGGGAGAGGATCCCCAAGTCTTGCACTGATGATATGACCAAAGAGCTCATGTGCACTCTGGCCATTTTTACACCAGCTGTTGCACAAGCCTTTTATTTTGATGTTTATAGACTCTCCTACCTTTTTTCTTAAAACTGTGTTTTTCTTTTATTTTCCAAAATGATGAGCTCACTATTAGTTGCATGAACAGACAGATGGGTCTATGAACCAATGGCAAACTCACACAGACAACATAGTCAGCCACAGAGAAATTTGAGTAGTGTCAGTTTTTCACCCGGGACTATTATTTTTTTAAAACATAGCCACTATTGGCAGCAGTCAGTCCCTGATCCCAATGCCAACAGTATTAAGCGTCCCGCGGCCCCTCTGCCTGCTCTGAGTCCTCTCCTCCCTGCAGCATCAGCTCAAAAAGTGGCGGCTTTCAGAGCCGCGAAGAGAGAGAGTTTCTCTCGCGCGGTTCTGAAGAGCAGCGAGTCTTCAGAACCGCGCGAGAGAAACTCTCTCTCTTCGCGGCTCTGAAAGCCGCCACTTTTTGAGCTGATGCTGCAGGGAGGAGAGGACTCAGAGCAGGCAGAGGGGCCGCGGGACGCCTAATACTGCGGCGGCAAGTTTGGATTTATTTTTTTTTTTTAGACACCGGTAAGTGCTTCGCGGGCCGCACAAGATGCTCTCGCGGGCCGCATGCGGCCCGCGGGCCGCGTGTTTGAGACCCCTGCTCTAAAGGCCTCAACAGACTTTGGCTTTCTCACTCATTATCAGATCTAAACTCTTTGAAGTGTAAAATGTCACTGTCCTATTTTCCATCTCTGCCTATGTTCCCCATCCCATCTCATTCAACTGTAATGACATAAGCAGACAATCTAATACCTAGATGAGTCTGCACTATTTAAACCCAATGTAACTGCATTGCTTGTTTACTAACCTGATGAAGAGGATAACTCTTCAAAGCTTGTCAAAGATAAATTAAGGGGCAAGTTTACCAAGCTAGTTAACTTGCATCATTTGTAACTAGGTTCAATGTTAGTCAATGGGACCTAGTTACAGATAACATGTATTAATCATTAGCTCAGGTTAGTAAACATGCCCCTTTGTTCGTCCAATTAAAAGGTATCACCTACAACTCATTTGTTGACCTTTATTTGCATATAAATTATACCAAATCCCACTTAATCCTATCACCTCAATTGGAGTTCACAAGAACTGCACTAGACTGGAAAGGATCACCAAACTGGTTTCCCTGGTACAGAAGACATCAGCATGGCATGTTCTGAGATTGCTGGGAAATATCACTTTGATAATGATGTAACCCCTTTAAACTCACCTTTATGTGAAGTAATCCCAATGGATTTATTTATTTAGCTAGGTTTATATACTGCTTTTCTACCAGTCAAAGCGATGTACATTCAGGTACTGTATATATTTTTTTTTCCTTGTCCCTGAAGGGCTCACAATCTATGTTTTTGTACCTGAGGCAATGGAGGGTCATGTGGCTTGCCCAAGGCTACAAGGAGCACCTTTGGGACTAGAAAGCACCAGTCCTTCCGGCCCAAGGTTACTTGCCCCAACCACTAGGCCACTCCTCCCTCTTACTTTTTTAGTGGAGTCATGTCACTCATAGCTTACAGGATAATTTCCAGATCACCCTACATTTTAGGGACTCTCTGTTCTGATGACCGACCCAATCAATCTGGCCAAGGATATTCCATTTCAAGTTTCTCAACAATAGGTGCATCCACACCCAGGGTTTGCTCAGGAAAAGCTTCAACATAAACTTCTTAGAGCTAAAGGTAATCTGTAATATTCTAATGGCCTTCAGAGAATAGTTGTCCAACAAATTCTAGTTCAAATAGGTAATCAGATAACAACAATTTACTATTAGAACAAGCAGGGAGGAACAAGATCTTGTCTCTTGTATTGGGAACCTGACAGTTTGTGAAGCTGGGCCATCTCTCATGGGATGATTCTCAGAATCATATACTAGAGAAGGAAAGACAGCATCTAGTGGACAAGCTAAGATAATCCCTACAACCATACAATTGGTCTTTCAAAAAGAGTAGCAAGCCAGATATTTCACCAGTGGGGTACCCTTCTGGTGGATCTCTCTGCATCTCTTCGGTACAGGAAGATCCCTCAATTTTGTTCTAGGATAAGTGCTCACAGCAGACTCCAAGAGTAGGGGAAAGGGGGGGGGGGGACATCTTACAACCAAAGGTATTGGAGGATATACATTCAAATGAACTCTGCTAAAACTTTGAAGAAATCAAGGAACTATGTATTGGCTGAGCAATGTATTGGCTGAGAGAGAGATATTTCCCACTCCTCTGGGGAATCAATCTGGTTAAGAACGCCATCAATCTCAATCATGCAGAAAAACGGAACACTGTTACATCCCAACACTGGATTCCTAGCCCTCATAGTGGGGATAACATTAGGTATTTGATTCTCTCTGAAACTGTCTCAGATCCTTCTGACTTCTAAAAGAGACTCCACTAAAGGTCCTGTAGTTTTCAACCCTTAACTGGGGAAAATTCATAGCGCCCAGTCAACTGCTGCCTAGGGAATTCATTTTGCAGCTATGGCCCATTCACAGTCTGTTACTAAGTATGCTGAAATAACTAAATTTTCTGCATTCAAACAAATATCTTTATGAAAAATTATTGCGATATGTATAATAGACTAAGACCAGCATTTTGAAACATGAATAATGGAGTTGGACGTCCGGGGTGGAGTCCAACCCACGCTCAGCCCCAGAATGTGATTCCATTCCCAGCGCTCCCCGCACATACACAGGGAGTGCTGGATGGAGGCAGGAGGGGGCGAAATGGAGGCGGAGCGGGGTCATGGCAAGCTGCAGGGACATACAGGGTCAGGCCCCTGAAAGTCCACTGGCACACAGCTGCATACCTGGCTTATTCCTTCCTGAAGGTGGAATAAGTCCCATGTGTTCCCCACAACATGCGCCACACTCCCCTGCAACCCACATGTTTGGCCACACTGTGTCCCTGCAGCCATGATCCGGGTGATGGGGGTCTCCAATGCTGGCAGGGGTGGACTTGGGCTATGGCATTCCAAGCTGTTCTTAGTCTACCTGAATGACTAACCCCTCCTCCCTGCTGAGGTATTGTTTAGCTCCTTTTCCTGTCTTCCACATGTGCTTAGCTCTGTTTGCTTCTCTGTCCTTTGGGAAGAGCAGTGCCCTCCTAAGTGCTCTGCTAGAAAGGTGAATTTCACCTCCTGTGGGTGAATTTGCTGGCTTGCTGTGAGTTCTATCTGTCTGTCTCCTGCCATATATATATTTATTTATTTATTTGTCATTGTTAGAGTGCTCCCTTACCTCACTGCCCCCTTTATTTTGCACTTTTGTTCAGCTTTTCTCAGCTGAATAACTTATACCCCACCTCCCTCCCCTCTACCCACCCACCCCATGGCTCGTTGTCTCTTATAGCTGTCATCTGCTCATTACCTACTTAACGCACAGGTGCACCTAATCCCTTTGACTCTCACCCACCTTCTATATCCTCTGGCCTTTGTTCTCCTCTCTATTCCTCTTCTATGGCTCCTTATCACATTGTCTTCCTTTTCTTCATACTCCCTAACTGTCTCCCCTTCTACCAACACCTTCACGCCTCCCCTCCTTATCTCCCCTTTACCATCCTCACTTCCCCCTCCATTCTGTCTTCTACCCTATCATCAGCTCTTGAGCTTCACTGCTTTCTCCCTCTCATTCAACCATCTCCACTCTCTCTAAGGCAACCTCACCCTCGTCTCCGCCGTACTGTCTCCTCTCTGCCTCGTACTCTGCTACTCCTTCTCCTTCTCTCATCAGGAGATATCAACCTCAACCCTAGCCTCCCTAGACTTCTATCACACTCCAAGAAGAGATCTTCACGCAACACCTCTAATCTTATTCATATTCCTCTCCTTTCCCCTTCCACACTCCCTTTCTCATGTGCCTTGTGGAACGCACACTCTGTCTCTAATAAACTTGCTTTTACTCATGATCTCTTTATCTCAAATGTTTTCCATCTACTTGCTCTAACTGAGACCTAGCTCCTCCCAGATGATACTGCATCTATCGCTGCTCTCTGTCATGGGGGCTATCAGTTCTCCCACACGCTTCGTCCCACTGGCTGAGGTGGTGGTGTTGGGCTTCTACTTTCTCCCTCCTGCAAATGCCAACCCCTCTTGCTGCATAAGTCTCACTCCTTTCCCTCTTTTGAAGTCCACTCCATCTGCCTTTTCACTCCACTACCTCTCCAGGTAGTTGTTATTTATCGACCTCCTGATAAGTCTTCTTCTACCTTTCTCACTGACTTTGACTCACAGCTTTCCTTCTTTCTGGATTCCTCTTCCCCCACTCTTATTCTCGGGGATTTTAACATTCATGTCAATAACCCCTCTGATCCTTATGCTTTAAAGCTACTCTCCCTTACCTCCTCGTTTGACCTCCAGCTTTGCTCTACTGCCTCCACTCACCAGTATGGCCACTGTCTTGACCTGGTATTTTTCTCAAGTTGCTTACCCTCGAACCTCTGTAGCTCAGTTCTTCCCTTATCTGACCATCACCTTTTAAGCTTCAATCTTCATCACCTGCCACCTCAACCTTGTCCTGTCTCCTCCAACCTATTTAGAAACCTTCATGCTATTGATTGTTTGGTTCTCTCTTCCACTTTTTCTTCATCTCTTTCCTCCACTATGTCATCTAAGTCTGTTGACGAGGCAGTAGCTTCCTATAACGCTGCACTCTCCTCTGCTCTGGATACTCTCGCTCCACCCATACCACATCCTGTGGGGCATTCTGCACCCCAGCCCTGGCTTTCATCCACTACCCGCTATCTACGTTCCTGTGCCCATTCTGCTGAGCATGCTCGGCTCAAATCCTGCTCCCTTGCAGACTTTCTACACTTCAAATTCATGCTTGTCTCTTTCCAGTCAGCCATAGCTCTTCCCAAACAAGACTATTATCTCTTGCCTCTGATCCTCACCATCTCTTTATTGCTCTCAGCTCTCTCCTCAAAGTACCTCTGCCTCTGACCCCTCCCTCCCATTCTGCCCAAACCCTGGCTATTTCCATGACAAAATAAAATAAATAAAGATAAAATAAATAAATAAAAATCCACAAGATCACCCTCAAATTGCCCACAAATTTAGCTACTTCCCCTCTTCCCCCTCTTCACTTCCAACTTTCCCCCCTACCTCTGCTACAATCTTCATTTCCTGTGATCTCTGAAGAGGAAACTGCACACCTTCTTTCTTCATCCAAACTCATCACCTGTTCCTCTGATCCTATCCCCACCCATCTCCTAAGCCCCATTTCCTCCATTGTTGTCCCTTCCATCTATCATATTCTCAACCTATTGCTCTCCACTGCAACTGTCCCTGCAGCCTTCAAGCATGCTGGGGTCACACCTCTCCTCAAGAAACCCTCACTTGATCCCACCTGTCCTTCTAATTATCAACCCATCTCCCTCCTTCCCTTCGTTTCTAAACTACTTGAATGCACGGTTTGCCACTACTGCCTAGACTTCCTCTCCTCTCATGCCTTCCTGGATCCTTTACAGTCTGGCTTTCATCCTTTACACTCTACTGAAACGGCTCTTGCCAAAGTCTCCAGTGACTTGTTTCTGGCAAACTCCAAGGGCCTTTACTCTGTCCTCATCCTTCTTGACCTCTCTGCTGCTTTTGACACGGTTGACCACAACCTTCTCCTCGATACCCTGTCCTCACTTGGTTTTAAGGGCTCTGTACTATCCTGGTTCTCCTCCTATCTCTCCCATCGCTCTTTCAGTATTAGTTCTGGTGGCTCCTCCTCTTCTGCTATCCCACTCCCAATTGGTTTACCCCCAAGGATCTGTCTTGGGTCCGCTCCTTTTCTCTCTATATACCCAGTCCCTTGAAGTGCTCATCTCTTCCTATGGCTTTCAGTACCATCTTTATGCCAATGACACCCAGATCTACCTCTCTACGTCTGAAATCTCTCCGGCAATCCAGACTCGGATCTCTGCCTGTCTTTCTGACATTGCTGCTTGGATGTCTCACCACCGCTTGAAATTGAACATGACCAAGACTGAACTTCTTATTTTTCCCCCTAAAACCTCCTCTCCTCTTCCTCCTTTCTCAGTCTCTGTGGATAACTCTCTACTCCTTCCTGTTTCCTCGGCTCCCAATCTTGGGGTTGTCTTTGACTCCTCTCTCTTCTTCTCCACACATATTCATCTGATAACTAAGACCTTCCGTTTCTTTTTCTATAACATTAACAAAATCCACCCATTCCTTGCTGAACACACTACTAAGATGCTTATCCACTCCTTAATCAACTCCCGTCTTGACTACTGTAACCTACTCCTTGCTGGTCTCGCTTTAAATCATCTCTCTCTCCTTCAATCAGTTCAACACTCTGCTGCATGGCTAATCTTCCGCCAGCCTCATCATGCCCATATTACCCCTCTTCTCAAGTCACTTCATTGGCTCCCTATACATTTCCGCATCCAATATAAACTCCTCCTGCTAACCTATAAATGTATTCACTCTGCAGCTCCTCACTACCTTTCTTCTCTTATCTCTCCTTACACCCCCCCTTGAGAACTTCGCTCTTCTGGCAAACTGCTTCTATCTGTGCCCTTCTCTTCTATTGATAACTCCAGACTTTGCTCCTTTCATCTTGTTGCACCTTACGCCTGGAACAAACTACCTGTGTCTGTACGTCAGGCACCTTCTCTGACCCTTTGCAAATCCAGGCTGAAAACTCACCTTTTCGCTGCTGCTTTTGGATCTTGACTCACCTGATCGCTTTGTTTCTTTACCTTTCCCCCTTGCTTTATCCCTGTCTACACCTTCTGTGTTGTCTGTATGATGAACAGGGACTGTCTCTTACATGTCTGTGCAGCACTGCGTATGACTTGTATCTCAGTAGTAGTAGTAGGCTCGTTGCCATGGCACCAGGACGCCACTGCTTCCTCGCTCCAGCAGTGGCATTCTGGCATCGGGACGGGCAGCTCCCCATACATCGATCTGCTCTGCATACGAGCAGTGCCCGGATATCCGTCCCTGATTCTTGCATTGCTGGTACGTCCGGGCCCCACAGCGATAGAATCGGGTCCATTTCCCACACGTCCAATTTTTGCCCGGCCACTGTGGGCGGATATGCGGGAACCGGAATTAGCCTCCACGTAAAATAGTAAGTAAGCAAGTAAGTACTAATAATAAAAGGTCGAGAATGCTTACAGTTTAGTATGAAAGTCCTTTAAACATGGCACCACACAGAGTCCAACATCACAGTTTGGACAGTAATAACATGATTCCTTTCACAGTTTCTTTCCAGACTTATCGGTTTCTGCACTGACATTGATGGGTTGTTCACAGTTTTGGATTGTGAGCATGACCCACAACAATGGTGCCTTTTTATTGATTCGTCACTGTTAAGCCTGAAAGCTGTCTTGTTACTCTTGTTTCATTTGCGAATGGGACTCCCGTGCTAGAGAGTCTCATTACATTAAAAAGAACTGAACGCTCCATAAGCATTTGGTTCCAGGACAGAAAAATGTGGCACTTGAACCACTTGTTGACACAAAATAGATATTTTTGCCTCCTCTTCATATAAAACTCGGACTGATGAAATACTTTGTGAAAGCGATGAACAAGGAAGGTGAAGGATTTCGATATTTGAGACAAATGTTTCCAAGAATAACTGATGCAAAGATTAAGGAAGGCATGTTTGTAGGTCCACAAGTCAGACATGTCAATAACAAGCAGTTCGAAGATCTGCTAGTGGGGCCTGAGAAAACTGCATGGACGGCATTCAGGGATATTGTTGAGAATTTTCTTGGCCATTACAGGGCACCAAACTACGTCCAACTGGTTGACAACATGCTTCAAGCATACAAAACCATGAAGTGCAACATGTTACTGAAGATTCATTTTCTGCATTCGCACTTGGACTTCTTCCCTGCTAATCTTGGTGCAGTCAGCGTCAAACATGGTGAAAGGTTTCACCAGGACATTGTGACGATGGAAAAGCGTATCAGGGCAACTGGAACCCATCAATGCTGACCGACTATTGATGGACACTGAGACAAGAAACATCAGATGCGGAATACACATGAAAATCAGGAGCAAAACATTTTTAGCTCAAGTGAACTGGTGCAATATGTCAGCATCATTGTGCGATTAAACATGCTAAATTCAGTCAAAATTTAATTTCATGTTTCTCTAAATTCCTACTTGATGCAGTCAATCTGAAATTATATTTGTGTTCAGCTTACAACTGTCTATCCTAATTACCAAAACATTTTCAGGAAACAAAACTTTTGAACAAATTTGTTGTCCAGTGGTACTAATACTAATAAGAAATTGGTAACCAATGTAGCTATCTCAACAATAGATGAGCACTTTCATTCTTTTTTCCATTAGGAATCTAGCTATGGTATTTTATGCTATTTTAAGCAGCTTAACATTTAGACCAATATGCAATGCATTACAGTAATCTAATATACTGAACAAAAATGACTGGGCTAAAAATATATAATTCCCGTTCCCCCAAATATGGCTTAAGTTGATGCAATAATTTCAATTTATAAAAAACAGATTTAATCACATTTAATATCAGCCTTGATCCAATCCCCTTCTTCTCAATAATTACTCCTAAGAATTGGATCTCTGTAACTCAGGACATTTGATTATCTCCAATCATAACTTTCCCTATGCCTAAACAAATGGTTTTCTCTACATTTAACATCAGACCACTCTGTTCCATCCAATACTTAATCTTCTTTGGACAACTATTAATAATCTGTAATAATTAAATCTTGTCTCCCTCCAGTGATGCCAACAATTGTATGTTGTCTGTATAAGCATGGAATGTTATACCAAAAGTTATCATCGATTTTCCTAAAGGTTGAAGATAAATATTAAATACAAGCCAGGTGGAAGCCCTCATTCCCAATAGTGTTTACATGAGCAATAATTTCCATATTTTACTTCAAAACTTTTATCTTCCAAAAGAGACTGATTCCATGTTAGAGCACCCTTTCAGCTGCTAGTGTCATGTGATCCAAAGTACCTAATCTGGAAGGTTTTATTTTCGGTGACAGTCACCTCAGCAAGCAGAGTCAAAGGTGTATGTTTACTAAATGGTGGTAGTAGCTTCTGTGCAATATTGGAACTGCGGCCCCATTGATTTCAATGGGGCCGCGGCTCCGATATCACATGGAAGCCGCTACCGCCATTTAGTAAACATACCCCAAAGTGTTTTAGGTTTAGTGAATAATCTGCCCTACATGAAATAAAAAAAAATATATAATGGTTATGCACATACATCCTAAGTACCTCCCTAAGGTAGTTTTGGACTTCCACCTTAATCAATCAACATTTGTCCCCAAGACACATATCCACAATGGTGAATATGCACTGCATATACAGAATTGTAAAAAAGCCTTAGGGGTCATTCTGAACTCCGTTTAGTGGGTCTGGATGTCCGATCCGATGTCCAGACCCACTAAATAGCTGGGCAGCCTGCCGAGGACAGAGCTCCCTGTACAAATCGCCTGTTCATATAGGGAGTTCTGTTCGTGGGAGGGAGGGGGTGGGACAGAGGTGGAGCGAGGGCGGGCAGTGGGCGGAGAGTGACCCCAGATGTACATAGCTAATTCTGAAGTCAGCCCTTTATGTCCAGGGTTGGCCAAGGAGACGGGGTACTTATTCCACCTCCAACGTGGAATAAGCTCTCCTGGACATCGGGAGACCACAGCGCTGGGCAGAGATGGAAGGTGAGGGGGTGCAGGGGGATGCCGCAGCCTGACCCTGGCCATGGGAGGCTAGATCGGGGGTCGGGCTGTGGGGAAAGAACCGCTTCGCTGTCAGCTGGGGATCGCGGCTCCTGAATGGAGCAGCACTGCCATGGCACTGCAGCTACATTTAGTAGCTTGCCTGAGTTAGCCGGGTATGTGGGCTGGGCGTGTGGCTGATCAGAATTGGGCCCCAGCTTGCACATCCAGGCCGTAGATCTGATTCTGATCCTGTGGGCACATCTAGCCCTCACGGGATGAGACTCGGATCTATCTCTGTACACCCTGATTTTGATCGGCTGAACAGTGGCTGGACGGCCAGTACAGAAACAGCCTCTTAGCCTTTTACCTTCAATGGACTAAAGCCCTTAAAAAATCTACTTATTTTTTTATTTTTTTTGACACCAACAAACCGGAAACCATACACTATCCAGCTGGCTAATGGATTGTATCTCCTTCACTTATGCTGAAGTGATCCTGGAGGGGCATTTCAAGGCTCATAATATCAGAGCCATGGCAGAGTAAGCAGACCACATGAGGTCAGCCTCCATAGAGGGTATCAACAAAGCTGTCTACACACAATGTTCCCTCTAATTTTCTGTAGGCTGTGTGCGCATAAAATATCAGCTGTGCAGCTTTTGAAGGAAGGTTACATTTTTGTGCGTCACATAACGACACTCGGAGTTCTATACTTTAATATTTGACTACACGTCAGAATACAGTATGTACACCACATTGATTGCACTAGATAAAATTGTAGAACTTGTGAAAACCGTAAATACACAACAACTTTTAAATTTTAAGATGTCTGTGTTGTTTTCTATCAGAATCAGAACCGTAATTTTTGTGCGCTCTGTTATAAAGTATGTGCGCTCACTCGGCGAGGTGTGTGCGCGCGCACACGCGCACAGCTTAGAGAGAACAGTGTCTACACATTTATATCATAATGTTGTTTGGAAAGAGATTCCTGATGCAAAGTTGTTTGACTATTATGTCTTGAGGAATCTCTTTGAGATATATAATCCAAATCCAGCCCCATAAGGCTCTTTATCCTTTCTTTTTTCAGTTTGTCTTTACCATAGAAAATCCAAAAATATAAGAAATCACTTTATAGTTCCCATATGAAAATCAAAGGTGATTTGGACAGTATTTAACAAAACAAAACTTTACTTTTTTGTCGGATCATCTGTCGTGAGGGCGCAGTAACACACTCAATGAACAGATCCTCCTTTTTAATCAACTTTCATTTAAAAGGTCAAGTCGACCCTAATACGCTAGAGACTAAAAATAGCCCTAAAGGACCAGTCTCAGCATAAATATATTGCTACTATGCATGCAATAAAAATCTTCAAATGCAGATACAAATCTGAAATGAGCGATTATGTAGCATAGAAGTACTTAGCTGGGCCCAAGAGGATTCAGTGTCTGGTATCATCCAGAAAATGTAATAGCCAGCTCCCTCAACGATTGAAGTGCACAAACGCGGACATACAAAATGTCGCAAACCAAAGTTGTAATAGTGCAATGTTCCTGGGAGCTGTTCAATAAAGGCCCGCCAGTCTCTCCTCTATGAAGTAGTCGCTTGCCAGGTCGAGTTGTCATGCGACACAAGCAGTGTGTTTCAAGCCTACCATGGTACTGGCTCTTTTTCAAGCAAAAACCCGGCCCAGTTCCTGTTCCGGTCTTGCCCATAATGACTTCAGCAGTGCACACCGGGACTCAAGATGACGTCAACAACAGACTTCCAAAAGCTCATTTAATAGACCACCATTCAATCTCAGTGTTCATACCTAAAGGGGTTATCGTATTCAAGGTGAAAATCCACCACTGTTCACGTCGATGTAAAAAGGCTCGGCGGTCCCCTCCACGTAAAAACGGAGGTACCCTTTCCAAGATTGTCCATTGTAAATGTGAAAATCCATGTGAATTTGACAAGCAATGCTGAACCATAGGTGCTGCCAAGGTGTTAGTATTTATTCGTGACCGATGTTCTTGTAAACGTACACGAACAGATCTCGTGGTCATACCCACATAAAATAACTGACAGGGACAAATAATTAAATACACCACATAGTCAGAGGTGCAATCCGTGATGTAACGGCGATAATATCACAACTGAGTGTGAGGATCTAGCCAATCCATCCCCGCCAAAGTAGTCGCACACATATCACAGGTTCCACATGCAGAATGGTAACCCCTAATTCGTTCCCTTGGCATCTGGGCGGTATGAACTACCCGATCGGCAATATTAACCCCTCTACGATAAGCCATCCGTAGAGGCTTCTGAAAACAAACATGCTCCGATAAAATGTGCCAATGAGAACGTAGAATCCGTGTGATTTGTGCTGTGCAGGGCATATAAGGGAGTACTCCCACATAAGGGTGGGTATCCGCAGAAGATCGGGATTGTTGCTCCACTCCAGAAATAGAGTCATCCCACCATTCAGGATGATTATTAAGCGCCCTTTTATATGCCTGATCCAATAATTTCATAGGATATCCCCTTAAGAGTAATCGATCACGTAAGTCATGAGCATGGTGTTTATATTCCCTTCTAGTAGAACACAATCTCCGAAGACGGAGAAATTGGCCCGTAGGGAGAGCTCGTCGTAAAGAACGAGGGTGGAAACTTGTGTATTGTAGTAGAGTATTACGCTGGACAGGCTTACGATAAAGAGTCGACTGAAGCTGCTCTCCGTCTTTATATAATAACAGATCCAAAAATTCGATCTGAGAGAGATGATATTTTGCTTCAAACTGAATATGGATATGCAAGGTGTTTAACCAAACTAGGAAGTCTTGTAAACCATCCATAGAACCCGTCCATATAACCATCCATAGAACCCGTCCATATAATCATGGTAGGCTTGAAACACACTGCTTGTGTCGCATGACAACTCGACCTGGCAAGCGACTACTTCATAGAGGAGAGACTGGCGGGCCTTTATTGAACAGCTCCCAGGAACATTGCACTATTACAACTTTGGTTTGCGACATTTTGTATGTCCGCGTTTGTGCACTTCAATCGTTGAGGGAGCTGGCTATTACATTTTCTGGATGATACCAGACACTGAATCCTCTTGGGCCCAGCTAAGTACTTCTATGCTACATAATCGCTCATTTCGGATTTGTATCTGCATTTGAAGATTTTTATTGCATGCATAGTAGCAATTTATTTATGCTGAGACTGGTCCTATAGGGCTATTTTTAGTCTCTAGCGTATTAGGGTCGACTTGACCTTTTAAATGAAAGTTGATTAAAAAGGAGGATCTGTTCATTGAGTGTGTTACTGCGCCCTCACGACAGATGATCCGACAAAAAAGTAAAGTTTTGTTTTGTTAAATACTGTCCAAATCACCTTTGATTTTCATATGGGAACTATAAAGTGATTTCTTATATTTTTGGATGTATCTGTGATTCACTTATAGAGGTTTGAGTTTTGATTTACCATAGAAAAAGCAAAAATGTAAAAGACCTGTTTAAACATTTATTTGAATGGACAGGATAAACCCAAAAATTTCAGGTTTTTCCCATGTTGTCAATAGTGTCCCTATTTCTCAATAGTGAGCTCCTTTAATCACATTATCCCCCAAAATGAAAAATAAATAAATAAAAAAATCACCAAACAAATTGAAAAATCCCATAAATTGCACAGGAACTAAACAAACTGAAAAGTTTTGGCCTGCACACCTCTACAGTCCAGTGATACTGTTTTTTTTTTATTTTCTGTTTTCCCTTTTTTTGCTGAAGGCAACCTGTAGCTAGGGATTCACAGCAATGAGGACATCATATCCTGCTTGTCCTCAATAGAAATGAAGTTGCTTACTTGTAACTGTTGTTCTCTGAGGACAGCAGGATGAACGTCCTGACAATACTTGGCCTTCTCCCTAAGGAGTTCACTTGTCTGTTATTTCAACTACTGTTCACTTAGACTAGAACTGAGGTGGCTCCAAGTGATAATACCAGTGTGGGAAGTCCTACAAATGTGCGGATGGCCATGTTGGAAAATTCCGCAAACTCTAAAATAGTTAACTGATGGCACCCATTAGTGAGGACTTCTATTCTGCTGTCCTCAGATGACACCTGTTATAGATAAATAAGTTTGGTTATCAGCCCACTAGAGATCATTGACTCTATTGCATGGAGATTTACACTTCTGTAGAACTCAGATTTCCTAGGAAAAAGACCATGGAACATAAATGGCTACATGACTGCACATACCAGACTGTGTGAAAACGTTTATAAAATGATCAATGATTTGCAATTATTACCATGCAGTAATTACCTTCCGATACTTAACATCCTACATGGAAGAGCAGAAAACCTAAGACGTGGCATTCACTGAAAGTCAATACTGGCCAATGTAATATCACATGCTAAAATTTGTTGTGGGGGTTCTTTTTTGTAATGATAGTTTAAAATATTTTATTTGAATTTAGATTTAATTAACCCACATTTTCCTAATTCAACCTCAAGGTAAATTACTATTAGGTGCATAAGGTACTATCAAAGGGGACTCACAATCTAAGTTGTACCTTATTTAAAATGCAGATACCTGTGTTAAGGGAATGTGCTTTGCGTATATTGCCAGTAGAATGCTTTCCACACCCCGATAGTTAACGCGGTGGTGTTGCATCTAACGTATCATGGTTTTGGCACTTTTGTTGCATTAAGTGGAACACCACCATGTTAAATGTTGGGGGTGTGGAAAGCTTTCCCGGCAGTTAATGCAGAGCACATTCAACTAACATGTGCTGGATTAGCATGAGTGCACGTAACTCCAAATACTGAGGTGGCTTTAAGTGAATCCACGCTATTTGCATTGGATGCAGTTAGCGCACAGTGTGATCATAGCACTAACTGAACTAAATTTCCTTGCCTCCTTGCAAATCTAACACGAGTTACACATTTAGCATGGGATGATTCCTACGCTGACTGTCATGGCCCCATGCTTGCTGGCAATGCATGTCCCAGTGCACCTTCCGCGTACGCCAGAACACATGCTGCCAGCTAATGCTCTATAATAAAAGACCCCCTCAGTAAAGAAAGATCGTATGACAGCAAAAGGGAAAAAAACAGAATCCTAAAGTGCATGAAAAGTAAGTAGAAACACATACTGGTTTTTCACTTTGGTGTCATCAAACGCTACTGCAAGATGGCTGTTCCTGGAGAGACCAAACTGCTTGCCGCCTTTCAAAAGAACAGGTGATATCTCAGCAGCGCAAGGACCCTGGGGGGAAAGACAAAACATGAACATTCCACAATCCATTTCTGGCCTTCGCTACCCTTTCTTCCCCTCTTGGGAAAATCTAGTTTTTTTGCCTGTATGAATCCAAATGTTGCAGCAGTGTGCAGTTCTGCCCTTTCATTCACCTGCAATTCAGCACCCTGTCTAGGTATTTCAACCAGCTTACACCCACCCATAAACAGAAGACGATGCAGAAAGAAGACCATGCTATGAGATTTTAGTCAGAGAAGGGTTCAGTATTGGTATAATGGGCTTTTTCCAAATGGCACAAATATTATCAAAGTGAATGATTAGCACACACACTGGGTCACCCTTGCACAGTCTCAGGTCGATATATTGCCCGCCATTTGTGAATTACTGAGATATGTCAATGCTGTGATGTCTTTGCTGCAATATTGTTGACTAGCATTCATTAATAATACAGTAGGTAGACCACCTTATCTATACAGAAATATATCCTGGCAATACTTGTGTGCGGCTGATGTGCCTCACAATCTGATGATTAGGGCTGGGGAAGTACTGTACTGTGTATTTGCTGCTTTCATGGCAAGCCCGTGGATTTATAGCAGTTTGCAATTACATTAAACAAAAGTCACTGGCAATAGTTCTTTAAAATGTGCAGTGTATGGCAAAATTATCCATAGATCAGGGGGGATTTCTCAGCCCAGAAGTGGCTTTTCAAAAGATCTACAGAGGAGTTTGCTGTCCATTGAGCATTTTGCAGAACACTGCCCTTTATTTAGTTTAGGTGTGCATCTGTAGTTAGACTTGGATTGGATTACTCAAACCTGATCTCCAGGTGAGCTATACTTCAGGTACAGTATGTAGAAGTCCAGAAATACATTCTTGACACATATTTTGAAGTTCACATATATTCTATGTAATGATCACCCTGGTGACAATTTCACTAGAGATTCAAGGTGTCCCCAAATCTCAAAATGACTAGGAATGTGTATTTTTGTATGCTTCATTCCATTTTGGTCTGTGTATATCATATGTCACATGCTAATTTAGCTCCTACTAAATGAAACGGCATGTGCTAACATGAAATAGCATGCACTGCTGCATTGAACATGAGCCGTTTTGCGTTAGCACATACTACAACAAAATAGTGTAAGTTAAAATGGAACAAATGAAATCAAAACTGAAATTTTCCCTCTGCATAACTCAAAGAATTCACTTCTTCCACGGTCCTATTTACTAAAGTGCAGTAGGATTTTTCAGGTGTGACATGTCAATTGTTAAAATTAATGATCTATAACTTCAAAACCTTTATAAAGTTGAGATCATTGAGGTGATATTAACTGTGCCACACTATCTGTCACTTTAACAGTTAACACACTATGGGGCGTGTTTAATAAACCATGCTACCCGGTAGCGGGGGTTTAGCATGCAGTTTGGGTGCCACGCTAAAAAGCAGGCTAGGTCCCCATGCTAAAAAGTCCACATTACCCCTGTAGCACATGTTGGGGCAGGTACTGGGCAGGACAGGGGCAGATTGCAGGTGGTGCCAGGTATAGGGATTAGTGGCTGCGTTTCACGTCCGTAGCATGGGTGCATTTAACGCCACCTCAATGGTTGGCTCCAAGTGTGCTCACATCCCGGCTTGTACAGTGCTGTGTCTTAGCACAGAACTAATTGCAGAAGGATGGACGCACATGCACCTTGCAGTCAGCGTGGGCCCTATGCTGGTACGCATGCATTAATAGAGCAGGCTTCCGTGTAAAGTGTAAGACAGCTCTTATCCATTTCCCCCTCTATTCCACATTAATAATTCCCACGGTAAAGGAATAACACAGCTTTCAATCAAACTTGCAAGCTATATTACTCAAAACTGGCATTATTATTTCTGGCTGGAAGCATCGGACTTCTACTACCAAAGTACTGTGAGACTACTGCTAGGGGTCAATCACTCCCTCCCCCCTACCACTAGATCGCCAGGGAAGCTTTGAAGTAGGCCTGGATGACCTACAGGGGTTGGGGGTTATTTCTCCGATGGATTAGTTTTGCACATACCATTGGCAGTCATGAAGCTCATTCTTAAGCCAGGGTATGTGGGTATGATCTCAGTCTCACAAATTTACTGCTAATGCTCGCCATCGTATGTGCATCATACCAAAGACAGCCTCCTTCTGGAGTTCATAAGATGTGATATGTAAAGGCAATTATTAAGATGTGCTTGAAAATTCATTTTAATCAGGCCTGTAGTGCCCAATACCATAGGAAATATGTCTGTGCCCGATATTCAGTGGTGGAGGCTAGCTGATCTAACGCAGCTAGCTGCCACTGCCAAATTTTAAACCCATTCAATGTCTAGGTCATATCCAGCCCCAGCACTGAATATCCATCTTGCCTGGATTCACAGGAAGTCATCCTGGCAGTGGCGATATTCAGGTGCTGCTCGGTTAGCTTCTGTGGCAAACGTTAGGCCAGTCCTGGCTGCACCTGACTTTTGCCGTGTATCTATAACTGGGCAGTGGCTCAATATCGTCACTGCCCGTTTATGGCCAAGTGCCACCCCTGGATCACCCCGACGCTAACTGGTTAGCATTGGGGCATGCAGCGGCAGCACCCACAGATATTCAGCAGGACTCTTTGCATTCCTGCCCTCCTCAATAGTACTAAGCAATATGGCCACAATCTCGCAGTGCTTTCCCCTAGCATGAGGCTAGAGGGCAGCACACCCTATGGTCATAGCCATTTTAGAAAGGCCCGGTGACCACTGGACCACCAGGGATGAAGGTAGGACTTGGAGGGATTTGGGGAGTAGGGGGCCATGGGTTCCCCTCTTTTGCCAGCTGGCTAACTGGATGGTTACTTTAACAAAGGAGGAGGAAGGAGGAGAGAGAGGGGGCACCAAGTGACTGGCTGTGACTCTTTATACTAGATTGGGGGTGGGATTGGGAGGGAGTGGGTGTATCCACCTGGGTAACCAGGATCTTAGTTTTTGCTGGGGTGCAATGATCCCCCCAGATAGTTCCTGATGCGTATGGGAGCTGTCAAGGAGGAATCGGTGCTGCAGGGGGGCCAGGTCATTCTTGATTTATATTGTCAATGCTGCAGATTGTAATATCACAGCACCAACTATATTTTGAGGGAGGAGGGGCCCCATAGCTGCTTTGGAGGCCTGATCACCTCCAGGGCAGATAGATGCTGCCTATTAGCAGTGACTGCACTGTCACATCACAGGGCCTTCAGACTGATAATGCCCCAGAGTTTGGCAGCCATTGTGTAAACATGTTTCACATGGTGGTTGCTAACCATCGACAACCCCACTCCCTGCTCCAATCCCGCCCCTACAGCCCTACACTGTGTGAAAACCAGATATTGCAGAAAAGAGCCCGTGATATATGATTTTCTTGCATGTTAGCTGCTACTGCAGGGTGATAAATCTGCGTTAGCCCCACTGTAGCAGCTAGTGCTCCTTAAAAGACATACCCCTATGAGTCAAAAATTGTGCATTATTGCATTAGCACTTGTTTGTAACTACCCCTCATAATGCGCTTTAACTGCTAAGGTACCATGTTGGCTGCTTACTATATGTAGCACACATGTTAATTGGTATGTTTATAGCTAATGCAGCTAATTAAATAGGGCCACTAGTATGAACTATAGTGATCTAGAGCCTAACTGGAATGACAGTGCACCGCTATCAAAACGAGTTTAAATCAATATTCTTAAGAACTGGAGGAAATAAAATGATTCACCATTAAATATGTTTAAAATGCACTCTATTTGAACTCTACCTGCTTTTAAAGTTAAATTGGACTACATTTCAAAATGAGAGACTGATATATTAAAGTTAATGTTGAGAAAAATATTCTGTAATCAAAATTGCAATGCTGTTAATGCATGTCTTCATCTGAAAAAGAATAATCAATACCACCACGGGCATTACGTGAAAAAACAAATAGAAGAAAAAGACCTCAGTGCTAGACGGCTGAAACGTCAGCTCTATTCTTTTCCATCACAGATCATAAAAACCCTTCCAACCACCAAACGGCCTGCAAGCCAGGTAAATGGCACTGAGCTGATATTGTAGACACGGTACACTGAAGGATTTTTTTCCATTTTGTGTCTACAGTAAAAATGCCTATATGGTCTTTTCATTAGAAATTGTTTTGAAAGGCTGCACTGATGACGGGGTGTTTGTTAGCAAATGCCAGGAAGCCCACATTCATTAATCCGACAGTCAGAAGCTTTCTTCCCTTGCATTGGGCTTAAGAGCTACTGCTTCCCTGTATGCAGTCTGACTCAGCACCACCCTGCTGGCACGCAAAAGAAAAGATTTAGCTTCCTTTAACCACACAGAGCACTTTCTGTGAGCTTTATAAAGAAGCCTTGACTCATCACCGAGACAAAACGTGCTCCTCAAGAGGAAATGTCTCTCTTGCTTGCTTAAAGACTGATTCATTTATCGGGAAAAAAAAAAAGATCTGTACAGAAAATAATTTCTAAAATGGGAAAGAAAGCATCTTTAGTACTCTTCTTGCAACAAAACCTTTTATGCTTCAATATGGTGTTCCATTGTGCACAATACAAACAGCATGCAGAGTGAAATACCTTGATATGCTTTCCGTAACCCACGGTCAAGAACGGAGCAACATCAGAAATGCAAGGCAAACAAACCAAGAATGTGTGATAAGTCCTTCAGCGAATTGCACCTCTAACCAAGCTAGTGATGCATCAATGTTGCAGCATATTCCTCTTTTGCCATGCCATTGCAACCACTTTGGAAGCAGCTGTAAATGTATTCCATGCTAGTTGAAGGTTATCCAGATAGCTGAACTGAACAACTTTTCAAACTAGTTCATGAATTGATCTGGCAAAGAGGTATATTCTACCTTGACTTAATTTGATGCTGGAAGTGGTTGTGAAGCTTGTGGTTTAGACATCTCCAAAGCCTACTAAATCGAAATATACGTTGCAGGTATATAATATTAGGATACAGTGTTACATAACCCTTTATCCCCCTACCCTTCCAAGAAACGCCAAGCAGCACAACAATTAAATGAAAAATTATGCTCTCTGCAATTTGGATTTTCTTCTAGAAGCACTACACTCTGTTACTGTATAGTTCCTGCTGAACATATCTGTGCATAAGTGGGAATACCTGGCTCTTCAATAGCTCACTTATACAATGGAGCACTGCTGGAGGACAGAAGAAAAGTTCCCTTATCACAAAGCAAGTCCCAAACTGAGGAGAAATTTGTTTTGTTTTTTTAGATCATAACATTATTTGCTTAATTTGGAGAACTTATGTAGTCTCCTATTTTAGTGGCTATGTGCCCTTAGACTGGGGGAAACTGTTCAACTTGATTGAGTTTTCATTTGAGTCCAATCAGAACACATTATAATTGCTGTGACTTTGGTAGGATGGCAGGCTTTTCTGAAGCGTGAATGACCTGTTAGCTAAATGAGTATCCTCCTAAGGTCTAATTTCTTCATTGATAACAATTTTGTTCACCTTTAACAGGCAAGTGCAGGCACATGTTTTACAGAAGTAAACAAAGATGATTATAATTTGCCGTGAGCTCGAAAATGGCACCTTAATCTTCCATTTTCTGTCTTTTTTTCTATGTAACAGAGTTTTACTTTGGCCTAAATTGAGTTAATTCATTTCAAACAGCCTTATGGCCAAGCTCTCTTTTCCCCCTTCCTCTTGTGGTGGTTTAAAGGGACTAAAGTGAACAGCTAGAAGACACAAAGGGGCATGCATGAAGTTAGTGCACGGTAAGCCCCTAAAATTAGCATGAAAGGTAGCTTAAACCCATGCTTACTGTTGTGTACATGACGAGCATGTCTCCTTGTAGTTAAGGCAGGGTGATGCACCTTACCACACTAACTAGCCAGCACACCTAACACTGGTGCACTCACCGCTAGCTATTGAGAAGGCAGTATGCACAGCGGCAATGTTCTTTATTAGCACATTCCAATGACGGCTGCGCTGACTGCAATGTTCTGACAACACCAACACTCCCCCCTCACCTTCCCAGTAACTGCCCTTCCTGTGCTAAGGCTTAGTGCAGGACGTTTACTGTACTGTGAGTGTGGCACGCTTAGTGAGCGGCAAACCCTGCCCTAATCATTAGCACGGTTTAATAAACATGCACCAAAGTGACTACTAAAAAAACTGGTCAATAATGGAAGATCTGGAAAAGATATGAACTTCTGAATGATGGCTTTTCAAGAGGGAGTCACTTTCAGGGTTTACACATCAGTTTTGTTCCGTTTTCAGTTCTCTTTTGTTACAGATTGCTACAGCCAATGTCAAGCGGAAGTTTTCAGAAATGAGTCATAGAACTCACCGCCCCACAAGGTATTGCTTCAAAGACTTTGGGTATGAGGCAAAGAAAAAGAACCATGGAAGAAAATACAGAACTAAGAAATTGCATTGTGCTATTTAACTTATCAGATGGACTGTAACTAATAGAAAGAGAATATTTTAATATAATTCCACATATAGAATGTTACTCTTCCCTCTCCAAAAGGATTATCAGCGGTCCCCTTTAAGAGAGTCTGCTCCCAGAGTTCAGGGCTGGGAGGGCATAGCTCACAGGGAGAGGTTAAGAACCCAGCAGGCTGCAGGAGGGAGAGAGGTCCGTGGAGCCAGAAGTCCTTCCAAGGCAAGCTATGCAGAAACATCTAGAGGAAGGGCTGGGAAAATCAGCTTTGTGGGAGGTTTACAAGCTGGGACAGAATAAAGCTGTTTTTGTTTTCCCTGAATTGCTGCCTGTTCTGTGTTTTAAAGAAAACCCCTTCTTCCCACCACTTGCCACACTACCACATCTAGTAGAAAAATAGTCCATAAAAATCTTAAAACTTTTAGAAGTGTTTTGCTTTTTGTTGAGGGAATGCCTGTCGATTTGTCCATCCATTCATATGCAGGAATTCTTGGTTATAGAGGTGCATATACTTTTCTCATGTGCTTCTCTAACTAATGTTTCAGCTTCTAAATGAGAGAATACCAGAAACCATCATTGTCGTACCATGTTGCACTGGAAGTTATGAGGAAGTTGGATCCACACTGCAAAATTTGCTTCAGCAGGGGGTGCGGGATTGAGGTAGAAAGTGCCTTTAAAAGAGTTTTCAATTACCAAGGCTGCCTGGCTTCCACCTCCTCTGCACTCCAGATGACACAAGGTTCAATATGTAGTGAATCAGTATGCAGTGGAGTTTCGCATTGTCTCAGTGGAGACAAGCTGGGATAATGAGGCGTTGGTGTCAGTTTTTCAGAACGACCTCTCAGAATAAATCAAGGATAAGTTAACCTGTCGAGAACTACCCATGGAGTTGGATGCACTCGGATCCTTATATTTACACCTAGCTATGCATATCATGAACATCAGCCTGATCTTCTGGAAACCTGCGACTACTGCTGTGCCTCTGCCTGGTCACCTCTTACAGGCAGAGGAATCTATGGAGGTGATCAGAGTAGGGCTTAGACTGACCTCTGTAGAAAAAAAATCAAAGGAGGAAGCAAAACTGTGCAGGTCAAGGAGAGTTTGCGCGTCATGTTCCCATATGTGCAAACTGGGCCCTGAGACCACACAGGGGCATTCTTTGAACTCGGCTACCTTTCCTCTGAATCATGTAGCTCAATGCCTTTTAGTCTCAGTAATCCTGAGTTGGTCCACTGATCATGTAGAGATTTCAGTTCTCGATTGAGGGGCTGCTGGAAACTTCATCAGTTGTTATTTTGCCTGATCGCAGGGCTTGAAGCCAAACCTCTCACCTGTTTCCGTCATGGCAACTGATGGTAGACCCCTGGATCAGGGAAATGGCACTTGAGACTTTTTTGTTATGGCTCATTGATGCGCTGGCCTGCAACAGGGTTACTGTGGCTTTAGGAACATAATCTCTTATTGACTAGTTACAGGGACAGATCAAGTTCTCGTCTCCTTCCTGTTTGAACTCATGCATTCTGGATCCTAGAGCAGTGAATCTTGTGCATTTAGCCTCTGACATTGATCTCAAGACCTCAGAATGGATTTTTATAACATCACCTACCAAACATGATGAATATAATAGACTGCAGCTATCTTGTGAGGGAGTAGGGGACTATCAGAATGGAAAATAGTTTTGTTCCCTAATTATACAAATGCATGTGAATACTGGGTTCTGCACGATTACTACTTGCTGCATGATCCTACTATCTTTGAGCAATTCAAAGAAGACCTTTATAGCAGAGGAAAGCTGCTAGATAAGTCCTTCTTGATCTTATCTGCCCTCAGCCCCACAGTCTGCCTTTACATACTTCATCCAGCATAGCAATGCAAACCAAACTGGTTTGCTTGGAAAAGACTTCCATGGATGACACCAAACTACCACACATATGCTTTCATTCGATATCATCAGAATGGATACACGGAGGAAGGGGAGAAAGGAAGGGAGAGGATAGAAAAAAGACCCTCAAAGGCAAGCAGCACATATGATGATTAAATAGAAATTTCAGTAAGGTTTACTTTATCTAGGGCTTCCTCCGAGGTGACACATAGTGTGAGCAGAGATGCCAAGGAACCCATTTCCAGGAGACGGAGTGAGACTTTTTTGACAGTTCTGGTTTTAAATCTGCACTACAATGCAGTATGGTATAGGTAGTCCCTGATTTTACTCATTGAAATCAGTGCTGCAGGTCCCATAATGTATCAGGATAAGATTGCCAGAAATCCAGGACTGGCTTAAAATCTCACTCCTGGAACTGGGTGACTTGGCAACTCTGTATGAGTGTTGGTCATGTCTTCTCACTCCATGGATTGCCTGAGGACAATGAGGCATATGCATCCATTCACTTCTTAATCGCGCGCACAGTTGGAGTGTTAAAAAGTCACTTCAAAGGTCTGGATTACTTATGTGGTACCTTACTATACACTTAGGGCCTGATATTCAAAGGACAGTTACATGATTTACAGGCCTGTAAACCGTGTAACTGCTTCTGAGAGGGATATTCAACTGCATTAACATGGTTAGTGCCGCTGAATTTCCCTGATTATGGCCTTTACAAGTCTAGATGCTAACCCCTTAGCATTGGCACGTGTTGGGGGTGTTTCAGGGAGGAGCAGAGGAAGAGACAATCGATAACCGGGCAGCAGCAATATTGCATGCTGGCCGGTTAGCAACCTGCACCTTAAAGATAGGTGAGGAAAAACCTCACCTATCTTTTAGTTGCAGGAGCTAACCGGGCAGCATGCAATATTGCTGCTGCCTGGTTAGCTACTACAGCTTGCAGCGTGTGCGGTGATCCCCAGATATTCAATGCTGGGCCGCATATGACCCCGGCATTGAATATCTGGGGTTAAGGGTCAGTGGGAATGGCTATATGCAGTAGTGGCACGTACCTGTCCAAGTGAATATTGGGCCCCTAAACAATAGTGACTATAATAGTGCTTGCCCACTCCATCCTTCACAACATAGCACAAGAAGCTAACATATATTCACATCTCCCCCACTCTTGGATCAAGCATCATTGTCTGAAGTGCTTCTGAAAATCCTATCTCCCTGCTCTTTCCGCTTGTGGTGGTCCCCTGATTTCTCGGAGGATAATTAGATTCTCGTATCACTTCCTCCCTGCCTCTCTTCCTCCTGGAAGCCCTCTGAGTTTATCCTGGAAAGAGCCATTTTTCCCTTTAATTTTAGACCCAATTCTGCCTTCTCTGATCTGAACCCCTATGTTATCCTTTTTGCTCCTTTTTATTCTGATCATCATGAAAGTAAGCATTAGTGTAGGCTAGTTTCCAGAGCCATGGAAGTTGGCTTGTGTCAGACCTCTATTCTGTATCCAGTGACACACTATTGTAGAGTCTCTCAGCTTTCTTTTATTTCCAAGATTCTTTAAAGACTTGTTTTCAGGCAATTCACTTCTTTTCTAAATAAAGTTAATAGTTTGAACCATTGTCATTCACATAGTTTCACATAGACTAAAGCACAGAAGCTATCTTGGTAGCCTTAACTAATGAGATTCAGCTCCATCTTGCCACAGGAAAAGTAGTGGTTGTTGCTTGATCTTTCCGCAGCCTTCAATCTTATTGATTGCGGTCTTTTGATTTCTAGGTTTAGAGCGCTGGGCACATTGGGGAAGGTCCTGAACTAGTTTCACTCATTTTTGAATAGTTGGTCTTGTAAGTTAACTTGTCTCCTGGTGTCTCATACTCTTTCCCCTTTTCTTGTGGAGTGCCTCAGGGTTCACTATTGCCCCCTCCCCTTATTGTTCATCTTTTTCTCTCTCTCCTCATTACTTTAATTCAGTCTTTAGAGGTGAGTTCCTAGATCTATGTGAATGACATACAGCTAGCATTCCCCATTGATCATTATCGCCTATGATGGCTAAACAACTGTCTCAATGCCGTGGTTTCACGGCTGAAGCAAGATAAGCAAGTACTTAAAATTTCCACGTGCAAAGCTTTCTGATTTTCCAGAGAATGCCCAGGTCTGTTTCCAATTCCTATAATTCAGAGATTCCCAATTCCTCTCGTAGATATGGTGCAGTCACTCAAAACTCTCACATCTCTTCGGTCATTAGATTGCCATTCTTCATGCTGAAGAAAATTTGTTCCAGACCAGGACAATAAAACTATGAATCATGCTCTTGCTCTAACTTGTCTAGACCATTGCAACACATTTTATTCAGATCTCCGTTTAAATGTATTGACATGTCTGCAGCTCATTCAGAATGCAACAATTAGAGGCCTAGGTTTGCCCTGTGTCCCCACTTTTGTTTACCTCACAATGGCTCCTGGTAGCCTTCAGGCTTAGATTTAAAATTTCCCTCTTGATGTTCTATGCCCTTCAGACTGATCAGTCAAATTACTTGGCTGATCGGCTCATCTCCTGTTTATCTATTCGATCTCTGAGGTCCGCACAGGAACATCTCTTGTCAATCGCCTCACCCATCATCATTCAGTAACTTTGCACACACTCAATGTCTTTCACTTATCATGCACCTGCACTCTGGAACCAGCTTCCTCTCAGATTAAGGACTGAGATGTTACAAACCAAGTTTAAGACTACACTTAAAGCTTGGCTTTTCCCACAGGCCTTCAGTTGTTGATACCCGGCCTCCGTGCTGAACCCACTGGACTTTCAATGGGTTTTATTTTTAACTCTCTTCCTTTCTGATTGTAGTAAACTGCTTTGATGTAATGTCCTTTCAAATAGTATTCTAACAAATGTATTTATTTAACAGGTGTTTTATACTGCTTTATCATTTCAGTCAAAGTGGTTTGCATTGTAACTTAACCTTGGTAATGTACATTAAACACAAACATTGATAACTTGGATTTTTCTGAGGCAATGGAGGGTTAAGCAACAAGGTGTACAAGTGGGAATCAAACACTGATTTCTTGGCTCCCAAACCAGTGCTCCAACCATTAGGCTACTCCTCCAATCCGAATATGTAAACTAAACATTTTACCAGTGACATTATTCGGCTACTAAATGCATAGATATTGATTATGAGTCAAACATTATGCTAACTATTCAGCAAGACAAATTTTACTCTGCGATCATGTAGCCTACTTTGAACAAATAAAATACCCTATTGTAGGCTTTCAAATACTGACCTCAATGGCAATCCATACTCGTTATAACACCAAGCATTAATTTGTTTTAACTGCCTTGATCTAAAAGATAATATTGATTTAATCAAACATTATAGTTCATCCCAGATTCTCTTCTACTTGGTGAAACATTTGCTGAAGCAATATTTTATACTGAGGAAAGACGAACTGAAATGTCCTCCTCCTCCTAAACTACTGATCACAGTACTCCATACTGTATGTGCGTAAGATGGGAAACCTCATGTGCACAGACTGACAAAATCACACATTCTTGTTTTGTAAGGAAGAAGATGCTAGAGGAGCATTCAAAGGAGAAGTCATTTATTAGGAGGAAGGATCGTCACCACTGAAATAATATCAAGATTAATAAAACCATGTTAAAGAAAACGTCATTAGAAGGTGTTGGAAATGCTGAAAGGTACCGTCATGGAATCGAAGTCAGCTGTAATGCCGGCACTCCTCACTTCAGTGGCGAGAGAATCCTAAGAAGCATAACAGGAGGTCAAGCAGTAATTAACGAAGCAGTAACAAAGCTCTTGAATTCCCCGTAGTCAGGTAGAGCCATTGATGCAGGGACACTTGTATTGTGCAAGTCCTTGATTGTTCATTTTACAGATGTGACCCATTATTCACTCTGAACAAAGGAGGATACTATAGAATAGGACAGCTCACCTTCTACCGGAAAAGTTACCGGATGCAGTGGGATTTATGGTGGAATATGCAATAGCACCAGACAGGGTGCGCGTACTGATGCAGTACGTATGGATGACGCTGGTACTGTATGCAGCACTGCCCACCTTTCACACAAGAAATTTGTGTCTACTTCACATACAAATGCGTCAAAAGCTTTTTGCTATCAGTCTTAGAAGACAGATGAACATTATAATAGTGAAAAGTAAAGTAAAAAAAAAAGGAAAACTCCTTCATGCTGCTTTCTTTATTTTAGGGCAGAGTAGAAGTTGCAACTGTGTGGTCTTTTTTTATTTTTAGTAGGGAACAATAAAACTGTAGTTTCAGATTTTGTTTCTCTCTTCCTTTCTCACTCTCCTGTAGACTGGGGTGATGAAAAAGGCCCAAGCAGAATTTAAATCAAGGCTATAGCTTGCCCCTGTATTATGCACATCTAGAGAGGACAGAGTAGAAACTCAGAGTTGCTGGCCATAGAATTTATGGCTAGGGGCATGGGGGAGGAAGGGAAGATATTTTGTTTTGCTTTCATTTCATTATATTGGTAGAGTTTTTCAGTGTCAGTTGTATTGTTTTCTTTTCTTTTGATCTACTGTGTGCCATTTTACAATAGCATGCAACCAAACTAAGCATCCTTGGGATGGACCCTAAAATTACTGCTTGGGTTAGAAATTGGTTGAATGGGAGGCGACAAAGGGTACAGGTAAATGGAGCTCATCTGAGGATAAGGAGGTTATCAGTGGAGTGCCACAAGGATCTGTCTTTGGTCAGATTCTTTTTAACATATTTGTTAGTGATATTGTGGAAGGGCTGTCGGGTAAGGTTTGCCTCTTTGCGGATGATACCAAGATCTGCAATACAGTAGACACCCAGGAAGGTGGAGATCTACCTAAGCTTGAAGAATGGCCTAGAATTTGGCAGTTGAGATTTAATGCTAAAAAATGCAGGGTCATGCATTTAGGCTGCAACAGTCCAAGGGAGTGGTACAGTATAGGGGGTGACATACTTCTGTCCACAAAAGAAGAGCTGGATCTAGGCGTGGTTGTGTCTGGTGATCTTAAAGTAGCTAAACAGGTAGAAAAGGCAATGGCAAAAGCTAGAAGGATGCTTGGGTGCATAGGGAGAGGAATGGCCAGCAGAAAAAGGAGGTGATAGTGTCACTGTAGAAGTTTTTGGTGTGACCTCATTTGGAGTATTGTCTGCAACCCTGGAAACCGCACCTTCAAAAGGATATAAACAGGTTGGAGTAGGTGAAGAACATGGCTACTAAAATAGTTAGTGGTCTTCGTTATAAAACATATGAGGACAGACTTAAGGACCTTAATATGTATACTTTAGAGGAAAGGTGGGATAGAGGAGATATGATTGAGACTTTTAAATACCTCCGTGGCTTAAATGTACAGGAGGAGAGCCCCTTTGGATTGAAAGCAAGCTCTGCTACAAAGGGATACAGGATGAGGGTGAAAGGGGATAAATTCAGGAGTAATATGCAGAAATATTTCTTTACGGAAAGAGTGGTAGATGCTCTGGAATAGTCTACCAGTGGAGGTAGTAAAGATGAGGACAGTATCTAAATTTAAAAAAGCATGGGACAAACACAGAGGATCTCTAAAGGAAAAAAGGGGACTGTTGTAGTGGGTGATATGGAAGGGCAGACTAGATAGGCCATGTGGTCTTTTTCTGCCGTCATGTTTCTATGTTTCTAAGAAAAATGTTGTAATATGTGTGTGAAAGGTGAATTTTATAACAGAGTGCACCTATGTAGTTTGAGGCAGTGAAACCTAGATATTTTATGCCTATTTTAAATCTGTTATATAAAGACAAGTGGGCACCTACTCGTCTTTCTAAACTACTAGCATTTAAGTGGCTGAGATTGCACCTTAGGTTATGGGATAGACATTTACACCTCTAGTAAGTGTAAGTGGCAGTGTGTAAAGTTCACCAGTACCCATGCAAATTAAAGTATTTTTTAAGCAATAGGCATACTTGCAAACTACGTGTGCACCCAGCATAGCCATGGAGCACTCTGGGCAAACTGGCACCAATTAGAATTTTATTAGAGCCCATTAATATGCATAAACTGCCATAGCCACGTTAATGCCCTTATAAAATTACCTCCTAAAAGTTGACTGCTAGGCCTGTGTTTAAAATCCCACTCCCTGAACTTCTCTTGTAACTCCCACCCACATTTCACCCCATCTATTTATTTATTTATTTATTTTATTGCTTTTATATACCTCGCTCTTTAAAATCAGTGCGGTTTACAGATAACAGTTTTGTGCAGAACAAGGGGACTGTTATGTACTTACATTGAACGGGTGATACAACTTGGTTTACAACTGGGGGAGCTATCTACAACTATCTACAATATAAACAGGAGATGACTTTCTAAACAAGGGTTGTCTGAAACTTACAATTGTCTAGTAGGGTATATGGTGAGTGAGTTTGAGTTGCTGGGTTGTGGGTAGTGTAGGAGAAAGAGGTGGTGCTTTAGTGCTTTTCTGAATTGGGCAAGATCCGTGATCTATGGGTCTAAATGAGGCAGGAGCAACTGGGAATGGAGTCTGGGGGTTTGGGAGCAGGCCTAGAGAAACTTTTTTAAAGATATATTTGGCAGCATGCCATTTTACGGCAAGGATGGGCAGGGCAGGCTATTTCTGCTATTCAAAATGAAACCAAAAACAATTGATTTTTTTCAGTACAAAATAAGACAAAATAGGACATTTCCTTCGTAGTTCCTGATTTGTTTCAGATGAAAGCATGCCTTTGTTTTTCGTATTTACCCTGGCATGCAAGAAAGAAGGCTCAGGGAGAATATCATGCTAATGGGAGCAGGGCCAGCCCAAGGGTTTCTGCCACTGTAGGCAGAAGCCTTGGCCGTGCCGCTGCACCCCCTGTATTAAGGTGCACTACCGCCGGGTCAAAGGGGAGTGCGGCTCAGTGGCAAGCCATGTGCTTCGGCACACATGGCCTGCCACTTCTGACCCCTCTCCAACATAACTCTGGGGGTTCAGAAGCGGCAGGCCATGTGTGCAGAAGCACTAGACCTGCCGCTGAACCTAACCATCCCCTCTGCTGCTGGAATCAGTGGCAGTGGGGGGCAGCAGCACAACACAGCTCAGCACAGGGGGGAAAGGGCAGCGTGACTCAGTGTGCGGGGGGGGGGGGGGACGGCAGACCATACGTACCGAAGCACATGGTCTGCCTACCACTGAGATCTGCTGCCATAGCCACCTAGTGGACGGACTGGTCCTGAATGGGAGACAAAGTGTGGAATCATGGAGAACGGGGCTGAGAGAGACTGGAATACCGTGTAGCAGTGAGACATAAGGCTTTTGAAATCTTACAGGCATGTTTACTAAGCTGCGTGAGCTATTAAAGTGAACTTGAGCACAAAGTAATGGGCCAAAATAAAAGCATGCATGCTAAGCATACAATGTGGGGTTAATTCCATACTATCCACTTAGGCGTAGACTCCAGTCCTCATTTAAAGGTTCTGCATATCCGATCCAGACATCCAGACCTGCTAAATGTCCGGATCGCACTGGCAGCCACAGAGCTCCCCGCACGTATAGCCGACTTGTGCGGGGGGGGGGGGGGCGGGGGGGAGGAGAGAAGGAAGGCAGTGGGAGGAGAAGCGACTCCGGATGTACTGGGCCGATTCTGAGGTCGGCTCTGTATGTCTGGGATTGGTAGATTAGACGGGGGACTTATTCCATCTCGGAGGTGGAATAACTCCCCCTGGACATCTGGGGATGGCGGAGCTGGGCCGGATCGAAGAGGTGTGGGGTGCAGGAGGTTCCCCGCAGCCTGACCCCAGCCATAGGAGACCCGATCGGGGGTTGGACTGCGGGGAAAGAATGTTTTGGGGGTGGCCGGTGATCACGTCTCCCTCATGGTGCTGCAGTAGCATGGCAACAGGATGCTATACCACTGCCGCTCCATAGAGGAGCATGGCTGAGTTAGCTGGGGAAGAGCTGGATGTCTGGGGTGCCTGAAAGGGGGCACCTCCCAGACTTCAAGCCACTATGCTGCGATTCTGCTACTGCAGGTACATCTAGCCCCCGTGGGAGCAGAATCGGGTGCATCCCTGGACTCTCCAGATGTCTAGAAATCCGGACGGCCTGGGGACGCATATGTCTGAATGTGCCTCTTAATGCACAACAGGAAGGGAAATGGGCCGGATAGGGGCAGGACATTGGTGTTTCTGCAAATCCTGGTTAGGGTGGGGGGTCGACAACGTACATTTGTCACTGACATTGCAGCTAGCGTGTGTGCACTTAACGTCATCTCAATGGGTGCTACTAAGTGCATCCGTACTGCCACTGGCACGCATTAGGGTCTGAATCAGTGTGGTATCTGCTGGTACCATGCTGTACATACTCTCAACAGGTAGCGCATGACTTTTGCACATACCGCGCATTGATTTCTATCTGAAACACAAGATACCTGCAAACCCTAGCGCATTTTAATAAACATGCCCCTTAGTGACAGGACTGTACTGAAGAAAATTAAAACAAAAAAGATGGCACATACATACATGCACGCACACATGTACATGCAGAAGAGCAGAGCTGGCCACACTATTTCAAAGTAAACTTGAACTGGGAGTTATGAGGTGCCCAATAACCCAAGCAAACCTTGACAGTTGCCATATTGGCGGAAATAAATTGGAAGTATTTTCTGTTTGACTTAAACTTCCACATTTTATCTAGTAGATCTTTTTGACAAAGGTTAAATGCATATATTATTTGCAGGTTCACAATTAAGTTGAAATATTGGAAGATTCACGCTCTTCAAATATTCCTGGCTTCCAGCAGGTACAGTATATTTGATGAAATGGCGGGAAATGTGTTTTGCGGTAGCGGCTCCCCTGTGGTGGAATACGCTTCCGTATGCTTGCTGGTCTTTACAAAGGCTGTGAAGACTTTTTTATTTCCTCAGCCTGGGTATGGTAGTAAGTAGATCTAAGTTGTGGCAGCCAGGCAGTAAGATGGGGGAGGAGGCACAGGACTGTTAGTATTTTTTGTGTTAGTGCCTTGTACCATTTTTGGTTGCCTTCGGGCAAGTGGCGGGATAGATATGGTTTTTAAATATATAAATACATGCGCATCTGAATAAATCCTAAATGACCTCCTCCCCTCAAAAAAGAAATCAACTAAAAGCAGTCAGATTGATGCATGGCAAGGGGGACGGAGGAGGGAAAGGGAAGAAGGAAGGAAATCATAAAAATTCCAAGATTTAGTTAGGATAAAATAAGGGGAGGGGTGAGAAATTAAAATAGATTAGTGGGGAGGTTGTGGATTGAAGGGGGAAAGTACAAAAGGGTGAAGGTGAAGGGGAAAATTAAAATGTATTAATTATATCCTTTTGTGGATTATTACTGAGTGGGGGGAGGGGGATAAAGGTATGGATTGGGAGGGAGTATGGGATGGTGGTGATGGATAATGGGGGGGAGAGAGTGGGGAATTAAAAAGTAAAATATATATACATATTCCCCGTTGTGGGAATGAATATGGTTGTTTAACATTGTTTAATATGTATGCTGTTTAAATTGTCTCGATATGTATGCTACTTATATTGTTTCAAAATGTATGTTGTCTACAATATGTTAACTGCTTACAATAAAAAGATTAAATACTAAAATTCCAAGATTTGAATGTCAAATCAAACTAGGTCAGAAGAGGTTCATCTCAGATTATGAAACATGTCAAACTGTGTCTCGGGAACAAGAGATGTGGTTGGTCAACTTGCATACGATGTATAGAAATGTATCGCATGCAAGTTGACTAACCACATCTCTTGTTCCCGAGACACAGTTTGACATGTTTCATAATCTAAGATACCTATGAGAACATGGACAGTAACAAATGTTCCTTCTGTATGCTTAGGTCAGCTTTAATAACATTTGCCTCAACCATTTTCAGTGCAGTCACAGTTTAAGATGCATAGCAGTGTACCAGGTAGAAAACATGCTGCAATAACACTCCCTAATGGATATCATTCAGATTTGTTTTTCTTCAGTCGGCTCATGCAAGTCCTATATGTTGAAGTACTAAAATATTAAAGCCCAATATTATTAAAAGGTTTTCCTTAGTGTCTTAAGGTAATCTACTTTATACTTTTAGGGCTCGATATTGAGCTGTGCACATTTTGGAAGGGCTATGTGCCCCGTTGGCACATAGCCCTCCTCATCAACCTATAACCTGCATATTCAATGCTGCAGCGATGGCATTGAATATCCGGTGATCGCCGTAGACGCAGGAAGCCGCCGAGGCTAACCGTGCATTAGTAATATTGCATGCTGCCCAGTTAGTTCCTGTACCTTAAACATAAATATGGGTTTTCCTCGCCTATCTTTTAGGCACAGGTCGCTAACTGGGCAGCATGCAATATTGCTGCTGCCCGGTTAGTGACAGTCTCCACCTCCGTTCCACCCCATAACGCCCCCCAACATGCCTCAATGCTAACTGGATAATCTTATCCATATCCCTCTCCTCTCCCCTTCCTTCAACCCCAATTCTGGCCCCCCTAGATTTCCGTCTCACTCTGAGAAGAGATCTTCACACAACATAGCTAATCTTATCCATATCCCTCTCCTCTCCCCTCCCACTCTCTCATCTGGAAATATCAACCACAATCCTGTCCCCCCCTAGATTTCTGCCTCACTCAGAGAAGAGATCTTCATGCAACATGTCTAATCTTATCCTTATCCCTCTCCTTTCCCCTTCCACCCTCCCTTTCTCCTGTGCCTTATGGAACGCACATTCTGTCTCTAATAAACCCACGTTTACTCATGACCTCTTTATCTCCAATGCTCTATACCTTCTTGCTCTAACAGAGATCTGGCTCTTCCCAGATGATACCACATCTACAGCTGCCCTCTGCCATGGGGGCTATCAGTTCTCCCACACGCCTCGTCCCACTGGCCGTGGTGGTGGTGTTGGGTTTCTACTTTCTCCCTCGTGCCAATTCCAACCCCTCCTGCTGCTTCAGTCTCACTCTTTTCTCTCTTTCGAAGTCCACTCCATCCACCTCTTCACTTCCACTCCGGGTAGCTTATTTATTGACCTCCTGATAAGTCTGCTTCTACCTTTCTCACTGACTTTGACTCATGGCTTTCCTGCTTTCTGGATTCCTCTTCCCCCACTCTTATTCTCAAGGACTTTAACATTCATGTCGATAACCCCTCTGATCCTCATGCTTTAAAGCTCTTGTCCCTCACCTCCTCCTTTGACCTCCAACTTTGTTCTACCGCCCCCACTCACCAGCATGGCCACTGCCTGGACCTGATATTTTCCTCCAGTTCCTTACCCTCGAACTTCCATAGCTCAGTTCTTTCCTTATTTGACCATCACTTTTTAAGCTTTAATCTTCATCTCCCACTGCCTCAGCCTCGTCCGGTCTCCTCCAACCTATTTAGAAACCTTCATGTCATTGATCCCTTGGCTCTCTCTTCCACCATTTCTCCATCTCTTTGTCATCCAAGTCTGTTGACGAGGCAGTAGCTTCCTATAATGCTGCACTCTCCTCAGCCCTGGATGCTCTAGCTCCACCAACCCCACGTCCTGTGAGACACTCTGCACCCCAGCCCTGGCTTTCACCTACTACCTGCTATCTACGTTCCTGTGCCCATTCCGCTGAGCGTACTTGGCTCAAGTCCCGCTCCCCTGAAGATTTTCTACACTTCAAATTCAAGATTGTCTCTTTCCAGTCAGCTATAGCTCTTGCCAAACAAGACTACTATGTCCACCTGACTACTTCTCTTGCCTCTGATCCTTGCGATCTCTTTACCACTCTCAGTTCTCTCTTCAAAGTGCTTCCGCCTCTGATTCTTCCCTCCCTTTCCGCCCAAATTATGGCTGACTATTTCCATGATAAAATCCACAAGATCACCCTCCAATTCCCCACAAACCCAGCTACTTCCCCTCCTCCCCCTCTCCATTCCCAACTCTCCCCCCTTCCCTTGCTACCCTCTCCTCCTTTCCTGAGATCTCTGAAGAGGGAACTGCACTCCTTCTTTTTTCCTCCAAACTCACCACCTGCTCCTCTTATCCTACCCCACCCGTCTCCTAAGCCCCATCTCCTCCACCATTGTCCCTTCCATCTCCCATATACTCAACCTTTCACTCTCCACTGCAACTGTCCCTGCAGCCTTCAAGCATGCTGTGGTCACACCTCTCCTCAAGAAACCCTCACTCGATCCCACCTGTCCTGCTAATTATCGACCCATCTCTCTCCTTCCTTTCATTTCTAAACTACTCGAACGTGCGGTTCACCGCTGCTGCCTCGACTTCCTCTCCTTTCATGCCCTCCTGGATCCTTTACAGTCTGGCTTGCGTCCTTTACACTCTACTGAAACGGCTCTTGTCAAAGTCTCCAGTGACTTGTTCCTGGCAAAATCCAAGGGCCTGTACTCTGTCCTCATCCTTCTTGACCTCTCTGCTGCTTTCAACACCGTTGACCACAACCTTCTCCTCGATACCCTGCCCTTGCTTGGCTTTAAGGGCTCTGTACTATCCTGGTTCTCCTCCTATCTTTCCCATCGCTCCTTCAGTGTGTGTTCTGCTGGCTCCTCCTCCTCTGCTACCCCACTCCCAGTGGGTGTACCACAAGGATCTGTCTTGGGTCCGCTCCTTTTCTCTCTCTATATCCAGTCCCTTGGTGTGCTCATCTCTTCCCATGGCTTTCAGTACCATCTGTATGCTGATGACTCCCAGATCTACCTCTCTACGCCTGAACTCTCTACGGAAATCCAGACCCGGATCTCTGCTTGCCTTTCTAACATTGCTGCCTGGATGTCTCACCGCCGCTTGAAACTGAACATGGCCAAGACTGAACTTCTTATCGTCCCCCCTAAAACCTCCCCTCTCCCTCCTCCTTTCTCAGTCTCTGTGGATGGCTCTGTACTCCTATCTGTTTCCTCGGCCCGCAATCTGGGGGTTATCTTTGACTCCTCTCTCTCTTTCTCCACACATATCCATCTTGTAGCTAAGACCTGCCGTTTCTTTCTCTATAACATTAGCAAAATCCGCCCCTTCCTCTCTGAGCACACTACTAAAACGCTAATCCACTCCTTAATCATCTCCTGTCTTGACTACTGTAACCTACTCCTTGCTGGTCTCCCTCTGAATCATCTCTCTCCCCTTCAATCTGTCCAACACTCTGCTGTGAGACTAATCTTCCGCCAGCCTCGTCATGCCCATATTACTCCTCTTCTCAAGTCACTTCACTGGCTCCCTATCCCTTACCGCATCCAGTTCAAACTTCTCCTGCTGACCTATAAATGCATTCACTCTGCGGCTCCTCAGTACCTTTCCTCTCTTGTCTCACCCTACAACCCTGCTCGGGACCTCCGCTCTTCTAGCCAACTGCTTCTATCTATGCCCTTCTCTTGTACTGCTAACTCCAGACTTCGCTCCTTTCACTTTGCTGCACCCTACGCCTGCAACAATCTACCTGTGTCTGTACGCCAGGCACCTTCTCTAACCCTCTTCAAATCCAGGCTGAAAGCTCACCTCTTCGCTGCCACTTTTGAATCTTGACTCTCCTAATCTCCTTCCCTTCCCTTGTTCTACCCCTACTTACACCTCCGTGTTTGTTTTTGACCAGATTGTTTGTTTTTGACTAGATTGTTTTGTTTTTTGACTAGATTGTAAGCTCTGACGAGCAGGGATTGTCTCTTTATGTCTGTACGGCGCTGCGTACGACTGGTAATGCTATATAAATGCTTAGTAGTAGTAGTAGTAGTAGTAGTAGTATCGGGGCACATAGGGGACTTAGAAAGGGATAATCAATGGCACTAACTAATATTCCCATTTAAGGCATTTACATGGTTTACTGGGCTGTGAAACGTGAAAATGCTTTTTGAAAATGGGGCCCTTAAAGTATAAGAATTGTAAAGATTTTCTAGGCACATGCTGAATGTAAAAGTTTCAATGCTGACCTGTAAATAGAAATAAATAAGGTAATAATTTCAGAAATGTTAACCATAATTCCTAATTCCTATCCTCCTGCAGATAGCATAGCTCAAACTGCTGAACTGCCAATTCGCCTGTAAGCATCAGAATGCAGATAAAAATATACAAATATAGACATTATCTGCATGCTATTATTTTTATGCCATGAATTTGATACATCAATGTGCAAACAATTCTGTAAAATCCTTCTATCATGTAAGCAAGTTACTATGTAAACTATTCAGCCATAGGGCATATTTTAGTTAGGGTTTCTCCTGATGGATAAGAAGAGGGTAATTTTATAAGAGGGCACCTAGTTAAAACACACTAAGGTGTCTACAAGGTACCTCTGTTAAGCCCATTTTATAAAGACACGTAGGTACCTACTTGTCTTTATAAAATACTAACTTTCTCACCGTCCCTCCAGTCCAGTCCAGACGAGCGCATCTACCAGCAAAGTGATGGGGGAAAACAGCAAATTTAAAACACTGAAAGAAGCCTGTGCCACCTAATAGCAACCAGTATTTCCTCAGTCTCCAGCAGGTGAATGAGCACAGCCTGTGCAGTTAGACTTTGGTTTTGGGACCGCAGGTAGCAGGCCCAGGATGCAGAATCCAGTGGATTTGGGTCCCTTCCCCTTTGTCTCCTAGCCGCCCCTTGCTAGATTCCTTTGTTCCTCCTCCCCAACCTTCGGGAGGGTGCCCAGGGTTGAACAGGCCCTTGTGTCTTTAAGGATCCTCAAGTCAAAAAAAACACAACAACGAGGAACAGTGAAGGCTGGACACGGGTGAGCAGTGGCAGCTCTATGGCCTTCAGGGGCTGCAGCCGGGTAAGTCCGCAGTTTGCGCCGGTGAGGTCAGTGGCCTGAAGTGGAGTCAGTGTAGAGTCAGTAGGAGCCACGATGCACATGGATGACTTAGCTTGGGGCCAATCCACATCATGCATCAGACATCGGACACAGCTCTCGGAAGTCAGGCTGTGCCGTGGCTGCTGCCGATTGGCTCAGGAGTGGCCCAGGTGAATTGGAGGGAGGCAGAACAGGTTCCTGGGAGCCAGATCAAAGTTCCGAAGATGTGGGAGGCCCCGTGGTTTTGGCAGAAACCACCATTTTGTCTACAGCAAGTACTTCGGGTTGGGAAGGCTCTGGGCCTCCTGTGTTGCAGCCTATCGCCAATTTATCCTGTGGGACTCAGTGGAGCTGTCTGGAGGTGGTTTCAGAGGGAAAACTACTCCTTTATCTCCTGAAGATGTCCTCTTGCTTCACCAGGCCTTCTTCTTCAACAGGGGCTGAGTGAAGGGTCTCCAGCCCTCAACAAGTCTCCCCAGCCTAGGGGGCAGGGGACACACACGGTGCTTAAGTGCCTTCATAGGGAGCAGCTGGAGGAAGAGGAGGATGTGGCCTCGGTAGGGGCGATGGATTCTTTGGACCCTTTGGAGAGGCCTGCAGACCTCCTGGAGAAGCAGTCTCAGGAGGAGATGGAGGAGGGTCAGCTCTCGATAGGTGAGGATCCAACATCAGTGCAGATTTTTCACAGAGATGAGCTTCCCTCCCTTATCTTGCAGTCCTTAGTGGTGTTGCGCATAGTGGAGGAGCCTAGCCGAGAGTCTGTGGAGGACCCACTCATGAAGAGTATCCGGAAGCCCTCCTGGTCCTTTCCTGTTCACAAGGCATTGAAAATGATGATTGCGGAGGACTGGAACTCCCCAGATGCTGGTTTGTGCATAGGTCAGAGTATGGAGAAGTTTATTGGATTCATCCCGAGAAGCAGGAGAAGTTACACCTGCCTCAGGCGGATGCCCTTATGATGGAAGTCACTTGGAAGACCACCATTCCAGTGGAGGATGCTGCTGCCTTGAAGGACCCACAGGACCATAGGATAGAGGCCTTGCTTAAGCAGGCCTTCAAAGTGTCATCTCTGGCTCTCCAGGGAGCCACTTGTTGCATTTATGTGGCTAGGATTTGTCTTCATGGGTCTCAGAGGCTCCCTGGTGGAGCCCATGGGCCAGACAGAGGCGGCTAGGCTGGAGTCCAGTTCTGCCTTTTTGGCAGATATGCTCTATGATATGCTCCGGGTGTCAGCGAAGGGTATGGCTACTGTGGTGTCGGTGAGGTGACTCTTGTGGTCCCATCAAAGGAACAGCTAGCGAAGATCATCACCGACCTCAACACCAGCACCGGCCCCACCGACCCCTGCCCAGTATCATGGATCAAAGCATCAAAGGTAGAACTGACCCAAAAAATACGGAAGATCTTACAAAACTCCCTCACAGAAGGAATAATGCCAAATGCTTTAAAACTAGCAACGGTACGCCCCATCCCAAAGAAAACCACCCTACCGAAAACAGACCCTGCAGCCTACAGACCCATCTCAAGCATCCTTTTCCTGGTTAAAATCATAGAGAAAGTAGTCCAGCAACAACTACAACAACATCTCGACATACACCACCCCCTCGACCTAAACCAACACGGATTCAGACCCAATCACGGGGTGGAAACTCTACTGACACAACTGTTCGACAGCCTGTTAAGAACAATTGACAACACCAGAATGGGCGTACTCATGATATTCCTGGACATTTCCGCAGCATTCAACACCGTATGCCACTCAACGCTACTAACAAGACTTGAAGAGGCGGGCCTACATGACACCACCCTGAGATGGTTTACATCCTACCTGGAGAACAGACAGCTCCAGGTCAGATGTGGATCAAAGACCTCTCAACCAATCAACGTCACACAGGGAGTCCCACAAGGCTCATCCCTCTCTGCCCTGCTTTTCAACCTTTACATACAGCCCATCAGCACAATCATCAGGAGCTTCAATATTCAATACACCATATATGCTGACGATATAATGATATTCACACCAATCAACCTAACTAAACCGGACTACAACAACATAGCCAACTGCTTCAAAGAAATGTCAACCTGGCTGCAAAAAAACAACCTAGCAATAAACTATAACAAAACCGAAGCACTGATCATAACAAGAGACCAAGCTTTCACACCCACGCCCTCCATCAACCTGAACAATGCCATCATACCAATAAGACAAGAGATAAATACCTGGGAATAACACTTGACAGGGAGCTCAACCAACAATCCCACATTGCGAAGACCACCAGGAGCGCCTACGTCAAGATGAGGACAATCAGATGACTCAAACCCATCCTTGCTCCCGAGCATTTTCGAACAGTATGCCAAGCCATCATCACACCCACACTAGACTATTGCAACCACATCTACCTAGGACTACCAAAGAAATCAACCCAACCACTTCAACTAGTACAAAACACAGCCGCACGACTCATAACAGACAGCACAACCCACGAACACATCACCCCCATACTATACCACCTTCACTGGCTCCCAATCAGCTCACGAGTCTGCTACAAAGTTCTCCTAACCACTTTCAAAATAATAAACAACCTATCTGCAGACAGCCTACAATAATTCATAACAACTGACAACAGCAAAAGACCAAGAAGAAAGGGAACCTCGAACAACATCAGAACCCCAAAGGACTTCACCAGAACAAACCAATCCACATCAAAACGAGCTTTCACCCTAGCAGCCCCCGCCATGTGGAACTCTCTCCCCGACCACCTCAGAGCAACAAACAACACCAAAGAATTCAGAAAGCTGCTTAAAACTGAACTATTCACAGACTACTTCAAGGACCTCACAGAATGACTCCTAAGATAGCAAAGCCATCCATGTAAATATGTATCTGTAAATATGTATCTTTAAGCGCACGCTGTATATAGCTCACATCAAAATCATCCACACGCACTCACGCAGCACACTGTAACAATTCTCACACTGCATGCTAATGACAACTCACCCTTCATTGATTGTTTGCTGTGCCAACCGCTTTGATTTCATGATAAAGCGGTATACCAAGTCCGTTTAAATAAATAAAAATAAATAAATAAATAATTGGTCAGCGGATATGGCTTCTAAGACATGTCTAAGCAAGCTTCCTGTTGTGGGGAAGTTGCTGTTTGGCGACGATTTGGAGAAGCTAGTGAAGTATTTGGGGGATTCAAAGGTGCCTAGGCTCCTGGAGGATAAACCCAAAGGGGTTGACAGATTCCCCAAGTTTTGTCCAACCTGGGAGGCTAATCTGCAGAGATCCCAGTTCCTGCAGTGGGCTTCGTCAGTTCGAGGCAGGGCCTCTGGAACTTCTGGAGTCACCAAATCCTCCCACTAAGGGTTTGGGGGGCCTGGTGGGGTCGTCTGTGGAGGTTTTTCCCCACCTGGACCAAGATCACAAGAGACACCAGGGTCTTGGAGATTATCCGGGACGGGGACATGCTTGAGTTTACCCAACCCCTCTCAGATGCCGGACGCTCAGTAAAGCATGTGAGGTGCAGGAGACTCTTGAGAGCCTGTTGCAATTAGAAGAGATCATGCAAGTGCTGCGGGACAAATGGAGACTTGGTCAGTACTCGATTTACTTTGTGGTTTCCAAAAAGGAAGACTCATGGCATCCCATTCTGGACTTGAAAAGAGTCAACAAAACCATAAAGGTCTCACGTTTCCATATGGAGACTTTGTATTCCATAATCATAGTCGTCCAACAGGGAGAGTTTTTGACTTCCCTGGATCTGACCAAAGCTTGCCTGCACATTCCTATCTATCATGATCATGTTTTCTTTGTTTTGCGGTGCCAAGGGGGCATTTTCAGTTTCAGGCCCTGCTGTTTGGCTTGGCCACAGCTCCTCGGGTGTTTACCAAGGTGATGGTGGTAGTAGCAGCAAATTTTCAGAAGAAGAGAGTTTTGGTCCACCTGTACCTAGATGATTGGCCCATTTGGGCAAAGCCCTTTCAGGAGAGTCGCAAGGTGACAGCTCTGGTAGTCTGTCATTTTCAGGAGTTATATCTTGCAACTGCTATCGTTCAACTTCCTCTCATAAGGGGGAATCAACCACTATTACAACTAGCAGATAAGGTCTCAGTTAAAAATAACACCTCAAGAACCGGGCTTGCACCCTAAGTTTTAATATTGGTGTTTTATCACATCAATGACCCACTGCCAGCTTAGTGTAAAATTTGAGAGCCTTATTAGAAGCCTTAAACTTTTCAACCGTAAATTTCAAATAAATTTGTACTCAGCTTCTAGGCAGAATCAACTCAAAATCTTCTCAGGTTTTCTGTATCCTGACGTTCAATCCCGGTACCAGCTGACGTTTCAAGTTTTTCGTCAGGGGACCTAAACACAACTACAAAATACGCAATCATAAATCTATTACCCCACACCCCACCTTATCTATATTAATTTATTTTAAAGATAAAATGCTTATAAAAAGGACCAAGAACCTAAATTACCTATAATGCTGCCCGCGTTCGTTCCCTTACTGCAGTAGCCGCAAAAGTTTCAGCTCGCCAGTGAAAAACGCCGCGCATGCGTACCTTTCATTCTAACTTCCCTTTAAAGCTGATATTAGCCAATCATTCGAGGTGAGCACTTCCTCTAAGATGTTGACACCGGCTCCCTCGCTAGTGCCTAATTGTACTTACAGGTTAGCCATTCAATCTGACTATTTAGCCCCGCAGAGGCCAAAGTGTTCAGTTTAAAAATTAGTCGCTGCTCTTTTAGATGAAGTGTTTGAGCTAATGTTTTTCCTCGGTTAGCCTTTCGAACTTGAGCTAAGCAGAGACAACGTAACTGATCAAACTCATGAGCTCTTTGTATACAATGCTCAACTATTGGGGCTTCTACATAACTACAGCGGAGACGACTGCGATGTTCACGCATGCGAGTACGAAACATGCGAATCGTCTGTCCTATGTAGCAAAGGCCGCACGGACATATGATCGCATAAACTACTCCTTTAGACTCGCAAGTAGTGCTACTCTTTATGGGCAATGAAATCCCCTTATAAACAAATATATCCTCACTTAAGGTAATAGCACAAATGTCCACGTACCACATGGTGAATGGCCTGCTGGGCTAGAATTCTGTAGCTCCTGGATATCACTTGGTACCCGAGCCGGACTTAACGTATCCTTTAAATTTGGCGCCCGTTGCCAAACACAACGGATCTTACTATTCTCCAGTCCCGAAATGGTATTTATAATAGTGCCATGCTTACGTAAGATTTTTTGTAATTCTCCACTCAAGGGGGAGTATGTTGTAATTAAATTAACCGAAGTGTCTGGTCGGGTCCTCTCCTTCATAGTCCTATCCACTCCCAATAGTGTAGACCAATGATTATACAGCGCTCGAGTATACGCCTGTTGTACCACTCTTATAGGATACCCCCGTTTTATGAACTCTTTCTGTAAACTACCTGCTTTACGCTTATAGTCCTCTCAATCAGAACAATTCCGGCGGAATCGTAAAAACTGAGAGAAAGGCAGCCCGGCTTTTAGCCGTGGTGGATGCATACTATTGTATTGCAAATAGGTAACCCTGTCTGTCGGTTTCTTAAAAACTGTAGTTACCCACTGCTCTGAAGACCGGGTGACATTCACATCTAAATAATTTAAGGTCTCAGCATGACATTGAAAAGTGAACTTTATAGATGACTCCCGAGAATTCAACCATCCCACAAATTCTTCCAACAAAGAGACTGTACCTCGCCAGAGTAAAAAAATATCATCTATGAAACGCTTCCAAAGCAAAATATGTGGGGAATACAGTGAATTATCTACCCAACGTTCCTCAAAAAATCCCATATAGAAGTTCGCGATGGATGGGGCGCATGTAGCGCCCATGGCCACCCCTACTTTCTGTTGGTACAACGTCTCTTGAAACTCAAAATAATTATGAGAAATGGTCAATTCGGCTAATTTAAGAAGAAAAACTTTCTTCTGTTCTGTCATGTCCGGACGCAAACTTAACACCCTACTCACTACTAAAAGCGCTTCCTCCTGCGGAATATTTGTATAGAGGGAGACTACATCCAATGATACCAACTGTATATCGGGCTGAGTAGCCGTTGAAGAATATTCTTGAAGGACTGGGGGAGCGGGTGCTGTCGTAGTCTAGATTCCAACGGATTGTGGAGTGTTGGGGACTTGATGGTGTCTCCGGTAAATGCCAAGGTTGCCCGGTTCTTCTGTTATCGCAGAATATACATGGCCAAGAGGCTCAATGTGTTGGCTCAACCCTGTCTAAGTGCTGGTCTTCTTTATGTGTTTCCTCATTGGCTCTTGATAGGGTGAGTTCTTCAGTGGATAGAGTCTCATTAGGGGCGAGTAGTGCTAGTGGCACCAGACTGGTCTTAGTGTCTGTGTATGCAGACCTGCTTCATCTGCTGGTAGAGGAGCCATTTCCCTTGCCAACGGAGGTGGACTTTCTCACTCAGGTCCCGGTGTGGATGCTGGACGTGGATCAGTTCTCACTTATGGCTTGGCTCTTGAGAGGGCTTGGCTGAAGCACAGTGGCTACTCAGCCCAAGGTATTGATATGTTATTACAGGCTCACCAGTGGTCAACTTCATTGGCCTATGTTTGGGTTTGGTGCATTCTTGAAGCTTGTTGTGAAGAGCGCAGAGTTCAACCCCCTGGGGCCTCACCTCCTGATATTCTGGCATTTCTGCAAGTTGGGCAGAAGAAAGGCTTGGCTCGAGGCTCCTTATTGGTTCTGGTGGCACTTTTGGCCTGTTTTAGGGGTTTTGTTCAGGGTCACACCCTGGCCTCTCATATGGCTGTGGTCCGTTTCCTTAGAGGAGTTAAACATCTGTGGCCACTGTGTCGGCCGGTGGTTCCCTCTTGGGATCTTAATTTGATGCTCTCAGCTCTTGTGGTGCCTCCTTCTGAGCCTCTTAAGGGGGCTTCTGTGAAGAATCTGATGTTGAAAGTGGGCTTCCAGGGGCGATTTGTTCGGCCTGCCAGATTTCCGAACTTCAGGTTTTATCTTGTCGAGAGCTTTATTTGGTGATTTCCAAGGAAAACATAGTCCTCATTTTTTGCTGAAGATGGTGTCAGTTTTTCATCTCAATCAAGTGGTTTTGTTGCTGATTTTTCCTGGGCCACAGGATTCAGTGGAGGCTACTCTCCTCCACAAGCTCTATTTCCATAGGTCTCTCAAGAAGGTGACTCAGGCCTTTAGACTCAGAGAGAGGCTCTTCATTTTGTTTGGTGGTCCATGGAAAGTTTAAGTGGCTTCTAAGGTTTCTATCTCCCACTGGATTAGGGAAGATATCAGATCTGCTTATTTGCTGAGGGGTCGCTCGGTTCCCACAGGTTTGAGGGCTCATTCTTTGAGGGCCCAGGCTTTGTCTTAAGCAGAGGTTGATCTAGTTCTGCCCCAGGATATCTGTAAGGTGGCTACCTGGTCGTCTCTTCATTCTTTTGTGCAGCATTATTACCTGGATGTACAGGCTGGGCCAGATGCTGCTTTTGGAGTGCGGGTGTTGCAGCCTGTAGTTTCAGTTCCTACCCATGGTTAGTACTGCTTTGCTACTTCCCACTCATCTAGGCTGGACTGGAGGGTGAAAGGAAGGTGAAATAGACTTTACCTGCTAATTTTCTTTTCTGGAGTCCTCCAGTCCAGTCAAAGACCCACCCAGGACTTCTGCTGTCAATGGTGCTTTCTTGCATTGCCCTTGAAGAGTGTTTGAGCAGGCAAGGTTAGTATAGTGTACCATTGTGTTTCTTCCGTTTCCCCCAGGGCATTTTCTCCAAATGGGCTAATTTAGCGGATACCATGACAGTTGTGAACCTCACTTCTAAGCCAGGGTATGTGGAGTATGATCTTAGTCTCTCAAATTTACTGCTAATGCTCGGCATAATACTTGCTTCATGCCAAAGAGAGCTTCCTTCTGGAGTTAATAACATGTAACAGGTATAGGTAGTTTGTCAAGATGTGCTTGGAAATTCTTCTTTATCAAGTCTGTCACTCCCAGTACAATGGGAAAGATTTCTGTATCTTTCTGCCATATTTTCTTTGTCTCTGACTGCATTTCTTGGTACTTCTGGATCTTCTGCCTCTTCACACGATTCACAGAATACTCACTTGGTACCGACACTTCTATTATCAATGCTGTTCTGGTATTCTTCTCCTTTACCACTATGTCAGGTTTCTTGGCATCCAGTTTCTTATCCACCAGAATGGGAATGTCCCAGGTGATCATAACGTCTTCATTCTCTGTTATTAGGGCCATGATCCCGGTGCTTTTCAGGGACAGTGATGTTGTAGTGTTTACAGAATTTCCAGTGGAGGAGGCATGCTACTTTATTGTGCCTTTCTGTATAGAAATTTTCTGCCTTCAGAACTTCACAGTCTGCTATAAAGTGAGTCACCATTTCGACCTCTTTCTTACAGAATCAACATATGTCTTTTTTGCCAGTTTTTTCAATAGTCGCCATAAATCATCTTGTCCATAATCCGCTGTCCTAGGCTGCAACTATTAATCTTTCATCCTTCGGTTTTAGTTCACCTCTCCTTAACCATTCATGTGTCCGTTCTTGATCAACAAAAGGTTCTTGGAGTGAAACTCTGCATTTTCCACTCTATTTGTGCATTTGCTTCTTGTTTTTCCTTGCTGATCTAATTCTTTGAAGAGTTTTTTCTCTTGTTTTGCAAATTCTGTTACTTTTTTTCCCTTGTGTGCCTGTGGATTCTCACTCATTCCTTCTAATCGTCAGAATGCTTGTCCAAGTTTGATGATGGAGATAGATTCTGGGCATTTACTTTCATATTTCAGCCCTTTCTGCGTATTTGGATCTGATGATGCTGTTAAGTAGGCTTGGATGCCTATGATAGTAGCTCTGTAGGTATAATCAAACTCTGTAAGTCTCAGCCCTCCATCAGTTCTAGGAATGTACAGTCTTGGCATACACTGATACTTGTAAATTACTTCATGAGCATGGAGGAGTTTTCTTGTTCCCCTGTGTGGGGATTTCACGTTCCTTGTTGGTGTTTCAAAAAATAGAAAAAACCAAAAAGACATAATAAAATAATAAGCAAAGCCAAAGACAAGTGAATACAATTTTTACCACTGTTGGGAGCGGTTTCTTTAAGTTTCAATGCCTTGCAAGGGGCATGCCTGATGGAGAATTGGAGCTCTTTTCTCTGCTTTCTAAGGTTCATACTGGCTGCTGCCAGGTGACACAGGCTTTAGTATGTTTCAAGTTTGGTGTTTTCTCAGTCTCTACCTGCTGGTGGATAAGCAAAACTCACTCCTCTGGATTGGACTGGAGGGATTCCAGGAAAGAAAATGAGCAGGTATGGTCTAATTTCACCTTAAGTGGCAGATCTCACGCCTACATTGTAGTCATGGACATTTGCCCATGTCCATATTTTTTCATGTGTACATGTAAATATATATATTTTATAATCCATGCCCATACTTACATGATCCACCCATGCTTTGCCTAAACTCCACCTATGTGCATGTCCATGGCAAAGTACATGCTGTCATGCCATATCTTTACACTGATTGGTATTTTATAAGAAGTCAGTTAAGAGTGTATGTGGCCATATATATGCAAACATGACTAAAATACCAGCTTAAAGTAGGTGCCCCTGTCTAAAACTATCCCCAAAGTGGGAGCTCTCCCCTTTATGACTCAGATCTGCAGCATTCTAGGGATACATGAGAACACAGAAGACTCAGTTCTAACCTGATCTCTCTGTTTGTCAATCTCAGGTACAGGGGGACTTTTGTTGATGCAAAATGTTGGCATAGCCAATCAGCAAAAGCATTTTCTTGAAGGACGATCTTGAAGATCATAGGAAATTCCGTCTGCTCATTAATATTTTCCTTGTTTTGGATCACATGTTTCTTCTGTTGCTGACACTCATGCAAGAACTGCCAATATCACATGCTAATTTTAATGTGTGTTTATCACTGAATTTGACATCTAACGTGTGTTACTGCATTCACACAGTTCAGTAAGTAATCCCCTTGGAGCACTTTCTAAAACGTCAGTGTTGTTTTGAGTGAAGATAAGTCATCATCTTCTCTCTGGACATCATTTATCCAGAGAGGTTAACTGAATGATGGAAGAAAGGTCCAAGATCACTTGGGGTTATAAGGACACATTCCCTTGTCCTCCTATTTACACAAATGCTAAACATATATCATAGGCTTTGCAGATAAAACTTACAAGAGGTGGAGTAGGGGAAATACTGGGTGAAGAGGTTGGAGCAACTTTCTCTCCTTCAGAGGCCAGTGTCGTCTCTTCTTCTTTCTCCTCAGGCAGGGGTCTGACTGTTTCTAGAGTAGGACAATGGCCAATGTCTGCGTTTTCAAAGGATGTCGCCTGGGCAAAGTCCATGGGGCTGTGGAGGGTTGAGAAGGAGTACATGGCATTAGAAAGTTCTCTCCAATATTGCTGTTTAAGCCAGTACATATGCTCTATAATTGATGCACTATCCTGTCTATTTAAAGGAAATTTAGAACCTTCAGACATAGCAAAGTACACTACAGATGGCAAAAAAGTATTATTAGTTAGAAGAATGTAATTGAACCCAGCACAGTTTTCATTTCACTTTTTCCAACTGGTTGGAAAGGGATGAGAAAAGGTTATCTTGCCCCTTTTAGTGCTGGTTTGAAACCTGCTTCTAAACTTATTTGGTGAACAAGTCCCACAGACCTTGGGCAAGCCACTTAACCCTCCATTGCCTCAGGTACAAAAACAGATTTTGAGACTTTCGAAGACAAGGAAAATATATACAGTACCTGAATGTACACTGCTTTGAAATGGTGAAAAATGGTATATAAGTACTGCCAAATAAATAATGAGAATTCAATTGCCAAGTGGAACTGTGAAAGAATCACAAGATGGCTTGCATGTGATCAAAATTACACTGGTTTGACTTTGTAATCTTCACATGAATGGCCACTAGTATAGCACATGAACTAGCAAAACTAGCAAACTTCCTTCAAGAATATTTAATGGTGTTTCCATAGCCTTCAATTTACCCATAGTTTATTTCTGTATGAAAAAAAGGACTTACATGCATGACTTTACCTGTTTTACAAAAGAAGTCCTTTGTTAGAAAATTTTAAACATATAAACACGTACTAGTCTACAAAAATGTTTGCAGGTTAGTACCCATTTCTGAAAAATTTATCTATGAGATGCAAATGGACCATTTATATACTCAGCTAAACTTTGAATGAACATCTCATGTTGCTACAGCCAGGAACTTCATGTGCTCTGGGTTGTGGCAATACATGAGAAAAAAAAAGAAACACTTCCCCTTAATGTGGCAGCACCATAAAGTTAAAAGGCCCACTGACCCGAGTTGGGAGCCACATGGACCTCTACTCCCTGAAGTCTCCGTGGAACCAATGCCCCTTCCCCCAACCCAAGTCCCAACATACGGCTAAAATGTTTTAAAGAAACCCTGACCCTTACCTACCCAACTCTGCCGGTTGGCCCATTCTTTGCTCCCACCAGAACTCTGACTAGCTAGGGGTCCCTCAGCAATGGTGATCTTGCATCTGCCTGTACTAATCTTAAAGTCAGCCAGTGCCACCTTGGTATAGGGAGCCACCGGGGCAGGAGCAAGTGTGGTTTACTCCTACTCTCGTCACTCCCTTGACCCTTTGGGGTGAGTCAGGGTCCAGAAAGGGGAGGAGAGTTGGCTGATCCTCAGAGCTTGGTATGTAAGGGAAGGGGCTTCAAGAGGCTTTTAAAAAACATTTTGGGAGGGGGCGGAGTCAAGATGGTACCATCTAGAATTTGGTGAGCAGATGACTTTACTGCATGGGGAAGAAGCAAAAGGCGAAGGGGGGTTTGTTGCCCTCTCAGCACTCTCTTACCTCAGCACCGTTGCCTGCTTTGGCCTTTGGACTCTTGGATGCAGGGTGCAGGGTGAGGTAAGCCTGGCTGCAGGTTGCCGAAGTCAGAGGACTCTGTGCCCGCTTCAGGCGTCTTATCTCACTCTCCTAACTCACGACGGGTCTCCAAATCTGTGTGGTTCCATTGGAGCCCTGATGGGAATCTAGAGAGGAACCTGAGCCTACTTGGCGAAGGAGACCTGTTTCGAGGGTCAGACCCCAGGGCACAAGAAGCTGGGGTTTCTACTCCAGCTCCTACTCAGCACACAAGAATTTTGTTGACGCCAGGAGGACAGGCAGGAGCGAGTTCAGCTGCTGCTATGGAAGGAAGAATGGCATCGAATGTTGCTGAAGGTGAGACTGCTGCTCTGCGGAATTGGATTGGGTTTGCTCCAGTACGTTCTGAAACTTTTATGTTGGAAGCTATATGGGCAACTATTGAGTCATTAGGGGAAGCCCTGATTCTGCAAACGTCTGCACTAACTACTCAAGTTTCGGATAATTCCAAGGGGATTGAAAGGGTTAATACTCAAGTTGGTACAATGCTGGCTTTGCTGCTCAAGTCTCAATTGAAAATTGCTACATTAGAGGGACAAGCTGAAGCAATGGTTAAAAACTCCATGCAAGCCAGACTGAACATCTAGAAAATGTATCCCGTGCCCCAAATCTTAGGGAGATTAACTTTCTATGGGTTTCAATGATGATGGCTAGAGAAATGTTTAAGGAATATTTTAGAATATTCAGTATCTCCCGAAAGCTATCCCCAATTGTTAGATTGTATTATTTACCGACTGGAAGAAAGGAACCATCTTCTACTGTTATTGGAACTCAGCAAGCGGATGCACTGAATGTTTCTCAGTTATTGGAAACTTCTTGTGACTTTTGCATTGATCTCTGATAAAGAGTGGTTGTTGAAGTTGATTTTTAGAAAAAGGCATGTTCTGTTTTGTGGATTGGCTGTGCAAATGTACTCAGACTTAGCCAAGGAAACGCAGAATTGTTGTCGGGAATTTCTACTCCTTCGCCCAGGAGTTCAGCAGCTCTTTTTTCTTAAACATCCATGTTAAGTGTTTGATCAAATATCAATCTGTTTCTTATTTTTTTTTTATGACCCCTCCCAGCTGCTCACCTTCCTGGACTGGGGTTTCTAAGTCCCACAGATGCTCCTTGTGGTCTTGGGCAAGCCACTTAACCCTCCATTGCCCATGTTCCCTGTAAGTATTAGTGTATTTGTCTCATATCCCCACATGTTAAATGTATCCCCCAATTGTGTTGTGACCGCTTTGATTGAAGGATAAGGCGGTATACAAAACTGTCTAAATAAATAAAAATAAAAAATTCCTGAGTGCCCGCCGCCTGGAAACCTCCATTGAATCTCCAGGGTTTTCATGAGATTTAATTTAATGCTGGTTGTTAACTTGGCTTTTTTCTTGTATTCTGGGGATAAATTTAATTTCTGGTTCTCCTACCCCTCCTTTGTGGGATAGGGTAAATAACTGCTTGAGTTTTCTTTTCGTGTTTTTCCTTTCATTATTTAATATCTTGTTGTTGGATTATTACTTGCAGATTGCTTTTTTTCTGTACAAGATTGTTTCTTGGACTTTATTGTATATGTGCATAAATATAAAATTAAAATACAAAAGAAAACATTTTTACCCTGGGACTGAGTCTGGGATGGAAGTGTCAGGCCCATTGGACCAGCAGTGAGAGGACATCTGAGGGAGCTTCCAATTCAGGCCTCTGGGCCCTTTAATTTTAACTCGCCTCTGAGTAATGGGATATTATTTTTATCAGTTCTTGAAAACACATTTTTTCTGCAAAAATAAGCCTGCAAAGTCTTTTTTTTGCATGGTTATTTTCCCATTATTATACATTAATGATCTGCTTTGCAAAAGTTCTCATCACGGCAGCTCATTAATACCAAATTTACATAAACTTTCATGCAAGGGGGATATCGCGCAAAAGTTAGTACCCTAAAAGTTTAGATACACTGCTCGCTTCTTTCTCTTACAAGGTTCCCATCTTCTCCTCGGCCCTTTTCAGTATTTTTCTTCTTTCCTTTTGACTACCATTCAGGACCATGGTATTCTGAGTTTTTGTTATGCTGATGATATTCTCCTAGTTGACTGCTTATCTGTCTCATTATCTCCAGATCTCTCCTCATTGAACTCTTGCTTGGATGCGGTGGCTACCTGGCTTTCTACACACCACCTTAAATTAAACCCAGAGAGATCCCAGACCCTATAGGTCATTAAGACTCACCTATTCCTAAGGTTAGTCCCAAGATTTTAGAGACTCACGTTCCTCTTGTTACCTCAACTCATGTAGGGTTCACTTTTGATTTACAGCTTGCCTTTGACTTGCAAGTTGCAGCTACTGTACATTCTGCTTTCTTTTCTCTACGTAGAATCCATTCAATCAAACCATTTGTTTCTTTTCAGACTGTGCATACCATCATTCGTGTACTAGTAACTTCACGCCTTAACTACTGTAATATTGTTTATTGTGGCCTTTGGTCCACTTACTTAAAAAAATTATAGATACTACAAAACACAGCAATCCGTCTCCTAATCAATGCATCTAGATTCAATAAGATCAGTCTTCTCTTTTTCAAGTATCATTGGCTTCCACTTACTTTCATTTTCACAAAGCTTTCTTTACTGGGCTATGCATCTATCTTTCTCCTTTATTAGTACCTTACTCTCCTGGTCATGCTCTTTGTTCACAAAATATTAATTTGTTGACCATTGCCGCTGTATCCCATGCAAGAATGGAGACTTCAGGCCATATTGCATTCTGTTTCTTGGCTCCCTGATTGTGGAATGCCTTGCCTGTCACATTCACACCGAATCTTCTTTTAAGAAGTGTAAGGTTCTTCTAAAAACACATTTTTTCTCTTTGGCCTTTCCAGAAATTCCTGTGGTAGGACTGGAGTGATATCATGACTTTTTTGTGTGTCTGTTTTGTTAACTGTTGTCTTTTCTTTTCTATTTTATATCTGAAGTTCTTTTTCCCATTTTTAATCTCTGTTTTCAGTCATGTAAACCACTCTGATGCAATCTGTGATAGGCCGGTATAGAACGTTTTAATAATCATTAACACACACTGGAGTTCCCAGGAGTTATAACTGTCTCTCCTACAAGGTTTGTTTTCACGCAGTTGATGAGAAAGTGATGGAGAGGGATTGGCACTAGAGCTTTATGGGGGTGACAAGCCATAGTATTCAATAGTCGTGCTTTAATTACAAGAAGTAATCGAATGCCCCAGACAATTTTATGAAACGAAGCACCTCCTGCATGTCTCAGTTGTCCTCTGAAGTATAGTGGTCCCAAGTATGACTGAGAATACTTAATACAGATAGGCAACTAGTTCCACTAGATAATCCTAGCTATATCAATAACGGTAGTTAAACATATCAATGCAGCTGATTCTGAAAACACACTGATAGGTAAGTCACAGTCCTGAAGATGGAATACAACTATTTGAACAAAGATGCAGTATTGCATTCCTGGCAGTATGTGCTAAGAGGCCTGGAAATGTGGATCTGGTTAGTGCAGGCTGTGGGGAATGTTGCGTGGAGAATGCAGGGGGGCTTCCTGACTCTGAAGCCTGGATTCCATCAGTCCACCGAGTGAAGCGGCCCTGCTCTTTGATGCACAAAAGATACCCTACTCCCCAAATCAAGTACTCCTACTGCCCGCCTGATATTCATAAGACCCACCACCTTCTGCCGTTGAAGCAATTGATACTCAGAAGACCCACTTCTCTTCCTTTTGCTGCCTCTCCCTGGTCATTTGGAACAGTTGGGCAGCTGAGATTAGGGGAGCGTATGGTCTGGAGACTGGTGGTTGTCTGTGAATTAGGACTATGGCAGGGATGTCGAGCTTCAGTAGATGCCTGGCTTTCATGAGCAAGACAACAGTGGATCCAGAAAAAATCCCCCCCTCCCCCCGCACACACACGAGTTAACTGCTAGCACACTAACCCAATTGGTCTTCTAGCAGTTAACAATGCCCTCAAAGGTGTAGTTAAATTTACCTTGCTAATGTGTCCAGGCAAAATGTAATACACCTTATCAAGCACTACTGAAATGAGCAGTGAGCTCCTTACTGTGGTATTTACTTACTGAAATTGAGAGACATTTTAAAAATCAATGTCACTGTATTATTTTTATTTCAGCCACCCTAGAGGTAGTAATACCATGTTAATAGATTTGTGTTACAGAATGTGCATGTTAAACACATTTAAGGTGCTTTAACACATGCCTTAATGATAATACTGTTTAGCAAATAGACCCCTTTAAATGTGGTGCAGTGTGCTCTGATCCCCCCTCCTCCTCCTGCAAGAAACAGTGGATGATGAAAAGGAAAAAGAAAAATCCACTTGGTTACATCAGCTGTCAGTCAAAATAACGAAAGGTTCTATTATATTGCTTCCAGTATTCAATTAGGAGCCACATTTTGAAGTTAAAGTATCAGACAGAAAGGTTAAAACTGACAACATCTTCAACTATACTTTAAAATAGCAAATGCTCTTGCTGTTTTGTAGCCGTTTGCTTGGTTGGGGGGATTTGAGAAGCTGCAGGAGCCTCCACATCTACTCTGATTTAAACTTCTTAACTTTGACTTACATTGCTCTCTGCTTGATTCTGTGTCTTTTTAATACTGATGCGTGTGGTTTCTTTGCTAACACTTGCAAACACTTTGGGGCCCTTTTACTAAAGTGTGTTTCCATCAGTTTACATGGTGCACTTTGCCTTAATGCGTGACAAAGTTAGTACAGGTGCACTTACCTACATCTATTGAGGTGGCGGTAATTGCATCCGTGCTAATTGCAAACCTTGCAGTTAGCATGTGGTTGCGCTGACAAGGTCGTCATCATGCCCACTTTCTAACCCTAACTCACCTACTTACCAGCTTAATGTGCAAAGCAGAGTTATCATGGTAATCGCCCCCCTCTGACAGTTATTGCGGGTCACAGCATGTAGTTAGCTCATGCTGTAACCCGCACTAACTGCGTAGCACATTTTAGTAAAATATCCCTTCATGATTCTCACAGCTTAATCACAAGTCATTTGAATTTAGTTAGGCAGCACGGATCCTTTCCAGAGAAAGAATAATTTTCCAAATGCGGCACTGACAGAAACCCTTAAGGCATGGTTCAGTCTTGGGACCGGCACTGTTCAATATATTCATGAGTGATATTGCCGAAGAACTGAATGGAAAAGTCTTTCTTTTTGCAGATGACACCAAAATTTGCAACACAGTGGACTCCCCTGAGGGAGTGGGGAACATGAGGAAAGATCTACAAACGCTGGAAGAATGGTCTAATGCTTGGCAGTTAAGATTTAATGTGAAGAAGTGCAGTGTCATGCACTTGGAAAGCAGAAATCCAAGGGAATTGTATGCGATAGGGGGTGAGAGATTGGTGTGCATGGACCAGGAGAAGGACCTCGAAGTGATTGTTTTAATGATCTCAAGGTAGCAAAACAGTGTGACAGGGCGGTGGCAAAAGCCAGAAGGATGCTGGGTTGCATACAGAGAGGAATTACCAGCAGAAAGGAAGAGGTACTAATGCCAGTCTACAAGTCGCTGGTGAGGCCTTACTTGGAAAATTGTGTTCAGTTTTGGAGACCGTATCTCACAAAGGATATAAAAAGGCTGGAAGCGGTTCAGAGGAAGGCAACCAAAATGATTTGGAGCCTGCGTCAGAAGACTTATGAGAAGAGACTTGAAGACCTAAATATGTACACTCTGGAGGAGAGGAGGGACAGGGGATATATGATTCAGACTTTTAAATACTTAAAGAGCATTAATGGACAAACAAACCTCTTCCAAAGACAGGGAAGCTGTAAAACTAGAGGGCATAACATGAAGCTGCAAGGGGGAAAACTGAAAGGCAATGTCAGGAAATACTTTTTCCACTGAAAGGGTGGTGGATGCTTGGAATGCCTTCCCGATGGAAGTGGTGGGGGCAAACACAGTGACAGAATTCAAAATGGCATGGGACAGACACAGTGGATCCCTTTATAGCAACAGGATAAAATCAAAATAAGCATAACTCTCTCTTATATCTGAACAAATAGGGGTGACCTACATGGAGTGGTGGGTACACTCCTAAACAAAGGCATGGAGAGAGGTGATCTGCATGGAGCGGCAAGTGCACCTACTCTTGCCACTTTGCTGGGCAGACTAGATGGACCATACTGGTCGTTATCTGCCATCATATACTATGTTACTATATGGTGGCTTTGCAAAATAGGCAGCTTGTTCAGTTAAACTGATAGTCAATTGCCCATATCTCTTCTCACGAAGATTCAAGTAATTTAAACTAATATTTTTATTTCAAACTTAATAACAGGTTGCACTTTACTCTCTGAGCTATTTTATTTATTTACTTATTAAAAACATTTATAACTGCACTCCCAGTTCCTACAGGACTTGCCTGGGGTCATGTATAAAATGAAACAATGATAAACAATCACTATACATAACACAAAATCAAAGAACAAACATCAGAGAGAACATCTTATGCAGCCCCAGGAAATCCATGAGTTACAGGAAAGTCCATTCCTTTACTCTTTTGTGAAAATGTAAATGGCATGGCTCTTGTCTAACTGCTTCGAGGAGCTTATTCCAGAGAAATGGGATCAGAACAGAAAATGCTCTAGCACTAATTTGGAAACCTCTTATGCTCTGAAAAGAAGGGATAGATAACAAAGCGCCCTGACTTGATGACAACTGGTATTGTGAGGTATACCAGAATACCCTGTTTCTCTGGTACTACGGACCACTGCCATGCAAGATTTTAGAAGTAAGCATCAAAAGTTTGAAATGGGACCTCTGTTGAATAGGTAACCAATGCAACTGACGCAACAAAGGAGAAGTCGATGGTAATCATCTGGATATTCCCAAAGCAAGCTCAGTTCCTGCATTCTGAACTATCTGAATCCTGTGCATGAGTCTTCAAGGGAGGCCCAAGCCATGCACAGGTTTTTACTGCAATCCAGAAGTTCTCTTATCACCATTTAGAAATAGGTTATTTCTGAGGAGCCATTCTGAAATGGAGGAAGTTTGAATTTTACTGTAAGAAGACTGAGATCGATATCCTTTCCTAAGGGAAGAGAATCTGGATGCCATCCCATAAATGAAAGCCTTAAAACCTGCCGACTACAACACTCTTTGTAAAAATTTTATATGACCATCGTGTATGTGTTCTATGTTTCTTCTCTGCTATTATCTGTTTGACTGTCTCTATCCTCTATTCTGTCCTATTTATAATGGCGTTCTTTTCCTATTTCCTTGAATGATACTGCATTGTAAACCGCTCTAATGCCTCTGGCCTGAGCGGTATATCAAATATAATAATAATAATAATAATAATGTGTGTGAGGGTAGGGGCAGGGAGAGAAATAGAAGGAACAGGAAAATCCCCTGCAGAGCCCAGGAGGTAGATAATACTCTGCAAAATGCGTAGCAGTCAGGCAAAGAGAAGGCCATCTAAGTCAATATAGAAATGTAACAAAATCTAATCTTGGACAGCCACCTAGACCATTGTCAGTGCTGTGGTCTATTTTGAAGCCCACTTGAAAACCATCCAATCTCCCAGAGTCCTCTAATAAAAGGATAGCTGCAAATGAACTGGGCACAGAAAAGAAATGCTCACAAGTAGCCAACTGGCCCATAATTGCTACAAATGGAACCACCCAAATCAGGTCTTTTCAATAGCGGGGTAATGATTGATGAAGAGAGGCAGGAGGCATCCTCTTCACCAGCACATTGGTGTCTGTAGCTTTTAACCATTTTTGCAAAGCATTTGACGGTGAGTATCAGAGCATTTGTAAAAGTCCTACTCTCTCAGGGCCGGCATGACCATTAGGTGAATTAGGCAGCCTTCTAGAGCGCCCATGGTCCAGAGGTTGCCCATTGCTGCCTACTGCTGCTCCTCTCTAGGACCTACAGTGGTAGCAAGGGCCTGTAAAAGCCCCACAGTGCTTAACTTAAAACTCTGGTGCTGCCAGTCTGTTTAACCTACATCCCCTCCGACACCCGATGCCAACTTTCTTTTTGCATGGGGGCTGGGGAAGGGAGTAGGAGCAAGGGGTGCAAGAGAAGAGGTTCCCTTTGGGTGACTCATCTCCTTGCACCGACCCTGAGAAAACGTTTGTGAACCTGTTAGGATGGTCTCTATTGTACTACAATTGATACTCAAAACATGATTTTATCTTAATTTAAACCCTAGTAAGAAAGAAAGCTAGCCCTAATGAACAAATAACTCAGACAGAATGCTGATTATTTATCCAATCAAAAGATTCAACCAAAGTATCCTTGTGTGAGCAGCCCCTTCATTCAGTAACTGTTGGCCTGCCACGCAGCAGTTGTAACTTCAACCAACCATTTCCTGTAACTCTTGCTCAGTCTCTCACATTACCCTTGGCAAATTCTGGCCCATTCTTCAAACATAACAATCTTCAAATCTGTATGGAAAAGTGGGCGATGCCCAGGACTGATCAACAGTTACAGGAAATGGTCGGCTGAAGTTCGAAACTGCTGCATGAGGTGGCAAGTGACTGAATGAAAGGTTCATATACTTTTCACATGCCGATAGTTTTGTTGAAGCTTTTTTGTTGACTATATAAACAAAATATATCGGGGAGGGGGCTGGATATTCAGTGTCGGTGGTTAGCGCAGCTAATGTGGCTAGCTACCGGCGCTGAAAGTTAAACCCAGATATTAAATGCTGGGGGTCATATCCTAATCGGGCAGTGGCTAACCACTTTGCATTGGGGCATGTAGCAGCACCACCGGGGATGTTCAGCACACTAATTGTGTTAATGTTACTAAATATCCTGCAGGGCAGCATGGACACAGTTTGTAAATGCCTTTGAAAATGCCCCTCCATCCTTTCTGTCAGAGTTTTTTATTCAGTAGGGTTATTTTTGCTTCTTATCAGAGTTTAAATTAGAATCTAATCATGTCTGGTGTATAAAGTGTAATAAAATGCAGATCACCCTAAGGGTTTCACAAACTTTTCCTCAGCACTGTAAGTAAAAGTGGCGACAATTGCAAAGATTATTATATCACGGAATGAAAGTGTGTGTTGTCTGTTTTGCATGCTCTTAATAAAACAAACTTATAACATACAGGATTCAAATGTCTTTTCACAAAAACTTCTCAAAAAAGCCCCCAATTCAGTGATAACTAATAAAGACCATCCAAAAAAATCACCAAACCACCCCCTGTGAAACTTCTTATAATATTTTTTTGTCGGATGTTACTGGAAAGGGACATATACTGAAATCTATGCCCACCACTCATATAAGTGACAGCCTCCTTCCAAATGCCTTTTCACAAAACAGGCATTTGGAAGGAGGCTGTCACTTATATGAACCCTTTGCAAGTGCTTGAAATGGCCTTATTTTCTGTCTCAATTCTGGAACAAAACAAAATTCAACATTTATTTTACAAATGAATGTTTTCCTTTCAACCACATCCCCATGCCTTTTGCATTCTCTCATACATCTCCGGCCCTGGTTGGGAACTATTTCACCCAGTTAGACACAATGAAGGATATTACTTCCTGCATGGAAACCTAAGACCTATTCATTAACATCTAAGTTAGAACAAGACTTACACAGTGTTAATGACAAGATTCCATATACAGCCCTCAAAAGAGGGGATGCTCCGGAGGAAGGGCGCATGGAATTCAGGTGTAATGCCTCCCACAAAGAGCTTCTTTACAGAGATCGACTGGTCACCAGTCATCCGCTGGGTTTGCCTTTTGTCTTCATCAACTTGCACAGTAAATATTCTGAGAAAAGATTACAAAAAAAAAGAGAAAAAGATATCACATTATCATATACCCATCACTTGCTGTGCAACCTCTACAGTCCGACATGGAGTCATAGGTCCCAAAACCTGGCCTGTCAAATTCTTACCCTTCCGATGTTCCTTTTGTAAGGGGTGGGATGTGGCGGTCTTTAGAACACAGGAACTCATAGGCCTGCCACCGTGCTTGGCTTTTGCTTTGGCACAGAGAGGGTGGTGTTGCCGATGACAATACTGTAACAGTAGTGGCAGTGAAAGAGAAGGCGGGAGATGCTGGACATCTTGGGGGAGGAGAGTACAGAAGAAGACAGATGCTGGACATGTTCAGAGGGGTCTAAGGAAGGAGGGATATGCTGTACACCTTGGAGGGGGTAGGGAAGCAAGGACGTGCTAGTCAAGGAGGAGAAGCAATAGGGAAGGGAAGATGCTGGACATGGAGGGTGATAAGAAAGGGAAAGGGTGATGCTAGACACCTGGGTGAGGAAGTAGGGAAGTGAAAGAGAGATGCTGGACTATCAGGTGAGATATCTCGCTGAAAGTTCACCTAGAGCATCAGATACCCTTGGACAGGCCTTGCCTTTGGGTACTTAAATGAAGCGATTATCAGTGACACTGCCACACCCATCTAGGTTATAATCATTGTAGTTTTGGACCCTTTAAAGGAAAGTAACCAAGGCAGAGTGTGAACTTGTTGCAGGTCCAACATCCTTCTTAAAGTGAAAACTATGTCCTACATGTACAGTTGTGTTCAACATTACTAGCCCATATGCAGTTCAACCCCTTAATGTCCAATATCTCCTAAAAACATGGCCAGTGAAATGGCTTTGGACTATATATGCACATAAGAGTCAAATAAAACATGACCAATTAAAGGAAATAGTATAAAAACTGGGACACTGCCAGAACATGATTATTCCCAAGAACTTTGATCCGTGCAGGATAAAAAAACATCACATATGAAACCAATAATATCCCACTAACAGATGTTCATCAATATATAAACACTTTCCATTGCTCTGTATTTGTCGGATTATCTTCATCAAAGCTGCTATCATCATCTGCTTCTAGCTTTATAATCCCTTTTATTCTTTAATATGGTCAATAATTCTTCAGTTCTATTCTTTTCTTTTTCTGTATATTCTTTAACACAAAATGAGATCTAGAAGCAGCTGATGATAGCAGCTTTGATGAACATAGTCCGACAAATACAGAGCAATGGAAAGTGTTTATATATTGATTTCATACAAGACATGATTATTGACATCCTTATAAACAATTCAAATCAATCTAACAGAAGAACCACATTTCCACTGCAGTAAAATTAGACACACCTGTGATCAAATGTCAGTACTCACATGACTTGAATCAACCAATTAATGATGGCTCAAATGTTTAAAATGGCCACATTCACTTCCTGTTCTATTTTCACAAAGATGAAGACTAGAGAGCTGCCTGAGACCATCGGAAAAGCCCTTATCACCAAATATCAAACTTCAAAGGGGTACAAGGCCATCTCCAAAGACCTTGGGATTCCTGTGACTACAGTTTGCAATGCTATTAAGAAGTTTTCTGCTCATGGAACTGTACAGAACCTCTGAGAACATGGTGGGAAGAGGAAAATTAATCCAAGAAGTCTTCAAAGGTTAGTGCGAACTGTTGGAAAAACACCACATACAACATCCAAAGAGCTTAAGGCTGACCTGGAGCAATATGCCACACACTAAACAAAGGAGGACTTCATGAACAAAGGCCAAGGAGGACGCCACTGCTCAAAGACAAACATAAAAAGGCATGCCTGATCTCACCTTCAGAAACTACACTCCTTCTGGGTAAATGTTCTGTGGGCAGATGAAACCAATCTTGAGCTTTTTGGCAATGCAGAGCAGCGATACATTTACAGGCAAAGAAATGAAACTTATAAGGAAAACACACCTTTCCTATAGTTAAATATGGTGGAGGTTCAATAATGTTGTGGGGCTGTTATGTTGCCTCAGGAACTGGAGGCCTGGAACGTAGGAAAGGAATCATGAAGTCAGAGGACTACAAAGGTTTTTTGGAGTGAAATGTGCTACCTAGTGTCAGAAAGGAAGGTCTGGGCAAAGGTCAAGTGTTCTACAGCAGGACAATAATCCAAAACATATATCCAAAAGTACAAAAGAATGGTTAAAAAGGAAAAAATGGACTGTTTTAAACTGGCCAACAATGAGTCCTGATCTCAATCCAGTTGAGAACCTTTGGAAAAAGCTGAAACCTGCCATTGGGAAAAGGAATCCTGGAAACATTCATGAGCTGGAACAAATCGCAGTTGAAGAGTTGGAGAAACTACCAGCAGACAGATGTACAAAACTTATAGAGGGCTACAAGAAATGTTTGGAGGCTATCATCACTGCCAAGTGTTGTGCAAACAAATATTAGTGAAGGGTGTCATTAATCCTGTCCAGATCATATTTTGTTTTTAGTCAGAAATTACTATGTCTAAGTTGCACAGATATCTTTTTTTGTTGTTGTGCGCCTTTTAACATACTATTAAAATATTATGATGACATACAATTTCTCAAGATATTGCACACAACATACCTAAACTTCAAGGATGCCAATAATGTTGACCACAACTGTACATGAAAGCACTGATGTGATAAGTTCCTTGCCTAACACATTGGGATGTGCAGTAATGAGTAAACTGATAGAGCACAGTAGGCACATAACATCATGGACTTTACATCTGCCTAGATCTTTGTTTCCTGCTATGTACAATTTATCTGCCTGCTGAGAAAACAAACAATTCTTTAGTGTTTTCATTGTAGGAATTGAAAAGTGACACGTACACATGATAGACAGCATGCTCAACCTAATTTGGAGTGGAAAAACAAGCTCGCTGTCCACCATGGGGTGGTCGGTGCTTTGGCTTGTGTTCCATTAGTCTCTGTGCTTTAGACCCTCTGTAAATTCAGTTTTTATGAATCACATCACTTAAGAGTCTTACAAGCCCTGAAATAGACCATTCATGAATATTCATAGCAATATCTATAGAAGAAACAAGCAACAGAAGCAGGTCTGATTAGGATCAAAATCAGGAGAATCTTTGAACTATTAAGTTTAACACTGATTCACACTCAAAGGTCAACATACAAAAATGAGGCGATACCTTTTAATTGGATGAGAAACATACTGTAGAAACATGACGGCAGAAAAAAACCACATGCCCTATCTACTTTGCCCTTCATATCAACTACAATAGTCCTCTTTTTTCCTTTAGAGATCCTGAGTGTTTGTCTCATGCATTTCTGAATTCAGATACTGCCCTCGTGTCCACCACCTCCACTGGACTATTCCATGCATCTACCACTCTTTCCATAAAGAAATATTTCTGCATATTGCTCCTGAGTCTATCCCCTTTCACCCTCATTCTATATCCTCTCGTAGCAGAGCTTGCTTTCAGTTGAAAGAGACCCTCCTGTGCATTTATGCCATAGAGGTATTTAAATGTCTCTATCATATCGCCTCTATCCCGCCTTTCCTCTAAAGTATACTATACATATTAAGATCTTTAAGTCTGTCCTCATATGCTTCATAACAAAGACCTCTAACCATTTTAGTAGCCACCCTCTGTACTGACTCCAACCTGCTTATACCTTTTTGAAGGTGCGGTCTACAGAATTGCACAAAGTACTCCAAATGAGGTTGCATCAGAGATTTATAGAGACATTATCACCTCCTTTTGTCTGCTGGCCATTCCTCTCGTTGACATTTCTGGGATAATTGTATTAAAAGTCATATGCATGAATAAAACAGCAGTTTATGCACAGAAATAGACCATATGTGGATAAAAGTATATGAATACCACCTTTATACAATATGCAGAAGCTTATACGAACTGAGTGGAGATGGCCCTCTGGATGATGTCGGGGCAAGTGTTGGTATTTACACATGCAGAGGGTAAGTGTGTAGCTAGAGTTGCATGTGAGATTACACACATATCGCAGTATTTTAGTGAAGCATGCACTGATTGAAGTTGAGCATTATTCTGAAAGTACTCTCACTGTGGGCATGCATTTGTACATGCGTACTTTACAAATACTACTTTATAGGATAGGCCCCCAATGTGCATAAGATATGCATAGTCATTTATATCTGCTCTAGAGCTGGTGCAAGTGACCGTGATGATATGTGTGCACACTTGTAGCTATTTATGCTAGTGTTCTATAAAGTGCGAGACACGTGGTTCCGACTAGGTGCCAGCAATGTATGTAGACTTGCACTTACAGAATTATTCTCACAGGGTCCAATAGTCAAAGCCACTTATCTGGATATCTTGAAAATCACTGGACTGTCTTAATTCTATCCGGACAATGCTAGAGTTGTCCATAGGTGGAGGGAGGGCTGTCCCTGGAGATATCCGGTTAGAGGCAATATCCAGCCCGGTAACAAGATAACTCTCCAGGTAAAGTTGGGACAGCAAAAAGGCTGTCCTAACTATCTGGTTAGCTATCTGGAGAGTGGGTGGAAAATCATTGCTATCAAGATAGTTGGGGGTCAGTGCTGAATCCGGATATTCAGTACCAGCCACTATACAGATATCGGCATTAAACATCTGGATTTTTTTCAGCCACGGTGGCCAGTGTTTAAAAAAATGCTGTCGTATATTGATGCCATACTTTATAAAATACATGCATATGTGCATAAAATAAGCAAAAGAATGTATGCATGCTAAATAGCAAATGGAACTGAGTGTGTGTACAAACCTTTCCATAGAAAACTGGTGTAATATATGTGAATATATACTGTAAAATTATAGAGAAATAGACAAAAAGTGGAAGAGATGCACACAAATGGATAAAGAAACATGGAAACACGATGGCAGAAAAAGACCACATGGCCTATCTAGTCTGTCCTTCCATATCAACCACTACAGCAGTCCCCTTTTTTTCCATTAGAGATCCTCTGTGTTTGTCCCATGCTTTTTTAAATTTAGATACTGTCCTCATCTCTACCACCTCCACTGGGAGACTATTCCATGCATCCACCATTCTTTCCATAAAGAAATATTTCCGCATATTACTCCTGAGTCTATCCCCTTTCACCCTCATCCCATGTCCCCTCACAAAGGCTCTCCTTCTGTGCATTTATGCCACAGAGGAATTTAAACATCTCAATCATATCTCCTCTAACCTGCCTTTCTTCTAAAGAATACATATTGTCTGTGCGGAATGGTGTCAAATGATTTACTGAAATCTAAATACACCGCATCTAGGGCTCTCCCTCGGTCCTACTCCCTGGTCACGCAGTCAAAGAAATCGATCAGATTTGTCTGAGAAGACCTGCCTCTGGTGAATCTACGCTGCCTCGGATCCGGTAATTCTTTGGACTCCAGAAACCTCACTATTTTCTCTTTCTGCAGCATTTGCAATAATTTAGTCACTATCGAGTTTAAACTAACTGGCCTGTAGTTTTCAACCACATCCTTACTTCCACTTTTAGGTAAATTATTTTTATTATTATTAGTATAGCATAAACAGCAACAAGTACAAAAACAAAGGCAGAGCCAGAACATGGGAACCAGTAACACAAGTATACAACACAAAATTATCCCCTCCGACAACCCTGTCCCCTTCCCCCAGTGAGTACTGCCAGCCATATAATATCATACATAGAACAACCATCACAAAGCCTAGATAAACCCTCCCGCTAAACCCCTCCCCCACCCCTCCCTTCCCCCTGCCCATCCCCCCCACAACCCACCCCTCCCCCCCCCATAGCTCACCCGCCAAAGCCAAACAATCCTATTAAGCCTCACCCATTACCTCCCGTACCATAGGGGGTTGGAGCACCCAAGGGCCCCCATACCTTAGTGAACCGCTCCCACACCCCTCCAGCCAGCAGCTGAGCCATACGTTGCTCTATCTCCATCAACTCCCGCATGGCCTTCTCCCACTCCCCCACCACAGGTGCAACCTCCTTCAGCCAACCCCGCAGTATACATAATTTGACAACAACAAAACCCTTTACACACAGCCTCCGCCCACTGTCCCAAAGGGGTTGCACTCCTTCATAAGATCCAAATAGGCACCATTCAGGGGTTAATTCCACGGCAGTCTGCAGCCACCGTCCCAACAAACGGCCCACCGCTAACCAGAAACCCTGAATATGGATGCAGAACCAGAACCGATGGGCAAACCCCCCTTTTTCTACCTGACAAAGGCTACAAAGGTCCGACGACGACAAACCCGCTTTCGCCGCCCACACATTATGTACATAAGCTCTCCATAGTAACTTATACTGAATTTCCTGCAATTGCACCGCTTCAGAGATAGCGCTAATACCCGCAAACGCGCCTCATAGACGTTCAACAGTGGCCTGCGGAACCCCATCTTTCCGCCACTTCTCCTCTAACCCTGCCAAGCACACATCGTGCCCCGCAGGATACAACGCCCTAAGCAGAGTACCAATGGTAATCTTCCCCTCCAAAGTGTGAAACAACGCCAACATCCCGTCCTTGGCTAGCACCCCCGCGGATGCGCGCTTCAGTGCAGCCATATAGCCTGTAGATAGAAATAGAAATCCCGCGGTCCTAAACCGTAACGCCCCCGTAGCGAAGCAAACGAGTCCACCTCAGCTGCATCCGCCATCCGAAGATGCCCCACGAATCGTACTCCCTTAGACGCCCAAACGGTCACCACCGCAGCCCCATGACCAGATGGAAAAGCCGGATTCCCACCAAGTGGGAGACAATCAGTCACCCCGCCGCAGCTACCCCGGTGACGGCAAAGCGCCGCCCACGCTGCACGCAGGGCATTCCAAAACACCGAGTGCTTACAATTCACAGGGAGCTGCCCCTTTTCTACATGCACTAAGACCATGCGATGCCATGGGGCTGCCATCTCATCCAACAGAGCCAAAGGCACTACCTCTGAAGCATCCTCCAAAAGGTCACGCACAATCCGCGTCCAGCACACTAGGTTATACCACCGGAGCGATAGCAACCCAGCCCCACCATTCTCCCTGGCTTGCAACAGAGTAGTCAACGCAATGCGGGCCCGCCGGCCCCTCCATAAGAACCGCGAGAGACAGCTACCCAACTGCCATAGGTCGCGGCGGGACAGCCACACGGGGACATGATGGAGCACATACGCCCAACGAGGGAACTCTACCATATTAAAGAGCGTTATTCGGCCACGCAACGACAGTGGTAAGTCCTGCCAGGCTCGCAGCCTACGAGCCATCCCCTCCATCAGCAACGAAATATTCACTCGGTACAACTGGTCTAACCGCTCGGGAATCTGAATACCCAAATAGCGTATCTGCCCCTTTGCGCACACTAGGGGGAAAGGGCCCCGCCACGCTCGCCGACAGCTACCACCCACATCAAGCCCTAAAGATTTGGCCATGTTAATCTTCAAACCCGAAAAAAGCTTTCAATGATCCGCAACGCCCACACCAGTGATACTTGCGGATTCGTCAGACAAAGCAGCATATCATCCGCAAAGGCACTAAGCTTAAACTCACCTGCTGCCCAAGCAACTCCCGCCACCTCCCCCGACCCATCAGCTTCACCAAAAGGGGCTCCAAATGCATAATAAAAAGAAGGGGCGACAGGGGGCACCCCTGGCGAGTCCCTCTGCGCAGGAAGAACGACTCTGACCGTTCCCTACCCACCATAAGAAAGGCCAGCGGCTCAGTATACAAGGCTCGTATCCACTCCACATACGGACCTCCAAATCCAAACTGAGATAAAGCCTCAAACATATAGGCCCAGGAGACCCGGTCAAAGGCCTTCTCCGCGTCCAGGTTAGCTAACAGTAAGGGACAATTGGCCTGGATGCACCGTTCCATGCTCAGCAAAACCTGCACAATATTCCGAGCGGCCACTCTGCTTCGCACAAAACCTGCCTGATACTGCCCAATAAGACGGGAGAGGACTTCCTGTGCCCTCAAAGCTAACACTGAGGCAAGGATCTTCATATCAGCGTTAATAAGTGAGATAGGCCTATAAGAGGTCGGGTCCTCCGGGTCCTTCCCCTCCTTATGTATCAACGAGATAGCCGCCGTCTGCATATCCCGTGGGAACTGCCCCACCTCTAGTACTTCCATATACACCGCTGCCAAAGTGGGCACCACCTGTGTCTCTAAGATCTTATAAAACTCCATACCATACCCATTGGGGCCCGGCGCCTTATGCAACTTCCCCCCGCGGATCACCTTCTGAATCTCTGCCCCCGAGATCGGCTGATTCAACATCTCCCGCTCCTGCGGGGTCACCTGGTTTAACCGCACACCTTCCAAAAAGCCTGCGCCTGCTCCTGATCCTCACCGTCCGGAGTGTAGAGACGACTATAGAAACGTTGAAACACCTCTGCTATCTCCGCAGGTTCCGTTCGCAATCTACCCTGCTCGTCACGGATGCACGCTACCAAATGAGTCCCCTGGCGATCCCGTACCATTCGTGCCAAGAGTCGGCCAGAACGGTTACCAAAACGAAAAAACTGGTGCCGATAGTACTGTAGATCAAAAGCCGCCCACTCCTGAAGAAGGTTGTTCACCCGCCGCTGGGTCTCAATGTACTCCTGCACCGCCACTCCTCGCGGGTGTCGCAAAGCAGCCCGCTTCTGCGCCTGTAACTCCTGCGTAAGCTGCATCAAGTCCGCATTTACCTGACGCTGTTGGCGAGCTACATAGGCAATCACCTGCCCAAGAACTACCACCTTTCCGGCCTCCCACAAGGTGGCCACCGAGGAGACACTTCCCTCATTATTCCCCAAAAACTCCCGCCATTGCTCCCGAACAAAATCCTGAAATTCCGGCCTGTGCCAAAGATGCCGGAGGAAGGACCACCTACCCCCTAGCCGACGACAGCCAACCCAAGTTAGAGTCACCATCGCATGGTCGGACACCACAATGGGTCGAATCTCTGTCCTCTGAACTCTCCCAACATCCGCCTGCCGTACTAACATATAATCGATGCGAGACCAAGTCTGATGCGCATGTGACAAATGAGTGTAGTCGCGCTCACTACCATGCAGTAGACGCCAAATATCAATCAAACCACTAGCCTGACTAAGGTAGCTCACGCCTTTGGAGGCCCACCTACCAGCGCTATCCCCTGGGGAAAACTTATCTAAGACAGGTTCATGGGGAAAGTTAAAATCTCCCGCTAAAATAACTGGCACATTAGGCAAACCACCCAGCTTCCGAACCACAGCCTCAAAAAATCCATGGGAATACTGATTAGGAGCATAAATGTTTCCTAAAACCATTTCTTCACCATTAATCTTCACATGCACCCAGAGATAGCGTCCCATTGGATCTGGGTCTTCACTTAAAATATCCACTGTAAGACCCTTATGAAATAGGCTTCCGCCGACCCTCTGCTGCTTCCGCTGCACACACTCGTCCCACCCACTTCTTTTGGAGTTTAGCATGCTCGCTAGCATTTAAATGCGTCTCTTGTAAAAACGCCACCTGAGCACCCGCTTTCTGCAGCGCCTGCAGTACCTTAGTGCGCTTTATCGGGGTGTTGAGGCCCCCCACGTTCCAAGATACAAAGCCCACATCAGTCCCCATCAGCCCCCATTTCCCACTCTAGAGCAGATTAACACCCATAGTTGCAACCATCGGGGCGAGTGCTGCCCAGCCTCAACACCCACAACCCTCCTCCTCCAGCCATGGCTCTCCACCCCCCTCAGACAGGATTCACAACTCAGAAACACTACCAAGCCCACAACCCTCCTCCTCCCCTCCCCCCCTCCAACAGGTCCCCCCAACCCCACTACTAACATGGCCGTTACCACTACACCTAAACCCCCTCCCCCCAGTCCCTGCCCCAACCCCTCCCCCCAACCCCCCCTCCCCTTATAAAAACTATCCATACCACTCCTGGCCCCCCTCGCCAGGCCCGAGACTCACCTCAGTGCGCTACAGGGCCGTCCCACCCACCACCACTCCTTCCAAACAAGAACAATATCCCCCCATGGAGTACCAATATCCCCCCATGGAGTATCTCCCATCTTTCCCACATGTACCAACCAGACACTCTCAGCCTCCCAGACATACACACACAGCTATAAAGAAAGTGCAGCTACTGAGCTACCCCCCGACCGCACAGTCATTAACAATGAGCACTCACACAACAGGCAGCAGCACACTACGATGTCTAAAAAGAAAAATGAATCCACCGGAACAGATCCCCCATCCTTCCCACGCATACCAACCAAACCCTCTCAGCCTCCCAGACATACACACACATCTATAAAAGAAAGTGTAGCTACTGAACTATCCCCCGATCGCACAATCACTAACAACAAGCACTCACACAGTAGGCAACATCACACTACGATGTCTAAAAGAAAAATAAATAAACCCACCCCGAACACCCATGAACATCCACACACCACAACCAAACAGTCACCCAACAATAGACCTCTCATCCAGTCCGCTCCATTCCCAAGGGCGTTTCAGCTTTGCAAGGCTAGCAAAACAAACACATAGCATAAGTCCACTGTGGGGAGCACAGTCTGCCAGCAGGCTCTACGTAGCCCCAAGCTCAGTCCACGGTCATTACGACACCGTCTGACCGCACAGGTTTCACCTTTCAGCAGTTGCTCTCTCACGGGCCTGCCCCAAACATGCCCAGCTTGTCCATAAAACTCTTCGCCTCTGCCACTGTGGACAACACATGCTGTTTCCCATCGTGATGCACTCTGAGCATCGCTGGGAAAGCGAGATTGAAACACACATGTTGCTTAAAAAGTGTTGCGCAGAGCGGGGAAAACTCTTTCCTCTTCGCCGCCACCGAAGCCGAGTAATCCTGAAAGAGTAAGACTGCAGAATTGTCCAAAGTCAGGTCCCGCTTCTTTCAAAATGCCTGTAACAGCAACCACTTATGTTGAAAGTTGAGAATCTTTGCAATAACCACTCTAGGTCGCTGCCGATGTTCAGCTCTAGGCCCCAAACGATGAACACGCTCCACTTTCATAGGCCCAACAAGTTCTTCCAGGCCTAGCGCATGTGGCAGCCACGTCTCCACCAAATCCAACAGAATAGCGTCCGTCTTGGTCTCCGGTATGCCTACGAGCCGCACGTTGTTCCGTCGGGAGCGATTTTCCAAATCATCAACCTTTTCAAGAAGGGCCTCCACCTGTTGTTGCAGCCGGCTCCCCTCCCGGGCTTGCTTACCCTCCGCCTCCTCGAGCGCTGACACCCGGTGTTCCAGTTCATCCACTCTGTGCATGCACTCCGTGAGCGCCTCAGCCACTGTCTCCAACTTGCTTAAAATCAAATCGAATTTGGGCTCAAGCAATTTAGCCACTTCCCGTGCCAATTCTTTGGGCCCGGAGTCCACGCTTTCGCCTCCCGGCGATCTAGGCACCGCCATATTTACTGACGGCCCTGCAGTAGCCGTGGTCCCCGATTTTGGCACTTTCTCCTTCTCTTTTTTCGGAGGAGCCGGCATTTCACAGCAAGGTTGCTCACCAACACAGGCACAACCACATCACCTTTCACACGAGGTATTTTCTACCAAGATTCGTTGGGGTAATCACAGGAAAATTGCCGATTAATAGCAGGACGGCCCCGGAGCGAGCAGAGACACTGCTCACTCACTCATGCGGCACGTGGTCTCCGTAATCCTTACTTCCACTTTTGTGTAAAGAGACCACATGTGCCTCTCTCCAGTCCTCTGGCACCACTCCCGACTTCATAGAGGCATTGAAAAGGTCAGTCAGTGGAGCTGCTAGAATGCCAATCAACATCCGGCATAGACACCGACACAGATATACTGTAGATGGCAAAGAAGTAGGAGGAGGGAACAGATCCACTATCCCACTTCATCCTCTGTGCCTTTGTAAAGTGCTTCTCAACAAGGCTGCTCAGTTCCCACCCCTCTTGATTGATTGGTTCTCAGAAGTGAGCCAACTGTCCTACTGTTGAGGCCACCTGGCTTTTCTCCTCTTGCTGTTTACACTTTACATTTTTTTTGATATATCGTCTTTTCTAGTAGCACAAAGCGGTTTACAAATCAAAAATAGGAGTAAGAAAGGAACTGCATATATTAATAGGAAAGAAGAGACATGAGAAAGAAAAATGCGAGTAACACAACTTTCAACCTGTATTCATGAAGATAGAGACTGCACTCACAGTCAATAGTGATGTGTATCCTACCAGTGCCAGGGAAGCTGGCAAATCCTGAGTCAGCCAGGTATATCAAATGCTTGTCTGAATAGGTAAGGCTTTATATCCACCTTAAAACCACTAGAAGAGACCTGGAGACAGAGATGTGGATGGATACTATTCTACAACAGGGGAGCAATTCAGAAGAATGCAGATTTTCTGGAAGACTCATAATGTGCTCTAGTAGGAGATGGGAGGCAAAGGTGGTTTCCATGAAGCGAGTTGAGGGAGTGAGCAGGGCAGTATGGGGCGATCAAAGAGGAAAGATACTCTGGGGCTTGCTGGTGGAGAATCTTATGAGTCAGTGTTAAGATCCTATACTGGACATGAGCTGTAACCGGTAGCCGATGATGCTGTATTAAAGAGGAATAACATGATCAAATAGTGTTGCCCCCTCCATGAAAGCAGCAATCGGGATCAGTGCACTTGCACTGAGGTTCTAGAGAATGAGAGAAGGGGCTCAAAGAGTGTGACAACTAGAGAGCCTTCAAATGAATGTAACACACTCATGTGTGAGGCTTGGCATCTCCGATGCCATGCTGCAAAGTGGCACCAGCCAGCCCTATGCCATGTGCCATTTGGAGTATATACTGTAAGTAGGGCAAAAAATGGTATCTTATTTACTCAGTCATGGATGGCCAGTGTTAGCCTTCCTTGTAGCAGGATAAGCCCCAGCCTCAGCCAGAGAGCAAGCTGAACCCAGAAATGAGTTAGGCCCAAGGAGGAGGGGGCATCAGCCATACAGTGAGCATCTGCCTCCTGTTGGAGGAGGGGCCCAGTGATGAGGGGAGTACTGGGCAATCTCAGGGTGATAGCAGTGGACCCTGGCTGCAACTGAGAATATGTCTGGCAGGAAACAAATGGCTGGAAAATTAGGTGCAACATCAATTAATAATATTAAAAACTAGAGCACACTAAGGCAATGGTGGGACAGAAGCATTTGGGAAAATATGTTGGAGGTAATAGCTGGCAAATTTGGGGTGGTTTTCTTTTTCTGCAGCATGTTTTGTTGACAAGAGAGGATGTCTGCAAGACTGGACTGATTTTAATCAGTGAGAGAGGATTTTGTTTTTTGTGCATGCTATTACCGTAGGAATGGAACACACTAAGAAGGTCATTTTATTTATTTAACAGGTTTTTATACTGCTTTATCATTTCAGTCAAAGCGGTTTACATTGTAAATAAAATTTGGGAAAGTACATTAAACAGGGACACTGACAACATGGATTTTTTTCTGAGACAATGGAGGGTTCCATAGCTTGCTCAAGGCCACAAGGGGGGCTAGTGGGAATTGAACCCTGGCTCCTTGGCTCTATAAGCCAATGCTCTAGCAATTAGACTACTCCTCCATGATTTAGGCTTCTAAAAACAGACATTCGGATGAGCAGATTGCAAAGACGCCCCCGGAGCCATTTTAGAAATCCTGAAGATACATATGCATATGTCTGGCGGGACCACGTCCAAGTCAGCAGGGGCATGTCTGGGGCTGTAACCAGGGTGGGTTGATAAAGATACACATGTAGACACAATGTCAGATCAGCACTGTACAACTGAAATCACCATGGGGGACGTCCATAGCTATACTTGCTCCAGGGCATGAATAGGATTATTAAAGGTATTTGTTTCTACAACTCAGCAGCAGTAAGATGAACAGAAAAATGCCTGTTCACTCCTCCAGTACTTTTCACTTCTTCTAAGATACCTACCAGTAATAACAAAAAGCATTTTTTCAGGTCACACTATGGCATGTTCTCATTTGGTCATGTTCAGTAATAGAGTTGCGTGTGCATCTATGTTCTCTCTTCTGCAGATGAGCATAGAAGACACATGAACATTTCTGAAATCCAAGGACATCCTGTACGAGTCTAAACCATACAGCATAGTTACTCACCTGTAACAAGTGATCTCCGGGAACAGCAGGAATTTAGTCTTCACATATGGGTATCGTCGGTACTGACAGAGCCTGCGCGGGAACGCTCCCCAGCATCCAATTAGAAAGCTTTTGGGAGCATCCCACAGCGCCTGCATGCTGCCTTCCTGCCTTTCCCAACTGCCTCTCTCCAGTTGAGTTTAAAGCTGAGACAAAGAGAGAGAGAGGGAAAGAGAAAGAGATAGATAGAGAGATACAACTCCTAGGGGAGGTGGGTGGGTTGTGAAGACTAAATTTCTGCTGTTCCCAGAGATCACCTGTTACAGGTGAGTAACTATGCTATCTTCAGGAACAAGCAGGAATGTAGTCTTCACATATGGGGACTCCCTAGCTTTAGAAGCCAGGGAGAGACCCCAGAAGTTGTGTGTCCCTGTGAAAGGGCTCCACTTCCCCCCATGGATCTCTGGCATCCAACCAGGGATGGTGGGTAGGAGTTGATTAGGTATGGAACAGATGTTGAAGAACGGCCTGACCAAACAAGGCATCCCGGCAGAAGTCCTTGTCCAAGCAGTAATGGGCTGTGAAGGTATGAACTGAGGCCCAAGTGGCTGCTCGACAGATGTCGTTGATAGACACAGAGTGCAGATGAGCCATTGAAGCTGCCATGGCTCTCACATTGTGAGCTGTGACATGGCCCTCCAGAGGAAGATTCTTACTCTGATAGGCAAAGGAAATACATTGAGCAATCCAGCTGGACAGTGTTCTCTTGGAGACTTGAAGTCCCAAATGAGAAGGATCAAAAGCAACAAAGAGTTGAGAGAACTTTCTATGTTGCTGTGTTCTTTGCAAGTAAAAGGCTAAAGCTCTTTTACAGTCCAAAGTATGAAGATTCCTTTCTGCATTAGATGCATGAGGCCTTGGAAAAAACACAGGCAGGTAGACCGCTTGATTTAAATGAAAAAGCGAGACCACCTTTGGCATAAAGTGTGGATGAGTCCTAAGGACTACCTTGTCATGATGGAACCTTGTATAAGGTGGATCACTAGTGCCTGCAATTCACTGATGTGCTGATGTGATTGCAATGAGAAAGATAACCTTCCAAGAGAGGAACTTCAATGAGGTAGTAGCTAAAGGTTCGAAGGGTGGCTTCATGAGCTGACCAAGAACCAGGTTTAAGTCTCATGCCACCGGTGGTGGCCTAATGGGAGGCTTAGTTAGAAGAAGGCCTCTCATAAATCTTGCTATAAGAGGATGGGAGGAAATAGGTTGTCCATTTAGAGGCTTGAAAGGAGCTGCAATAGCACTCAAATGGACTCTTACCGAGTTAGTTTTAAGTCCTGCATTGGATAAATGAAGGAGATATTCCAGTAATGATTCCAGAGGTATCGCAAGGGGGTTAAGACCCTTCTGTGAACACCATATGGTAAACCTTTTCCACTTGAAAGCATAAGAGTGTCTTGTGGAAGGCTTCCTGGAAGCATAAAGGATATCCTTTACTTGCTGAGGGAGGTTATTGTAGCTTCTGGTTCCCACAACGGTTGCCCAAATATCACCAATCAAAGAATTACTTAGACGGCAGTTGCTATAAGAACTTTTATTTCAGCATAACAAAATAGCAGTGTCATACAGAACAGCAAAAGCCCGTCTATAGAAATGGCAGACAGTACTTCCTTCTCTGTGAAAGGGAAGAAAATACTGCCCACCCTTCCTCCAAAATAACCACCTTATATACATCTCAAATGTTTGCTCTACATTAGCCTCAGTGAATCCATTATCACTACTTAGGTGTCACTTTTCCCAGGGGAGAATCTATTTACATTTGTACATTTGTACCTGCACTTAGACCTGCTTATTTATACATGGCCTATGACCTCTATACATCTGGAAATGCTTTTAGGTCTAATTATCTATGCATGGTCTGTGACCTTTGACCCTTCCTGTATTTTTCCTTCTTCTTGGCACTATTTGAAATCAGGCAGAGATTATGCTGTGCTCATCAGTTTGAATTCTTTGCTTGACCTGTACTTTCTTGTTAGGCCCAATATTCTGCACACTCCTATCCAGAATATGGTTACCCAGAATTCTCCATAACAGGCCGCATCCATATTCTTATGGCAAGCATATACTCTCATATAGCTATTGTCTTCTTGTCTGTCTTCTTGTCTTCTGTGCCATCCATCCTCCTGTGTAGTTTCACCAGGCAAGAGTTCAGTCATATAAAGCCAATATATACATATATAAGCAGACCCAAGGCAGACTTTAAGTCAGATTTCCCTACAAGGTTAAGATCATGAAGATCTAGGCTTTCAGCAACCAAGCCCTGAGATGCAGAGACTGGGGATTGGGATACCATAACATTCCCTCCTCCTGAGACAGGAGATCTGGAGCAGATCCTAACTCCAGGGAGGGAGCTTGAGAGAGATGTAGAAGCAGAGGGTACCACACTTGCCGTGGCCAATGTGGAGCTAGGAGAATCATACAGTCTCTGTCTCTCTGAAGCTTGAAAAGGGTTTTGGGAATTAGGGGAATGGGTGGAAAGGCATAAAGGAAGTCTTGACCCCAGTGAAGGAGGAAAGCATCCCTGGCCTGAGAGCCCTGAGCCAGAATTCTGGAACATAACCGGGGAAGTTTGGCATTCAACGGACTTGCAAAGAGGTCTATGTCCGGGGTTCCCCAAATTTGAAAAATCTTGGCCACCTGGTCTGCATGTAGAGACCATTCGTGTGGAAGCAGAACTCGACTGAGTCTGTCTGCCCAAGAGTTTTGTATGCCTGGAAGATACACTGCCAGGAAATGAATCTGATGCTCTCTGGTGAGGGCCCATAGTTGCAAAGCTTCGTTGCAAAGCGACAGAGAGCCTGTTCCCCCCTGCTTGTTCACGTAGAACATGGCTACTTGATTGTCCGTCTGAATGAGGACTGTCTTGTAGCTGAGCAGGGTGTGGAACACTCAAAGAGCAAGGAAGATTGCTCTGAGCTCTAAGAGATTGATAGGTAGATGAGTCTCCTGTGGAGTCCAAGTGCCTTGGGTGGAGAGGTCTTGGAGATGAGCTCCCCAACCCATTAGTGAAGCATCTGTTGTGAGAGTTGCCTGGGGTAAAGGTTGTTGAAATGGGGACCCCAGCAACAGGTTTTGAGTGGACTACCAACATTGGAGAGACAAAATAAGGCGATTTGTGTTTGCTATTTTGTCTGACAGGCACCCTGATGCCTGGGTCCATTGAGTGGATAAAGTCCAATGGGCTGCTCTCATATGGAGGCGAGCATAAGGAACCACATACACTGTAGATGCCATGTGGCCTAGTAGTTGTAACATTTCTCGGGCAGTGAGACGAGGCTTTAGCACTGCTTGAGATCTAACTGCACCATGCGAAGGCAACGGGCCTGGGGAAGATAGGCCCTTGCTTTTCTGGTATCCAGCAAAGCTCCTATGAACTCTAGAGATTGAGTGGGAGTTAGACTGGATTTTGGGATGTTTATGACCAGACCCAAATACTGAAGGATACGCATAGTGCAAGATAGAGAAGTCCTGGCCTTTGACTCTGATGGGGCTCGAATGAGCCAGTCGTCTAAGTAGGGGATGATGAATATCCCTAGAGTGCGAAGAAATGCTGCTACCACAGCCATGCATTTCGTGAACACTCTTGGTGCTGAGGCCAGGCCAAAAGGAAGCACCCTGTATTGGTAGTGCTTTCCTTGAAAAAGGAACCGAAGGAACTTTCTGTGAGTAGGATGGATGAGAACATGAGTGTACGCATCCTTGAGATCTAGAGAACAAAGCCAATCCTGACTCTGAAGGTATGGCAGCAGAGTTCCCAGAGAAATCATTTTGAATTTCTCTTTAAACAGGAATTTGTTCAATTCTCTGAGGTCTAAAATAGGTCTGTGTCCCCCTGTTTTCTTTGGGATAAGGAAATAGGGGGAGTAAAACCCTGTACTCTGTTGATGCATGGGTATTTCTTCTATTGCCCCTTGGGCAAGAAGCATAGTGACCTCTTGATCTAACAAGTTGATGAGAGAGGTCTGAGAATTGAACTATCTTACCATTGTGGGAGGGGGCATGCACAGAAATTGAAGCTTGTACCCCTCTTTTATAATGGAGAGTGTCCAATGTTCTGCTGTTATCTGCCCCCATCTGGGGGCAAAGTGACACAACCTTCCTGGAATGGTGGAAGGCTTTGGACCACTGAGGGCCAGGAAGGCTAAGTTCTCTACATGAAAGTCAAAGGCCTTGTGGAGGCTGAGACTGCCGAGACGGTTGAGACTTGGCAGTCTTTGCTTTCCTTTGTTTAGGTGGTTGCTGACCTTTCCGGATAATCTAAAACACTCCACTCTAACTTGTCACTTTAGTGATAAAACATTTCATATCAACCCAACATTATTCTTCATCACATGTATATACTTGATGTTTGCTTTTACATTTGTCTATCAACTGAACCACACTATGGCGGGCTCCTGGAGTCTTAAGTGTTGACTTAGTTGTTTGAATATACCACTGTACCAGGAGGTTTCAGACCAGATACCGCGCTTAGCAAATGCTTATATGTCAAAGCAACAGCGCACTGATTACATCAACAACCTTCCTGGATTTGTGTCCATTTTTATATATTTTTCAGTGGTTAATTTTTCAGTGGTTAATTATTACACCAGGGTTCTACCGCCACCAAACTTTCAGTGAAGAACAAAAAGCTTAACTTATAGCTTGTATCTTCTGCGCTATAAGTTAAGCTTTTTGTTCTTCACTGAAAGTCCTATTAAAGAGGGCAGTTACAAGGTACCCTGTCCTGAACCCTCAGCAGGGGGATGGGGGTACCACACAAAGCCCAGTTGAGAGAGGCAAGGTAAGTACAGCTGAGAAGGCTGAAACTTGCACACCACTAAGACAAACACTAAATAATTAAACAAACAACAGTTAGACAAACAGTAAATAATTAAATAAACAGCTAGAACTCACAGTAAGATGTCCCAGGAGGCAAAAATCCACTCACTAGCAGAGCTCTGTAAAAGTTCAGCCTTTCTCTGATCAGAGAAAAGCAAACTAAAACAGCCTATGCACACGTGGAGAAAACAGGAACAAGGTTACAGGATACCTCAGGGGGAGGGGGTCAGGGGGAGGAGTCACTCAGGCAGGCAAGGACAGGAAAAAGCTTAACAAACAGCAGGCTCTGGGGAGAGAGATTAATTCAAAATGGCTACCACACACACAGGGGGAGGAGTCACTCAGGCAGGCAAGGACAGGAAAAGCTTAACAAACAACAGGCTCTGGGGAGAGAGATTAATTCAAAATGGCTACCACACAAGGCCCAGTTAATTGAGAGAGGCAAGGTAAGTACAGCTGAGAAGGCTGAAACTTGCACACCACTAAGACAAACACTAAATAATTAAACAAACAACAGTTAGACAAACAGTAAATAATTAAATAAACAGCTAGAACTCACAGTAAGATGTCCCAGGAGGCAAAAATCCACTCACTAGCAGAGCTCTGTAAAAGTTCAGCCTTTCTTTGATCAGAGAAAAGCAAACTACTGCTTAGAGATAAATGTGTGTTTTTGTATAGAAAGGTGGATTCATTTTTGAAGTGCTCAAGTGTGGGGTCCATGTGCAGAGCCATCAGAAGGAGCAGGAGAGGGGAGATAACCATCAAGAGTGTCAGGCTTGAGGGGGAGCACTTAAGCACTTCATCAGGGGATGAAGCTCTGGTACTCTTTGCAGCCATAGAGAGGAACTCTCTGGAGATCATATGTAGCTGCTGGACATTGGCCGTGTCAACAGAGGGGAAGCCAGTCTTGCTAGCTGCATAATGTGTGGCCCCTGTCTTGAAAACCAGCCCTGCCATCCCCACCTTGATTGCTCAGGATTCCACATGGCCAGACTATAGGCTTGTTCATGTCTCTCCTCTCCTCTCCTTCTCTGTCATTCTCTCCCTCTCCTCTATATTCCCTCTGTCCTGCCCTGCTGATGTGCTGTGAAAGCTTTCTTTTGCACATTTGGAGAGGGGGCAGGGAAGAGAGAACTGGGAGCCACTGGCTTGTCACTTGGCCCTGGGGGAGCCCCCTGCTTTTGTGATTAGCCATGGAGTGGGGTTGAGCTCCCCACATAAAGGCAGTCATGGACAGACATTTAAAAGTCATAAGAGGAAGAAGAGGAAGAAAGTGTAGTCCAAATGACAGACTCAACTACTAATTTGCCTGCCCTGTCTTCACTTCTTTGCAATCAAGGAATCTGAGTGCTTAATTCCATTGCTTTTCAACACTTGAATCCTTAGTTGGAAAAAAATGAAGAGGTTTATGTGTGTATCCTTATATTGGCAATTCAGTAGTCAAACAATGCTTAAGTGGACATGGATTCCATCACTACGTATTAATTAAACCTCTCTTTAAAACACAATACAGGACTCATAATCCAAAATACCACTTGATAGGGTCATAAAGATGAATCATGAATCATTAGTTGGCAAGTTCACAATCATAATTCAAAGTCATAAATTTTGACCAAAGCATCACTTAAGAATCCAAGCACGTGTAACTTTGACTCTCCTGCCATATATTTACTTGAAAATACTCCTAAAGCATGATAATAAATAAATCAGTGACACAAGAGCTCTGAAAAATGATTTGTGAATCACAAACCTAGATCCAAAACTCCATAAATTATGATGGATGAGTTACAGGGTGTCACTGCAAGCTTTTCGCACTGCCAAGGTAATTCTGTTTCTATGCCCATCGAGTACTTAGCCTGTTTGCTGAGCTGCCAACAAATGGGATGGTAACTTTAATGGTGATGACAGATGGCCACAGGGGCTTAAAATGAGGTTACCAACTCATTTTACACAACCACTAATTGATTTTCAAATGCTATATGGATCACTGACATTTCAAATTCTAACCTAGAAATGGAAATCAGCTGATCTTCCATTTTTATGGGCACATGCAGGTATAAATAAACTTTCAGGGCCTGATATTCAGTCCGCGGCTGTCAATGGTATTAAAGCGACTGGCGCCATAGGCAAAACTGTAAGTGGATATTCAACAATGGAATTTGGATATCTTCCAGCACTGATCTGATGTCAACATTGACTGTTGCAGCTATATGGACAGCAGTGGTTGCTCTCCGGATAGCTGAAATGCATAAAGTTGGTAAACCTAAACTGAAAACCTCAGCATACCTCAGAGGAGGGAGGGATGAGACCTATATGCAAGAGTCAGAAAGACACACTTTTTTAAATTTAATGTCTTCTCTGTTGCTACCATTGCCACTGCCAAGGCAACAGGAAAAGCAGAGGCAAAGGCCTTGGCGGTGGCAATGGTAGCAACAGAGAAGACATTCAATTTAAAAAAGTGTGTCTTTCTGACTCTTGCATGTAGGTCTCATCCCTCCCTCCTCTGAGGTATGCTTGCACCAGAGGAGAAAGGGACCAGACCAGCTATTCAAGCCATCCATGCCCGATTTCCCCTCCAGCTCCCCCTTTAGGTCCTGTGCATCAGGACGGGGATAGCCAGCGGGGGTTGGGAAGGAGCAAGAACGAGGCAGAGCGAGGGTGCGCCAACCCGGAAGTATGTAGAGGGCCAATTCAGATCATGGCCCTGTATGTGCTGCTGGGCCCTTGGGGACATGCTGCTTATACCACCTCAAAGATGATATAAGAGGCACTTTTGGCCCGATCTGCCCTGAGGATCCCCCCCTCCCCGGGTACTGGTTGCTTCCATATGCCTTCCTTGATCATTATGAACTACTCTGCATTTTATAGCCATGTTCTTGGCTGTGAGATGAGCTGTTTTTAAATGGGCAATATGTCCTAGTTTTAGTCCATTCCAGGCCACGGCAGGTCAGCCGTGGGTTAGGCACTGGGGAAATGGGGGACCGGAGTCATGGATGTTGAGGGTGCCTGCAGGGAGGACATTCCCGCAGGTGGAAGGGGCATGCCGGGCTGTCCTCGGACCTGATTCTGGCTACTGGACCAGAACTGGGTCCACACAGCCCCGTCTTAATGAATCAGGCTCTACATCTCTGAAAAGTCTGAATATTGACATTAGTGTTTTGTAATTAATGTGGCTTTGAATTGGAAGCCAGTGTAAATTATATAGTATCGGAGTGATGTGGTCCGATATAGGCATATAGGCATATCTTATGGTCTTACGCTCAGGAACGAGGATCCTGCCGTGGAAAAGGAATGTAGTGATGATATAACAGAAAAGGAGAGAAGGTACATGAAAAGGCTGAACAGGTAGTCTTGGAAAAGGAAACAGGGGTACAATCAAGGGACATGCAGACAATAGAAGACTGTGATAGCCTCAAAGCAGAGTTGGAAAAGAATGCAGCCAAAGGTCCTTCATCAGCTTCTCCAAATCAGCTCAAAAAGGAAGTTTCCCCTTAAAAGCCATTTGGGCCAACCGGGCTTTGGAAGAGAAGTCCACTGCCCAGTGCGGAAGCCACATCCAGTGCCATGACATCATCATCAGAGTACCATCCCTGGCCGCCAAACACACCAGGTCCTACATGGCATCAGAAAGGAAGGCCGTAACAGACTCCAAAAGAGGGGTAGTATTATCCAGAACAAGAGACTGAATTTACTGGAGCAGGGCTCGAGACGTCAAACTGGTACATACCGCCAGCTGTAGAATAGCAGTTGCCATGCAAACTGGCTCTTCAACAACAAATCCACCTTATGGTCCAGAAAATCCTTCAAGGCTGATCTGCCTTTGACCTGCACATCCACCTTGGTAATATCAAATCACTCAATGCACTCCTTTTCTGAGAAAGCACAGAGCTTCTTACACATCCTTAGCTCCTTAGGCAGGGAGTCAGGAGAGTCCCACTCTGACTGGATCATATCCTTGATCACCTCTGGGAATGGGAAGACAGTAGTAGATTTCCACATCCCCTGAAGGAAGCATCTATTAAGTTCAAGGTGGATGAGACCCTGGCAATCAACACCACCAGCTCCTTTTCCCAGAATAGGTGAATCACTCCTGTCTCTTCACAATCTTCTGATGGTGAGAGTACTTCTTTATCCACGTCAGAGCTCAGTACCAAGCCATCTGAATTCCAGCCATAGTCAAAATCTTGGACAGCTCCTAGCTGTTCCCCTTCTCTAGGAGGTGCCCCTTGCCAGGGGCACTTAGCCAAAGACAGTTCAGCATTTCCTCTCAGCCTACCCTGCATGAGATTGCGTCTGGGGACATCCAGAAACTGCAGGGTCCGAATTTCCATGCCAGAAGGACCAGCCTGCTGCAAAAAAGAAAATAATTCCGGGAGAACAATCTGAAGTCCAGAAGCTCTCCTCTCAAAAATAACCCCCCAACACTAGCGGACACAGCTGCCAGAGACCCACTAGAGGACAAGGAGCGGCTCACAGTATGGCTGCCACACCATCCAGCCAGAAGTATCTATATATCTCCAAGAGACACACCTGGTGAAGAAAAGTAAGATTACTCACAACTGGAAATTAACCCTTTTATGAGGCATGTAGCTAGTGAGGAGCCAAGTGACCAACGTTACAGACTAAAAATTTAAAAGTAGAAAAATAAAAAATAAAAACAAAAGAAATGACGTGGACACAAGTGTGATGTATTAACCTAAAAACAAGAGAAGAGAGGAGAGGGGAGGAGAGAAAAAAGGGGGAGTCGGGAAGAGGAGAAGGGGAAAAGGGGAAGAAGAGAGAAGGGTAGAAGAGGGGAAGGGGGAGAGGAAGGAAGGAAGGGAGAAAAGGAAGGTGGGGAGAAGGGAGGGAGGAAGGGAGGGGAGGTAAAAAGACGAAAAAAGAGAAGCAAAGAAAGGAAAAGAAAGGAAAAAGGAAAAAAAGAAAAATATGAGAAAAAAGGGAACAAAAGGGGGAAGGAGTGGAAAAGGAAGGGAGGGAAGGGGGAGGGGAAGGTGGAAAGGGGAAAGGAGAAAGGGAGGGATGGAACAGGGGGAGGGGGAAGGAGGGATGGAACAAAGGGAGAGGGGAAGGAGGGAGAGGGGAAGGGGAAGGGGAGGGGGAGGGGAAGGAACGGGAAGAGAAGGCAGGGAAAGAGTAATTGCATATCACACCGTATCAAAAAAGGTGCTCAAAATTGGAGTCAAAATACATGAACAAAGGGAAGGAAAACTGGATATGTTAACATATATTCATTTATTTTCTAAATACAAAAAGGACCAAGCAGAAAGCTATTCCAATTCTAGGAACACATATAAGCTAAAAGAAGCGACCGAGGCAGTGATCTGAAAAAAAGGGGTATCCGAAAACAAAAAATAAAGGAGGGATGTCCAAAAACATAAAATAAAGAATTGAAAAGTAGATAAATAAAAAGCATAAAATCATAAAGAATGTAAAAAACAATACCAATGAGAAGGGTAAAAACAGGATAAAACAGTAAACCAGCCACATCCGGAGTAACTGTGATCTGGACAAAATAACAAATTACAACATAGTGCACGCCCACAAATAGCTGCCTCGGTTGCTTCCATATGCCTTCCTTGATCATTATGAACTACTCTGTGCATTTTATAACCAAGTTCTTGGCTGTGAGATGAGCTGTTTTTAAATGGGCAATATGTCCCTTTTAAATGGACATTTTGTCCTAGTCTTGTCCCGCCAGGCCGATTTCATCCCACCAATCTGCTGCCATTAAGTTGGAGGTAAGCAGGGACTGACAATGCTAGTCTCCGTCCAATTGAAGGGTACAAAAAAACAGGGCCGGATCAACTATCAGGCGCAAGAAGAGGGGAAACCCCAAAGAGAGCACAGAACATGTCTGCTCTCCTTCAGGATATCACATGATCTTCCATCCTAGTTTATGTTTTTGGTTTCCCCCCCCCCCCCCCCCCTTTTCAGATCATGGCCTCGGTCGCTTCTGTATGCCTTCCTTGATGATTATGGCATAATGAACTACTCTGTACATTTTATATCCACATTCTTGGCTGTGAGATGGGCTGTTTCTAAATTGGTAATATGTACCTTTTAGATGGGCAGTATGTCAGAAAAGCCATAAAGACCCATCTAATCTATTCTGTGAATACTATGGTCCTACCTAATAAAACAAATGCCACAGTCAGATCTTACAGGTGTAGCAATGGATGACTGATTAATGTAACTATATCACCTCATTTGCAACAAAGACCCGGCAGCGAATTAACGTGGCCGGGCACAGCAGTGGCAGTGGCAGCGGCAGGCCAAGGGGTTAACCTTGGTGGAAGGCGGGGAGGGGGGGAGCTGGCGGGGGCGGGCCACAGCGAACTATTTATTTATTTAATGGATATTTCTATCCCGCCTTATCCTTCAATCAAGGCGGTAACACATCAAACAATCAATCAACTATAGAAGGGGGAGCGGGCTATGGCCCGCCCTCTTTCCCCCAACGGCAGATCGGCAGCGAGACGAACACCCTCCTGACCCATCCAAGGAGCAGGAAGGGATAGCATTGTCACAGCATAGCAGGAGAGCTAGGGTCCCATAGGAGAGAGCGCACAGCTCTCCTATGGGAGGGGAGTGGGCGTATAAGAGCTGACCTTCCCCAATGGTACAAAGAGTTTAAGCAGGAACAGTGTGTAGAGGGCCTCCTTACACTTTCACGGCGGGGGGACAAATATGGAATAGTATTGATATTAACGGAGCCCTGCTGCCGACCTTTTGATGGGCCGTGGGCAGATTGAAATCGGGACACTGCTGCGAATAGGAAGGAAGTATTAAGGCCTGTTTTAATGGCAGGCACCCCTTAGCTATTATATGGCTCTCAGGACTGCAGGCAGTGGGGAAAAGGCTTGGACGGCATTTTCCAACCATCCCTGCTGGGCGTCATTGGATAGGAAGGGCTGTGCCTCTTAGGGGAGAGGGGTAATTTAGGCAAATAGGATAGCTCAGGAAGGAAATGGAATTTACTGGTTGTTATTATGTGTGCAATGAAGAAATTGTACTTTAACGTTGTATGTAATATGCAGATTATGCTGTGGCCAACAGTTTTTACTGTTATTTCCAATTGTCAAATAAACAACTGATGTTCTGTCGAAACTAGCAGATTCCATGTGATATGTCCGAGGGGGGGGGGGATGGAGGGAGTAGGAGTAGCTACCCGAGGCCGTCATGCTGCTTGCCCGGCTGTGCTTCTGTACATAGTTAGCCATTGTTAAATGTATCTAATACCCCATATACTCCTCCAAGTTTCTACTCCCTGTTCTATGTAAAAGCTTATTGCTATGTTTGTTCCATGTGAACTGCCTTGAATTGATGACAAGGCGGTATATAAAACCTGTTAAATAAAATAAATAAATACATAAATAAATAAAATTGTCTGACCACCATGGGTTCTCTCCAAGCCGGCCGAATATTGTGTTAACTGACAATCTAATGGTTTCCCCTATCAATGTGTAGCTATGTCACATACCAGTCTCGGGAAGCCCTCTTATCCCCTTTTTTGAATATATAGAAACATAGAAACATAGAAATATGACGACAGAAAAAGACCACATGGCCTATCTAGTCTGTCCTTCCATAACAACTACAACAGTTCACTTTTTGCCTTTAGAGATCCTCTGTGTTGGTCCCATGCTTTCTTGAATTCAGTTACTGTCCTCATCTCTACCACCTCCACTGGGAGACTATTCCACGGATCCACTACTCTTTCCGTAAAGAAATATTTCCGCATATCACTCCTGAATCTATCTCCCTTCACCCTCATCCCATGTCCCCTCGTAGCAGAACTTGCTTTCAATTGAAAGAGGCTCTCTCCCTGAACATTTATGCCACGGAGGTATTTAAACATCTCAATCATATCACCTCTATCCCGCCTTTCCTCTAAGGTGTACATATGGCTTACTCCTCTTTGCATATAACCCTTTCCTAATTTTCACAGCATAAATGCTTTTATATTAGAGTGCATAGCATATTAAGGTTTTTTGTTTGTGTTGTTCCCATAGCAGCGGAGACACCAAAGTAATTTTGGCAGGACTGAAAGCATTTTAAAATGGCTGTCAAATCAGACATTAACTTCTTTCAAATAGTTTTGCGCTACTGCTCCTAAGTGTTGAGGGTCCAGGAATACATCTTCTTTTACTTCTTTATATCAAATGGGTGATCCCCGTATGTCTCCAGTTTTACTTTTAATTCTGGTGTAAGGTAGACATCTTTATCAGGTGAATGATTTCTTTTAAGACATTTCTTAATGAGGTTTTTAGTAAATATGCTTTTATATATAGGTTTGCATGGCCATTCTTATCATTGTACATGTGGTTATATGAGTTTGAATGGGGCTTTTAGATTTAATCCATATTGTGATCACGTTTATCTTATAATAGTACAATAAGGCAAAATTACTTTTTTTAATATATATATTTACATGCCTTATCCGCACAGCACAGTCCTTCGTCATACCAGAGCTTTTTACAATGTATACGTTTTAGCTTATAGGTGTCCCCGGAAATGGAATAGCTTTCTGCTTGATCCTTTTTGTATTTTGTATTTATGTTAGCATATCCAAGTTTCCTTCCCTTGTTCATATGTTTTGACTTCAGCTTTGAGCCCCATTTTTGATACTGTGTCTTCCCTTTCCTTGCCGTCCCCTTTTCCCCCTTCCCCCCTCTGTTCCATCCCTCCTCTTCCTTTCTCCCTTCCCCTTCCCCTTTTCACCTTCCCTTCCATCCTTCCCTTCCCCCCACTCCTCTCCTCCTCCTTTTTTTTCTGTAGATGCGCCTACTATTTTATTTATTTTTTGTAATTTATTGTTTTTTATTTTTTAACATAAATTTATCAACATAACTTTACAGCTTCTTTCAAACCTTTGTCGACATGTTACATCAGTTTACAATAAAGTGTTTAAGGACTGGATTTACAGCTTGTTTTTTGTTTTCTTTGTATTCTTCTCCTTTTCCCTCCCCTCCCCCCACCTCCCTATCCTCTTTTTATTTGATTTGAATCGTATTTTATCTTGGTTTGATGGTCTTTTCCTTTTTCTTCGTCCCTCCCTCCCTTTTCCTTTATCCTCTCCATCACTCTTCTTACCCCTTCCACACTCCATTCTTCATACCAATGCCAGGTATCTTTATATTTTCTGATGTTATGATTTCTATAGGCTGCTTTTGTTCCAATTTTCCTACTACTTCTTCCAAAGGTGGTATTTCTTTATTCTTCCACCACTTAAGAGTCATACGCACAATTATTATACAGTATCCTAAAAGCAGTGTTTAGGCTACTATGGCTGGGGTTAGTTTGACCTGTACTTTGGTAATGTCGCCGTATAGCACGTCTACCTCTTCCTAATAACATGGAGAGCACATTTGGACTGCAGGTGCCTGGTAGCACAGGTCTGTAACATCAGTGCCAATGTGTGTTACAGGTGCTAGGGTAGGAACGTGCGTTGGAGTCGCTTGGATAGAATGCGCATACAGAATGAGCAGCTGCCAGATGTACCAAAGAAGAAAACGTTGCTAACATGTGCAGAAAATGACAGGAAACCCCCACACTGCACCAGTGATCGCCAGCAGTCCACCCTGACTTGCGTTCCAAGGAGACGGAACCGAGAGCCTCCAACAAGGACAATGGCAAGATCAAGCTCGGTAATCACCCCCTGGGAGCCCTAGGCAGAGAATCCATGCCGGTCTCAGCTCTACTCCCCTGAAACTGTTTTATTGGTGGCTTCTAGTTGCCACTTTAATTTGGGAGTAGACCATGCGCCACTAAAATGACTCAGACAGATGAGGGATAAATTCTAGATGGACTCAGTATTTAGTGTTACAAACATACAAGATAGCACATCAGACAGATAAAGAACACTTAAAGGCAAATGTATTTTTAAGAGCTTTGAAGTCAAAGGGGCATGAAATCAGTAAATGCATTCTAAAAGGGGAGGATGGAGAAGAAGAAGCAAAATGCTAGTTACAGAATTGACCCTCAGAGTGGGAATAAGTGGAAGTTTGAGTCATCTCATGGGAGAATCAAGGGGGTTCTGATGGGCATGCTCTAAGATTACGATGGTTAGAGCTCTGCAATCAGCGAGTATCCTAGATAAGGAGCTCAAGACTAGGGCAGAAGATTGGGATTGGGGTCAAAGAAGGTGTGGTAAGTCATGACTCAACAGTAGTGGAAATGTAGGAAGAAATGGTAGGAGAATGTAGAGGATACATGTGATGAGATTGAAGATATGGAGATTACAACAGACTAAGTGGTTGCATGAATGGAAAACAGTTGGGTGTGTGTTATAAGGTGAAAGAATCCTTTGAAAGGGGGATGATATATGATGAGTTGGGAGCTGACATTTCTGTGGGTGGATGGGGATGGCTAGAAGCATCTGGTCTCTGTTGTGCTACTAAGGGTGGCTGGAAAAAGCCAAACATTTTTTGAACTGCAAAGAAGTATATGCCAAACTTTACTTCGTATTGAAGACTGAAAACTGTAATGGGCAGTGAAGATAACCAAACAGAGGTTATCAGAGCCCTTTTGGGCTGTGGTTACTGTTGGAAGTGCTAGACCTTTCTCCAGCAAAGCTAGCAGTCATCTTTTGAGAGTGGTGCTCAAGCTGGTGGAGAGCAAGAACTGGGTCACAGCTGTCATTTTACACTGAGACTGCCTGAGCCTCTATGAAAGGTCACTGTCTGTGAACTGTGGAAATATTCTTGCTAAAACTAGGAATTACTCTATGAAATTAAACATTGGCAACACTAAGTACACTTGGATTGTTTGAAGAGACTGACTGTGATGACAGTGTGCATGTGTGTGGTTGGAGTGTGTTTTTAGTGAGAGGATGTTGTGTGTGTGTGTGTGTGAGGGTTTGCATCTCTCTTGTCATATAGACATTCTGGCCGCCTTCCCCCCCATATACTCATTTCATCAACCACCAACTCTTTGGGCTCTTACTTCCTTCCATCTCTCTCTCCCATGTTCTCTCCCTCTTTTCCTCCAGCCCACCATCCTCTCCCCCTTCCCTTGCACTCTTACCCTACACTCTGTTTGTGTCCCTCCCAGACTCTCTCTCCCTCCACCCCTCCCCTCACATCCTGCCCTCTGCCTCCATTCCCCTCCCCCTCCATTACTCTCCTACCCTTATTTTCCTCTGTCCATCTTTCACCCATCCCTTTCCCTCTTTTCTCTTCCCCTAACACACTTATCCTTTACCCTCCCCTTCTCACCTTTCTAGGCTCCCTTTAACTCTCTTCTCCCTTTTCTTTTATCCCTATTTCCTTCTCCATTTCCCAACTTCTCCCCAGTTCTGCTCCTTATGATCTTGAGCAAGTCATCTAATCCTTCATTGCCTCGGGTATGAACTTAGATTGCAAGTTTTCTGGGGACAGGGGAACACCTCCGGTACCTGAACGTAACTCACCTTGAGCTACTACCGAAAAAGGCATGAGCTAAGTTCAAATCCATTCTAACCTTAAGAACATAAGATATGTCATAATGGGTCAGACCAAGATCCATCAAGCCCAGTGTCCTTTCCTCCTGGCCTCATGTTACAGGTGGTGCCAACAGATCTTTCCCGGGGGTTGTGCTGCCACAGCTGACAGGAGATGGGGTCTGTGCTTTTCTTTTTGCCGTGTACCTCTCTCTCTTCTTCTGCCAGCAGGAGCTGGGGTCCCTGGAAGCAGGCTCATTTCCTCTTCCTACTGCTTGAGCCTGTCTCCCTTTCTCTGCCAGTGGAAGATAGGGTCCCTGGTGGCACCTAAAAATGATCACCACCATGGGAGTTGAAGTCTCTGCCATGCCTCTTGTGGCGGTAGAGCCTGCTTTTATCAAATGCATAGGTTTAATTTGCATACAGATGGAAGGACAAAGAGACAGACAGATTGACTCTCTCCCATAGCTGCTATCGCTAGCGTGAAACACTGTCCAGGGTTTGCATGTGTGCTCATCTCGTCTGCACATATACATGGATCTGAAAACAATGTGATCAGTCAGAGTCCTCATTTTGCCCTAGACATGTCCTGAAAATTTGGTTTGGGCTAGGACATCAAACAAAACCGACCCTATAAGTTTTTTTTTCCTTTGGAAAGTAGGCTAAAAAGAAAAAAAGGAAGCAAAGCAGATTAGCTGAAGGAAGAGTATTCCTGCCCAGACATAGAAAATTCATGATTAAACTATAGGGAAGAGCACTAGAAGCCTCAGGGACATGCTCAGTTCCCCTTGCCTCTGTTAACATGATTAGTCTGAACTGGAACCAGCAGAGAGAGATATGGAAACTAGTGCAGAAGAGAGAGACGTATGGAAACGAATGCAGGCATCAGTGACAATGGACTATGAAGATCAGGAAAGTAAAAACCATCCAGAAAAATGATTCTTTAAACATAATATAAAAACAACGTAATTCTCTTATTTTTTAAAGCAAAAAGCTTGATTCTGGTGTGTTAATTTCCCCAACAAAAAAGTAAAAAAAACCAAAACAAAACAGAGAGGCAATATGAGAAAAAAATGCAAACATTGATACTAAGAAATAAATGTTAAAATGCAGCTGAAAATGCAGAAAAATTAAACTCTGCACCATAAAACTGGAAGACCTAAAATAATCAGGGTGTTTGGTGACATCATCTGTCGCTTTGGAACTAGTTTTCAAAGTGTTTGATGTGAGTCGAAGGCAATTTTAACGGCATGAATCAGTTCTTGGATAATGACTCACTCTCAGTGCTGCTAAGAATCTCGGCATCATTCCTCAATATGCATAATTTTCAGCCATGAGGAGAGGAAGCAGCCCCAGGTTGGTGGAAGGAAATAACATGTTAATTGCATTTTCAACTTTGCATCCATTATTTTCCAAGAAAAAAGCGCTCACATAAAAAAACTGAAGCAAAATGTCCGCAGGTCATAGATACCTTTGGCAAGCTTCATAGAGAAATTACGCATGCAACTTTGCTTAGAAAACTGATGTAAAGTTTCTGGGTTACAACTAGTATGAACTCGCTCTCAGTGCAGTTTGAAATCACCCCTACAAGGACCATTCAAATAGAATAACAGCTATCCTCAGATAGACAAATAACATCTCAGTGTGTTTAATGAGGTGTGCTACAAGTGAGCCTTTTATAGCAATCATATTATTAGCTTCATTTATCTTCTCTAATTTAAAAGGTTAATTTTATATGACATGAGGGAATCTGCTGTTTTGTACAGCTGTTATGTGGAGCAGAGAATCACAGTGGTAGGAGCTGAATTGCATTGTTTCCTTTGTTACCCTGTCGTTCTTTCTATATGGATGGAATGCTCATTGCCATCGTGAAACTCCCCCTCCTTCGGCCGGATGGCGATTCTCCGAGGCTCTCGTAAGCCTGTTGAGAGATGTACCTCTAGTCGTCCCTTGTTGAGGAACACTACATAGTAAGCCTGCAAAAACACAAGACAGCTGCTGGTAACATAGATAACATAGTAGATGACAGCAGAAAGCGACCTGCAGCAACAGGCCCATCCTCTCCACGCTGCTAGGATGCATTCCAACTGCTGGCCTTATCTCTCCTTATCCAAAATACTTTTTTTTTCCTTCTTTTGTATCCCCACTATCTTAGGCCAATGAGCATGCAAGCTCAGCTCAAATCCCGCACCCCAACTTTCCCATGTTCATCCACAAAGCTTTGCAATAAGTTATTACATAGTTACCAATACTAGTGGGATAATTGCTCAAGCATCCAGTCTCCTAGTTGTGCTGCACAGTCTGCCAGACAGACCTGGTTACACGAGCGCTTGCATTTCTATTAGGAATTCCACATATTACTGTACTTTCAGCCTGCCAGACAGACCCAGCTGGTAAAGACTGAAGTGCTCCTCTGAACTTTCATGAAGAGATGTCGTGTCTCTACATCTAACCTTTCCCCCCCACAGAGCTGTCACCATTCTTCCCCACCCCACCTAATTTGTCATTTTCTAACGCAGATATCACTCTATAAATGTGGGTCATAAACATGCATGCTTATTTTCCTATTAGAAAGGTAAGCTGTCAATGAATTAGCTAAAAAAACAAGTTCACCAAGGAAATTTGCACAAGGTAATTTTGCATATTACAATTATTTTCTGGACTTTATATAATGCTTTAATGTAACACCCAAGGAGAACAGACTTTTTGTTCTAATAGTATGTTATCACTGATTTACACCCATCAATATTAATGGGTTGCTAGCAATTTGGTCAACTTGTGGATTTTTTTGCAGTTTTGCGCATGGCAACCCTGCATGGCTCCTTTGACTAAGAGAACTGTGGTAACAGCAGTTTATAACTGCCAGCAGAGCTGTCTCTAGAAAGGTACAGGTGGCACTGGAGCACCTCCATTCTCATCTTTTGGAAGGGGTGTTGTGATGGGGTCAATAGAATGCTAGCCGTCCCTCTCTAAAGGGATTATCAACAGTCCCCTTTAAGAGAGTCTGCAGCTCAGAGTTCAGGGCTGGGAGGGTGTGTCTCACAGGGAGAAGTCAAGAACCCAGCAGGCTACAGGAGGTAGAGAGGCCCGTGGAGCCAGAAGTCCTTCCAAGGCAAGCTGAGAAAAGGAGTTCTGAGGTAGGAACCTTAACTGAGGATGGAGGAAGGGCCTGGAGAACCTGTTTTGTGAAGGTTTAACAAGCTGGGGCTGAATTGCAGCTGTTCTGGGTTTGACTTTGTGGAGGTTTAATAAGCTGGGACAGAATAAAAACTGATTTTTGTTTTCCCTGAACTGCTGTCTGCTCTGTGTTTTAAAGAAAACCCCTCCCCACAACACGCCATGCTTACCACATATGGTGGCAGCTGGGGAATTTCCTCTAACCACATGACTGAGGACAAATCCCCATACCTTCAGAGCTGGGCCTCTACAGCAGGTCAGGATTTTTTTTGTTTGTTTGTATGGGCTAGGGAGATTAGCTTTGCTCTAGTTAGGGAGCTTGATGAATGTATAGTCAGTGCTGGACAGGCAGCCTTTATTTTAACCACTAAAGGTTGGAATACTGCTGGGTTAACTCAGCTGCAGAAGAGGAAGCTGTGGTGGCATTGCAAGAGAACACTGACAGGATGGAGCAGCTCCTCCAGATTCTGGCAGAAGGTCAGCAACAATGGCAATCGTATCAGCAGCAACAGCATAAAAATACCTATTGAACCTTTGATGAAGGCAGTGCTGAAAAACAGCCATGTCAGGTTAAGTTTTGTGTACCTCAGGACTGAGAAAATATTTAATAAAGGATTCCTATCTGCACTAATACCATGCTCTAGACTGGTTTGTGGACACCTTTTCATGTGGTTTGTTTGCTTCATTGTTGGACTGGTTTAACAAGCTGGGACAGAATAAAAAACTGATTTTTTTTTCCCTGAACTGCTGGCTGCTCTGTGTTTTAAAGAAAACCTCTTCCTACTGCTCGCCACGCTTACCACAGGTGTAAACAGAGCCATTGGAAAGGCAGATTTATTAGTGCTATGTCCTTGGTGAAAGGGGTGAAGGGAATGATGTATTTCCTACTGGTTCATCATAGGGCACTAACTTCTCTAGCTATGGTATTTGCAGGGCTGTCGGAAGGGATGTATGAGATGGATTTCTGTTCCAGCACCAATGCATGTGTGTGGCAACATCCCAAGCCACTGCTGTGGTGGCTGAATAATCAGAGTGAGGCTTGCCCATCCAGTGATATCACCCAACAAAGACCCATCTTCTACTACCATCTCTGCCTTCTGGATTTTCTGAGGTGCCAGTATGCCCAGTGGTGGGCCTGGCTGCACTTACAGCAATATAAACCTCTTCAAATAGCAGTATTTTAATTCTGTTTTTGAGCATGTTTGTTGCATATTTACAATTCAAATGAACCAATAAGAGCAAAACTGAAAAGCAAAATGCTGCTGTGCCAGTGAACAAGACGGATGCGAGATTCACCTATGTCCAAAATGGATTTCTCCACGTTTGCTGGTTTGTATATTAAATTGCCACATGACGTCTTGGAAATTAAATACATGTTTAGTTTGATTCCAGTTATCTTCTGCAACTTGTTCAGCTGGAATATATGGGCTGATCTGCATTCTCATTCTTGTCGCTGGGAGCTGATGCCTCCTTGGTGGGGCGGGGGAAGGTCCCTCACTAAGAGGAAGGAGGGGGAGATGGTGATGCCTACAGGTGTCCATAATTAGAAAGGAAAGTTTTCTGTCTACTGGAGTGATTACTGTTTATGCAGGAGGAGATGATTACTAACAGCACGGGATGGTTAATACATAGCAGTTGATAGTGTTTGGGAGGAGGAGGATGTGGATATTTTTAATTCATTGGAGTTCAGGGGAAAAACAAATCTCTTATGCTAACTGCCCCAAAGTGAAAAGGTCAATTAGCATAGGAGATGTTTGGCTGTAGCACACATAATACAAAATGTACATCTTGTCTGAGGCAGGTGTTAAGATTGTGCCCAAAGAAATTAGAGAATGATGGACTGCATACTGGATTATTTTAAGTGGGCCCCGTAAAGTCTCATTTGCAGCGGACACAATCTCATTTACATGTGGGTTGAGCTAATTTTAGCATTTACACACTAACATGTTGGGGGATTGTTAACGTGCGCATTAAGGCCTTTGGGGTAATTTTTAACATCTGCCTTGTACTAATTTTCAAAGTGAAAGTATATGCACACTTTTGCTTTGAAAATTCCCTGGGATGAAAATGTCCACACACACTTACACCTGCCACTAAGTGGATCTTTACTAAAGGGCACACGCTATCAGTGCATGTTCTGGCATGTGCTGAAGGAGCTCTGGGACACAAGTGGACAGCTAGGGATTTCTGTGCTGACCATGGCATGTTAGGGGAGCAAGAGGGCGGAGGTAAGTGCACCCACACTAATGTGGCACGCGTTAGGGACTGGTGCTGTGTGTTGACAGATGAGAACATGCTTTCCACACATCCCTAACAATTATCAGGGTGGTGTTGCACCTAACAGGCCATGGTTTTCATGGTCTTCGCATGTCAGTTGAAAAGCACAACACACTTTAGTAAAAGTGCCCCTAAATTTCAAGACCCGAATTTTAGAAGTAGGCAAACTACAGCATAAAGGACTCAAAAAATTGAAGATATCTGGCCCTTTTTTTTTCTCAAACACTGTGTCTTCCTGTCCATTTTATTTCTTTTTTGCAAATGCCAAAATTTCATACAAAAAGATGCCATACTCTTGAAAGTGCTGAACGATAAATCTTTCCAGGATTCCTTCTTCTATCAACAATTCATTTCATGACCTTAAGCAAGTCACACAAAGGCCAGTACAGTAAGGAGCATGAACGTTTTAAACAGAACATTGGGCCATGTTTACTAAATGTTAGCATGTGAAATCTGCTGCAGGCCTCATGTTATTCCTATGGACATGGTGGCGGATAACATGCACTAATGTTCAGTAAACATGGCCTAGTGTGCATTATCAGCGAAGACGACCCACAGTGAAAATGGGAACTGCAGTAAGTAATGCCTGGCTTTGTTTGTGTTAAAACAGGTACCACATTGGTGAATCAGCATTTGTATGGAGTAATGTTACCTGGATATATTCAGCAGGAGGTGCATAGCCATATAACACTGGGACAGAGTGAGGGTGAAGCACAGGTGTTCTGCCCAGCTACATGTACCTGCTATCTCTAAAGTTAGATAGTTTAAAAGGCTGTCCTAAATTAAACTGCCGAGCTATATGGATAGCGACTGAGTACTGCTGCTATGTATAAAGTTTGGTGGCCATACATATATACAGCACCCTATGCAAAGCAGCGCTGAATATATGTGGAGAAAAAGCTCCATGGCCAGCATTTAAAAAAATGCTGACTGCAGGATTTAAATACTGATCTGATCATTTTTAAAGAAATGGTTGTTATAAATATTGGGGCAGATATTCAAAGGGAGTTATCAGCAGAACTATATGGAACGTGGCACTGAAAATCCCACCTAAGTGCTCCAGCACTATCTGTACATGATTGGAACAGTTATACGCAGGGGCGGCTCAAGGCAATCTGCTGCCCGAGGCGAAGAATGAGATGGTGGCCCCCTCCCTTAGAGGGGGCGGGGCTTTTTCAGAACTCCAATCAGGGATTGAACCAAACCAAAAAGCCAATTAGATTATATGGAGGGAATGCAAGATGTTTGCACACAGGGCCATACCAAGATGCAATCGCGCCTTGTGTGACTTGCAGTTTGGGCGCATGCCCCCCTCCTCCCCCTCCCCATACCTCCATCCAGTGCTGCCTGCTCTTTCCCTGCTGCTGCCGCCCTCAGTTTTTTTCACGGAGGTGCCGGCAGCAGGGAAAGAGCAGGCAGCGCTAGACGGAGGTATGGGGAGGAGGAGGGGGGGGGGCATGTGCCCCATCTGAAAGGCACCGGCACTTTAAGCAGATCTATCCCTCCCTGCTCTGACATCTCATGGGAGGAGGGAAGGACCAGACCTGCTAAAAGTGCTGCAAAAAGGCTTGAGGGCACATTTCGGCTGCCTGCTATTGTACTGCCAGCGGCAGCAGGGCAACAGCAGACAGCCAAAATGCGCCTCCCAAGCCTTTGCGCCCTGTGCGGCTGCATCGCTTGCACAGAACTAGGTACGGTCCTGTTTGCACATCAAGGAACTAAAAGAGAGCAAGAATCAACAGCACAGTTTATAAAACTAAATTATAACTCATTTTTATTTTGTTGTTATATAAACTGCATTACGGTTCTTGCTTTTACTTTTTCAACATATATTTTGCATCCACAGTGGGTGCACAGCAGAACCAGGACATTCACCCACAGAACTCAATATTAAAAAAAAAAAATTTGATTCTGATCATCTCACTAACAACAACAACAACCACTATTCTCCAGTACCAGGCATATTGCGAACTAATACAAAACCCTACAACAAAGAGCAAACCTACCATACCATACCATATCAGCACAAACTTCCAAAACTCACATAAGGATCCCATCCAAAAAGGCATCACTGTAAATACTACAGTGGGCCCTGGAACATCCATACACCTATCTGAAAAGCTGAACAAGTCAAATTACTACAGAACAGTATAGATCTTTATGTACAAACGTCATGTTATCAGAACACCTGGCCTCAGTCACACACTCGCAACATCAACCCTCACCAAGTACAGAATAAGTAACCACAATCTAAAGTAAAAATAATATGTAGACTAAATTTAAATTGAAACCCCAAGAAGCCAGAGTCCACATGCAGTGCAACATCAGGTAAATAAGAGATGCAGTTCTCCAGTACTGTGTAAAATATAAAGATAGCACAAAATCTAATCACTAAAATGAAATACAATTATTTTTTTCTACCTTTGTTGTCTGACCATTTTATTCTCTGATCATGCTGGTCCCGATCTGAGGCTTCTGCTTTCCTGTCTTCTCTTAGCTCTCTTTCTGTGGTCTATGGTCCATCTGCTATTTCTTATCTCTTCTTTAGTTTTCTTCACTTCTTTCCATCAGCCAATTTCCAGTCCCCATAACCCTTCCCAGTATCAGCCCCTTTCCTATCCTCCCTCCCGGTACCTTCCAATGTCAACTTGCATTCCCATGACTGCCGCTGGTGTCCATTCCCATCCAGTCCCCCTCCTTCCCCACTGTCAAGCTCCTTCTAGTCCAAATACCATGGCAGCCCCTCTCAGCATCCACTCCCTTCCAGTCCCATTTCCCATCCCCTCGCATCAGCCCATTTGTAGCCCTAGCCCCCAGTTTTCTTCCAAGGCCAGCAGATCTATCCTCCCCTCCCCACCATCAGCCCATTTCCAGTTGAAGCCCCCCAATCAGCATACTTCCAATGCTAGTCCCCCCTCAACCCCTTTACCAGTGCTAGCCTCCCCTAATCAGCCCATTACTAGTCCTACCCCCATCAGCCCATTACCAGTCCTAGCCTCCACTAATCAGCCCATTTCCAGTCCTAGCCTCCTCGATCAGCTCATTTCCAATGCTAGTCCCCCTCAGTCCATTACCAGTCCTATCCCCTCAGTCCATTACCAGTCCTACCCTCCATCAGCCCATTACCAGTCCTAGCCTCCCCTAATCAGCTCATTTCCAATGCTAGCTCCCCTCAGTCCATTACCAGTCATACTCCCCCATCAGCCCGTTACCAGTCCTAGCCTCCCCTAATCAGCTCATTTCCATAGCTAGTCTCCCCTCAGCCCATTACCAGTGCTAGCCCCCCTAATCAGCCCATTACCAGTCCTAGCCCCCTCCCTCCCTCCATGTCAGCCCCCCTCCCTGCATGTCAGCCCCCTCCCCCATGTCAGCCCCATTGCAGATTCCCTGCCCCCTCCTTCCCTCTCCCCATGTCAGCCTGCTACCGAACTGTGCCTCCTTCTTCTTCAGCCACGGTTCCCTGTCTCTTAGGGAACCACGGCTGTGCCGGTAAAGCTGTTGCGGAGCCTTCCTGTCTCTCGACGGGCTCCGTGCAGCATTGTCCCGCCCCCAAAGGAAGTTGTTTACCACTTCCTTTGGAGGCGGGACAATGCTGCACGGAGCCCGTCGAGAGACGGGAAGGTTTCACAACAGCTGAAGAAGAAGGGAGGCGGTGAGTTTGCCACTGCTGAGAACCGGACTCGGCAGCGGTAGCAACTTGTGCGCTTTTTTATTTTTATTTTAACTTGAAGGCGAAGTGAGGCGGCTGTTTTGGGGGCATTTGCCGCCCTCAAAACTTTGCCGCTTGAGGCAGCCGCCTCACTTTGCCTCATTATAGAGCCGCCCCTGGTTATATGGATGGTGGATGAATATTCAGCCACTACACATTTAGCTAAGTGGTTTAATTTAGGACAGAAAAAATCTGAATATGGCTGCTATACATGAAGCAGCCAGCAGTGAGTGGTCTCCACATATATTCAGCTCCACCATCTATCTGAATAGTGGTGCTGAATATATATATATATATATATCTTTTAAACACTACAGCCACCTTTTAAAAAAATGCCTGCTGCAGAGAAACTCCCCCCCCCCAAAAAAAAAAAAAGAAAAACAAATTTGGTTTTAATGTTTCGCTTTTCTCCTTGATGTGTTTGTTAATGGGCTACATTTGGTAGAGATCTCAATTTTAGATGCTTTTACCCTTTTATAAACAATGTACTAGAATATTCCTGATGCAGGCAATCTTTGTCGAAACAGGGCTATGTTGGGTCATTTTTAGTTTATGCTTATTAAAATCTTCATATACCACCTTTTGCGTGTCTAGCAGCAAAGCAGTTTACAAATGAAAAATTATTACTAAAAACAGAGCAGAAAAGAACTCTAATTATTGATAGGACAGGTAGGAGGGGTTAGAGAAAAAGACAGTAGCTGATACTGAAAAGCCATGTATGAGTTTGAGGCATCTGGCGCTTCCCCTCCTCCCAGAATTCCGGGAAAGCCTTCTCGAAGAAGTAGGTTTTAAGGGCTCTTTTTTGAAAATTAGATTCTAGTCAAAGATAGTCTGGTAGAGTGTTCCTGAGATGGGGTGCCAAAAACTGAAAAATGCCTTATGATGTGTAGATTCCAAACGGTTGGCAGCACCATAAGATTAGATGTTTATGAACGAAGGGCCGAGAATGAGAAGGGCAGATAGATATAGTGGGAAACCTGTGTAGAATGTTTGGTACGCCATGAGAACCCTGAAGTGAAAGCAGTGGGAGAGGGTAACACAACGCTTGGGATTATACGCTAATACTCAGTATTTTCAAGGGTTTTTCTAAAAGGATAGATTGAATTTGAAATACATTTTGTTCATCCAGTGGTACACCTTTTACGACCCAGACGATCTGCATCTACATTTGCTCCTGCTCCTCCTTTACCTGTTGCTTGAACTTCTCTCTACTTGCAAAATTTCTGTTGTGTGTCTTTTTTCTGGAAATGTGAGTTAACCTGCCTATGTTCACACCCTGACGGTAAGCTATTTTGTGCAGAACGGCTCTGTTATAAACATAAAGATTGTCCTATATCATGCTGTTTATGACTGTAACACATTGCTAGAAGAATTATGGTTTCTGTAAAATGGAATCAATACCCTCAAAATGGCCAAATATTTAGAGAAATTCACCTAGCAGCATTTTCTTCTAAAATAATAAAAAACCAAACCAGTGAATATTTGGCTGCCGCAGTCATGGTTTTTTTTTTTTTTTAAATAATGACCACTGTGATTAAATACAATGCAGATAGACAATACTGAATATCCAGATAGAGCGATTAGCGTAGGCACAATCCTTTACTGCTGATATTCAGACCACTATCTAGACAGCCATTTAGGCCAGATTTTTCTCTGTGCTAAGTTATATGGATAACGTTCAGCTCTGCACTCATTCTGCCCTGGCACTCTCTGGATAGTACCGAGGTTGTCGGAGAGAATATTCAGCGGCACCTTGCATATAGTGCTGTTGCATGGTGCCACATTCAGCAGCACTTATTCGATTAGCAAGTGCTGTTAACTGGATAAGTGCTTTTGAAAACTGACCTGAAAGATATATGTGTCAAATCTGGGGACATTCAGCTTTGCCTCACAGACAAGTATTCCTTGCATCGTTTTCTGTACACCACCAAATGGTGCGGAATCATGGTCACTATGAAGATTCCATTAGCATGCCATCTTCCAATAAATTCCCAGACTGTTCCTGGCCCCCATACCTGTCCAATCTGCCTGCGCTTCCTCCTGAGAGGAACAGGAGTCCCACTTGTGCCAAAGAGGATGATGCCAGACTCCTTTCGGGTGCTGAAGGAAAGGTTGATCTCCGTACCACTGTCAAATGAGATTGGTGGCAGCTCCATGAACCCAGGTTTGGCAAAACTCACTGTGTGTATTTTCTGCATAAAGAGAGGGAGACAGAATGCAAAAGATATTTATCATCAAGGAAATGAAGATCCAACAATATGCCCTGCTGCTTTAATTTGGCACACTCCGGGGAACATGGAGTCACTCCTGAGACCATACTGGCAGTCTGTAAGCTCTGCAATACAGATTTTAACCTTTCTCATTCCTTCAAAGCCCGAACTCGGCCCCCAATAGAGGAAGACAGGAAGGGAGGCCCTTCTCAGCCAAATTTAAAGGTATACAACCCTAAAATTTAAAACCTCCCCCCAAAATGATTATGCCATAATCGCTCCGATTGAAGTAAAAGAACAAAACAATAAAAATTTTAAAGGTATTACAAACTCTCAAAGTTAAGCTCACACTCTCTAAAATTCCTTAATTGTTCCTCTAGTGAGCCAGAACTCCGGCTCACATCCTCCTAGCTGCTTGGAGACTGATCTAAACTGGAGGGAGGAGGCGTGCCTGAGTCCTTATATCAGTGTCATCAAAAAGATGACGTTGATTAGTCTCCAAGCTGCTGGAAGAGGATCACATCCCAGAGTTTCCGGGACTAGACTGGAGGGACGATAAGGAATACAGATTTTAACCTTTCTCAATTATTAGAGGCCAGGAAAGTATAAATCCTACCAGCATTCCCTTACCTGTTTGATCATTTCATCTTTAAAAGACGAATGTACCAATATTCCAAGAAACTTATACATTTAGCTGCTGATGCTAAATGTATAAGTCCTATACCCATGAATTTTCAGCGACATTATTTGGATAGTGCTGGTGAAAAATCCCTCAAAATGCTCCGCACCATCCAGATAATGCCAGAGCAGTGAGAGTTTTCCATCTAGCTATACATATAGCAATGGGATTTACTTGCTATCAGTATAGTTAAGCAGTTTAATTTAGCCCAGAGAAACTGCTGTCCTCAATTAAACTGCTGAGCTCGTTGCATAGTGGCTGAACACCGTCGCTATATATATATCTAGGGTGCCAGCAGAATGTACTCTCCACTTACATTCACCACAGTGGTCACAGTTTAGAACCACATGCTCGCCGTCTGGTTTAACTATTGACCCCACTGGAATTTAATCAAGTCAGAAAGGTCTTCTATTTCTACAGGAAATTCTTTGCATAATTTTACTTTTTCTGTGAACTGGAGGTCCCGTGTTCCAGCAGCACAGATCAGATAGCTCATGCTCTCATAGCGAGCTTTGGACCTTGTTGACCACTCCACTCTTCTCTCCTGCCTCCACAACTTTGGCTTACATGGCACAGTTCTTCACTGGTTCCGTTCCTTTCTTACCCACAGATCTTTCTCTGTTCTTTCACGCTCCTCGGACTCCTCATCCCTTCCACTTCCTTGGGCTCAGCCTTGGATCCTCTTCTTTTCAATGTGTTTTTGGTTCCTCTCACTCTTTTGGCGAAGCAGACTGGTGTCTTGGCATATTATTATGCCAATGACATCATCTTGCTCCATCACATGGACCCTTCTGCCCCTGACCTTCTACTATTAAACACCTCCCTCTCTCATATTTCCACCTGGATGTCTGAGAACTGCCTTCATCTTAATTCTGTAAAGACTGCTGCTATTTGGTTCCCTTCCAGTGGTTCCTCCCCTCCCTGGTTCCTGCTCCCACTGCTTCCCCTATTGCTCTAGTCGATTCACTTCATTACCTTGGAGTGATTTTAGACTCCTCTCTATCTTTCCACTCGCACATCTCTTCTCTTGTCTGTTTCTCAATTCTTTCTCTCTGTCAGATTCGTGCAATTCATCTCTTTTTATCCCCCTCTTCTCTGACTACTCTTCTGCTCAACCTTGACTACTTCGGTATCGTTCTCCCAGGCCTCGCATAGTACCAACTTCAAACGTTTACAACGTATACAAAACACTGCTGTCTGTATTCTTGCTCATGCCTCCCGCTTTGATCACATCACTCCTAATCTGTTTCCATTGGCTTCCCCTCAAGTACCGTATCCAATACAAGCTTCTTACCCTGGTACATCAAGTACCGCACACCAGTATCCCCTGGTGGCCAATCTAAAATCATTTTTTAAAAAGGGTTTTGGGGTGATCTGGGAAACTACAGACTACCATTTTGTCTGATGTCAGTGCCAGGCAAAATGGTAGAAACCATTATAAAGAACAAAATTACTGAACATGTGATGGCACTAGAAGGTCTGAAAAAAAAAAAAGCAGACATGTCTAAGTTCAGGCACAATTTCAGAAACATGGACGTGCCTGATAGGCACATCTGTGGGGCATCTACACAGACATCCCCGGAATAGTATTCCAAATTACAGACATCTAGGAATAGCCTAATGGTTAGCGTAGTGGGTTAGGACTGGGACAGTCAGGGTTCAAATCCCACTGCTGCTGTCATGGTGATTGTACAGACCTGCTCCAGGAACTTTTCCAATGCCGATATGAGCCTTGAGCAGATCTAAATTTGGACAGGATGATAAACATCCTCAATGTTTCTGAAATCACATGGGTACCTTTAAGTCCATTGCACTGCACAAGATATGCCTCTGCCAATGTCCTCGCACCAGAGACATTTGTAAAATGGCTCTGGGGACGTCTCCATGATTTGGACGTCCAATGCATTTTCAAATCACAGCTAACACTTTTAAAATGACCCCCATAGAGAGTCATGGTTTAATGAGACAAAGTCAATATGGATTTAGCCAAGGGAAGTCTGTATAAGTATAGCCACTTAGACAAAAAGGTAGCTTTGGAGGCCTTCTCTGGGTGTTTTTTTGTTTTAGCCACTTGGCAGGCAATTTTATAAAGTCATTTCTGTGCATATTAGGCCAGATATGCACATAAATGGCCTCTTATAAAATGCTGACTGGCATAATAGCATGTGTTTTGGTATGAAAATGCATACTGTGAATATAGGTGTAACTAGGGGCAATATTTGAGTGGAGCATGAGCAGAGTTTTCACTTACTCTTGTAGATGATAAATTATATTAATCTACCCATGCATGTGTAAACATGGAGCCCGATTCTGGAAGTAGGACGTCTGGGTCGTCCGGATGTCCCTGCTGAAGATGGGGCCGTTAGGACCTGATTCTGGTCTATGGGAATAAAACGTTCCCATGGGAGCCAGAATCAGGCCTGAGGACAGCCTGGTGTGCCCCTCCAGCCTGCGGGTACATCCTCCCCGCAGGCACCCCAGACTGCGGTGGCTCTGGATCCCAAGATTCCAGCCATCCAAATCACGGCTGGCCTCCTGCAGCCTGGATTGGGCGGTGGGGACACCCCTGCACCTGGCCCCAGCAGTGGCTGCCATGCTCTGATTCGCCCAAAAAAATGTCTTATACCATCTCTGAGGTGGCATAAGTAGTACGGCGGTACATACAGGGTTGTAGCCTGAATCGGCCCTGTATGTGCTGCCCAGCTGCCTGCCCCCACTCCACCTCTGTTCCCGCCCCCTCCCATCCCTTGTCAGCTCTCTCCGTCCTGAAGCACAGGACATATAGGGAGAGCCAGTGGGGGAATAGGGTTTAGGTTGATTACGGGGCTGCATGGCCCCGCAACCCTTGTTATAGAATGAGGGCCATAGTAACATAGTATATGATGGCAGATAACAACCAGCATGATACACCTAGTCTGCCAAGCAAGGTGGCAAGAGTAGGTGCACCTGCCACTCCATGCGGGTGACCCCTCCTCATGCTTTTTTTAGGGGTGTACCCACCGCTCCATGCAGGTCATCCCTGTTTGTTGAGATATAAGAGATAGTTAATTTTATTTTGATTTTATCCTTTTGCTACAAAAGGATCCACTGTATCTATCTCATGCCATTTTGAATTCTGTCACTGTATTTTATTTATTTATTTAAACGGATTTCTATACCGCCTTATCCTGCAATCAAGGCGGTCTGAACAGCAAACAATCAATAAGATACAGTGTCTAGTGTGCGCATGTAGTGGGTAGTGTATGCGTGTGAGTGTGTCTGATCGTTGATTCTTGGTGTGCTATTTACAGACTGCGCTATTTACAATGCTATGGGTATCAGGTCCTTGCTTAATTACTATTATAGTATGGTGATGTAAGGCACGATGTGCACGTTTGGGAGTGATCCGACCCCTCTATCAAGTGCTCCAAAATGCTGATCCAGTGTATCTCAATTTCTTCTCACAACCGCCAAAAAACGCCGAACAGTCAGCTGATGAAATAAGGGATACCAACTCAGGATTGGCCACCTGCAAACCGTCCATCATCTTAGAACACCAATCACACAGGGGATTCCCACACATCAAGGAACTCCCTACTGTGAGTGGCTATGTGTCAACAGAGTCCCAGCCAATCAATCTCATGATTTAGTCCCATTGGAGACTAAATCATTGGATCACTCCGAAACATGCACGTCGTGCCTTACATCAGATAAGTGTTATTTTTGCATGAATGGACTTATAAACCCGCATCTTAGATAACTTGGGTGAATAAAATGGGCATGAACTGACTGGTGGGGATGTTTTGAAGTACCTTCTCCCACAGTCGTGCCCGACAAAAATTAATTAATTAGAACTGGCATTGCTACGGTATCTATTTATAGTGATTCATTTCTATTGATTACCATTGGGGGTTCATTTTTTGACTAGTTTTAATATTGCTTTTGACATATAAGGTTACGCCTCCTCCTTTTCTGCCTTCTCTTCTAAATACATTATTGCCAGCTATGATTATATCCCATTCATGAGACTCATTAAACCATGTTTCTGTAATGGCTAGAATGTCCAAGTCCACTTCTACCATTAGGGCTTCCAGGTCAGGAACATTATTGGCTAGGCTCCAAGCATTTGTGCTCATTGCTTTCAAGCATTTGTTGACTGGCTTGCCTGTATTTTGCATGGCTTTTGTTCTACATGCCTCTTCCCACTTGCTATTGATGTGTGGGTTAATAGTATGGCTCTTTCCAGTGTTATTATGTCTTTGCTGAGAATGATATCCTGAACTTGGTTTTCTCCATCCGTCCACACATAGCCTGAATATTTCACTTAGGATCCTTTACCTGCAAAGCTGAGCCAGTTGATATAGTGCATCTGAATTTTCAGAAAGCCTTTTACAAGGTCCCTTATGAGAGACTCTTGGTGAAATGAAAAAGTCATGGGATAGGAGGCAGTGTACTAACAAGATAGAAGCAGAGGGTAGGGCTAAATGGCCAATTTTCTCAATGGAGAAAGGTGAATTGTGGAGGACCCTAGGGATCTGTGCTGTGTCCACTGCTTTTTAACATATTCATAAATGACCTGGAAATGGGAATAACAAGTGAAGTAATCAAATCTGCAAATGACACAAAATTATTCAACGTTGTTAAAACCCAAGAGGATTGTGCCTCTGATGCAATAGGCCCTGAAATGAAGGTAAACAAAGAGGTTGTGCTTGTAGGAGCTGAATGAGACCTCCAAACCATGCTTTTCTCGGCCAATCAGGTGCCACTAGAGCAATCCATTCTGGGTGGTGCTCCACACACTGGATCACATGCCTCAACAGTGACCAAGGCGGAAACATGTATAGCAGGCCTTGCTGGGGCCAGACCTGGGCCAGGACATCTATGCCCTCGGACCCTGCCTCTGTGCAGTGACTGAAGAAGTGGCACACCTTGGCACTGGAGCAGGTTGTCATCAGATACATCTTAGGGCAACCCCAACAGCAAAGAATAAACTGAAATGCCTCCTAACTCAACTGCCACTCTCCAGGATCCAGAGTGCCAGCTGAGATAGTCCGCCTCCACATTGTCTACACTGGCAATGTGCTGGGCTGACAGAGCTAGGAGGTTTTCTGGCCAGGCAAACAAGACAGCCATCTCTAGGGCCACTCCAGCACTCCTCGTGTGCCTTGGCAATTGACATAAGCTACTGTCACGGCATTGCCTGAAAACACTTGAACTGCCCAGCCCTTGACCAGGGGCCAAAAATTCAGGACAGCCAACCTGACAGCCCTGACCCCATGTTGATGGACCACACTGCCTCCCTGTGGTTCCAATGGCCCTGGGCAGTTCGATCTTGGCAATGGGCTCCCCTGTCTGAAAGACTGGCATCCATCATCAGAAGGATCCATGAGTAATCGTCCAACAGCACGCCGCCACCGCAGGCAAGCCTTCACTATCAGTGGGAGCAGAAACCTGAGCTCAAACTCCTGAGAACTCAGGGACTGTTGGAACGGTCACATATGAGCCTATGCTCATAGCACCATCTCTATTGTTGCCATCATCACTCCGAGGAGCTGCAAATAATCACAGACTCTGGGGGCCTGTTACAAACAGAACAGTGCCAGGCAATCCAATGACCTTTTGATTTTCTCCTCTGGCAGGTATGCTCTGCCAGGTTGCATATCGAACTGTGCTCCCAGGAACTCGAGGGATTGGGAAGGGACCAACTGGCTCTTCCTCCAAATGATCACCCAGCCGAAGTTTTCCAAGAAGGACAATACACAGTTCAACACTTGAGATGCCTCCGACAGAGAAAATGCTTGGATAAGCCAGTCATCCAGATATGGAAGCACACAAATTCCTTGTTGTTGCAATGTCGCAGCCACCACCGCCATGACCTTGGAGAAATCCTTGGGGCAGGGAACAGCCCAAATGGAAGGGTAGTGAACTGAAAATGCGAGTCAAGCATGGCAAAATGCAGATACTTTTGCTGATCCTCTCAGATCAGGATATGAAAATATGCTTTGGCCAAATCCTCGGCACACTGCTTGAACCACTGATCTCAAAGTTTCTTTTCAGAAGCACAGAAAGTGCAAGTGCGCGTTGACACCCTTGAGGTTGAAAATGGGCCGGAAAGAGCCATCCTTCTTGAGCACCACAAAATAGATGGAATATCTGCCCTTGTCCCGATCATCCAGGGAAATAGGCACCACTGCCTTGAGAAGCAGCAGTTTGTCCAAGGTGATTTGCACTGCTGCCCTTTTGTTCGCTGACCCACAGGGGGAGATGATGAACGTGTCTGGAATTGGCTCTTTGCATTCCAGGACAAAGCTGTGCTGAATGGTCTAGCACCCAGCGATCCTTGGTGACCTGGGCCCATTCCTGAAAGGAAAGGCAAAGCCTGCCTCCATCCAGAAATACCAAAGAATGTGCCCCCAAGCCTTAATTGTGCAGCCTGGGAGGGACCTCCTCTGGAAGAGGCCAAGTCCCTGGGCCCATGAGCACCTCAAAAGGACTGAGAACGAGCCTGAAATCTGGAAGTAGAAGGGTAAAAGGGCTTTCCACGCTGATAGCAATGGGAGTCCTGAGACTGCCACAAGTTCCGAGACCCCCAGGAGTCTGACCAGCATGCCTGTGAGGGGCAGTCAGAGGTTGATGGAAAAGACCTGTCCTCCGGAAGGCTGCAAGGTTTTGTCTTGGCCAGGTCCTTCACCAGCTTCTCCAAATCAGTCCCAAACAGAAACTTCCTTTTAAAGGCTAGTTGGGTCAATCGGACTTTGGAGGATGTGTCTGCCACCTAGTGGTGAAGCCAAATCCAATGATATGTCACTGTCAAAAGGGCACTTTCCCTGGCTGCTAGGTGAACAAGGTCATACATGACATCAGAAAGGAAGGCCGTAGCTGACTCTAAAAGTGGGATAGAATCATCTGGCAGGAGAGACTAAATCCACTGGAGCAGAGCTCTTAGAAGTCAGGCCTGAACATACCACCAACTGAAGAATCACCGTGATGAAATGGTTTGTCAGCAATGAATCCACCCTTCATTCCAGAATATCCTTCAAAGCCGATCCGCCTTCCATGAGAATGGTGGTTTATCTTGTAACCACTGTGACCTGTGCATCCACCTTGGGTATATCAAACCACACAATGCACTCCTTCTCTGTGAGAATGTACATCTTATATACCCTTAGTCCCTTGGCCGGGGAGTTGGAAGAATCCCACTCTGACCAGATCATGTCTTTGATCACTTCCAGTAATGGGAAGACTGTAGTGGATTTACGCACCCCTTGTAGGAGTGGATGAAACTTCGGCCCCTGCTCCATGTCTGGAGCATCCGCCAAATTCAAGGTGGATGAGACCCTGACAATCGATGCCACTAGTTTCTCCTTCCTGAACAGGCAGATAACACTAACCTTTCCATAATCCTTTGAAGGCAAGAGTACTTCGTCATCCACATCAGAGCCCAAAGCTGAGACATCAAAACCCAAGTCACAATCCAAGTCTCGGGCAGTCCCCAGCTGCTCCACATCTCCAGGTGACAACCTTTGCCAGGAAAGCTTAGCCATAGGCAATTGAATAGGGCTTCCACTCTCAGCCTGCCCCTCATAAGACCACACTCAGAGGAACCCAGAGGCCTCAGTGTCTGAAATTCTATGCCAGAATGACCAGGCCTGTTGTAAAAAGGAAAATAATTCCAGGGAGGACAATCTGGGGTCCAGAAGCTCTCCTTTCGGAACTAACCCCTCAGCACCGGTGGACATAGCTGTTGCCAAACCCCTAGAGAATGGAGTATGCCCAGCAGCATAGTTGGTGGAACCTTCGGCTGGCTGGCCATCCTAACCCATAGCCCAATCCACCATCTCCTGCCCTGAGACAGGCAAGGCTGGACCAACTGCATCCCCCGGCTAAGAGGGGGAGCAGGCCATCCAGGAACAACTCAGAAGCTGCCATACAAGAAGAGCAGAGTCCAGAAGCCTCTCCCTCTCTTACCTCTCCACCCACCCTTGTACACCAGCATCTCCACTCTCTCTCCCTCACCCACCGACGGTTGTAGCCCATCATCTCTCCTCTCTCTCACCCACCCATGTAACCCTGCAACTCCCCACTCTCTCGGTTTCCCACCTACCCTTGTAGCCTGGCTTCTTCTCACTCTCCGTTTCCCATCCTTCCACCTTATGTAGCCAGGCATCTCCCCTCTCCACCCACCCACCTACCTATGTTGCATGTAGATCAACATCTTCCCTCTCTTTTTCTCACCCACCCACCCACCCATCTCCCATCTCTCTCTCTCTCTATCTCCACCCATCAGCCTATGCAGCCCTGTTTCTTCCCTTTCTCTCTCTCTCTCTTCCCCCATCCACACTTGTAGCCAGGCATCAACTCTCTCTCTTCCCCTCCCCCCATGTAGCCAGACATCTCCATCTCCACGTTTGTAGACCAGCATTTCCTTGTCCTCTCTCCTGTCATCCCCAATCAGAGTAGCATTTTCCCTCTGAACCCCTCCCTCTTCATCAACACTGCAGCACCTTCCCTTTTCCCTTCACGGCCACAACAGTGCAGCTTCTCCTTGTGTCACGGAGTCCAAGCAAGCAATGACAGGGACAGGAGCCGCAACTACCCTGATCCTGGCAGCTTCTGTCTAGTATAGGTTCAGCTGTGCTCCCTCCTTAAGCAGCAAGTGGCGTTTAAGTGATTTCACTTCCGGGTGCGCAGAATGCACCCGGCACCAAAATCATAATAATAGTCTCAGGTATGGAGAGGGAGCACAGATGAATCTAGATTAAACAACAATGGCTGGGACTGGTGCGGTTGCATTTCCTGTCTCTGCCACTGCTTGTGCCAACTCCACACACATCTAATCCCCGAGGAATATAGCAAGTTGGACCGGGACTGGGGCCGGAGCCAGTATGTGGCAGGGTTGGTGATGGCAGCAGTGAGTTGGCTTGGCAGCAGGCATGAGCAGAGGCACTACGTGCAGCATAAAGTTGACGTGGGGCCCTGTGCCAACAACATGTCAAAACATGCGTACGGCCAGATCTATTTATCAAAGATTGTTGTTTCTATCAAGGCTCACTGCTTAACTCAAAGAGGACAATATTCAAAGGGAATTTTTCAGATAGCAGCAGCTGTTACCCAGATCATTTTTTTAGGTATCACTATACGGATAGTGTCACTGAAAATCTAAGTGGATCAATTAATGCATATCTTTGGATGCTCTGGCAAACACGATCAGATATTAAGGGATAATTTTCAGTAGCATCTCTAGAGGCAGCTTGTATATATGAATCTAGAAGATGATTTTTAAAGAAAAACACAGGCATAGCTTTTCTTTTGACAATACACTTACATGGGTATCCAGTGGCAAAAGGACCTGTGGATTTTCCATTTTTTTCACTTCGGGTAGAGTAACGAATGAAAATGTGTTCCCCAGATTTCAATATTCCATTCTGCATGTGCATTTTATTTCTCCAACTTAAACACAGCCCTGGAAGGGTCCCTTTTTAATGTGGTTAAAAGCACACTCTTTGTGAAACCTGCACCTAATTTCTAGCCATTTTGAGGAGGACATTTTTCAGACATGTCAATTTATGCAAGTAAATCACTCTGAAAACAGTCCCATCAACAGCACACGGAAGGGAAGGATGCTGCACATTGGCTTCTATCTTTCTAGCTCAGCAGGCAATTTGTATCATTCTATCTGTCTCCAACAAATGATCTCCATGCATTTTCCTTTTTTGGAGAAGCTCTGCACAAGCGGTGGCGTTTTCGCTATTTTGTTAGTCCAGAGGGGTCTTATCTCAGGCACAGCATGCCAGATGCCAGAAGTACTCTTCGGTAGCAGTGATTTCAACTACTCCGTTCAGTGGAATCATTTGTACATCCCCTGCTCTGAGGTTCTTTGTATTCACTCTGATGCTTGCTTTGTAAAACATTTTGCTAAACTATGAACCAAGCATTGCATTTAATCTGCCTACAAAGGCAAAATGATGCAGGCTGTGAGCTGGTGTTTGAAGTAAACTGAATCTGGGGTTATAGAGTTTAGAACTACATGTTCAGCGGCATCCCCTGTCTCTCAAACCTGTCCTTAGACAGATGAGGTCCATTCGACCATCCTTAAACAGAGTAGTATTAGCTATCTTGATCCATGCTTTCCTCATTAGCAAGCTTGTTTACTGTAACTCGTAGAGAGGTCTTGTAAATGCTAAGATGAAATGTTTTCAAACTGCTGGGCATTACGCTCATGTCATTCCTCATCTCATAAAAGAGACTGGTGGGGTCTTTGGCAGGCTAGTGGAATCAAGCCTCTACTACTCCTGGCAAAGTTCTTCAGTGTGAACAGGACAGATTGCAAACTCATATTAACTGAGCCAGAATGGAACAGTGGATTAACTAATCCAGGAGTAGACGTACTGGTGTATGAAAACAGCATTAGACATTGAAATCATGCAGTGTACATTAATGGGAGAGGACTGAGTTTGCAGCTCAAGAATTTGCTGGCAATGGGACCCAAGTGAATTAAAAAAAATGTATCTGGCTCTAGTCAGCTGGTTACCCCTAGGTGATTCCATGGAACGGGGTGCAGTGTACGCTGTAATAAACCCTAATCCAGCTGGGGCAAGGCATAAACTGGCCAGATATTTTGAAACCCTGAGGGAGGGAGGAGGCTGTCATAGGGGCTGCAGCAGCATATACCAGAAGCCCTGCAGCGGGTAATTGCAGGTTTATTTTAGATTGCATCAACTGACTTTTGCTCAGCCCTTCTGTGGGGATCTCAGTAAATGTAGCGCAAGTAAAAGAACATTTGCTCTGTAATACCCAGTTCTACAGTCCCACATGAGGGAATCATTTGGTATGTCCAGTGTGGGGCCTTTTCCCTTTACTGCTAGCTAGGGTGTCTTTAGTGCAGTTGAATGCTATGTAAAGCTCTTACAATTCTCTAATCAGACAATTACAATGAGGGGAATAAATAAATTCCCGATGCCTCAGGGCAGTTTTCAGGAAAACGGCAGTAGCTGTTGTTTTGGCCTGAGGCTCTGGTCAGTCCGAATTACAGCGACAGCCAATCGGAGCCCATTCTGTGTGTCTTTGTATTTTGTCACATTCTAGAGCTGCTCTTCTCTCAACACTGCTCTTTAAATCAAAACTTAAATCTTGGAAAATTACCCCAACACTAGATCAAACTAATTTTTCATTTGGGTTAGAGCAAGGTATCTGGTGGTGTATAAAAACTAGAGTTAAACCCTGGCTTTGGAGTGAGGTTCATGACTGTCATGGTATGTGCAAAACTAAACCATTTGGAGAAATTGCCCCCCATAGGGTTAAATTTAAATTGATGCAGCTGGTCTTTAAGATCCTTGGTCCCAGCCTGCCTCATTATCTCTCTGATCTTTCAGTGCTGCACACTGCTTTGTGAACTCATAGATCCCAAGCTGAGAATGTTCTCCCTCTACCAAAAAGGGCTAGATTGTAGGCCTCAGGTCACTCTGCATTCTATTTCTTGTGGAATACATTACTCAGACTCTGACTAGGTTTCAGGCATCTCTTAAAAGCCTATTGCCTTTCCCAAGCCTTCCCTGGAAATTAGGCTCCGTGTTGGAACTTGGACACCGAGGCTGGGTACTTGTCTGGTGGTCTCCATGACCTTCTTTTTTTTCTTTTTCTTTCTTTTCTTAGGTTGTTAATTTATGTATTACATTGTAGCTGTTATCCTTTTCCCGAAAGTATTTGGGGAGCTTTTCTTAATATTTGCTGCTTTCCTCTGCTTTTATAGCTTGTTATAAACCGCCTTGATGCTCTGTGACGGGCAGTAAAGAAAGGGAGATAGTTTAGAAGCTCTATTCGTGAGCTGAACGTCTGAAAATGGACATATAGATGTGCAAATCATGGACACATCCCTGGAGCCATTTTAGAAAGCCTGGAATATAGATGTTGCCGGTGCGAGAACATCCAGGTAGCATGGGAGCATGATGGAAGCATGCCTGGGGGCAGCAAGGGAGTTGCATGTCGCGGTGCAATTTCAAAATGGCACAAGCATGTCAGGTTCTGGTTGTTGTGGTGTCCATGCCTATACCTGCTCCTGACCACAAATAAGGTGCAAAAAAGTTCACTTCTCATGACTGCAATACTACCAGGATGAAGAGCAAAATGCACTTACATCACAGTGATTAATATTTCCTGGACAAAGAAACCTGCCCGTAAATACATACAGCACCACTGCATATCTGAGTATCTGAAACGGCAGGGCAGGACGTGCTGGTCTCATGATACAGACGCCTCCTTCTGATCTACGCAGGCCGGAGCATTCAAGTACCTGGTTCTGTAGACATGTGGTTCCAGGATGTCCACATTTATAAAATGGCCTACACCTGTGCCTGCATCTGCCCTTGCTATCTGCGCTTACTGGGGCATTCATTTTTTGTGGTGGCAATGCAATGTGCACCTTTGAGTCCACTGCTGACTCCTGACAACTCAGTAGCCCTGGGTTTTCTTGGCAAGGTATGACCAAAGGTAGATTGCCAGGCCTTTCTTCTGAGGCATTGGAGGGCAAAGTGACTTGCTCAAGGCCACAAGGACTTTGGGGTGGAGATGGAGCGATTTCTGAAGTCACGGTTGCCACTTCCCTGATTTTTGGCAGTTCCGCTCTAGACGTCCCAGATTTTTCCTACACGTCCCCTTTAAAATGCTACTTCAGATGTGTAAATAGTTATTTCATTTAGTTGGAAAGGCACCGCTTAAGCTATCAGTAACCATACCAACCACAGTGGCTCATATGAGGCTTCGGGGGGGGGGGGGGAGGGGGTGGAGTGGGAGAATTATACTTAGAACTAGGGGACCATATCAAAAAAGGACAGCTAGAATCAGTCTGTGAGTTATTCCTCTTGCATGCACAGGCTTCTTAAGAAATAAAAACAACAATTAATGCATGCAAGAAGGTGAAACGCATGGAACTAGTTGGTCAATATGTTAAGGAGGTCATTTTAAAAGCATCTCCATGGGTCAATAGTGGCAGCTACACATATAAATGATGATTTCCAAAAGCCAGTGTTTACACATGAAGGTTGCCAGGATGCAGGAATGCGGGCTGAAAAGCAAGTATTTTATGTGGGAATAGACACAGCTGTCTTTTGAAACATATGCACTGGCATTTGCACCAGCTCAGAGGCATGGAAAAGTAATGGTTACCTGCTTGTTGGACTTGGAGGGGGGGGGGGTCTCCATCACCGACTGAGGGGGCAAAAGTACAAACCTCAAAAATGCTGATGACCACATTGGTCCACTCTTCTCTTTAACTGGCTCCTCTTGTAGTGTAGCTTTCTAAAAGGGAACACTCAACTAGGCGCTGGCAAGTTTACACATGTGTTGCACAAGTGGCACATGTGCATGTACCTGCTGGAAACTACAGGTGTAAGCCCCGACTAATGCCACTGTAGATTCGTGAAATCACTACTTCCAATGAACGTCCTGGAAAATACACGTGTGTATATAGGGATTTTGCAAAAGGCTTCACATGAGGCAGAACCTTTTGTAAACTACAGGGGGAACTGAGCATACATCTCCATTCCTATCTCAATGACCTATGTTAGAGGGTCTTTCATATGTAATTTAAGGCAGGGTACTTCAAAGAAAAGGGTAATAGATGCACGGAACTGTGCCCCAGAGGCAGGGATAGGAAAAATAGTATTGAATTAAAGGAGGAATGAGATAAGCAAGGCAGTGAGGGTCAAGCCGGAGATGAGGTGGAGTCTGCGGTATAATATTAAGTATGGAAACAGGGCAGAAGAGATGGACTTGAAGTTCTGTATCTGTCATTAGGTTTTCTAGGAGGATATTCAGCAGTGGCGGCTAGCACTTGTAAAGTGGCTAGCCATCATCGCTAAAGTCTAATCCTGGATATTCAATGCTGGGCCATATCCGTCCACCGGCACTGAATATCTGGGTTCGCTGCAGTACCCATCACTAGCCAGGCAGTGGCAATATTGAGCCACTGCCTGGTTAGTTGCTATGGGTAAAGTAAGGCCAGCATTTGCTACACCTTACTTTACCCACATGTAGCTAACGGCTCAATATCGCCACTGCCTGGTTAGTGATGGGTTCTGCCTCTGCTCCGCCCCTAAATGCCCCAGTACTAAGGTCTGCAAACTGCATAAATGCCTTTGAATATCCCCCTCTATTTAATAGAAAAAGAACCCCAACAAAAGCAGCTCACATATGGAAGATACTGGAGAAAAGGTTGTGTGAAAGGAGCTTAATTGTTCTCAAATTCCAGAAACAGTAGTACACTAATTAACTACAAGTCCCACTGCAGTACATAAATAAAAACAGCAAGGCCATATTTATAGATCCTTAATCTCACGGGATGCAAAAAGAACTTGTTCTCGAAGCTATAACATAGCATGTAAAAATCTATTTTATGACTCTGAATTGGAACTGATGTTGCTGTGAGCTGTGGTTTTATAAAGGTCTTTTTGGATCTCTTTACCATAGGACCTTAAACCAATGTTAGGATAGAAAAGAGAGGCAACTCCCTCTGGTAACCACCTTTTTTTTTTTCAGAAGACCTTTATTATAATTATTTACCACACAATGGAGGATTCTTCCATATGCATTCTTTATAATAAAGGGCCACGATATTCAGCGGTGGTGGCCGATGCCTGTAAAGCACCTAGCTTCTGCCGCTGAACATTAGACCCAGATATTCAAAGCTAGGGCTATATCTGGGCCCGACACTGAATATCTGTGTTGCCGAGATTGCTATGAAGCTAACCGGCCAGTGGCGATATTCAGCTGTTGCCTTATTAGCTTCAGCGGCGAAAGTTAGGCCGGCCTTTACTGGCACCCATGGATATTCAGCGGCCAACGGGATCAACGCGGTTAACATGATGGCACTTAACAACAACAACAACAGTTACGAGGATTGCTATCCAGAAAGCAGCACTGAAAATCACCACTAACTATCCCAGCTCGCCCTCCCCTCCCTATGGACCACTCTGGCACTATCCAGATAGCTCTGAAGCAATCAATGGTAGAATTCAATGGCACTATCTGGATAGGGCCACTGAATACATCTCTCAGCAGTACTTATCCGGTTTGCAGGATTTGCTATCTGGATAAGTCCCCTTGAATATCGGCCCCTTAGCTTTTAAAAGTCAGACACAATTTATTTGTAATTTACTTTTTCTTCACAGAAGTGGAAAGAAATTCTTACCGCATAGGGCCCACTATGTGAACAAGAACAACGTACCTCTAATGCACACCCCTTGGTTATCCCCACATAGTCAGAGCTGCTCAATAAGTTATATGGTGTTCGTGAAACTTCAATATCTTTCAGACATCCTGTGTATTTTTTTAAAGTCACTTCAGACCTGCAAAGAAAGATGTAAAACAACCCTTGTGAATTTTAAGAAAAGGGGATTTTGTTTTCAATGTGGAGGGAACAACATAAACATACAGGTCAATATTTAAACCCTGTGGTCATCTTATTTTTTTTTAAAAGATCGCCATGGCATTTTAAAGAATGTATAAATTTAGTGCAGTGGAACTAAGTATATGTGGAGTATAGTAACTTCCGGCAGCTATAGTCACAGTGGTGATATTCAGCCGCAATGGGGGTCGTTTTATAAGATTTTTAGGCGTGTACAATATGTATGAGTGCCTCTGATAAAATTACCCTCTCCACCTGCATAAAAATACACGTAATGACAAGAATGTAAGCATCTTTGGAGGCAGAGTCTGAGCACAGGCAGAGTCATGACTTCTAGAAAATCCATGCGTTCATACGTTCTTTACACATGAATGTTTACATTTGCTCTCGAGCAGCTGTAAATGTGCCCACTTTCAGGCTAACTATGATTTCATATGCTTTTGCTGGGCAATTTTATAAAGACACATATGTGCTTGTGTGTCTACTGCAAAACAGGCTTGAAATAGACACCTAACTGGCCTCAGAACCAAGGCCACCTGTTATAAAATTACTCTGCACATGTACAGTGATGTGTTGATGATAAGATTGCCTTTCAACAGCCCTATAGCAGCTGAATACTGCTACTTTATGTACATTTACTTTCTGCCCTGTGACCAGGGACTATATGGAAAGTGCTGAAGCGGTTTGAGCAATTTTTGCTGGCGCAATCCTTATGTAAGGGATCCTTCCAGGATCCTTACCAATCCCACATGCTTTGTGTACAGGACCGTTCCATTTGTAGCCTTAGCAGGCGGTACATGCCATAGATCTGTAACATCCCCCTCTTGGAATGGCTGCTTTGGTTCTGCCTACCCTTTATATAACCTCAGTGTACAAAATGCAAGGTGTTGTCTTTGGCCCGTGCCGTTATGGTGTTGGTTTCGGTTTGATGTGTGTGGTCTCAGAACTGCACACAGTAATCCACATGTCACACCAGAAACATATACAACAGCACCCTCATCTCCTTTTCTCTGCTAGCCATTCCTCTCCTATTGCATCCAGCCATCTTTCTTGCTTTTGTTATCACCTGTTCTTCCTATACAATACCCTTAAGATCATCAGCTATTACCATTCCCAGATCCCGCTAATCTTTCGTGTACAGAAGCATTTCACTCCCTCTACTGTACTGCCCCCTTACATGACCTTACATTTTTAGCGTTAAATCTTAACTTACAAACTCTAGACCAGGAATGGGCAAACTACGGCCCGGCGGACCTTTTAATCCGGCCCGCGGACGCGTGCGGAAATAGAAACTACAGGAGAAGTAGCGCGGTGGCAGAGCGTAACAGCCGCCTCGGATATGCCGAAGCGAAAGAGAAACGCTCAAGCTTAGAGCGTGAATAAGGGCCGGAGGCTTTACTTGTTTTTAAAATCATCCATAGGTGTCGGAGAGGGGGGTGGGTGGGGGGGGGCAGAGGGGCCGTGACCTCACACTAAAACTTTGCTGCTCCGATCGGGGCTTCGTTCTGCGGGGAGCCGATCTCCTTCAGGCAGAAGCCGGGAAAGGCCAGCGATCGCGACCTGGCAAGCAGCAGGCTGCCGGCGGGCAGAAGAGCGCTGCGATCGTGGCACAGATCCCTCCTGTCGGCCCGCGGGAGATCGGAGGGGAAGACAGGTCCGCTGGCCCAGGGGTGGAGCTTCCCCTCCGGACACAGCCTTCGGACGCCTCTGAAATCAGCCAAAGTCGGAACACTTGGCCCCACTGCTCTCTGATTGCTATCTCTTCAATGAAAGGTAAAGCTGTCTATGTCCCACGTCACCCCAAAGACGGAAACGTCCTCTCCCAGTGCCTGCCAAGCGACTGGGGATCAGGAATTGCACACGCTGAATTCAGAGAGTCCCCCAGGAGCCCCTACTCACCACCGTGTGCTCTGGCAGCAACCAGTCCCTGCTGATGAGTAGAAGCGCTTCCTTTTCACCTGCTCCCGGCTTCGGCGTTTTTGTATGTATAGGTAAGTGCGTACGCATCTCGGGCACGAATCACTCTGCTGGAATGTGCACTGACTGACTATAAACTTCTCTCATTTTATGAAAGAAATACATTGCATAAAAGTTTTGTAAAATAACTCTTTTTATGCTTTTCTACCTTAAATTAATCTAAACATTTAATGTTACAAATTTAAATTTAATTTATATTAATTCACACATACACACCGTCCATCTACTCTTGGTCCGGCCCCCGGGTCCAATATATGAACCCATTGCGGCCCTCGAGTCAAAAGGTTTGCCCACCCCTGCTCTAGACCATTCTTCAAGCTCCTCTAGATTGCTCCTCATATTTTCCACTCACTCAATCATTCCGAAACATAGACAACATATTTGAAAAGTGCTTTCATGGCTCCATGTGGGACTCTGTTTCCAATGCTGGGATTAAGAACAGAAGGACATAAGATATAACATACCGGTCAGACCAAAGGTCCATCAAGCCCGGTATTTGGTTTCAAACCGTGGTCAATTCAGGCCACAAGTACCTCTCAGGTTCCCGTAAGGTAGACAGATTCCATGCTGCTTATTCCATGATTTCCCCAGTCCACTTTAATAAAGGTTTATGGACTTTTCCTCCAAGAACCTTTAAACCCAGCTACACTAACAGCTTCTATTACATTCTCCAGCAACAAAATCCAGAATTTGATTACACGTTGAATTAAAAAACATTTTTTCGGATTAGTCTTAAATGTGCTACATTGTAGCTTCATTGAATGCCCTCTAGTCTTTTTTCTTTTTGAAGGAGTAAACAACTGATCTCTGTTTGCCCGTTCCACTCCACTCATTATTTTATAGACTATCATATCTCCATTTGGCTGCCTCTTTTCAAAACTCATGAGCCCTAACTTTTTAGGCCTTTCCTCGTAGGGGTATCCTTCCATCTATGTTATCATTTTGGTGGCTCTTTGTACCTTTTCTAATTCCGCTATATACTTTTTTAGATATGGAGACCAGAACTGCACACAATATTCAAGGTGTGGTGACACCATGGAGTGATACAGAGGCATTATAATATCCTTGGTTTTATTCTCCATTCCTTTCCTTATTATTCTTAGCATTATCTTTGCTTTCTTGGCTGCTGCTGCACACTGGGCAGAGGGTTTCAATGTGTTATCCACAATGACACCTAGATTCATGTATCAGTCATTATATTAGTTATTGCTTCCCTACTTCTTTTAAAAAATATATTTTTAAAAATCCAATTACAAAGCATGCTTAATATAGCATGAAAATTAGATAAAGGGATCAAAGTGGCAGAATTTCAGAAATTTAAGGAACGAGGAACAAATCTGAATTTGATATGTGAGGCATAGAGAACATTTGGTTGTTGAGATCTGAAGGAAACAACCCAAAGGGCTTATTATATCCTTTCAATGAATTATGTTATATACATGTCAAATTTAAATATCTTATCCTTAGAAGATGACATAAAGCCAGATTCCCAGAAGGGTACGTCTTTGCTGTCCGGACATCCCTGATGAAGACGGGCCTGTTAGGACCCGATTCTGGACCGTGGGAACTAAACGTTTCTGCGGTACACAGAATCAAACCCGAGGATGGCCTGATGTGCCCCTGCCTGCCTGCATGGATGTCTTCCCCACGGATCCTCTGGCTGCCACGGCTCGGCCCCCCTCTTCCCCGCCGACCAACCCACATCTGGCCAGCCAGGGCCTGGATTGAGCAGTGGGGACCCCCCTGCATCCAGCCCCAGCCTGGAGAGGGATCCCTGGCCATAATCACTGGGTTGTGCTGCTTATTCCACCTTCGATGTAGAATAAGCAGCATGTCCCCTTTGACCTGGCAGGACATACAGGACCATGACCTGCTGGCCTTCCCCTGCTCCGTCCAGATCCTGCCCCCTGCCAGCTCTACCCGTCCTGCTGCTCAGGACATGTGGGGAGAGCCAGAGGGGGAATCGGGCCAGGAAAGCTTGCAGGGCTGCACGTCCCGCTGGGATGGGCAGCTCTGCAACTCGCGATTCTGCATCAGGCCCATAGTGTACATAATGTTACTGTAGGCTGGAAGGATTCACACATATTCAAGCATAAGAGGATAGCGTGACTGACTATACATAGCACAGGTGACAACCATAAATGAGAATGAGGATCAAGTCCTGAAGTGCTACTCTGCTTCCTCAAGGCATTGATCAAGTTGGAAAGTGCATCTTTACAGTGTAATACAAAGGCATGTTTCCCCTTTATTCATTCCATCCCTCCCTGTCTAGCAGCTCCCCTCAAAACTTTGAAGTTGCTGTCGTGGCTCCTTCCAGTAGTCTTAACAACCGCAGTTAATTTCATTTCATTTAATTATAGCACTTATAATCCGCTTTTGCAATCAAAGATGAACAAAGCAAAGTACAAAACATTACCACATTACAATCTAAAAACACTGTCACCTCAAACTCTGAAAAACATTTCAAAGTATCCAAGTCTTCAATAATTTATGGAACTGTACATAGTCTGTGGAATCCCTAATCTCTACCGGTAAACTATAACCATAACTAAGGAACAGCTCGAGTAAAGCATCTATCTCTGATCCTCACCTGACGAAAAAAAAAACCCAGAAAGAAACAACAATATATGATGTGTGACAAATCGTAAAGATCTCACTGATGATGGGAGACTTGGTAGGTCTGCTGTCAGGATCCGGTGCGAGAGCTCTTCATGACCTCCCCCTGCCTGTCTTTACGCATAGGTTTATCTGCCCAAGCATACAAAACTAAGCAAACAGAGAATTAGACAGATGGCTGGGACCTTGTTAATAGGCACTATCGCAGTAGCAAAATGCGTATCTGTCATTCTACTTTCAGGGTTTGCAGTAACCATTGATATGGGGAGGGGGGATTTTCATTGTAAATATTCTATAGTTTTCTGTTGCACAATAAATCAAAGACTATTTCTTTTTATTCAAAGACATTTTCCTCTGCTATGACTTCCTATAGAAACATGTGTATATCCAAGTAAATTGGACAATAACTCACAACTCTGCAATGGAAAATAGGGTCCTAGCCCACAACACAAGAATGCACACACCACACCACTTTCCATCACCAAGAAGAGGTTTAAGGGGCATATCCATCATATCACCCAACAATGGCAGCTCTCTTTTTTCTTCTACTTTCTTCCTGATAGCTGTCATCTCAGCATTTAAAGGCAGTGAGCTATGAAATAAGTGGGTATAAAGTAGTTCTCTAAGGATTTTAAAAAATGCAGCCTGTATATTCACAGAAAGAGCTTTGATGGCTAGAGAAAGGCACTTTCATTAACGGCATATACCATGTGTTGACAGGCAGAGTTGATTTTCTTTTTATCACATATGCTTGATAAAAATTGTTTACTCTAAATTGCATGTGCTTTTCACTACAAATTGTATTTTTCAAGCTAATGCAATTTTAAACAACATGCCTACACCAGAAAGACGGAAGATAAGGAAAGGAGAGAACCCCCTAGGGGTAGGACAAAAATAATTGCAACATCTACTTAAATGACATTTCCCATGATAGAGGACTCTATCGCCATATAATTGCCTGTCACCTAAGTTAGATGTCTTCAGCTGAAGGTGAGGGCATCTAATGAGGACAAGGGTAATCACTCTGGTGACAGAACCCTCTAGCAAGGGAAACATTGTTTTTAGAAAATTACATTTGAAAAAAGAGACCCTATAAACCCTGTAACTTTTAATTCAGTTAAACCTTTCTCTCAAGTTCCACTGCAGCTATGAAGTTCCATTAGAGGCATCTTGTAGCAAATCTCTGCCCATCAGCTTTCTATTTTCTCATCACCATTAAGGCACAAGAAGGGGGTGATGGCAGGGTAATCTGTTAATATCAGTCCTCATGCCAAACGTCACATGATGAGGCGAGGATGGAGTTAACTCATGCATGCAAAAGAGCAATATGGTGTAAAAATTCCCTCTCCATAAGGTATAATTAGGTATTTACAACTGACGTAGTGGTCTTTTTTTGCTGGAGGGATATACCATTAAAACTGAAAAAACCTCCGCATTACAACTTGAAAGCTGAAATTGTAACTAAAGAGTGACATACAAATGTCTCAGCATGGTTATACACTCTTCAAAAGCAATGTTTCTTATTAGAGATGTATTTTATAGCAAGTAAAGGTCTCAGTTCTAATAGGAAGCCAATAGACTCAACTAAACGTCTAGCGGACTTATATCCTTGTTCACATCAGTGACCTTTTTGCAGAAGAGTGTAAATCAAAATTCGTTCAAAAATTATTAATGAATAAAGTGCTTAACTTTCAGGAAAATTGAGCTTGCATTGTCCCGACGCTGACAGACGCGCCACTTTATGCGTTTCACCCTTGTGTAGGTTTCGTCAGGGGAACTTCATGAAGCACTCAAACCCAAAAAGTCCATTCTTATTCAAAGACGGTGTTCTCAAACACCGTCTTTGAATAAGAATGGACTTTTTGGGTTTGAGTGCTTCATGAAGTTCCCCTGACGAAACCTACACAAGGGTGAAACGCATAAAGTGGCGCGTCTGTCAGCGTCGGGACAATGCAAGCTCAATTTTCCTGAAAGTTAAGCACTTTATTCATTAATAATTTTTGAACGAATTTTGATTTACACTCTTCTGCAAAAAGGTCACTGATGTGAACAAGGATATAAGTCCACTAGACGTTTAGTTGAGTCTATTGGCTTCCTATTAGAACTGAGACCTTTACTTGCTATAAAATACATCTCTAATAAGAAACATTGCTTTTGAAGAGTGTATAACCATGCTGAGACATTTGTATGTCACTCTTTAGTTACAATTTCAGCTTTCAAGTTGTAATGCGGAGGTTTTTTCAGTTTTAATAATTAGGTATTTGACAAGGTAACAGAAGGAACCGCAGAGGATGAAGAGGGCATCGGGGGAAGAAACTGTGGCGAGGAATTTAAATTCTGAGAAGTTCATGACTAATGTCTAGGCTGCAAGTGTGAAGGCACATTCCAGACAGAATGTAGAGATCTGAATTCCGATGTCGAGGGCTCTGCATCTACAATTGTACTAGTGGCTCTGCTAAAGATGGAGCCATTTCTAAAATATAAATAAAGAGGTGCAGGGACGCATGCAGATGTATAGCCACAAGAAGTGGGAGGAGCCATTTCATAAATGCATATGTGGGAAAAATCGACAGTATCTTAAATGTGTAGGTGCCGGCATTTCACAACATATACATATAAGTGCCGGCACTTACACGTGCAGCTGAGTCATCCTGCAAATCTAGACATGCAGATGTTTTTAATTAACTACTGGTGACTCTACCTTGACTTCTTTTCAAATTGGAGGGGGAAATCAACATTGGGGAATGAATTGTCTTGTTCAAAGGACAGGACAATTTTTATCTCAAAGGAAATTATGTTGGCAATTGTTTTCCACCAATTTGATAAACATTTCATGCTAGTTTGAAAACTGCTTCAAATGCATTGTGAAGTACAGTATATCACATGCACAGGATTATAGACATGGTAACAGCCAACTAGAAAATAGCCAGTCTTCTGAATGATATTCTCTTCTCTGGCTCAGAGTGTGTTACCTAGGTTGAAGGCTGGTATCTAATGATACAGCTTTTGTCTACATAATTTTCAGAAATTGTTATTAAAGGTCTAAGCTCCAGGTACCAAACGCCTGGTCTTATAGCCAAATGATCACCTTAGTTTGGCTGTTATTGAATCCCCAAACTCAACCATGTCCTCTTGCCTGGCGGAAAGGAAAACGTCAGCCAAAACATTTTCCTACTTCCGAAAACAAAACAACCTTAGTTGTAGACTATTGTCTCACATAAGAGGCCCAGAGGTTTTATCTGTCATCACTGGGGAATTTGAAAGAAGAATGGATAAAAATGCAATCAAGCATTTAGGTAATGCACACGCATCTATAGTCTACTACTGAAATGGGAAGCAAGTGAGTTTTCATAAGATTAGAATAAAGCATAACTTGGAATAGTTTATTTGCAGTTATGCGGCTAAGAATCTGAAGCTGTTCTGAGCTATAAACCCATCGCAGCAAGCAAAGCAGAATGGTTTTTGATTTTTCTATTCATCATGAGGGCTCATATTGCACCAGTTCGGCTTAAAGCTGTTGAGTGAGCCCCTCTCCCCCTTACAGTGGGAATCACTTAAAAGGACTTTCCCTTATTCTGCGCATATGGAAAAAAAATATTTGACAAAGCCTCTGCCTCGGAGGATCTCTCTCAGAAGATAACTGATGAAAAACTGATAGAATATACACTTGTGGGTCTCTCTATAATCTAAGTATGTAATCTAGACTTGTGAATGTTTAAGCGAGAAATGGGAAAAATGTATCAGACTTTTGCTGTAAGCTTGTTCCAGTTCATAAACTGTGCTTATCATTGAAAACATGCCAGCATTTTCAGTGTGAAAAACAGCGGTCTAAAGACCAGGCAATTTTTAGAGCAAAAATTGGACACATGCCCTCTACGCCTATATCACCAAAGTAACAGTGAATAATGTGCTCCTGCCTAGGATGCCATTTTATCACTGCACATTTTCTTCATGCTCAGTTTTAATACAGAAGCAGGGAAAATTGGAGAATATTGGTTTGCGTGACACAGCGTCTTGTAAAGACAGACGTCCAAAACCTGCTCTCTGTGGGCTATATGTGAATGCACAGTTTCCTTTGCTAGGTAGTGAGGTATCACAGGCATGCAGGAGATCTAGAAGTCAGAAGCTGTTCAGTCTACCATTTCCATTGGCCAAGGGCGTTTTTTACCGGCACAGTTTTCCTCCAACAGGGAAAAAAGAGCCAGTAAACAAATGTGAAGTGGTGTCTGAATGCTCATCTGGTTCTCTTCATCTTGGATGTTATGATCATAAGTTACATAAGGGAGCAATACAGTATAGGAGGTGAAGTACTTTTGTCCACTAAAGAAGAGCGGGACCTAGGCGTGGTTGTGTCTGATGACCTTAAAGTAGCTAAACAGGTAGAAAAGGCGACGGCAAAAGCTAGAAGGATGCTTGGGTGCATACGGAGAGGAATGGCTAGCAGAAAAAAGGAGGTGATAATGCCTCTGTATAAGTCTTTGGTGCGACCTCATTTGGAGTATGGTGTGCAATTCTGGAGACTGCACCTTCAAAAGGATGTGAACAGGATGGAGTCGGTGAAGAGGGTGGCTACTAAAATGATTAGTGGTCTTCATTATAAAGCATATGAGGACAGACTGAAGGATCTTAATATGTACACCTTAGAGGAAAGGTGGGATAGAGGTGATATGATTGAGATGTTTAAATACCTCCGTGGCATAAATGTTCAGGGAGAGAGCCTCTTTCAATTGAAAGCAAGTTCTGCTACGAGGGGACATGGGATGAGGATGAAGGGAGATAGATTCAGGAGTGATATGTGGAAATATTTCTTTACGGAAAGAGTAGTGGATCTGTGGAATAGTCTCCCAGTGGAGGTGGTAGAGATGAGGACAGTAACTGAATTCAAAAAAGCATGGGACAAACACAGAGGATCTCTAAAGGTAAAGAGGGGACTGTTGTAGTTGTTGTTATGGAAGGACAGACTAGATAGGCCATGTGGTCTTTTTCTGTCATCATGTTTCTATGTTTCTATGTTTCTACCCAGTATTACTTTGTTCTTATTAAGCGGCTGTTCAGCTTGATAGACAGCTCTACTTAGAGACTGAGATGTGCACTTTTCAAAAAAAATCACACGTATTTTTGCAAACTTGTGGGATACCCACGAGACTGTAAAAATTAGTTTACATGTTTTTTTTGGTTGAAATGGATAGTAAAATGGATAATAATTCCAGAATCAGTGCAAATGGACAGTTATATTGGAATGGATAGTAATTCCAAAATCAGAGCAAAATCCACAGTGGACCTGCAAAATTCAAAGCTCTCTATGGCCAAAAAGCAAAAAGAGGAAAAGTTCTGGCTGGATTTTTATTTTCATGCAGATTCCGTGCAAATCCTCATAAATATTTTTGTAAAAAAAACCAAACGACCGAAATTTATCTGGGTTGAATTTAATACAAGAGTGCACATTTCTACAGTTTTGGACTAGTAATGTCTGCAAACAATATTTTTAAAGCTTTTGCAATCAGATTACGCCTCTGGTAGAAGCCCAACTAGGTACACAATCTCCAATGCAAATGTGTCCTCTGTGGATGGGAAAGGGGGTGATAAGTTAGAAATAAAGAAGAACTCCGCAGTGACATCATGCTTATATTGTATATAGTTACCCCAGTGTAAAATCCAAGTTGTATTACCTGTTCAATGTAAGTACACAGCAGGCCTTCCCTGCTATGTACAAGACTGTTATCTGTAGACCACACTGATTTTAAAGAGCGCGGTATATAAAAGCGTAAAATAAATAAAATGTGGCCTTTGTAAATTTTTATTCTGGCATTTCTTTTTTTTTCAACATCTCTTACTCTTACATCTGTAACTGTTTGAAACACCCCATGCAATTTACCCACCATTCGAAAATCATCTGTAAAGGGACCTTTGGATTCTTTCCTGTGTTCCTCTGAACAGAAAGCATAAGGAGAATGGTTAGTGTAGAATGGAATGAGCCATTTGTCTATGGTTCTCCCCTCTAGGAGAAACCACAATGGTACAGCCCAGGATTGGTCAGTGTGTTCACCAGAAGATTCTGGAGAGCTGGATTTGGAAGGCAGAAGGAGATGGTTAGTATCATGTCCCCTAGGAAAGGAGAAGTTAGATTCCTGTTCCTGAGTGCCTTTGGAGCTGGAGGATGGGGAAGTCTGTGTTTTGCCTTTAATGTCCTGTAGTGGATGCAGAGAGCCATGCACTGAGTTTCTGTAGAGGCGATCTTGATATCCAATGAAACAGTGTTCCTGAGGGAGTTTGAAGAGGAGAGAAGGACACAGGCAAACCAGTGCTTAATCCCGGATTCTTCTGTAAGTATCCAGATTAGGGATTCCACAGACTATGTACAACTCCATAGTAGTCCATAAGAAAAGGTGGCCTAGACGTTTATGGAAAAAGGATCAAACCTCTATTATGGTTCTGTACTTGTATGCTCTGAAGCTCTCACTATGTCCCATATGAGGAATCATTTATCAGAAAGACTTTGAAACATCATTATCTTATTTGCAGAGTCTCCTTGAACTAGTAACAGTACACACCGGGCCCTGAAGTGGAGATCCATGCCAGGTTTTGCCTACATTGCATTAGACTTGGGCCTAGAATGAAGTGAGCCCCTAACCTAACCTATAATGGTTACCCAGAAAAAGGTTTCTCCTGACCTTGCACTTGCATGCTAACTTTAAGGAAAAGTCTTTTTTTTATCATCTCATGATTGTGAATTGCATTCTGTTTGGAAGAATTAGACCCATCCTCTGCCTAGCAGCATACCCAGTACACAGGACGTTCTGATGTGCTGTCAGACAATTGCTCTTGCGATATTGAATTCGGACTAGACACAGATTTCCTCCAGCAGATTCCTATTTCTAACTCAAAACAAAGCCAGCATGAGCAGCGCAGCTGCGGGGGAAGGCGATCAAGGTGCGTGGTGTGTGCAGCGTGCATGAAACCAGCACTAAGCACTTAGGAGATGCTTCTGTTATATCAGCAGGTGCAGCGCTCTGATTTCACAGCCCCGAGATAACAGCTGGATGTAAACCACAACACTGGGAAACTACTGTCGCACAGCAGCCTAAGCAGAACCAGCCTTGCTCCACACATGCACTTCAAAGAGGCATGCAGAAAAGAGAGAGTTTTCATTTTTACCTGGCTTTCATACTGGGTAAAATAAAAAGATAAAAAAGAAATTGTTTGAACTATATATGCTCAACTTAAGCAAACAGCATCAATTACAAAACTTCAAAGAATATCGCACTAAAAATGTTTTTTAACCACCTTGTATAAAACAGATGGCAGAAATGAATGTTGAACTTCAGTTAATTCATATAATTACTGTACTTAAGCAGCATTCATCATTTAAATGTAAGAATCCTGTCAGAAAAGCATTAATAATCTAAAACTTAAATCATTTCAGGTTTCATTCCAACAAGAAGAACATATCAGACTACAGAGATCAGGATTAACACACAGACGTCAGTAATGAAAGCTAAGTGTGTAACGCATTTGCGGCATGGCTGGTAAGATAGAGATGAAAGGGGTGTTTTCTGGAGCCACTCTTCCTTCTCCGCTCTATCCCTTCATCCCCATCTCCCACCCCATGTTCTGCTTGTCTCATGTACATTTTTATTCACAGATTTGGTGAAATGTTAATTACTTACAGCTTTCCTCAATTAAAGTTTCCCATCTCTCAATTAAGTGTATCTACAGCCCTATCAGGTTAGTCCTTCCTACTGTTTTGAAAGTGTTTGCTTCAATTGGAGGAGTAGTTAAATGTTCCTTTTCTAACATCTGTCCCGAACTTCTTTTACTCGTGTCAACCGTGGTACATATTCCATGCCTGAGCTCTCTTTTATCTATCACGTCTACAACACCACGTTTGATGAAAATCAAAATCTTTAATTTAATCCCACTACAGCCAACTAGTTTAAACTTCCTCAGTCATAGCCATAGTTTTATAACTCATTCTCCTATTTGTGTTTTGTGGTAGGTCCTGTCTGTCCTGACTAGATCGTTAAGCTCCAAGGAGTATGGACTACCGTTTGTATGCTGTGTGCATCTGCTATGCACTACAGATACTAAGAGGTATGTTTACTAAATGGTGTTAAGGGAGCATGTCTTTCCGAGCAGTAATGACAGCGATAAGGGGTTACCGTGCGGTAAGTGTGCTGGGTGTGTTACAGGTCTCCGGCGTTAATGGGTGGTATTCGACACTTAACGTGCGGTAACAGGACATGCTGCATTAAGGTGTCTTGCATGCACCTTAACGCAGGAAAGCCACTGAAATGCTTAAAGTGGGGCAGGGAAGCCATTGGAGAAGGTTTGGATGCAAGCACAATTTGTAGCTGATGGAGTTGACTCACTTGATGCCTGGCAATGTGACAGTATGTGTGATAAGCATGTTTGACTGTACAGCAGGCCTGTGCTGTTGACTAGGAGAGATAGGCGGCTGCCTAGAGATGCTGGTCAGTGTGGGTGTTGACAGTGTCACGAGTTGGTGGTGGTGGCAGCAGAGTCAGCGGACGGGATGCAGAAGTGGGGGGTGCTGTGACAGGGGTATAGTCCGAGATGCTCCTGAAAGCATACACGGTGTTGTAAGTTATATTATAGTGTCTGTGAGGTGTGGACATGTATCCAGATGGACTGTCAGTGTGTGACATGCCATAGGCCAGGACAGTATCTGGGTGGAGGCAGCATGTTCCTGATGTGGGCAGCAAAGTGAGGATTGTCCATGAGTGCTCATATGGAGCAGTCACAGGAGAGGTGTACATGATATGGCTAATTGCTGCAAATGACCCTTGATGGCCATGGTGGGGCAGTTTACTGGCTGTGCCAGTAAGCTGCTCCACCTTGAATCCCCCTGACCTCAGTGAGGAGGCCAGGAACCACTGCTGCCCCAACCATTGAGGACTAACAACTGACTACAGCACACACAGTAATACTACCCCTGCTGCCCTTCACTAGGCTGTGTCAGCCAAGCGCAAACCAACTGCGGTTGGTCTGCTGGTCAGTACGAGCACCCTACATTGGGATAGACAGCATTGACACAGCATTTTTCTCAGTGACTGGCATCACCAGACAGAGACTGCATCCACATCACTGGAGCCAGACATTATAATAGCTCCATGTGGATAGCCATGCCATTTTGGTCATAGTGAGAGTGCCATCTCAGCATGACATGCAGTGGCCACCAGTCAATGCACGTGCCAGACAGGCACAATGACGTCTCAGCCATTGACCCTACCATTGTGGCAGACACATCCAGGCCACTCTGCGTTGTTTCAGGCAATATCCACAATCCTTTGCCTTACATTATTCACATTTTCAAACAAAGGCTGGGAAAAACTTGGACAATGTGAGCCAAAGTGCAGTGCAGAAAGCCACAGGACAGAGGGGATCCATACACACACACGCATACACTATGCAAAAGTGGGGATGGTTGGCATTCCTGCATGCCACTCCTATTTGAATGTCAGCTCAAGGACTGATAACGTGTGTTCTGTGTGCAGGCACCATTAGTGTGCCTTGGCCTCACCACATGTTGTTACTGTCCGATCAGTGTGCTATTAGCCTCCAACCAGCTGTGGATTATAGAGCCTATCAGTGCTGCTGGTGGGTGTTTCCACCCTTGCTGGCCACCTCTTTTGACATTCTGGAGATGCACTTACACTGTCAGCTAAACTTTGTCCACAGGAAGATGCAATACAGAAACCTCAGTAGGGACCTGAACCTATGACCCTCTGCATATATACACACTGATCATGTGCGTTGCACCATAGTGCTGCCATATGAGGATAACAGCCCCTGTTGCTGACATGCTAGCCTTTGGCACATGCTGCAATGTGCATGGCACACAGGACTAGGACAGGGATTTTGTCTGCTGCAGGCTGGTGCCGCTGCCCATGCAATCACTACCACCACACCATGCAGACGTGCCCCTGTGTTGTCAGTGGTGGTGGTGAGCAGTCACAGCATATTTATTTTATTGAAAAGGATTTATATACCGCTTTATCCTGAAATCAAAGCGGATTACACAGCAAACCAATCAAGTGGCAAGGTGCGTGGGTGTGGGCATGCAGTGATAAATCGAGGGGTGTGCATGTGTGTGTGTGGTGTGAGGTTGATTGTGTGGTGAGCTACATACAGTATGAGCTATGTGCAAGAACTATTTACATTTTTACATTTTGGTGGCAGAGAGGGAGTTTGTTTGGACAGTTCATGTGATGTCCTTGTAGTGTTCTGTGAAGAGCGTAGTTTTTAACATCTTCTGGAAGTCTTTGAGGTCTTTTCTTGATCTCAGGTTGTCGGGGAGCGAGTTCCAGAGCACGGTAGTGGCCCAGGATAGTGCTCTTCTTGAAGTGTCTTTTCTTGTTTTAGCAAAGGCTCTGGGTATGATGATAGTGTCTGATGTGCCTCACCTTTTGGGTCTGATGCTTGGGTCAGGTCTAATGAGGGGTTTCAGTGATTAGGGTAATTGGTGGTCATCATTGAATTGTTCAATGAATAGGGTGGTTTTTAGTAGTTTCCTGAATTCTTTTATATCTGTTGTTGATTTTAGTTTATCTGGGATGACATTCCAGATAGCAGGGACAGCAAGAGAGAAGGCTCTCATGGATGTGGATTTGTTGGTTCTTGTAATTAGATTGGGTGTTGGTATATTGTTTTTGGTGCCATTTATGTCTGGTCTTTTGCTTGTTTTGGTTCCGATAAGTTCATGTAGTATTTCTGCTGACATGTTGTTTTTAATTTTGAAGATGATTAGTGCTGCTTTATATTTTACACGTGATGATATCGGTAGCCAGTGCAGGTCATGTAGTATTGGGGTTATATGGTCTTGTCTTGATGCGCTAACAATGATGCAGGCAGCAGTGTTCTGTATTATTTGTAGTTGACGGGTGGTTTGTTTGGGTAGACCTTGGTATAGTATATTACAGTAATCCAGTACAGGTGTAATGATTGCCTGGCATACTGTGCGGAAGTGTTCTTTGTTGAGGAGAGGTTTTAGTCTCCGGAGCGTTGCGAGTTTGAAGTAGGCTGTTTTGGATATCTTGTTTATATGTGGTTGGAGGGTGAGCTGCTTGTCTAGAATCACTCCAAGGTATCTAACTTCATCTTTTATTGTAATCGGTGTATTGGATATGTTGATAGAGGTAGGATGAATGAATGTGGTGTTTCTTGTTATGATGATTGCTTCAGAATTTTTTATATTGATGTTTAAGTTGTTGTTATTTAGCCAGGTTGTGATTTCTTGAATGCAGGTAGATATGGTAGTATAGTCTGGTGAGTCCAGTTGAATAGGGGAATATGCCATGATATCATCAGCATATATGGTGTATTGTATCTTGTATTTGTTAAATTTATTTATTTATTTAGACAGATTTGTATCCCACCTTATCCTTCAATGAAAGTGGTCACAATACAAGTGGAAGGTTACAAATAACATAGGGTAGATAAGACTTTAACAGATAAAACTAAGATGAATTAATGTAAAAAATGGGCCTATTGGTAAAAACTATTAATTATATATCAAATTATAAGTTTCAGAAAATAGCAGGTTCTTCAAGGCCTTGCGAAAATCTTTGATATCAGTCATAATTCTGAGGTCCATCGGGAGAGAGTTCCAAAGTTTGGAAGCCAGTAAAGAAGGAGCTCTTTTTGAAGTTGCTTGTTTAGTCCTACAGTATTCATCAGGGGTACTAATTATGTTGTCATTATTGGTGCTGCTTCTTCTTGGTCTATTGATAATGTCTCTAGTTATAATATTTTGTAAAGCATCTGCTGACAAATATAAATAAATAAATATATTGCAAATAGGTTGAATATAGATGTTGAAGAGAAGAGCTGATAGTGATGAGCCTTGAGGAACTCCTTGAGTAGTTTTGAAGGAGGGTGCTGAACTGAGGTTCCCAGAATTTAATCTCTGCTGTCTGTCTTCTAGGTATGACTGAAACCAACCCTTTGAAGGCCTACTTTAAATTTTTAATCCACATTCTGCAGCCTAGTTAATTTTTGCATATTTCAGGAAAATTGTACCCGTTTTATTCAATATGTTCTAATAGTGATTTTCCTTCTGCTATGGTCATGTATTATATACCATTTGATAGGAAGATTTAGTCAGAATTTTGGATCCCAAGAGTTTTGGGCTCGGCCTGGAAAGGGTTAATGGTAGTATCTTGAAGGCCAATCTCCCTTAGATGCGTCAATAAGATGTGATGGGAGACTGTGTCGAAGGCTGATGAAATATCTATAAATATTAATAAGAAGGCCTGCTTTATATTGTCTATTCCTTTGATTATGTTGTTGAATAGATGTATGTACTTGGAGTTAAAACACGGAATGAAGACATAGGCATGGTCTGTCCTCTCATATATTCCTCTCCATCCAGGAATATTATTAAGATTCTACAGAGAGAGTGGCACTTGGTACAGTTTCTTCCTGCATTTCAAAATTTAAAACTTACTGTGGCACATAAATGCAACGTTAATTTGCATAACCTTTTGGTACCTTCTGCTTTCACTGAAAGAAAGTTATTGTCTAAATTTAAAGGGCAATTCCAATGCGGTAAATGTTCAGTATGTTTAAACTCTTTACCTATATGCAAGTCTTTTGTCCATCCTTTCACTAATCAGATATTTTATATTGATGACTTTGCCAGTTATGAAACGAAGAATGTCATTTATGTAGTTCAGTGCCCCTGCAGAAAATTATATGTAGGTAAAACTACCCGTAGTATAAGAACCAGAATAGTGGAACACAAAAGTTGTATAAAACGTGAACTGGTTGACAAACCCTTAGTCCAGCATTGGTTAGATGCTCACCATAAAATTATGGATCTAAAGTTTTTTGTTATTAAAAAAGTGAAGGCTAACTGGAGAGGTGGAGACACTCATAAAACCATCATGAGACTTGAGCAGAGATTCATTTTTCAATTAATACTATGGCTCCCGCAGGATTGAACTTAGATAGAGATTTGTCAGTTTTTCTTTGATCTACAATTTTGGTTTCATAGTCTCTTGTTTACATCTCTTCTGATGGATCCTTTTACCTATCAATCCATCCCTGTTCCTTTGAGTCTTACCTCACGTTCTCGTGTTTAACTGGTTTTCTGACCATCTCCTTTCCACTGACATTAGTCTTTTAATTGATTTTACTCCCTTTTATGGTTGTTCTGCGGGGTGTTATGTTTCTTATTATTTACTTTCTATTTATTATATATTTTTTATTCATTTCTTTTAACATTGTCGTCACATTATTATATCCTTTGTTCGTCATGAAGGCATTTTATTCACAAGGTTTGGTTCCTTTTAAATTGATATTTGTTTTTTGGTATGCCTATTGTATTTCTCTTTATGGGTGACCTATAGGTTGTTATGCCTTTAACTATTCATTTATTTATTTTTTATAGCGTTGGTATACAATCCCATTCTTTGTTACCTTTGTTTCTTTACGAGATCCTTCGTTTTTAGTTTACCATTGTATTTTTATTATGTGTTTGTCTTTATGTATTTATATATACCACAATCCTGATCATCATTTGCCCATATGCCCTTGACCCCTTCTGTTGGGTTCCACTTGTTACGATTACAATTGTTAATTCTTATCTAAAAGGTTTGTTGTAGTGCATAATCTGTGGTTTCACACAGTTTTTAAATTCTCCCCCTCTTCCAGCTTGCACGATCCTGGTTGTATTTTTATTCTTCCTTTACAAGAGTTCCCCCCAACGTGTTTACTCCGTCCTTTTTTATCTCTTGTTTTTTTAAAGGTTTGTTGTAGTGCATATTCTAGTTCTCTTATATATATTTTTACACTGTTTTGAAAGTTCCCCCCTTTTGTCAGCTCATATGATCCTGGTTGCATTTTTATTTTTCATTTATTCTTCTTCACAATGGTACCTTCATTAGTCCCGCCAGACGTTTTTACTCCGCCCCCTTTTTCCTTTTGTTTTTTAAGCGCATGTGTCGGCGTTTTTTTAGCCTGCTGCGGGTCTACAGAGCATAGACGGCAGCTCTAAAAAGGTAACTTTTCCTTCATGGTCACGGGATTTTTATGTTATCATCATCATAAATTTCGATGTATATCCTTGGATTGAAGGTTTTTTAACGTTATATGATGCAATTTTAACCCGGTATCATCCCTTATGCATGCAGTTTACATATTTGGTCCCGACTGAGTTATACATTCGGTCTTTTTTAAACTTTGTGTATTTTTAGATACTGGTTTCAATTTTCACTTTCTTTATTTTTTATGGCCTCATGAGCACATTTATATTCACTAGCGCTATGACACATCCTTTATGTTTTAAACTCTATGCACCATTGTTGGTGACATTCTTTTTTTAACTTTTTTAACATTCTTCTGTTTACAATTGCATCACCCCTTTTTGCCTTAGAAGTTCGATTCTCTCTTAATATACGATTTCTGAATTTATTTATTTGTCCCTTTTATGTATGAAGTCCATGTGCATCAGCTTTTTTGTATTAGTTCCTGATTTTTGTAGTATTATGTCACGTATTGACACATCTGTTTGCTGTGCTATGTATTTTAACTGGTTTCCCCCCCCCCCCCCTTTTTTAGCTATATTGGTTACTGACTAACTCCTGCCAATTTTATTGATTATATCTCCTGCACTGTTCGTTGTCATACCAAGTTATACATTTCATGTTTACTCCATATCCTGCCTCCTCCCTCTTTCCTTTTTTTCCACTTTTTTGATTGTTTTATCTATTTATTCATATGTATATTTATGCCATATGTCATTTTAACATGTTTCTAATCAGTCTATTTATGTTTTTTAGTGTAAATGTTTACCTAGACATTCTTATAACAGCATGAAGTAAGACTTTTCTCACTTCCTTCAACAGAGGTTGGTATTTATGTGCATTTATTTATAAGTATCTACACATTTACACGTTTTTATATTTGTCTTTGGTCCTGAGCATACCAGTTTTATTTGGTTTTACATTTTATTACTATTTGTTTATTGTTCTATGATACTATTTAATTGTATTTATTGTACTTATTTAATGGTTTGTTGTCTGTTCTTTTATAATTTTAAATATTTGTACATTTATGTTTTTAGTTTTTGCCTGGCTAGCCCCTGACGAAGGGTGACGAAACACGGCCTGTGTCGGGCAGTCAAAGGCTCAATAAAGGACTCTGTCTTTCCATTTATCACGCCTTGGACTGGTTTGTGTCTTCTGTTGGGGCATTGGGGGGTTGGTATATCAGGCAGATGGATAGATGTTTGTTTTCAGTGTTGATGAATTCGCAGTGTTTGGAGCTTTTGGAGGTTGCTGTCTTGAGCCTTAGGTCTGTTCGGGCAAGTATTAGTACTCCGCCTCCTCGTTTGTGGGTTCTGGGGCAGTTATATGCTGTGAATACTGGTGGTGTTATTTGGTTCAGTATTACCTGGTCTGTGTTCTTGAGCCATGATTCAGTAATGCATAGTATGTCAATGTTGTTTTCATGGATATAGTCGGTAATAGTGTTTGTTTTGTTGCAGATTGATCTTGCATTTATCAGATTTATGTTTATGCGGGTGGTATGTTTGGTGTGTGGTTGAGGTGTGGGTGTTCGTGATCATAGTTCTATTGTAGTGTATCTGGTAGGTCTTTTGTTGGGAGATTTGGATGTGTGTATAGGTTGGTGGATGGTAGGGAAGTATGATATATATATAGGTGGAGTTTGTAAGGCTGTGAAGTAGGTAGTGTAGTAAAATGCATTTGTTTGGTAAGAGCATAGGGTAAGAATTAGTATTATGGTGTATATTTTTTGGAAGAATGTTCTTTTGTACATTTGCTGTCCATATAGTAGTTTGTTGTCGGCGTGAGGGGGTTTATTTTTCATGTTAGTGTCCTCCGTGTGGGGTGGGTTACTCACAGTTGGTTGGTGATCTGTGTTAGTCTGGAGAGTTGGTGTCCTTATTGCACTCGTCTTGTGGTGTACATTGTTTTGTGTGTTGTTTTATGCTCCGGGGCTCCTGCCTAAAGGCCACGCCAAAGGGTCCTCTAGCGAGGCCCTCAGGCACGGGCACGCCAGGCGCAGGCACGCCCAAACTGTTGAAGCCCTCTGATTGGGCACTTGTTGGGGAGGCGTGGAGCAGCCTGGCTCGACCCTTATCGATCGGGGGAGCCTGCTGAAGTGGCCGGCATCTGTTTCCACGCCCGATGGCAGCCTCCCTTTAAAAAAACATGCGGGTTGGGAGGGCGCCTTGGGTTGGGTGGGTGCCTTGGGTGCAAGGCCCGGATGGGGGTTCAGAGGTACACATGGAGAGCCACGCAGTCCCCAACACCAGCTGACTATGCAGGAGCCCCATCACTGCCTGCCATCCTCGGGTGGAGGATGGCAGCCACTGCTGTGGTAGTTCCCCAGGCACCTGCATTTTCCAACTACCTGGAGGGCTACAGCTTCAGGCGCTATCATTCTTTTCCTCCACAGTTGGGTTCAGTGGCACTGTGAGGGGAGCCTGCTGGGTTCTCTGCCTAGGGTGCCATGTCCCTTGGACCGCCCCATATGGCAGATCTCCTTTCCACAACTGCCATATGTCTGTGTTTTGCCAAAGTCACTGTGTGATCATGACAGACATCACAGATGGTGCAGATTGGGGGATGCCCCTATATGTGGAGGTTACAACAGTGGGGCCCATTTAACCTGGGGGACAGATGGCTAAGGGGAGATATGCTGGGGGGTCTATGCATTACTGAATGGGGTGGAATGGGTAAATGTTGACGGTTATTTATGCCATCAAAATGTGGGTGGACAAGGGGACAGGCAATGCCGCTAAAGCATAATGTATTCCAGACCGATAGAGGCATATAGTTTGTCAGGCAATGCATAGGAAATCTTTGGCACTCCAGTCACGAAGATGTCATATAACTCATATAACTGTGCTTAGAGAAGATTTGGTTAGGTTCCAGGGGAACGGTCATTGCACCATTATGCAGGGGTACTGCGGATCCACAGCTTGCCCCACTACAGGCATCTTTGAACATGGGTACATTTTAAGGACCCAATTAAGTACTTGTGAACATGATTGTCTACTCTGGGACAGAGGATATGTGGCTTGACAGACCATGATCTAACCCAGTATGGCATATCTGCGGTTCCTCTGTTCTTATGCCACTATGTGCCACCTAGGCAGCTCCATGGTCTACAATGTCCACCTGTACCTACCACTGCATGACCAATGTGCCACTCCCTTTGCTCCATTGGCAGCATCCGCATGGTGCCCTTTCCTACTATCACTGTCATCACTGACTCGGGCTCCCTTGTCATTTCATCACACTGCTCATGTTTAACTAGGCTCTCTCCCCTCTGCAGACATCCTTCCACAAGATTTTACATTGCGGTATGGTTACAGGCATTAAGGGGCTCTTAGGGGTATTAATGCAAGGGGCGTTAAAGCAACACACGGTGTTACCGCCCCCTCTCCGCCCACTTTCCGCCCCTTCACGCTGGCTCTCTGCCTCCTGTTCCCTTTAAGCTGCAGGAGCCTTTTATGCACAAACATGTATGCCGTTACCACATGTAAATAGCACACTTGCTCCCTTACCACCATTTAGTAAACATAACCCTATGTGTTGCATGTTTCACAATGTGTGTTTCATATCATACTGTTCAGTATAAGCTATGTTGTTACAATCGAGATCTTATATAAACCTCTTAATAGGGGTTTGCACAGGGAAGATAAATTCAGTTAGTTTTCTTTTTTTTCATGAATTTTTCCCAATTCTTGGTTAGTTTCACATAGTCATTTGTGTGCTAAATTGATTCAACATGCACAATTGGCTTAGCGTACCTTAATTTGCAAGTTGGTGTAGGTTAAATTAATTTAGCGTGCACTAAATTTTTTTTTAAGATGCACTAACACACAGAAAGCACATTAATAAATATATATCTCTGCTGTTTAACAGGAAGAATTACGATTCAACAGCCCTGAATTAGCCTATAATCACTACTGGATCTAGGTGACATTCAAGTACCATTACCTTAAGTTTCTCAGTGTTGGTAATCCACCAAAATATATTCTCTCATCTGCTTTCAGGTTTAGGCCAAAGTTGCTGCCAGTTGAAGTTGTGCCGACGCTGTCTTCTTCATTGCTGTCTATATCCACAATCGATATATTGGCTGGAAAACAGATGTGGAAGATAGAGAGCAGTATAATGAGAAAGAATATGAACTACTTTAACCCAGAAAATTGTTCCTATAGGAACTATTTTCGATTTCTAACAGCTTGGCGCTATGCCATATATTCAATTCTATATTGATTCACCATGTAAAGTCTAAACATATAAGTCTTTGTTTAGTGCTTAAAAGATGCTCGGGGAGGAGGGGGGGGGGGGCAAATGGAGCTGGGAGAGTAACTCTGAAAGAAAGTGTGACTTCCCTGACAACATTAATTAACATAATCAATGCAATGCTTAATGGATTCCTTTGAACAGGAAATGAGCTCTTGTCTCACAGTGAACCACTGTCACTTGCATCTTCAGCATCGTATAAAGTCTGTGAGCAGACAGGAATGTGTGCGCCCTTGTCTTTCCGCAGCTGCTCCTCCCTGATTTACGCTATTAAGGACCTTTCATCCATTTTAGGGGTAATTTTCTAAAGCTGTTTCCACGTGTAAAGCATGTTTTATATGCAGACACAGGCTTTTATAAAATTGTGTGTGTGTAGACATCTGTAAAATGTTGGTGCGCCAAAAGATTGCCATCTGTATAGTAACTCCTGGGGCACAGCTTGAGTGGAGCTAGGGTGGCGTTGCAATATGTGGTGGAATGGCAGACAATATCACATTACTGTCAAATGGAGTTTAGACCGAGCCAAGTGGGGACCTTTGTGAGTAACACAAAACCCTGCAAATAAGCTATATCAGAGTGTATGTACAGGGCTGGTGCAAGGATCGGAGGCACTTTAGGCGGACCCTCCATCCTGCCACCACCCGCTCCCTATTGGCACTGCTGCCACCCTTTTCCAGGACCGCAAGCAGCAACAATAGCAAGGGAACCATAACCCAGCGCTTACCCAAGGGTCCAGCGCTGCATCCCAGTTCTTGCCTGCTATTATCGGCCACTTCCCTTCCTCCCTCTGATGCAGACTTCCGGTTTGTCTCACCCAAGTGACCCTTAGCATGTTTCAAACCCCTTGCTAAAGATTAGCGCATTTTAGTGCACATGCCCCTATGTTAAGAGTAGTTACTCACCTGTAACAGGTGTTCTCCAGGAGCAGCAGGAATCAGTCCTCACATATGGGTGACGTCGGTGCCGACGGAGCCCCCATGCGGAGCATTTCCCCAGCTTTCAAAGAAAGCCTTTGGGAATGCAGCGTGCCTGCGCGGTCCCCCTTCCCACCCAAGGGTGCCATCTTGCTCAGTCAGATGACATAGCTAAAAGACAGCAAAAAATCAAAATAAAGAATATGACTGCAACTCCAGGGGAGGAGGGAGGGTCATGAGGACTGATTCCTGCTGCTCCTGGAGAACACCTGTTACAGGTGAGTAAATACTCTTTCTCCAGGACCAAGCAGGAAGTCAGTCCTCACATAAGGGTCTCCCCAGCTCTAGGCTATGGGGAACCCAAAGCTGAAAAAATGGCTCCCTTTGAAGAGCCTCAGCATCCGTGATAAGAATATCCTCTGAGAACGCCCCCGTACGGTAGCCCAACACAAGAGCTGGAGAGTAGGAGTTGCCTAAACCTCAAAGAGATTACGGAGTACCACCTGTCCGAAAGCACTGTCCCTTTGGGACTCTCTCGAGGCAGTAGTGGGCTGCAAACGTCTGGCCTGAAGACCAAGTAGCAGCCCGGCAGATGTCTGCCAACGGAACAGAGCGGAGATGAGCTACTGACACGGCTTTCGCCCTGATACGGTGGGCCGTGACTCAACCCTGCAAGGGGAGGTTGGCTGCCTTATACGCCCAGGCGATACAATCTGCTACCCAGGTGAACAATGTACATTTGGAGAAAGGTAACCCCAGCTTATTAGGGTCAAAGGAGACAAAGAGCTGAGTGGCCCTTCGATGCCCCGCCTACATTCTATGTAAAAGGACAACGCCCTCTTACAGTCCAGGGTATGCAAGACTGTTTCAGCCCGGCTGGTATGCGGCCTGGGAAAGAATGTCGGAAGAACCACCTCCTGGTTGAGGTGGAAAGAGGAGACAACTTTTGGAAAGAACTTCGGATGGGTCCGTAGGACCACCCTGTTCCTATAGAACCGTGTGTACAGTCCATCAGAAACCAGAGCTTGTAGTTCACTTACACGTCTGACCGAGGTAAGAGCTACCAGGAAGAGCGCCTTCCAAGAAAGGAAGCGTAAATGGTAAGTTGCTGCAAGATCACGTTCAAATCCCACTCAGTGGCTGGTGGACGAACCGGAGGCTTGAGCAGAAGCAGACCTCTGAGGAAGATGGACACCAAGGGGTGAACTGACAGAGACTGTCCCTCCACCGGTGAGTGGTGTGCAGATAGAGCACTGTTGTGGACCCGAACAGAGTTGGACTTAAGGCCTAAGTCTGCCAGGTGAAGTAGATACTGCAGTACTACTGGCACAAGGCAGGAGAAAGGATCTTCATTGCGCTGAGCACACCATATTGTGAACCAACGCCACTTGAGGGCATAGGACTTTCTGGTGGACTGCCTCCTAGAGGCCAAGATCACCTCCTCAACTTCCCTAGGTAGAAGTAAGGGAGCTAGCACTATCCTTTCAGCAGCCAGGCCACCAGATTGAAGGACCCGAGATTGGGGTGTAGAAGGGAACCCTGATCCTGAGACAGGAGTTCGGGTTGCAACCCCAGAGGAAATGGAGTTTCCACCACCAACTGCAGCAAAACTGGAAACCACGGTTGCCTTGACCATCTGGGGGCTACCAGAATCACTGAGGCCTTGTCCCGGAGAATCTTGAACAGAGTTCAGGCCATCAGGGGCGTGGGAGGAAACGCATACAGGAAGCCCGTAGACCAAGAGATCAGAAAAGCATCTGCTGCCATTCTCAGGGGATGCGGCTGTCTGGAGCAAAACCTGGGCAGCTGACGGTTCAGTGGACTTGCAAAGAGATCGATGGATGGAAGTTCCCATCGTAGAAAGATCTGCTGAACCCCCAGTGGATTCAACTGTCATTCATGAGGCTGGAGAATCCTGCTTAGTTTGTCTGCCAAGAAGTTCTCCTGATCAGGTAGATAAAATGCTTTGAGAAACATGCCTTGTTTGACTGCAAAGGAGCAAAGGGCCTGCGCCTCCTGACATAGGAGTCTGGACCCTGTGCCCCTTTGCATGTTCACATAGAACATTGCTACCTGATTGTCTGTCTGAACTAAGATAGACTGGTGAGAGAGGGCATGAGAAAAAGTTTGTAGAGCCAAGCGGATTGCTCGCAGCTCCAAAATATTGATCTGCAGTGTGGCCTCCCGAGGACACCAGAGGCCTTGAGTGCACGTGCCCTGGCAATGTGCACCCCGGCCCTTTAAGGAAGCATCGGTCGTCAGCACCCTTGTGTGTACTGGGGCCTGAAAAGGTACCCCCCTGAGAAGGTTTGGGGGATTTAGCCACCACTGCAAGGAGTCCAAAAGTGGTTTGGACACATTTACTCTGTCTCGGAGGTCGCCTGTGGCCTGCACCCACTGAGCTTTGAGGCACCACTGAGCAGCCCGGATGTGCAGACGGGCGTTCGGAGTCACATGTACCGTGGATGCCATATGGCCCAGGAGCCGCAGGAAGTGCCTGGTGGAGACCTGAGAATTGCTTTGGAATTGGTTGGCCAAGTCCATCAGTCTGTGGGCCGTGTCCTTGGGCAAGTAAGCTCTTGCCTGCAGGGTGTCTAATCTTGCCCCTATATACTCTAGGTTCTGTGAGGGGAGCAAAGTGGACTTTGCGTAGTTTAGTACAAAGCCCAGATGCTGAAGAAGAGAGACAGTGCAAAGAGTGGCTTGTCTGGCCTCCTGGAGAGACTGGCCCCTGATGAGCCAGTTGTCCAGGTATGGGAAGACGAAAATTCCCTGATTCCTGAGATAAACCGCCACCACCGCCAGGCATTTGGTGAAGACCATGGGGCGGAAGTTAGGCCAAAGGGAAGTACTCTGTACTGGAAATGGTTTCCTCCCACCACAAATCTGAGATATTGTCTGTGGTCTGGATGGATGAGGATGTGAGTATAAGTATCCTTTAGGTCTAAGGAGCATAGCCAATCTCCCTGCTGGAGGTAGGGCAGCAGTATCCCAAGGGTAAGCATCTTGAACTTTTCCCTCTTCAGAAACTTGTTTAAATTTCGCAAGTCTAGTATAGGCCGGAGGCCTCCTGTCCTTTTTGGTACCAGGAAGTACCTGGAGCAGAAGCCTTGCCTTTTCAGGTGGTGAGGCACCGGTTCCACTGCCTGTTCCTTTAGAAGACTTGCCAACTCCTGAAGGAGGAGGTTTCTGTGCAGAGGGAGTCTTGGAGGCTCCCCTGGAAAGTAGGAGGGGGTAGCTGGTGGAAGCAATTACTCTCTCTTGGCCTCTTTCCCTGGCCCCCCCATATCAAGCCCTTTCTCCATCCTACTTTATTGCTCTTTTCCCTTTCTTCCCTTTCCTATCTACCATTGGTGTTCTTTTCCTTTCCATGTTTCTTGTAGCCATCTTATTGCTTTATTGTACACTGCCCTGATGCTTCGGCAAGGGCGGTATATCAAAACTTGCAAATAAAGAATAAAGTGGAGCATGTAGCCCTTCTGGACTATGCTCAGTACCCAGGTATCCCCTGTGATGGCTGGCCACCTGTAGGCATACAGGGTCAGCCGACCTGTGCTGAGTGGAGCCAGATGTAGAGAAAAGGCTATGCTGTGGGAGTCAAAACCACGCTACCTGCTGTGCAGGAGCCGGAGATGGCGGCTTGGGGGTCTTCTGCCTATGGAGCCCGTGCCCCTGCCACTTGGCCTGCTGGCCCTGTGGGGGAGCTGGAGAGGCCTGATATTGAGGGTAGGATTTGTAGGCAGCATCCTTCCTCAGGAAAAAGGGCTTCTTTCCCGAGCCCTTCTTTTTCTGAGAAGGGGCAGAAGTCTTCCTGGACAGCCTTGTCCTGGTGAGAGTCTCAGTCTCAATTTCCACAGCCTTTTCAGTCATGGGCTTACTGAAAAGGTTGTCACCTCGGCAAGGGACATCGACCAACTTGTACTGCATCCATTACTCCAGGTCTGATGACTGTAGCCAGGCCTGATGGCGTGCACCGATGCCGGCCACAGCTACCTGGGCTGAAGCCTCGAAGCCATCATAGGCTGCTCGAGAGATAAACTTCGAGCACTCTCAAATCCCTATTGACAGAGCCTTGAACCTTTGCAAAGGCTCCTCGGAGAGGCCAGCTGAGAACCCGGCAATCTGCTTTGCCAGGTCTCGTAGGTACATGCCCATGTACAGCTGGTAGATCTGGACATGGAAAGATAGCATAGGGCCCTGGAAGCACCTTCTACTGAGGGCATCCAGGTTCCGGGCTCCTGGCCGGGGGGGGGGGGGCACCGAGGAGTGCATCTTCTGACTCTTCAGACGGTGCATGGCTGATTCCACAGCCATGGAGTTGTGCGGTAGCTGCGCCTTTTGGAACCCAGGGCTCTTACAGACTCGATAAATGGAATCGACCCGTTTGCTAAGAACCGGCGTCGAGGCCGGTGCCTCCCACATACGGAAGAGCAGCCGTACCAGCATCGGAGGAACCGGTACAGTAAAGGCTTCCTTCGTAGGAAAGTCATACTGGAGGGCATCGAGCTCCTCGGCTCGAGGCTCCTCCACGGCATCCGCAGGGAAGGCCAAGGCTTTGGCCATGTCCCTCACAAAGTCCTCCGGGGGGGGGGGGACCGTCTCCGAGGCTCGGACTCCTGTGAGTCCGAAGGGATGCACCGGATCCGGAAGGTGTCCAGGGACTCCTCGTCCTCCGTCTCCCACGCCGACTCCTCCGAGGAGGAATCGAGCGGCTCCAGCCGTGTGAGCCTCGGTGCCACCCGCCCCGACGCCGAGGGCATCGGCGTTGACGACCTCAGCCCCGCACAGGAGATTGAGGGAGACCATGACCGAGGATCGACTCGAGACTTCATTGACTCGAGGATCGGCTCGGTCTCCGGGGTCGACTTAGACGTCGAGGTCCCGGTGGTCGGGGCAGATGCACTGGTCAGACCAGCGATCAGCACCCGCTGCTGTTCCATGAAGGCAGCCAAGCTGCTCTCCAAGGCCGTCAACCTGAGTCCAAGCTCAGGAGACTCAGCAGCCCCCGACTCGGACCCCGACGTCAGCTCCCCCGGAGGAGAATCCATGAGGACAACTGCACTTACGTGACTCGGGGACTCTGGCTCCACATGAGGTAACTTGGATGGCCTTTCCGACTCCGAGAGCCCGGGGTGGCGGTCAGGGCTACGCGACCTGGCCCTCGAGGAACCAGGAGCCTGCACCGACGCCACCCTTGTGAGCTTCTTCTTCTTCCTTCTGTGCTCCCGAGTGGGAGACTCCCTCTCAGAGGAACCTCGACGGCACTCGGGGTCAGACTCCCGAGATGTCGAGGCCTCTGACGAAGTCCGGGCCTGGCCGGACGCGGAGTCAGAGAAAATTCACTCACGTTGATGCTGACGGCTCCGAAGCGCCTTCGACGACATCTTGCCGCATAGGCCACAGGCCAGCGGGTCATGGTTGGGCCTGAGGCAACGGAGGCAGCAGTCATGTGTGTCGGTGAGAGACATAGGTTTCTTGCCCCGATCACACTTTTTGAACCCGCTGGCAGCCATTGGGGGAAAAAGGGCCCCTGCAAGGTCAAAAGACAGGGCTGCCAGTGAAAACACAAAAAGAGCGCGAACGCTAGTCACAAAGGACATAAAACGAAAATCAAAACTCCAGACTCGATACCGGTGTACCAAGCCCAGGCGGGAAGGGGAACTGGCATCGAACCGGATAAGACAAAGCGAAAATCGCAGAAAAAAGATCAACTTTTCCCGGGTGACACAAACTCATGTCCGTTGGGCTCCGCGGAAAAAGAAAGACTGAGCAAGATGGTACCCTTGGGCGGGAAGGGGACCGCGCAGGCGCGTTGCATTCCCAAAGGCTTTCTTTGAAAGCTGGGGAAATGCTCCGCACCGGGGCTCCGTCGGCGGAGGACTGACTTCCTGCTTGGTCCTGGAGAATGTTCGTGTTCACAACATTTTTGGAGGAAAATTACATGTTTATGTTATATAGTTGCACAGGTGGGGGTAATTTTATCAGAGGATATCTATGTCCAAGTGGAAAAAAGGCACATATTTTAAATCACTTTTATCTATATCCCATGCACCTTGGCAAAAAAAGCCAGGATATGGGCATTGACCGCTTTAAGGTAACTTAGGTACCTCTATGTCTTTACAATATAGCCCCCAGAATCAGCCCCAATAGCATGCAAATGTCAACACACACATTCACACCTGCTCTGATGTATTTACACTTATGTTATAAAATATCACTTACATAACAACTGTGCCTCTGCTCTGCCCAGACTACATATGAGTATGTGAGATTTGGTAGGCGTACGTACATAGATGATCGTGAACGGCCATGCAATTTTAGAAAGGCTTTTTCCATATGTAAAACTATGCACATTTTTGCTTCCCAGTTTTTAAAAAATTCATAAATAATGACTTGCTATGCTTTTCCAGAACCACACTTCATTATTAAATACCCCCATGTCATAACTGCACAGGACACAGACCTCATTCAATTGAAAGGAAGGTCTGGAAGGAGGAGGTATAGGGTAAAGGTGAAAAGGGATAGATTCAGGAGAAAACTGAGGAAATGTTTCTTTACTGAATGGATGGCTGATGAGTGGAACAGCCTCCTAGTGGAGATGAAGAAGACCAGGACTGTATCTGATTTCAAGAAATTGTGGGATAAACACAGAGGATCTCTAGAAATGAGGAAAGGGTTGTAGAGCTTAGTATTTGGTATGTATGAGCAGGCCGTATGTTTTTTATCTGCCATCATTCTTTTGTTTCTGTTAATGAAATTGAATAAACTTTTGCAGAAAGCAAACTAGGCGTGAATGTTTACCCTGAAGATGGACCCAGTTTTATGATTTTTATTCCACAGGCAGGCCCTAGGCCTTGCTGAATCTTCAATTGCTGCAAAATGCAGCAGCAAAATTACTGGTGGAGGCATATACATATACATATGGTCATATTACTTCAGTCCTGAGAGATCTTTGCTGGCTGCCTATACAATGGAGGATTGATTTTAAGGTATTGGTCTTCACTTTTAAATGTTTAAAATATGGAGAACTATTATACACCTACAAGATCTTTGTGAACACAGGACCAACTATTTGCTGCAAGTACCAGCTTTAGCAGAAATTAGGCATGCATCAACTAGGAATCAAGCCATTGCAATTCCATGAGGAGAAACAATATTTATGGCTCCACCGATTGACTAAGGCTTGGTTATATATGCACCCATCCTATTCATGAACCGGACAGTGTAATAAGAGTATTCAAACTGTAAATGCTCTACCAAAGTGTAGATAAGTTATATCCCATTTTCCCCTTGAAGGATCTGCCTTCCATTTATGACCCTGAGTGTTATGTTATGTTACAGTGTACAACAGATTGCATAATCATGCTTTCTACAAGTTACTGGTTATATGTAAACCACTTTGAATTGTAGAAAGGTGGTATGGAAATACGTTAAAATAAAATAAATAAATAAAGTAGAGTTTGATTGAGGTGACATTTTAATTTTATGGAAAGATTTTTATATTCAGTTTTAATATTTGTATGAATTTATTATTTCTGCAAGATGCTTAGCTATCAATATGTTTAGTGGTTAAGCAAGTGCAAATAAATAAATAAATAAACAAATAAATAAATAAATATGCAAAAAATCATGCGAAAGCCTGAATATTCAGCCATTGTGATCAGCGTCTTTTTAAAGTGCCTGGTTGTTGTGGCTGAAAGTGAAACTAGATATTCAGCACCAGAACCTATCCAACATCCAGCACTGAATATCTAGTTTCGCTACCAAACAAATTTGGTATCCAACTAGTGGTTATTTTCAGCCATTAAATGGATAGCAAATCTGCATAAAGTTAAGACACATGTCCTAACTTTAGGCAGGGACTAATCCAGTTAGTGGAGTAAAAATCCCCACTAACCAGCCAGGACCGCCCTCGCCCCACCTGCAGACCATTCCGGCGCTCTCTGGAAATTTCCATGGCTTCATAGGGGATATTCTACGATACTGTGTGGTTAGTGCTGCTGCATATCCCTCTCAGTGGGTTTATCCTGCTCATCGGATAAACCTACTCATCCTGCTCATTGGATAAACTCTTTTGAATATCAGTCTGATAGTTTTTAAAGTTCTTTCAAATTTCTCTAATCTGGAGAGTTCTGGACCTTGTGTTTAGGCACATCAGTAGGGTTCAACTGAGATTATTTGGTTATGGAATATGATATCCAGGACAACTCACCTTGTTTCAGAACTCTAGATAGCGTGAATGATTTCCATCTCCCATCATTGTGGATTTTATTGCTGATAGAAGAAGCTGTGCCTGAACCCAGATCATAGCTGACTTTTATTCGTCCATCGCTTAGCTCAACACTCATAAAATCTTTCTGTTCAAAAAATACAAAAAGCAAATAATGACTGGATACAGCAAAAGTAGACTGGAGAAATACCTTCAAACTCTTATTATATGTGGAGCTCCCTTTTAGATAGGCTACAGAGAGGGGAACTGAGACATTCAGGTCAGGATGTGCACAGTTCCCATAGTATTTTACAATAGGTTCTGCCAACTACAGAGCCTCTTGTACAATAGGTGCGGGACTGCAGTGGATGGCTCTCCACATCCAAAGGAAGCAGCAATTTTAAAAAGCTGTGCATACATAAGCCAAAGTTACCTAGCCCAAGGGTGTGAGATCAGCTTTTTAAAACCATTGGACCCAATATGAATACATGCTGATCCTGCAGCACCAAACCCCTGAACTATGATCCCTCCCCTTACATTACCCCCGACCGTCTACTGAAGGCGTCCAACCTCCCATACCCTATCCCCATCCCCCATCTGATTCCCTTGAGGTTCCCCTCTGGCAAAACCCTTTCACCTTCCAATGCTCAATCCCAGCCCAAGCTTTATTTGGCAGCCTGTCCCTTGTTCCACGAAATTACCACTAGGGGTCATGGGCGCCATTTTGAAAATGGCACCATAGGGAGCAGGAGCAATTGGGGATCACTCCTGCTTACCTTAGACACCAGGGATCCCTGGTAAGGCCAAGGCTGGGATCAGGGGGTGGGGGGTCTTGTGAAAGGGGTTATGTGAGAGTCTTCATCTCAGGGTTAGAGGAGTCTGGTGATGGGCTTCAATAGTGGGGGTTTCTATGGGCAGATTAGATGCTTTTGGTGGGCAATTGAGGGGGGCTGGATGCTTTTTGTTTTGGGGGGGGGATCTGGAAGAGGAGTACCTCAACACTGATACCTTCCTACTGGGAGTTTTTGTTATTTCCACATGGATTCTCCTTGTATGATGGGAAATACATGTTAATATGTTAGGCCCATCCAAAACACTCCCTTCTCACCACTCTTATTATATCACCTGGCAACCTAAATGTGGTGAGCTATAAATACCGCCCCCCCCCCCTTTTCTAAAGGTGAAATTAGGTCTTGCCTGCTAAATGGCTTTCCTTGAATACCTCCAGTCCAGTCCTGGTCAGTGGGTTTTTAACCCTCGCAAGCAGCTTGGAGACTGAGCTTGTCAAAGTTGATGACACCACCTACATAGGCAACTGATACCACCCACCAGCTTCAGTATTCTATTGATAAAGCAGACTCACAGGAGCAATAATTAAGAATAAACCTATAAAGCATAGCAAACTGCTTAACCACCACTTCCCCAAACAGACAGAAACAAAGGGCCCCAGCAGAAGTGCAAATACCTTCCCCATCACAGCCATGACTTCAAGTACTATGGCTAAACATAAAAAACACCAATTTTGTGTAGATGTTTGCATCTCCAGTACCTGCACTTTTGTGAACCAGTTTGTCTACGCTGGCATTCAACCAGTTGCCCTTGAGCACAAGTAGAGAAAGACCCAGACTCCCCCCACAGGAGTCCCACACCGCCGATGGCACCAACCCTGGAACCCCACATGCAGATAAAATTCTTCAGGCCCGAGATTGCCAACACACATTACATTGTATAGGACAGGGAGGATCTGGGACTGGACTGGAGATATTCAAGGAAAGCCAATTATCAGGTAAGACCTAATTTTACCTTCATTATCATACAGTCCAGTCCCGACCAGATGGATGTACCATAGCAGTACTAACCCTGGGAGGGACCAGCGAGCCCTGCCTGGAGTACCACGGAACTGAAGAGCACATCCCCCACTTCCTGCACATCCAGGTGATAATCATGCACAAAAGTATGCAAAGAAGACCACCTAGCTGCCCTGCAGATATCGATTGGAGGAATGAGACTAGCTTCCACCCACAACCACACTTGTGCCTAGGTCGAATGAGCCCGCAGATCCAACAGCAAACTTCTGTGCTGCAACAGGTAGGCCGACAAAATAGCATCATTCACCCACCAAGATGTGGACACCTTAGAAGCAGCCTCTCCCTCAGGCAAGCCACCGAACAAGACAAACAACCAATCCGAATTCTGAAACAACTCCATCTGCTTCAAATATCTCCTGAGCACTTGGTGGACATCGAGGAGATGCAGCTGTGACTGTTCCTCCGCTGCCCCCACTCCCACGAATGTTGGCAGAGTGACAGGCTGATTGAGGTGGTATGCCAAAACTACCTTATGCAACAAGGAGGAAACAGGACGTAGTACCACCTTCTCCTTGGAAATGGAGAGAAATGGTTCGTGATACAAGAGCGCCTGCAACTCTGAAATTCATCTGGCTGCACAGATGGTTTCCAAAAAGACAGTCTTCATCGTGAGATCCTTCAGAGAGCAAGCACCCAATGGCAAAAAAGGTTCCCCTGCTAGCATGGAGATCACCAGATTGAAGTCCCATGGAGGAACTAGCGAGTGCACTGGTGGCCAAACCTGTTTAACTGCTCGAAGAAAATGGACTACATCTGGATGAGTCTCCAGGGACATGCCTTGGATCCGACCGCGGTAACAGGCTAGAGCTGCCACTTGCACATGGAGCAAACTGCAAGCCAGGCCCTTTTCTAAGCTCACCTACAGGAAAGACAAGATATCTGGCATGGAGGATGACAATGGCCGGAAGACTCGAACTTATGACAGGTGGAATGCTTCCTGGCTTTCAGCTAAGTAGCAATCACGGAGGGCAAGTATCCTCGACTTCTCAACCTTGTCCTCTCAAGCTAAAAATGAGAATCGATCCAACTGAGGCATCACCATGGGCTCCTGAGTGAGCAGATCGGCCTGGGTCAGAAAACACATGGACGATCCACTGCCAGCTATACTAAATCCACATACCACGGCCTTGCAGCCAGTTGGGAGCTACCAGAATGACCAGCCCGTGATGTGCTTCAATGTGTTGAACTACTCAACCAATGAGGGCCCACAGGGGAAAAGCATAAAAGAGACCCTCCGAGGGCCACCACTGCACCAATACATTGAAGCCCTCCAACATTGGTTCTCTTCTTCGGCTGTAAAACATCAACACCTTCACGGATTGGAATGTTTCCATCAGATCCATGATGGGTTGGCCTCAGCATTTCACCAGTTGAGCAAAGACTGTCAGATGAAGCATCCATTCCCTGGGATCAAGGTGAAATTGACTGAGGTAATTGGCTGCCACATTTTTTTACCGGCCACGTGAACGGTGGAGAGTGCCTGCAAGTTGTCCTCCGCCATCTCATCCTCCAACTGGGTACTGCCAGTGCCCCGTTGTCAATTGAAGTGACTATGGTGGCGCTGTCTGAAAACACTCACAATGCCTTTCCCTGCAGGTGAACTTGAAACTGCTGCAAGGCCAAGAACACCACTTGCATCCCCAATCGGTTGCTGGGCCAGGCACCAGTGGCCCTGAGCTATCTGAATCTTGCAATGTGCTCCCCAGCTGGTGAGGCTGGCATCCATCATCAGTGGAACCCAAGCAGGCGTCTCCAGGAGCAATCCCATCAAAGGTTTCTCTGACTGTAGCACCACTGCAATGACTGCCGCGTGGCCCGAGGTGAGAGGAGTGGCTCTGCAAGCAACTGATGCGGAGCCAACATATCCATAACAGTGCCCTCTGCAGTGGCTTCATGTATACTCAAGCCTATGGCATCAACTCAATTGATACTACCATCGATCCTAACAGCTGAAGGTAATGCTATGCTGTGGGGGCCTTCACCTGGAGAAATTGGTGGACCTGTCCCTGCAGCGTCTGCATCCTGTCCTCTGGCAAATACACTCAATCCATATTCATGCGTTACCGGATCCCTAAGTACGCGTCTGCATCCTGTCCTCTGGCAAATACACTCAATCCATGTTCATGCGTTACCGGATCCCTAAGTACATCATGCCTTCCACTGGCTGGAGACAGCTCTTTGCGCAATTGATGACCCAAGCGAGCTATTGCAGATGGGTGACGATACTCTTCATGGCATGTTCACTTTCTCCTTGGATTTCACCCATATAAGCTAGTCGGCTAGGTAGGGATGCACCAGGATTCCCTCTGGCTGTAGGGTCGCCGCGACCATGACCTTGGTGAAGATGTGGGGAGGGGGGAGCCAGAAGATTGAAGAGCAAGGCCCAGAACTGGAAGTGTCCTATGGGCATCGTGAACCAGAGAAACTGCTGATGCTCTGGCTGAATGGAAATGTACAGATAAGCCTCCATGAGATTGAACGACATCAGAAACTCTCCTTTGTGGACAGCCACGATGACCGATCGCAGCGTTTCCATATGAAACCGGGGTACCTTGAGGCAACAATTGATGCGCTTATGATCCAAGATGGGCAGCTACGAGCCGCCCTTTTTGGGGACCATGAAGTAGATGGAGTATCAACCTGAGCTGCACTGGTCTGTGGTACCGTCACGATGGTGTGTAATTCCTAGAGTCACCGCAAGATGTCCTGCACAGCCTCTACCTTGAGAGGTGCCTTGTAGGGAGACCAGACGAAAGCCTCCACCAGAGGATGAGCAAACCTCCAGTGAATACCCTTCTCGGACAACCTCCAGCACCCACTGATCAGTTGTAAGCTGGGTACAGGAGGGATAGAAATCCCTTAGCCTCCTTCTTACGGGGACCACCCCCACATGGGCCCACTCACTTCATTGCGACTTCTTTTCCACATTAGCAAATGAGGTATAAAACCCCCAGTTGGTTCATCGAAATCCATGAAAAGTCTGGCCCCACCTCCTTTGGAACAACGTGAACCGCACTGTGTGCAATTGGCTTAAATCGCGAGGTTGACTCCACGCAGGGGCCAAGGCCCTAACTGGCCTAGATCTATCCTCCGGAATCCAGTCATCCTTCGACTCCCCCAAATCCTTTACCAATTTATCCAAGGCTTCCCTGAACAAGAGCTTACCCTTGAACAGAAGCTTCCGCAACCTGGCCTTGGAGGAGACAATTTGTCTTGTATCATCTATTTGATCACTTGGTGCAGAGGGAACACCATCTGTGGCTTCCATATGGCCTGGAACAAAGGGACCTTCAGAGGCTCTTCCACCAGTGGGGCATCTGTGAACATACTAAGGGCCCGCAGGGAATGGGCAATGAGAACTGCCAGCTCCTCCTGGTGGAAAACCCGTACAATCCGGGCCTCATCCTGTGGAATCTCACCCTCTTTGAGCTCCGTGGACTTCAACCTCAAATCCATATCTGTGTCCAATCAGCCAAATCCTCTGAGTGAACAGATGCCGTATCGTCCCAAACACCATTGTCCATATGCTGGCAGCTAGGCCCAGGTTCCTCCCATCGCCTGCTGCTACTTTCAGGCAGACTCCACTTTGCTGCTCTCTCCTAGACACCGGAAGTGCCCTCCTCCCTATGTTTCTTCATGCAAAAATCTTTATGGAGGAGAAGGATGAACTCCAGGGAAAAAGCTCCTTGTAACTCACCCACATCCATTTCCCTAGTGGTAGAGGCTTGAAGAGTCCTACAATCCTTACCCTGCTCCTCAAGGAGAGGCAGCATGGGATCATCCTCCCCTTCCAGGGTGGCCCTTGTCCCGTCCAAACCGCGGGGCAACTCCACTCATCATGAAGAAGAGAAGGGACCTTGGATCCCCCCCCCCGAGGTAGCCCCCCTCACCACTCTGTCAGGATTCTCTGGAAGCAGACTGTCCTCCGCAGACTTGGCCTCCATCTCGCAGCTATGACAAAACGTCACTGCGGAGACAGAGCTTCTGCGCAAGCCACATGTCAAATGAGTGACCTTTGAGAGCATCCTGGCGCCTGCCACATGCGCTGCTGCCTCCCCCAAGAAGATAAGCAATACAGCTCCTCTCTTTCCAGCTCTTCCTTGTATGTTGGATGCTTTTTTTTAACTAAATTGCAAGAGACTGTCAAGAAAACAACAAAATGCAAGGAAAATGAGATCCCAGCATCCGTACCCACCCATGCAAACACCCCGTGGAGGAGAATTGTAGTCCCTTCAAAGTGGCGCCGTTTCCCGTGCTTGGCCTCCTCAGCCGCATGTGCTCTCTGTTCTCCAGTTGGCTAACACAAGGCTGGGAGATGAAGTGCGGGCCTGCTGCGCACCTCAATCAACCCTGAAGGAGCAAGAAACCCCTGATTCTCTACTTCCTGCAGTGGCAGCCAAGTCTTCCATGCACGCGCTCAGCCCTGCAATGTTGGCGTCACGGCTGCGGGAGTTCTGTACAGGGAGCTGTATTGGGCCTTGCTGCGGCCAGCAGCACCTTACCTGCAGATGGGTTTGAGATCTACTGCTAACAAGAATTACTTACAGATGTATCGTTGGACAGGGGGAGAGGCATCTCCACTTCTATGGACTCTGCCTTGCCCGTTTATAGCCTGCTTTTTTTTTTTTTTTTAAATCTGTCAACCCCAATAATTTAAAGGAGCACGCAGTAACCTCTCAACCTGGCCAGCCAACAAAAACAACAAACTTTGAGCCTTAGTTGTTCCTACAATGTGTCCAAAGTCAGAGATTCACCCCTCCCCCAGCTGCTTGGAGACTGAGAATACTGAAGCTTGTGGATGGTGCCAGCTGTCTATGTAGGTGGTGTCATCAACTGACACGCTCAGTCTCCAAGCTGTTAGTGAGGGGTGAAAACTCACTGGTCAGGACGGGACTGGACTGGAGGTATGATAAGTAAATAGCATTTACATGTGTATGCCAATCTACATGTGTAAATGCTGCTAGTTACATGTGGGGATGCTTCTAAAATAAGGGCCATAGTTATCTCTGCCCACACAGTTAAGGCGATATCTTAGCTGCAAGACATGTAGCATGACTGCTTGTAAAATGTCACTAGCTATCTAGGACAGCTTTTGCTTTTATCCTCCTTAGCACTCAATCATCTTAGGTAAGCAGGGCCGGTGTTAGCGGGTGGCAAACAAGGCCCTTGCCCTGGACCCTCATGACACAGAGGACCCTAAGTCAGCATCAAGATGAAGAAGGCATAGCCTGGAGGCAGACTTTAGGGCCCCCTCACCAGTTTCTGCCCATGGCCCTGCATGTCTAGCGCTGTCCTTGTGGGTAAGTAAGCATACAAGATCATGTGGAAAGTGTTTTATAAAATTACCTCTATGGAGGGTAATTTTATAACAGCGCCTAGGCTTTCAAACCACTAGTTTTATATGTGTAGCATGTCTGCCTTTATAAAAGAGCCTGTCCAAGAGCCCCCACATAGAGTTACACCTTCCTCCGAGGTAAGCATAACTTCATGCACATAGGTGCCAGTAGGAATCATCATATATACATGCATGTTATTAAATACTTGCCTAAGTGCAGATCCCACCTCCATTCTACCTATTCTCCAGTCCCAGGAATGCCTACATGTATATTGCAGAAAAGAAGTGGCTATATTTCCTGAGCACCTATTTTTATGTACATACACACCCAGGCAATTTTAGAAGTGCCTACTTGAGCATGATGCTAGTCTAGCTGCTCAAGTCGCCTATAAAGTTATTCCACAGTGTACACAAAGAAGGGCGATAATGCTGTTTCCAGTCAACAAGATAAAGGGGCAAACATACATAAAGACATGAAGGGCCCAATTTTTGAAGGCCTTTACACGGGTAACTTCTCTAGTTACCCGTGTAAAGGCCTTATGCGGGATTTTGAAAGGGCAGCTACACGGGTAGTGCCCTTCAAAACTTCCTTATATGTCCCTAAGGCGCCAAGATGCTATCTACATAGAATCAGGGCGTGTTGGGGGCATTCCGGAGCGAAGCTGAGGCAGGTCATGGCACTACCCATGTAGTACCGATTTTCAGTGCTACACGGTTAGCGCTCTGCGCCTTAAAGATAGGCGTGGGAAAACCTCGCCTATCTTTAAGGTGCCGGAGCTAACCGTGTAGCATTGAAAATCAGTGCTACATGGTTAGCTCCTGTGGCTTCTTGTCTGTGTGACAACACCCAGATTTTCGATGCCGCATATGGGTTATGTGGGAGGTGGGCGGGCTATGCGCCGATGCAGTGCATAGCACCGCCCAACTGAAATTCGGGCCCTAAGAGAAGAATTATGAAAATAAAATGAAACCAGCTATAATAACTTAACATGAGAAATGTGGATGTAAGAACTTTTAGAAACAGGTGTAATGAGTGACACATAGATTTTAGAATGTGTTTTTTTCTTCATGGTCTGAAAGCAAAAGCTATAATTTTAACCTTCAAATTCACCGAGAGGTGTGCAAAAGCAGACGAGACACAGATTAGATGCTTGAGGTCTACTTGATCCCTCTGAGTTAGAGAAATCTTTTGCCCAGAAAAGATTTGAAGTGAGCATATTTTTTTAGCTACTGTTTGTTTCATTAGTCTGCAAGCAGCATTTAAGAATAGAAGAAAAGGCATGCTGGGTCAGACCAAGGTCCATCAAGCCCGGCATTTTGTCTCCAGCATTGACCAATAAAAACATCACTTCAATGTTTGACAGTTTCTGTGCATTAAAAACAAATCAAACCCCACCCTGAAATCATATACAGCGTAAAACATACCAAATCCTGTGTTGCAAGGTACATTAGCAGAGCATTGGAAGAAAAGGTCTTGAATTTGAACATGATAGCAGAAATATTAGGATTCCAGCGGGTTGGGCGACTGACCAAAGCATAACCCTCTCCGTCAAACTGAACCGTGCCCTCGCTGTCTACAACCTGTGGGCTAGAACCAGAGGAGATTTTAGAACAGAGTATATGTGATTACTTACACCTGCCAATTAGCATTGGTATGTCCCACGGATCCCTGATCCCGTAGGGTGGCTAACATTTTGCGATCCATGCATCTTCAGGGGGTGCATGGGATATAATTCTGTTATTTCAGGCCAGCTTTCAGCTCTGCCCACGGTGAGCAACTTAAAATGGCAACATTTTAAGTTGCTCACCGCGGGGCTGGCACTAGGGTTTCTGGTGCCCTCCTGCAACCTATAAATTGGTGCCCTCCTTCCTCACTAGCTGATGACCTTAGTTTCTTTTTGCCATTAATCTCGATTTTTTAATTTCCCCAGATTTTATTTGTCAGCATTTTGGAGCCCCTCCTGCCATGCTCAACTTGTTATGTTGCAATGGCCCTGGCTCACTGGGAAGAGCTGGAAGCTGGGCTGAAATAATAGTATTACAATGTATACTGTGCACCCCTGAAGAAGTGTGGATCCTGTAATGTTGGCCACCGTACAGAACTGGGGTTCCGTGGGATCTTTCTAAGCTTATGATAAGTGTTCCCGATATGTCAATTTCAATTTGAATGGCACATTATGAATTTTTTTAATGATATATGAGGATCAGTCCATAGTTCTTCATAAAAAGACAAAAAATGAGGACAAATTTGGAGGTCTCTTTCCTCCCTTTGCTGCACTTCATTCAAAAAAAGGAATTTGATTGCAGTTCTTTATATTGATTGATTCTTATGATCAGCTCTAATATAGCACATTTCTTGCTTGATTACTGTTTATAACATTACCTCCGTAGGTGTTTCAAAATATGTAGAAAGTGGACTCATATGTTGATCTACTGCTGATTAATGTATACATCTATTTAAAAATTCATCACATAAATATTTATGTATATAACAGGGCACCTATATAGGCGAGGATTTGGGGATACCGGGGGGTATTGAGACACCAGGAAATGCTTGTGGGGTGTGGAGTGGGTGGAGGAGTCTGGAGCCCACTGGACCACCAGGGAATATATATAGTATGTTCAAGTAAAGTCCAATGTTTGCTATTTACTGGAGACTCTCATTTGTATGCAATTATTTATTTTTACCTATGTAGGAAGCTACTGTTACAATTTTCTTATAAGTGGGACCTCGAGACCATAAAGTAAATTGCCAGGAAAAGGGAATTTAAGCGTCATTTGCTTCGCTCATATTTCAACATCAGGGAAAAAAACAGATGAACAAGTGTGATTCAGCTATAAATATCCAGTCTGGTGCTGCATGCTAAAGTTAAGAGATTATACATGAACAAGGCACACATGCACCATCCACGGGGCCCTATCTTTTTAAAGTTCGGCCTCACACTTCTCCTCTCCTGATCACAAAAGCGAACTCTCATAAACTATGCATTTATTTGTGCCAGTATAAGACCTCCAGAACAGTTAAGTGAGTGAGTACTGCTTTCTATTTCTCGTCAGTGCCTGATATGTATTTTCAATTCAGCCTTTAATAAACACCCTGTCTGAAATGAAATGGAAACGAATGATAAATAAAATTAATTGCACTCTGGTACCATAAGATTAGTAATAATTCTAAAGCAGCAGCGAGAGACAGACAATACTGCGCTGGAGAGGAATCACTTTTATTTCTTTCTCTGACAAGATTTATAACCGAATAATAGGGTGACATAAATAAAATCTAATCCTATTTAAGGTGGCTGTGTTTGTGAAGAACTAATCTAGCAAGCAAATGTTAGAATAAGTCATCTTAGACATAACCATCAGAATGTTTAGCTAGAAGTCCCTCAGATCATTAACTTTTCTGTAGTATTTATTTCGAACATTACAGCGAAACCATCTTGGACAAGGTAGTGTGGTTGCCATGTTAGTACACGTTCATGTTTAATAAATAGAACACAAAAAAATTACTTTTCATTGGACCAACTTACATTTTCAACTAGTTGTCGAAGGTTAAAACCTACTTCCTCAAATCAGGACAGCATGAGCAAAAGATGACAATACTACTGTAACTAAATATAACTGACCACTTTGATTGAAGGATAAGGTGGTATACAAAACTGTCTAAATAAAATAAATAACTCGCCTTAAACTGCTGAAAAAAAATGTGAGCTAACGTCAAATAATTCTAATTCTTTAATTGTAAAAGCATTGCAGGGTTAATTTCAAAGGGAAAAGGTGGCAGTGGGGAGGGGACGGTAGAAACAGTGGGGAAACAGGATGGGTGATCAGACGGTGACAAAGCTGTAAAAATGTAGGGCCTGATATTCAATGCAATTAATGCACTTAAGCAAAGTGACCAACCATCCCGTATTATACGGGACAGTCCCATATTTTAAGGATTTGTACCTGGAATCATATGGGATGCCTAAATGTCCCGTTTTAAAACACATGTCCTACTCCTACACTCCTCCACATTTGTACCAGTGGACTTCTCCACTCCAGCTGAAATTTTCAAAGGGAAACTCTATTTATATGAGACTATTTCCATCAGATACACAGATACATATACACATGCATGCACTCTGTTGTACTTCAGTCACACACACATGCACATGCATTCATCCACCGCCCCCCCAATCAGATACACACATGCACACTAGCACTTTTCAGACAGAGTCTGTCTCTGACTGTCTATTGATGCTGTTGTTTCTGCACTCCTCTGCTTTAATGCCCCCAGTTCTTGCTTTTGCTACCAGTTCTTTTTCTTAGCCTGCAATATCCTCCTCACACTTTGCCCCATTCCTCTCACCAATCCCACTTACCCCTACCAAGAAACTCACTGATTCCACAGACTTTCTCCCAGACCCTGTGCAGAAAATCAGCCCACCCTCCCTGTGACTGGTAAAGCCTTTCCAATTGGCTGGAACCTACCACTTACTTTGCACAGTGAGGGGGGAGCACTGGTGAGCTGTAGAGCTAAACTCTAAAAAATACCCAGAAAATTTAGACAGCATTCTGACGAAGACAGCTACTTTACAAAGTTGTAGAATCCTAAAATAATTTAGATGGTTGGCAATCCTAAACTCGTGAGTCTTCATCACATCTGTCAAATCTGGCTCTGCTTCCTCCCCAGGGCCCAGGCAACCATCAGTCAGAGAAAACCAGCCAATAAGCTGCAGCAGACATAGCAAGCCAATAGGGAACAGAGGGAGCTGGGTCATAGGATACAGAATTTTTTTTATATTTGCCAGGTTCCAATGCTCCAACTGAAAGGTGCTTTGCAATCATGAACAAAGTGTGGTCTACAGAAAAACCCAACTGCATGTAGACTCTCAAATGTCTAATGATTGTAAAGTACAATTCCTTTTTGTCTCTCTGGGCCAGTCCAGGAACAGTAGGATAGTCAACCTCCTTCAGCAGCTGAGGACTGAACTCTTCAAAGACTTGCTGCTAGCTTACCCAGCTCCCCCTGGTGCTAGAGAGCCAGTCTTTCAGTCCTCAGCAGCGTGAAGGATGTGTTCCTGACTGGCTCTTAGGAGAAGCGAACAGGATCTGCACTAGCAGGGGATTCCCTCTCTAACTCTAGCAGGGTTGAAGCAAGGGTAGCAATTATAATTGGAGAGGATAATTTGGAAGTTTAAAAAAAAAAAAAAGGAGAAAGAGGAAACATGGGGCCAGCTGCCAGATAGACATTGACAAAGGCAGCAGAGGCAGAGCCTGCTTCGCTGGCTGGATCCGTGCAGGAGAGTCGAGGTACGGTCTGGGAGCCCCAGAGTCCAGCCCTCAATCTCCGGAGCTCCTGCTTACCCTGCCGCTAGCAGCGGTATCTCTTGGGTGAAGCAAGGCATAGCGCAGAACAGGTGAGGTAAGCTGGTTATTTGGTTGTTTTTTTTTCGAGGGCCGCAACTGTCAGGGAGCCGGGGGGAGCGTTGGTGAGTAAGAGCGCATGCTGCTGGGACCGGCAGTGTGCGCTGTGATGAGGAGAGCATGGCTGAGCCCATGAAAACAGAGGAAAATTGTAAATCTGCCTTTAAGGAAGGAGACAGGCAAGGTATCTGTAGCTTTCAGGGTGCAGGCAAAGGGAAAAACCATGCACTTGCTGAAGCTAAGCCACACCTAAGCTCTGCTGATCTAAGGGCAGGCTTGGAGGATAATGAGAGACACCTGGGTAAGGGACAGTGCAAGTTAGGGAAAAGGCAGCCTTATAAACCCAGAGAAATATGTGAGAGGGAAGCCAGAGCCAGGACCAGGCCCAGCACCAGGACCAGCACCGGCTGGAGAGAGGATTCCACGAGAGAGCAGTACTCAGGGAGAGAGCAGCACATGAGAGAGCTGACTAGAGAAAGCACTGCAGACTTCCGTGGGGGCAGAAGCACCAGGGAAAGACCCAGAGAACTCACCAAAGAGGAGAACGGTGGAGATTTCCAGGGGGATTTCAGAGGTGAAAGCAGCACCCAGAAAGAGAGCCAGGCTTGCAGGGAAACTGCAATTGGTTCTGAAGCCAGTAGAGCTGTAGCTGAAAGAATTGCAGACAAGGGGCAAGGTGCAGTTCCTCCCGTACGTGGATCAGCTAAAAAGAGTCAAGTTCCTAGAAGGTGGGTGGATAAAAATATATATAAGAGTGACCTAAGCCAGTTAGAGGCACTCTGGCGTTTGAGTCAGGAGAAGAACCTTCTCACTCTAGGTGAAAACCCTTGTTCTAGTAAGAAGCCCCAGTGGAGGAGAATTCAGGAGCTCTTAGAGAGTTTCAAGCAAGAAGCATTGCATGAAGGCTTAGAGCCAGACATACCGGTTGAAAACCCAGAGGAAATGCAGGTAGAATCTGTTGAACCTGATTCTGACTCAGAGGATTTATTAATGGACTGTTCATGGTGCAAAAAGGCAGAATAGAAGCTGCTGGTTAAAGGGAAAAAGTCTGTAACTTGAAAACCACCAAAAGCAGTGAGTAAGACAGGGAGAATGATTCTATCCTGAATTGCTAAGTACCCTGTTGAAAGAGGAAAAGACAATTACTTTGATTTGAAGAAAAGAAACTGTGTTTGTTGCTGTATGTTTGAGAAACAGCTACGTATGTTGTGGAAGCCAGCTAAAGCAATTTCACTTTTGGGCTTTCGTGTGATTTTCCTGAGGATCATTTGTTTTGGAGAAGAATCCTGTTGTTTTGTTTGAGCTATATGCTTGTGAAAAGAAGGAAATAAATTCCTGTGTGTCTTTTAAAAAAAAAACCCTCAGTTCTCAATACTACTGTTTTTTTAAGTGGTAGCAGAACTACAAGTCCCAGCAGCCCCAAGCTCTGGACGAGGACAAATAATTCTTTATTCAAAGACTAAACAGTGGCACCCCTATGCCTATAGGCCGTGGCCTGGGCTAGGGGCCCCCACAGCGCGCACTGCGGGAGCCGTCGGGGCTTGTCAGAGCATGGTTTCTGCCGTTTCTGTATACGCTGGGGAAGTGAGTTACAACGTTTATTTGGTGAGATGGAGGACAAGTTGGCGACTCAAGATTCTGCCTTAAAATTACAACTCTCTTCAGAGAAGGCGGGAACGGCGGCCATTTTAGGTGGCATGTCCGTTTTTCCCGCGCTTCAAGAAAAGCCGGTAAAAAAGAAAGTTTAATTTAAAAAGACGGCTCCACCATTAGTGGTGGACTCTGCTCCAATATTAGAGGCTCCAGGACTGTTGCAGTCTTTATTTTCGCCGGATTTTATTCTTGCACTTCACAAAGCATATTGCTTGAAGCTGCATCAGGGGCAGACCAAAGAGGATGTGCTTAGCCTCACTGAGGGGTCCTCTAGGCAGTGTCTCGCCATGGGGGAACCCGAAATGGGTAGCCCTCAGAACCTGGGGTCTCAAGAACCGGAGGAGGGAGAGCTCCCTTCTGAGCATGAGGTAGACCTATGGCCAGAAGTGTTAGAAGAGGGGGAGTGGGGAGCAGGAGAAGATCCTAATGTTTTCAGAGTTTTTTGGAAGGAAGAACAAGGGGCTCTGATTTCTCATGCTCTTGCAGCTCTCAATCTGGCCTTGCCAACAGTTCCAGCGGAACCCCTGGAGGATCCACTGCTTCAAGGTTTTTGGGCAGAGCAGAGGTGTTTCCCGGTCCACAGAGTAATTAAGCAGATGGTGGAATCGGAATGGGAGTGCCCAGAAGCCTCCTTGAGGGGGGGACGGGCGTTAGGACGTCTGTATCCGATCCCTCAGGATGAGAGAAAATTGCTGGGATGCCAAAGGTGGAGGCCTTGGTTTCGGCAGTAACAAAAAAGACCAATATCCCGGTAGAAGGTGGAGCAGCTCTTAAAGATCTGCAGGATAGAAAGCTGGAGGTGCTGCTCAAGCAAGCTTTTGATACCAGTGCGCTGGTGCTACAGGCTTCTATCTGTGGAGCCTATGTGTCCAGGGCGTCTATTAGATGGCTTCAGGCTGAGGCCTCTCCGGAGTCGGAAGGGTCGGCGGCTCCGGAAGGGGCGAAGTTAGAGTCGGCGTCGGCATATCTCGCAGGCACCTTTTATGATTTAGCCAGAATGTCAGCTAAATCAATGGCCTCATTGATAGCCGCACGCAGATTTCTCTGGCTGAGGAATTGGGCGGCAGACGCATCCTCTAAGGCTCGACTTAGCAAGCTTCCATATAAGGGCAAGCTGCTCTTTGGGGAGGCGTTGGAAAAGATTGTGAAGGATTTTGGAGACTCTAAGGGTGGCCAGCTGCCGGAGGACCGTCCAAAGGGTCCAAAGCCGGGGTCTTCGCAACGAGGTCAAGGTAGGGACTTTCAGAAATTCAGGGGAAGTCATTTTACTCCTTATCAGAGAGGCAGGTTTGTGGCAAGGGGTCAGTCCTTTCGGGGAGCGAGAGGTTTCAGAAGGGGGTATGGGAGTCCCCAACCAAACTCCTCTAAGAAGCCACAATGAAGCGAGGGTGGTCCAGGCGGAGGTTCCCATAGGAGGGCGTTTACAACAGTTTCACTCCGTTTGGACCACGATAACGACGGACCGGTGGGTGCTGGAGATCATTCAAAAGGATTATGCTTTGGAGTTCGCACAACCACTGGCTGGGGCCTTCATGGTGTCTCCATGCGGTTTGTCAGTAAAGGCAAACCGTGATAAACGGCACGCTTCAACAGTTGCTGTGGCTTCAAGCGGTCGTCCCGGTTCCATTGGAACAGTGCGGGTTAGGTCGATACTCGATTTATTTCGTGGTTCCCAAGAAGGAAGGCTCTTTTCGGCCAATTCTAGATCTCAAGCATGTGAATCGCTGTTTGCGGGTGCCTCATTTTCAAATGGAAACTCTGCAGTCTGTAATAAGGTCCGTCAGGCCAGGAGAAGTGTTGACGTCTATAGATTTAACGGAAGCATATTTGCACATCCCCATCAGGCCACAGCATCAAATGTTCTTGTGTTTTGCGGTACCCATGGGGGACTTCCAGTTCCGGGCGTTGCCATTCGGACTGGCGACGGCACCTCACACCTTCACGAAGGTGATGGTGGTGGTGGCAGCAGCGCTACGTCGAGAGGGCATTTTAGTGCATCCCTATTTGGACGATTGGCTAATTCGGGCTCGCTCGGTAGCGGAGTCAGTGGAGGCGACCTCTCGTGTAGAGTTTCTCGAGAGCCTAGGTTGGGTGGTAAATTAGGCCAAGAGTCAGTTGGAACCAGTGCAGCGTTTGGTCTACTTAATGGGCACTGTTCGACACAGCAGTAGGAGCAGTATTTCTTCCAGAGGCCAGGGTGCAGAAGATCTTAAGTCAAGTGTCAGCCTTCTTGCGCATCAAAGCTCCAACGACCTGGAGATACTTGCAGCTTCTGGGTTCCATGGCGGCGGCCTTAGACTTAGTGCCATGGGCCAGAGCCCACATGCGGCCTCTCCAACGATCTTTACTATCCCGTTGGTCTCCTCAGGAGCATCCGCTAAGTCGAAGGTTGGTTTGCCCGGTGGAGGTCAGCGACAGTCTTCAGTGGTGGCTCAATCCCACACTTCTTCAGGCAGGGATGACGCTGGAGATGTGGGAGTGGGTGTTGCGTACCACGGATGCCAGTCTCTCCGGCTGGGGAGCTCATTGTATGTCACACATAGCGCAGGGTCGCTGGCCCATGGAGATGTCCGCGTGCTCCATCAATCAGCTCGAGATGAGGGCGGTGCGGCTGGCGTTGCGGGAGTTCCAGTCGCTGCAAGGTGGTGCGAGTTTTCTCCGACAACGCAGTGACGGTGTCTTATATCAAACGGCAAGGAGGCACGGGCAGTGCAGTCTTGTTGCAGGAGAGCCAACAGTTGCTGGGATGGGCGGAAACCCATCTCTTAGCCTTATCACCGGCTCATGTAGTGGGAAAGGACAATGTGCAGGCCGATTTTCTCAGCCGACATGTGTTGGATCCAGGCGAGTGGGAATTAAACGTCGCCGTGTTTCACAAGATTGTGCAACGCTGGGGTCAGCCGGTGATGGACCTTATGGCAACTTTCGGCAATGCCAAGGCATCTCGTTTTTTCAGCAGAGGCAGGGAATGCATGTCGGAGGGGTTAGACGGTCTGGTGCAGCCGTGGCTGACCAAAGGCCTTCTCTATGTGTTTCCTCCATGGCCCATGATCGGATGGGTTCTTCGCAGGATAGCAGATCACCAAGGGACAGTGATTCTCATAGCGCCGGATTGGCCAAGGCGAGCTTGGTATGCGGATCTCGTGCGTCTGTTGGTGGACAGGCCTTGGAGGCTTCCAAATCGGGTCAATCTCCTGCATCAGGGGCCCGTTCTCATGCCTCAGGTGGACCGCTTCTTGCTTACGGCTTGGCTCTTGAGAGGGAGCGGCTGAGGCGTAGAGGTTATTCGGAGGCGGTGGTCTCCACAATGCTTCAGGCAAAGCAGAGGTCCACATCGTTGGCTTATTCCCGCATCTGGCGAGTGTTTGAAGGGTGGTGTGCAAGTCGCGAGGTGCAGCCTTTGTCAGCGGCAGTATCGGACGTGTTAGCATTTCTACAGTGCGGGATGGACAAGGGTTTGGCGGCTAGCACTCTCAAGGTCCAGTTGGCGTCTCTAGCTTGTTATCGGGGCAAGGTACAGGGCTGTAGTTTATCCCTTCATCTGGATTCTTGTGTTTTCTGCATGCGGTTAAGAATATAAGGCCTCCGGTGAAGCCGGTAGTTACGTCCTGGGATCTAAATCTAGTTCTGGAGGCATTGACTCGGAGTCCTTTTGAGCCTGGGAGGTTGGTCTCACTGAAGGAGCTCTCTTGGAAAACCGCCTTCTTAGTAGCGTTGTGTTCAGCTAGGAGAATTGCGGACCTTCAAGCGCTTTCATGTTGGGAGCCCTATATTCAGTTTTCGGAGGAGAAGGTGATATTGCGGCCGGTGCCATCTTTTTTGCCAAAGGTAGTGTCGGCCTTTCATGTCAATCAAGCAATTTCGTTGCCTACTTTTCGGACGGAGGCATCTGCGGAGGCTAGAGCTTCACTGCACAGTTTGGATCTAGGTAGAGTGCTGCACAGATACCTGCGGAATACAAAATCCTTCTGGAAGTCGGATAGGCTGTTTGTGCTGTTTGGCGGTCTGCGTAAGGGTGAGGCGGCAACCAAGGCCTCCATTGCCCAATGGGTCAAGCAGGCTATCGCAGCGTCTTATGTGGCCAGTGGTAAACTTCCGCCGGAGGGACTTAGGGCCCATTCTACATGAGGGCAGGCGGCTTCCGGGCGGAGTTGGCTTTGATTCCGCCTGTAGATATTTGTCGGGCGGCGACTTGGTCGTCCTTGCATACATTCACAAAACATTATCGATTGGATGTTCAGGCAGCGGGAGACGCGAAGGTTGGGGCGTCTGCCATGTTGGCGGGGCTACTTGGACCCTCCTGAGAGTAGGTACTGCTTTGGTACTGCCCTACTGTTCCTGGACTGGCCTGGAGAGACGAAAAGGAAGAAGAAATTAGGTCTTACCTTCTAATTGTCTTTCCTTGAGTATTCTCCGGGCCAGTCCAGGAACCCCCCAGGATATAGCGGTCATTTGAGGATCTTTCCATATTAATTCATGTAATAAGCGCTCTGCTCGGTAAGGTGCAGACAGTGTAAGGTGCAGTCAGTGTCGCTGTTTGGCCTCGAATGGGTGCCAGCTCTTCCGGAGTACTTCTGGCTAGGGGTCTCCCTTCTGGGTCTCGGTGGAAAGAGGGTAGGCACTTACTTGGGGGTCGTTTGTTGAAAGATATTTAAAAAAAAAAAAACCAAACCTTAACTGCAGGTAGAGGTTAGTGCAGTTCCTGGTTGTTTATGGGTTTACCTATAGTTTGTTTCTCATTCCTTATATTACAGTTGGGTATGGTTGGTACTCTTGTTATGGAGCTGCTTTGACATAGGTGGACTGGCTCTCTAGCACCAGGGGAAGCTGGGTAGGCTAGCAGCAAGTCTTTGAAGAGTTCAGTCCTCAGCTGCTGAAGGAGGTTGACTACCCTACTGTTCCTGGACTGGCCCGGAGAATACTCAAGGAAAGACAATTAGCAGGTAAGACCTAATTTCTTCTTTTAAGTTGAGTTGCCCAGAATTTTTTTTAATTATCTTAGTGGAAATGTTGCTATTTTGAAGAAAATTCACCTTGTAGAGAAGTACAAGTAGGCCTGATTGGCACATTTGTAACTAAAGTTATAAACCTAGCCTACTGATTCAAATTTTGGGTTAAAATTACAATTGTAATTATAAATGTATTTTTTATTTTCCTTAACTTTGAACCCCCCGGCTTGATTGAGTGTCTCGTTTTTGAACTTAGAAAAGATGGTCAGGTTAACTTTGCAGACCCACTAACTGCGACAATTGCAGTGACCAGGATACTCAGCTCCTTCCCAGTTACCGCTAATAAGAGAATGTTAGGCACCTTAAAGGGTGGCCTAACTTTAGCCAAATATCACTGCTGCTCTACTGGCTTCCATGCTATTGAGCTGACCCAAATATTCAATGCCGGTGGCTGGACATGACCCCAAGGTTCAATGGCGATGGCTAGCCTCTTCCCAACACTGACTTTCAGTGACGTTATTTCCATTGGTGTAGCCCTGGAACTTGCCTCTATTTCTCTTTTTCCAGCAGATGGTTGCGGTTTAGACTAGTGGAGCAAGTTTCTTCAAGTGGCCTGGTTTCTTGCATCATGGACTATGGTCTTTGGCCCAAGGCCGAGACTAGTGGCTGGAATGCTCTTAGGGACTGGTCTATGAACCTTTACCCTAACTGAGCTGGGTGAAGCTCCCTTTCCAGTATTCTGACCTGTGGGTGCCATTCCTGGTGGGCGGAAGGACTACAGATTTGCAGACAGTGGCTTTAAACTCAGAAAAATGTCCAGACACATTAGCCATCCTTTACCTTCTGGACATTAATGCAATTTTTGTTCAGTCCTGAAAATAGCCAGATAGTTGCCAATTTTAATCTCCTAAGTACTGAGAACATCCGACAAGGTCCCCAAAACATTTAGGGGCATGCTTACTAAATTAGGCTAACAGCACACACTATTTATAACTAGGTCCCATTGGATATCATTGGATCTAGTTTCAAGGAATAGTTTTTGGGGATGAGGCAGTTTTCGGAGTGGTGAGGCAGTTGCATGGGGTAGATTAGGGTTGTAGGGGTTAATTGCAGGGGTTAGTTTTTGGTTGTGGGGTAGTTTGCAAAGGATAATTCTGGGGGTGGGGCAGTTTTGGGGGTTGGAAGAGTAGGTAACAGGGAGATGGTAGTTTGAACACAAGAATTCCCTAATTGCTTTTTCATTGTATCACATTTTTATGCTGTAGAAACTGAAACTTTCGGCCATTTTTTATGGGGACTTATTTCTCTGGAAATCCCAGTCCAATTGGCTTATTTTAGATCTCGATGTATCTTTGTATTGCTTTTTCCCAAATATGAAGTTTCATCCCAGTCCATTAAATTGTTGGAGAATTATTTTGCTCCAGACAGACAATAAAAAATGAAAAAAAAAAATGAAATGAAAAAACCAAACTTCTCTCCCCAAAATACAGGATGGTCAGAGTGCACACTTTTACAAAAAATAACTAAACAAAATGCACAAATTTAGCCCACGTGATTTTTAAATAGCTTGGGTTTTCCATTAAGCCACAAATGGGGAAAGCATGCACAGCATGGCTCATGGAATTCTTTCCAACCCCTCTATGTGCATGCACACACCCATCTGTATCTGCATTGCTTCTGTATATATGTGTGTGTGTGTGTATATATATATATATGTTTTGTATTATCTGTTTTTATGTGTATGTGTGTATCTCTATTTAGCATGTGTGTGCATAAATGCTGGTATATGGGTGAGTGCAGGGCCGGTCTGTCTACTAGGTGAGCTAGGCAGCCGCCTAGGGTGGCTGGTCTGGGTGGACAGCGGCAGTGGCACACATGACCAGTCATCAATTCCATTTGGGGGAGAGGGAGGCAGTGGCAGCAGCAGTATTTCCAAAATTGGTTGCTTTTTGCTGCTGCTTTCTTGCCAGCGGCAGGCCCTCTCCTTCAGCAGTGGGGTCAGAAGTTGCAGGCTATGTTTGCTGAAGGCCATTTAAGAAAACAGTACAATTCAGTATGTAGGTTTTACAGAAATAACCATAACGAAAAGAAAAATATACCTGAATAATTTAAAATGCACCATACTCTGCAAACTCTGTGTGTGTGTGTGAATGTATTGCATGGGAGGTATTTTTTGGGGGTAGGGGCAGTTAGCAGCGTGGTGGAAGAGTTGTGGGGGTAGATTTGGGAGGTGGAGCATTTTACAGGGTAGTGAGGTAATTATGGGAAGGGTAGTTTTTTGGTAGGGGCAGTCTGTGGGGAGGTGGGGCAGATGTTTGGAGGATATTTTTTTGGGGTGTATGCATTTTGTGGAGTTTTGGGACAATTGCAGGGGGTAGTTGCAGTGTTGTGGCAGTTGCAGGGGGTAGTTCTCAGGGGCTGGGGCAGGTTGGGGAAACTTGTGAAAAGGAGAGAGGCCGTTTGAAAGGAACAGTTCCCTGTGTTTCACTATATGCATGTTTCTATGCCTTCTCCCATAGAAATACACTGAGCCTTTTTTTTGGGGGGGGGGCTTATTTCTCTGGAACCTCTGATCTGATCTGGCTTATTTTCAAACTCAGCATTTGTATAATTTTTTTCAACGTCCATTGAGTTAGAAAGAATAACATAATAATAATAATAAGATTGTGCAAGCTAACAGGTGTGCACATAGCTTTGGGGAGCCTCTACCCAGTTCTTAAATCTAGCCCAGAGAATGAGAACAAAGAAGCAGTTACCCATATATTTGTGGTTTGAATGTAAGTAACCAAGGCTTCTATGCGGCTTCTATGCTGAACATTTCCTGAGCTGCATAAATGATGAATATCGAAATATTCATCTACCAGCATTTTGGCTCAAGATATTCAGGCTTTTATAGGGGTTATTTGACTCCACTTTGGATTTCTCCCTGTGCATTTGTGTTTTTTTTTCACTTCTTTTGAGTTGTCTCTAATACAGGCTGAAATTAGTGCATGTTCATCAGCTATTATTATCTAAGGGCTAGGCTTACTAAAGACTGTGACTACCATTAATGCACCTGTGGAAGGTCATTTTATAATGGAAATCTTAGTTTAATAAGAACATAAGACATGCAATACAGGGCTAGAACAAGGTCTATCAAGCCACCCAGTATCCTGTTTTCAACAGTGGTCAATCCAGATCACAAGTACCTGGCAGATTCCCAAAAAGGCACAAAGGATCCATGATGCTCACCCCAGGGTAAGCAGTGCATTTTCCGGGTCCTCTTTAATAATGGTTTATGGACCTTTCTCCAAAAACTTCTCCAAACCTTTTTAAACCCAGCTACACTAACAACTTCTACTACATCCTCCGGTAACGAATTCTAGGGTTTTATTACGCGTTGAGTAAAAAAATATTCTCTCTTATTAGTTTTACATGGGTTACTTTGTAGCATCATTGCATGTCCTCTAGTCTTTCTACTTTTTGATGGCGTAAACAACTGATCTACGTTTACCCGTTCTACTCCATTCATTAATTTATAGACCTCTATCATATCCTCCTCAGCTCTCTCTTTTCCAAATAGAAGAGCCCCGACCTTTTAAGCCTCTCCTCAAAGAGGTATCCTTCCATCCCTTTTACCATTTTTGTTGCTCTTCTCAGAATGCACTTACTTAAGCAATATTTTATAAAGTAAAGTAAGTGCCTATTCCTTATAAAATACAAGCATAAATGGCAGAAAACGTGCCTTCAGTGAAGGCACGATCACTTAAATCTGTTTGTGAGCAGGTGTAAATGCTCGCACTTTATGCACATATATTGAGGTTTTTTAGAATCTACATGCATACTTGTGCTCTATGCTCAACTTCCACCCACGTGCATGCTCAGAGTGAAAATCTGCGGCATCAAATCAACGTGTGCATTTTTTCGCTGGGTGCTATAAGATGCCACGACATAAACAGTCCATTCTATGGGCTTACTTTCACACTTAAAAGTAGGTGTCTGTCTATAAAATTACTCCCTATTAGTAAATAGCTCTCATTGCATAAAATGGGATCTGTGGTCAAAAGCATGCAATAATGCATGTTAGCATATGGTAACATATTTACATGTTTTAGTAACTCTAAATGCACTGTACACAAATTGAAAGGCACTTTCTTAAGGAAACACAAATGTGGAAGACTTAGAGTTTCCAGGGCAGTTTGATTTTCTCTACATACATATATATGACAATGAAATGGACAGGTGTCAAAAGTCTGTGGGCCTGGTTCTTCCAGATCTTTTCCTATAGATACAGTATGGCAGCACTCCTGATAAACTGGGCCCTGTTCTGTATATTATATACCAACCTGACGGTGCATCCTTTGCAGTCTCCTTCCTTGTCTCTGTAATTCCATAATCCTATTGGTTTGTTGTCCAGGAACGTTTCACCCATACAACCAGAGAATGTGGTGGTCTTAACAGCATCAGATTTCTGTGCAAGTTAGAAGAAGCCACAAACCTTATTTGAAGAAATCATTTTATTTCAAGAATTTGTATTTTATTAAATGACTGCTATATTATAAAACTTTTTCTAGCCTTTCTCTAAGAATTTTCAGAGCAATCAAACTGGAACGAGGTCAGCCTCCATCATACTCTTGGGTTTGCATTGGAATGCTTCGGTGTCTATTGGGAGGTGGAAATGGAGGGTAGGGAATCAAGGAGAGGAGAGTTGATGGGGCAGTTTTCTAAGAAAGTAGGATTCTGGGGAAATCTGTTGGAAGGTTATTGGTACCTCAGATCGATATCCAAATGTGGTGAAAGGGTGGGATATTGTAACTGTTTAACTTTGGATATTGACCATCAAGGATAAGGAAGGGGATTCCAACAGGGCTATTCCTTCCCCCCACCCCCACCCACTCTACTTTGTATTGCAGTTCAGCGGGAGGAAGCCATTTATTTTCAGTTCAGGCTGAGTGGCCTACTTGTAGTGGTCAAATTTTGACGGTCTAGATTTAGGATGATTTTTAGCAGAAAATGTGGGCACATGGGTTTGGTTGAAATTTTGCCACCTAGAGTAGGCACAGAGTTTTGCCTAAAAAATGGCTTACATGTGTCTAGCCTTGGTGACATGAAGCCAGATTTTGCATAGGTCAAAAATGCAATGTGTGCCTTCAAGTCAATGCTGACCTAGAGGCTCCTGGGTTTTCGTGACTGTGTCTGGAAGTAGATAGCCAGACCTTTCCTCCATGGCAACAGAGGGTTAAGTGACTTGCTCAAGGCATGCTAGTGGGAATCAAACCCTGGTTGCCAAGCCAGTGCTCTAACCACTTGGCTACTCCTTCACTCCATTGGGTCATCTAGGTACAAAAAGGGAAATCCTAGTCTACATGCTCACAATTAGCAGAGCGCACATCACAAAAGACACGCTGAATATGAAGTCTTCTGTAAAATAATTATTATGACTTAGAAAATACTCATGTTAAGTACTGGGAGATACAGTGAGAGCACCTATTTTAGAAAGAAAGGCATGGCTCTGTATGTCTAAATGCAGGACTGGCACTACCATTAGGTGAACTAGGTGGATTCCTAGAGCACCAACCTTGCAGGGGCACCCATCACCGCTGCTGTCGCCCCTCTCTGGATCTGCAGCAGTGACAATGGGCGCAAACAGCCCCAAAGCACTTACCTTAAAGCTTCAGCACTGTGGGACTGTTTGCTTCTGCTCCTCTCGGACACTTGATGCCAACTTTTGGTTTGCACAGGAAGTTGGTATTGGGCTTCGAAAAGGGGCAGAGCTCTAAGGTAAGCACCGTGGGTCTGCAGGTCCCAGAGAGGGGCAGCAGCAATGGCAATGGGTGCTGGGGGTGCAAGGGATAAGGTCTCATCTCCTTGTACCGGTCCTGTCTAAATGCTAACACATACACATATATGTGGCAGACTTTGCAACCTATGCGTGTGAGTGCCGGTTTTTACAAACCTTGACACCCAAGGTGAGCCAAATAAGGAGCAGAGCTAGAAAATTCTAATGTTTGTTGGTTTGAGAAGGTTTTAAACACCAGAGAGGTAAACACAATTGCCTCATCGGTCCTCCAAATCCTGTCCAACCGAGTAGTTAACAGACTCTTATGTGTTCCCTTGAGCAGGTGTAAATGATATCAAAATTTTTAAAAATATGCATGTATCAGAACCGGGAATACACATATGCTTTTCAGGCCATCCAAACTGTACAACACGCCTCCTTCAAAACCATGTGTGCTGTGGGTATATACTTATGAAATTCATAAAACTAGTAAGAAAATGTGTTTCCAGATTACCAAACTCTGCTATCAGTCCTAGGAAAGATGAAAAAGGAATGGTATTTAATAGAATGTATCCAAGCATAAGTTCTTACCCAACCGGCCTCTCAGAAAATTCTCATTCTAATTTCAACATCTCCTAATTAGTACAACCTGCTTTGAAATTAAGGCATTTAGTGTAACAAACTGAGACCTGCGCACACCTGCTTGTTTGCTTCCCATAAAGCAATTAAGGACACTGAGGATAGTCAAATTACCTGCTTCTTTGAGTACTGGGAAATGCCAATGAAACATCAAATGAGAGGCATAATTTGAAAGTTAGGTAGAACTATTTAGGTATTAGAAGTTTTCCTTTTAAGATTTGAATTCTTAATTTTAAAAGATAGTTTGAACAGCGGCTTCTTTTCATAAATGGAATTGAAAATATTTGGGCCAATATTCAAATTTATATGTTTATCGGCAAAGGTTAAGGGGTAATTTTAAAAAGTCTCTTTAGCGCTGATGTGGCCACACACATGGAAAAGGCTTTTTATAAATACCCACTGGCTTAAATGAATGCACCTTTTTAAGAAAGTATGTACTTTGTTGGTAGGCATAGCCAGGAGCACAGCCTAGGAGGAGACCAAGTATGTGTGTTGATTATAAAATACTTTAACCAGTGCCACCTTCACATGCAGCTGTAACTGTCTGTGTCTGCATTCGAGGTCTGGTTTCTGCCATTTGTGCTAGTATTTTTAAAGACACTTAGGCACCCCTATATCTTGATAAACTACCGCCTAAATAGGTGCCTACTTGTCCTTTCAACCTAGCCACTTTGTTATTATCTTCTAGGGAAGGGCTTCTCAACCCAGTCCTCAGGACATACCTAGCCTGTCAGGTTTTCAAGAGAACCACAATGAATATGCATGAAAAATTTGCATGCATTACCATTATGATTGCCCTGAAAACCTGACTGGTTAGGTGTGTCCCAAGGACTGGGTTGAGAAGCCCTGTCCAAGGGGTAATTCTCTAAGGGGTAACTAGATTTCCATGTAACTTTAAATGTGGAAAGTGAGCAGGTCATTTATTTACAGAGGGCCCGATGCTGATCAGGGCACATCTGGCCTTTCTGGATGTCCAAAATTTGGAAGGGCCAGATTTGCACCTGATTCTGCATCCGCAGGAGCTAGTCATTCCCGCGGAAGCAGAATCGGGTACAAAGGGCAGGATGTGCCCTGATTCTGCCCCGCTGCACGTCCAACTCCCACCCCGTCTAACCCTCCCAATGCTCCTGCATGGAGCCTTGGTGCCGTGGTGTCCCGTTGCCATGGTAGCCGAATGCCATGCAGGAAGCCCGCTGCCCCGCACAACAGCAAAAGAGCTTTGCCCCACTTCCCGACCCCGGAGGGGCCTGCCAAGGCCGGGATTAGGTGGCAGAGATCTCCCTGCCCTTTTCAGCTGGTTGGGGGGGGGGGTCCTACTGTGATGACCGCCATCCTTGGGGGGACTTATTCCACCTCTGATGTGGAATACGTCCCCCATCTAACTCCTCAACCCTGGATGTATAGGGTCATGACTGGGGTCATGGGCCCATCACCACCCCACTCTACCCATGCTCCTTCTCCAACCCACCCCCTCCTGCCCCCATCCAGAGCACCCCACATAACGCTGCTGCATGTGCGGGGAGCCTGGAGATGGGAATTTGCTCCCTGCGAATAGTGGGGTTTGGACATCCAAACCAGACGTCCACCCCTACTATTCGCAGATCAGAATGACCCCCAGAGCCTAGTTGGGCACTATTCTGAAATTACATGCCACAGATCGATGATGTGTATTTTCATTGTGGGCATGTACAGGGGTGGAGTGCATATTAACACACCTACTTCAGAACAGAGGTTTCCAACTCCAGTCCTCGTGGAACCCTAGGCCATTAGGGTTTTCAGGATTCCCACAATGAATATGCATGAGATAGATTTGCATGCTCTGCCTTCATTGTATGCAAATCTATCATATGCATATTCATTGTGGGAATCCTGAAAACCTGACTGGCCTAGGGTTCCCTGAGGACTGGGTTGAAAACCCCTGCTTTAGAAAGTAGATTTGCAACTGAGATCTATAGAACATAACTGGAACAGACAAGCATCAGCAAAGTCTGCATAGCTACAGCAACCAGCAACAGCAGAGTAGTTCAACTACAAATAGACCTGAAGCAAACGAGTACTGTGGCCATGCCCATAAGCGAGTGAAAGGACGCTATCCAGCATATGGGGAAACATGTCGGCTATGTGGTGCCTGAAATCCTTTTTCAAGAGTATGCCTATCGAACCTGAAGCAGAACTACATAAGCTGGAAGAGATAGCAGCAGACTTGCTGAATACTGATCTGATTTTCTGAAGAGTGCCCTGGCGCTATGCGAACAAAAGAACAAACATGGTTTGCGAATCTCAGACTGAATAACATGGTACAGCCTTGTCAGCTGGACTCTGGGGCAACATGCAGGGCTGGACCGTCCACTAGGTCAGCTAGGCAGCTGCCTAGGTGTCCAACCTGGGTGGGCGGCTTTGTGTCACTGCTTTGTTGCCTGTGGTAGGCCATGCACTTCGGCACACATGACCTGCCGCTTCTGATCCCCCCTCCAACGCAACTTATTGTTGGAGGGGGTCAGAAGCAGCAAGCCATGTGTGCTGAAGGACATGGTCTGCCGGGGTGGCAAAAAAGTGGTGGCACAAATCCGCTGTTTTTAAAATACTGCCCCACTGCCACCCTCCTCCCCTCAAGATGGAATCTGCATCAGTGGGGGCAATGGTGTGGCTTGGCGGGGGTGGTGTGGAGTGCAAGGGGGTGGCGGGGCGGTGCAGCCAGGTTTTCTGCCTGGGCTGGCAGAAACCCTTGGGCCAGCCCTAGCAACATGTGATGTCATGTGCCTGAAAGACAAAATGATGTCGGCACCAAGGACATCCCTGCTGCTGAGTGGCACCAAACTGAACCTATATTCAGGGGAGCTCTTGCCATCCTAGGGACTTTTTCACACATAATGAAACATACGTGGACATACTCATAAGCTTGAATGGTAAAGATACACGTGTGAGTGCTGATCTTACATGTGTCAGTTGTAAAATGACAGCATTTACATATATAAGTTGCTGGGTTTCCGCCATTGATTTTCCATGTGTATCTTTGTAAAAAGGCTCCTCCCACTGCTTGTGAATGCCTACTCCCATTCGTTCCTCCTTCTTTGATTTGAAACACATGTCCACAGTGAAGGGTAGAGATATGTCAGTTTTACATCAGACCTACATGTGCTCACTCTCTCCTCTAAAGACGAGATGTAGATTTGCAGACATTTTCATTTGGACGTTGCTGCAACCACCTAAACAGCCTTTCTAAAATGTGCCTTCACATCCATAGTGAATCACTCCAAGATGATGACATTAATTGTCCTAGTGGTAATGGCCATTGTGATCATAATAGATGTGTTGAAGCAGGGCACAGTTCATTGGAAGTGTTTAAGTTGATGAAGAGAGCAGGGATACAGCATCTGTTGTCTCAAATGCGTACGGTGAGGGTGACATGCAACTGATCAGTATCAACTTTTTGTTTTCTTTAATTAAATAGATTTATTGGGTATATCTGTAAAAATACACATTAATAATCCTCCGAAATTAAACAGATCAATCATGACATAATCCAAAGGGATAGTCACCATAAATAAAATTAAACACAACAAATCATGCCATGATCCAAGTAAAGAAAAGAAACAAGAAACCAAAATTGGTGGCTACATCCACAAAAGACAATAAACATATTAGTCTTGTAGACTCTGACAGCTCAGAAGCTATTAATTGAATTCTCGGCATCACTCAACAGGGTCCACAGCAGATTATGACCTTCTAGCATAAAGAAAGGCTTTTTGCTGATCTGTATGCTTTTAAGAACATAAGAAATGCCATACTGGGTCAGACCGAGGTCCATCAAGCCCAGTATCCTGTTTCCAACAGTGGCCAATCTAGGTCATACGTACCTAGCAGTTTCCCCAAAAGACACAGGTTCTGCAGTGCTTGTACTAGGCCAAGCATTGATATCCTGGGTCCCTTTTTAATAGTGGTTTATGGACCTTTCCTCCAGGAACTTGTCCAAACCTTTTTTAAACCCAGCTATACTAACAGCCCTTACTACATCCTCCGGTAACAGATTCCAGAGTTTGATTACACGTTGAGAGAAGAAATATTTTCTCCTATTTGTCTTAAATAGTTTACCCTGTAGCTTCATTACATGCCCCCTAGTCCTTCTATATTCTGATAGCGTAAACAATTTATCCACGTTTATCCGTTCCACTCCATTCATTAATTTATACACCTCTATCATATCTCCCCTCAGCCGCCTCTTTTCTAGGTTAAAGAGCCCTAACCTTTTTAGCCTCTCTTCATAGGAGTAGCCTTCCATCCCCTTCACCAATTTGGTGGCTCTTCTCTGTACTTTTTCTAATAACTCTATGTCCTTTTTAAGATACGGTGACCAGAATTGCACACAATATTCAAGGTGCGGTCGTACCATGGAGCGATACAGAGGCATTATAATATCCTTTGTTTTATTCTCCATCCCTTTCCTTAGGATACCTAGCATTCTATTTGCTTTCTTGGCCGCCGCTGCACACTGGGCGGAGGGTTTTAACATGTTATCCACGATGACTCCTAAATCTTTTTCCTGGGTGGTGGTTTCTAATGTGGAGCCTTGCATCTTGTAACTATAGTGTGGGTTGTTCTTTCCTAGGTGCATAACTTTGCACTTGTCCACATTAAATTTCATCTGCCATTTGGATGCCCAGTCTTCCAATTTATCCAGATCCTCCTGCAGTTTTCCACAATCCTCTTGGGTTTTAACAACTTTAAACAGTTTTGTGTCATCTGCAAATTTGATTACCTCACTAGTTATTCCCTTTTCCAGGTCATTTATGAATATGTCAAAAAGTAGCGGACCCAGTACAGATCCCTGGGGTACTCCACTATTCACCTTTTTCCATTGGGAATATTGGCCATTTAGCCCTACCCTCTGCTTTCTATCTTTTAACCAGTTCCCGATCCACAATAGTACACTGCCTCCTATCCCATGACTTTTTAGCTTCGCCAAAAGTCTCTGATGGGGGACCTTGTCAAAAGCTTTCTGAAAGTCCAGATACACTATATCAACCGACTCACCTTTGTCTACCTGTTTATGCACACCTTCAAAAAAACAGATCAGATTAGTAAGACAAGATCTGCCTTGTCTAAAGCCATGTTGGCTGTCTCCCATTAGGCCATGACTATCTACATGCTGTGTAATTTTGTTCTTTATGATGGCTTCTACCATTTTCCCTGGTACTGGGTATTGTATGGGTATTGTGCATGATTGTTTGCTGTATTAAGTACACATGCTTATTTGTTTGGCAAACAATGAGAACCCACAGAAATTAAGCTGTTGAAAGGGAATGAAGCCACTTACAGGATGAAATCACATCAACCCACCCCGCCACCACGACCTACTCTTACTACTGCTATCTTTTCATAAATTCTTACCTTCAGTTTTCCAGTCAGGCCACCAACAAAGAGCATGGCATTTGAATCCACATCGAGAATATTATAGCCTGGCAGAGAGATTGCACTATAAGTGCCCGGGACGATGCTAGCTTTGGTACCCTCCAGAGCTCGGACTGAAACAGTTCCATTTCTTCCAGACCTTCACAAGAGAGGCAGAAGACCATGAGTTAGGTCACAATAAAAGAACACTCTCCGAGCTGACAAACGTGGACTAGCTGAGCAATACCGGCCCATGCACCTAAGACGACACATTGCTATCTCTCTGTAGCTTAACTGAAGTATGCAGAAGATAAAAATTGATAACTTGTTAACGGTTTGTATTTTCAACTACCTGCATCCAGTATTTCATACCGGAATGCCATAAAGAGGGAAATTTTATAAAGTCCCACAGAATTAATGTGTGCCAATCATGCCGACTTCATAATGTCAAGTATGCATACACTGTACCTTATAAAATAGGGGTATACTGTAAATAGTGGGAAATGCACGCCAAATCTAGGCACAATCACCTGCACCATAGAATTACTGCCAAAATGTTATTTGCCCCCATTTAGGAAGATTTTTTTTTCTGTTGTTGCGGAGAATGAGAGGTGGGGAAAAGATGGGAATACAATTCCTGAGCTAAGCCTGATTTCACTAAGAAAGTGTCATGTTTTCGGAAGGACTGAAATGCCACAGACAGCTCTGTGGAATCCTTCTTCTGTCATGTCAGATTGTGCCAAAGCTATACTTGATCTTCAGGAGAGTTTGCATAGGGACTGCACGACTTGGCAAGGCAAGCAGATTGACACAACTATCTGAGGCATTTCAGCAGAAAAAACTATGCTTTACACTGCCTTTAATGTGAAAATGTTTACACATTTTCTTTGCAAATGAAATGCTAACAGATTTAAGTTCACCGACGTCCTGTTTTTGGTACCTGGATCAAACACACATTTAACACTGCAGCAGAAAATGAGTATTATGAGATGACGTGAAGAAAGATCTTTCTTCACTACATGAAGATTTTCTTTTTTACAGTGAGAATTATTTGAAGAATGTGTGTTACAGTTTTCCAGAGAAAGCCAAGGCGGAATTAAAATAGCTTTTCAGAAAATTATCCGTTTAGGAAGGACATAGCTTTCTAAACTGGCCTTCCAATAACCACAGAATCTGAAGCAAAAATTTGTGAGAAACAAGCTCCCAATAGCAGCTCACAATGAAAAGAATAGCACAAATATCAAGCTGCAAATTATGCCAGCGCCTATCGCAGGACCCCACATGGGAAAAACATTAAACATTAGCTCTTCCTCTAATGTGGTATCCATTATTCAGTGCAGAAGATGTGAAAGGGTTACTACGTTGGACAGACAGGCCAAACATTAAAGTTAAGAATCAATTCACACAGATATAAGATCACACAGCACAGGGCAGACCAAGATGTCACTTCTGTCATCTTGGTGACTGGAAAACAGGGGTGGTGTTAGACATGCAGGGGCCCAGGCAATGGCATTCCAACACCCCATCACCTGGGGCAGGCTCCCCCCCACCCCCGCCCCATGCTGCTGATGCTGCTACGGCGCTGTGTGCTGAAACCCCAACTGGCCTCACGGAGAACGCGCGGCAAACTTACTGTTAAGCTGCTTTGCCGCGGTGCCTTGCACTGCAGGGCCCAGTCGCTCTTCACTCCTAGCTGAAATCTCGTGAATTGCGTGACTTTGGCCAGGAAAGCAGAGCAGCTGGCAACTGCAGGGCAAGGCATCGTGGCAAAACAACTTAATGGTAAGTTTGCCATGCTGCCTCCGTGGGCCCCACCCATCGCCATGCCACTGGGCCCCAAAGTCTGCCTTCTTCAGCTTGTCGGAGAGCACTTCTCAGGATCAGAACACAGCGTCAATAATTTTACTTAGGACTCTGACCATAAAATCACTGACGCTGTGTGAGACTCTAAGAGAATATAACACTTTTGAACTTAAGATAAGACACTTTCAAATAGACCAGACAGGACTTAAAAAAGACATGGACTTTCTATAACATCATAAACTACCGTATAAGTACTTCCACTAATCACTCATCCGTCTCTCTCTCTCACCTCCCCTTCCCCCTTCCCCTTGGAAGTCAATGGAATGCTTTCTCATTTCATTTATATATTATGCTATTGTCATCTGTGGCTCACACTGTCCTGATCTGAAGAAGAAAGTTTTCACCTACAAAAGCTAGTCCCAAAATTTATTAAGACAGTCCAATGAAAAGGTATCACCTTATTTTACCATTTTTGTTTTTATTTTCAAAATGCAATGAGTGCCTTTTGCTCTTATTTAACTACTATTATAGTGAAATAACATGACAACCACGCTGCTTTAAACTGTGTCAGTCAATGAGTCCTGTTCTTGGCAGACTGCTCACTATACCAGAACATTTTGTTGCTGCCTCTGTGCTAAACAATTTCAAGAGATAGGCTTAAGGCTGCTAAATGATTTTTGAGAAAGGATAAGGAAGGAATGACAGGGAAAGAGAGAAGGTGGGGCCTTTCTTAATTTTTACAGTAACGTAACTAGTGGCAAAGGACTCAAGGTAAGTACTGTATTGCTGACTGCATTAAAAAATTATTTCTTTATTTTATTTAACATTATTTCTATACCGTCTTTCCACCAGTCAGGATGGTTTACATTCCCATTTTATTTTTTAATCTATAACTTGTGGTCATTTTTGTTTTTTAAGATGTAGTCATACACTGAAACCAAGAACTATATTTGAGAAAAAACAGCATAGAGCATAGTGAATCAGCTTGTGAAAAGACTGATTTCTCTTGGAGGGAGTTAAGATAAAACAGTTGTTTAAGCTGAACAGACTTATGAAGCCCCATTTTGCTTAAAGTGTCGAGGTAGTAACTTGAACGCCCATGCAGAACCTTCACAGATCCCTAGTATTTTACTATATGAAGTCTTTGGTAGAATATGTATAAGGATGCTGGTAAATACACATGTTTCTGAAGGAGTGTCAGAGAACTTAGGCCTTTAGAGATGCCAAATCCAGTTAATTTTGAGAAATACGAGGGGTGTCCGATATTAAAGGTATAGGCCAAAATTACACTAACATTTGTATTTAAAGAAATTATTCAATACATTCCACCAAAAACGACATACTTCTGTTTACTTCGCCACATAATCGCCATAAACATTGAGACATTTATCCCAGCGTGACACTAGTTTGAACATCCCTTCACGGTACAGTTGCATGTCAAGTTGCTTGAAGTAGTCCATAACGGTGTCTTGCAATTCCTCCTGATCCGCAAAGCGTTTCACCACCAAGAATTTCTTCAAAGGTCCGAATAAGTGAAAATCCGAAAGGGCTAAGTCCAGACATTGCATACAGCCATAAGACGGAAAAGGCCGGGACGATTACGCGAAGGAGTTAAACTTTTGCACGATGGCGCAAGACCCCACACGTCAAAACAAACCAATCTGTGGTTGACACAGCGGAAGTGGGAGGTCCTGCTACATCCTCCGTATAGTCTGGACTTAGCCCCTTCGGATTTTCATTTATTCGGACCTTTAAAGAGATTCTTGGCGGGGAAATGCTTTGCGGATCAGGAGGAATTGCAAGACACCATTATGGACTACTTCAAGCAACTTGACACGCAATTGTACCATGAAGGGATGTTCAAACTAGTGTCACGCTGGGATAAATGTCTCAATGTTTACAGCAATTATGTGGAGAAGTAAACAAAAGTATGTTGTTTTTGGTGGAATGTATTGAATAATTTCTTTAAACACAAATGTTAGTGTAATTTTGGCCTATACCTTTAATATCGGACACCCCTCGTAGATTTTGATTTTAAGAACCCTGAATCCCATAGCTCTGACACTGTATCTTTAAGATGTCATGGGATTAGGATGGCAATGCTGAATGTGAGATGCCAGAATGTGGAAATGGTTCACTGCATATATATTTAAGCCTCATAATTAAGCAGGGAGGAGAAAATTGTTTTGCAGATAAAAGTTTGCAGCAGACCTTAGCAAAAATGGTGATGTTCATGAAAGTGAATCATTTGTTCATCCTTTCCCTAGGATTTCTGTCACAGCCTGAGAAATACATTGTATAAAGGGAACAAACTTTCAGTGCAGGAACTTTAGTCTCGGGGGGGGGGGGGGATTTTTGTGGATTTTTTGTACACTTATGCATATATGATAAACTGGTTTAATTTTGCCTATATGCAAGTGCAAGATACCAAATAAGACAGGTTGCATAAATCCCATATATATTTGCGCATACCATGACAGCAGAGCCTCACTCTTAAGCTAAGATATGTGGAATATAATCTGAATCTGTTAAAGGTACTGCTAATGCTGGCTGAAGTACTTGAACAATGTCAAAGAGAGCTTCCTTCTGGAATTCATGAGATACAACATGTATAGATAGCTTGTCAAGGTGCGATTGGAAATTCTTTTAATCAGGCCCATAGCTCCCATTATGGTGGGAAATATTTCTGTATCTTTCTGCAACATTTTCTTGGGCTCTGACTACATTTACTGGCACTTCATCTACACATGATTCACAGAATAATTGCTCGGAACCAACATCTCTATTATCAATGCCATTCTGGTGGCTTTCTCCTTCACCACTATGATGGGTTTCCTTGCATCCAGTTTCTTACTACTACTACTACTACTTATCATTTATATAGTGGTACAAAGCATACTATCAATCAGAATGGGAATGTTCCAAGTTATCATAACTTCCTCATTCTCCATAATTCTCTTGGGGTCATGATCCCAGTGCTTTTCCTGTATAGCAATGTTGTAGTGTTTACAAAGTTTCCAGTGGATAAGACATGCCATCTTGTTGTGCCTTTCTCTATAGAATTTTTCTACCATCACAACCGGCTATGAAATGAGTGACTGTTTCCATCTCTTTTTTACAGAATCTGCATATAATGCCTGATTTACCAGTTCTCTCTATGCTCATTATGAACCATCTTGTCCATAATCTACTAGCCTGGATATATATTCTTTGGGCAGTGAGAGGACTGGGGGAGCTATGGAAAGAGTCTGGTCTTTGGGGGGGAGGGGAGGGAGGAGGGAAGAATGCTGTCACCAAGTCACAAATTCATAATATAGGAGAGATTTCTTTTTGATGATGTGGGAGGAAGAATATAGGGAGAGATTTCCAGGAGAAAGGAAGGGAGTAAGAGATCCCAGAGTTTCTTCCCACCACACAGACGCATCATCAGAGCACCCCTACTCCACTGCAGCAGTATAAGCCAATCCACAGTTAATGCTGCAATGTGAAAGGGTGGACAGATAGAGGACGGGGCAGATGTTGAAGGAGGAAGGTAGGAGAAGATCAGCATATGTTCGGAGGAGGTAGGAAGAGCTGGACAAATGTTGAAAGAGGGATGGAGGCAACTATGCTATAGAGGCCATGGAATGGAGGTGAGGCAGATGCTAAGGGAGGGGGCAAGAATGAGAGCAAGGGTGAGAGTGAAGGGATCAAAAGGGTAGTGGCAGGGTAGGCAGAATGAGGGAAGGAAATGGAAGTGTTCTGTGGGTTTGAGCGAAGGGATAGGAAGATACATTATGAGTGGATCAAAGGTGTTATCAGGTTGAGGAAACCATTCCTCTAGCCTGATTCTGGATTCCTCTCTTCTCTCCCCTCACCTCATTCCCTTTACTTCTCCTTCCCCTGCTTCCTCCTTCCCCTTCTTCCCTTACATCTGTCTGTCCTTCCTGAGCTTTCGTCTCCATTCCCCTCCTTGAGATCCTCTCTTTCTCTCATCCCTCGCTTCCTTTCCTTTCTCCCTCATCTATCTCCTTCCACCCTTCCCAGCATTGATCATTAATATTCATTCTCCCCGCCCCACAACAAAATGGACCACATATATTAACTGTACATACAAGAAATTTCAGAAAAAAGTTTATAAAGCAAAGAAAAAACTTGCATAATTGAATATTCAAACATATGATAATTTATGCAAATATGCATCCCACCCCCAGGTTGGGCCACTTAACAGATTTTCTTTCCCAATGAGGCTTCATCCTGAAATGAATTTGATACTCCTGGCCTATTCCTAAATCCTGCCCTGCCCCCCCCCCACCCCCTCCCAGGGACAGTGAATGTTGCTTTTGCAGCATTCCTAGCCCCACATTTCAGGTGGAAAATGAACCCAAGTCTTCTGTTTGGCACTGCCACTTAGTCAACAGTCTGCTTCCCGGCTTTCCCGTTTAAGACCTGCTTCTTGGTAAGTGCTTGTGATCAGGTTGAATGCGCTTAAAAGGTTAAGATGCACTTTTATGGTATTTCATTGCAAGCCGGAAACAAGTTATTTGATACACCTTTCTGATTTGCGAATCCGATCTACTTCTGGAATGTGAAAGCCTCATTCCTCCCTTAGGTGAAAGCTGTTTAGACAAAAACATTTTCATCTCTTTTTTAAACTGCTCATTTGAAGCAGAGACTGTAATTTACAAGCTCTCTGCACAGGAGGAAGGCTGCTGCAGCTGCAACTTGACAGGATAAAAAGCGCAGCAATCTGTTCTCTTTGTTTTAGTACCTAAAGTTTCTGGTCCTGTTGAAGTCTTTTTATGTGGCAGTTTCCCTGCGCTTACTCATGAGACAAATATATCTTTGGGAAGTTATGAATCTCGAACTTGCAGTGGAGCAATTATTTGGATTGCTGTAGGCAATCTGTAGATGATCCATCAGTGGCTCCATGTAAATTTAAGGTGTTATATGGGGATGCGGGGATGCTGGCAGGATAAATCAGGTTTCTCTTTTGTGCTAGATAGGGGGGGGGGGATTTTAGAAGGGACCACCAAGTGCAATCTAAGCCAGAACGTCTGAAAAAAAAAGAAACAGGTACACCCAGGTTCAGACATGATCTATAGACATGGATGTGCCAGATATGAAGTTCTGCAGGGGTGTTTACATAGATATCTCCAGAATAGTACTGCAGAGCCTGGATTTCTAGGACAGCGTAAAGGTTAGAGCAGTGGGCTAAGAACAGGGCAGGTAGAGTTCAAATCTCACTGCTGCTATTGTTGACATTGTGCTGATTAGTGGGGACGATCTGCATAGTCAAAATGAGCACTTTTCAGATACCCATTCATCCCTGGAGCAGGTCTAAACTTAGACACAATGCCAGACACCCATGACATTTCTGAGACCAGTCAGGGGCATCCAGGCTCTTGGGAACACCCCAGCCATGGCTTCACCATGCTTCCATTCAGACTTAGACATTCTCATGCTGGGAATGTCCCCAGAGTCAGCTTCTAAAATGGTTCTAGAGATATCCCTGTGATTTGGACATCTCTATGCCCGTTTTCAGACATCCAAAGCACAAATTAGACTTAAAAAAATGCCCCCCTTAGTGTCAGAAATGATCTCAGTCAAGTTCTTGGCTACATCAAAACTAAGGTGACCTGTTGACTTGATATATTCACAGCAGGCAATATCTGGTGTATATTGGTCAGATCTGCAAAGAGTTTGCATCAGCTCCAATTAATTCATAATGCTGCAGCACAACTGATAGAGGTCTGCAAGTGGTATGACCACATCACACGTTTCCTGCAAAAACTGTACTGACTACCAGTAGCCTACAGGGCCAGATTTAAAACTCTATCTCTGATTTCCAAGGCCCTTAGATAAAATGGGTCAGAGTACCTAAAGAATAAGTTAGTTCTTTACACAATTTTGAGGTGTCTAAGGTCCTCTCAAGGAGCATCCCTAGCAATACCCTCATCAAAGGAAATCATGCATTGTGACACCTGCTAGTGAACTTTCTCAGGAATAGCCCCGACACTCTGAATCTCACTCCCTAACTCAACGTCTAACTCAAGACTTGGTACATTGTCCCAAGCTTTAATGGCTCTGGCGACCGACTTCCAGTCATTCATACAACATCTGGACTAGCTTGTCATACAACCTGTAACTAAGACGAGTTCCACTCAGCTTATATAGGTGAACATATAATTTGCCCTCAACCTAGCTGATCACTTTTGTCCTACCCATCTGTCTGTCCATAAGGTATATTTTAGAGAGTATATGGCAATTGGAATTGAGACGTCGAGGTTGCCACATATACAATTCTGGAAGTACTGGAGAAAAGGCTCTGCTAAACATGAAGCCTGTTCTAAAATAGTGCAGGTGTACATGTACATTTGCCATTATGTGGAGCTGGAGGACCCACTTTGCAGTTCTACATGTGGGAAGAATCAATCAGGGGAAACTTGACAACTGTCACGTGTAGGTGCAGGCACTTACATGTATATGCCGGCCATTTTGAAAAACTATATGTATAAATGCTGCCAATTAACTACAGATGCTGCTATCTTTATCTGATTTCTATTTGGAAGTGGAAATAAACAATGGGGGATTAAGGAGGATAACCCCCTTAACCCTTATCCTCCTTAATCCTTTAAGGGCTGGCTAAAATAAGCATTCTGCCAAAATTTGTAAATGCCAGGGAGCAGCTCTAAAGTCTGACATGGACAACTGCAATCATACACCTGTATTCGCTATATGAAATGGGGAATACACATGTAGATTTTTGACTTGCTCTGGCCACCCCCTAAGCACATCCCTAACATGCTCCCTTGCAATTTCTATGTAGTAAGGACATCCATGTATAAATTCAGCACTTTCTAAAATAGCCCTTTACGTGTGGATGCCATTCTATGTTTAATTGCCTGATCTTACACATGGAAATTGCAAATAACCCCCTCTCTGGGGGAATTTTATAAGGAGCTGTTGAAAGCTACACAAATTTTGCGGGTAAATCACATATTTTTAGGGATTTGTGTACATCGATGAGCATTTACCTGCATTTCTTAGGAAGTCTCTGTACTAGAAGTATACGCAAAAGGCTGAAGGCGCAATTTCACTGTACTGTGCGGTGCTTGTACAGAGTGTAAGCGGAGCATGCAGTTAGATGTATTAGATACACGAAGAAATTAGTCCTTACCTGCTAATTGTCTTTCCTTGAGTTCTCTCCGGGCCAGTCCAGGAACAGAAGGGTTGTCAATCCCATTCAGCAGCTGGGGACTGAAAACTGCAAAGTTCTTTCTGACAGGCTATCCCACTGCTCGTGACGTCAGCTATTCAGTCTACCTATTGTCCAAGCAGCTCTGAAACAACTGTGTAAAAATGATAACGTAACTTCTGAACTACGAACGGATACCCCCGTGCTGTATGGCACTCTAGGGTCGCATCCCTCTTGATTTTTCCTCTTAGTAAAAAATTTCTCTTTTTTTTGCATTCCTCCTTAATAAGACACGTGAAGGCGGGCCGTCTAGCAACCTAGATTCTATCGCCTTGACTACTAGTACTGTCCTCCATGCCCCCTTAACCACTGAAGAACTACCAGCCATCAAACTGCTTTTGACCGGAGCTCGCCTCAACGTGGGTGGGTCCTGGAATGGCCCAAAGAGAACTCAAGGAAAGACAATTAGCAGGAAAGGACTGATTTCTTCTTCCTCATCGTCTCTCCGGGCCAGTCCAGGAACAGAAGGGAAGTACCAAAGCAGTTCCTATATATGGGAGGGTCCTGCGAGCCCAGCCACAATTGCTGCAGCCCCTACACTCGCATCATTCCTTTCGTGAACATCCAAGTGATAATGCCTAGCAAAAGTGTGAAGAGAAGACCACGTCGCCGCTCTACAAATTTCCACTGGCGGAATTAATGCTAACTCCACCCACGATGTCGCTAACCCCCGGGTAGAATGAGCCTTGAGGTCTCCTGGAGGCGTCTTACCGCTAAGTTCGTATGCCAACGTTATTGCCCGTTTCATCCATTGAGCAATAGATGCATTCGACGCCGCTTGCCCTTTACGCGGACCCCCAAAAAGCACGAACAGCCTATCTGATCTCCGAAATGGCTTCGTTCTCCGAAGGTATGTGCGAAGCACCCGGCCCATATCCAAGCGCCGCACCTGCCCCGAGACCTCTCCTACTTTCTGGCTCGAAAAAGTTGGTAGAGAAACCGTCTGGTTCACATGAAACGCAGACACTACTTTGGGGAGAAAAGACGGAACTGGTCTGAACACCACCTTCTCCGCTGAGAACTGTAGAAACGGCTTCCTACATGAGAGGGCCTGTAGATCTGAGATTCGACATGCCGAACATAAAGCTACTAGAAAAACCGTCTTCCAAGTGAGATGTGGTAAGCTAATCTCCTTCTCCGCCCAAAAAGGGGGCTGTTGCAAGACCTCCAGGACTAAATTCAAATCCCAAGGCGGCATCACTGGATGTACTGGTGGCCTTATATTTCGCGCTGCCCTTAGGAAGCGATGTACATCCGGGTGTGCTGACAACACAGTGCCCTGCACCTTGCCCCGTAGCACGCCAGTGCCGCCAGTTGAACTTTGAGCATTTTGAGCGCCAGTCCTTTCTCTAGCCCCTCTTGTAAAAAAGCTAGGATGGCTGGAAGGGCTGTGGAAAAGGGACGCAATCCCCATTCTGTGCACCAAGCCTCAAAAATCCGCCACACTCGAACATAAGGGAGGGAAGTTGATCTCCGCCGTGACTTCAACAAGGTAGCGATCACGGCCGACGAATATCCTTGCCGCCGCAAACGTTCCCTCTCAATAGCCAAGCCATAAGCAAGAACCGATCCACTTGTGGCATTAACACTGGACCTTGACTTAAGAGATTGATGCGTGCGGGCAGCCACCATGGGTGATCCACCAAGAGGCTCACCAGATCCGCAAACCACGTCCTCCTTGGCCAATCTGGAGCTATGAGAATCACTGACCCCTCATGACACGCAACCCTCTGAACTACCCTGCCTAACATCGGCCATGGCGGGAACACATACAGCAGAACGTTCCGCGGCCAGGGCTGCACCAAGCCATCCAGACCTTCTGACATATGCTCCCGGTGCCTGCTGTAAAATCTTGTCACCTTGGCATTGGAAAAAGTCGCCATCAGGTCCATGACTGGTTGACTCCAATGCACGATAATGTCGTGAAAAACCGCTGCATTCAGCTCCCACTCCCCGGGATCCAAGGTATGACGACTGAGATAGTCGGCTTGAATATTTTCCTTTCCGGCCACATGCGCCGCCGAGAGGGCCATGAGATGGTCCTCCTCCCATAGCAGCAAATTCAGACTCTCCTCCAGCAAGACGGCACTACCCGTGACCCCTTGTCGATTGATATAGGAAACTGTTACCAGGTTGTCGGAGAAAACGCGAACTGCTCTGCCCAGAACAAGCTCCTCGAACTCCAGTAACGCCCACCATACTGCTCGGAGTTCCAACAGGTTGATTGAACAACTGGTCTCCTCTATTGACCAGGAACCTTGTGCCACCCGTGTTTGACAGTGAGCTCCCCACCTGAGTAGACTGGCATCTGTAGTAACCAATATCCAATCGGGCTCTTTCAGTGGAACTCCTGCCTGAAGATGCTTCGGTTCCAGCCACCAGTGAAGAGAGGAGAACACGTCCTCCGGACACGGCAATCTGCGGAATAGGGGATGGAACTGAGGAGACCATCTGGACAGTAGAGCTCGTTGTAGTGGTCTCATGTGAAACCTGGCCCATGGAACCAGATCCAAGGCCGCTGCCATGGACCCTAGCAACTGCAGATACCTCCATGCCGTGGGAGCCTGCAACCTCACGAAAGCTCGTACCTGTCTGAGAATTTTGTGGACCCGCTCCTCGGGAAGAAAAACGGATCCTACCTGGGAGTCGAATAACGCTCCTAAGTAAGTGAGACGCGTCGTCGGCAATAACCGATTTTTCGCTCGATTGATCACCCAACCTAGACTTTCGAGAACTTGCACCACCCGAGCAGTCGAGATTACCGATTTTTCCTGAGATGGGGCTCGTATCAACCAATCTTCGAGGTAGGGATGAACATGAATCCCCTCCTCCCGCAATTTTGCTGCCATGACCACCATCACCTTCATGAAGGTCCGAGGGGTCGTGGTTAACCCAAAGGGTAATGCCCAGAATTGAAAATGACCCATGGGAACAGCAAACCTCAAAAACCTGTGATGCTCTGTTCAGATGGGAATGTGGAGATACGCCTCCGTGAGGTCTACTGACGATAGCACTTCGCCAGGCTGTACCGCTCTTATCACCGAGCGCAGCGTTTCCATTCGAAAGTGAGGCACCCGTAAACACTGATTGACATGTTTTAAATCTAGGATGGACCAAAAAGAACCTTCTTTCTTGGGGACCACGAAATAAATCGAGTACCAACCTAAGCCGCACTGACTTGGCGGCACAGGCACCACAGCATTGAGCCGCAATAACCGCTGAAGCATTTCTCTCACCGCGTTCCGCTTTGCTTGAGACCCGCACAGAGACCTCACGAAGGAATCTGGCAGAGGCTGAGCAAACTTCAACGCATAACCCTCGCGGATGATCTCGAGTACCCAATGATCCGTTGTTATGGAGGTCCAGACAGAGAGAAACTCCTGCAACTGGCTGCCCACCGGAATCTACGCCTGGACCTGCCGCCCTTCATTGTGGCTTCTTGAGGGCATTCTGTTGAAAATGCGAGTATCCTCTGCTAAATCCTCTAGCCCCCCAAAAGGGCTCACCTCGTGCTGCAAACCACCCCCTCTGATAAGGGGAAAACCGTGGTCCAAGAAATCTGCGAGCTTCCCTGGCCTGACCTCTGAGTTGGGTCCCAGGTCTCGGCGCTTTAGGATGATCTTCCGGTAGCCGACCCCCTTTGGAGTCTCCCAGATCTTTCACAATCTTTTCCAGGGCTTCCCCAAAAAGCAGCTTGCCTTTATAGGGCAGTTTACTAAGCTGAGTCTTAGAGGATGCATTCGCTGCCCAATTCCTCAGCCAGAGAAATCTGCGCGCGGCTATGACAGATGCCATGGACTTCGCGGAAATTCGAACCAAATCGTAAAACGCGTCTGCGAGGTAAGCTGCCGCCGACTCCAACTTAGCTCTTTCGGCCCCCGAGCTCTCCTCCTTGTCCACCGCAGACTCCCCTTGGAGCCAGCGGATGGAGGCCCTCGACACATACGCTCCACAAATGGAAGCTTGCAGCGAAAGCGCACAGGAATCAAACAGCTGCTTCAAAAGAGTCTCCAACTTACGATCTTGAAGATCCTTGAGAGCAGCGCCACCTTCCATCGGAATGGTGGTCTTCTTAGTCACCGCAGCGACCACAGCATCTACTTTAGGCATACGCAACAAATCCTTTTCCTCCTGCAGAACTGGGTACAGACGGCCCATAGCCCGGCTGCCCCGCAAAGAAGCCTCCAGACATTCCCATTCAGACTCAATCATTTGCTTGATTACTCTGTGTACCGGAAAACACCGTTGCTCTAGCTTAAAACCCTGCAACAAAGGATCTTCCAATGGCTCCTGTGGGACCGCTGGCGTGACAATATTAAGCGCTGCTAAGGACTGCACAATTAGGGCTCCAAGCTCTTCCTTTCTAAATACCCTAAAAACATTCGGGTCATCGCCTGGGGCAATCTCCCCCTCTTCCAGTTCCCCTGACCAGGCATCTATATCCGCCTCTGAGAGGAGCTCTTCTTCCTCACCTAACTGAGGCGCAGAGTGCGACAGCCCAAAGAAATCCCCCTTATGCCCAGGCCCTGTATCCAATTTAGAGGTTCCCTCCCCTGGATCAGACCCAGGAACTAACAACGGCGGTGTTGTCACGCTGGGGTGAGGAACTGCTGGCGTTGATATATAAGCGCTGGAAACAGCAGCGCTGCTAGCCTGCTCCATCTTTAATAGATATGCTTTATGCAATTGTAAAATAAAATCCGGCGAAAATAAGGAGCCTATGTTGTCTGGCAGCTTGGCAGACAGTCTCTTAGAACCCTCCTCAGCCGAGGAGGACTTTTTGGAGTGAGTTTTCTTTTTCTCCAGTTTGTTTTGGGCCGCAGGAGAAGGCGCTGTTGAAGACAAAATGGCTGCCGTTCCCACCTTTAATTGTGTACTGCGAGAGCCTTCCCTGTCATTCTCCGATGGCAAAAAAGCCTCCATTTGGCCCCCAGACACTCTGTCCAACCAAACTACGGCATCGGATAAAAAATCAACTAATCCCCCGTCCGGCCACTTGCCAACTGATCACGACGGTTGAAAAGAAAAAAAGGGAAGCACCACAGCACTTTTGAAGCCCGCTCGGCCCCCCCGTGCCCAGCAACACTCACCGCGTCCTCAGAACCGGCGTGTTACACAAACCACGTTCTTGAATGGCAGCCCTCCAAATTCCCGCTGCTAGCGGGACATGGAGGCACAGCAATAGCAGTTGAGGGAATCAAGCCTGGGGCTCCCAGCTTCTCCCTTTAGCACATAGAGACGCGTCTTTCGCGGTGAGCAGGCTCTGTCCCCGTCTACCGTTACTCTCGGTAGCAGAATCGTCTCACCGGGGTTTTTTTTTGGTTTTTTTAAAATTGAAAAGCCCAAATTGGTCAGGGAAGGATGCTCTGCTAGTGCCCCTGTACCCCCCCCCCCCCGATTTACATAAAACTCCTAACTGTGGATTCCTCAGTGTCCCTCCGGGAGCCTGTCAGCCTAATGTCCTATCCAGCTGCTGAGGACTGAAAGACTGAATAGCTGACGTCACGAGCAGTGGGATAGCCTGTCAGAAAGAACTTTGCAGTTTTCAGTCCCCAGCTGCTGAATGGGATTGACAACCCTTCTGTTCCTGGACTGGCCCGGAGAGACGATGAGGAAATGAGTATTTATGCTGGTTTAAGCGCTCACGCCTAAATTTAACATGCATTTTTGACCACTTACTTTACTTTATAAAATAGGGTGAAGTAGATGTGGAACCTGCATTATCCTAGACACCGCTTCTAAAATTACCCTCCACATGTACATGTACTGCACTTGCCCCCTCTGCTGCCTAATAAAATGTTTCATTGCATTGTACTGACACTGTGAGCATCATATCTATGTTATAGGAATCTTCTACTGTGTTATTATAGTACATCATTTGTATTTTGCATGAGATATTATATTTCTACTTTACTGTTCTAATACGTACATTGTATCACATGATTCCCAATACCAGGATTTAATTTGTCTATTTCCATGTTTACCTCACTCTTCTAATTGAGGCCAATTCCAAAAACGTGTACGTCTTTGCAGCATGCACATCTAAATGGAAATGTGCAGGAATAGAACCCAATTCCACACATGTGGGAATAGACACACCCGCATGCACAGAATCAACCACGTAGATGTGCTAGCATGGCACGTAAAAAGTGCAACATTGTATGAAGATGGGTATACCCCAACAATGGCTCTGTACATCCGCACGCTCACCAATTCTGAAAAAGATGTACATCTGCGACCCTGCACATCCCCATGATATACCTGCGAATGGCCACGCCCCCTTTAAAATGTGCAGCTATGAAGCTGCTATGGGCACAGACAGTGCTGTAATGAGACTGAATGATGATGAATGTTGGTGATATTTATAGGTGGGCAATAGAAACTAGTCTGTGACATGCCCAGACCACTGCAAAGCAATTGAAGGCACAGTATGGTAGCTGGAGAACAGGGAGAGAGTGAACCTACTGGCACAAGATGCAGTGCGACACTACATACGAGGGGGTACCCAAAAAAACCAGGAATAACATTGCTGTGGGCGGAGCTTGTGTAGTACGCACTTCTGCCGCTAGGCGTGTATAGTGCAACTCATTGTCAGTTCAGTGCCGCCTGTGTTGTCGACCTGGCTTGTTCTGTTCATCTGCAGTGATTGTTTTTGCTAGCGCTGTTTTGTTCTTGTTTCTTTTTTTATGATGACAAGTTTAAGTGAACAACGTGCAGCTGTGAAATTTTGTTTTCTACTCGGTAAAAATGCTGCTGAAACTGTTTTAATGTTGAAAACAGCTTATCAAGATGACGCTATGGGAAAAAGTCAAGTGTACCAGTGGTTTGCTCGGTTTAAAAATGGCGACATGTCGATTGATGACAAACCTCGTTCTGGGCGTCCATCAACTGCCCGAATCGACGAAAATATTGAAAAAATTAGAGAGCTTGTGCTCACAGACCGTCGACAGACAATTGATCAACTGTCAGAGATTAGTGGGTTATCTTGGAGCTCGGTTCAGCGAATTTTAACGGAAGATTTGGGAATGAAAAGGGTTGCTGCCAAGTTTGTTCCTCGGGTTCTGACTGACAATCAAAAGGAACATCGAGTTGAAACATGTCGTGTTTTGAAACAACAGCTTGAAACTGATCCAGATTTTCTGTCAAAGGTCATTACAGGTGATGAGTCATGGTGCTATGGTTATGACCCAGAAACAAAGCAACAGTCAAGCCAATGGAAGACGTCATCGTCACCCCGTCCAAAAAAATGTCGTCAAGTCAAATCAAACACCAAAACAATGCTGATTTGCTTTTTTGATGCCAAGGGGGTAGTTCATTCAGAGTTTGTTCCCCCAGGTCAGACCGTCAATCAAACCTTTTATTTGGAAGTTTTAAGAAGATTGCGCAACAGTGTTCGTCAAAAAAGACCCGATTTGTGGCAGACAGGAGACTGGTTCTTCCACCACGACAACGCACCTGCACACACAGCCATCTCTGTTAGACAGTTTTTGGCTAAAAATGGCATGGTTCCGCTGCCCCACGCACCATACTCGCCTGACCTGGCTCCATGCGACTTTTTCTTATTTCCACGCATGAAAAGGGGCATGAAAGGACACCGATTTGACAACATTGAAGAAGTCAAGAAAAAAACGAGGGAGGAGCTGTCAGCCGTTTCTAAAGATGACTACAAAAAATGTTTCGAACAGTGGAAGCACCGGTGGGACAAATATATCAGTTGTAATGGAGAGTATTTTGAAGGGGATAAGGTTGTTTTGTAAAGAATTTGAAATAAATAGCTTTTAAAAAATAATTCCTGGTTTTTTTGGGTACCTCCTCGTACATGGCAGTAGACAACCTCATGATATATGCACCTCGTAAACATCGCAGGAACATGATCGTACAATGCAAAGTAAGGACATGATCCCAACAGGATAGGCCTCCATAGCGAACTACCCTGCACTACTAAAGGACCATTGGAATGACAGCAGTCAGCAGTGCAAACACCACACAGGCACGCCCAGAGGCACCATCATTGCTCCTTACATCTGTGCACATTTGTAGAGACTAAAGCTGGTGAAACCTGGGAATGGCATACTGCATTTTGCACAGCTGCATGCCCTCCCTCTGGGCTCCCCTGAGTACTGACAGGGAAGTGTCTGGACAGGGAACCATCCTGCTCACTCCTGGCACCTGGTAATGCTGCACACAGCCCTGTGGTCCAGGTACCTGCCAGGCATACCTGTCACCCCTGGATATGTGGATGAGCAATGTAAACACCCCATGCAGCCCTCCAACCACACACACACACACACACACACACACACACACACACTCTCACTTGCAGTCCCACAGAAACAACAGCCATCTGTACTGCCCTGCAACAAATGTCTTAGCTGATGGAAAGGAAACCATTGCAATCAATACTTCCAACCAGCATCATACCTGCTCACTGCATTTCTATTTAACTACGTACATACACAATAACTACATTCTGGACCTCTAACAGATACAGAGCTGCAGTAGGCCCAAACTGCCCTTACAGTATATCAGCCTCAAGGGTCAAACCCTGTATGCACGTTGCACATCACAGGCCCACATATGTAAACAACCGCAACAGTGATCTGTGCACAAGATATGTGCCATATAGCCACCAGCGTAAGATATTCCCAATATAGTGTTCTGATAGGAATCACATATGCCCTTATCTGCATCAGGGGACTGTACACATTGCATAGAGCATATTATAGTACTCCACTGTGTGGAGCGCAACACTCCAGCTGGCTGGGTGCTGCACATTGCACCGATGGCTGGGTTTACCTGTTCACATGGGGTCCTAGGATTCCGTCACCAGTATCATTGCCAGGACGTGGGCATTGTTAGGTAGCCCTAGCTCTGCCCCTCTAGCTCACACAGCAACTGCCAGCATAGCTGGATTGAGCACCTGTGCTCTATTGCATACATTTGTGGGGATATTTATTTTTTTTTTAAATTCTTTATTTTCGTTTTATAACAACAAAGGAAAAGGAAGACATACAGCTAAAAGACAGATACAAAAGTGTAATACATACACCAAAGTAAACCCCTACCACCCCCCTCCCCCCTGATTCTTCTCTAGAAAAATAATCATTCCAGAAGCGGGCGTGTACTTACATTATTGTGTTACAAAACCTAACGGTGATCTGATACATGATGATTGCACATTATACAGGCATGTTGAAGCAATGAGCAGATTGTAAATAATCATTAAGCATCTGCCATTTAGACAAGCGAGAGTGAGGTTGGGCATGGGGAATAGCTCTCCGAGGTATCCTGCTCATATTTACTATATAAGCAGACGAGGGTTCCACCATTCATTGACAGTAAGTCGAGAGCTATCCTTCCAATTCCTCGTGATTAAGCATATGGCTATACCCAGCATGAAATCAAGGAGAAGGGAAAGTGACCCTTTCCTTAGGAAGAGAGGGGATCTCCGCCACAGAGCGGAGTCCCACGATCTTCCAAGAGAGGTTCGTGAAGGTGTAAGATAAATTGAATACAACCCCAGACCGCCCCCAATAAACCTGTAGTTGAGGACATTCATAACTAACATGAGCGAGGGTGCCCACCGCAGTATGGCAAGACCAACACTGGTCCCTAGCAGTTGTATTCCATTTGGCTATTTTTTCTGGGGTATAAAAGCATCTGTGTGCAAAGAAGAAGAGAGTTTGGGTAACAGAGGCAGACCGGGAACCCGCACTACTTTGCTCCAGAAACGCTCCATTGCACAGGGGTTAAAGTGGTTTGCAGTTCGCGCTCCCATGCTTGTTGGGCTCTAAAAGTGGCCGTGTCTGTACCCTGACATAATATTTTATAAAAGTTAGAGGCTACCCCATGTGTACTACTAATAGAGTGAACTATCTCTAATAGCCCGTCCTCAGTAGGGCAGCAGAGGGCGGCATGATTCGAGCACTTTTGAGGCAGTGTTGAGCTGCATCAATTGAAAGTAGTGTTTCGCTGGTAACGCAAATTCCTTTTGTAAATCAGAAAGGTTTTCCAACGAGCTGCAGAGAAAAGCTGTTGGGGTGTCCAGATCCCCCTTGAGTACCAGGGTTTCCATGCTATCGTTCTATTTAGGACTTGAATTCTGGGGTTATTCCATAGCGGGAGTCCGTCCTGAGGACATACGTTCGGGCCCAGTGATAGAATGAGAGTGTTAAAGGCCGCAAGAGTATCGACAATCATTGGTGGATGGCGGGTGTCTACTTGATAGGACATACCGGGGAGATGGGTCAACGGAATTGGGCTACTAAGCTCCTCTTCTATGTCAAGCCAAACTGGTCTGCTGTCTGTTGAGGTATCTAGCCATCGGGCACCTTGCTTAAGTAGGAAGGCTTGATGATATCTAAGAAAATCAGGGAAATCTGGTACCCCACTCTTTCCTTTGCAGACTGTAATTTTTGTTTAGCTATCCTTGGTGGCTTGCCCTGCAGCGATAGCGGACGAGAAGGCCCTCAATATCTTTATAAGTATGTAGCGGGAGTAAGCATGGCAGCATTTCGAAAATGTAATTCACTTTGGGGGACTATCATCATTTTCACAGTTTCTAAGCGGCGCCCCACCATGTAAGAGATAAGGGAGACCAACGATTCGTGAACTCACGGACTTTGGAGACTACCTCTTTGGCATTAAACTGATAGTGTCTTCTAAAGGAGAACAGTAATGGACCCCGAGATACTTCACCATGCGGGATTGCCAAGGAAGGGAAAGGCCTGCATGTCAGCCTCATGTACCCAGCGGTTTCAGTGGGAATGCTACAGATTTGGTCCAGTTAATTTTATAGCCCGATAATTGTGAGTATCCGTCGATCAGATCCAAGACAGCTGGAACCGAATCGAGGGATACGAAAAGCATAAGGTCATCTGCATATGCAGAGAGTTTTAATCTCCCTACGACTGAAGGGGACACCTCGAATACGTTGCGGACTGTCTAATAAGGAGGGCTAGGGGTTTCAAGAGCTAGATCAAAGAGCATTGGTGATAGGGGGCAACTTGACGCGTGCCTCTTTGGAGATTAAATGGCTGAGACTTGATGGCATTAACACAAATACTGGCGACGGGTTGAGTATACATGACTTGGAGATATCGGAGGAAGCCCTCCCCAAAGCCATACCATCGGAGAGAACTGCAAATAAGAAAGGCCATTCTAGGCGATCAAAGGCTTTTTTTCGGCATCCAGGGAAAGGACCCACCCATGGAAGATCTAGATTGGCAGCACTGGATAGCACATGGCACAAGGTCCGAGCATTGTCAGCAGTTGATCTGCCGGGTATAAAACCGCATTGGTCGGTGGGGGTGAATTAGGGTGGCCATCCTGTCAGATAGCCGGGTGGCCAAGATCGTTGCGAAGATCTTATAATCGGCATTAAGTAGGGAGATTGGACGGTAGTTGGCGGTTAGTAGCGGGTCTCCTCTGCCTTCTTTCTCAAAGACTACCACATTAGCTGCAGAAAAGGATCCCAAAGAGGATGTATCTACCGCAAGGGCAGTAAAATAGAGTTTTAAATAGGGAACTAAATCTGCACTGAACGTTCTGTAGAATTCGGATCGGGAGACCATCGGGCCCTGCGGCACGGCCCGAGGCTGTTCGTTTTAGGGCAGATTGGATCTCTGAAGTAGAGAAGGGTTCATCCATCGCATCCCTATCATCTTCAGAGAGGGTGCCGCTGAATGCCAGAAAGCAATCGCTCGAATGTCTTGACGAGAACTCACATTCAGATTGATATAGGCGGTATCGAAATCCCCGAAAGAGCTCTACAATGTCGGAGTCTGTGGTCACTATGCCACCTCCCTGTGGAGCTCGAAGGGCCGCTACGCGTTTGGCTTCTTTTTGACCTTTCAAGGCGTTGGCTAAGAGTCGAACCGGCTCGGTTATTTTCACGATAATATGTCCCTCGCTGAAGCTCAATACTCTTAGAAGCTGCAGTTGAGAGGATTGAATTATATTGAAAACGGAGACGCTGTAATCGAATTAATACACATGGGATCAGTACGTGAAGTTAGAACTCGTTTGCCTGCTTTTATTTGTTGGTCTAGTGTGAGTAGCTGCTGTTTGCGTTGTTTCCGTAGGGCGGATTTGATAGCTAGTGATCGTTGCTCGAATGGCCGCTTTGAAGCCCTCCCACCAAGCCCAATTCGCAGTATCCTGGGGTAGATTAAAATGGAAGTAATCCTGTTGGCTGCTCGAATTTTCCTACCTGGAACTCTGGCTGAGTTAACAGGGCTCTATCAAAGAAACAGGGCCCCCGAATTCCCTTGGGGTGCGGTAGTGTGTAATTGAAAGGAAATGGCGGCATGATCTGAAATATGTTGGGAGTGAATCTTTGCAGTGTCCACCTGAGGAACTAACAGTTTTGATATTAGAAAGAAGTCTATGCGAGGCTGGGATTTATGAGGGGAAGAGAAGAAGGTGAAGTCAAGCTCGTTGGGGTGTAGTAACCTCCATAGATCAACTAAAGCAAGATCTTTGATCAGGGAGGTAAGCGTGGTGTGACTCTTGGGGGGACCACTTGTCCTAGGCGGCTGTTTGTCAATCAGGGGATCAAGGACTAGATTGAAGTCCCCCCAATTATCAATGAAGTATTAGCAGAGGCCTGCGCAACCTGAGCAATGGTAGCAAAAAAGGCAGGTCATCCACATTAGGGCGTAAAGGCATATACATGTAATTCAAGGCTACCTATCTTGAGGTGAACTCTGGACCATCTACCTTCTGTATCTGAGCTAGTCCGCCAATAATAGTAGCGTGCAAAGATTTCCTAACCAGTATGGCGACCCCACATTCTTAGAAACGGCTGGGGAATAGGCGGCCACCATGTAAGGTTTAATATTGAGTTTTAAGAGTTTCCTTCGAATTTTAAATGCGTTTCTTGGAGAAAAATCAGATCCGCAGCTTCCTGACTTAGGTAGCCTTAGGGATTTTCTTTCTTCCGTTTTATCGGAATTATTGATTCCTTTTACGTCAATGAGAAAATCTTACATGGTGCCATCAATCGGTAATAGACATTTGAGGTAAGGGCGCTTGAAAACATACAACATAATCAGAATCTGTGCAACAATGACATAATCACCGAGTATTCTGGCTAATACACCCCATATGGAAAAGTATGTACCAAAGTATCTTAGAGAAGAAGCAAAACCCCCAAAGAATATGGCGACCATATGTCTGCGGGAGGAGGCCCCTAGAGAGGAAATAGAAAGACAATGAAAAAAAAGAAAAGAACACCTGAGTCCATAATTAACACTGTCTCTGATACTCATCGAGGCTACTGTGGGTAGATGGTCGGGTCACAGATATCATCAAAAGTAAGGCAACAAACTGCCCTCGCCAGACTCTTTGCTGGGCTGCGGCAGATCCAATATGGCGGGTACAGCGGATCTGAGAATACTTGCAGGAATATTCTGGAAGTCAGCGCATCAAGTCGGCTTCTTTGGAATCCAAAAAACTCCGCTAGTAGATCATTGTCCTCAAATGTTCTTGTCTGATTGTGAAGCGTGACTCGGAGCTTGGCCGGGTACATCAGGCCATAGCGTGCTTGTAGTTGTTGAAGCCTCGGCCGGAATTCCAGAAAGCGCTTTCGGCGGGTCGACCGTGGGTTTAGCCAAGTCGGGATAGAAGGAGATCTTGTGGCTCTCAAACTCCATATGGCCCTTTGCCCGAGAGGCACTTAGAATTTGCTCAACGTGTTGATATCTCAAAAGTCGAAATAAAAATGATAGGCCGCGGGGTCTTCCTGTTGAGCGTTATATTTGTGGGTACACGATGAGCGCGATCGATCTCCAAATCTTTGGTAAAGGTGATTTGGAGCAGGGAAGGGAGGATTTTGCATAAAAACTCTTTCATGTCTCCCGATTCCGCTCCCTCCGGTATGCCCACGAGTCGTATGTTGTTGCGGCGCGCTCTATTATTGCCATCTTCCACTTCTTTCTGCAAGGCCGCACTCCTGACGTTCAAACTTGTCGAGTTTGGACAACCGGGCCGCATGGGAGTCCAATATGCTCTCCATTTTGTCCTGACGCGAAGAAACCCTTCTAGCTTGCTTGCAGCACACCAAAATCTTCCCGCAGCAGCTCGGAGTGCTTCACCGTTGGACTGCACGAGGTTTTTGACCCCTCTAATCTCTGCGAGGATTTCCTGCTGCATTTCGGGGCCCTCGCGCAAGCCAGCCCCTTCTGCGGGGACGGAGGTTCAGTTTTGGATCGTTTGCCGTGAGAGGCCGCTGGAGATCCAAAATTCCAGGGCGCTGGGTTTGGTCCCGCCATCTCACCAATGTGCCCCGGCAGGATCAGAGTAGAAGTTCCAAGTATGTACGGTGTTAATTCAGGATTCTGAGTAGGCCTCTCGGGAGCCTCAGCATTATGCGACCATCCCGCTGGACATCAGGCTCCGCCCCCTTGTGGGGATATTTATTTCTGCTGCTTTGACTTACATCCTCCCTCCCCTCTGCTTTCTGTTCCATAGCACTGCATGCTGTGGTTTTCCGAACTGCAGTCACATCAGTGCACAGTATAGGTTAGACATCCAGTGACCACTATTGGCTGCAGTGGGGCGAGGAGCAGTAATATTTAAAATCTAGGTCCTACATTTATTCCACGGTTTTGCAGGTATAACCTGGATGTCTGCGGGTATGACTGGAATATGCTTTATATGTCTCCGTGGCTGACCACGTCCCCGTTGCACCCCTTCCCACTCATGTTCTGTGATCCCCATTTAAATGGCATGTATCTGCAAGGCCGAGGAGGTTCGGTATATGATTCTGTATGTTTTTGCAAGATAAACATCTATTTCGCACGTACAGGCGGCTTATTTGTGGTTCAGAATGACCCCCATTGTGTATTACTCTGTCATTTGGTCATTTTACCATTGTTATGCTGTTATTACAGTGTAAGCTGTTTATATGAAGCTACACTTACACACCACCTCGGGTGAATCTCTTCATGAAGGCAGTTAATACATTTAACAATAAATATCCCCTTTTATGAAGGGACATATAGTTGCGATGTCCCTAAGGAAAGCAGGACTGGGATACAATTAGCCCTGTCCTAGTCTACCCTCTAAAAATGGAGCGGGATGGCTAGAGTTTCTGATGTCATGTTGCCATTTGCTAGCACCATTAATGCTTGTTATTAGCAACTAGATTGCATTGCATAGAACTGGACTTGTGGTAAAATAAAATACACGTTAAATGCGATAACATGGTATTGCACGCAGGTAACGTTGTTACAAATTATAGCCCAGGAAATTGTCTTTATAATAAAGCAAACAACAGAAGTTGAATTGTGGCTACATTAGATCTTTCCCCATGATAGGATAGATTGATAAGGAGAGAGGAATGAGTAGCCAGACTAGTGTTGTGCTTTGGTTCCTGTACAACATTTCCAACTTCGCTTTAAAACCCATAATTGGGCAGCAAGAGACTGCAGGCTCAAAGTCTGAAATCTCAAACTAAGGGAGTGGAGCTCTTGGAAGCCCAGAGATATTCTACCCCACATTTAGAAGTTAAAAATATATTTTGATGAATACTGAATTTGTGTGACAATCCTGGTGGTTCCTGCACTAGGAATAGTAGTTTAAAAATCATGCGTTAAAGGATTTGGGATTTGTTCTGCCTAGCTTATTTTAAGATGGATCTGTCTTAAGTACATAATCTACATTGCATGGTTAACTACAGGATTCTGAATAACCTGACTGCATGCTTAAACCATTTTTTAATGAACAATTGAGCCACTTAGATATGCAATGCAGTGTTCCACGTATCTATGTTTCCGAGTATAAGACCTTGTGATGACATATATAAATTTGCAAATCCTCTGGGTCTAAAGCATGGTTTAGCTTAATTCCAAATTAACATGTTGTACTTGCTTCTTCTGCTCATACAGTACTGGCTGGCTGTTGGATTCACACAGTCAGTAATAGTAAATTCAATCTGCACTGAAAAATAATGAGCTTAAAAGGCAGTAAAAAGAAGATGCTGACTTTTTCTTCCATGTGCTGGCTCTGCTTTTCTCTGAAGCCAGCTTTATGTAAAGGAGACTGGCTGCCCGAGCAAAGGAGAGTGATTTCACAAGGTGCTTGCCCTGGTGCTTGCCCATTTCTTCTTGGGTGTGCTCGCTTTTGGCTGCCAAGAAAGCTCATCAAGGAAAACAATGAGGGAAAGGCTTGGAAGCTGGCGCATCTGGGTGAAAAGAAGAAGTTAATTTATTTTCAAGAGATCAGTCCTTTCATCTAAGTATCACCCTTCCTCCATCCCAAGTGAAAAGGGAATTCAGAAGACAGGAGTTAAGAAGGGAGGTGAGTGAGGAGCACATGGAGGGAAGGATGTATAATGTGTGTATACAGTGCCAGCCAGGGTCAGCCTGAAGGTTTTCTGCTACCCCAGGCAGGAGTCCTGGCCATGCTACTCCCTGCTGTGTTGTGCCAAGCTACCCCTTGCCGCCCCTCACCACTGAACCATGCCGCCCTCCCCTGTTGTGCTGTGCCGAGCTGCCTCTTGCCATGCTGACATCCCCTGCCGTGGCTACCACTGCTACCACTGTTGATTCAGTCTTCTGTGGGGCAGGCAGTGGTGGCAGCAGCAGCAGTTTATAAGTGGTGGCTTTATTCTGCTGCTTTGGTGCACACAACAGGCCATGTACTTCGGTACACATGGCCCACCGCTTCTGCCCCCCTTCGATGGAAAGTTGCGTCAGAGGGAGTCAGAAGTGGCAGGTCATATGTACCGAAGCACATGGCTTGCCGCAGGCACCAGAGTGGTGGCACAATGCCGCCATGCCATCCATCAAGGTCTGCCACCCTAGGCGGATGCCTAGCCTGCTGATTGGACAGGCCGGCCCTTGTACCAGCAGATATAGTCAAATAATTGTGTTTCAAGTTATACAGTTATGGTCAACATTATTGGCAGCCGTGCATTTTAGGTATGTTGTGTACAATATCTTGAGTAATAATTGGAAATATTCCAACTGTATGTCATCATAATATTTTAATGGTATTTTCAAAGATACAGAGCAAAAAAAAAGATGTCGGTGCAACATAGACATAGTAGCTTCTGAGAAAAAGGCAAAATATGACCTGGACAGCATTGATGGCATCCTTCACTAATATTTAGTTGCACAACTTTTGGCAGTAATGACAGCCTCCAAACATTTCTTGTAGCCGTCTATAAGTTTTGTACATCTATCTACTGGTAGTTTCTCCCACTCTTCCACTGTGATTTGTTCCAGCTTGTGAATGTTTCCAGGATTTCTTTTACCAATGCCAGATTTCAACTCTTTCCAAAGATTCTCGATTGGACTGACATCAGGACTCATTGCTCGCTGGTTTAAAATAGTCCATTTTTTCCTTTTTAGCCATTCTTTTGTATTTTTGGATGTATATTTTTGGTCATTGTCCTGCTGGAGAACCCATGACCTTCGACCCAGACCTAGCTTTCTGATACTAGGTAGCACATTTCACTCCAAAATACCTTGGTAGTCCTCTGACTTCATGATTCCTTTAATGCATTCCAGGTCTCCAGTTCCTGAGGCAGCAAAACAGCCCCACAACATTATGGAACCTCCACCATATTTAACTGTAGGAAGAGTGTTTTTTCCTGGTAAGCTTCATTTCTTTGCCTGTAAATATATCATTGGTCTGCACTGCCAGAGTTCAAGTTTGGTTTGATCTGTCCGCAGAACATTTTACCAGAAGGATTGTGGTTTCCTAAGGTGGGTTTGGGCAAAGATCATATGTGCCTTTTTATGTTTGTCTTTGAGCAGTGGGGTCCTCCTTAGTCTTCGCCCATGAAGTACTTCTTTGTTTAGTGCATGGCATATGGTGCGGGTTGAAACCCCCACTCCAGATTTCTCCAGGTCAGCCTTTAGCTCTTTGAATGTTGTAGGTGCTGTTTTTCCAACAGTTCGCAAAAACCTTCAAAGACTTCCTGGATTAATTTTCCTCTTCCCATCATGTCCTGGGAGGTTCTTGACCTTTCCATGAGCAGAAAACTTCTTTAAACATTGCAAACTATAGACACAGGCATCCCAACATCTTTGGAGATGGTCTTGTACTCTTTTGAAGTTTGATGCTTGGTAATAATGGCTTTTCTGATGATCTCAGGTAGCCCTCTTGTATTCATCAATGTGAAAATAGAACAGGGAGTGAATGTGGCCGTTTTAAACATTAGAGCCAACATTCACTGGTTGATTTTAGTCATGTGACTGCTGACAATTGATCACAGGTGCATCTAATTTTACTGCAGTGGGAATGTGGTTCTTCTGTTAAAACTGATTTGAATTGTTTATAAGTGTGCCAATCATATCCTGACAATGCCCCGGTTTTTATATTATTTCCTACTATTTCCTTTTTTAATTGATCTTGTTTTATGTGATTCTTTTATGTGTCAAATATGTGTGCATATATAGTCCAAAGCCATTTCACTGGCCACATTTTAGGAGATATTGAACATTAAGGGGTTGAACTGCAAGGGTGTCAATAATGTTGACCATAACTTTATATTCTACATGGTCAGTAATGTGTACTTTCACAGTTAACAGTACTTACTAGCAATTCTCTGGTCCTGGAGGGGATAGAAAATATTCATAGTAACACAAAGTATTAACTTAATATCAGAGACATGTTCCAGGTGGAGAAAAGGGAAAATCAATTCTGTCAACATAGACTACATAACTATAGGCTTGAAATAGTGGATAGCAATGTCTGACTTGGTGTACCACCAGTGGCATACCAATGGTGGGGTGATGGGTGCTGGCTGGGAAGGGGATGCACCACTGCTGGGCCCACATGGTGGAGCCAGCATGGCGAACTTAATTGAAAGCCGTGGGTGGTTTGCTATGCTGCCTCCACTCCAGGCCCAGTATTTGTTCTCTACTGGCCGAAGTCTTGCGAATCGTGAGACTTTGGCCCTGGAGATAACAGCCACTAGGCCTGGAACAGAGGGAGCATGGTAAGCCACCCACAGCTTTCAGTTAAGTTTGCTGTGCTGACTCTGCTGTGTGGACACTGCGGGGGATGGGGGGTTGCACCAGCTGCAAGGTGGCGCTGGCTGTAAGGTGAAGGGTGCCCATCCCAGATGCCCATGGGGCTTGGAGTACCACTGTCTACCACCATTGGTATACAAGGTTCTGTGATGGCACCAGCTAAAGCAGGGAGGTTGTTGGCCCCTGGGATCATTCACTCTGACAAGAAATTTCCAAAAACTCATGGTCCAGTCCAAGTTTTGTTCTGAACTCTTAAAATTTACTGAAAGTCTGTAAATAGTAGAATAAGGATGTAAAAGTAAAATATAAAATATCAAAAGGCACAGTCAATTCACCCTCTTGCCTTGGTCTCTACTCTGGGGTATAGAAACTCCTCTTCCTCTCTCAGGGAGTCTCCTAAGTAAATGGGAAGCCATCCTTCTCCTTACACCAGTCCAAATATCTTCAGCTTCTGGAAACCTAGACCCCCCTTTCCAGTAGAACCCAGAGCCTCCTTGTCTCATCTTCTGGGGTTGTCATCTGAATACTGTTCTTTTCTTTCAGCATCAGCGATACCATTCTCTTCTGTCTTGCAGAGGCCTCCTTAAACCCTTAGCTACTTAATGTATTTAACAGTAGTGTACCAGCTTAGCTAGCAAGGGCACAAAAAGCATTTTGTGGCATAAGTTCTAATGAGGGAGGCCCCCCTTGTTGCAATGGCGGCGGTGATGGCAGCACCCCTCCCCACCCCTGCAGAGCAAACTTACCTTAACTTGTTAGCTGTCATACCTTTGCCTCAGGCCCGGTGGCCATTACCTCCTAGGTCAAAATCTCGCAGTGCAGTTATTATTGTGAGATTTCAGCTTGGGAGGTGACAGTCACCAGGCCTGAAGCAGAGTCAGCAAACAAGGTAAATTACGTTTGTGGCTGACAAAACTACACCCCAAACACATCCCTGTGCACTTTCAACATGGTATGGGCAAAAATGCAACGTGTGCCTTCAAGACAATGCTAACGCCTGATGACCCAGCAGCTCCCAGGTTTTCTTGGCAATGTGACCAGAAGTAGATTGCCAGGAAGACCTTTCTTCTGAGGCAATGGAGGGTTCAGTGACTTGCCCAAGGCCACAAGGAGTGCTAGTGGAAATCAAATGCTGGTTTCTTGGTCACCAAATCAATGCTCTAACCATTAGGCTACTCTTCCATTCCTGTGGTGTGGGCATTCACATGTAAAATGAGCCTTTTCAAAAATGCCCATTTACAAGGATGCAATTTATATGTGTAAATTCCTTCTAAAATACCCCCCCCCAGTCCGCAGTGCTGAATATATAAATTGGCTGATGGCTGCCAGCAGCTATACATACAGAGGGTTATTTTAGAAGCCTTAGTCATGATTTACCTGTATAATCAAGCATGTACACATGTAAGTTGCATCCATGTGTAAATGGCCTTTTTAGAAAGGGTCCAGTTTTCACGTGGCTCTCCATACCATGTAGAAGTTCCATGGAGGCATCAGGGGCATGTCCAAGGCAGGACAAAAATCTACATGTGTATTCCCCATTTCACAGAGGGAATGCAAATATAAGACCAATAGTGTCCATATCCGGATTTACATCTGTTCCCTGACACGAATAGGGAATTAAAAATGCACATTTCTGCTAGTCCTTAATAGAAGGAATTAAGCGGGATACCCCATTAATCACCCAAACCAGAGACCTCTGTAGGTGAATAAGAGTAGCTGCAAGTCTACAGGCCCTTTTACAAAATGACGCTAATGGTTTAATGCACATTTTAGCATGCGGTAGCTAGCTACTGGCTGCTAAAATGCATGGTAAGTGGCCATCACAGGCTAGAGAGGAAAGTGAGCGAGTTAGGGGAGGAGTGTAGGCATGGAGAGCACATTGCCACTAGTGTGAGGGCAACTGCCGCACACTCAGTGGCAATATGACAATTAGCCAGAGTGTATAGAAAGATAGCTATAGGGGAGTTCTTAGGTGCACCTGCATTAATTGTGCTGCATCTTCCAGTGCTCAGTCATGTGCCGACTGCCAGAAACATGCTGGGCACTCCTCTGACAGGTTGCATATGATGGTTGCACATACCGTGCATCACTTTTGCCTCTAATTGCGTGCTAAGTTCAACCCTTTAGTAAAAGGGCTCCAGTGTTTCAAAATGGTTCAGATACACATGTGCTGAGGTTTACACATTTACAACGGGTTTCTGCTGTTGATTTTTCCCACGTGTACATTTGTGAAATGGCTCCTCCCATTCCATGTGGATATACATTTTCCTGCATCCTTGTACCTCTTTATTCGTAGTTTAGACATGGTTCCACCTTTCACAAAGCAATTTCTAAGCTAGCAGCACAATTGTAAATGTGGTGCCCTCGATGTCTCAATTCTGATCTCCACGTCCTATCTAAAATGTGCTTATAGCATCTCTCTCTCTCTCTTAGGCAGCTGTTTACTGTACTCAATGTGGGTTTTAAATGTGGGATAAATACCATTAATGTGCATTAAATTCTGGATTAAATGTTTAATATGGCATTTCACATTAACAGCAGGAAAGAGGTGGGACAGTATAGACAATAATAAGAATTACCATTATTTTAATACAAGATTGGCTATGACCATGAAAATTTAACTCCACCTCCAAAGGTGGTAACAGCCACTGCACTAATGGATGTTAACATTGCAGTTGCTTCCTCCCAGATGCTGACCCACAATATTGCTCTTCTATTGCTCTTAGAGGTACTTTTTGGAACTCTCATCCTGTAACAACCCCAGACACATTTTCCAACTTAAGGCCCCCCACTTTTCATCTCCCCACTCCAGCATCGCCTCTACAGACACATGATCCAACAAGCTTATATCTTCAAAATAAAATTCCCTAACCCCAGGGAACAAATCTTGGTCTACCAACAAGTAATCAATCTTTGAATAACATCCATATGGGTGGGAAACTTGTATTTGGTGCCACCCCCTGAACACTTGTTCTGTTTTCTGATGGCACTATAAGCTGTTCGGTGCCCAACATCCCATGGTTTTCTGAGAACAGCAAATTTGGTTATTACGTGGCTCAAATTCTCTGAGAGCCATGCCGCACTCAGGAGCTGCAAAGAGCAACAAGCTTCGTCAGAAGGTCAGGGTAGAATGTGAATTGAAGATTCAAGGAGTCTCACTTAGGGTCAATGCGGATCACCACGGACTTCTGAATCTTGCCATAGAGAGCACTAGTGTACTTATGTACTGGTTGACAGTCCTGAAGAGCTATTCACTAAAGGTCTCCTTTCCGACTTGCAAATGAATATGTGGTTTTGAAAAGGCTTCTGATTTAGTCAGTCCTTTAAAAAATATTCTATAATGCTGTATTACAGTAAATCTGGGCCCTTAACTAATACTATTTTGAAACACGAATGTAGTTATGCAAACAGATTGACTAATCTGATAAGAGTGATGTTGAAGTCAACTGATCGACATTCACACTGGTTTCTGACTTAACAAAGGTGCCACATGAATTACAATAAATTAAAATTGTGTGGGATGACAATATTTAGATAACTATAAGAGTTCTTTTTTAAAATAAAATACAATTCAGGCATGGCACAAGCACAACACAATTTGGTTATTTAGTAAGTAACAATTTTGTTTAGAAGAACCACACTTAGAGATATGTTTACTAAAATGCATTAGCTGTTAATGCGCTGATAGCATTGGATCAGTGCACCATGGTAACATCTAATGTGGGGCTAATGCAGAAAACGCAGCAATTTTCTGTGCTATCTGCAGTTCGCATGTTATCTGCATGAGTGGGTGGGATTCGGTGCAAAGAGTGGATGTGTCCACAACATGCCTCAATGGATGGCGTTAGCTGCATCCGGGTTGCTCTTTAACCATGCTGTCTGCATATTCAGTGCGTAATCTGCCCCAACAAATACCACAGGGCTTTGGCTGCCAGCACGGTGCTAACTGCACTAGCATGCTGTGGTAGTTGCAAAACCCCAATGTTCTCTATAGTATCCTATATATAGTTCTCTATAATGTTCCTGTTTAATGTACATTTACCAAGTTTAAGTTACAATGTAAACCGCTTTGATTGAAATGATAAAGCGGTATAAAAAAAACCTGTTAAATAAATAAATAGCAAAACATCACAATATATCCCTGTCACTAGTAGGGGCCACTCAGAATGAGAGCAGTCAACAGTGCAAACATAACTAAGACATGCCCAGGGGTACCATCATAGGTCTCTAGAAATGTGCACAATTGTAGAGAGCGAGAATGGTGCTTTTAGTCATTTATTAGTGCAGTTTGCACTATTGAATAGTTCCATTCTGCGGGTCCCTTATCAGCGACAGGGCGATGTTCTGACGTTTCTCTATAAAGACCCTATTCTAATTTCTTCTGGGCCATACTGAGTATTGCACAGACTGTTTTCTGAGATGACCAATGCAAGCATAATTAAGGATGTCTTGCACTGCCATGTATGTTGTGATGGGAGGTATATCATGTCAAACACATCGCTTTCTACCTGCTTTTAAACTATCGCAGAGTGCACAGAGCTATCTTTGCAGTGTTCTGGGCATGCAACAGACTGGTATAGATAGTCTAGTTTGCATCACCATTTCTGTATTATCGGTATTCATATGTGGTTTGCATCAGCACAACACTGTCAGTGAGTGGATCAGCTTCAGAGATGCACATTTTACATGGAGGCGTAGCTGTGTGCAGGTCTATCGCGGAGATAGGCGGATTTGTGAAGTCTAATCTTTCAGAATACGGTGAGCATGGGGACAAACAAAGCCATTTGTTGCGCATAGCCATGTCCCATACTCTAGCGCTTTGTTTGTGCGGTGCCCCAAATGTGTATGACCCTATTCCGAAACCGCATGTGCATCTAATGCAGAATCCCATTTAAATCAGGCACGTTTATGATTTGGACGTGTCTCTGGCCAAGATGTGCGGGTAATGGGATTGGCCCCTTAATGTTTTGTTGATCTCAATTTTCAAATGACAAGATTTGACTTAATGATTAGGCACACACCGCTTTATGCTTAAAGACTGCAATTTCAAAACATGGAATTTTGAAACAATACCTGAAACTGACCTGGATCCTTTCAGCACATTTCTAGTTTTATACTCACTGTTCCCTCATGATTAATATCCATAACTAGTCTCATAACTTATGCAATACAGAAAAATCATCAGTGAGAACAAAAGTTTTATTAATGCACCAGCCACAAATTTTCAAAAGGAATTTCCATGGGATTTTAAAATTGCCCATCTATATCTCTGATATGTAAAACTTAAAATTTCTGATGTAAACTAGAACTACATACTGAAGCAAGACTTACCGTGAAGCATCAATTCGATACCAGACCTGGTCATCAATATTCAAATCTGGGTATTCTACACGCCCAACACCAGACCCCACATCCCATAGGAAGTTCACTTTGCCCTTTCGCATTTCTATGGCCAAGAAATCAGTCTTGTGAAAAAAAAGGGTAAAATTTTCAGAACCGATATGTCTTCGTTATAAAATACTTTCAAAATGGCAAGATTTGTTAGCCAAAAGCCAACCAAGATTTACTAAACATCTGTGCAGTTAACTGATAGTTATAACATGCTTCTAATGTATTGCATAACTTAACTTGGAATTCCAAAATTATTTTACTAAAAATTCTATAATTATAATTTGCTCCAATGGGACAAATGTAAAACATGTGCTAAGTTATTTAAAAATAATTTCATATCTTTTTATTTTTAATTTGACGAATGAATAAAGTGAACACTTCCTTAAATCTTGTACTATTCAGTTTAGCAAATAATCATCCACTTTGGTAATTCAGCTAGACTGACGTTTCATTAAGAGGATGTTTACTAAAAGGAGCATCAGTAGCACATGTTTGTGTCAAGTTAGCACAGAGGTCCATGCTAATTTTTTGGGGTATGTGCCTCTGTCCTCCTGCCATCCACTGAGGTTAGCGCATGCCCAAAATGTCCACACTAGCCACAATACGCCGTCAAGGCCCATATCCTTTCCTAAACCTGCCCAGCCCCTGCCCAATTGCATGCTAACCGGTCAGCACAGGATTCTTAGCATGGGACCCTGTGCTGTTAGTGTGGTACCCTTAGCACATGCCAAACTCTGCCTACTTTAGTAACGGTTAGTGCACTTTAGTAAACATGCTCCTAAGTTGAACAGCTAAAATGTTTGGAATTCAAATTCCTTGTGTTCATTTATCAATCAGAGAGTCTCTTCTTTAGGCATTTCTCTACAATTTTGAAATCAGATGAATAAATGTATGGAGGGGAATTTTAAATGTCCCTAGTGCAGTCTGGCACATCTAAGCCAGAATGTCTGGAAAAAAAAGCAGACACATCCAGGTGCAGATGTGATTTCACAAACATCCCCAGAACCATATCTCAGGACCTGAACCTTTAGCATAGCCTAAAGATTAGTGTAGTGGGTTAGGAACAAGGCAGCCAGGATTCAAATCCGTCTATTGCTGTTGTTGACATTGTGCTGAGTGCTGGGGATGAAGGAGTGTTTTCTTCTCTACATCCTCTGGATGTTTTTCAGCTAAAACAAACACTTTTCAGGTGCTTGTTCGTGCCTGGAGCAGGTCTAACCTTTGACTGGATGTTGACATTTCTGAGATCAGGCGGAACATCTAGGATCCTGGGAATGTCCTGGCCACATCTCCTCCATACCCCCATTCAGATTCGGATATCCTATCGCTGGGGACATCCCCAGAGCTGACTTCTAAAATGGTTCTGGAGATGTCTCTAAGCCCATTTTATGACATCCAAAGCACAAACATTGCTTCTAAAATGACCTCAGTAGTAATTAGTCTGATCATTTTTTTTCCAGATTTGGTATTACAGATCAATATCTATATTGCTTTTCACCCGCAAAATTCTAGTTCTAATTGTTTTTACCCCATCATTACAGGATGACTGCATGAACTATTTAATAAAGGACTGGAGTAGTCTCCTCTGATGCTAAATGTTTCAGTGCTGTACTCTCTAAGCCAAGGCTACTCGGGAAATTAAAAAAAATTCTCTTTTCCCCAAGATCTAACCATACATATCACACCAATGATCCACCACGGCACAGGTAACATGGGCTTGTGTAGCCCACACTACCCGCATTCAGTTCACGTACCATGGGTGGCGTTAGTTGCTCCTGCAGCTGTTTTATCATGGTGCACCACGGTAAATGCGCGGGATGGATAAACCCGCCCCCCAGCATTTAGCAGCCCACATGCACATTATTGGCATGGGGCTTAGTAAACATGCCCCTAGGTCAATAATCCATGTTATTGGTGATTTTACCCCATATTAGTCAACTATCGCAAACATCAGCACAAAATCTCTGCACAGTAGATAATGAGCTGTGTAATTATGTAAAGCAGCCCATTACCTAAGAATGTACAATATGTTATGTTAAGATGTAAATATTAAGACAGATTCATTGACATTAGAAACTGAAATATAATACCCCAGAAGGTGTAGTTAAGGTTTTTTGAAGTATTGTCAGCCTCACTGCATTAAGTTTAACACAAAAACTTTAATGCATGAGTGATCATTATTACCACAGGCGAGATAACTAATAGCCCATGTCATCACACTTTAGTACATCGGTTTCTTTGTATCATTAAACTAAAATAAAATGTGTATGATTTTCTGTAAGCTTTACTACATATTGTATTGAATAAAACTCACATGATCTTAACCTTTTATAGTTTGACTATATAAATAGAGAGCTACTTTTATCACTAATGCAATGTACAGAAACCTTCTGACAAGGCTGATCTGAAAAAGAACTTACATATCTGTTGCTGCCCAGGTAGAAAAGCAAGTTATCAGGAGCGCCTGTCTTGACATTGAGAATGATGGTGTTGTAGCTGCCTTTCTTGATCTCAGGTCTGTAAGTGCGGATACAGTCCCCTCCAGATGAGACGGAAACTTTAATCTTGACAAACAGAAACACAGAAGAACTCATATCAATTCTCATTTTCTCTAAGAAAATATCAATTCATATGTGTGATCTTTGCTTTGATTTCTACACATCTGGAAAACTCAGAAAGGATCTCATCCTCATTATTAAAGACTTGGAACACAATGGCTATTATTCTAATGCATTTTAGAAATTGCAGTTACATCTGAATATCTGAAATGGTCAAAAACAAGACCTTTGGATCATCTCAGTCTTTAGAAAAGAGGAAATGGTTTGAATAATTTATACTTATTTATCTATATATTTATACAGACAAATACCATAGAAATATATTTCTCGCTCTATACATGCATAGATAACACAAAATTAGGAGAAGGAATATTCTATAGTGCTTCTTTCATTGTATTTAGCATTGCTGAGGCCACTGGTAGAGTGCTATGTGTAGTTTTAAAACCCACACTGCAAGAAGGATGTGAGAAATTGGAGAGCGTGCAGAGAAGAGCTACAAAAATCATTAAAGTCCTAGACAGTCTGACTTATGAGGGTAGGTGGATGGAACTGGGCTTATCTAGACAATCTAACTTATGAAGGTAGGTGGAAAGAAATGGGCTTATTTATCCACGAAAAGAGAAGGCGGAACATGGAAGGATGACTTGACAGCAGTCTTCAAATATAGAAAGAAAGGTTACAGTGCAGACAGTACTGGGTTCTACTCTGTTTATTGAGCAAAGAAAGCAAGTACTTAGCTTAAATTGTGTTGGAGAACATTCTGCTTAAAAATTAGGAAGAACTTTCTAACTGTAAAAATATTCAGGTTTTGGAACAAGACTGGAAAGCAGTAGAATCCCTATTATTGACGATTTTTACGACCAGGCAAGACAACTAGTTGGCATGAATAATATGGGTGCAATGAATTCTAACTGGAGGGCTTGATGACGTTCCAGTCCTATCTTGTTATGATTCTGTTATACACACAGAAAAAAACGTGTTTATTACACACCCAATTTAAACCTTGTATTTAATCACACACAACCATAATTAGAAATTGTTATTGGCGAATAACTTCTCTTTTGCTTCCTTGATAAAGTATAGGAGCCCAAACTCTTCAAGTTTAAAGTCCTTTTATTTATGAGTTCTAGGGTATTCCTTTGATTTGGGAAGGGTAATATGTGGAAACAAGGATCTGAATGAGGCAGTCTACGTAGGTTTAGTTAAGTGCCACAGGAAAAAGCGTAGTTACTCACCTGTAGCAGGCATTCTCCAGGAATAGCAGGAATCAGTCCTCACATATGAGTGACATCAGCACCGATGGAGCTCACGTGGTAATTTCTCTCCAACTTTCAAAGAAAGTCTTTGGGAGATCAACCACACATGCATGGTCACCTTTTCGCCCAAGGGAGCCATTTTCCCTCAGTATAATGACATGAAGCTCAAAAAGAAAAACAACTCCATGGGGAGGAGGGAGGGTTGTGAGGACTGATTCCTGCTGTTCCCGGGGAACACTTGCTACAAGTGAGTAACTACGCTTTCTCTGGGAACAAGCAGGAAGTTATTTCTCACATATGGGACTCCCCAGCTACAGGCTACTGTAAAAAACCTGTAAAAGTCACAGGTGACCCAAGAATCAAACCATGAATGGCAGCGGAAAAACGCTGATGAGTCCCAGACCTCGGGGTGCAACCCCAGCATCTGCAAAGGAATCAACTTTCTGGTAGCCTGGACATACAGAAAGGCTGGCAGGAAGGAATTGCATTTGTCCCCAAACAGGTGCCAAAGAACGGCCTGGCTGAAGGCGTTGTCATGCCAGGAGGCCTCCTCCCAGGCAGTAGTGAGCAGCAAAGGTATGGACCGAGGACCAGGTAACTGTGCAGCAAATCTCTGGCAGGGAGACGGAACATAGTTTGGCCACAGAAGCCAACATAGCATGAACATTATGATGCTCCAGAGAAAGGCCAGCCTGTATATAGGGTGTGTTTAGAGACCACCATGCCTAATCTGTTGGGGTTATAAGAAACAAATAGTTGAGAGGAGCGGTGAGGAGCTTTCATCCAATCCAGGTAGAAAGCAAAGGCCCATTTACAATCCAAGTTATGAAGAGAAGCTTCTGCCCTGCTTGAGTGCAGCCTTGGAAAGAAGGTGGGAAGAACCACCTCGGGGTTGAGGTGGAAGGGGGAAACCACCTTAAGAAGAAAATTGGGGTGCATACGGAGAACGACCCTGTTCCTATGAAACCTAGTGTATGGGGCGTGAGTCACCAGAACTTCAGTTCACTAACCCTGCGCACTGACATGAGCACCACCAGGAAGCCCACCTTCCATGAAAGGTATTTGAGATGGGAGGAAGCGAATGGTTCAAAAGGAGGCTCAATGAGTTTACTCGGAACCACATTAAGGTCCCAGGTTGCCACCGGCGGGTGAATGGAGGGCCGCGAGAGCAAGAGGCCCCGCATGAAGCGGCCAATGAGAGGATGGACTGACAGGGAACACCCATCCACCGCATGATGGTAGGCTGCCAGGGCACTCAGGTGTACCTTGGTGGAATTGGACTTTAATCCAGCCCTGGAGAGGTGCAGCAGGTACTGCAGGATCACCTGAACAGGACAGGAGAATGGATTGAAACCTCTATCTGCACACCAGACCAAGAACATGTGCCATTTGAAGGTGTATGCTCGTCTAGTGGAATCTTTGCGGGATGCGAGGAGAACATTCTCAATTACCCTGAGTAGGTGGTGCTGAGCAAGGGCTAGCCTTTCAGCTTCTACGCTGTCAGAGTCAACAACTTGAGGTTGCGATGCAGGAGGGTCCCACCATTCTGAGATATCAGATCCGGGGCAAAACCCAGAGGAATGGGCGGCATCTGAAAAAGGTGGAGCTGCAGAGGATACCATGGCTGCCGAGGCCAGTGAGGGGCAAAGAGGATCACTGCAGCCCTATCCATCTGGACCTTGAAGAGGGTCTTGGCCACCATGGGCATGGGCAAATAAGCATACAGCAGGACCTTGCCCCAGTGGCGAGGTGGTTCCGGCAAGGAATTCTGGAGCAAAGCCTCAGCAGCTGAGCATTGTGCAGGCTAGTGAAGAGGTCCACCATTGGGGTGCCCACTTCTGGAAGAGGTTCTGCACCATTGGGGTGCTGAGGGCCCAGTCGTGAGGCTGCAGTACCCGACTGAGTCAGTCCACCAGGACATTTATCTAATCTCGGAGGTAGATGGTACCGAGGAGCATAGCCACTGGATCACAAAATTCTAAAGTCTGATGGCCTCCCAGCAGAGGGGGTAGGACCCTGTTCCATCTTGTATGGACAGACACTGAGTCCTGTCTGTAAGAAGAAAGGCCCAGGGCTGAGTGGTATCAAAAAGCGTCCCGATGAATTCCAGGTGCTGGGCAAGCTGCAGGTGGGTTTTGGGATAGTTCACCACAAAACCCAAGGTCTCCAGGAGCTGAATGACATGACAGAGGGCCTGTCAGACCTTGTCCAGGGACCTCCCCCCTCCCCTTATCAGCTAGTCATCCAGATAGGGGAAGATGAACATGCTCTGCAGCCGCAGGAATGCAGCAACCATCACCAGGCAGTTTATGAATAACCTGGGAATGGACGCTAGATTGAATGGGAGGACTCAATACTGGTCGTGACATCCTCCGATGACAAAGTGGAGGTAATGCCGGTGCAAGGGGTGGATCAGGATGTGGGTATGGGCATCTTTGAGATCCAAGGAGCACAGCCAATCTCACCAGTGGAGGTAAGGCAGCAACGTTCCAAGGGATATCATCTTGAACTTCTTCACTAGAAGTGGTTGACATCCCATAGGTCCAGAATGGGCCGCAACTCTGCCGTCTTCTTGGGAACCAGGAAGTAATGCGAGTAGAACCCTATGCTCCTTTGAGGCAATGGGATAACTCCACCGCCCTGTCAGTGAGAAGAGCCGCAAGCTCTCTTTGAAGGAGGTCCTGATGGGTGGGATCCAGAGGAAGTTTCCCTGGGAAGAACAAGGGTGGCATCTGGTGGAAATGAAGGAGGTAGTCCACCTGAAGAGCCCAAGTGTCGGTGGTAATGCTGGACCACCGGTGGGCAAAGAAGGTGAGACATACACCTATGTGCTGAAGTTCCTGATCTCCCTTGGAAAGAGGGGCTATCCTCCCGGAGTCAAACCCCCCCTCCCCCGGCTGCGGCATATGCTGTTGGAGTTTGGGAGCCTTAAGCCTATGAGGGCCCTGCCCCTGGCCCTTGGCCGGCTTCCCTTGCAGGGGAGCCTGATAGGCCTGATATTGGAAGTAAGTTTCATTTGGCCTTTTTTCTTTTTCAGGTAGAAGGACTTTTCCCTGAAGCCTTTCGTCAGGAAGGATCAGTCGTCTTCTGAGAGAGCTTGGTTCTGGTCACCAGCTCGGTCTCCAACTTGGTGGCCTTGTCCATCATGGGCTTACCAAAGATATTGTCCCCCCCGGCAGGGACATTGGCCAATTTCTCCTGAATCCATTGTGCCAGGTGTGAAGGTTGTAGCCATGCCAGGTGGTAGGCACTAATGTCCACCGCAGCCATTCTAGCCACAAACTCAAAGCCATCATAGGCCACTTGAGTCATATACTTGAAGCACTCCTTAACCGTTGACACTAGGCCCTGGAAGCGCTGGAGATGGTCATTGGACGGCTCAGTTGAGACCCCAGCAAGCTCTTTCACCAGGTCTCTCAGGTACATGCCCATGTACAGCTGGTAAGTCTGGATATGGGCCATGAGAATCGAATCCTGGAAACACCTCTTACCAAAGCCATCCATGGTGTGGGCCTCCGGAACCAGGGTCACCAAGGAGTGCATCTTCTGGCTTTTGATCCGGCATATGGCCAACTCCACCACCATAGCGTTGTGTGGTAGATGGTTTTTTTCAAAACCAGGACTCTTGTGGAACCGATACATAGATACACTTCGGTCTCAGAGTGGCTCCAATCACAAAACCTTCGCATTCAACCCACTCTTAGCCCATTACAGATGGCCATGAATGCCGCAGCAAGAGTCCTCTACGGAGCCTCCAGAAGCGACCACGTAACTCCCATTCTTAAACAGCTTCACTGGCTCCCCATCCATGGGAGGATCATCTTTAAAACCCTAGTCCTATCATTCAAGGCAATCAAGGGTATCTCATCCTCCTCACTCACAGATCTGATTCACACTGTACCCCCCAACAGATCCAGAAGAGCAACAGCCGTAAACCTACTGACAACCTCGAAGGCGTCGAAAAGTGCAACATGACAACCTCAAACAGAGCCTTCAGTTTCTATGTCCCCAAATGCTGGAACGCTCTAACCCTCCGACATAAGGGCCATTACTGACCTACTCCAGTTCAGGAAGGCACTCAAATACCACCTCTTCCTTCAATACTACCCTACCAGCAATTGAACCAGAGGAAGTGACCCACTCATGAACACACCATGCCGTTCTTTATATTACTAAGACTCTATTCTGTTCTATGTAATTATCTCATGTATATAGTTTACCCCGGTTCTCCAAGTTTGTACTCCTGTTCGATGTAAACCAAACAGCTTGTTGTTATGGTCTTTATGTTATAATGTAAACCGCGCTGATGCCGAATAGTGCGGTATATAAGAACTTGTAATAAAATAAATAATAAATAAATAAATAAATAAATAAATAGAATCGAGCTGCTTGCTCACAATGGGAACTGTTACCAGGCTTCCCACATCTTGAAAAGGGAGTTCAAAGTGCCAGTGGGAATCATGCTGGTGTGCAGCCAGGGGCGAAGACGGCAACCAGGGTTCCTGGTGATTCAACCCCGACGCACTGAGGGCATGCCATTTAAGGACAGGCTGGATCTCCACCGGCAAGGCACTCGTGGTGGAGGGGTCTGTCACTGGCCCTGAAGATCTGGAGGGAATTTAAACCAAGCTCTTCTGGCTCACCATAAAGGCATCCTGGCTGTGTTCCAGGGATTCCATCCTGGCATCAAGGCCCGAAGGCTCCGCAGCCACAGGTGTGGGCACCTATAGTATTGGTCCCAATGCTGGTCCCCTTGGTGGGGACTCACTGACGGTGATCATCTCAGTAGCCCAAGGGTAATCTTCCGAGGGGGTGAGACTGCTTTCCACTGAGGCAAACCTCACTCATGCTGTATTGCCTCAGGTACAAACTTAGAAGTTATTTAAAAACGTTTATAGTACATCACACTAATCACTAGTTCTAAGTGGTATTAGAAGAACTATTAAAAATAACATAAAATACAAATAAACAGTTCAAAACAAAAATAGAATAAATAGAATAGCAACAAAACAGATCAAAAATTACAATCAAATAATCCTGTAAATCATCAAAATAAATATACACAGAACAGTTTAACCCAATCACAGATTTCATCAAGACATAACTGAGCTAAATCCAAATATTTTTAAACATGTTGGAAGGCATTTGTAACAGAGGTTAAAAAATACCTGGAGTGTCATGAGGATTCTACTGCACCAGAAGAGGGGCAAATACACTAACATAGCCACTGTGAGAAGGAAAAAGTGACACAAGCTGTAGAATGAAGAGCCAAAGATATTGGGATACCTCCTTAAATTCCAGTCCCTTGCTAGACTCTCTGGCCTCTTTCTTTGTCGATAAAGTCACAAATTGGTAGTCATAAATATTTCCTATTCTTTCTACTGTGAATCCTTCCTCCCCAAACCCTGGGCAGCCCTTGGATCTTCATTCAATTCTGTTTCCATGTTTTCCTTGTTTGAGATCTTCAACTGCATGAAGACATCTTACGCTGCTGTGGACTGTTTCGCTCCAAACATTATTAAAGATCAAGACTCAGGCCTCTTTCCCCTCCTCTTAAGCATCATTAATAACAGCCATACCTCAGCTGTTTTCCCCTCTTCTTGGAAATATGCATTAACTCATCCCTTTCTCAAATAGACTTCCCTGGACTCTTCTAAAACAGACAATTATCATCTGCCTTTTCCCTCTAAAATCCTGGAAAAAACAGCCCATACACAACTTACCATACTGCTGCTACCATACAGGCTCCTATTTTATTTAAACTTCACCACCTTGCAACCATCATTAAGAGCCTCGGATCTCATGGATACATCTTCTTTGATGACATCCAAATTGTTCAATATACTGACTTCTCCTCCCCCTCTTTCTCTACACTTAACTTAGAACTTACTATCATTGCTCAGTGGCGAGAAACTCATGGAATGAAATTAAATCCCATCAATTCAAAAGCTATGTTAGTCTGACCATCCCGGGATCCAAGATGGCGCTATCGGATGCTGGCGGTGGAAGATGGTCCTGAGGTGATTTACTGCTGTTTGCCTTTTGGGCCCCCCTCCCCATTGGATATGGGGAAGAGAAAGGGGAAAGGGAGGCTGGTACTCACTGATGGCATCTCTTCTCCTGTTCTGGGGCAAGCAACACTGGAAGACTTCAGTGTTCTCCCCACAGCTCAGGCTTCAACCCCCTCTGCCCCGCCCAGGGGGAGCACTCTGGGCAACTATGATGACAGGGTTTCTCTTAGCCCCATGATGTGGATGCTGCCTCCCTACCCTGGAAGTGTGTCTTCGGCCGGTGTGCTCGGGCTGCTGAGGTCGGGTGAGGATTTTTTTGCGGCTCCGTTGGGAGGTATGCCAGCTGTCGAACTGCCTCCCTGTGAGGGAAGTGTAGATGGTGGAAGACTTGCTGCCCCGGTAAGATTTTTGGAGCCCATTGTGGCTGAGCAAGGTATGCTGCCTTCCCAAGGAATAGTGGGAGCAGTATAAAGACCTAAGGCGATGATGTTGGAGTCTCGGTGGTCAGTGATACAAGGTTTCAGTTCTTCTCTTCAGGCCTTATCAACTCAAGTACTTTGTGATATTAAACTTATTTCTCAGACTGTGTTGGACCACTCTAAGACAACGAGGATATATCTGGGAGACTGTGGTGGAGTCTTCGGTAGCCCAGCAGCAGATTGTGACCAATTCATTGGTGAAGGACTGCACTATTGTGGCCAATCATATGGAGTAATTGGAAAATCAAATTAGACGCAATAATTTGCGCCTCTTAAATTTTCCTTTGGTCCCTCATCTTGAGACGGCTATGAAGTAGCTAATTGAATGTTTGGGGATGGACCCTGGGAATTTGCCTCTGTTGGTGAGGGCCCAGTATGTGCCTCTATCTGGGGGGTATTCCCAGCCAACAGCACAGATAAACTCGGTTGCTGACAATTTGACTGAGTTTTTGGAATCTTCGCTGGAGGTTATTGCCCAGAAGACCACTCTTATTTTGACTTTTGCCTTGGAGTTTGATCATAATGCAGTCTTGAAATTGTATTTTCATGTTATGAATAAGTCCTTTTTGGGAGCATGTGTATGTATTTTTCCTGATATGTCTCAGCATACTCAGAAACGGTGACAGGGGTTCCTGGCTTTACGGGCTAGGACTCAGTCTCTGGGTCTGAAGTTTGCCTTTAGATTTCCTAGTTTGAGGTATTGGGAGGGTTGATTGAGGGCGGTGTCCTGTGGAGACTTTATTTTGTATGTTTATGGGTTTTTCTTTTCTTTTTTCTTGGATTCTTTTTTATTTTACTTTTTAATTGTGGGCTGTATTAGAATTATTTATTTTCCTTATAATTGTGGTGTTAGAAATTTTCCTTAGTCTCCTTTTGTTCATTTTAATGTGGATTGTTAAGTTGTAAAATCTAAAAATCTAAAATAAAAAATTGTTTTTAAAAAAAAAGCTATGTGGGTCTCACATCAAAAACATTTCCTCTCTCTTACCCCACTTATTCACAACTAACTTATTCCTCTTTCTGATTATTTTTCCATTCTAGGCTGGAACTGGATTCCTCACTTACTTTTGATACACCAAATTCTGCTATTGTCAAATCCATCTTTGTCTTTCTTCAACATGCTCAGTCAAACCTTTATTGGATTTAACCCACCTCAAGACTATTACATTTCCCTTATTCTTAACCATCTAGACTTCTGTGGCTCCCTCTACCGTGGTTCAACTTACTCTGCTTTAAACTGTTTAACTTCTTAAGAATTCTGCAGCATACCTTTTAAAAAACACTGCGATTTGACCACACTACTCTTGTACTTCAGTCCCTACACTGGCTTTCAATTTCCTTCAGTTCAAAATCGGTGTCATTATGCACAAAGGGGGTCATTTTGTGCCACGAATAGCAGGGATGTATGTTCTGTCAGGACATACATCCTCACTATTAGTCCCACTACTGGCCCGGTGCACAGGCTCCCTCTACATACAGCTGTGTTGTACGGGGAGCCATTGGAGGGGGTGGGCAGGAGGCAGGGCAAGGGCGAGGCATGGGTAGTGCGAGACCCCAGACGTATAGGACCTATGCGTCTGGGGTTGGCCGAGTAGATGGGGGACTTATTCCACCTCTGAGGTGGAATAAGCCCCCCTGGACGTCGGAGGATGGCTGCAGAGGGCTGGAACAGACCGGTGAGGGGAGAAGGGGGTTCCCCGTAGCTGACCCTAGCCATGGAAGGCTGGATCAGGGGTCGGGCTACAGGGAAAGAGCATTTTGGGTGGCAGCCAGGGATCGTGGCTCCGTTATGGAGCCATATTGCTATGGCAACAAGATGGCATGCCATTGCAGCTCCATTATGGAGCCAGGCTGAGTTAGCCAGGTATGTGGCTGCTCAGAATCAGGGGCCGTCCTGCACGTCCAGGCCATAGACCAGATTCGGATCCCACAGGCATGTCTAGCCTCTGCGGGACTAGAATCGGATCTACCTCTGTACCCCTCGACTCTGATCGGCCATACAGGGGCTGGACGGCCAGTATGGAATCGGCCTCAAAGTCTTACATGGTGACACTTTTCTTTGTCTTTCAAATCTTATCCCTTACAGTTCCATATGGCCAACGCGATCCTCCCGTAATTAATAAATTAATTCTGTCAAGAGCTTATAATCTATTTCTGGATATCACTAGAGAGACAGACTTCTCCTGTATCGACCCCCTTAATGTGAAATTCCTTTCCCCTTCATTTGAAAAGTGAACGCAACCGCACTTGATTTATATCAGAGTTGAAAACATACTTTTTTACCTTAGTCTTTAGCAGGGAGCCAGATATGCCTCTGAGATGACCTTTTAACCTCCCTGTCCTACTTCTTTCCTTCCTTATTCCTTTCCCTCTCTGGCTATTTATTTTGCTCTTTTTGAAGACTGCAACTTTTTTTCTTGTTTTCCTGATTGTATATTATAAACCGCTTTGAGAAATCCTTTGGGTTATAAACAGTATATCAAATTTGCAAATAAACTAAACAGACACCATCATTAACAGTGTTCTTTTCAGTCTTTTGTATCCAACTTCTCGCTGTGGAGTCTGTTCTGCACCAGAGAGCATGGCGTTTCTAACACACAAACTCAGCCAGTGCCTAGCCCCTCTCTAGCTGTGCGTGTTCTTTGCTTTCTCTCTAACTCTAAGCCTGAACATTTTCACCCCTTTTCCTCTGAAGCCTGTATCTTCCTAACACAGGAGAGAAATGGCGAGGGAATGATGCTAGTCTCAGATTCATGATGATACCATCAGCCATGGGATTTGAAAATCTGTTTTGCAGATTGTCCCTTCCCAAGGTGGCTCCATTCTGATTACCAGCTTCACTGAGAACTGAACCCATGACCTCAGTGATAGAGGCTAGAAACTTACAGAGGAAGCCAAAGGAACAAAACAGGCAAGAGAGAATTTAGTGAACAGTTATCTTCTGAGCAGCAGAAAGAAAAAAAAAAACTTTCAAAGGTAACTATGGGCCAGATTCTGAGACATGACTTCCAGGGCTGCACTTCCTGGTGGGACGTGCAACCCCACAAGCCATTCTGCCCCTATTCCACCTTCAACTCTCCCGACATGGCTAGGGCAGCAGGATGGAGAGAGCTGATGGGGGGTAGGAGGGGGCAGAGTCTGCACGGAGCGGGGGCGGGCCGAGATGGCAGGATGTACAGGGCCGATTCAAGTCAAGATCCTGTACGTCCCGTGGGGTCAAGGGGAACATGTTGCTTATTCCACCTCGAAAGTGGAATAAGCAGCATAAACTGGGCAATCAACTTCTGCTCTTTGTTGCATGATGTATGTTGTATGCAAACTTAAGCTAAAGTTGAAAAAGAGCAAGCCACTCATGAATGTAGCAAAATATGACCTTTAGAATTTACTACCGGAATTTAAAGACTGCCTGCAAAATCGATTTACTGCTTTAGATACAAATGATAGAGCTCTAGAATAATTATGGGATGACATCAAGAAGGTTGTGTTGGAAGAAAGTGAGAAATCTCTACAAAAGGTGAAAAAGCAAAAACGGCCAAAATGGATCACAGAAGAAACTCTGAAAATTGCCTAGAAAAGCAGAGAAGTTAAAGCCAGAGGAGAAAGAGAGGCAATTGCAGAACTCAACAGAGATTTCCAATGTGCAGCAAGACAAGACAAGGAGAAGTATTACAATGACACATGCAAGGAAATAGAAGCAGAAACTATTAGAGGAAGAACAAAATCGGCTTTCCTAAAGCTATGAGAGTTAAAGAAAACATTCCATCCTCAAAATGGAATGTTACAAGATGCTCAAGAATCCATGTTGAATGATGTTGAGAAGATCAAAAGGTGGAAAGAATATACAGAGTTATTATATACATGCCTATCTCGCCAGATCATCCAGACCTCCCTCCACTATCCACCTGTTTCGATGCTGTCACAGTCTGGCTACACACGCAGAGGCTCAGAATAAATTTCAAGAAAACAGAGGTCCTCTTTATCACCAGAAACCCAGCATTCACTCCGCCCACCTCGCTGAAGGTACGTGATGGAGACAGAGTTCCTCAGCAAGCCCATGATACGGTACCTAGGGATCACGCTGGTCCAGCAACTCAACATGAAGGCCCAGATAAGCAACATGGTCAAGGCGATCTATCACAAAATTCAGACACTTCGCCACCTGCGACAGCTGCTTGAGCCAGAAGACTTCCGGACAGTCTATCAAGCACTAGGAATACCACATTTTGACTATGCGAACACAATACTACATGGACTCCCGAAGAACACGCTTAACCCTCTGCAGCTGGCAATAAATGCAGCTGCCAGAACCCTGCATGGAGCCTCCAGGAGGGAACATATCACCCCATTTTTGAAACATCTGCATTGGCTGCCGGTCCACTGCAGGATCTGCTTTAAAATTCTAACGATGACTTACAAAGCCATCAACAAGTGCTCCTCTACCTCCCTCATGGACCTCATCCAGACCACCCCCCTCAACAGAGTAAGGAGATCAGCCACCGCCAATACTCTGAAATTCCCGAAGGCAATCACACTCACAATGCAGCCACTCCACAGGTTTGCAGCTCAGCCCTCTAGATCCCTATCCCCTCGATAGGTGGAGGTATACACACTCTAAATTGTCACCCTGTATATAGTTGAGCCAATCTGTAAATAATGTCGAGCTGTCCACATAGCCTGTGACAGCCAGTTAAAGTGTACATAGTTAACCTGTTAGCTCTGTATAAAACCCCTGTTTATTACAAGTCCAGTGTAGGTCATGCCTGCACTGCACAAATTTGTTACCTGTAAACTGCACTGATTCTAAAGAGCGAGGTATAAAAGAGACTTTAAATAAAATAAATAAAATAAAAAATAAATAAATTATATGATAAATATCAAGTGGACCAACAGCTATTTCAACCTGTACCTTATGATCTGGAATCATTGGTGATGAAAGAAGTCCAAGTAGCATTGAAAGCCTTATCAAAGAACAAAGCACCAGGCATTGATGGCATTGCCATTGAAGTATTACAGCAATCTGATGCAGCCGTTACCATACTTAAAAGGCTCTGCTAGGAAATCTGGAAGACAACATCATGGCCAACTGACTGGAAAAGATATGTGTTTATACCAATACTAAAGAAAGGTAATCCAACTGACTGTGGAAATTATTGCACAGTTGCTCTGATTCCACATGCCAGCAAGATTCTACTGACGATTATTCAGCAGAGACTACAAACATACTTGGAACAAGAACTGCCTGAAGTACAAACAGGGTTCAGGAAAGGGTGAGGAATGAGAGACATCATCATGGATGTGAGATGGATGCTTGAAAAGATTAAAGAATACTAAAAGGATATCTATATCTGTTTGATTGACTACAGCAAGACTTTTGACTATATCAACCATGAGAAACTCTAGGCCACATTAAGATGCATGGGTATACCAGAACACCTGATCATTCTCTTGCACAGCCTTTACATTGATCAAGAAGCAACAGTTCGAATGGAACTAGGAGAAACAGAATGGTTTAAAATCAGCAAAAGTTTACGATAAGGCTGCATACTTTCCCCCAACCTGTTTAAGTTATATGCAGAACAAATCATCAGAGAAGCAGGACTGTATAAATACAACCCCCAAAAACTACCCACTACAACTGCTCCACCGCCCTGCCCCACCCCCAAATCTATGCACGCAACTGCACCTGCACTCCACAATCTGCCAAATGAGGAAAACTGGAAACAACATAAGCACTGGCAAGTTAGATGTAAGGCATTGATAAGGCACGCTAAGAGAGAATTTGAGGAGAAGCTTGCCATGGAAGCAAAAACAGATAATAAAGACTTTTTAAAGAAAATTCGTAGCAAAAAAACTGTGAGAGATTCAGTTGGACCATTACATAATAGAGGGGTAAAAGGGGCACTAATGGAGGACAAGGCCAAGTGGAGAGATTGAATGAATTCTTTGCTTTGGTCTTTACTGAAGAAGATGTAGGGATGTTACCCATGCCTGAAATGATATTTAAAGGTGATATTGAAAGAAATATCACTAAACCGGGAAGATGTATTACAAGTATTTGATAAACTGAAGAGTAGTAAATCACCTGGACTGGATGGTATACATCCAAGGGTGTTAAAAGAACTGAAAGATGAGATTGCAGATCTACTATTAGTAATCTGTGAACTATCATTAAAATCATCTGTAGTACCTGAAAATTGAAGAATGGCCAATATAACACCAATTTTTAAAAAGGGTTCCGGGGGTGATCCGGGAAACTACAGACCGGTAAGCCTGACATCAGTACTGGGCAAATTTTACGTAGATAATCTGTGGTTATGCCCTCCCTATGCATTCCCACATCCCTCTGGTTTTGGTGGCCGCTACCCTGAGATCAGCAGATATGATCATACTGAGGCCACTCTCCTGGTTGGTGCACATCAGTTTGTTGCCCTCATTGTGCACCACTCCCTTGGAATTTTACATCCCAAATGTATGACTCTGTACGTTTTTGCATTTAATCCTAACTACTAAGGACTCAGCCACTCTTCAGATTACCTTGCATAACGTTTTATTTTGTTTACTCCCTCAAGGGTTTTCACTCTATTGCAGATCTTACTTTTATTAGCAAAAAGGCAAACCTTTCCTTCTAACTCTTCTAAAAGGCCACTTCCAAATGTGGTGTACAATTCTCAAATTAGCCTCTTACGTCATATATATTTTGTTCTATGTAAGCCTTTTGGCATGTTGTTGACTGTAAACCACTTAGATTCTTAGATATGCAGTATATAAAATTAGTGGAATAAATAAATAAATATCTTATATAAATCAATTCTGGGTCTCAGCGCATAGGAGGTTTCACTTACAGAGTTGGCCTGTTTTCGGGCTTGATTTATCAGCTCTTTTATCTGGGATATATTTTTCCCCAGATTATCCTGCAGTTCTTTGATTGGTTTTAGTTTATCCAGTAAGCGATTGGCTTCATCTTCCAGAGTGTTAACCGTGTCATCAGCATCTGCAACTTTTTCATGCAAAAATGGGAAATAAAAAGAAGAAAGAATCTGAGTAAGGCACTCACAGCTTTAATGACAAGAATCAACTCTGCTTTTTTGCATTAACATATTATGCAGTTCACTATGCAAACGTTTAAGACCTACAGTAAGTTACACATTTTATGCAAAGACATGTCAGGACCTGCTCAGTCTCCTGAAGTTATATAATATAAACACAATGTCTAGGATCTTGTCTGGCTCTCACCAGAGCTTGTGCAACAGAGCAGTGGTTCTTAACTGAGTCCTTGGGGGCACATCCAGCCAGTTGGGTTTCAGCACTGCCTCATCAGCATGTGCTGCATTTTGCAAGGAAAGATTTTTTTCTGGCAGTTGTAGCTGCTGCTTGTGCATCATGATCATGCTGATTTTCTGTGCTCGCAAGTGTGATCTGGCAAATCTGATAAAATAGTAAACCTAAATTGCAATAGAGGCTTTGCTGCTGGCTGGACTAACAAATTTACTGTCGATGTGTGCTTGGTGGAAAACTGTAAGACGATCAGTCAGACTGGATGATTATGGCTTTTCTGCCACACAAAAAATTCTAATGTGTGATTGCATAAAATGTCCACATCAGGTCCTTTGGTTTTACAGTAGTAGAGGGAAGGAATGGTGAAGCCTTGCTAGGAAGAATGACTGCAGGAAAGTCTCCAGGAGGCACCCAAAGGTGGTTTAAGTGTCCTTAGCAGAATAGTATGCAGGAATGGTTATGGTGAGACATCAGAGATGGACAGGATGATGCACACTGTTTGTTTTTCTTCATTATCGTATTCTTATTGGACATGGGCTGGTAGCAGTGAGCAGAGCCGTTTATTACTTTGTATAAAATTTTCTTAGAATTATCTGATGTAAAAGTAGACACTATTCAACTCCAGCTCAGAAATGACAGAGTAAAAGATATTTTTATTTCGCTTGCAATTTAAAAACACATGGCATTAACAGAAGTCTCATCTGCGAATAAAGACGCAACAAGAATCCCATAAAAATAAAAATTCAATTTTACCTTTACCAATGAACAAAAGAGTGCTTCAAATCCTTTTGGTCTGAGACATGGTTTCTTGCCAAAAGAGAAGACTGATAATATGTTTCACCCAAGAATATGTGACAAGCATGGCGGGAGCCGTAATACAGAGGAGGTGATTCTAGAACTGGTTGCTTGTGTAAGAATGGGTATATTTACGAGTGCTCTGAAGTGAGCATAAAGATAGCCTCAGACTTAGTTGAAGGCTGATTAACAAGGCCGTCCCCCCTTCCCCTTTTTCCCAAACTAGATGTAGAAGAGGAGGGAAAGGAGTGTTTTGACGTGGAGTAGGCTGATTGGGGAAGGAGGAGGGGGATGGGTAATGAAAGAGGGAAGAAAGGACTATGGGCGGTTAGCAGTTGTGCGGGCTTGAGAGCAGGAGATGAGAGAGGAAGATTTTTCCCGATCACCTACCCTGGTTGTGTGGGAGTGGGGGGCTGAGGGGGTTTGGGAGTATGGTGCAGGAAGGGAGACATATTGAAAATGGCAGCAGAAAAGACCAGACAGCCTTTCCAGTCTGCCTATCCATAAGAACTATTAAGTTCTACAATCTCTTCCTCCCAGTGCTGGCCCATCCACCAGGTGGACTAGGTGGTTGCCTAGGACAGCAGGCCCTGGTAGGCAGCACAGCAACCCCCTGGTCCTTTCTGCCACCGCTTCAATGCTGTGGTAGGCTTTAAAGCACTCTCCTGTGTGTGTATTTACTGCTTGCTGCTTCTTCCCCTTCTGATGCAACTTCCTGTTAAAAGGGACAGGAAGTTGCGTAGGAAAGGGAAGGAGTGGCAGTTTGTGAGTGCACGCATGTGGGCAGGTACTGTAAGGCCTGCCACAATGCAGTTGTGCAGTTTTGAAAAAATGGATTTAGGGATTGCTATGTCACCCCCTCCCCTGTTGCGAACGGGGAGGGGGGGGGGCGGCAGCAAAGGGCGACAGAAGCCATCAGGCTGGCCCTGCTTCCTCCATTTCAGAGCTTCTCTGTACTTGTCCCCTGCTTTCTTAAATTGAGATACAGTTCTCATCTCCACTACCTCCACTTGGAGGCTGTTTCGTGCATCCACTACCCTTTCCATATAGAAATATTTTCTCTGATTACTCCTGTGGCTATCCACTTTATTCTATGACCTCTCATTCTAGTCCATCCTTTCAACTGAAGGTCACTTTCTGTGCATTTATACCAAAGAGGTATTTAAATGTTTCTATCATATTTCCCACCGTTCCTCCAAAGTATAGTATACATACTGAGCTCTTTAAGTCTGTCCCCATATGCCTTATGAGGAAGGCCACTGACCATTTTAGTACCTTCCCTCTTGACAAACTCCATCCTGTTTATATGCTTTTGAAGGTGTGGTCTCCAGAATTGTACACATCTCACTAGAGACTTACATAAAGGCACTATCACCTCCTTTTTCCTGCTGGTCAGTCCTTTCCCTATGCCACCAAGAGTCCTTCTGGATTTTGCCATCATCTTTTCTACATGTATGGCCACTTTAAGATCATCCAATATGATCATACCCAGGTCCCGCTTTTCTTTTGTGTATTGAAGTACTACACCCCCTATACAGTACTGCTCCCTTGGGTTTTTGAGCCCAAATACATGATCTTGCATTTTTACATTAAATCGTATCTGCCAAATTCTTGATCGTTCTTCAAGCTTCACTGTATTCCTCCTCATATTATCCATATCTTCCAAGATGTCTATCCTTTTGCAGATCTTGGTATCATCCACAGAGGCAGACCTTTCTCAACAGACTTCCACAATATTGCTTACAAAAAGATTAAAAGGAGCGGGACCAGGGATCATTCCCTGCAGCATGCCACTTATCTTCAGCATGAACTCCATTTACTACTACCCCCACTCAAGCAGTTTCTTACCTAGGCAGATATTTTAGGGTCCATCCCAAGGGCAATCAATTTATTTATAAATCGCTGATGTGCAATGGTATTAGAGGCCTTGCTGAAATCCAAGTGTACCACACTTAGAGCTCTTCCCCAATCCAATTCTCCAGTCACCCAATCAAAGAAATCAATCATATTTGTCTGATAATACTTACCTCTAGAAAATGCACTATCCTCTGTTTTAGCAAAGTTTCATTAATTTATTTATCACAAAGGTCAGACTAAGCAGTCTATAGATACCAGTCTCATCTTTACTCCCGCTTTTGTGGACAGGAACCACATTTACCCCTCTCCAGTCCTCTGGGATCACTCCCAACTCTAAAGAAGTATTGAAAAGGTCAGACAGCAGAGCTGTTAGTACTTCCCTAAGTCCTTCAATAACTTCTGATGAATCCCGTCTGGCCCGATTGCTTCGCATACTTTATGTTTAGCTAGCTTCTCACAAACACATTCTTCTGAAAATAGTTAAGTTCTACCTCACTTTCATTCCTATCTGTGCTTGTTTTCTGATGTCCCATTTCTTGCTAAGCAATTCCACTTTATCCTCATCAGCCTCTACATATTCCTTCTCTTCATCTTTGAGTCTCACCATGTCATATTGGCACTACATAAAAAAAGTATTGTCCCAATGTTTTACTGTATTGGCTATTTTAATTTCCTGACTACTTGTCAAGCTTCCCTTAGCTTCTCCAGATATTGTTTGTCTTTCTGTGTCTGCAATGTTATACTTTATTGTAAACTAGTATAAAGAAAAAGGAGGGACGGAGGTTGGACTCCAGAAAGCCAAGAAGCGAAACAGAAAGAGCCTTGTGCCCTTCATTCTACAGGAGGTGACATCTGCAGAGCAGGAGATTCCCCCTCCCCCCCATCTTTCCTGACAGAGGAGGAAGAATGATGTCACAGTCCACATGAGGAAAGACAAAGAAATGACAGCACATGTGGTGCAGAGGCTCCCAAAGAGAAACATAGAGGCAATGGATAGGCTGGTGCTGGGAGTTAATCTTCAGAGCAACAGATGAAAGGAATCCACCTGCTCTAAGCAAAAAGCATGTGAAAGTAGGAGGGGCTGAGCCAGAGGAAGAAAAAACAGGGCTTCCCCCTTTCCCTTCAGACTAAGATGTGGCTGGAAAGCTGAAAGGAAAGAAGAGATACTGTGAGAAGTTAGACTGAAAAAAAAAAATAAGAAATATCTCAGCTGCTTGTGCCAGAGAAATAGCCAGGATTGCAACTGGGTGGGTGGGGGAGGGGGGAGCACCTGGAGAGAGAGAAAGAGACAAAGAAGAGGGCACAGAACTAACAGTCAGGGGGTTAGCCCTGACTGCTAAAGATCTATAGGTAAGAGAGAGAGTTTTGAATGGCTGCATCAGAAAATCTGGGACAGCAAGTCTAGGAGACTTGCTAGCAAATCCATGAGTCATGAGGGCCAACTTCCTAGGAAAGACCTGTCTCAAGACGGTATCATTCTTATACACTGGAGGGTAGAGAAAGCCAGAGAGCAGCATTGGGCCCTCGATAAAGACAGCAGCTGGAGTTGGGCCGAAGCAGTGATCTGCCCTAAGAGCCTGAATACTGACACAGGGTCTGGACTAGGCCTGAGAGCCTGCTGTTACTGAAGCAGTTTGTGACCCTGAGAGGCTCTTACACTTAAGGAAAGAAGCCAAGAAGCTTGTAAATCCTTATGCCTTTTAGGGACTGAAAGAGTTGTCGCTGTGCCTGTTCAGTATCTAGTTTATTGTTTATCTATTTGTTTTGTCAGAGTGTGATCTGCCCAGCTTCTGCCCTCTGTAGTGCTGTGGCTTCCTCTTACTGCTTTACTGCCTCTGTTTTCTGACTAGTTCTATCTGACTACACATTTTGGTGTGCTTTTTTCTCTCCTTCGCCCTATTCCTCTACACAGGCCTCCCTATTTTGTATTTTAAGTCACCAGTTGTTGGCCTGAGTTTTTACTAGGGCACCTCCTGTGGACTCTGGCTGCTTTCACTTGCTTACATTCAACACTTGCCCCGCCCCTCTTGTTCAGCTCTGCCTCTCTATTTCCAGCTGTGTTTCTCTCTCTTCTCTTCCTTATTATCCCTCTCCTCCCCACACCCTACCCACCCCCTGACTTACAGTCTCTTATAGCCGCCCTGTGCTTATAACCACGATCACTCACAGGTGCACCTTATCCCTTGCAATCTCTGCCATCTATCCTTTTACTTCCTTTGACTTCTCTGTTCCTCTCCATCTCTCTCTTTATGGCTCCTCACTTTGTTTTCCTATTGCTCATACTCCCTAATTGTCTCCCCTCCTACCAACACCTTCAAGCCCCATCCCATTATCTCCCCTTTAACATCCTCGCTTACCTCACCATTTTGTCATCTACCCTATCATCAGCTCTTGAGCTTCACCACTTTCTTCCTCTTATTCAACCACATCCTCTCTCTCTGAAACAACCTCACCCTTGTTACCGCAGTGCTGTCTCCTCTCTGCCCCGCACTCTTCTACTCCTCCTCCTTGTCTCTTCCGGAGATATTAACCCCAACCATGGCCCCCTAGATTTCTATCACACTCCCAGAGCAGTTCCTCATGCAACAGCTCAAATCTTATTCATATCCCTCTCCTTTCCCCCTCCTCTCTCCCTTTCTCATGTGCCTTGTAGAACGCACACTCCATCTCAAATAAACTTATCTTTATTCATGTTCTCTTTATCTCTAATGCTCTTCATCTCCTGGCTCTAACTGAGACCTGGCTCCTCCCCGAGGACTCAGCTTCAGTCGCTGCTCTCTGTCATGGAAGTTATCAATTCTCCCACACGTCTCGTCCCATTGGCCGTGGTGGAGGTGTTGGGCTCCTACTCTCTCCTTCCTGTAAGTTTCAACCCCTCCTTCTGCCTCAGCCTCACTCCTTTCCCTCCTTTGAAGTCCATTCCATCTGACCTTTTACCCCACTACCTCTCCGACTAGCTGTTATTTATAGACCTCCTGACAAGTCCACCTCTACCTTTCTCTCTGACTTTGACTCATGACTTTCCTTCTTTCTGTATTCATCTTCTCCCTCCCTTATTCTCAGGGATTTTAACATTCATGTTGATAATCCCTCCAACCATTCTGCTTTAAAGATCCTTCCCTTACCTCATCCTTTAACCTCCAGTTTTACTCTACTGCCCCTACTTACTAGCAAGGCCACTGCCTTGATCTTGTATTCTTCTCTAATTGCCTACCCTCAAACTTCTGTACCTCACTTCTTCCCTTATTGGATCATCACCTGCTAGGCTTCATTCTTCATCACCCGCCACCTCAACCTTGCTCTGTCTCCTCCAACCTCTTTAGAAATCTTCATGCTTTAACCTGTTGGCTCTCTCCTCCACTGTCTCATCACCTCTTTCCTCCATTATGTCATCTCAGTGTGTTGATGAGGCAGTAGCTTCTTATAACACTGCTCTGGTTGCTCTTGCTCTGCCCATGCCACGTCCTCTGAGGCGTACTGTACCTCAACCCTGGCTGTCTTCCACTACCTGCTATCTACGTTCCTGCGCCCGCTCAGCTGAGCAGGCTTGGCGCAAATCCTGCACCCTTGTGGACCTTCTACACTTCAAATTCATGCTTGTCTCTTTCCACTCAGCCATAGCACTTGCCAAACAAGACTATTATGTCCAACTGACTAACTCTCTTGCCTCTGACCCTCGCCGTCTCTCAACTCTCTCCTCAAAGTGCCTTAGCTTAGAGGCAGTGTTTACACAAAGGACAAGCCTACTTTTGTCCAGGACCTAGAGAGGCTTTTGGTTAAATTTATAGTTAGGTGCTGCATGGGACCCGAGGGTGCGAGTACCTGCAAAATGAGAGCACCACAAAACTGTGAGAGACCGTGATTTCACTGCTGGTGACTGTATCTACTTCTCAGCATGGATCTCAAACATGACACCCAGTACTGAGATTTAATGTACACCAACATATACCCTGGCTGGAACACTTACCTAATTGAGCTCAATTAGACTAAAAATCAGCAAGAGAAAAATGAGGGTGAGACAACATAACTGAGGGTATAAAAATATCTAAAGTCAAGTACTGGTTTACAGCTGAGAAAGACTTGCATAGGTAGACTAGCACACATATTTGCTCCCTCAGGGTGTGACACTGTGTCAAGGGACATTGGGATTATAGCTGTTAAGTGTTGACACAATCAGACACAAATGTTTTGGTATGTTCATATATAGGTACTATCATCTCTGTATTGATTGAAAGTGTTGCATTGCATTTACTCCAGTTTCTTGTGCATATTATGTCAACTTGTTTTTTTATTTACTAAGAAATTCTTATTCTTTATTCTTCTAATCCATTTTTACTTTCAAATAAATTTGGTTAAACATTTTCCATCCAGGTAAAGTGTCCTTTCAATATCATTTTGTTTTCTTTACACTTAATCCAACAATTATTCATTCTAGTGCCAGCCACTCGCCCCTTCCTCCAGGGCAACCTATCGTGAGTACCTACTGTATTCTCATGGAGGGGTGGCATTATTGCAGGATGGGGTCAGGGTCCCAAGAAGAGGCTCACCCACTGGTGACTCGGATAATAGGAGAGAGGGGAGTCCAGACCACCTGCCCCACCTGCCTAGGTAAGAGTTACACTATAAAGGCTAACCTCTTTTTCCTTAGTGTTTCAGCCACTTCTTGTAAAACCCACAGTGGTCTCACTTTCTTCTTACTTTTATTTACTTTCATAACAAAAAGGTTTGTTGTCCTTAAAATATCTCCTTTAAGTTTTGTTCTACTTTCCCCAGATGTTCCCACCCTTGAGGTATTCCCCATCTTTGCAAAGTTCGTTCTCCTGAAATCTAGGACTCTTGCTTTTGTATGAACTGTCTGCACCTGTGTCCTGATATTGAAGCTGATAGACGGCATGCCAGACAGTAACAACATCAGAAATAATCATAAGCACCAAGTCCAGTATCTCTACCCCACCCCCTGCATGGGTTCTATTACCAGTTGCTGGAGCAGATCTCCCGGTAAAGAATACAGGATCTCCCTACTTCTAGATGATACTGAAGTAAGGATAGCCTAGTCAAGATCTAGCAAATTAAACTCTCCTAGCTACTAATAGGTCTTACCCTTTCATAGCAATATGGTCAGTGTCTTCAATCTCTCTATCTGTGAGGGAGGTCTATATATCACACCCATGTAAATAGATTTTCCATCCCATCTTTCTAGACTAACCCACAGTGTGACCTCCTTCCCTCAGATGCCCTGCAGTTCTATGATTTTAATATTATGTTTTACATATAGCACCACTTCTCCCTTTCTTGCTACTCTGGTTTACTGAATTGATTATAACCTAGTATAGCTACACCTCAGTCATTGTTTTCTGTGTACTATGTCTCCATGACTGCTGCTATATTCAAGTCAGCTTCTTCCATTACAACTTCTAAATCTGGAACTTTATTTTGCATTCTATGGGCATTAGTATAGACAGCTCTCGAAATGTCAACTTTTTTTATCATTACTATACTATTTTTTAATGTTGGACTTACCTAAGGGCTTTTACTTACCTGGTGTCTATGTTTACCCATTCCCGATGTTCCTAGTTTAAAGCTTTCCTTATCATATTAGCCAATCTGTTGCAGAAGATACTTCTCCCCTTCTTTGATAGGTGGATGCCATTTCTTTTCAGCAGCCCTTGGAAAATCATTGCCAAAAGGCTGTCGATGACATCATCCATGCAGCCAGCCATTTATCACTAAGATGTGAGCCTCTTGGCCTTTGGCTGTGACCCTCAACGGGGAGTATTGAGAATACCACCTCACATTTAACTGTTTCAGCTTCCACCTCCCAGAGCTACAAAGTCACTTTTGATATGCTCAGGCGGAAACCTAGCAGTATCATTTATGGCAACATGGATGAACAGCATTGGATAATACACAGTAGGCTTGAGAAGTCTCAGCAAACTCTCTGCAACATCTAGGATCTTGGCAGTAGGCAGCCAGCAGGCCTCCAGGGACATCATGTCTGGATGGAAGATGGACATCTCTATACCCTTCAGAAGGGAGTCACCAACTCCCACTACCCTTTGCTTTCTAGTGGTTGCTGATCCTACAGCTTTGGGGGTTTTGAGCTCTTGTTCCTGGGATGTTGTGGCCTCTTCTACTTCTAGGGCTGCATACTGAGTTCTAGGGAAAGTGGAGGTAGGGTGCCAGTTCTGTAGGCTCTGATGATCTGTGTCCAGCTGTCATATTTTCATAAAGCTCCATCGTCCCTTCTGCTGGAGATGTTAGATGCCTCTAGAAGCATTTCTTCAATATATCTCTCATTACCATGGATGCTTCTTAGCCTGCGGTCACCGCTGAGGCAGGAGATGGGGAGACTGGTTGACAGACAGGTTGGCTGAGCAAGAGGAGAAATGAAAAAAGGAGAGGGCTGAGGAAGAAAAGGTATGGCTAGTGTGTGCTGCAGGACATGGTCTGGTGACACCACAAGCTATGGTGGGGGAAGGACAACATAGCTAGATCGGCACCAACTAGCTGGTTGAAATGTGATTTTCAGGAGCTGAACTGGTGAGAGTGAGGTTTGATAAAATGTGTTACTGACTTGGGTTTCTGAAGTTTAATAAAGGCTGCAGCCATATATGTTTGCCATATGGGTGATGATTAGACATTTGTTTGAGGTTACAAGGTAGGGGGTGCACACATACAGTATATGTCTGCCAGGTTATGCGCGTATACTTTGCATTTTGAGAAGTAGATATACACATCCCAAACTCCACCCAGCTCCACTGGGAATGCCTATTTTATACATGAAAGCAAGCATACGTAGGATCACTGTCTTTGTATATTTTAATATATGTGCACATGGCAGGGAATCTTACATACTGGCTTTCTACATATATGAAACTGGGTTTTACATGTAGAAAGTCTTTATAAAATTTCCCTTCATGGGTGAAGACCTCAGTAGGATAAGAGCCTTTATTCCAGTTCAAATTAATATGACAACATATGCTGATGGGTCTGACCATTAAGAGGCAGGAACCTTTCAGACTATACTTTAGAAACAAATGAATCTAACAAATTAAAACACATTAGCTATTGATTACGGACTTCATCTTCCAACTAGGGCTAATATTTATGCCAGCAAAGGTTCAATGGACCCTGTTTGGACTAGAAGCAATGACAATTGCTGTCTGCGTTCTTCTGACTGAATCAGGCTTTGACAAACTGGCTTATGCTTTTATTGCATGCAAAATCTGTTAAGCACAATGAAGCTGCCAGCACCAATCACAGCAGTAAAACAATTGGGGAAAAAGTGAGATGCCGCTAGGGGGCTCACAGAAACCCCTTGTTCACTTATTTACTTTAAAAAGTGTTTCATCAAGTGGAACAGAAGTGGCGTGAGCCTCTTGGTAAGAAATAAGCAGCATATCACTCTTTGGTACCGATCTTTATGCCAGTCTGAGGACATGGGTTAGGGGCCCACGAAACTTTCCATGTTAGGCTTCTTCACTCTCCCATGACTGGAACTGCTTTTGCTAACACTGTGCCAGATAAAGGACGACACTGTCACACCAAGGAAAGGAACTAAGGGACTGCTCTAGTGCAGCACCAATGTAAGCCGCCATGCATGAGCCTTTGTGCTAGGGAGTAATGCATAGCAACTATTAAAGAGGATAAAAGATATACGTACTGATTTCTGTGGGCAAGACGGTATGGAGAAAAAGAAAAAGAAAAAGCTTGTAAGTCAATTTGTTTAATGAATTCATACACACACAGGCAGTAGGGATGGCGGGTATTTTTCTAGCACTTTAGTATGAAGTCACACATTCAATGGTAACTTAACGTAATTGTAGTAAATACTCCGATTATTCTTTTAACACATGTTAGACAGTAGTTTTTTATCTTCTTTAATTTATTGATCTTTTTTTGAAAAACAATTTTTCAAACTGTTTATCACAGGTGAAAGAAGTAATTCCATATTAATAAAACATATTATATTTTTTGAGCTAAATTAACTTTTAATTGTGTTAAACTTCTGATGCTAATTATTATATTTAAACACATGCTGTCCACTCAATGGTGTTGTTTAAACCCCCTGGATGTACTGTATCAAGTTGCAATATCCAGCGTTGTTCATACCACAATAAGGTTTCATCCAGCGTTTTAGATCCTAATGTTTGAGAAATTTGTTCAATTACGAAACATCTAAGTTGTTCAAATGTATGTTTATGTGTTAAACAGTGGGAAACTAATGGAGCGTCCATTTTACTACATTTTATCCTACTTTTATGTTCTCGTAAACGGATTTTTAATGACCGAATTGTTTTTCCTATATACCTGAAACCACATGGACATATTATATTATAAATTACTGCCGTCGAGTTACATGTGGTATTGGAATGCAGATAATAGATCTTATTGTGATGTTTAAATTGTGTTGTTTCTATCATAATTTCACACATGTCACACATGCCACAAGGTTTATGTATGCCCTGTCTTATAGGTCTTTCTATAGGCGGGAGTACTGCTGGACTTAAATATTCTTTTAAGTTAATTTAGCTCAAAAAATATAATATGTTTTATTAATATGGATTAATCATACAATACAATAGCTTCAAAGAGAAATACATAAAAATTAGATCATAAATATTGAGTCAGTCTCACACATGATATATATAAAGAATTAATATTCTAGAAAGATGGGTTTTAATTAATGACAATAGATGAAATTAACTAGTTAGCGAATTAAGAGAGAGATGAGGGGCTTCCTTTAAAATGATGAACTAACAAGGTGAGAGAGAGAGAAGAGAGTTTCTCTTTAAAAATGGAGACATATCTCTATCCCGCATGCGCGGCGTCTTTTCAATTGAGAAAAAGAAATGGATGGAGACGTGGGCAGCGACAACAATAGTAAGTAGTAGCGAAGTTTTTAGAAAGTAACATTTTGGAATAATAGAGTAAGGTTTTAAAAATGAAATAGGTAGGTAACATAGGTGGACATTGTAAGTGTATTATGTTTTATTTTTATAGAAACAAAGAAGAATCTCCTGAAGAAAGTGTAATACTGAAACGCTATAGAGACGCTGCAGTTGAGCGTCGGGAATTACTTCTTTCACCTGTGATAAACAGTTTGAAAAATTGTTTTTCAAAAAAAGATCAATAAATTAAAGAAGATAAAAAACTACTGTCTAACATGTGTTAAAAGAATAATCGGAGTATTTACTACAATTACGTTAAGTTACCATTGAACGTGTGACTTCATACTAAAGTGCTAGATATACGTTCAGAGAAACACCATAACAGAAGACGAAGGCTATTTTTGTAGGGCAGAATTCATCTGGCATTTTCTATGGGCAACATTCTATAAACAGCATCTATGAAGCAATATCACTGCAGTCGTATTACGAATATGGTCCCACTTTAATTGTACCCAGGCCTGGATGTGGGTCTGCTATTTCTACAAAACTGTGATTTCTGTAAGTTGTTACTGATCTGCTGTTTCTTTCCGATGAGCCACTAAGCAGCCGTTTCCCACAATTTTGTCTGTCTTGTCTACTACCCAGTTGCAACTATTTCAAGCTCATCCAGCCATTCAGGGAGGGCTTCATTATGAAATAACATTGTGGCATTGCTCTCACAAACAGGAACTGAGTTTGGCTCACTAGTTACGGCAGACTAGTAGGACATCATACTGTATTCACTTATTTCTTTTCAAAGAAGGGCAACATGAACTAGCATGACTTACTGTTTTGGGCTGGATCTTTCACAATGGCGTTTGTCTTGGCCACATCATCTTCCAGTTTGCTGTAGTTGTTCCTTAGGCCCAGGAGGTTCTGGTTAATGTCTTTGATCCTCATAAGTACATCATTGGCAGTGTCATTAGCTTGCTTGGCTTTGTCTTTAGCTGCTTGCACCTTTGCTGCTGTGTCTGTCATTAAAAAAAGAGTTTGGAGTAATTAGAAGGGGGCATTTATAACAGGATGTCTTAAAGATGTGTTTAATGTGGCCATATTCTTCTTTTATAAAGGTGAAGAAATATCCAACGTGCAGAAGGTGCACTGGGTATTTTTTCATTTGTATTATTCTTTCCTCTGCATTGTGATTCTGCCTCTATGAAATGGGTCTCTAGAAATATCCTGCAATGAGCTAATGAAAACTCACCCTTAGCTCCTGCTTGGAGGCAGGTGCAAATATCGGAGTGTATTCTATGGATCTCACCTATGTGTGAGGTCCGAAAAGGCACCTATTTTAAGCTTATTTTATAAAGACCACATAGGTACCTATGTGCCTTTATGAAATAGGCACCCGGAACCAGTCTCAAGCGTGGGCAAATGCCAAGGCACATATTCACACCTGCTCCAAAGTCGGTGTAAATGTGTGCGCGCTCGCTATACATGCCTGCACATATTTTATAAAGTATGTGAGTATATTGCAACACTGTCCCCCAGAAATGCCTACACCTGAGATAGGGTAAGCACACAAGCCATCTTGTTGGCACACATAGACTTACATGCACATAGGCAATGGGGCAGTTTTATAAAAGGGCTTGTCCATATAAAACAGCCTTTATACACAGAAAACTCTTTATAAAATCACTCCTATGTACTGTATGTGGTAAGAGTCTGTAGGACAGGATCGCTGGGAAATTAGCAGGGGAAGTGTTTTTCTGTTATTTTCATGGGAGAAAGAGGGGTTGAGGCTGAACTCAGACACTTTTTTTTCAGAAGTGCAGTCAGGTCAATGCTGAGTCCTGGTGATATAGCAGCCCCTGGGTTTTCTTGACAAGATATGACCAGAAGTAGATTGCTAGGTCTTCTCTTCCAAGGCAATGGAGGGTACAGCGATTTACCCCAGGTCACAAGACGTGCTGGTGGGAATCAGACACTGATCTCTTAGGTAGTAAGCTGTTGTTACAACTATGAGACAACTCGACTCCAAGAACTCAGACATTACAGGCCTGATATTGAACATGAAACCAGGATATCAATGGCAGGGTCATATTTGGCCCCAGCTTTGAATATCTGGGGTTGTCGCACAACCTCCAATGGTGCAGAAGCTAATCAGGCACCAACTCAATATCGTCGCTGCCTGCTTACCTCCTACAGGAAAAGATAGGCCAACTTTTGCTGTGCCTATATCTACCTGCAGGTTACTAAGTGGGCAGCGGTTCAATATCCAGATCGGTAAACCGTGTAAATACCTTTGAATATCAGGCCCTAAGTTACTTTTATTTTACTTTTTCATTTGCTTTTTTAAATAATTTTTATTTAAAATGAATGAAAGGGAAAATAAAGAAAGAAAGAAAACACATGGAATGAAAAACAAAACAGAAAAAGAAAAAAAATGTGTATATGCCACTGTCCTAACCTTTGATTGATTATTCATTATTGATTATGCCTCCCAAGATCCTCGATCCTTGGGGGGGGGGGGGGAGGTGACAGAGCGTACAGACTCAAATGGTTAAAGCAGCATTGGAATTTTCATTTGAACACAGTGGGCTGAACATGGAGAATGATTGGGTGAGCCTGTTTTAGTTTTGAGCCAATGGGGGAGGGCATCCCCGAAGTTGTGGGGAATTCCCTTTCACCTGATTAGCAATTCTAATGAATGATGCAATTGGACTGACAGCCAATAACAAGTTGAGCATACACTCAAATGGTGGTGCTGCGGCAGTTTGGAGGGCCCTTCGGCGTCTGATGTGGTCATTTATGTGGAATGACAAACAACATCCCACTGCGCTTGAAGCAGAGCCTGTGGGGGCTCAAAACGTGCATGTCATATGCAGGGGTTCCAAGAAGGACTTTATATGATTGACAGCGTGACTTATACTTTGTGGGGCTTCTGCTAGATAAGTTTAGTGAGTGTTTTTAGAACCTTAAGTGAATAAAAGGGACAAGGTAGTCATTCGAGAGTGAAAGGTTCCTCTCCTGACTATTTGTGCGACAAAAATGGTTTTGGGTGAGTTCTGAACTGTGGGGCAATCTTCAAATATAGACAATTTTTGTGATTTGCCTTTCAGGAGGCAAAAAAAAAAATTCTTTGGGCTGTCCTAACCTTTAGCATAGCCGTCATGAATCAATCCATCACAAGGTCAAACTAACCATCCTGCAAACCCCCATTATCACTTTTATGAAGGAGGACTATTTGCCCTTCTCCAGGCCTCCAGGATCACTCTTTTTTTCCATGGTTCAGTTGAACAGAGCAAGGAGTGGACACTTATGAACTTTTGAAGCCCCCTTATTAGGATGTATTTTAATTTAAGTCTATAACTTTGTTCACTTTCAATCTTACTAGTTCCAAGCAAATCCTCTCTTCCCAGGCTGACAATCCCTTAGCCACTTCTTTTGAAAACCCCATTTGTCTTTTTTTCTTCTCACTGATAATTTATCTTAGCATAAGGATTTTGTTGCATTCATAAAATATGGGGCATTTTTACTAATGTGCGTCAGGTTTTTGCAGGTACCATGTGTTCAGAATACAGGTGAATGCACAGTATGTTAAAAGGTTTTGCACTACCACCCAGCAGATACCACCCAGCAGATACCACCCAGATTTTGGCTCTAACATGCCCCAGCAACAACAGGGATGCAATTACTGCAACCCATTGAAACACCTTTGGTTGCACCCAAGCTACTTGCACCTTTGACGGTGAATGAGCATTGTAAATGCCCTCACCAACCGCATGCTTCACCCCATCCCACCTATTTCCCTCCCTGTCGCATGCTAAGTAGATAACATGGAATTAACCCCACGCTGTCTGTGTAGCATGCACTGTTAACGTGGCTTAAGTCTGCATTAAAACTAGCACAGCTTAGTAAATGTGCCCCTTAGTCCTTTTAGTTTTGATCACTGTTCTACTTTACTCTGCCTGTTTTGCTCTTGTATTAAACCACATCAGCTGATGATCACTGGCAGTTAATTGATCACCTACATGGCAGCTCCTGCCCTCCTCAGCCTTAAAGATGGCTGTGATCTTGTAGTGCTGTCCCCTAGCATGAGGCTAGAGGGCAGTGCTTCATGATGATGGCCATTTTGGGTTGGCCAGATGATGGGGCAGGAGCATTCCTCTCTGATGGGATAGGAGCAGAGAGGTATGCTCCTCCCCATGGTTCAGTAAGGTACACAGTTGTGTGTGGGGGGGGGGGGTCCGGAGGGACAAGGGGTCCCCCCCTTTGCCAGCTGGGTAGCTGGGAGCCTTTTTTCGTGGGGAGGTGGGAGGCAGGGCCACGGGGTGTCCCCTTCAAGTAGTGGATCGGGGAGACGGAGCAGGGCTTAGCTGACTGGCTAGATGGGATGAGGTTTACCTCGGAGGGGTGCACCGATCCCGCAAGGGCAGCTCCCGCTGGGTATCAGGGGCTGTCCAGGGGGATCAATGCTGCAGGGAGGCACCAACAATATTGTGAAGGGAGGGAGCCCCTATCACTGCTGTTGGGGGGCATAGTAGCAATTGGAGGACAAAGTTACTGTCAGCTCTGTGCACCCGATCGCTACTGTCCCTTCCCATGGATTTACTGCAGGGACCTGCAGTATCTGCTTTGGCAGGCACTGTGGGACTCGCAAGATCTGCCAATACAGGTAATGCGGGGTCTCCATGGGAAATCCAGTCCTCTGCAGTATATGTAGGAGCTGCCCCATGAACGTCTGCTGCAGATACTGCAGAGGTTTTCTCCTTAACGTGTGGTTTTGGCTGCTAACACACCACCTTTGCAGCCAAAACCTAATGTAGCTTAATAGACCTGCCCCTAAATATGCATACTTCCATTCTGCACATTATCCTAGGAAATTTGTGCATGTACATTTATTCCTGCTCTTATACAAACATAATTTTCCTGGGTTAATTTAAGCATATGCGTGCCTATTTTATAAAATAAAGTAAACAAATCCAAAGAACCCCAATTCTATAACATTCATAGACATTTTTTAAAGTGATCTTTTTATTGGACTCTACACTTAAATGATAGAAAGCTATCACTGTCCCCCTATGACGTACATTTTTCTTTTCATACACACTTCACAACGAAATCTTAAAAGCACAGTCAATGGAGCCATGCAATGCTACCATGCAGAATAAATATACAGCTCTCATAGGCTTTCATCAAAACTCCAATAATACTTTACAGTACCAACAATTTGTTTCAGAAAAATGGTGGTTCTGGCAACTTTTCCCAAAGACTTGATGTATCTAGTGCATGCATCACATTTTGATCTCTGTGTTTCAGGGTACTTACAGTAAGTCTCAAATTACAGATAATTCTCCTCTCTATTCTCTTCACAGCTCAAGGTCAAGATCATTGTATTTTATGGCGTCTTGAGACAGACCTACCCATTCTCAAACTTCTGGGAAGGATTAGCTGATGCTTGTTGATATCAGCTCATATATATTCCCAGACCCCCTCCCTCTCTAAAGGGGAATAGGCCACCAGGCTCGAGTTAGTCCATTCATCAATCATGTCACAAAATTATTCCAACACCAGCTTACTGTATATCAATGACTTCCAATCTACCTCCATATTCAGAACCCCAGGTTTCTTGTGCTCAGATGGAAGATCCAAGCTTGTCCATAGTAATTCAGTGCTTCTTCTATATCCCCCCCCCCTTCAAGAGAGGTTGATGTTATCTATCACTCTCCACTTTAAGTCCTGAATAGAATGGCTTTGTGCAACCCAGTGCTCAACTAATGGAGTACCATAGCTATGGGCACTGATCCAGCTCTGATGCTTTTTCAGTCACAGTTTAATCTTTCTTTTGCAAGAATGATGTGTGCCTTTGAGTCACTGCTGACCCAGAAGCTCCTGGGTTTTCTTGACAGTGTGACTGAAAGTAGATTACCAGGCCTTTCTTCAGAGGTAATGGAGGATTAAGTTACTTGCCCAAGGTCACAAGAAGTGCTATTGGGAATCAAACCCTGGTTGTTTGATTACTAAGCCAGTGCTCTAACCGCTAGGCTATTCTTCAACTCCAGTCTTTTGTTTAGTCCGTCCAATATATAGAAGTTGGCATGGGCATCCCATCAGATGTAGAACCATACATATCTGGGCTACATACAAAGTATACACATAAAGGCAAATCCCTCCGCAACCCCAGTCCTACAAACACCTCCTTCAATCTTGGTAAAGTTACACACATGAAGTGGCACTTTAGAAAGGCTATTTAGGTGCTATCAAAACATCCAAAATTCCAATGGAGAGGCAGAAGAGAAGGCAGGCATGTGTAAAATTGACCTATCTCTGCCTCAAAAGCATGGGCATAGTTTGGGGGGTGGTAGCCCTCCCACCAAATGTTGCAGGCACTAATGGTGATCTGTACTCCTGCTCCCACTGTTAGGATGACTTCCTTACCTTTGTCCCTCCAAAGAAGGCAAACTACACCGATGCCCAAAAGAAACAACTCCACTAACATATAAGGAAACAGGGACATGCAGCAATAACTCACAGAGATGTGCAGGGAAAAGGGAAATTTTAGAAACATGAGCATGCAAATTATGCATGTCTATGAAACTAGCAACATAGACATGTCCACAATGGTATTTCAGAATGTGCACATACAGGTCCAGGCCTGACATTTTGCCAGCAGAGATGTGCAGTGGCATGGCAGTTTATGAAAAGGCCTCTGTATTTATTTGTATATTTTTTGAGGGGGTGAAAATTATTGGGGGAGTCGGAGAGTATTGATAGGGGAAAATAAGGTTTAAAGTGTGCGTGTGCAGCAGGACTAAGAGGCCTGCAGGGGGAAAATGGGAATCCTGTACATATCTATATATGGAAAGGAATGTGCTGTGCTAAGACAAATTGATTGCTCTACACGGAGACGACTAACATCTGTGAAGTTACTGATAAGCTGTGATGGGCCTCAGGGGATGAGTTGATGATCTATGTATATGTTTCTGTTAATGTATAAAAGACAGACAGGCCCTCTAATCTGTGGAATAAACTTACATACTACTTATATGCGAGTGTGTGTGAATTCCAGACAGAGAAGGTAAGGTGCTGGGAAAGGAATAACCCACACTTACAAGTATTCCCCTTTTCTCCCTACTGTTTCTGGCCATAATGAGCACTTTCCAGATGCCTATTCATGCTCAGGGGTGAGTATATACAGAGACGTGTCCGCTGGTGGTCATAAACGCATGGCGCCATACTGAAATCGGACGCACACACAGATATTTTACAGACTGTTCTGGACATGCCTCTGCCATGCCTCGACACAGATGTGATCACGCCCAACACGTATAAATTCAGGCCTTTCTAAAATGGTGCTTTGGCATGTCTGAATGGGCGTTTTTAGACATGCATATCAGAAATAGATCTGTGTAGATATCTGTTATGGGCATAACATTTGTGCAATCTTATTAACACCTGTTTCTATGCATAAAACATGGCTTTTTGAGCAGCAATAGCTTTTAAAATGGCCTGTCACATTTATTTGCAGAAAGTTCCAATGAAAATTTGAAAAAAAGAAAAAAGCCCTACTCAGGATAGTTTTCAGAAATTTTATTCTGGCTCACTAGGAAGCAAATCAAATTTAGTGCAGCAAATAATTTGCATTAAAAATGATGTAGAGCATAATGATATGGGTGCTCCTGTTTCAAAGCAACCAGGACACACAAATCATCTGCAAAACCTTGCTTTATACAAGTAAGTTGTGGCAAATAGAATGAGGGAATGCAAAATCATTTGCCAAGACCATGATCTCTCTTCATTTTTTGGAACCCATTTTTCACAATTTCCTTGATTTACAAATCAATCACTTCATTCTTTGCAATAGCAGCTTGATCAACTCCATCCAAGTCAACGAGCCAAAACAATTTAGAAATGATTTTTTCAGGGTTGCCAAAGGAATCAAAATGTTACCATTGATATGATTTGGTAGGATTTCAGCTTTTTCATGCACCAGAAGAAATGGTTTCACTCTTGAGAAATTTGCATCACTACCAGGAATGTGCATTTGTTAGCAGGTATTTAGTTCCTTAAGGCACCTTTAAAAATGTTAGTACACAAAAATTTGATAAAAGGTGCATTAACCTATGAATTAACATACAGACAGTTGATTTCTATGTATTGGAAAGTTCTAATAAGGATTAAAAAAAAATGAACATGAATGCGTGAAACAGAAACAATTGAGGGAAAATAGAGAAAAATCCAAATTTTTGTCTGTGCACATCCCTAAACTGCCTCTTCCAGAATGTCAGCTTTTCAATTTTTCCAGAAGTGTTTTCATGTTCTTTCCCAACGTCCATAGTCATCACAACAGACCCCTGTCCAGGATATTCTAATGAGAGAGTAGCTCACCAAAAAAAAAAATCAGGCTCACGAGAAATCTGGATTCTCCTGTTTTTCATAGAGGCTGCTCTCTTTCTTGGAGAAACCTTACAAACTACTACTACTACTACTATTTAGCACTTCTAAAGCGCCACGCACGCAGCACTGCACAGCTGACCACAAGAGGTAGTCAACATACAAGAGACAGTCCCTGCCTGTCAGAGTCATGCTCATCGGAGCTTACAATCTACTTAGAATAGTACATTAGTTACAAACTCCAACCGAAGTTCCATAAACCAAGTGAAAACGTGGCCTTGTGAGAACCAACAAATTTCCATATGGTACAAGAGGACATCGTGCTCTGAAAGAACTTATTAAAAGAGAATTTTGCACAGGCAATGATTTCTGGCATGACCTTGTTTGAAGGTCATGGCCTGCATGGCACTGGACAAGATGTCCTTCATGTTTTAGGAAAGAGTGGTTAAGGCGAGATACAGTCATATAGGATCCAGTTAAGGCATCTTCTACTAAAGAGCATTAACTGACCATGCATGTTCTGACGAGTGCTAAATGCGTATTGGGACATGTGTTGCCATCTAGTGCAGGGCTGTGACAGCATGGGACGATTCTTGCACTAATTGCATATCTTGCATTAGGGTCACCAGTGGGCAGGGTGGGGGGCACAGAGGGGGTGTGGTGTGCTCTGTGCAGTTAATGCTGGGTTCACACCCCACGCTAAGTGCATTAGCGCAGTATCACCTAACACCACCTCAATACTGTAGGTGGGTTTAAGTCTATCCATGCTAATGTGGCATGCACTAAGAGACAGGACTCTGCGTTAACTGCTGAGGAAATGATTTCCAAACCCTTGACAGTTAACATAGTGGTGTTGCACCTAACAAATCATAGTTTTGGCATGCTAGGTGCAACACCCTAGCACCCTTTAGTAAAAGGGCCCTGTAGTGTCAGCAATGTGAGGAGTTTCTGCTTTTATCAGGTCTGTAGAATCTAACTTGCTCTCAAGACTTAATGGTGCCCCATCAGTTCAGATTATCCTCTGCTTCCTTCTCCAATCAGCAAATTCATGATTGTCTAAGAGGACCTTGAACACATCCATTGCTTTGAGCTTGCTACAAGTGGGTTGCAGACAAGGAATTCATCCTTGATTGAAGTACTGTCCACATATAGCACAAAACCCAGTAACTGACTACACTGTGTTACATCAGTGGTTTCCTTCAACTGTATTTTGAATGGTACAGGACTGTTTTTTATTCTTTCCGATCTAAAGGAGCTTGGAAAGAATTATATAAAAGGGGTCAAGAATGTCTGTCCATCTGTCTTTGTCTGTCTGGGTGCAAAATAACTCTCCAAACATTTAACAGAATGGGATGAAAGATCCCTGTTGGAAAAACTAATAGAAAGACACAACATTGCAATTGATAATAGACCAAATCGGACAGTGGGTTCCAGGGAAATAAATCCCCCAAAAAGCTAGCCTGATGTATTTCTATGGGAGGAGGTGTTCCAGCTTCAGCCTGCAGCACAGAAACTTACATACATTGAGGTATAGCAGACAGAGGCTTGCTCCTTTCAAACACCCTCTTCCTGTTCTCTACTCTCCCAACCACTCAAAATGCCCCAACACCAAAAACTAACCCCAAACACAACTGCCCAACCATCACCAACTGTCCCATTACCAATAACTGCCCCTCCATAAAATATTCCCTTACAAGAGCCTTACCAACCCCCCAAATTCTGCCACCATGAAAACATATTCCCTAAAATTGCCTCATCCCCCTAAAAGATTCCTTCCACATAACCGCCCCAATGCAACACAAGCTGCCCCATTCCACAAAACATCATCTTGTAACTGCCACACCATCCTGAAAACTACCCCACTCCATAAAAAACACACTCCACACTGCCCCACTACATCAAAAACTGCCCCACTCCCAAAAAACACCCCCTACAACTGCCCTACCTGGAAAGCCTAACCCACTTCTACAACTAACCCACCACCCTGTCAACTACCCCTACCCCCAAAACCTACCCCAAAATGGCACACCACCCTACAAATTGCCCCATACCTAAATGCTGCCCTGAAAATTGCTTTACCCCAAAAACAACCTCCTGCAACTGCCTCATCACTCTGCAAACTGCTTGCCTCAAAACCACTTTCCAGAACTACCCTACCCCATAAACTGTCCCACCAGAAAAAATGAATCCCTCCTGCAACTACCCCATCACCCTGTCAAATACTCCACCCACAAAACTCACTGCAACTTTCCTACCACCCCACAAACTGCTCCCACTTCCAAAAACTACCCTGCCAAAAACTGCCCCATCACCCCATAAACTATCCTATACCCAAACTCTTCTCTGTACCAACTGCCCCACAAACTACCATACCCCCCAAAACAATACTGCTCTTACTACCTAACTGCCCCCACACACACTCATACATAACAGATAAACATACAAAACAAAGATATGCATACACAAACATAGCATGTTCACAAGACATATACACACATACACGGTGGCAATGCAGATATGAACAGATGCATGTATGCATCCACATACACACACAGGGGGGTTGAAAAGAATGCCAGGAGCCATACTCTGCATGCTTTCCCCACTTGTTAATTCTCTCGTCACTCATTAAAAACATATTCTAACATATGTTTTGGATTTGCATTTGAGAGGAGTATTTTTTCAATTTCTTTTGAAAGCTGCTTGCCACAAATCTGCTCAAGCATTTTCATGGCTTGATCATGATTTCTCTAACTGTGAGTGCCTTCTAGGTTTTGGCATAAAACATAAAGCAGGCTTTCGAACTGGAGAAAATCTACGTTTGGGGGAACATGCCTGATGAATCCAACCAAGCTTTCTTCTCGAAGATGTTCAACCTATTTGGGTGACACTTTTCCTTATGCTCTTGCAACGTTGCAGAGAGCCTTCCCACACAAGAAGCACTATGAGGTGTGATCAAAAGGTTTGAGACTTGTTGTGTAGCTATGTAACAATGTGTCGCACCGCGATGCTATTAAGCATGCAGTGACCTAGTTGTGCTCTGCATATGCAGAGTGTAGCCTGACTGCAGCACACCTGTACTTTTTAAAATCACATGATGTCATATTTACGTTGAGTGAAAAAAATTGAACAGCGAATTTGCATTAAATTCTGCCAGAAACGTGGAGATGTGTGAATAGAGGCTTATGACAAGCTACAGCATGGCAATGAATGCATGAGTCATGCTTGAGTTTATGACTGGTACAAACATTTCCAAGAGGGCCGCCAAAGTGTTTACAGTGATGAAAGTTTTGGAAGGCCATCCACGAGCAGGAATGAAGACAAAGTTGAAGCAGTGCATGCCACAATACACTCAAATCATCAATTGACTACCAGGGAACTTGCTGAGGACATGGACATCAGTTTTGGATTGGTACAGTCCATTCTTACTGTTGATTTGAGGATCAGATGTGTGTCTGCTAAATTTGTGTCAAAACTCCTGTCCCCTGACCAACTGTCTGCAGCCAGAAAGTTGTTGGAATGCATTGAAAATTACTCAGAATTCATCAAAAAGATTATTACTGGTGATGAAACATGTGTTTATGGTTATGGCTCGGAAACTAAGACTCATTTCTCACAATGGAAGTCTCCAAACTCTCCCAGATAAAAGCAAGCACGTCGGGTGAGGAGCAATGTCAAGGTCATGCTTACAGTTTTCTTTGATTACTGGTATTGTTCATCTTGCTCCACAGGACAAACCACCAATAAGGAGTACTATGTCCAAGTTCTGACTCATTTGAGAGATGCAGTTTGTCGTAAGAGGCCAGAGTTGCACAGGAATGGTGAATGGTTGCTTCATCACAATAATGCCCCAGCTCATGCATCACATCTTGTCCAGCAGTTCTTGGCCAAACACCAAATCAAGCAAGTCCGTCAGCCTCCATACTCACCTGACCTCAAACCTTGCGACTTTTTTTTGTTTCCAAAACTGAAATTACCACTGAAAGGGAGGAGATTCATCAACTTGGAGACCATTAAACAAAATTCAACACAGCAGCTTCACCGCATAACGAAAGAGGCATTTCAAAATTGTTTCCAGCAGTGGCAGGAACGCTAGAGGAAGTGTGTTTTATTGGAAGGGGGCTACTTTGAAGGAGACTGAGTTCAATAACTGTCAGTGCTGTACTTTTTTGCGTTATTGTACAAGTCTTGAGATTTTTTTATTGCATCTCATAAAATTTCTGAGTCCCATCACAATCAGTGCTGATGGTAAATCCAAATTTGATGTAGTTCTCACCATATTTCTAATTTTGCTAGACACATTTAATATGCTGAAAATGTAATTTAATCAAGGATATAATTCATGCTGTTTCTTTGCTTGTAGAGGTAAGTTTACTCGTCTGTATCCCCTCTTCCTCTAGGTCCCACGCTCACAGACAGCCAGCTCCGATAACCAGTGGTGGTGCTGTTGCCGTTAAAAGCAGAAACATTTCTGCTGTCTTGGAAACTATAGCACAGAATGCAGAACGATTTCAATTACTCTAGAACTACAACATTACAGATACATGCTTTTCCTGTGCTTTCAAATTGAATTTGCATAAAGGATTACAAACAAATTATTGAATTGCAAGATTTTTTTCAAAGGACGAGTGTAAAGATGTATTGTGGCCATCATGGTACTGCATCTTAAATGCCATTAAGAGACCCTTCGTTGACGTCAAGGTTTTAACATGCATTCCTTTGGCAGGGCTGGTTCTCCCCGCTCTCCTCCCAGCCTGTGACTTCTGCTGCTAGTTGTTGGGTCTCGCAGAAGTGAGGTCCCATCCCCTTTAAGGCATCAGGAGTGGGAGCTGACTGAGAGAAGTTTAAAAGGAATATTTAAAGGGACTTGCAAAGATCGCAGGAGTTTTTCATCCTTCCAGTATTATGCCCTATCTTCCCTTCTTCTCCTGTATCTTCCAGTAACTTCAGCTGCTGGTTCTTGGGCCATTTGGAGGCAAGGCCTTGCCCTATTACAGACATCATCAGTGGGGGATTATTGAGGAGAGTTCAAAGCCAGCATGTGAAAGAAGTTACAGAGATTTCAGTGTACCGCCTTTTTTAAATTTCACTAGCAAACATACATTATTTTGTGTTGTTTTGAAAACACTCCAGAACTGGTATAACTGGCCTTTGACCCAGAAATGCTTTCAGTAGAGAAGAGGATAAATGGCTTTGCAAATATGCAAATATGAACATGTGTTAAATGGAAATTTCAGGATTATACATCCTCAGCTCTAACCAGCTATAATAAACTATACATGGGCTATCTGAATAATGAATATATAATGTGGGAACTGTTATGAAGTTACAGGACAATAAGGAGCTCTAAATTAGATGACTTCCATAATAAAGGGGAAAGTTAATTTCTGTAAAGGAAGTACCAATAGCTCAGCGAAAAAAAAACATATTTAATGGCTTGTACTTTTCTACAAAAACCAATTAACAAGAAAAATACCCCCCAGTCATGCAGTAGTTCTTTTTCCCTTGGTGATGCTACTGAAAGTAGTAATGCAAAATATGGCTCTCATGAGATATACAGGGTAGAAGAGCATCTATCTAAATGGACTTCTAAAGAACTAATTAACTCCTTTAGAGCATCACCTTTCTATGTCATTAGCATAATTTACACACTTTCATGTTCTTTTGCAGCATATATCAAACCATTATCTGTGGGATATAAAATAAGTAAAAAAATATACACACACTGAGAATGCAAGTGAACATCTCAGTACAAGCAAACTTTCTAAAAGCTAGTAAACTCAAGAGTTATAGCCACCTCAACAACCCAACTCACTCCCTGCATTGCACTCTCATTACATCAGAAATAGCATCACAAATTGTTTTCTACAACATTACACCATAATCCCATGAAGCAGAAGGTTAGAATTTCGGTGTTGTAATTGCTGGCATACTTTATATCCCTGAATTTCATGACTTTGTTGTTTATAGAATCCCTTGAAGTTTAGTTCTTTAATGGCCTGACTTACTACATTTTCTCCATAGACATGTGGAGCCCGATTCCGGAAGGGGCATGTCCGGGCCGTCCAGATGGCCCCATGCAGTATGGGCCCATTTGGACCCGATTCTGAAACATGGGAGCAAAACATTCCCTTGGCTGTCAGAACTTGACCCGAGGACAGCCTGGTGTTGCCCTCCCACAGCCATGGGAACATTCTCCCCACAGTTCCATCTGCCCGTAGCCCCGGACCCCCGCCACCTGACCCTGATGGGGGCTGCTGGGGCCCGGATCGGGCAGCAGGGACTCACCCTCCATGTCCTGGTGCTCCTGTAGGAGGGCTCCTGGGAGGGCTGCTGTCCATGTTTGGGGGGCACTCCGCTCTTATTCTACCTCAGAGGGGTATAAGCAGGGCATCTCTCTAGTGACCCCCTGTATATCTGGGAGGTCGGTCCCACCCACAGCCCTCCACTCTCCACCCCTGCCATGCCCCGTCCCCCGCAGCATGCACAGTGGATCCGTGCATGCAGCAGGGGACTGAGGCAGAATACCGGCAAGGTGGATAGCGGGGCTGCATGTCTCGGCAGGATGTGCAGCCTCATTGTTCACCTCATAGAATCAGGCCCATAATGGGAGAAAAGCCTTAGAAAAACAGGCCCTTTTTCCATACTAATTTCTCTAGCAATGCTTTTTAGTATTAATGTCCACACACTAAGGTAGCCTCTTTTCTGGCTAAGGATGGTCAGTCTTATCCAGTCAATGAAGCTTGAAAGCAAGGAAAATAAAGAGTTTAGTCAACTCCACTGACCAGGGCCGCAAAAACTAGGATAATGTTCTAATCTTCTATGTTGCAGTTTTAAGTATAGTTTCTATTACCAAGATTCTCTTCAGGCTATAACAATTATTACCATATCCAAAGTAATATTCTTATTACTATCAATATCAAGATCTTGAATGGCTAGATGGCATTTGTATTATTGCATTAAAGTGAATCCAAGATTGTTTGTCCTTAAATTCCTTGGTCCAAAGATGATTTACCACTATTCAGTGGCACAAGGTGCTAAAGAGAGAACATGTACGTGGCTTGACGTCATATGACGGGACTGGACTTATTATTATACACCTTGTGCATGCTTCTGCCAAAAAATGGCCATATTCGTTTTTTGTTTGATGAGTATATCTTTAATTTATTTGTGTTTTATCAATGCTTATCTATTATTTATTTATATATTTACTGATCTATTTATTTATGGGTTCTTCCTACGTGAGTGGTCCTCACCGTTTTCTTTCATCTGCTCTTTGGTCCAGAACTGCTCCCAACCCCATATCTGAAGTGTCTATTTACACTATAAAGGAATCATTACAGTTGGGGCTCACTACACTAGACTCTGAGTGATAGGCCTCTTTCAATTCCCAGAAGGCTAATTCCTCTTACTAATAAAGAGCCTCTGGTGCTTTCTTTCTTTGGCAACATGCAGGTTGACCATTCTGCCCCTTCTGCAAAGTTTGGAATCAAGTGTCAGTAATAGGTGATGAGCCCTGAAAAGTCCCTCATCTGCTTTTTTTGGAGGTGGAACATTCAGGTGATGGTTTCTAGCCTCCGTCTCTGTTGTTGCACCTGCTCCCCTTCTTGAGGAATATCCTTAGTATTGCCCCATCTGATCTTCTAACTGACCCTTTTTTTGTTTTGTTTTGAGCCCTTAGGTTAAGGACAAGGCTGTCATTTCAGCTTTGTACTCATTCATTGATGAACCTACATGATTTGTCCTTACCTGAGCTCGTCAAAATTTCTCTGGGCTAACGTCCCTCTTCTGTTCATGAGAACTATTTAAGGGTCCATGGAGTGTTTGTGGCAAATTATCTTTCCCCAGGCCCTTACCTACAGCAGCCTCTTGTTGTCTGGAATACTGGGCTTTTTCCTCATAATGTTACTGGCAGGAATTATGTACCTTAGATTCCTTGACCTAAAACACTGGATCATCTGATGGGAAAACATCTAGAAAAGATTTCTCCTGGTCTCTCATGTCAATTGACTAAGCATTAAATAAAGTCTATAGAATTTCAAAGTCCAGGTGGCCACATCCTAGGATTACTAAATATAGGAGGCAGAGAGTAATTCCACTCTAAAGTTGGCTAATCCAGCTTTTGTCTTCAACCCAGCCTAGGCTGTAGGATACTGTTGTTGATCACCAGTAGTTCATAATCAATCTGAGTCTTTGCTAGCAGTTCCTTCTGAATGAGAATTGTGACATTCTCCAATCTATAAGAGCATGGGTGGAAGACCCATCTAAAGCAAAGGAGTAACCAATTATAGTCTCCCCAGTGGGAAGCAGTGACAAAATTACAATCATAGGATGGTCCATGATGTCTTTCACTGTCCCTGAGCACACCTGGTGAAGCAGCCACCTTCTCCACAACCAAAGCACACTAGGGAATCCAAAGCCAATGGTTTGTGTAGGAGCATAGACCACCCTTTCTCCAAGGTCCATAGAGAGTGTTTAATTTTCTAATTGTGGGTATTACAGTCCCCCCAGATTGGATCATTATGGCATTCACTGAATTTTAAGGAAGGCATATGCTACTTCTATGCTCCATCCAGGGTAAGCTTCAGGTGCTGACATATCCATTGTCACATTGAAGGATTCAAACTATTTGAAAACTGCTCCAGTTTGGAAGTAATTTTATAGTCATTTCTGGGCATCTGTGGGCACTTACACATGTACTTAGTTTATTTATTTATTTAAAGGGTATTTCTATCCCGCCTTATCCTTCAATCAAGGCGGTGTGCACAGCAAACAATCAATGAGTTGGCGTTTGTGTTCAAGGTATTCTTATATTGTGCAGTGGATGTGTATGCGAGTGGGTAGGTTGATTAGCGTGCACTATTTACAGCATGAGCTTTATACAGTGCCATGTACAATGAGCGTGCGGATGAGACGGTAGTTCATGGCTGTTGCTCCCATTATGTGTTTGGGCCATAGTGTTCCAGGAAGAGCAGAGTCTTTAGTTGCTTCCGAAATTCCTTAGTGTCTTCCGTGGATCGCAGTTCATTAGGGAGTGCGTTACACAATCCAGGTGCTGCCATTGATAGCGCTCTTCATGCGGTGGATTTGCATGCCTTTGTGTAGTTTTTTGGCGTGTTGATTGTGTCTGATGTGGCTCTTCTTCTAGGTCTTGTGCTGATGTCGGGTTGTATGAGGGGTTGAAGGCTGTGAGCAGAGTTGATTCTGAATATGTTTAGGATTGTCTTGTATTTGATTCGTGAGCTGATTGGGAGCCAGTGTAGGTCTTTTAGTATGGGGGTGATGTGGTCTTGTTTTGATGCTCCGGAGATTATTCGTGCCGCCGTGTTTTGGGTCATTTGTAGCGGTCTGAGTGACTGTTTTGACATACCTGTATAGATCAGGTTGCAGAAGTCGAGTATGGGAGTTATTAGAGCTTGACAAACTGTGCGGAAATGATCTTGTGTGAGGAGTGGCTTGAGGCGTCTGATTATTCTCAACTTGAAGTATGCGTTTTTGGTGGTCCTTCTGATGTGTGACTGTAGGTTTAGCTCCCTGTCAAGTGTTACTCTGAGATATTTCACTTCCTTTTTTAATGGTATTGTTGAATTGTTGACATTGATGGAGGGTGGCGGAATGAAGCTGTTGTTTCATGTGACGAGAAGTGCTTCGGTCTTGTTGTAGTTTATGGTCAGGTTGTTGTTATGTAGCCAGTTGGACATGTTGTTGAGGCAGTCTGATATTCTGGTGTAGTCAGGGTTGTCGAGGTTGACTGGGGTGTATATCATAATGTCGTCTGCGTAGATTGTGTAATGTATTTTGTGCTCTTTCATGATGTTACAGATTGGTTGCATATAGAGGTTGAATAGTAGTGCGGATAGGGCGGAGCCTTGTGGCACCCCTTGCTTGATCTTTGTGGGTTGTGAGGTGTTGGGACCGATCTTGACCTGGAACTGTCTGTCAGTTAGGTAGGAGTTGAACCATTTCAGGGTGGTGCCATTTATTCCAATGCTCTGTAGTTTGGTTAGGAGGATTCTGTGGTCCACTATGTCGAATGCAGCTGAGATGTCTAGGAAGATCATTAGTGTTCCTGTTTTGTGGTTGTCTATGATTTGGATTATGTCGTTGAGTAGATATAACAGTAGTGCTTTGACTCTGTGGTTTGGGCGTAAGCCGTGCTGGTGTAAGTCCAGTGGGACATGTGCGTCGATATGGTCCTGGAGTTGGTGTTGTACAGCTTTTTCTATAATCTTTGCCAGTAGCGGTATGCTGGAGATTGCTCTGTACGCTGCTGGGTTGCTCTTGTCTAGTGTGGATTTCTTCGGGATCGATCGTATGGTGGCTAGCTTCAACTGGTCTGGCATGGTTCCTTGTGTAAGTGAGTTGTGTACTATGCTGTGTATGGTGTTGATGAAGCTTTCCTTCGTTGCCTTGATCCAGGTTACCGGGCCTGGATCTGTTGGCGCGGTGCTTGTGTTGAGCGCTGTGATGATGTCTGAAAGCTGTCTTGTGGATGGGATGCTGAATTTCTCTCATGTTTTGGTGGTTTTATTATTTAATTATTTATTTACATTCTCTTATATACCGCGCTATTCTGCATCAGTGCGGTTTACATTGAACAAACTGAAATTACATTGAACAGGGCATTATAACTTGGAAATAACTATTTTACAGGGAACATGGGCTATGGAGGGTTAAGTGGCTTGCCCAAGACCACAAGGAGCACCTGTGGGACTAGAAACCCCAGTCCTTCCGGCCCAAGGTTGCTGTCCTCTAGTGGGATTGTCCTCTAGTTTTGGTTGGGTTGGCAGTTCCATTTGTCGGTCGTTGTGGTGTAGAGTCCATCTTTTCTTGAAGGTGATCTGCTAAGGCTTATGGGTTGATCTGCACGTCTTTTTTGGGATTGGGTTCGTTAGGTTTTTTACTATCTTGAATAGTTCCCTTGGTTTGTTGTAGGCCTTTAGAATGATGTTTGTGTGATGCTCTCTTTTTGTCTGGTTAATGAGTTCATTGTATTTCTTTTGTTTCGTTAGGTATAGGGCCTGTGTGGTGGGAGATTTGGAGTGTCTCCAGTGGCGCTCTAACTTTCTTAGATGTCTTTTTGCATTGTGTATGTCTTTTGAGTACCATGGGGTGTGTTGTCTTTTGGTTTTGGATGTTTTTCTTGCTTTGTGTTCATTAGCTTTGGCTACAGCGTTGATGACATTGTTCCATTTGCTTATTTGCTCATCTAGATCTTCTGTTTCGGGGTCTAGGTGGGGTAGTGTGTCCTGAAGGAATTGGTCCTTGTCGAAGCTTTTGAATCTTCTTTGCATGGGTGGTGTGTTTATTGTCTTGTTGTGTCTCTCCCCTTGAGATATGATTTCTATTTTAATTCTGTAGTGGTCTGACCATGTACAGTAAACACCTTCTTAAAAACCACTAACTGATAAGTGTGTGTATTGACACCAGTGCACATATTGTACTTGCTGGTAGGTATAGCAAGGGACTTGTTCTGGTCAGTGTGCATGTTGATTATAAAATACCTTAATTTGCATGCATTAATTTACACTTGCTATAGAGCAGGTGCAAATGTCTGCATCTGAATTTAAGGTGTGATCTCTGCTACTTATACTAGTATTTTACAAAGATAAGTGGCATCTACTTGTGTTTATAAAATAGGCTAAAAATAGGTGTATTTTGGCTGCCGTAACCTAGATGCTCTGTTACAAAATTACCCTATTCAAGACCAGACTTTTGCTCTGGTTCTAGCCATTTCCACCTATATCCTTCAAGTGGTAAAAGAGGCTTCTGGAACTCTCCCTGGACTGGAGGACTCCTTGTCAGAACTACTGCATATGAACTTCTGGGGCATTCCCTGTTTGTTCAAGGATAACAGACGTAACTTTCACATATGAGGCTCTCCCATTTGGCTTGCAGCCTGAAAAGTGGCCTAGTTGTTGTTGTTTCCTTGGACCACCCTGCCAGACATGCTGTCATTCAAAGTTTTCCAGGAAATAAGCAGAGTCCTTTCCTAGAAGCCAGCTTGAGGACTATGGGAGCCAGAAGGGAAACTCAGACTGTGGTAGTTTGATTTGCTTGGACTACCTGTATTAAAGGTGTCTGTTTCTTTTCCAGCCACTCATGCTGTGGAGCCCATTAGGCCAGCAAAACCATCTGCAGCTACCCTACAGCAGGGTAAACATTCCTTCTTCCTCAGCTTCCTTATTTGCCCTAGTTAGCTGCCCACCAACAACACTGCAGAGGGGACGCTCTCCTTTCTGTTCCCCAAAACAAAATGTAAACAAAAGCCCTCGCCTCTCTAGGTCTGACTAACTTCCCATGACTCCCTCTTCATCTGGCAGAGCTGAGCCCTTTAGCCCAAATAATGATTTCTTCTAATGCAGCTAGGCCCAAATTGTAGTGCAGATCCTTAATCAGTGGTGAGGCTGACAAGCATCCTACTGTCGCCAACATATATGATGGTATGAGCAAGTGACTGGGTTCTAAAACCTGTCATGAAGCACCTTGTAACAAGTAGACCAAGTCCAAGTTCTGAATACAAAAAGCTCTTTATTCAAGAACAGAAACACATGCAGTAGTTGTTTCAATTCTGTTAGTTGCTGTTTGGATGACTAGTCTTGTCTTTTTGCTTGTTAGTTGTTTCCCCTTTTTCTTTTATTGTGAACTGCTTAGATTTTTGCGAAGGTCTGTGATGTATCAAATAAACATGGTCTATGACTATGCCTATGCAGTGCCTGGCTTACCTTTACAGGATGCAAAAGAAAAGAGGTTCAGGATTACCCATAAATGGTCCTGGCATATTCCCCTGAGGCATCTTCCTTCGAGTCAGGGCCTCCTTGCTTCACGCTTGGTCTGTGTTTAACTTTCTTCATTGGGAACCACACGCTGTCTTCATTTCCTTAGCTTATTCACTATATATTCCTTCATCTTCCTACATATACTTTCTGTGCTCTATCTTCCAAATAATGATGTAACCCCTTTCAAGGCAGTATCAGCTATACTCTGTCCCTTTAAATGGTTTAACAAAATATTATGTCCAGCAATGCTGAAAGCAGGATTCATCTCTAACAGGAGCAGCAGTGAATCATTCCCCCTTTCCAATTCTAAACATGAAGCTTTTGACAAGACAATCAAAGCTGTTTCAGTCCAATAACATGGTCTGAAACTAGACTGAAAAGACTGTTCTATCACCTTTTCAAAGATCAACATATTAAATTCCTGCCTGAAGTTCCCAAAAATATTGGTATTAAGAGAGGCCTTCATTAACAATGGACGCACCATGGTATTTTTCAGAGAATTGAGCATAATGCCAGTATTTAAAGAAATCTTAATTATTAACTTCAACCAATCAATTAAATCACTCTGAAATGATGTGAGGCCCCCTTTTACATAGGGCACCTATGTCAGAAAAGGGACATCTAAGATGGCATGTTCACACTTTCCTGGGTAGTTCAGAAAAGGCTCGCTGAACGTGGAGGTTTTTGTAAAATACGCAAAGGACTCTGGGAAATATCCATGTGTTTCCCTATACATGCAGTGGGAGCCATCATCCTATAAAACTACACGCTTACAAAACAAGAACAAGATCAATCAGCGGTTTCTTTATGCAAGCGTCAGTGCTTACAGGTGCAAGAGCTCATTTTTGCCATTTACATTTATAAGAGCTGGCGATTATATGTATATAAGAGCTGCATTCCTGAAATATATACGTATTCCCAAATGCAATTGTTTGCATATTAAAGGCGAGATATATTACCAGAGGGCTAAACACGCTTGCCCTCTCAGTCACTCTGTTCAAACCAGGGCCAACACGAGCGGCTTGCAGTCATACATACAGTATGTGCCTTGAAGGAGAAGCTAAAGTCAAGAGAGAAACTGTGGATTCCCATGTCTGGAAGAGTCCCTCCCTCTTTGACTCTAGGGGGTATGTTTACTAAAACCCCGGTAAAGTGCGGGCCCCGGTAGTGTGCGGGTGCCATATAAGGAGTGGGCGTTCCGTCCTGAAAAAGAAAAGCCGGAATTTACATATGCGCTAAGGTGCGCGGCGCCCATGTGCGCCCCGCACCTTAGCGCATGAGATAGCTGTGTGGGAGGCATAAGTGGCGCGCTGAAGTGCAAGAAAAAGATCAGAGCCACAGCACAATGGTTAAGACACTGCCCAACAGTGCAGCGATCAGGGGTTCAATCCCCCACAGTGCCCAATGAAGACAGCTGGCTGAGGCATTAATTTATGAGGGGCAGAAATACTGGGCGTCATAAGGCAGCACGCTAATGTTTATGGAGGCATTATAATACTGGACGGTATAAGTGGCGCGCTGATGTGCAGGAAGAAAAGCAGAGCCACAGCACAATGGTTAAGGCACTTACCAATGGTGCAGAGATCAGGGGTTCAATCCCCCACAGTGCCCAATGGAGACAGCTGGCTGAGGCATTATTTTAGGAGGCATTTAAATGATGGGCGGCATAAGGCGGTGTGCTGTTTTAGGAGGCCTTTTAATACTGGGCGGCATAAGGTGGCTCGCTGATGTGCAATCACAGGAACAGAGCCACAGCACAATGGTTAAGACACTGGCCAATTGTGCAGAGATCAGGGGTTCAATCCCCCAAAGTGTCCAATGAACAAGGCTGGCTGAGGCATTACATATTAAGGGTAAGATTGTTTTAGGAGGCATATTGTTCATATTTTAATTATCACTACTAGCAAACGCACTCCCAAAGCGTGTTAACATAAGGTGCCCATAAGGCACATTTTAAAGTGCACTGTCAGCCAAGGCACCCTAGAATGTTGCTTATAGGGCGCTTTAGAGGGTGCCGTATGAGGTACCGCAAGGTCAGTGTACTGTTTTTTATGGCAGCACTGTGCAGTTTAAGGAATGAAAAGCATAAGTAGGTGCGCTGACAGGCAAGGAGGAGCAGCAGTGGAGCACAATGGTTAAGGCACTGACTGCTGATACAGGGGTCATGAGTTTGCTCCCCAGTGTGCCTAATACGTAAGGCTGGCTGTGGCATCAGCTTTGCATTGTACATATTTTGTCCTGCAGCACTTTAATTTTATGTTATTAATTGCTGCCAGCAAACACGCCCTCACGTGCCGTAATTGAAGGTGCCGTATAAGGCACCCTATAAGGCACTCCATAGGGCACATTAGAAATTGCACTGTCCGCCACAGCACCCTAAAATGTCCCCTATAGGGCACCCTATAGGTTGCGTCACAGGATATTGTATAGTGCACCTTATATGGACGGGAACCATAAGGTGCCCTATAGGGCGCCCTATAAAGCACCCTCAGAGGCACCTTATGGGTACAGTACGCTGAGGGTGTTTTTGCTGGCATCAAAATATGTACATTAAATAAAATGCATTGGACAACCCTATCAAATAACCCCACTGTGGGTTTGAACCCATGACCTCTGGCTTCAGAGGCAGTAAAATAACCATTGGGCTACAGCTCTATAGCTGCTAGCAGCCTCCTGGCTGGCTGGCTGCAGAGAGCATGCACGTCACCACACAGACAGTCTGCTGTGGTCACCAGGATAGGGTTAGCCCACCCGTACCCATGATGCACTGCACATGCAAATCAGCTGTCCACAGATTAACACAAGATGGGCAATGCACCCCCACAGCACCTCGGCCTGGTAGAGGGAAGTGACCATGTGCACCCACACACCACCTCGGCCTGGTAGGGGGTACTGACCATGTGTTTTACTGGCACAGAGTACCTACACACTGTCACATTGTGCGGGTACTGTGCTCACCCTGAGGGTGCAATGAGGCGCCCAGGACCAGGTCCACAACACCTTCCATGGCAGAGGTCCAAAGCAGTGTTAATGTGTGAGATAGGTAGTTCCTGCACAAAACACCTTGGATATCTCTGTCTGACTCAGTCAGGTGTAGCCCCCATGGACTCCTAGGCGGGCCATGCACCCACCACCCCCCACCCAGGGCAGCAAGCAGGGCCTCCCATCAATAGATCCACACTCTACCTCCCTGCAAAGGTGGCAGTAGAGGGGTCCATCAACCCTGGTCCTGCTGAGGAGCAGACACCCCACAGGGCAGTCAATGCAGCTCTATACACATCCATAAAATAATAGCAGACAGATATTAGGCCTGGATATAGTGAGCTGCACCCCACCACTATCTGATAGCCTCCTGCAGCAAGTCATCAGCCACTGCACCCTGCTCCATCACAACACATACCAGCTGCAAACAGTGTGCTAGTTAGTCCACAGTGCCTGTCCCCAGTGGAGATGCATGTACCAGAACTGGGATGTCAGCATACACAGCAAGCAGATAAATCAGTGACTGGGCCCCAAAAGGAAACCCATATCTATCACATGAGAGAAATACTATATAGCACTATGGGGGTGCCTAGCCATGCTGTGGTCACTGCACAGTCAGGGTGAGAGTGATCTCTCAGCAGGACATACTGAGGTCACCCTGTCTGTGTAGGTGGTGGCCGGGCACTAAAATGTCCCAGTCAGTGCCCTATGCCCTGTGCAGATGCACCCTGGCCAGGCCACCCTGTCCGGCCTATACCCATGGTACCTTGCTCCTCATTATGCACATTGGCAGCCCAATACTGGCAACAGTGCTGGCAGTGTGGGCTGTGGAGGGTGTTTGCAGCCACCACACACTGGATAGACAGACACACACTCCCACACCTATGCCAGCATTGTGCTACTCTAGAGGAGTTTAGCAGCCCTGGCCACCACACCAGTCCTGGGCACAGTACAGGCATGGATATGGTACGCACTACTGTTGGGGGTCACTCCCCAGGGTGGTAAACACTGTCAGAGACCAGACCTGCAGCGCACACCACAGACATCACAATGATTGTTATGGTGGAGATCAATGAGCAAAATGTGCTTAACGTAGGAATTGATATCTGCCAGTTATCATGGGCAACGTTTGATAGCTGTGTACCATATACCCAGGTGTAGGGTGGCAGTGCTAAGGTGTGCAACTGCTAGTATTGGGAGATACAGGCAGGGCCCAATGTCCTGCCTCTCCATGAGACATTGGCCAATGGGGCCTGTGGGGGTGTGTGTGGGTGTGTCTGGCCCTGTTGGCTGCTGCTTTACGGCAGAGTGTCCAAACTCCAGTCCTGGTGTTCCAACCACTGTTCGGGTTTTCATGCTGTCCCTTATAGATATGCATGAGCTACATCAGCATACCATGGGGGTGGTGCATAGATATGCAGCACAGGCATCTTTATTAGAGGCAGCATGGATCCTGAATGGTGTGGGGCCCTCCAGGACTGCATTTGGGAGGCTCTGCTCTAGGTAATGCGGCTGTTTATGGTGTCTGTGTTTGGTTTGGAAAATATAGGCGTATGAACCATGCGTATGTTCTCAGCAATAAAGGTTTGTCTGTACTATCACGGTTTAGTTGTAGGAAAAATATGTGGACTGGATTGGCAGTAGCCCCAGCTGGGTTTTGAACCTGTGATTTTTCTGTTCCTGCACACACTGTCTGTGAGCACTGCACCACCGTGTTGCCACAGATATGAGGTGTTTCCTGGGGAGTTCATGACTGTACATCCGACAGAGCCTGTCTTGCGGTGGACAGTGCCAGCCTGCACAGGCCTAGGCCACTGTCTGCTGTGGTTTGCAGCCACTGCCCCCTCCACCACCTGTACCCTTCCGCCAACATGCAGACATGTCCCTATCTGGGAAAAAGCATATGACCTGATTGAGTTGTAGCACTCCAGGACTGAATTTGGGGGACTCGGCTGTAGGTAATGCCCATTGTTATGGTTTTTGTGCGGTGTAGGGTAAAATATAGGTTTTGGAACCATGCTTATGTTCTCTGCAATAGAGGAGTGTCTGTACTATCACTGTTTAGTGGTGGGTAAAACTATGGGGACTGGGTTGGCAGGAGCCCCAGCTGGGATTTGAACCTGTGGTCCTCTAGTCTTACAGGCACTGGCTGTGTCCGCTGCATCACACTGTGGCCACAGAGCTAATGCTGTCTATGGAGATAGGAAACCTGGCCGCACGAGTCAGACACCCTGCTCTGCACAATTTTACTGTGGGCTTGTTTACCTTGTATGGGGACAAAGGTGCAAATAAACCTCACAAATGCCCTCCAAAAAAGGGGAAGAAAACCAAAACCAAGCTGCGCAACAGTGATATCAATGGGCAACCTGGAAAACACTCCCAGGAAAGCTCCATTAAAATGCAGTTCTTTTGAATGAGTCTACGGAGCGTAGACCCTTCCAAAAATCATTTCTTTTTTTGGAGCTTTCCTGGGAGTGTTTTTTATGGTTGCCCATTAATATCACTGTTGCCCAGCTGGATTATAATTTATTTGGAATTTGTTGTGGTCATTTGCAATTTATATTTGCTATTTTGTTCTGTGCACATGTATCACACTGCTCACGTTTTGCATGTTTCCCCGGTTTTGCTGTACATTGCTGACGTAAATGGTTTCTCTTCCCTTTAAATCGGCTCTAACGCGAGGTTTTCACTCGCGGTATTTTTTTTGCCGAAATTCAGCCACGCTCCTGTGCAGGGAGCCTCTCCCCTCCCACTCTCCACCCATTGACCCCATCCCTCCGCCCCTCGGGGGCCTTCCTCCGCCCTCCGTACGCCTTTCCCCGCCTCTATCGCACATCAGCGCCCCGCACACGTGCGCGGGCCCGTTAGTGTGACGTGCACGCGTACGGGGCACTTAAGAGCACTTAAGTGCATCATTAGCGTACGCTACTGTGCGCCGCACACGTGTGCGCGGTTTAGTAAACATACCCCTATGTGTCCTGTAGCAATTCTATAGCTTTCTAAAGCTGTGGCAGGTCTCTAAAATTGGCATTTACACATATGTAGAATTGTTGAGGAAGGCTTTTAAAATGACTTCCTTGATTAACCAAGAGTGGCAAGGGGCCAATAAGAAAGTAATAGACCATAAGAATGTTGTCTATGTCTGCAAGATCAGCCTCACAGGAGCAGGTAAACATCACTGAGAATGTTTAGCAATATCACATTATATGTCACTGATACTATTAAAGTCTGATTCATGCCTATGCTGAAATGAATTGGCTCTGACATACCTGAGTGAAAAAAAGCACAATTTTCTGTGAAGCTATCAGCAAATAAAAATGAATTAGCATAGAAGAGCTGTTTATAATCATGTGTACAGTGTGGCTCCACAAAACAATTATATTACATGCATGAATTTGTTATGCGCCTTTTCTACGTACCATTGGGAATGGCTGCCAGCTTTCCAAAAGTGCTATTCAGAGCCTTAAGAAGACCTTTATTCTTTTCATCAGCATTTTTCAATCTGTTCTGCATGTTGTTTAGGTTATCGCCGTTTTCTGTAGATAAAAAAAAAGAAAGTACTTATTCTTTACTTTATGTTTTACTACATATCATAATTACTTATGCAGCTTTACCTCAAACAAAACAAATGAAAAATTAGAAACAGACTTATGTTTCATGTACTGTTGCATTTGGCCGCTGGTTCTCAAATTGTGAGTTGCGGCCCCAAAGAGAGAGTGGCGCAATTGGTCCATGCAGGCTAACAGGCTACAATAAGCAGGGTCCTTTCCTAGAAGCCAGCTTGAGGACTATGGGAGCCAGAAGGGAAACTCAGGCTACAAGTCAACCCAAACTACAGTTACATGATGCAAAGTTCCACATTAGGAATCACCACCCAGGGAAAGGATTTAGGTGTTATCATTTTAAAGAGAGATACATTTTTCCATCAGATGAGTTTAAGAACATCCCCTTTTGGCATTGTATTCTTGCTAATATTTTTTTCTTTTGGACTGGGACTCGTGAAGCACTTGGTGAATTCTTAAGTTGGCTCAATTCTATTAAACCCAATATTCAATTTACAGCGCAAACTGATAATGCTTCCATTCAATTTTTGGATGTTACCCTCAACTTAGCAACAGATGGCTTTCAAACCTCCCTATATAGTAAACCAGTGCAAAGAAATACTTTGCTTAGTTATTGTAGTTGCCATTCAAAATCACTAAAGAAGGGCCTCCCCTACAGAAAACGTTTACGTCTGCAACAGATTTGTTCCACCATGATGGAATTCTATAAACATTCTGATGAGCTCAGGGCATGTTTACTAGCAAGAGGATGTCCATACAATGTGATTGCTAAGGCTTTTAAACAGGCCAAGTTTACAAACAGGGAATGGCTTTTGTGCGAGCCCCAAATAGTCACAAGGACAAGGAAGACTAAGGAAGACGGTAGAGTGGAAGGGGTTTTACCTTATATGAGTAACATTCATATGGTAACCTCTCTACTGTATCACATGTTTGTACACTCATGCAGTATATGTTATCATCTGCCCCTGTCAATTATATTATGTTGGTTGGACGGTATGACAGATGAAGACAAGGTTGAGTGAACATGTGTTCCGCTTATGGACATCAACATTATCAGCTCCTTGAGCACTGCATTTCCTTTGGCCATTCATTTGATCAACTGCGTTGGTGAATACTAGATCATATACCTGAAGATCCGCAAGGAGGTAACTGTATTTATAAATTTTAGAGAAAGGAATAATGCTGGATTTTTAAATAGCAGACGGTGACACCTCTTGGTTTGAATGAGGAACTCGAATGGTCTAGTCTACTCTGATCAACTGCAATTACTATGGCATTCCATTTTGCTGTTTAGGGTGATTTTGACAAACTAGTTTTGCCTTTGATGGACCTCCCCTGTAATGGTAATTGGTCTACCCCTTTTTTCGTATACATTTGATGTCAGACGCCATATGTTTAAAATGAGATGTGGGTTTACTTCCGGCGCCAAATGAAGAGCATTGTAAATTTGTTTAAAAGTGCTGTGAATTGTTCGGAATCCTATGAGCCTGAAGCAGGACTGGAATCTGATGGTCCGAAACGTGTCATATCGTACTGTATGAATTCCTTGGAACTACTGGCACTGTTGCAGATAAGTGATCTTAAAATGAATTAATATTTTCACTAAAGAGTAAAAGGAGTTTCCACTGTGAGAGAGTGAGCTATTTGTCCCCCCTCCCTTTTTGATGGTGCCTCCAACATATGTATAACTGAAGTAGATATACCTGTTGTATTGGTACCTTACTGCTGGAGGACTGAATAATTAGCTTGTCAAGTATTTGGGTGTTATTATCAGAGGTCTTTCTTCCAAGGTAATGGAGGATTAAGTGACTTGCCCAAGGTGTGCTAGTGGGCATCCAACCCTGATTTTTTGGTAATAAAGCCAATGCTCTAACCACTAGACTACTCCTTCACTCCTCTGTTAGTGTAACTAGGTTTAAAAAAAGGTTTGGACAAGTTTCTGGAGGACAAGTCCATAAATCATTATTAAAGAGGACCAAAGAAATTTGCTGCTTACCCTTGGATAAGCAATGTGGAATTAGTGTACTTTTTTGCAAACCTTACAGGTACTTGTGACCTAGATTTGCTGCTGCTAGAAATAGAATACTGGGCTTGATAGACCCCTGGTCTGACCCAGAATGGCATATCTTACGTTCTTAACCTTTGTTGGCTGAATGGGAGGCAGCGCCTGTAATGGGACTGTTAACAGATACTAGAAGTTGGTTTCTAGGAGGCACAGTAGGAGGAGGTAGGGCTGGGGTGTGGGAATGATTTATGCTCCAAAATGGTGTGATGCAAAAAAAGAAATGTGGGACGCACTAGATTAGGATGTGCTGGAGAGCTTGCTGCTAGATGGACATGTGAGAGATCTGCTCTTTGATGAATAAGGCAAGAATCAGTAAATCCTGTAAGTAAAATTCCTGTCTTGTCCAAATATTTATCCTGTGAGAGCTATCTTAGCCAATGGCAAGTTAGGAATAATAGGACTGAGTTTCAAAGCATCACAGAGTCAAAAGGTACAAATAGAACCTGACATTACAACAGAAAAGTCTTAGCCGTGATATGGACATCTGAAACTGTGCATGTGGGAATCCAAATCGCGAGACATCCCTGAAGCCATTTTACAAATTGCTTTTAAAAACATCTCTGCTGCGGAGATGGTCAAGAAGGCAGGAGGCATGGTAGAAGCGAAATGGACTTAGATGTTCTCGTTCAATTTCAGAAACGTCAGGGGTGTCTGCAACCCCCATCCACATTTAGACCTACACCAGACATGAGCAGGCATCAGAAAAGTACTTGCTTTAGATGGAAAACATCTGGAGGTGCAGAGAAGATGGCACCCCACCATCCCCAGTACTCTACACAGTCACAATGGTAGCAGCAATGGGATTCAAACCTTGGCTTCCCTGGTCCTGGCCCACTACTCTAACCATTATGTGATTCTTAGATGTGCTTGATCTTGAATACTATTCCAGGAATATCTAGGTAGACCCTCTTCAATGTCCATATTGTGCATGTCCATGTTTGTGAAATTCTGCCTGAACTAGGACATGCTTGTTTTTTTTCAATAGATAATATAAAGTGAGACTGCACACAAAAACCTTCTAAATACTTTGACAAATTGAAGGAGTGATTTTGACTTTTATTTCAAGGTCAAAACCACTCCTTCAATGTTTTTCATTGGCCCAAAAACAATGTTTTTTTTTTTAAATTTTCAAAATGCATTTAAAATAATTAACGAACCACTTAGCTGTAATCTTGAAACAACCCAATGAAGAGTAGTCACAAGGCAATTGGAGGACGATAAGCCAATTCAAGTTTTGCCACATCTCCTTTCAATGGCTGCCTCAGGACTCATCCAGCCACACAACAAAACTAACACTACTACTACTACTACTACTACTGAGCATGTGTATAGCGCTACCAGTAGTAAGCAGTGCTGCACAAACACGTAAGAGACAGTCCCTACTCATCAGAGCTTACAATCTAATTAAGACAAACACAGAAGGTGTAGGCAGGGATAAAGCAAGGGGAAAGAAAAGGAGATCAGGTGAGTCAAGATCCAAAAGCAGCAGCGAAGAGGTGAGTTCTTTAGATTAACACAGATGCATGAATCAAGAACACCAAACATGGCTATTTAAACAGAGGCAGGAATGAGGAAACAGACAAAACATCACTCAGCGTAATGACATCAGATAGCAGATAGCCATTCTAAATCTTCATTTAGGCCATTAGGTTGTAAAGAGTTCAGGGTAAATATCCACTGCTGCTCCAGTCATGGCAAACAGCCCTCCATATTACCCTGATAAGAATTCTGGACAGTCAATGATTATCCATTTCAAATCCTGCCTTTGATGAGCACTATCCAGACAATATTGGACAATAGGTGCACTAGAGACCACGTTTGTAAGTCTAGACTTGTGCTCAGTGAGTCGAGTCTTAATCATTCGATATATCCTGCTGACATACACTTTATCACAAAGACAGATGATCAAGTAAACTACCCAGGATGAACGACAATTAATAACATCTCTCAGTGGATACTGGTGGCCGGTGTTAACATCAGACTAAACACTGGTACCCAAATAAATGCTGCACATACTGCATTGTTCACAGAGTGTATGGATCCTCAGATAGGGTTGGTTTATATGGCAAAACTGAAAATCAGAATGTATCAAAAAATCCCGTATGTTCTTACCCCTTGTAAAAGCAATACACGGGTCTTCTTTAAACACAGAATGTAATGTAAGACTTTGCCAATGTGAGTAGATGATCCGTGCAATTGCCCATGCCTCATCGGTGTAATGTAAAAAGCACACCTGTCTATCCATACTCTATACCTTCTGTTTTTGTAAAAGTAAAACCCTATTAGCATATCAGGTTAATAGAGCTAAGGTATATTGCTCGAACCACCCTAAAGTGGTACACCCTGTCAAAAAACCTCTGAGCCAATATACGCGCCTGATATTTAAAATCCAAATCACAGGAACAAATGCGTCTAAGACACGAAAATTAGCTGATGGGAAGCACTCTTTTTTAGCTTGTATGGATAATGGCTATCAAAGGAAAAGAGATTATTCCAGTTGACGGACTTCTTGTATAAAGATGTTACAATATGATCATCTTGTAATTTAATAGATGCATCCAGAAAAGGTAACTGTGCAGATGAGCAAGACATAGGGGTATGTTTACTAAACTGCGGTAATCGTACATAACGCGCATTATGTAACGTTAACAATTGTAAGCGCATCATAACGCGCGTTATGCTGCGCTTACAATCGTTAACGTTACATAATGCGCGTTATGATGCGCTAATGATCGTAATGCCCTGCGGTGCGGTAAAACACTGCAGAAGGTTGAGAGAGGGCGGAGAGAAGGGGTCAGTAGGCGGAGAGTGGGCGGGGAGAGGCTCCCTTCACACTAACGTGCTGATCTGAAGAGCTGAATTCCAAAGCAAATGAAAACCTGCCGTTAAATGCACATTACAGGGGAGAGAGACCATTTCAGCATCAGCAATGTACAGCCCAGGCAGGGAAACCACAAAAAAGTGATAAGGGCAGATAAACATTGAAAATGACCCCAACAAACTGGAAAAAAACCATAACCAAGCTGGCCAATAGTGGTATCAATGAGAAACATCAACCCCTCCCCCCCCGAGTAAGCTCCATAGAGAAGATATAAATCGTGGAAGGGTTTATACTCTGTCCCCATACAAGGTGAAGGAGCCCACAGTGAAATAGCGCTGCTCAGGGTTTCCCCATATTCGGACAGGGCTCCTATGGCGTGTATATTGTCAGATGGCTGCCTGGGTGAGAATCTTCACAGTCTTGTCAAGTGCATATATCTATATGATTTGCAAGGTATTGTGGGCAATGTAGTTCATTCACACCAGACACAGCTGCTGACAATAATTTAGTTGTGCTCTTGGGTAAAGCCAATAAGATATTTATTTATGGGGTTATTTCTCCCAACACAGATATGCTTGGTAGCACATAAAATCAGGTAACTTGCTTTCAGTGTTAACTTGGAAAAACAAAGTCAAAATCAGGAAAACAACAAATGAAAAGCCACAAAGCAAGAAACAAACTGTTCTTTTCAGATTAACTTCTGATTACTTCCCACACAGATTCAGAAGTGATTCTCTCCTAGCTCACAAGCAATTAGGTGAGGCTCGATTGCTAGCAGTTACCAGCTGAAACCCCTTAGCTGGCTTGCTTTCTACTGTGTGGGTCAAATCCTGCTTCAGGAGCTTTTCTGAGTAGATTAAAGAACAAGTTTATATTTATTTGTGATGGTTGCTGTACTTTATAACAGAAAGTTACCAACGGAGTTTAGATAGAGAACAGTCCATATAAACAGGATCTTCATCTGCTATTATTCCCCCTTGTTCAACAAGCATGGATTCAATATCATGGATTGGCACAGATGAATCTCTCAATGGAGCACTTTCAGGAGAATACTTGTTTCCCTGCTGTCTTTCAAGGTTATAGCTAGGGCATAGATCAGTGTTCATACCTGAGCTTCCATTGCTGTTAGAGTTTCTCTCTATATAGCCTGGCCAGTATGTAGTCCAGTTCTTATGTCCAGCCTTCCAATCCAGATCCCTGGACACTGGATCTCTCTTCACATACCTTCTGGCACAGGTCTTAGGGTCCCTTCCACGTGCAGCCATCTCCCTCACAGGTAGCGTCTGGAGATTCCTAGCTCTGCAGCACCATTCCTCTGGCTTTCCCCAGTCCAATGGTATATGCTGGCCCTTGAAATGCCTCCCAGTATACGTATTGCTTTGGACTATTCTAGACCTCTCAAAGGCTTTTCTCCTCTTTCTTCCAGAGGGTCTCTTTCTCTCTCTGTCCGTCCGGTTTGGCTTCTGCTTCTGATGATCCTTCAGATGAAACTGATGATCAAGCTCAAGCTGATTCTCAGGATAATGAGGATAATTCTCTGTAGAATAAACTCTACCTTTATTCTGCCTAGATGAGTGCTCCCCCCTAATACAGCGCAGCTGTGCTGAATCAGGCCCTGCCCTTTGAGATGAGTGCTTAGGGATTACCTCATAGCCCTCCTGATTGAACACACGTTTCCCCACTTCAGCTCCTCTAATGGCTGTTGGAAACCTGGTGCATTCTGGGACTGGTAGTCTTTTATGGGAAAATTCTGTTTTCTTATTTCTACCAGAACTCACAGGTTGCTTGTTCAGAGTCACTTCACCTTTTCTATAGCTCCTTCCTGAGCTATGATAAGCTTCCTTATCACAACATGTCCCGCAACATCAGGGCGGGCATGTCGGAACGGCAACTGGACAGATGCCGGAGAAGGGGATACAGAGGGCCGCACGCGGCACATACTGTGGTGGAGCTGGGCCACAGTGCGGACTAGGGTGATGCCTAGGTGGCCCATACGAATGCTGAAACAGCAGAGCAGCCAGACAGCAACTGCTGAAGGCCCAACATGGGCACGAGCGTGTTTCCCACAGTGTCACAGGGGATAGTACCCAACAGCTACCCTCAAGGGCACGGAACATTGGCAGGTGGGGCTGGGGGGAGCGTGGACGTCTATGCAGGCACCCCTACCCCAGAACCCGCACCATAGGCAGCCGTCTACCTGCACACTGGATGGCCTGAGACTGCGCACCACCAGCACCACTAGCAGAAGGGCATGTCAACATGGTGGCTGAGGGATACTGGTGGTGGAGGGGGCAGTGGCAGCTGCCCAGAGCAGACCGTGGCCTAGCCCTGTGTAGGTGGGTGCCGTGTACTGCAATAGACGGGCCCCGTCTGACGAACAGTCATGGTATCACCAAGGAATGTACTGACTCTGTGACAACAAGGTGGTGCAGTGCACAAAACCAGTGTATTCAGAAGCAGAGGGTCACAGGTTCAAGTCCCAGCTGTGGTTCCTGCCAACCCAGTCCCCATATTTTTCCCACTACTACAACGTGCTAATACAGACAGCACCTTTAGTGCAGATGACATAAACATGCCCAAGACACCTACATTTTACCCTACAGAGCACGGACACCATAAACATGCACATTACCTAGAGCAGAGTCTCGCAAATGCAGTCCTGGAGGGCCAAATACCATTCCGGTTCCATGCTGCCTCTGATAAAGATGCCTGTGCTGCATTTCTATGCCCACCCCCATGGTATGCAGATGTATCTCATGCATATTCATGAGGGACAGCATGAAAACCCGAACAGTGTTTGGCACCGCAGGACTGGAGTTGGGAATAAAGGTTCTGTCTGTATTAGCAGTGGGTAAAAAATGGGGACTGGGTGGGCAGGAACCACAGCTGGGACTTGAACCTGTGACCTTCTGCTCCTGAACACACTGGCTGTGTGCCCTGCATTCCCTGGAGATACCATGACTGTTTGTCAGACAGAGCCTGTCTGTTGCAGTGCACGGCACCCACCTAAACAGGGCTGGGCCATGGTCTGCTGTGGGCAGCAGCCACTGCCCCCTCCACCACCAGTACCCCTCTGTTACCATGCTGACATGCCCTTCTGCTGGTGGTGCTGGTGGTGCGCAGTCTCAGGCCATCCAGTGTGCAGGTAGGTGGCTGCCTATGGTGCGGGTTCTGGGGTAGGGGTGCCTGCATAGATGTCCACGCTTCCCCCCAGCACCACCTGCAAATGTTCTGTACCCTTGGGGGTAACTGCTGGGTACTATCCCCTGTGACACTGTGGAGAACACACTAGTGCCCGTGTTGGGCCCTCATCAGTTGCTGTCTGGCTGCTCTACTGTTTCAACATTCGTATGGGCCACCTAGGCATCACCCTAGTCTGCACTTGTGGCCCAGCTGCACCACAGCATGTGCTGCCTGCAGCCCTTTTCCAGCATCTGTCCAGTTGCCCGTTCCGACATGCCCACCCTGCTGTTGCGGGTCATGTGCATGCCATAGGAAACCTGTCCAGTAACAAGGGAAAGCCCTGATCAGCGTTATTTCACTGTGGGATCATTCACCTTGTATGGGGACAGAGCATAGCCCCTTCCAAAATTGATATCTTTTTTTTGGAGCTTTCTTGGTAGTGTTTTTTGATGTTTCCCATTGATATCACTATTGCCCAGCTAGGTTATGTTTTTTTTCCTGTTTGTTCAGGTCATTTTCAATGTTTATCTGCCCTTTTGTTCTATGCACATGTATCACACTTATCACCTTTTTTAGGTTTCCCTGGCTCTGCTGTACATTGCTGATGGAAATGGTTTCTCTTCCCTTTAAATCTACTCTAACGCCAGGGTTTTACTGGCGTTAGTTTTCAGCCCCAAAATCCACAGGGTTAGTATGCAGGGAGCCTCTTCCCTCCCACTCTCCACCCATTGACCCCTTCTCTCTGCCCTCAGGGAGCCTTTACTCCGCCTTCAGCGCTCGTTTGCGCTGCTGAGCGCCGCTTAGCGCATTGGCGCTGCTGAGCGCCGCTTAGCGCATTGGCGCACGATGAGGTGCCTTATCGCGCGCTAACGTGTCAGAGCGCACATTAAGACGATTAGTAAACATACCCCGTAGATCGATTGTTTACCTTATCAGAATATAGAAAGACTAGGGGACATGCAGTGAACTACTGGGTAAACTATTTAAGACTAATAAAAGAAAATATTTTTTCACTCAACTTGTAATCAAACTCTGGAATTTGTTACCGGAAGATGTAGTAAAGGCTGTTAGTTTAGCTGGGTTTAAAAAAGGTTTGGACAAGTTACTGGAGGAAAGGTCCATAAACCATTATTAAGAAGGGACCCAGGATATCAATGCTTGACCCAATACAAGCATTGTGGAACCTGTGTCTTTTGGGGAAACTGCTAGGTATGTATGACCTAGATTGGCCACTGTTGGAAACAGGATACTGGGCTTGATGGACCTTGGTCTGACCCAGTATGGCATATCTTATGTTCTGAGTACAAGCCATTCCTGAATACGCTTTCAATGTCTCCATGGCTAACCACGCCCTCCATTCCACCCCTACTGGGCATGTTCTGAAGATCCCCATGCTAGTGCCGTGGACGTGCATGTCAGAAGTGTTTCAGAATATGGTTTGGGATGTTTTCGGCACATAAACATCCCCGCCGCATGTACAAACCCCTTATTCGTGTTTTGGAATGATCCCCATAGTGTTTTGTTTTGTTTTTAATCATAGTAGTTAGAGCACTGGCTTGGTAACCAAGAGACCAGGGTTTGATTCCCACTAGCACTCCTTGTGGCCTTGAGCAAGTCACTTAACTCTCCATTGCCTTGGAAGAAATGTCTGGCAATCTACTTCTGGTCACACTGCCAAGAAAACCCAGGAGCTGCTGGGTCGCCAGGAGTAAGTATTGACTGGAAGGCCACACATTGCATTATTTTGCAATGCCTTTAGTTACATGTTAGTAATGATGTAGTTTTTTGGTGGGTGAATGATTATTATGCTATGCAGTTATTATATATAATATATCATGGTTATATGTCTATAGTCTGTATTATATATTTTTAAAAAATATTTTTTTTTGTAATTCACCTAGAGCACTTTTATGAATTTTTAACGCTCACCTTGAACACTTGGTTCAGATTGAGGTGAATGAAAAATTCAAATAAATTAAATAATATTTGCCAGAAGCTGATGGTGGCAGTGGAGGAGGTGCTGGGCTGTATCAGATTTCGAAGATACCTAGGGAAGCCAGAAATCTTGAATCAGCCCTGGTTGGCTTTGTCTGCATTGCAATTCTCTTTTTCAAAAGAGAGCGGATCAACCGGAGGAAAGAACTTTGTTGTGAGAAGATTGTACAATAATGTTTAAAGATAAAGTTAAAATCAATTCTGAACTAAAAAGAACCATCAAAGATACAAATAATAGGAGTCTTAGAAACAATCTAAGAATGTTTGTAATTCCGGAGGGAATGAAACGTGATGATCCAGTGTATTTTATTGAGGCATTTCTGTCAGAGCTACTGGAAATTAAGTTTATGAAAGACTTTGAGGTTGAAAGAGCATATAGAATACTTTCCCATATCATCATGAACAAAATATCCCTAAGGCCAGTGGTGATTTGTACCCTGAGATACCTTCAGTTATTGGATCTTGAAACAGTCAGGATACAAGCACCTGAAACAAAATAGATTCTTGAGGATCTCAATAAAGTCACAGCACAGAAAAGGAAGCTAAAAAAGCTGAAGGCAGCGGTCAGATTGCTCTGTCCAGCAAAGATAAAAGTCACTGTGAATAAGGATGCTAAAAAACTACAAGGTTAGATTGATTCCCTTTCCCTTGGTGATTCATACCAAAAGTAAGACACTAATGATGAGCATCAAGGTGAATCGGTGAGTTACGGACTATACTTCCTGCCAGGAGAATAACAGCTGATTTTTTATTTGCACTGCTTCTGTATGTTTGTAAATACAAGTGTTCTAATTGCAAAAAAAATATGAGAATCCAAGAGACTTAGAAAAAAATTACTGTATTACTATACGGTGGCTTCTGAGCCTATTTGGTACCTGGAGAGGATACCCCCCCAGATGATGTCCTCTCCCCCGGTGGTGCCCCCCTCCAGTATGTGGCAAACATACCTTTTATTGGCTTGCATATTTCCTCCGCTCAAGATCCAGCAGCTTAGATTTGAGTAAAGACTTTGACACCGTTCCACATAGGTAACTTATAAACAAACTGAGCACCCTAGGGATGGAACCTAAAGTGAAACTCCTGACAGAGAGAGGTGCTGGCCAGAGGACATTTGTATGTCTGAGGAAAAGGAGAAGCTAAAAGGCAGGAAAACACATCCCGTGTTTGGAATCCTTGCTGACCAAGCAGTGATGAGAAGGTCTTCTTTGCAAAAGCCAAGAGGTAGGCTGCAACAATTGCATAGAGAGAAAACTAGGTGTGAAAGTTTTCCTTGTAATTGCCAAGATCTGCTGGACTCACCCTATGCTAACTCCTGTATATACGGTAATTCTCAACCCTGCTCTTTAGAGTGCTGTGAAGAGAGGCCTCGGGGAAATAGAGAGGGAGTGAATGTTGAAACGCCGTATAACTGTGCACAAACTTACCCAGCTGAGAGTGATTTGGAGGAAATGCAGACAGTGTCTGTTAGTGAAGATACAACAGATGAGCAAATGGACTGCACGCTATCACTAGCTGATCATATCGTATCACTTTGCTGACCTGGTTGTTAACAAAGCTGTTGGAACAGCAGTAAAGAGGCAAAGTGTTTCCTTTGTATGAAAAAGGGCTGTTACTTTTGAGTTTGTATTGAGCACTGCATATTTGAAGCTGAAAGCCAAAGAAGCTGTTTTTGTGTTATAAGTTCCTGAATTGTTTTCTTTATGCCAGAAGTATGGCTATTTTGTCCTAGGTTACATTTGCAATTAATCCGCCCGGAAGGGGAAATAAAAACCTTGTCATTTTTGCCTAAACCACTCAATTACAATTATTCCTGGCTTAGAGAGTAAGAGGGACTACAGCTCCCAGAAGGCAGTGCATGACCAACTGCACTACCCTACTTCCTGAGTTAGGATTTCCCAGGCTGACCTACCCTACATGCCCCTGGCTCTGGGGAGGTTACTGGTGACAGTATAAATGTAAGGAAAATTCATAGATATGAAGGGCATGCTGTGGCCAACAGTTTTGTTCTGTTAATTACTATTGTTAACAAATAAACATATGTGTTGATGAAAGAAAAGGTGCAATGCAATGTGTGACAGAAAGGGGGAGGGAAGGGACTAATAGGGGGAAGAGGGATAGACCCGAGACCATCATGCCGGTTGCACGGCTGTGTCATGTTTTAACAGAGAAAGGGACTGACTTTCGAAAATATGCTGATGACATTATGTTACATGGTTTATTCCCAAGTGCCATTACTGAAGCTATGTTAGTAGGCTGAACAATTAAGAGTCTTTTCCAACTGGTAAGTTTAACATTGAATTTAAAGAAAAACAACAATTATTGTTGCCAGGATTCTAAAGTATGAGAGCATAAAAACCCTGTTGGTTGGTGATGAAACTTTGAAGGAGGTAAAGTATCTAGGGGTGACTCTAGACATAGAACTGAGTTTTACAGCACATCAAACAAATTGTAAAAACAGCTTTTTATACATTAAGATTACTCCATACATTGAGTCAAGATGTACAGATAGTCATACTTTCTAGTGTTATCAGTGGTAACCTACTGTAATTCAATTGCAATTGGTGTACCAGTGGAGGAGTAGCCTAGTAGTTAGAACAATTTCCTAGTACCGAGAAGATCAATGGTTTGACTCCCACTGATACTCCTTGTGACCTTGGGGCAAGTCGCTTTACCCCCCATGGCCTTTGAAGAAAAGGCCTGGCAATCTATTTCTGGTGATACATTCCCAAGAAAACCCAGAGGTGGCTGGATTACAAGAGTCAGCACTGACTTAAAGGCACTGAAAAAAAAAAAGTTAACATAAGAAAGGTTTTGAGCACTGCTTACAAGGCACATACTATAACTATACTGATCAAACTGAATTGGCATCCTATGCAGGAACATATTAAATTTAAGACTGTTGCTGATGTTGTGTCTTTGAGTCAGTGCAGACTCCTGGTGATCCTCTGGAGAGTTGTCCTAAACAGTGCTTGGCCTTTAGTCAGGTGGCGAATTGTTGATAGAGTGGCACACACAGCTGCTGCTAGTGCATCCATACATTGCATCTTCCTCTTTTATGTTGACCTTCGACTCTGCCAAGCATGATGTAGGTTATGACATGAATATATGAAATTTATAGTGGCCTTTACAATCTCAGAAATTTTGCACCCTTACCAGCCAACATGCTCTTTGTGCTCTCAGAGATAGGTATTATTAAATTTTCTTTCATTACATGTAGTGAGAAAGAGTATTACAAGGAACAGAGAAATATCAATTATTGGACCAAAACAATGGAAACATCCGTCTAATGTAATAAAGTTAGAAATGGATTATGAATAGGGTTGCCAATCGGCCGATTTTCAGCTGGTCTGGCAGGTTTTTCCATGGCCAGGCCGGCTGCCAGCACAGATAAAAAACCGGCCGTTGAAAAGCCGTTTTTTTGCTCTAGCCGCGAGATCGGTAGCAGCCAGAGCAAAAAAACGGCTTTTCTCCCACAGTCTGCTGCGCGATCGCAGACGCGATCCCCGATCTATCAATCCCCGGGCGGCCGTACAGCCGCTGCTTCTGCTTTTCACAGAGCAGTGGCTGCAATAAAGTTAATTTGAAAAGGAAGAAACCCGTGAGAAGCTCACCCTCTCTGACATCACTTCCTCGGGCATTGCAAAAGGACAACCGGAGGGCTGGGCTCCTCACAGGTTGTCTCCTTTTCAGTTTAAAAAGCAGAAGCAGCGGCCAAGCAGCACTAAGGGAGGGGGGGTTAAACATCACTAATGGGGGGGGGGAGGTGAAACAGCTCTAAGGGGGGGTGAAACAGCTCTAAGGGGGGATGAAGCAACACTTAGGGGGATGAAGCAACACTAAGGGGAGTGAAGCAGCACTAAGGGGGTGAAACAGCACTAAGGGGGTGTGAAGCAGCACTAAGGGGGGGTGAAGCAGCACTAAGGGGGGTGAAATAGCACTAAGGGGGTGAAGCAGTAGCGGCTGCAAGGGGAAAGAGGTGGCAGAAGGAACTGACAGGTGGAAGGTGAGGGCTGGAAGAGAGCTGAAAGAAAGGGAAGAAGGTGGCAGGAAGGAACTGACAGGGTGACGGAGGTGGCTGGAAGAGAGCTGAAAGGGGCGAAGGAGGTGGCTGGAAAGGAGCTGACAGAGGAGGTAAGGAGGGGGTTCAAAGGGAGCTGACACCTGGGAATGGTACTGGTAAGTGACTGGGTAATGGGGAGGGGGCACTGGGACTGGAAATAGGCTGATGGAAGGAAGTGAAGAAAAGAAAAGAAGAGACAAAAAATAGCAGATGGACTATATAGACCATAGAAAATGAGCCAAGAGAAGATGGGAAAACGGAAGCCTCAGATTGGAACCAGCATGATCAGAGAATAAAATGGTCAGATGACAAAGGTAGAAAAAATAATTTTATTTTCAATTTAATGATTGGACTTTGTACTACCTTTATATTTTACACAGTATGGGGACCTGCATCTCTTATTTATCTGATATTGCACTTCATGCAGAGTCTGTCTTCTCGGGGTTTCAGTTTATTTTTTTGTCTATATATTTCTCTTTTTGTTTTGTGCTCATTTACTGATGAAGAACCGACTGTATTGGGTGTGTGTACAACCAATGCTGCCTATTCTGTCAGTATAGAATTTCTGCTTAAGAATTTGTAGAAGTCTTGCTTGTTCAGTTTGCACATTGCCCTCTCTGCAATTTTTTTGGGGACAGGAGGTGGTGTAGGGGTGGGGCAGGGCGGATCAGGGGCGGGGAAAGGGCAGGTAGGGATGGGCATGGGCGGAGCGTGACTAGCCACAGCTGGTGGGTTTTTCGCTTTCAAAAAGTTGGCAACCCTAATTATGAAGGACCCGATATTCGGTGGCAGTAGCCAGAGTGAGTATAACACCTAGCCGTCGCCGCTGAAGACTTAACCTGGATTTTGAATGCTGGGAACATATCCGGCCAACGTCATTGAATATCTAGGTTTGCTACACATCCTCACATGGTGCAGAAGTTAACTGGGCAGTGGCGATATTTATTTTTGCTGCTGACTGGTTATCCCTGGGTACTGGCCCTGGAACGTCCACGGATTGCCCCGATGCTAACCCCCTTTTTTTGGGAACCTGCCATGTACTTGTGTCCTGGATTGGCCACTGTTGGAAACAAGATACTGGGCTTAATGAACCTTGGTCTGACCCAGTAAAGCATTTCTTATGTTCTTATGCAGCATCGGGGCATATAGCAGTGGTATCTGGGAATATTCAGCAGCACTAACCATGTTAGTGACTCTGAATATCCCGCTTAGAGGCAGTTACACGGTTTACTGGTCTGTAAACCATGTAAATGTTTTGGAATATCGGGCCTGGACAGTTTAGATGTAAACTAAAAACATTTTTTAGTCCTCCAAGCACATTCTATGTAAGCAGCATAGTCATGATGCATTACTACTGTTAACAGAGTGTGTTATACATGTTTGTATGTTTATTTGCTATCAATATATTCATTGTAAGCAACCAAGGATGTAGGATGGACGTTATAATAGAGATTTCAATCAATAAATACATAAATAAGTAAAGCCAAGAAAAAATTTACAGACTAAAAAGCAAGAACATAATTTAATTAAATATAAACTAATAACCAACAAGCCATTATTTCATTGATAACAGAAAGCAGAAACAATACTAAACTGCATGAAAACTCCAACTGTTTGATACTGAAAAGCATTTATGGGGCCATCATCAGGTGCTGGCCCCCATAAATCCTTTTAATTAAATTTCTTCGCAAGCTAAATTTTAAAAATTTGAGTTGATATATATTATAGGCCCCTATTTAAAGTCTATTTTTTTAAAACATATATATAGGCACCCATGTGACTTTATATGTCCCCCTTAATCACTTCTGTAAAGGGCTGGCTGAAATGAGTACTTTCTGAAAACCTAAACACACTGGGGGGGGGGTGGCAAGGTGTAAATACAGATTTATTTATTTAACAGGTTTTATATACTGCTTTATCATTTCAATCAAAGCAGTTTATATTGTAACTTAAACTTGGTAATGTACATTAAACAGGGATATTGATAACTTGGATTTTTCTGAGGCAATGGAGAGTTAAGTGACTTGCCCACGGCCACAAAGAGTGCTAGTGGGAATTGAACCCTGGTCTCTGGGTTCCCAAGCCAGTGCCTGTAACCATTAGGCTAGGCTACTCCACTCCACTCCAGTTATCCAGATGTGGATAATTTCCATCAGCCATGTGCAACCCCCCATATGAATTCAGAGATACATGTGTATCTTGTCGCTCCATACAAACCATGCCCCCAAAACAACCTGACATGGCCCCATGTGACTTAGACATGATCGGGACAGTGTGCATTCAGATCTATCCACAATGGCTGGATGGACATGAATGTGATTTGCAGATGAGAGTGGTCATATTCAAACCTGCAGATAAGGAATAGAGCTTCTAAAATAACCCCATGACCTGTAGATTAATTTGATAAAAGCCCTTTTTTGCATGCAAATCAGGGTAACACACATGGGGAAAGTTTATAAAATTACCCACATAGAGCCCGATTCAGAAAGGGGCACGTCCGGACCGTCCAGAAGGCCCCAAGCAGGAAAGGCTCATTAGTGCCCAATTTTGTAATGCAAGAGCAAAACGTTCCCGTGGCATAAAGAATCAGGCCCGAGGATGGCCCAGCATGCTCCTGCATGCCTGCAGGGATGTTCTCCCTGCAGGCTCCCCTGTCTACTGTGGCGCTGACCCACGGCTGGGCAACCGGGGCCTGGATCGGGTAGCGGGGACATACCTGTCAACATCCCGGGGGGGGGGGGGATTACGCTGCCTCCTGTCCCCCGACGGCTCTCCCTGTACTGCTTCTCTAGCCGTGTGAGGAGGGCCTTAGGGAGAATAGGAGCAGGACGGCTTGCAGGGCTGCACGTCCCGCTGGGACGTCTCTCTGAATCGGACCCATAGCATAAACAGCAGGCCTAACGTTCTGTGGATAACTTATCCATACAATTTTTGGGTTGTATTTAGTGGTCCAACTTATTAACTGGCAAAGGGAGGAGTGCTTGGGAAGACAGAGAGAGAAAGAGTGACATTGCACCCCACCAATTTAGGACCCTGAAGTGAATCTTCCCTCCCTGCCCTGGAAGATAAGGAGAGTGTGTTCTCCCTTTACCTACCCACGGCTTTCAATACCACAATAAAGAAAGGGGCTCAAGGGTCTGCTACACTCATGCATACTTATGTATTAAATAAAAACAATAAAAACAAGATTTAATGTTATTGTTAACCAATGAATTACCCCTGGAAGCATGGATTAAAAATAACTAGCAGATAATCCCATTTACTCATTTACGGTCAAACAGATACACAGGTTCTGAAGCTTCCTCTGATTGCATCTCTAAAATCTCTTTTTAGCTCACTCGTTCTACTCCTTCTAACTCTTGGCACCACAGAGAGAGAAATAACTAAATCTCCATTTAATAGCTACTGTCAGGAGTTTTGCACTTTAAAGCTTGTTTCAGCAGTTTTCAGTAGTAATATATGACATTTGCCTGATTAACAGTCATTTTACAACCAGTGTAATTGACCACAAATCTGAAAAATGTCATAATATAGCAAGAAAATATCCAAGTCTCCAGCATGGACCTGACTTGGTTTCTTAGAAGATATATTACTTGAGTGGTCTATGGGTTTTTATCTCTTTAACTAATGTACTACCTAAAGCATAAAAAGAGAAATCCTTAAACTAATGATCATCTTCTGTCTTCCCACTCTTTAAGGAATGGATGCCATGAGTATTTCATTTCAGCACTTCTAGTCAAGACGTTGAACGGGCGGCTCATGCGCTTGCTCTCGTTCTATGAATACTGCTGTAGGTTATTTTCCATTTTAGAACGTTAGCACCAGGCACAGCTGGGAGGCATTGCACTGTCAGCATATTCCAGCAGCGTCGGAACACACTATGCAGAATAGGTAATATTTGCACATAAAAGTTTTTTGTCCTGTTTATCATTACCCATTTCCCCCACAATGCCACTGTAGCACTGGTGCTTGAACGTATCAGAGAAATGAGGAGACGTTAAACACTTAACACTCTTTGGGGTGAATATTTAAAGGGCACCTAGATGTTAGGCATTGTGCCAAAAGCTTATATGCTTGTTGTTCCCAATTTTCGGCAGTAGTGTACATAGAGTGGGATTTAAATATCTCGCTGCTGTGAATTCGGTGGGGAGGGTGGTTTTAGGTATTGTGGGGGTGAGGCCTGGAACACAGTTTAGAAGTCTGGGCATCGATGTAAGGCAGCTAGATGGCTAAACTATACGAATGGCTGAGGTCCAGTTTAGAGTGCCTAGACCAATGCATAGTCTAAACACAGAGAGACCTATTTTTGGCATCATAAGTATACACTTTGCTGCATAAACAGGTGAAAAAGCACTGCTGAATATTGGGCTTTTGTTTCATTAGCTTTGAATGAGATAATGTAAAGAGTAGTTACTCACTTGTAACAGGTGTTTTCCAGGAGCAGCAGGAATCAGTCCTCACATATGGGTGACATCGGCGCCGACGGAGCCCCCATGCGGAGCATTTCCCCAGCTTTCAAAGAAAGCCTTTGGGAATGAAGCGCACATGCGCGGTCACCTTACCGCCCAAGGGTGCCATCTTGCCCAGTCTGATGACATAGCTAAAAGACAGCAAAAAAACAAAATGAATGATATGACTGCAACTCCCAGGGGAGGAGGGAGGGTTGGGAGGACTGATTCCTGCTGCTCCTGGAGAACACCTGTTACAGATGAGTAACTACTCTTTCTCCAGGACCAAGCAGGAAGTCAGTCCTCACATATGGGACTCCCCAGCTCCAGGCTACTGGGGACCCAAAGCTGAACAATGAGCTCCCTCTAGAGCCCCAGCATGCATGATAGAATCTTCTCTGAGAACGCCCCCATACGGTAGCTCAACACCAGGGCCGGAAGGTAGGCGTTGCCTATACCTCAAAGAGATTACGGAGTACCGCCTGTCCGAAAGCACTGTCCCTGCGGGACTCCCTCTCGAGGCAGTAGTGGGCCGCAAAAGTCTGGCTTGAAGACCAAGTAGCGCCCCGGCAGATGTCTGCCAACGGAACAGAGCGGAGATGAGCTACTGACGCAGCCTTCACCCTGACACGGTGGGCCGTGACTCGACCCTGCAAGGAGAGGCCGGCTGCCCTGTAAGCCCAGGCGATACAGTCTGCCACCCAGATGGACAAGGTATGCTTGGAGACAGGTAACCCCAGCTTATTAGGGTCAAAGGAGACGAAAAGCTGAACAGCCCTTCTATGTCCCTGCGTACGGTCAAGGTAGAAGGACAACGCCCTCCTACAGTCCAGGGTATGCAAGACCATTTCAGCCCGGCTGGCATACGGCCTGGGAAAGAAAGTCAGAAGAACCACTTCCTGATTGAGATGGAAGGAGGAGACAACCTTAGGAGGGAACTTTGGGTGAGTCCGTAAGACCACCCTGTTCCTATAGAACCTTGTGTATGGTGGCTCTGAGACAAGAGCTTGCAGCTCACTGACTCACCTGGCTGAGGTAAGAGCTACCAAAAACAACGCCTTCCAGGAAAGAAAGCATAAAGGGCAAGTAGCCATAGGCTCAAATGGTGGGCAAGTAAGTTGTTGCAAGATTACATTCAAATCCCACTCAGGTGCTGGTGGACGAATCGGAGACTTGAGCAAAAGGAGGCCTCTGAGGAAGCGGGCCACTAAAGGGTGGCCTGACAGAGACTGACCTTCCACCAGTGAATGGTGCGCTGACAGAGCACTGAGGTGGACCTGAACAGAGTTGGATTTAAGGCCTAGGTCGGACAGGTGAAGCAAATATTGCAGCACCACTGGCACCAGGCACGAAAACGGATCCTTCTTGTGCTGAGCACACCAGGTGGAGAACCTATGCCACTTGAGGGCATAAGATTTTCTAGTGGAGTGCCTCCTAGAGGCCAAAACCACCTCCTCCACTTCCCTAGGTAGCAGTAAGTGAGCTAGAACTACCCTTTCAGCATCCAGGCCATCAAATTGAGGGACTGGAGGTTGGGGTGCAGGAGAGATCCCTGATCCTGAGATAGGAGATCGGGTTGCACCCCCAGAGGAAGTGGAGTGTTCACAGCCAACTGCAGAAGGAGTGGAAACCACGGTTGCTTCGGCCATCTGGGGGTTACTAGGATCACCGAGGCCTTGTCCCGAAGCACCTTGAAAAGGGTTCGGGCCACCAGAGGTGTGGGAGGAAACACATACAGTAGGCTCGTAGACCAAGAGATTAGAAACGCATCTGCTGCTATTCTCAGAGGATGCGGTTGTCTGGAGCAGAACCTGGGTAGCTGACGGTGAGCGGACTGGCAAAGAGATCGATGGTTGGAAGACCCCATCTTAAGAAGACCCTCTGGTGCACCAGAGGATTCAACTGCCACTCGTGTGGCTGCATAATCCTGCTCAACCTGCCTGCCAGGTAATTCTCTTGGCCGGGCAGATAAACCGCCTTGAGAAGTATGCCCTGTTGGACTGCCCATGAGCACAGGGCTTGAGCCTCCTGACACAGAAGTCGAGATCCTGTGCCTCCTTGTTTGTTCACAAAGAACATGGCGACTTGATTGTCTGTCTGAACCAGAACAGACTGGTGAGAGAGGGCATGAGAGAAAGTTTGGAGAGCCAAGCGAATAGCTCTGAGCTCCAAGAGGTTGATCTGCTGTGCGGCCTGCCAAGGAGACCAGAGGCCTTGGGTGCATGCCCCCTGGCAATGTGCACACCAACCCTGAAGAGAAGCATCTGTTGTCAGTACTTGTGTTTGTGGTGGTGGCTGAAAAGGCACTCCGCGCACTAGATTCGGGAGATGCAGCCACCATTGCAGGGAGGCCGCCAGCAGTTTGGACACCCTTACTTTGTCGCTAAAGTGTCCTGTGGCTTGTAGCCACTGAGTTCTGAGGCCCCACTGAGCAGGCCTCATGTGCAGATGCCAGTCCGAAAGCATGGTATGGTGGAAAAACGAAACCTTTATTAAACAAATGCCAACCCGACACAGGCCGTGTTTCGTCACATTTCGTCAGGGGTTATGTTGGCATACACTGAAAATAGTGATCCGGGAAACTACAGACCGGTGAGCCTCACATCAGTACCGGGAAAAATGGTAGAAACCATCATAAAGAATAAAATTACTCAGCATGTAGATAGTCGTGGCCTAATGGGAGACAGCCAACATGGCTTTAGACAAGGAAGATCTTGTCTTACTAATCTGTTATGTTTTTTTGAAAGTGTGAATAAACAGGTGGACAAAGATGAGTCGGTTGATATAGTGTATCTGGACTTTCAGAAAGCCTTTGACAAGGTCCCTCATCAGAGACTTTTGGCAAAACTAAAGAGTCATGGGATAGGAGGCAGTGCACTACTGTGGATCAGGAACTGGTTAAAAGATAGAAAGCAGAGGGTTGGGCTAAATGGCCAGTTTTCCCAATGGAGAAAGGTGAATAGTGGTGTACCCCAGGGATCTGTGCTGGGTCCGCTGCTTTTTGACATATTCATAAATGACCTGGAAAGTGGAATAACGAGTGAGGTTATCAAATTTGCAGATGACACAAAACTATTTAAAGTTGTTAAAACCCAAGAGGATTGTGGAAAATTGCAAGAGGATCTTGATAATTTGGAAGACTGGACATCAAAATGGCAGATGAAATTTAATGTGGACAAGTGCAAAGTTATGCACCTAGGGAAGAACAACCCAAACTATGATTACACGATGCAAGGTTCCATATTAGGAACCACCACCCAGGAAAAAGATTTAGGCGTCATTGTGGATAACATATTAAAACCCTCGGCCCAATGTGCAGCGGCAGCCAAGAGAGCAAATAGAATGCTAGGTATCATAAAGAAAGGAATGGTAAATAAAACAAAAGATATTATAATGCCTCTATACCGTTCCATGGTGAGACCGCACCTTGAATATTGTGTGCAATTCTGGTCGCCGTATCTTAAAAAGGATATAGCGTTATTAGAAAAGGTTCAGAGAAGAGCCACCAAAATGGTAAAGGGGATGGAAGGATACTCCTATGAAGAAAGGCTAAAAAGGTTAGGGATCTTTAAACTGGAAAAGAGACGGCTGAGGGGAGATATGATAGAAGTCTATAAATTAATGAACGGAGTGGAACGGGTAAACTTAGATCGATTGTTTACGTTATCAGAATATAGAAAGACTAGGGGACATGCAATGAAGCTACAGGGTAAACTATTTAAGACTAATAAAAGAAAATATTTTTTCACTCAACGTGTAATCAAACTCTGGAATTTGTTACCGGAGAATGTAGTAAAGGCTGTTAGTGTAGCTGGCTTTAAAAAAGGTTTGGACAAGTTCCTGGAGGAAAGGTCCATAAACCATTATTAAGAAGGGACCCAGGATATCAATGCTTGACCCAGTACAAGCATTGCGGAACCTGTGTCTTTTGGGGAAACTGCTAGGTACGTATGACCTAGATTGGCCACTTTTGGAAACAGGATACTGGGCTTGATGGACCTTGGTCTGACCCAGTATGGCATATCTTATGTTCTTATAAACATATAAATACTTAAAAACACAAAGGAACAGAACAATAAAAACATGTTCCATCAATTATAATTAAATAAACAAATACATATTTAAGAGAAATAAAAATTAAAATAGCTTTATTTAATGAGTGGAGGAGTGGCCTAGTGGTTGGGGCAAGGTACTTCAGGCCAGAAGGTCAGGGGTTCAAATCCCACTAGAGAACAACAACCTTGGGCCGGAAGGACTGGGGTTTCTAGTCCCACAGGTGCTCCTTGAGGTCTTGGGCAAGCCACTTAACCCTCCATAGCCCATGTTCCCTGTAAAACAGTTATCTCCAAGTTATAATACCCTGTTCAATGTAATTTCAGTTTGTTCAATGTAAACCACACTGATGCAGAATAGCACAGTATATAAGAGAATGTAAATAAATAAACATTAAAATTTTTATTTCTCTTAAATATTTATTTGTTTATTTATTTAATTATAATTGATGGAACATGTTTTTATTGTTCTGTTCCTTTGTGTTTTTAAGTATTTATATGTTTATATTTTCAGTGTATGCCAACATAACCCCTGACAAAGTGTGACGAAACACGACCTGTGTCGGGTTGGCATTTGTTTAATAAAGGTTTCGTTTTCCACCATACCACGCTTTCGGACTGGTTTCTGTATTCTGCGTGGTATTTGCTCCTGTAGTGTTGTACCCTCATGTGCAGATGGGCATTTGGAGTAATATGGACCGTGGATGCCATGTGGCCCAATAGTCTCAGGAATTGCCTGGCAGAAACTAGAGAATTGCTGTGGTACTGTCTGGCCAAGTCCATCAGTCTGTGGGCCCTGTCGACAGGCAGATAAGCCTTCGCCTGAAGGGTATCCAGTCGTGCTCCTATGAACTCTGTGTTCTGTGAGGGGTGCAAAGTGGACTTTGTGAAGTTTATGACAAAACCCAGATGCTGTAGAAGGCAGACAGTGCGGAGGGTGGCCTGTCTGGTTTCCTGTGGAGACTGACCCCTGATGAGCCAGTCATCCAGGTATGGAAAGACAAATACGCCCTGGACTCTGAGATAGGCCGCTACCACCGCCAGGCATTTGGTGAAAACCCTGGGTGCGGAGGTTAGGCCAAAGGGAAGTACTCTGTACTGAAAATTATTTCCTCCCACTACAAATCTGAGATATTGTCTGTGGTCTGGATGAATGAGGATGTGAGTATAAGCATCCTTTAGGTCTAAGGAGCATAGCCAATCTCCCTGCTGGAGGTAGGGCATCAGTATTCCAAGGGTAAGCATCTTGAACTTTTCCCTCACCAGGAACTTGTGGAGATTTCACAAGTCGAGGATGGGCCTGAGGCCTCCTGTCCTTTTTGGTACCAGAAAGTACCTGGAATAGAAGCCTTGCCCTCTCAGGTGGTGGGGCACTGGTTCCACCGCCTGCTACTTTAGGAGACTTGTCAAATCCTGAAGGAGTAAGTTCCTGTGCAGAGGGAGTCTTGGAAAGTAGGAGGGGGGGTAACTGGTCGAAGTGGAGCAAATAGCCCTTCTGCACTATGCTGAGCAACCAGGTATCCCTGTTATGGCTGACCACCTGTGGGCGTACAGGGTTAGCCGGCCTCCTGTGCTGAGAAGGGCCAGCTGAGGAGGAGAGACTATGCCACTGGAGTCAAAACCCCTCTCCCTGCTGTGCAGGAGCCGGAGCTGGTGGCTTGGGGGTTTTCTGCCTACTGGGCCCATGTCCCTGCCCCTTGGCTTGCTGACCCTGTTGGGGAGCTGTGGAGGCCTGGTATTGAGGGTAAGATTTGTAGGCAGATGACTTCCTCGGGTAAAAGGACTTTTTCCCCGAGCCCTTCTTCTTTTGATAAGGGGCAGAGGTCTTTCTGGACAGCCTTGTCCTGCTGAGAGTCTCGGACTCGAGTTCTGCAGCCTTTTCAGCCATGAGCTTGCCAAAGAGGTTTTCACCTCGGCAAGGGACATCGGCCAACTTGTCCTGCACCCATGGCTCGAGGTCCGATGACTGTAGCCAGGCCTGACGGCATGCACCAAATGCCTCGAAGCCATCATAAGCTGCTCGAGACAAACTTCGAGCACTCTCGGATCCCAGTTGACAAGACTGTGTACCTCTGCAAAGGTTCCTCGGAGAGACCAGCAGAGAACCCGGCACCGTACATGTGCATGTGCATGTACAGCTGGTAAGTCTGGACACGGCAAGCAAGCATAGAGCCCTGGAAGCACTTTCTACTGAGGGCATCCAGGTTCCGGGCCTCCCTGCCTGGAGGCACCGAGGAGTGCATCTTCTGACTCTTCAGACGATGCATAGCCGATTCCACAACCATGGAGTGGTGCGGCAGCTGTGCCTCCTGGAACCCAGGGCTCTTGCGGACTCGATAAATGGAATCGACCCACTTGCTAAGAACCGGCGTCGAGGCCGGCACCTCCCACATGTGGAAGAGCAACCGTTCCAGCATCGGAGGAACCGGTACAGTAAAGGCCTCCTTGGGGGGAGAGTCATACTGCAGGGCCTCGAGCTCCTCAGCTCGAGACTCCTCCTCAGGGTCCGTGGGGAAGGCCAAGGCCTTGGCCATGTCCCTCACGAAATCCGAGAACCGGGTATCCTCCGGGGGGGGGTGTTTCAGATTCCGGTGAGTCCGAAGGGACGCACCAGGTCCGAAAAGTTTCCGGGGACTCCTCGTCCTCCGTTTCCTATCTCGACCCCTCCGAGGAGGAGTTGAGCGGCTCCGGTTGGGCGGGCACCGATGCCATCCGCCCCGATGCCGAGGGCACCGGCGTCGATGACCTCGGTCCCGCACAGGAGATCAAGGGTGACCTCGGCCGAGGATCGAGTCGCGATCTCATGGACTCGAGGATCGGCTCGGCCTCCGGGGTCGACTTGGACGTTGAGGTCCCGGTGGTTGGGGCAGATGCACCGGTGAGACCGGCGATCAGTACCCGCTGCTGTTCCATGAAGGCAGCCAAACTGCTCTCCAAGGCTGTCAACCTGAGTCTGAGCTCAGGAGACCCAGCAGCCTCCGACTCTGGCCCCGACGGCATCAGGCACAATGTCGGCTCCCCTGGAGGAGAGTCCACGAGGACTGCAGTACTCACCTGACCCGGGGCCTCCGTCTCTACACGAGGTTGTTTAGTAGGCCTCTCCGACTCCGAAGACCCGGAACGGCGGTCGGGGCTATGCGACCTGGCCCTCGAGAAGCCAAGAGCATCCACCAACGCCGCCCTCGCGGGTTTTTTCTTCCTGCGGTGCTCCCGTGAAGGAGACCCTCTCTCAGAGGAGCCCCGACGATGCTCGGGATCAGACTCCCGAGATGTCGAGGCCTCTGACGAAGTCCGGGTTCGGCCGGACACGGAATCAGAGAAGATCCTTTCGCGTTGATGCTGCCGGCTCCTCAATGCCTTGGAGGACATTTTGCCACACGGGACACAGACCAGCGGGTCATGGTCGGGCCCGAGGCACCGGAGACAGCAGTCGTGTGTGTCGGGGAGAGACATCAGTTTCTTACACCGATCACACTTCTTAAACCCGCTGGCAGCCATCGGGGGAAAAAGAGCCTCTGCAAGGTCAAAAGACTGGGCTGCCAGGGAAAAATGAAAAAATGGCGCAAACGCTAGTCTCTAAGGACAAAAAACGAAAAATGAAATCCAGGCCTCGATACCGGTGTACCGAGCCCAGGCGGGAAAGGGAACCGGCATCGAACCGAGAAAAAAAAACACGGATCCACACCAAAAAAAATCAACTTTTTCACGGGTGACCACGACACACTTGTGTTGGGCTCCGCGGAAAAAAGAAGACTGAGCAAGATGGCACCCTTGGGCGGGAAGGGGACCGCGCATGCGCGCTGCATTTCCAAAGGCTTTCTTTGAAAGCTGGGGAAATGCTCTGCATGGGGGCTGCGTCGGCGCCGACGTCACCCATATGCGAGGACTGACTTCCTGCTTGGTCCTGGAGAATCAGCATAATCCTGCAGAGTAGTTTTAGTAGCCATATTGGTCCTGGAGAAAACTGGAATGTTATGAGGTTGTGATACTTTTTACAATCATCAGTTCTTTCTCTACAGGATACCTCCTGATGACCTGTATAGTGGGAATTTCATAATATCAACAAAACATAAAGGGAGTCATTTTAAAAGCCGTAGTCGCAATTTAGATGTTGGAAATGTACATGAGGCCATTCCATAAATGGCTTTTAAAGACATCTCTGGTGCTGCCACATCCAACTAGGCTGGGGGTGTGGAAGAGGCATTGCCATGGACTTAGATGTTCCCACTTGATTTCAGAAATGTCAGAGACCCCATCCAAGTTTAGACCTGTTCCAGGCCCAAATAGGCATTGGGAAAGTGCTTGTTTTGGCCTTAAACCTTAGGGGACCGCGCATTATCCCTAAGGAATCTGCAAAATGTACACAAACAACCAGGAATAGAACCTTCGCTTTCTACGCCCCAAGGTGCTGGAACAACCTCCCCCCACACATCAGATCAATCAAGGACCTGTCTCAATTTAGGCAAGCCCTTAAGCATCATCTGTTCATCTTACACTATACTCAGCCAAACACAACATTACCACATCCCACACCCCAACTCACTCAAGCCGCACCCAACTCATCTACAACCTGACTTAGACAAATCAAACAACTGTTCCATCCATCTGGCACTTTAATCATATGCTGATAATCCATGATGTAATCATATGCTGATAATCCATAATGTCTACTGTAATAACTGTCAAGACCCAGTCCTAACCTTTCAGTAAGGGTCTAACAGATAGCCTGTAAATAGCTGCCCTACCACAGCTCGAGTGGCTGGATATGTAAATAGTTCACCTAGTTGCAGCTCCAAGTTATAGACCCTGTTTCAATGTATGCACAAGACTGTTCCCTTTGTCTTTGCACAAATTTGTTATTTGAAAACCGCACTGATATTGAAGAGCGTGGTATAGAAAAGCTGTTAAATAAATAAATGTCTGGCGGATACAGAGTTAAGTGATTTGCCCAAGATCACAAAGAGCAGCAATGGGATTTGAACCCTGGCTTCAGCCCACTACTCAAACCATTAGGCTATTAGACATCCCTGGTCTCAGATGTTATTCCGAGGATGTCTATGTAGAAATCCTCTCAGAAGCCCATATTGGGCATATATATGTTTGTGAAATTATGCCGAAATTTGGACGAGCCTGCTTTTTGTTTTTTTTTAGATATTTTGTCTTGGACATTCCAGATTGCACTTGGATGTCATTTGTAAAATGTGCCTTAAAAGCTTCTTTTTGATTGATGAAGAATGGACCTACAAGTATGTGGTCCTGAAGCTCATGTGTCACATCATCTGTTCTCCTGGTTCTTAAAATAAATCTGCAGCTGTCCAATCCTACAGATGAAATCATTGGTGATTCAGGAATTATACTTCTATTCTATCTAGTAATAATAATATTACAAATGCTTTTGTTGTTTTGAGTATTGATAAATATTTCATAGGGATCATTATTCAGTGATACGGATCACATAAAATTTGAAATGCATAAGATATGTTTACATTTATAAAAAAAGGCCAGCATAATCCATTATCCAAACCATGCATTTGCACAGGGTGGCAGCCATGGAAGGGCTGTATGGTTGATACGGTGAGCCTGCCAGGTCCAGCTGTGGGAAAGTGGGTGACAGGGGATGGGAGGTGGAGAGTTGATAATCAGGCAGGAAAAGGTAAAAAAGGTAAAAAATCAGCACAGTGCTTTGAAGCCCATGTATGTGCACTGCATATCCAATGCAACCCTGCCCCATCCAATGTAACTTCCTATAACTGAGGGGCAGAGACATGTTCGGCATGCAGTTCATGCATGCATGGGCTCTAAAGCTCTGTGATGATTTTTCACTTTTTCGATGGCACTGTGATAGGGTAAGAGGAGAGAAAAAGAATGGGGAGATGGAACAGTGATAGGGGGCTAGGAAGTGATACCGGTGTGAGGATCTAAATAAAATAGAGGTTCCAGCCACTGTTCCCTCTAAGCTGTGCGCGTGTGCACGCGCACACACCTCGCCGAGCGAGCGCACATACTTTACAACAGAGCGCACAAAAATGATGGTTCTGATTCTGATAGAAAACAACACAGACGTCTCAAAATTTAAAAGTTGTGATTGTAATTACTAGATATTTTCCGCTTCATTTAGTAATCATCTATTTTCATTTAATTTGATTAAAATCAATGTGGTGAACATACTGTATTCTGACGTGTAGTCAAATTTTAAAGTATATAACTCCGAGTGTCATTATGTGGCGCACAAAAATTTAACCTTCCTTCAAAAGCTGCACAGCTGATATTTTATGCGCACACAGCCTACAGAAAATTTGAGGGAACATTGGTTCCAGCCCATGTGTATATTTAAAAATTGACTGAGGTTTCTGCCTTTGAGGACATATCCTGACATGGACAGTTGTTACAAGCTTGAGGAATTACAAACCTGAGCACACAGACTGCTAACAACAAACCCCAAGGTGGATTAAAATGAGCAAACTTTTAAAACTGCCAGAAAGTGCTTGACTGACTTAAGTCAGCAACAGGGGGGTTGGCTCATGAATCAGACTGAAGACCTCTGTCATTTGTTGAAATCTCCTGATATTATTTTTCAATCAGGTAAGTCAGTTTTTGGCCAGCTTCTGGCTAAGAATCATCAATGGACTGCTCTTGGCTTTGGGAGAGGAAAACTTGAAAGTTGGGTTTCAACTCTCCTCCAGAGTTCCAAGATTTTGACTCCAATTAAAAAAACATCAAGGATTTATTCTGCTCTAACTCTGGCACAGAGTTCAGGAGAAAAAGATTCTATATTTCCTGACAACCCTGCAACTAAAAAAGGTTGAGCCTTGTAACATCCAGAGACCAAATTCAACTGCCATCCAAACAGTGAGATCTAACCAAAATAAACTAAAGAAAGTCAGATTTCTTTTCTAGCAGGAAAAGGCACCAGGGATTTGGATGGGATTGGGCTTGTATCCAGATTCAAACAGAATTTATAGTACTGTACTTGTGCAACATTCTTAATATCATTCGGTTTCAATTACCAAACTGAATACTTTAATGGGGTTAAATAAAACTGCCTTGCTTTCTGCTGTCAAACAGCAGTGAAAACTTTTAATGTGCATATTCTACCATTCTACCGTAATTGCTGATTTATTTTGGAAGATATTGTTATTTAATGATTCTATTTCTGTCTTTAGTTTGCTTTAGTAAATATTTGCATTGTTCTTTTCTTTGTAAGCTGTTTCTTGTTCATCAGAGTAAAAGGAAAGGTTTGGCTCAAGTATATTTTTTATCTGCTTTTATTGTGAACACAGTACATTACAACACAGGACTCAGCATTTTATTTTTTTTATACTGTGCTCTTTAGAATCAGTGGGAATTGAACCCCTGGCCTGAGGTAACCTGTCCCAACCACTGAGCTACTCCTCCCTATCAGTACCCATTATTTCATTTAGACATATCCAGTCTTACTACATCTGATACAAGTTGTTTGAACCCTGTAAATTTTCCAGGGACTAGAGCGCATATCTAAGTATAAAAAATCTCCAGCCTCCTGAGAGACCATGTGATGTCACCAACCAAGATGGCTACATTTGCTTGAGCTCCATGGAGCCCGATACAATGTTAACCCCAAGTTGCAGGACGGCGTCTGTGTCACAGTTGCTTTTGATTTTTGTATTGTGGAGAAAACACTTGAAACAGGGATTATTCCCAAAATGTGCACGTCGTATGAAGGATTTGTAACAGGCAATGGTGTGGAATTAACAACGGATTTGGGATATTTTCAGATAAGTGACGTTCTTTAACACTTAATTTTAAGGTGGAAAACCTTAACGATAAAAAGTAGCTTGTCGTCAGGAGTGGGTTGGATTTTCAATTCTTACTCTCCCTCGGCATGCTTCGACAAAAACACATTAAAAAGGAAGAAAAAGAAAAATGAAAAATATTTTGGGGGGTTTTATAGTGAATTCTGCAATTTGGGTTTGAGTTAATAATTTGGTCTTTTATGTGGCATTGTTATGGGGAATGTTGTGGGGTGCTGGGTGTGGAGTGGGATTGAAGTGCAGGGTGGGGGGATGAGGAAGGCTGCAAGGGGTGTGAGCAAATGGGGGCAGGGTCGTGGTATTGGATGGGCTATTAGGTGGCCTAGGTAGTGGATGCGCTTGGTCTGTTGGAGAAGTCTTGTGTTGGAGGTGCACAGGATGAGGGGGGAGGAGGAGGGGTTGGGGAGTTTGGGGTGTATGGTATGCTTTGGGTATGTATGGTACCTGGGGTGTTTAGAGAGATAGAGTAGTTGAGGAAGGATGGGGGTAAGAGGGATGGGGAAAGACTTGAGTTTTGTCATTCTGAATGTTAAGGGGCTGAATTCACCTATGAAAAGGCAGAACATTTATAAGGAGATGAGCAGGTTGGCTGCATCCATGCACATGGTACAGGAAACACACCTTCTTAAGGAGCATGAGCGGCGGATCTTCTGTAGCAAGTATAGGACCATGCTGTTTGCATCCAATAGATTGCAAAGAAAGAAAGGGGGGATGGGGATTTTTTTCTCAGCTGACTTAAAGTTGGAGCTGTGAGATGTAATTCTTGACAAAGGAGGTAGGTTTCTGCTAGCTAGAGTTGAGGTGGGTGAGGTATGGTTTGTTGTGGTCAATATCTATGCTCCCAATAGTCCAAAAGGATACTTATTTGCTAACTGTGGGGGGCTGATCCAGGGGATGGGCAAGGAGATCTTGGTTTTGGGGGGAGACTTCAATGTGGTGTGGGACATGGGCAAAGATATTACAGAGTGGGGACAGGTTGTAGGGGGGATAGAGAGAGATTTTGTAGGTTTGCCAGTGACCTGGATACACTGTATGCCTGGTGTATGCTGCACCTTCAGTATGTTTTTTTCTCGGTGGTGCATGGCATGAATTCTTGGATTGATATGATCTGGGAGGGGGTGGAGAGCAAGGCACTAATCCTGGGAGCAGACATTGACTCCATCAAGTGGTGAGACCATGCCCCAGTGTTAGAGGTCTAGTTTTAGAAGGCCTTTACACAGGTAACTTCCCTAGAGAGGGTATGCACTGGCCCACCAGGGGAGGTGAAGAAGGACAAAAAGAAGGGATAAGGGGCAGGAAACTGTTGGGTTTCTTTTTTGGGAGGGGGAGGGGAGAAAAGGGGTAAGCAGTGAAAAAGAAAGAAGGGAGAATCTCAAACACAGGGGTGGGGGGAAGGGTGATGGGAAAATGCTGGACTATGGGGGGGGGGGGGTGAAGAGCAGGGGAAGAGAGAAGGAAGATGCTGGGCATGGTGAAACCATGTGGGAGAGGCCATGGAGGGTTGGCAAGGAGATAAGTGAGAGGAAGATGGTCTAAATGTGATAATGGACATTGGGTGAAAGACAGAAAGGAACAAGAGGCTAGGGAAGGAGTGAGACAGAAGAAATGGACGTACAAACTGCATAAATGCTGCTGAGAGGGATATCCAGCAGCACTAATCCAGTCAGTGCTGCTGAATATAGTATAAATTCCCTAGCGTTATCCAGATTGTGCTGGGGTTTTCCGGGGGTGGCACTACTGACTACCCAGTCAGTGGCAATTTTAAGCCACAAACCAGATACTCAAATTGCATAAAGTTAGGACCTAACTTTAGTTGGTTTTGCAAATTCAGTTAGCTGACTGGCTTGCTGGTTAGCTGACTGAATATTGCCGCTGACTGGATTGCGAAACTAGAATCTGGGCAAACTGGATATTCCTCAGCGGGTGCCAGATATGCACCAGCTCTGAATATCCAGTTTTAATTTAAAGCAACGGTGGCCACTACCACTGAATGTGCTCCCCTAAATTTGTAAGGCATGCTAATGGATCAAATATGCTAATGAATGCACATCCCTACGACTTTCTTTATGGACTGCTTTTAACTTCAATTTGTTGCTTATACTAATAAAAGGAATGCTTGTAATTTGGGTGGGTACTGCAAGAATTCTGTCTACATCCTTCTTAGACATCTTACTTAGAAGCTGGCAATGCGGTGTACCCCACTATGACCACTATCGTTTCCAAAATACTAGAAGAAAATGTGAATTGTAGGAAGTACGCATGGTTTCCTCATTTTAGCAGATCTTCACTCACACAGCCACGTCACAGTCACATGGGTGTGTCACAGTGATAGCAAATTATTTACTGACTATAAAACATATAGCAGAAGGGCAGTTGCCTTCGCAGTTATATATAAAAAAAATAAGTTCAGCGTGATAATCTCACAGCACTGTAGTTATTGCACAGGAAGGGAACATGACAGTCAATTTCACAGAAAAATATGTTTCTACAAACAGAAACAGTGTGATATCCCTTGGAGGGGCGCAGACAAAGAATGTGCAATGCGATCAGTTACTTTCGCTTCAAATTTTAAGGTCTGAAACATTAATAAACTGTAATAGGCATTTTGTTTCCTGTTCAAAAAATAAATATTAAATATAAAACACCAATTGATTAGGCAAGGGGGTACAGAAGCTACTGAGAGTGCTGCCGTTATTACTACTATATTGTTTTCTCCACACATTTAGAAGAAATTGGTCAATAAAAATAAATCACAAGGACGAAAGTAAAATAATAAAATGCAGGATTGAAAGCCAGGTTACTATGGTGACTGTAGAAATTAAGGCAGCTTTTCCTCTACAGACACAAACTACAACATTTGATGTTATTCTCTCAGGGCACATAAGTATCTGATTAAATACTGCAAGTATACAACCAAACTTTTAGCAGGAGGTACAACGTCTAGGTAAATTCAGTAGTTATACACGTCGATGATATTGTTCACTCTCCTAGGAGCAAGGTGATTTGCAAGCAAGGCCTTTGAAACCACACAGCAGGGATTCTAACTCTGAAATCACTGATGCAAAGAAAGGTGTGGGGGCATATTCCGTGGTAGCAGATGGGCAAAATAAAGTGCCTAGTCATCACCACCACTTTAATTTAAACCAGATATGCAGCGGCGGAACATATTCGGTTTCCGCCACTGAATATCTGGGCTGCTTGGACACTGATCCCGCTATCCAGTTAGTGGCAAAATTCAGTTGCTAACAGAATAGGGCTAAGTGGTTAAAGTGAGGGCAGCCATTCATCTGTCTGAACTTTAACTGCTGAAACTACCTGGTTAGTTGATGAATTTTGTGCGACCACGTTTTAGCCAGTAAGCAGATTAGCAGGCTAAAATGTTTTGACTCCTCCCCCCCCATTGGGTCCATAGTATATATTACTGGTTATTCTTAAGACTGGTGGCAGTGGGAGTGCAGAGAGTATAAAAGCCATTAAAGAAAGTCAGCCCACAAAAATGCTGAGAGTTGTAGTCCCCTGGGAGACCTGAACTGACAGGAAAAGAGCTCACAAATTGGCAAGCAGTCTGGGAGATATATTAAGAAAGCAGCAAGGCCTCAGAGTGAAGGTAAACCTAATTAAACACTTAGGGCCAATAAAGATGCTACCGGTGAAGGGGAAAAATAGCCAGACTGTCTTCAGAGTGGGAAGGCAGAGAGGGAGAGAGAAGTGAGTAAGGAGAGCAGCAAAAATCACAAGAAGGTTCTAGGAGGCAAAAAAATCAGATGGAAAATGCTGGCTTAGTTTCTAGACTGAGTTAAATACCTGAATGCTGTTAATTAATTAACGTGAAGGGTTTTGGGGTAGGGATATGTAGAGGTCCCTTAGGTTTATGGTTTATTAACATTTTTTATATGTCAATTTTTAAACAAAGTGGTTTACAAAGCCAAATTAAAATGCAAAAGGACAGATTAAAACAAAACAAAGAAGAATGACAAGAGAAAGAAAAGGGAATTCCATTTATAGACAGTAAAGTAAGGAAAACAGAAACTAACGTCCAGGAATGGCATTGCCACCAGAACATAGTCAAAATGGTAATACCAAAGGAACGATGGAAAAGCAAAAGTTTTTAATTCAGATCTGAAAGTTTTATAGGATGTTGCAAGGCGAAGATGTGAAGGAAGATTGCTCCAGAGGGTAGGGAGAATGAAAAAGGATGTTGAATGCCTTATACAGTAGATTCATACTGTGCTTTAGCTGATGAAGGGACGAATGGCCGGTTGCCATAGACTGATCAAAGCATGCAGGATGGTGCATATAAAGTATTGAGAGATGACAGCCTGATTCTGGAGTGCTTTAAAAGTAAGTGCAAGCATCCTGAATTGAATTCAGGCTGAAAACAGAAGTGGTCATATTCGCGGGTATTGGAAAGAAGATGGACAGTTAGGTTCTGAATTGACTGAAGGCACTTTAATTGATAAAAAGGTTCAGAGAAGAGCCACCAAAATGGTAAAGGGGATGGAAGGATACTCCTATGAAGAAAGGCTAAAAAGGTTGGGGCTCTTTAACCTGGAAAAGAGACGGCTGAGGGGAAATATGATAGAAGTCTATAAATTAATGAACGGAGTGGAACGGGTAAATGTAGATCGATTGTTTACCTTATCAGAATATAGAAAGACTAGGGGACATGCAATGAAGCTACAGGGTAAACTATTTAAGACTAATAAAAGAAAATATTTTTTCACTCAACGTGTAATCAAACTCTGGAATTTGTTACCAGAGGATGTGGTAAAGGCTGTTAGTGTAGCTGGGTTTAAAAAAGGTTTGGACAAGTTCCTGGAGGAAAGGTCCATAAACCATTATTAAGAAGGGACCCAGGATATCAATGCTTGAACCAATACAAGCATTGTGGAATCTGTGTCTCTTGGGGAAACTGCTAGGTACGTATGACCTAGATTGGCCACTGTTGGAAACAGAATACTGGGCTTGATGGACCTTGGTCTGACCCAGTATGGCATATCTTATGTTCTTATGTTCTTATCAGGCAGACCAGAATAGACAGCATTGAAATAGTCCAACCGAGATATTGCAAGACTCGGAATCACTGTAGCTTGGGTAGGGAGGTCAAGATATGGGTGAATTGCATGATCACACCTAGGGGTATGTTTACTAAAACCCCGTTAGGTGCGCGCCGCGTTAGTGTGCGGGATGCCATAAAAGGAGTGGGTGTTTCAGTCTGAAAAAAGCAAACCGGGATTAATCATGTGCTAATGTGTGCTGTGTGCTCATGTGCGCCGCGCACATTAGCGCATGAGAAACGCGCGCGGGAAGCATAAGCAGGCGCACTGATGCACAAGCACAGGAACAGAGCCACAGTACAATGGTTAAGACACTGAACAATGGTGCAGGGATCATGGTTTCAATTCTCCACTGTGTCCAATGAATAAGGCTGGGTGAGGTACTACCTGTTATGTGTAATATTGCATTCTGAGGCTTTTTAATTTTATTTTAATTACTGCTGCTAGCAAACACACTCTCAAAGCACTGTAACATAAGGTGCTGCATAAGGCACCCCATAAGGTACCCGAGAGGGCACATTTTAAAGTGCACTGTCCGCCACGGCACCCTACAATGTTGCTTAAAGGGTGGTCTATAGGGTGCCATATAGGGTGCCCAATCAGGCATGGTAAGGTTGCTCTGATGGCAGCACTGCACATGTTAACGTGTGGTAAGCTGAATTAGGTGTGCTGACATACAAACAGCAACAGCAGTGTAGCACAATGGTTAAGACACTGACAGATGGTGCAGGGGTCATGGGTTCAATTTCCCACTGTGCCCAATGAATAAGGCTGGCTGAGGCACTACCATTTATGTGTAATATTGCATTATGAGGCTTTTTAATTTTATTTATTTACTCTTACTAGCAAACGCACTCTCAAAGCACTGTAACATAAGGTGCTGCATAAGGCACCCCATAAGGTACCCCAGAGGGCACATTTTAAAGTGCACTGTCCGCCACGGCACCCTACAATGTTGCATAAAGGGTGGCATATAGGGCGCCATATAGAGTGCCCTATGAGGCACAGCAAGGTCATAGCACTGTTTTTGATGGCAGCACTATGCATTTAAACGCATGAAAATCATAAGTAGGTGTGCTAAAAGGCAAAGAGGAACAGCAGTGTAGCACAATGGTTAAGGCACTGACTGATGATAAAGGGGTCATGAGTTCCATCCCCAGTGTGCCCAATATGTAAGGCTAGCTGAGGCATCAGCTTTGACATGTAAGTATTGTTTCCTGAGGCATTTTATTTGTATTTTAATTATTGCTGCCAGCAAACACACCCTCACGTGCCGTAACCTAAGGTGCCGCATAAGGCACCCTATAAGGCACTCCATAGGGAACATTATAAAGTGCAATGTCCGCCATGGCACCCTATAATGTCCCCTATAGGGCACTCTATAAGGCGCTCCATAGGACACCTTATAAGGCACCTTATACGGACTGGCACCCTATCAATCGCTCCATAGCATACTGTATAGTGCACCTTATATGGACGGTAACCATAAGGTGCCCTATAGGGCGCCCTTTAAAGCGCCCTCTGAGGCACCTTATGGGTACAGTACACTGAGGGTGTTATTGCTTGCAGCACTAATGTACTTTAAAAATAGATAATGCTTTGGACAGCCCTATCAAATAACCCCACTGTGGGTTTGAACCCATGACCTCTGGCTCCACTGATAGTGAAGTAACCAGTGGGCTACAACTCTATAGCTGCTAGCAAACCCCTGACTGGCTGCATAAGGACTGCAAGTCACCACACAAACAGTCTGCTGTGGTCACCAGGATAGGGTTAACCCACCCATACCCATGATGCACTGCACATGCAAATCAGCAGTCTACAGATGATCACAAGATGGGGTATGCACCCCCACAGCACCTCGGCCTGGTAGGGGGAACTGACCGTGTGTGGTACTTGTGATAAGGAAGCTTATCATAGCTCAGGAAGGAGCTATAGTAAAGGTGAAGTGACTCTGAACAAGCAACCTGTCAGTTCTGGTAGAAATAAGAAAACAGAATTTTCCCATAAAAGACTACCAGTCCCAGAATGCACCAGGTTTCCAACAGCCATTAGAGGAGCTGAAGTGGGGAAACGTGTGTTCAATCAGGAGGGCTATGAGGTAATCCCCAAGCACTCATCTCAAAGGGCAGGGCCTGATTCAGCACAGCTGTGCTGTGCTAGGGTGGAGCACTCATCTAAGCAGAATAAAGGTAGAGTTTATTCTACAGAGAATCATCCTCAGTTTCATCTGGGAGATCCTCAGTGTTTTGATCAGCTTCGATATCCTCATCTTGGACAGCTTCATCATCTGGAGGATCATCAGAAGCAGAAGCCAGAGCGGACGGACAGAGAGGGCAAGAAACCCTTTGGAAGAAAGAAGAGAAAAGCTTTTGGGAGGTCTAAAGGAGTCCAGAGCAGTACGTATACTGGAAGGCATTCCAAAGGCAAGCTTACACCATTGGACTGGGGAAAGCCAGAGGAATGGTGCTGCAGAACTAGGAATCTCCAGACGGTACCTGTGAGGGAGACGGCTGCACGTGGAAGGGACCCTAGGACCCGTGCCAGAAGGTATGTGAAGAGAGATCCAGTGTCCAGGGATCTGGATTGGAAGGCTGGACATAAGAACTGGACTACATACTGGCCAGGCTATTTAGAGAGGAACTCTAACAGCAATGGAAGCTCAGGTGTGAACACTGATCTATGCCCTAGCTATACCCTTGAAAGACAGCAGGGAAACAAGTATTCTCCTGAAAGTGCTCCATTGAGAAATTCCTCTGTGCCAATCCATGATTTTGAACCCATGATTGTTGAAGAAGGGGGAGAGGTGGTAGACACAGGCTGTGAATACATGGATTGCTCTCTGTCTAAACTCCTTTGGTAATTTACTGTTACAAAGTACAACAACCATCACAAAGAAATACAAACTTGTTCTTTAAATGTACTCAGAAAAGCTCCTGAGTAGGATTTGAGCCAGGCAGTAGAAAGTAAGCCAGCTAAGGGGTTTCAGCTGGGTAACTGCTAGCAATTGAGCCTTACCTAATTGCTTGTGAGCTCTGAGGGAATCACTTCTGAGTCTATGTGTGAAGATATAAGAAGTTAACCTGAAAAGAATAGTTTTCCCTACTTTGGGGGTTTTGTTTGTTGATTGAGGCACTGCTAAGAAAATATTAGCTAAAGCCTACAGAAAAGACCATTCTGTTACCATCCTGGTCTTTATTCTTTTGCTTTGATTGCCTGACAAGTTCAGCTGTTTTCCTGATTTTGTTTTTCTAAGTTTAACACTGAAAGCAAGTATCCTGTTTTATGTGCTACCAAGCATATCTGTGTTGGGAGAAATAACCCCATAAATAAATATCTTATTGGCTTTACACTCAAGCACAACTAATTATTGTGAGCGGCTGTGTCTGGTGTGAATGAACTGCATTTCCCACAATCCCATGCAAATCATATTGATATATGCCTTTGCCAAGACTGTGAACATTCTCACCCAGGCATCCTTCTGACAAATGGCGTAGTTTTTCGGATTGCTTTTGCGCAAAGGGATTTACTTGCTAAGGATTACAACTGAAGTCTGAAGGAAAAGACAGTTCAAGTTTAAAGTGGGAAAAAAAAAGATTTTCCCTCAACTGCACTTTGGAGGAGAGGTGGCTGTTCCAGGAGGAAAAGACCCTGTGCAGAGCTGGATTCATCACTGGCATAAGGTAACAAGTACCTGGGCATGTCTAGTGGTGGATGGGAGTAAGGCACAGGGGTAATTGAAAAAAAGAAAAGTAGAAAAAACACCTGTTTGGAAGGTGGTGCACTGTGGGGTTTTTTTTTATGTGTTTTCTTACAGGGATCAAGATGGATCCAAGGGAGATGGCTAGCTGGATGGCAGCCCAGTTTAGCAGGCAACAGGAGCTAGCACAGCAGGCTCAGGACACTGCTATGAAAGCCTTAATGGACCAGCAGAAGCCAGTGCTTGATCTGGTGCAAGCCCTAGTTAAGCTGCAGAACCAAAGTGGACCAGATGCAAGACCAGCAGTAAATACTGGTACACCACATGTGGACAGTGTGGGACTCAATCAGGGAATTGGGGCATTTAGTTTTGGGAAGCTAACTCCAGATGATAATGTTGATGATTTTCTAGAGTCTTTTGAAAGAGTGGCACCAGCATTAGCATGGCCAGAGACCCAGTGGGCAGTAAGGCTGGCAGCCTCATTAACTGGAGAGGCGCTTGCAGCTTATAGAGCAATGCCAGCAGCCCAGGCTTTGAATTATAAGGATATAAAGGCTGCTATTAGAGATCGCCTAGGGTTGTCTATTTCAGAGTATAGGCGAATGTTTAGAGCTACTACATTGAGAGTGGGTGAAACACCCAGGGCTCTGAGTCAGAGAATCAGAGGATTAGCTGTAAAATGGTTGGAGCCTGAGCAAAAGACGGTAGAAATGTTATTAGACATTATTATGCTTGAACAATTTATGTCTGCCGTGCCTAAAGATTTGCACACTTTCCTTATACAGCAAAATTGCCAAAATCTTGGAGAGGCAACCATGCTGGCAGAGAGATTCTTGGAAGCCACGCAGGCTTGCCATAGAATGGGTGACCCTCTGAATATTGGTGTTGAGGCAAGCTGTGCTGTATCAGAAAAGAAAATAATTAAAAATGTTTCTGAAAATAAATGTACTGTGCCAAACCAGATGACACAGTGGAGTAGAAAGAAATGTTTCAAGTGTGGAAAATGGGGACATTTAGAAAAGGGATGCCAGACACACACTAGCTTAATGGGTGTAGATTTAAAACAGCCCAAAGAAGGATTTCTTTTGATGGTTGATGTGCAAGGAATTACCACAAATGCTTTGTTAGACTCTGGGGCAGACCAGAGTATGATGTCAAAAAGGCTTAGGAAGAGAATAGAGGCCCAAGAAGGATTTGTGCCTAGAACCCCTGAAAGCCAAGTTCACATCAGATGCATTCATGGTGCTGCAACATCATATCCCACCTATAGGCTAAAGGTTAAGTGCCTGGGGAAACAAGAAGAAGTCCTGTTAGCAGTGGTGCCTAGGCTACCCTTTGATTTGGTTCTAGGAAGAGACTGGCCAAGATTTAAACAGGGTCTAGTGGAAGGACTATGAAAGAAGGAGGGAGAAGGATTAATGGTAATAGCTCCCGGGCCTTTATTTGGAAGTCCTCAGACCCCAGCTAAAAAGATGGTTAAGCGTCCAGAAGACCAAACTACCCCAAAGCAGACATTTGTCTTAAAGTACCATAGGGTCACAGAGAAGGCCCAAGCTCCTAAGCGGGCAACCCCTCAAGCTGCCGGGTTTGACCTGTGCAGCATAGAAAATGTGACTGTACCTAGCCAAGGGAGAGCCTTGGTTGACACCGGTCTCCAAGTGGAAATACCTATTGGATGCTATGGGAGAGTAGCCCCAAGGTCTGGATTAGTCCTTAAATATTTCATCGATGTGGGTGCGGGAGTAATTGATCCCGATTACAGGGGCAATATTAAAGTTCTGTTGTTTAATTTTGGACAGAATGATTATCACGTGAAGACAGGAGACAGAATTGCCCAATTGATCTGTGAGAGACTGGGTTTTCCACCTGTGGAGGAGGTCACATCCCTGGAAAATTCTGAGCGTGGAACCAAAGGCTTTGGTTCTACTGACGTCAAAGGGGTTAAAAGCCTAGCTGCCACCTGTGCCCGAGAGAGGGAGGTGAATGAAGAGGAAGATTTGGGACCCCAGGTATCTGATTGTAAAGAAAAATCAGAGCCCCAAATAGGTGAGGACCTGACAGTGGTACAACAGGAAGAAATTAGGAAATTGCTTAAAGAGTTTCCAGATGTGTTGACACCCATACCTGGGGAGACACATTTGGTTGCCCATGAAATAATAACTCCACCTGGGAAATTAATTCGTCAAAGGCCATACCGCTTGCCTGAAGCCAAGAGACAGGAAGTAGTGGCACAAGTCCAGGAGATGTTGGACATGGGAGTAATAGAGGAGTCAAAGAGTCCCTGGAATAGCCCCATAGTCCTGGTGCCGAAGCCTGATGTATCTTTAAGATTTTGTATTGACTTCCGGCAGGTAAACGCAATAACAGTTTTTGATGCATATCCAATGCCACGAATTAAAGAGCTGTTGGACCAGCTGGGACAGGCTCAATACTTAACCACCCTTGATGTGACAAAAGGATATTGGCAAATCCCTCTAACCAGGGAGTCGAAGCCGAAGACTGCGTTCAGCACCCCCGTTGGCCTTTTCCAGTTCAAGAGGATGCCTTTCGGACTGCATGGAGCAGCGGCTACCTGCCAAAGGTTAGTGGATCAGGTACTTTGACCCCACCAAAATTATGCTTTTGCATATATGGATGATGTCATAATCCATAGTAACACCTGGGCGGAGCATCTAAAGAGGATCAGGGCAGTCTTGTGCTCCATGAAGCAAGCGGGAATCACTTTAAACCCGAAGAAGTGTGCCTTTGCAAATAGGGAGGTAAAATACCTGGGCCACCTAGTGGGAAGAGGAAAAATTAAACCTCTAATGAGTAAGGTAGATAGCATCAGGAATTTTCCCCCTCCAACAACAAAGAAACAACTAAGAAGTTTCTTGGGACTTATTGGATACTACCGCAGATTTATACCGCAATTTGCAGAGAAAAGTGCAATTTTCACGGATATGCTGCGGAAGAATTGTCCAAACCAGCTAAAGTGGACACCTGAAGCTGAAAAAGCATTTTCAGTCCTAAAAGGAAAATTGTGTACAGGACCGGTACTGAAAGGGGTGGACTTCAGGAAACCCTTTCTGGTTCAAACCGATGCATCGGATGTAGGGCTAGGAGCGGTTCTATCCCAGTGTCATGAAGGGGAAGAGCATCCTGTGATGTACCTGAGCAGGAAGTTGTCACCGGCTGAACAAAAGTATTCCACAATAGAAAAAGAATGTTTAGCTATAAAGTGGTCAGTGGAGGCGTTAAGGCTTTACCTTACAGGGAGAAAGTTCCAGTTGGTCACAGACCATGCCCCACTTAAGTGGTTGCAGCAAATGAAGAACCACAATGCCAGGTTGACACGCTGGTACATGGCCTTACAGGCATTTGATTTTCAAGTCGAACATCGTGCTGGGAAGTTACACAAGAATGCGGATGCCCTTTCCCGTATTACGGACTGTAGAGAAGAAGTTTCAACAGTTACACCAGTCCGTAATAACTTAAGCAGGGGGGTATGTGATAAGGAAGCTTATCATAGCTCAGGAAGGAGCTATAGTAAAGGTGAAGTGACTCTGAACAAGCAATCTGTCAGTTCTGGTAGAAATAAGAAAACAGAATTTTCCCATAAAAGACTACCAGTCCCAGAATGCACCAGGTTTCCAACAGCCATTAGAGGAGCTGAAGTGGGGAAACGTGTGTTCAATTAGGAGGGCTATGAGGTAATCCCCAAGCACTCATCTCAAAGGGCAGGGCCTGATTCAGCACAGCTGCGCTGTGCTAGGGTGGAGCACTCATCTAAGCAGAATAAAGGTAGAGTTTATTCTACAGAGAATCATCCTCAGTTTCATCTGGGAGATCCTCAGTGTCTTGATCAGCATGGATATCCTCATCTTGGACAGCTTCATCATTTGGAGGATCATCAGAAGCAGAAGCCAGAGCGTACGGACAGAGAGGGCAAGAAACCCTTTGGAAGAGAGAAGAGAAAAGCTTTTGGGAGGTCTAAAGGAGTCCAGAGCAGTACGTATACTGGAAGGCATTCCAAAGGCAAGCTTACACCATTGGACTGGGGAAAGCCAGAGGAATGGTGCTGCAGAGCTAGGAATCTCCAGACGGTACCTGTGAGGGAGACGGCTGCACGTGGAAGGGACCCTAGGACCCGTGCCAGAAGGCATGTGAAGAGAGATCCAGTGTCCAGGGATCTGGATTGGAAGGCTGGACATAAGAACTGGACTACATACTGGCCAGGCTATTTAGAGAGGAACTCTAACAGCAATAGAAGCTCAGGTGTGAACACTGATCTATGCCCTAGCTATACCCTTGAAAGACAGCAGGGAAACAAGTATTCTCCTGAAAGTGCTCCATTGAGAAATTCCTCTGTGCCAATCCATGATTCTGAACCCATGATTGTTGAAGAAGGGGGAGAGGTGGTAGATACAGGCTGTGAATACATGGATTGCTCTCTGTCTAAACTCCTTTCGTAATTTACTGTTACAAAGTACAACAACCATCACAAAGAAATACAAACTTGTTCTTTAAATCTACTTAGAAAAGCTCCTGAGTAGGATTTGAGCCAGGCAGTAGAAAGTAAGCCAGCTAAGGGGTTTCAGCTGGGTAACTGCTAGCAATTGAGCCTTATCTAATTGCTTGTGAGCTCTGAGGGAATCACTTCTGAGTCTATGTGTGAAGATATAAGAAGTTAACCTGAAAAGAACAGTTTTTCCCTACTTTGGGGGTTTTGTTTGTTGATTGAGGCACTGCTAAGAAAATATTAGCTAAAGCCTACAGAAAAGACCATTCTCTTACCATCCTGGTCTTTATTCTTTTGCTTTGATTGCCTGACAAGTTCAGCTGTTTTCCTGATTTTGTTTTTCTAAGTTTAACACTGAAAGCAAGTATCATGTTTTATATGCTACCAAGCATATCTGTGTTGGGAGAAATAACCCCATAAATAAATATCTTATTGGCTTTACACTCAAGCACAACTAATTATTGTGAGCGGCTGTGACTGGTGTGAATGGACTGCATTTCCCACAATCCCTTGCAAATCATATTGATATATGCCTTTGCCAAGACTGTGAACATTCTCACCCAGGCATCCATCTGACAAACTGGCACAGAGTAGCTACACATCGTCACATTGTGCAGGTACTGCACTCACCCTGAGGGTGAGGTGGGGCGCCCAGCACCAGGTCCACAGCAGAGATAGGCCATGCTGCAGGTCCCCAGCAGTGCTAATGTGTGAGATAGGTAGTTTCTGCTGACACACCTTGGATATATCTGTATGTCTCAGTCAGGTGTAGCCCCTATGGACCCCTAGGAGGATTATGTATCGCCACTCTCCTCCTCCTCCTCCATGGCCAAACGTGGTAAACAGGGTCTCCCACCAACAGATCCACATTCCACCTCCCTGCAATGGTGGCAGTAGAGGGGACCATCAACCCCAATCCTGCTAGGGAACAGACACCCTACAGGGCAGTCAATGCAGCTCTGTACACATCCATGATGCAATAGCAGACAGACATTAGGCCTGGATATGCTAAGCTGCACCCCACCAATATCTGATATTCTCCTGCAGCAAGCCTTCAGCCGCTGCACCCTGCAAGGTGCTCCATCAGGACCCATACCAGCTGCAGACAGTCTTCTAGCTAGTCCATAGTGCATGTTCCTGGTGGAAATGCATGCACCCAGAACTGGGATGTCAGCATACACACCAAGCAGATAAGTCAGTGACTGGGCCCCAAAAGAAAACCCATAAATAACACATGAGAGAAATACTATATAGCACTATGGGGGTGCCTAGCATTGCTGTGGTCACTGCACAGTCAGGGTGAGAGTGATCTCCCAGCAGGACATGCTATGGCCACCCTGTCTGTGCAGGTGGTGGCCGGGCACTACAACGTCACAGCCAGTGCCCTATGCCCTGTGCAGATGCATCCTGGCCAGGCCACCCTGTCCGGGCTATACCCATGGTACCTTGCTCCTCATTATGCACATTGGCAGGCCAATACTGGCAACAGTGCTGGCAGTGTGGGCTGTGGAGGGTGTTTGCAGCCACCACACACTGGATAGACAGACACACACTCCCACACCTATGCCAGCATTGTGCTACTCTAGAGGAGTTTAGCAGCCCTGGCCACCAGTCCTGGGCACAGTGCAGGCATGGATATGGTACGCAATACTGTTGGGGGTCACACCCGAGGGTGGTAAACACTGTCAGAGACCAGACCTGAAGCACACTCCATAGACAGCAGAAAGGTTGCTATGATGGAGCTCAATCAGCAAACTGTGCTTAACGTAGGAATTGGTATCTGCCAGTAATCATAGCAAACGTTTGATAGCTGTGTACCATATTCCCAGGTGTAGGGTGGCATTGCTAAGGTATGCAAGGGCTAGTATTGGGAGATGCACGCAGGGCCCAATGTCCTGCCTCTCCAGGAGGCATTGGCTAATGGAGCCTGTGGGTGTGGGTGTGGGCTGCTGCTTTACGGCAGAGGTTCCCAACTCCAGTCCTGGTGTGCCAAACACTGTTCGGGTTTTCATGCTGTCCCTCATGAATATGTATGAGATACATCCGCATACCATGGGGGTGGTGCATAGATATGCAGCACAGGCATCTTTATTAGAGGCAGCATGGAACCTGAATGGTGTTTGGCCCTCCAGGACTGCATTTGCAAGACTCTGCTCTAGGTAATGTGCCTGATTATGGAGTCTTTGCTCTGTAGGGTAAAATGTAGGTGTTTTGGGCATGTTTACGTCATCTGCAATAAAGGTTCTGTCTGTATTAGCACGTTGTAGTAGTGGGTAAAATATGGGGACTGGGTTGGCAGGCACCATAGCTGGGACTTGAACCTGTGACCTTCTGCCTCCAAACACACTGGTTGTGTGCACTGCACCACCATGTTGCCAAAGAGACAGTGCATTCTCTGGTGATACCATGGTTGTTTGTCAGACACAGCCTGTCTGTTGCAGTGCATGGCACCCACCTACCCAGGGCTAGGCCATGGTCGGCTCTGGGCAGCTGCCACTGCCCCCCTCCACCACCAGTACCCCTCTGCCATCATGCTGACATGCCCTTCTGCTCGTGGTGCTGGTGGTGTGCAGTCTCAATCCATCCAGTGTGCAGGTAGGCGGCTGCCTATGGTGCGTGTTCTGGGGTAGGGGTGTCTGCATAGGCGTCCCCGCTTCCCCCCAACACCGCCTGCCAATGTTCTGTGCCCTTGGGTGTACCTGCTGGGTACTATCCCCTGTGACACTGTGATAAACACTCTCGTGCCCATGTTGGGCCCTCATCAGTTGTTGTCTGGCTGCTGTTCAGTTTCAGCATTCCTAAGTGCCATCTAGGCATCTGCCTAGTCCGCACTGTGCCCCAGCTGCACCACAGCATGTGCCGCCTGCAGCCCTCTGTATCCCATTTCCCAGCATCTGTCCAGTTGCCCATTCCGATATGCCCGCCCTGCTGTTGTGGAACATGTGTATGCCATAGGAAACCTGTCCAATGGAGAGGGAAACCCTGATCAGTGCTATTTCACTGTGGGATCATTCACCTTGTATGGGGACGGAGCGTAGACCCTTCCAAAATTCATATTTATTTTTTGGGGCTTTCTTGGGAGTGCTTTTTGATGTTTCCCATTACTATCGCTATTGCCCAGCTTGATTATAATTTTTTTAAATTTTGTTGGGGTCCTTTTCAATGTTTATTTGTACTTTTTTACCGTGCACATGTATCACACTTATCACTTTTTTTAGGTTTCCCTGGTTTTGCTGTACATTGCTGACAGAAATGGTTTCTCTTCCCTTTAAATCGGCTCTAACGCGAGGTTTTCACTCGTGGTATTTTTTGCCTCGGATTTCAGCCTCGCTAATGTGCGGGGAGCCTCTCCCCTCCCACTCTCCACCCATTGACCCCTTCTCTCCGCCCCTGGGGAGCCTTCCTCCGCCCTCCGGGAGCCTTTCCCCGCTTTCATCGCACATTAGCACGCCGTGCACATGAGCGCCGCGCACATGAGCGTGCATATTTGTGCCCCGTACGCGACATTAGCGCACAGTAGCGCACATTAGCGCAGTTTAGTAAACATACCGTCCTGTCTTGACGGACTGGAAAGGGGGGCTGTTACTTCTGGAGAGAAATCTGAAATTGTGAGTATATACTTCTGGGAATTTTTCTGAAAGGAATTGTTTTTCTTTTAAAGCTAATTAATCTGTGAACCCACTATTTTTTTTTGTTAAATCAGTCAGGGCCTAGTAGCAACAGTTTAAGATTCAATTTAACAACACAGAAGAGAACTTTCTGGTTACCTTTCATACCCAGTAGACAGCTGTAGTTTAAATTTCATAGTCACTCAGGGCCTAGCATCAGCAAAGTACTTTTTAGTTTCAAATTAAAACACAGAAGAGAGCTTTCTGGTTAAATTTAGAATCCAGCAGAGAGCTTGTAGTTTAAATTTCATAATAGGTTAGAGCCTAGTAGCAGCAAAGAGCTATAATTTAAATCAAATCAGAATATAGTTTTCCTCAGCAGCACAGGACAAGGTACTGTGTAGCAGCCCTTTTTTAATAAGTGTTATATCCCTCCCTCCCTCCCCACACCCACCCTCCCCTGGGAAAATCACAGCTTTATAGGTACTTGCACAACTTAAAAGACAGGAGGTGCTCTCAGGTGAAGCTCATTACCCAAATCAGTCATACACCAAGGACCTGAGATTAATTAAGCTTCAGGTGAACAAGGTATATTAAACTTCTTAGGTACAGTTTTAGTGGTATAAATATCCATTGCACCCTTTAGTACATATAGAACTTAAAGATCTAAACACAAACTTAAAACTAAGATGCAGACAGCAGTCCAGCAGCGGGATGTGGGCTTTCCAGTCTTTTGCATTGAGTGTCACATGTATGATTTTCTCCCAGCTGGTGAGAGGTCTTACGTGTGCACTAGGTGCAAGGAGCTCTCTGCTCTCAGGGAACAAGTCCGTTCTCTAGAGGCTAGAGTAGCAGACTTGGAAAACATAAGACAGACAGAGAGGTACATAGACGAGACCTACAGGGATATAGTCCTGAAGTCCCACCTCCAGTCTGGCAGCATCCCTGTTGCCATGGAGGAGAGAGGTCACGTGACAGGAGAGCATCACCCTGGTGTGGCAGGAAGTGATCCTGTAACTAGGACCTGTCCTCCAGGTGATGTAAACCCCTCTCGCACCGAGGAGGTTTCTCCAGGGCCAAGTGCCCATGCGGGAAGGGTTAGGACAGCAGTTATAGTTGGTGATTCGATCATTAGGCATGTAGATAGCTGGGTGGCTGGTGGACGTGAGGATCGCCTGGTAACATGCCTGCCTGGTGCGAAGGTAGCGGACCTCACACGCCACCTAGATAAGGTCTTAGATAGTGCTGGGGAGGAGTCTGCTGTCTTGGTACATGTTGGTACCAATGACATAGGAAAATGTGGTAGGGAGGTTCTGGAAGCTAAATTTAGGCTTTTAGGTAGGAAGTTGAAATCCAGAACTTCCAGGGTAGCGTTCTCCGAAATGCTTCCCATTCCACGTGCAGGACCCAATAGGCAGGCAGAGCTCCGGAGTCTCAATGCGTGGATGAGACAATGGTGCAGAGATGAGGGGTTCGGATTTGTTAGGAACTGGGGAACATTCTGGGGAAAGGAGGGGCTCTTCCGAAGGGATGGGCTTCACCTTAACCGGGATGGAACCAGGCTGCTGGCATTAACCTTTAAAAAGGAGATAGAGCAGCTTTTAAACTAGATAATAGGGGAAAGCCGACAGTCGCCCAAGAGCGCATGGTTCGGAAGAATGTATCCTTGAAGGATACTACAAAAAGCAGAGAGGTTCCAAAAAAGAGTAAAGTAGCCCAAATGCCCTCGAGTATGGAGAAGACAGAACTTAAAGATCCCAAATTACCCATGTCTACCAATAGCCAAATTAATATGAATAAAATACAGTCTCTAAAATGCTTGTATGGAAATGCTAGAAGTCTACAAAACAAGATGGGAGAGTTAGAATATATAGCACTAAACGAGAGGTTAGATATGATTGGAATATCAGAGACATGGTGGAAGGAGGACAACCAGTGGGACACTGTGATACCTGGGTACAAACTATATCGAAATGATAGAGCTGATCAAATTGGTGGAGGGGTTGCGCTCTATGTTAGAGAGGGCATTGAGTCAGAAAGGATTAAAGTTTTGCAAGAAACAAAATTTGCTGTAGAATCTCTATGGATTGAAATTCCATGTAAAAAGGGGAAGGCGATGGCAGTGGGGGTGTACTATCGTCCGCCTGGCCAGAATGAACAAATGGATGATGAAATGCTCAAAGAAATCAAGGAAGCTAGCAAAAGTTACAGTGCAGTAATAATAATGGGTGATTTCAATTACCCCGGCATCGACTGGGTCAGTGTCACAACAGGACATGCTAGGGAGATAAAGTTCCTAGATGAAATAAATGACTGCTTCTTGGAGCAGCTGGTTCATGAACCGACCAGAGGGGAAGCAATATTAGACCTAGTCCTTAGTGGAACACCAGATGTAGTGCAAGAGATAAGGGTGTTGGGGCCACTTGGCAATAGTGATCATAGCATGATCGCCTTTGATTTAATTAGTGGAGGAGGGATAGTAAGGAAATCCACAGTACTACCCCTTAACTTTCGAAAGGGAGACTATGATAGAATGAGGAAAACAGTTAAGAAAAAACTAAAAGGAGCAGTTGCAAAGGTTAAAGATGTACATCAAGCTTGGGTGTTGTTGAAAAATACTATCTTGGAAGCCCAGACCAGCTGTATTCCACGCTTTAAGAAAAGTGGAAGGAAGTCCAAAAAATTGCCAGCATGGTTTAAAGCTGAGGTCAGAGAGGCTGTTGTTGCCAAAAAAGCATCTTTCAAGAAATGGAAAAAAGAGCCAAATGATGAAACCTGGAAACAGCACAAGCACTGGCAAGTCAAATGCAAGGCATTGATAAGGCAGGCAAAGAGAGAATTTGAGAAGAAGCTTGCTGCGGAAGCAAAAACGCGAAATAAAGACCTTTTCAAGTACATTCGTAGCAAAAAACCCGTGAGAGAGTCAGTTGGTCCATTAGATGATAAAGGGGTTAAAGGAGCACTAAGAGGCGACAAGGCGATAGCGGAGAGACTGAATGAATTCTTTGCTTCGGTCTTTACTGAGGAAGATGTAGGGATGTTACCCACGACTGAAGTGGTATTTAAAGGTGTGGAAGAATTGAAGGAAATATCGATACATCGGGAAGATGTCCTACAACTATTAGATAAACTGAAGAGTAGCAAATCACCTGGGCCGGATGGTATACATCCAAGGGTGTTGAAAGAACTGAAATTTGAGATTGCAGACCTGCTATCAGTAATCTGTGAACTATCATTAAAATCATCTCTAATACCTGAGGATTGGAGGATCGCCAATGTAACACCAATTTTTAAAAAGGGTTCGAGGGGTGATCCGGGAAACTACAGACCGGTGAGCCTGACATCAGTACCGGGAAAAATGGTAGAAACCATCATAAAGAATAAAATTACTCAGCATATAGATAGTCATGACCTAATGGGAGACAGCCAACATGGCTTTAGACAAGGAAGATCTTGTCTTACTAATCTGTTATGTTTTTTTGAAGGAGTGAATAAACAGGTGGACAAAGGTGAGTCGGTTGATATTGTGTATCTGGACTTTCAGAAAGCCTTTGACAAGGTCCCTCATGAGAGACTTTTGGCAAAACTAAAGAGTCATGGGATAGGAGGCAGTGTACTACTGTGGATCAGGAACTGGTTAAAAGATAGAAAGCAGAGAGTAGGGCTAAATGGCCAATTTTCCCAATGGAGAAAGGTGAATAGTGGTGTACCCCAGGGATCTGTGCTGGGTCCGCTGCTTTTTGACATATTCATAAATGACCTGGAAAGTGGAATAACGAGTGAGGTTATCAAATTTGCTGATGACACAAAACTATTAAAGTTGTTAAAACCCAGGAGGATTGTGGAAAATTGCAAGAGGATCTTGATAAATTGGAAGACTGGGCATCAAAATGGCAGATGAAATTTAATGTGGAGAAGTGCAAGGTTATGCACCTAGGGAAGAACAACCCAAACTATGGTTACACGATGCAAGGTTCCACATTAGGAACCACCACCCAAGAAAAAGATTTAGGCGTCCTTGTGGATACCATGTTAAAACCCTCGGCCCAGTGTGCAGCGGCGGCCAAGAGAGCAAATAGAATGCTAGGTATGATAAGGAAAGGAATGGAAAATAAAACAAAAGATATTATAATGCCTCTTTATCGTTCCATGGTGAGACCGCACCTTGAATATTGTGTGCAATTCTGGTCGCCGTATCTTAAAAAGGATATAGCGATTTTAGAAAAGGTTCAGAGAAGAGCCACCAAAATGGTAAAGGGGATGGAAGGCTACTCCTATGAAGAAAGGCTAAAAAGGTTGGGGCTCTTTAACCTGGAAAAGAGACGGCTGAGGGGAGATATGATAGAAGTCTATAAATTAATGAACGGAGTGGAACGGGTAAACGTAGATCGATTGTTTACCTTATCAGAATATAGAAAGACTAGGGGACATGCAATGAAGCTACAGGGTAAACTATTTAAGACTAATAAAAGAAAATATTTTTTCACTCAACGTGTAATCAAACTCTGGAATTTGTTACCGGAGGATGTAGTAAAGGCTGTTAGTGTAGCTGGGTTTAAAAAAGGTTTGGACAAGTTCCTGTTGGAAAGGTCCATAAACCATTATTAAGAAGGGACCCAGGATATCAATGCTTGAACCAATACAAGCATTGTGGAACCTGTGTCCCTTGGGGAAACTGCTAGGTACGTATGACCTAGATTGGCCACTGTTGGAAACAGAATACTGGGCTTGATGGACCTTGGTCTGACCCAGTATGGCATATCTTATGTTCTTATGTTCTTAGGGTTGCCAGATATCTTTGCTCCAAAATCAGGACATTTTTTTCAAAAAATAACACTTTAAAAAAGAAAACATTTTATTAGGCATCAAACACAATAAAACATTATTTACATGTATTTACTGCTCGATGATATTTGATTTAGCAGATTTTCGTCAGCCAAAATCTTTTGTACATATCACAACAAGATAATTTTATTATCCAATCAATTTCAGTCATCTGTCCATTGCTTCTTGCACACCGAAAATACTCGTTCCACAGTGGCGTTTGATGTAGGAATTGAAAAAATTATGCTAACTAGTGTTTTCAAATCAACAAAATTTTTGATTTCAAATAAAGTGGACCATTTTTTATCAATTGGCAAATTATTAAATTCATCTGAAGATGTCTGTAGCAATAAGTTCAATTTGTTTGTTTCATCAATAAGCAAATAAAAATAACTTCATTTGTATTATAATGTTCATCTTAATCATCTGTCAGGACAAGTCAGGACAAAATGCCAAAATTCAGGACAAAATCAGGACAAGCTTCCAAAAATCAATACAATCCTTATGAAATCAGGACATCTGGCAACTCTAAACATGCCGGAGAGTATTAATGAATTTAATCATGGCACTGATTTGTTAGAAGAAAGAGAGTTTGGTATCTAAAATAATACTCAAATATTTAAAAGAAGAGACAAGCGTGATGGAAAAGCCATTTAGTACAGGACTAATTGTTGTAGAAACAGAAGATCCAGTCAACTAGGACACAGTGATTTTCCAGGGGACTGAATTGTAAACAGTGAACATAAGAACATAGAAGTGCCATACTGGGTCAGACCAAGGTCCATCAAGCCCAGTATCCTGTTTCCAACAGTGGCCAAGCCACATCACAAGTACCTGGCAGTTTCTCAAAAAGGCACACAGGTTCCACAATGCTTGTACTGGGGCAAGTAGTGGATTTCCTGGGTCCTCTTTAATAATGGTTTATGGATCTTTCCTCCAGAACCTGTCCAGATCTTTTATAAACCCACATTAACAGCTTTTATTACCTCCTCCGGTAACGAATTCCAGAGTTTGATTATGCGTTGAGTGAAAAAATATTTTCTCTTATTGATTACACTGTAGCTTCATTGCATGTCCCCTAGTCTTTCTACTTTTCGATGGCGTAAACAATTGATCTACGTTTACCGTTCCACTCCATTCATTAATTTATAGACCTCTATCATATCTCCCCTCAGCCGTCACTTTTCCAAGAACCCTAACCTTTTAAGCCTCTTCTCATATAGATATCCTTCCATCCCATTTAACATTTTGGTGGCTCTTCTCTGTACTTTTCCTCATTCTCTATATCATTTTTAAGATATGGCAACCAGAATTGGACACAAAATTCATGGTGCAGTCGCATCATGGAATGATACAGAGGCATTATAGTATACTTTGGGGCTTGTTTACAAAGCTGCGGTAGCGGTTCACGATTGTTATCGGAGCCGGGACAACATTGATTTCAATGGGGCCGCGGCTCCGATAACGACCGCAAACCGCTACCGCGGCTTTGTAAACAAGCCCCTTTGTCTTATTCTCCATTTCTTTCCTTATGATTACTAGCATTCTAGTTGACTTCTTGGCCATCTCTGTATACTAGGTAGAGGATTTCAAAGTATTACCCATGATGACACCTAAGTCTTTTTCCTGGGAGGTGGTTCCTAATGTGGAACCTTCCATCGTGTAACTATAGTTTGGGTTGTTCTTTCCTAGGTGCATAACTTTGCACTTGTCCACATTAAATTTCATCTGCCATTTGAACGTCCTATCTTCAAATTTATCAAGGTCCTCTTGCAATTTTTCACAATCCTCTTGGGTTTTAACAACTTTGAATAATTTTGTGTCATCTGCAAATTTGATTCCCTTACTAGTTATTCCCATTTCCAGGTCATTTACGAATATGTTAAAAAGCAGCAGACTCAGCACAGATCCCTGGGGTACTCCACTATGCAACTTTCTCCTTCAGGAAAATTGGCCATTTAGCCCTCCTCTTTGCTTTTTATCTTTTAACCATTTCCTGATCCAAAATAGTACACTGCCTCCTATCCCATGACTTTTTAACTTTGCCAAGAGAGACCTTGTCAAAGGCTTTCTGAAAATCCAGATACACTATATCAACTGGCTCACCTTTGTCTAGCTGTTCATTCACACCTTCATAATAATATAATAGATTGATAATACAAGACCTTCCTTGGCTAAAGCCATGATGGCTTTCTGCCATTAAACCATGACTATCTACATGTTGAGTAATTTTATTCTTTATAATGGTTTCTACAATTTGCCTGATACTGACGTCAGGCTCACCGGTCTGTAGTTTTCCGGATCATCCCTTTTAAAAATTGGGTTACATTGCCAATTGGTCAATCTTCAGGTCTCACAGATGATTTTAATGATAGTTCACAGATTACTAATAATAGGTCTGCTGTTGTTGTTGTTAAGTGCCGTCGAGTCGGGGTCGACTCATGGCGACCCTCTGGATAGTTGTCCTAAATTGTGTTCGGTCTTCAGTCAGGCGGCTCATTGTTGACAGACTGGTACCCATAGCTGCTGTTATTGTATTAATCCATCTCATTGCTGGCCTTCCTCTTTTGCGTTGACCTTCTATCTTGCCAAGCATGATGTCTTTCTCTAATGATCTCTCTCTTTGCATGATGTGTCCAAAGTATGAAAGTCGAAGTCTTGTCATCTGAGCTTCCAAAGAAAGCTTAGGTTTGATCTCCTCTAGTACTGACTGGTTTGTTCTTCGGGCAGTCCATGGTATATGCAGTTTCTGCTGCCAGCACCAATAATAGGTCTGCAATCTCATATTTCAGTTCTTTCAACACCCTCAGATGTATACCATCCTGTTCAGGCGATTTGCTACTCTTTACTTTATCAAATAGTTGTAGTACATCTTCCCAGTTTACCGATATTTCTTTCATTTCTTCCAATGCATCACCTTTAAATATCATTTCAGTCATGGGTAACTTCCCTACATCTTTTTCAGTAAAGAACAAAGCAAAGAATTAATTCATTCTCTCTGCTATGGCCTTGCCCTCTCTTAGTGCCCCTTTTACCCCTCTATCATCGGAAGGTCCAGCTGATTCTCTCACAGGCTTTTTGCTACGAATATACGTGAAAATGTTTTTATTATGTGTTTTTGCCTCCACAACAAGCTTTTTTCAAATTCTCTCTTTGTTTGCCTTATCAATGTCTTGCATCTAACTTGCCACTGCTTATGTTGTTTCCAGTTTTCGTCATTTGGCTCTTTTTTCCATTTCCTGAAAGATGCTTTTTTGGGCAATAAAAGCCTCTCTGACTTCACCTTTAAACCATGCTGGCAGTTTTTTGGACTTCCTTCCATTTTTCTTAAGGCTGGAATACAGCTGGTCTGGGCTTCCAAGATAGTATTTTTAAACAAAAGCCATGCTTCATGTAAATCTTTAATCTTTGCAATTGCTCCTTTTAGTTTTTTTCTTAACTATTTTCCTCATTTTATCATAGTCTCCCTTTTGAAAGTTAAAAGATAGTACTGTGGATTTCCTTGCTGTTCTTCCTTCTTAAATCAAACGCGATCATGCTATGTTCACTATTGCCAAATGGCCGCAACAAGCTTATCTCTTGCACCAGATCTTGTGTTCCATTAAGGACTAGGTCCAAAATGGTTTCCGCTCTTGTCAGGTCATGAACCAGCTACTCCAAGAAATTGTTATTTATTTTTTCTTAAAACTTTATCTCCCTAGCATGTTCTGCCGAGACACTGAACCAATTGATAGCAGAGTAATTGAAATCAGACATTATTATTACCGTGTTGTAACTTTTGTTAGCTTCCCTGATTTCTTTGTTCTTTCTGGCCAGGCGGTCGGTAGTACACCCCCACTGCCATCGTCTTCCCCTTTTGACATGGAATTTCAATCCATTGAGATTCTACCATGTATTTTGTTTCCTGCAAATTTTTAATCCTGTATTGCTCAATGTCCTCTGTAACACAGAGTGCAACTCCTCCACCAATTTGATTTCCTCTATCATTGCAATATAATTGGTCCTATGAATTTACTGTACTTTGATCTGTAAGCATTCTGGCAATTTAGCAGAATAGAAGAGGTTGCTCTTTCTTGGTGTTATCATGCTGGGAGGAGACTCCTTTGCAAAAAGAAAATTCAGTCACTATAAAAACCTCGTCCCAAAGGCAGACCACAGTCTTTGACTGGTCTAACTATTGTATCATCAAGATGGATCCATCTGGTTAGGCAGAATGTATAGTGAGATCACTTGGATTGGAGGATGCCCAAGGTTGCTTAGGCCTTGCACCCAACATTCGCTGTGTCCTGATGAGCACCTCCAGCACATTCCCTGTTCAGAAAGAGGAGCCAGCCTTACCAGTGGAGAAGAGAATGAGCAAAGCAATAGAACATCTGGGAGTTGCTGGTCCAAAGGAGAAGATCCAAAGGAACATTCTTGAAACCTGCCAAGGGCTACTCTGGGGCCCTGCATCTAGAGCACTTCATAGAAACACTGAAAAAATATAGTGCAGGAGGAGGTTTCCCCTATCAGGGATAATCATAAAGTAAGAAGAAAGGATTTTTATTGCTTATTGTCTATTGTTCTAATCTCTGCAAGTGACTATTTTTGTTAGTGTTATCACTGACCCCTGATAATTTTTAAGTTAATCTTTTTGTGAGAAAACCAAATTTCTGGACTCTATTATTGAGATAAAAGAAATTAGAGTGAGTGAATGTAGATGCCAAAAGTCTCCCAGTATTTACTAGTCTCATTTCAGGAACACTGATAAACCCCGAAAGTTGAAACTGAAAGGACAGTATTTGCATTTGGAAGTTGTGTCCCTAGTCTGCCATCTAGTGTTGTTTAGCCACCGAAATGGACCAGCAGACTGGCAGGGGTTAGAGACAGAAGAATACTGTGTTTTCTGGGTAGGATTCTGACTAGATGCTGAAGGGAAACATTCACCTGGTGTCTTAAAGTGCTTGGGCAAATAGTCTCTGCTCAAAAATCAAATAAGTAGGCTGAGCTCCCTCACGACAGTGCGATTAATAAACCCTGGTTTGAGGTTGTGCCAGAGAGCTGAATATGGGCTTGAAACATACTTACCAGGGTCTAGGGGAATAGCCTTCTAATTAAATTAATGTAGAGCCCAAAGGGCTATGATATACACACCTAGCCAAGTCAGAGCTGTATTTAAAAGCAGAATGAAGAATCAGTTGTATAGCATAAATCTGGGCTTGTTTCTATGTGGGGGCATACAAGCCAACTGGAAGACTCCTGTAGAAGTTAACTGCAAGTATGCTGCAGAGGTTTGTTTGTGGGCCATCAGTCAATGCAGACTCCTGACAACCCAGACATCCCTGGAGTTTCTTGAGAAGGTATGATGAGAAGTAGATTACCAGGCCTTTATTTCCATGGTAGTGGAAGGTAAAGCAACTTGCCCAAGGAGTGCCAGTGAGAACTGAACTCAGATCTTTTGGGTATTAGGTTGTTGCAATAACCATTAGGCTGCAGAGGTTAACAGTGAGTTTACTGTTTAGGCAATGTAGGATCTAGAAAATTACATAATTTGAGGCATGCCTTTTGGATTAAGTTGTGCAAGTGGCTGTAAATTGTCATAAAGGAACCTATGGTGAAAAATCCTCTTTAAAATATAAATACAACATATAAATAGTATACCAGTATCCTGCTTCTTCATGGTAAAGTAGATTAGTGCTGAGTTTCTGCCCCACAAAGCTGAGCTAGAGGGTCCCATCATGATAGTAGATATATACATAAGGCCACTTTTTAGCAGTGACGGTGCTGCTATATAGATAGTGGTAATGCTGACTATATACAGACTCCTTTCATCGGCAGCGGCTATATGTATAGTGGTGATAGCTACTATATGTGTATGATTAAGTGGTTTAATTTATGACTGCTTTCTTGCATCTCTAAATTAAACCTCTTAGTGACTATCATCACTATACATAAAGCTAGTTATCCTGCCTAACTCTAGATAGTGCCAAGGCAATCAGATGGATTTTTGCTGGCTCTATCTGGGATAGTGTCGTGGAAATCCAGATAATGGACTTACATGTTTAGTGGTGGCAGCTAAATATATACATCTGTTTGAATATCACACCCTCTACTTCTATAGTATAACCTGATTCACTCCCTTTCTAAGGAAAATAGGCCCAGCTTTGACAATAATTAAGCATATGATTTTGTGCCTCATTTTTTTAGCTGTAGCTCTGAAGCTGAACTCTTTCCTGCAAATATAAGCTTTCTTTATCCTTTCACTACTGCTTGATGCTATACATTCCTTCCTAGTCAGCCGACTGATGTGCTCAGAGCTTTTACTAAGGGGTATTTTTTACATAGTAACACAGTAACATAGTATATGATGGTAGATAAAGACCAGCATGTTCCATCCAGTCTGCCCAGCAAGGTGGCAAGAGTAGGTGCACCTGTCACTCCGGGCAGGTCACCCCTCCCCATGCCTTTGTTTAGGGGTGTAACCACCGCTCCATGTAGGTCACCCCTATTTATTGAAATATAAGAGATAGTTATGTTTATTTTGATTTTATCCAATTGCTATAAAGGGATCCACTGTGTCTGTCCCATGCCATTTTGAATTCTGTCACTGTGTTTGCCCCCACCACTTCCATTGGGAGGCATTCCAAGCATCCACCACCCTTTCTGTGAAAAAGTATTTCCTGACATTGCCTTTCAGTTTACCCCCTTGCAGCTTCATGTTATGCCCTCTAGTTTTACAGCTTCCCCGTCTTTGGAAGAGGTTTGTTTGTTCATTAATAGCTATTTAAAGGTCTGAATCATAACTCCCTTGTCCCTCCTCTCCTCTAGAGTATACATATTTAAGTCTTCAAGTCTCTTCTCTTAAGTCTTCTGATGTAGGCTCCAAATCATTTTGATCGCCTTCCTCTGAACTGTTTCCAGCCTTTTTATATCCTTTGCGAGATATGGTCTCCAAAACTGAACACAGTATTCCAAGTGAGGCCTCACCAGTGACTTGTACAGTAGCATTAGTATCTGTACCTTTCTGCTGGTAATTCCTTTTTGTATGCAACTCAGCATCCTTCTGGCTTTTGCCATCACTTGTCACACTGTTTTGCTAACTTGAGATCATCAGAAACAATCACTCAGTGGTCCTGCTCCTTATCCGTGCACACCATTCTCTCACCCTCTAACACATACAATTCTCGTGAATTTCTGCTTCCCAAGTGCATGACACTGCACTTCTTCACATTAAATCTTAACTGCCAAGCATTAGACCATTCTTCCAGCTTTAGTAGATCTTTCCTCATGTTATGCTCTCCCTCAGGGAAGTCTACTCTGTTGCAAATTTTGGTGTCATCTGTAAAAATACAGACTTTTCCATTCAGCTCTTTGGCAATATCACTCACAAATATATTGAACAGTCCGGGTCCCAGGACCAAACCCTGGGGCACACCACTAATCACCTTCCTTTCATCCGAGTGAGTTCCGTTTACCATCACCTTCTGTCATCCGTCAGTCAACCAATTTCTGATCTAGTTCACCATCTTGGGACCCATCCCCAAGCTGTTGAGTTTATTGATAAGCCTCCTATGAGGAACAGTATCAAAGGCTTTGTTGACATCTAGGTAGATCACATCCATCGCATGACCTTGATCTAGTTCTCTGGTCACTCAGTCAAAGAACGCAATCCGATTTGTTTGGCAAGATCATCTTTTGGTAAAACCATGTTGCCTCGGATCATGCAACCTGTTGGTTTTGAGGAAGTCCACTATTCAGTGGAGTGGAGGAGTGGCCTAGTGGTTGGGGCAAGGTACTTCAGGCCAGAAGGTGAGGGGTTCAAATCTCACTAGAGGACTGAAACCTTGGGCCAGAAGGACTGGGGTTTCTAGTCCCACAGTTGCTCCTTGTGGTCTTGGGCAAGCCACTTAACCCTCCATAGCCCATGTTCCCTGTAAAATAGTTATCTCCAAGTTATAATGCCCTGTTCAATGTAATTTCAGTTTGTTCAATGTAAACCACACTGATGCAGAATAGTGTGGTATATAAGAGAATGTAAATAAAACAAAATTCACTCTTTCAGGAGTGCCTCAATTACTTTACCCGTCACCAAGGTAAGGCTTACTGGCCTGTAGTTTATCACTTCTTCCCTATTACCACTTTTGTGGAGAGGTACCACATCAGCCTTTCTCCAGTCCTGTGAAACTTCTCCTGGCTCCAAGAATCTATTAAAAATATCCTTTAAAGGACCTGCAAGAACCTCTCTGAGCTCTTTCAGTATCCTGGGGTGTATCCCATCTGGTCCCATGACTTTGTCCACGTTCAGTTTTGCAAGCTGTTCAAACACATCATCTTCTGTGAATGGTGTAGTATCTACTCCATTCACATTTGTATATTTGTCAATCACAGGTGGTCCTTCTCCAGGATTTTCTCTAGTGAAAACTGAGCAGAAGTATTTGTTTAGCATTTTCGCTTTTCCAATGTCACTTTCTATGAATCCGTTCCCAGCACTTTTAAGTCCTGCAATTCTACCTCTGATTTTCCTCCTCTCCCGAATATACCTGAAAAACGTTTTGCCGCCACACTTCACATCTTTAGCCATCTTTTCTTCTGCCTTGGATTTTGCTATCCTTATTTCTCTTGTTGTCTCTTTTAGTTTGATCTTGTATTCTTTCTGTGTTCCTCTGTTTGCGAGCTTCTGAATTTTGTGTAAGCTGTGTTTTTTGCCTTTATTTGTGTAGCCACTTCTTTAGATAACCAAATAGGTTTCCTTTTCGTCTTCTTTTTGTTTACTTTACTTACATATGTATCTGCGGCACCTTTTATTGCCTCTTTTAGTTTAGCCCATTTGCAATTCCACTTTCCTTATCCCCTCCTACCCTACCAACTTTTCTTTCAGGTACTTGGCCATTTTACTGACGTCAGTGTTTTTGAAGTCTAGGATTTTGAGCTTGCTGTGATTGGGTTCCATCTTGGCTTTTATCTCAAACCACACCATGTGATGATCGCTGCTGTTCACATGGGCACCTACCTGGATATTCGACACCCTATCTCCGTTGTTGAGCACTAAATCCAGCATGGAGCTCTCCCTGGTTGGTTCCATCACCATTTGTTTAAGTGAGGCATCTTGGAAGGCATCCACAATTTTTTTACTTCTTTCCAGATTTGCAGAAGGAACAATTTCTTTCCAGATTTGCAAAAGGAATGATTTCTTTCAGCCTCTGTAGAGCCAGCACTGCCAGGATTGCCCAAGTGAAGATGGAGAAGAAGGAGAAAGTGATGGCTGCTCGAGCTGCATCTGCACCTTCGTTCAGTGGATTGTTCTCTGGCTTTGAGAGCTGCCACTGATTGGCCAGGAAGCAAAAGTCAACAAACCAGAGAAATGACCAAAAAGCAGACACAGTGATGTCAGAGAGTACAGCCCAATATGATCACTTCCCCCTTCATGACTATCTTTGCACTATCAATAAACAATTCGCTATCCATTTCTTTGGTTTGAGATGGAGGCCTGTAGATCACACCAGTATGGATGACAGTGTCATCGTCTCTTTCCAACACAATCCAGAGCGCTTCTTCTATTGCTTCTTCTTATATTGCTTTTGACATACAGGGCTACTCTCCTCCTTTTCTACCCTCTCTCTCTCTTCTAAATAGATTATAGTCAGCTATGGCTATATCCCATTCATGTGACTTGTTAAAGCATGTTTCTGTAATGGCCACAATGTCCAAGTCCTTTTCCACCATTATGACTTCCAGATCAGGAACTTTGTTGGCTAGGCTGCGAGCATTTGTACTCATTGCTTCCAGCATTTGTTGAATGGCTTGCCTGCCTTTTGCATAAATTTTGTTCTACACGCCCCTTCCCGCTTGCCATTGATGTGGTGTTCAAAAGTGTGGATGTTTCCAATGCTGTTTTGCTGTTGCTGGGAGTGACGTACTGAACTTTTCCTTCTCCATCCATCACCCCCTTTCTCTAGTTTAAATGCCTGTCCACATACTGCCTAAATTTTTCACTTAGGGTCCTTTTCCCTGTGGCGGAAAGATGTAGTCCATCAGCTCAGTATAGACTCTTGTTGATCCATATGTTTCCCTAATCACCTATATATCTAAATCCTTCTTGTTTATACGATATAGCATTTCTGCCCCCTTACCATGAACAGTGTGATAATGAGAGCTGTGCTGAGCCAATGGAAACACAGGAAAGTGGTGACTATGTCTTTAAGACAAGAGACAGGCAAGCTTTTCAGAGGGCTAAAGCTACAGCCAAGCAAAAGAAACACGTACTTGCTGAGGCTAAGCCATGCCCAAGCCCCAACGTGAGTGCAGGCTTGGACTTTAATGACAACCACCTGTGCAGAGATAAGGGTGTGGTAGCTAGGAAGCAACTTTTTAAGCCTGCTTCAGTGCAAAGAGAGGGAGGAAGGACGAAGGAAGGAGAAAGGAGCAGCAACAGGAAGGAGGAAGGCAAGCTGAAGGAGCAAGGAGATGGGGGAAGCTTAACTCCACGTGGGAGAAGCAGTTCCAGCAGCAAAAGAAGCAAACCTTGGGTGAAAGATACGTTTGAGCCAGAGACCAGCAAATGTATAGCTAGGGAGGTTGCTGAAGAGGTGGAACAAAGTGCAGTGCAGTGTGTGCAAGAGACAGTACAGAAAACCCAAACTGCCAGAAGGGGGGTGGAAGCTGTTACAAACAGACGTAACCAAGACCCAGCCAAAGGCAGAGACTTAAAGCTGAACACAGGTGAAGCAGTTAACCTTTTGTTCCAGGGAAAGAAGCCCCATGCTCCTGATACAGCCAATGCTTACCAGGGAGAACAGTTCTGGAAAGGACTTTTGAAATTTCTACAGAATAGTAAGTTGGAAAACCTTATTGAAAATCCTGAAAGAGATAAGCAATTTGCAGAACAAGAAGGTATGCAAATTGACACTCTTGAGTCAGATTCAGTGTATGACGAATCACCGATGGATTGTTCTTTATGCATGAGGGAAATTGAAAACTGCTAGAAAGGACTGTAAAAAGAACCTTTTGTAGAGCAATTTTTCCTTAGCCAGGAAAGTGCTAAAAGCTACCTTAAGCTAAAGAGCTTTGGCTAAGAACAGAGTTTGAATTAAAGCAGCATTATTGGTAAAGGATCAGAATTTACCCTTGCTGTTTGAATGATAGGAAGTTGTAACACAGGTGCTGAGATGTGTACTGAAAACAGCTGCCTTGTTTAAAGAAGTATTTCAGTTCTTCAACGTCATGTGTACTTTTGTTCCTGTAAGTTTTTCTGTTTTGGAGAATAATCCTTTTGCCTGCGTTGTTTGAATTTAATGCATGGAAAGAACCCAAAAATAAATTTCTTGTTTTTGCCTTAAACAACCCCCAGTGGTCACACACTACTTTGTATTTAATGAATCCTGTCTGATTTCCTGTTCCATGTAAACCGCGCTGATGCAGAATAGTGCGGTATATAAGAAATTGTAATAAATAAATAAATAAATGAAAAGAACTACAAGTCCCAGGATTCCTTGCTGGAGACAAAAATAGCTTTATTTAAGGACAAATATGTCAGCCCTTTGCCTGTGAGCCATTGGCCCAGGCAGGGGGTCACGACAACAGGTAGAACTTCTGAGAACGCTATAGTGTTAGCAATGGGTTTGAGTTTCTCTCCCAGAGTCTGGTAGTCCCTTTGAACTGCAGAGGCACTGTTTCTAGCCAGGTCATTCGTACCGAAGTGTATGACAATATCAGTTTTGGACTGCTCACTTTCTGCATTATTTATACCAACAATCTGATTTGTATTCCTGCTGGCAGAAGAGCCTAGGAGGCATTTGATTATCCTCTCTCCTTTGAGCTGTGTTCCCATGTTGGTGTCTCTGATGGTGGAAACTCCAAGGAGTAGTAGTTTTCTTTTTTTTTTTTTTAAGTGCCGTCAAGTCAGTGCTGACTCCTGGCAACCCAGCTGCCTCTGGGTTTTCTTGGCAATGTATCACCGGAAGTAGATTGCCAGGCCTTTTCTTCCAAGGGAATGGAGGGTAAAGAAAATAAATATTATGGTAATGAATTATGTTACAGTATGCTAAACTTAAATACCACCTTCCTCAAATAAAATTACCCCACATGGTTCATATCAGGCAAATGCAATAATCAAATAATTCATAAGAAAGCCATTCATCAATAAATAAAAATCCTTAAAAATAAAACCTAAACTATATCAATAAATATAATTTGGAAACCATAGCTTAAACTGACAGGAAGTGAGCTCATAGACACAGGCCATGTGGGGGTAGAGTAAGATAGCAGCAGGGGCTTACAGCAAAGGTAAAGATAAATGTAATTAAGCACCAGGGTCCAATTAAGCAGGCTGTTGGTGAAGGAAAGAAAATCTCAGACTGTCTGCAGAGAGGAAAGAGAAAGAGAGCATGAATCTCCCATAGGGGCTACCCTCTTAGTTTTATGCCTTCAAAAGCAACTTTGCCTGGGGACAACTCAAGCCACAGCAGGTACTCTCTAGCTAGTTCCTGAGGCAACATCAGCGGGGAAGAAGCATGGCTGGTCAATGCCCAATGGCAAAAAGTTAGAAAATATCTACTGGAACAGGTTCAGAATGTCATTACTTGTCACTGCAGTATTACAAAGGTATGCTAAATTTACTTATGCTGCATTGCATAGATCAATTTAACTACATCTCCACTGTCCACAGTTATACTTATGCACTAGCATGCCAAACCAAATTGGTATGTTAACAATTAACAGTTGTAGAAAGGTAATGTCCTGAGCCGCTTTCCCTGCCAATCACTCTTGAAATGTCCATTTTCCAATGTATGACGCCTCCAGTAACCTTCTCCTCTGGACTGGAGAAGCAGCAGAGCTTACCTTGCTCCCACTGCTTTGCTGGTTTTCATGGTGGCTTTTTGGCCTTGTACCTTCAACCACATACAGTACTGCACTAACTGGGCCCACATCTCTGTTAATGATGATTGTGGGCTGTAGGGGACCACACACTGCTGCTGCATTAAAATGGTTGCATTCAATTAAACGTGGCCATTTTTACACTGCAGAGTTCTGCATATAATGAATTGCATAAATATCATGCTAAACAGCAGCTTAACATGGGCATTAAAGGCATCAGGAAATACATAGTGCATTCTGATTCTAATGCACTTTTGTTGATAAGACCCTTAATTAAGTGCTAGAAAATACTGCCTCTTGCAAAATGTATTGCATACGCATATACTTATTCCTTGAGGGCACTATCTAATATTAGTCAATATTAAATCTCATCTGTTACTCATCTAGAATATCTATGAGGAGTCAATAAATTAGATACATTAAGTATATCATAAAAACAGTGAAAATTCTTCTTATGTATTGACTTCCCCTTCTATGTTTGTCTATAGAATCAATGAGTTCTGCAATGTATTTATAATATGGCACAGTACAATATATGTTTCCCTTATTAAGTTTTGTCCAAAGCCTTGGGCGAATGCATTTCAAACACAGAAAATAATAATGGCAATATGCTGATACAAAATCTGAATCAAGAATCCCAGTCAGTTACCTTTAAGATCATTTGCCAGTTTCTTGGCCTCATTCAGGACTCTGAAACTCTTCTGAAGAGAGCTTTTGGCTCCATCTTTTAGTGATCCTTGTGGACCAGTTGCCTATTTAAAAAAAAAAAGAGAAAGTGTTCCTTAGAGATAGGGTGACTATATAGCTCCATGTTCAAAGGACAAACTGAGCAAGGTCCTAGTTTTTCCCATGTCATGCCTAGAGTTGTAGTTCTGATTTCCCTATTGAGTTCACTTAGAAAAGTAGGACTAGTTCTCCACCCATGCAATCAGTTTCAATCAGAACCGGCTCATCGTATCCCATAGCTATAGAGATGTATGATTTAACTTCAGAGCAAATGTTTGATTGTCATGACATAAAATTTAACCGGATGGTCAATGTGTAACCATGTGCACTGGGTAGGATAGCATACGTGTTTTCCATTGCGGCTACAGAATGTTAGAATAGTTTGCCTGACTTTTTAAGAAGTGAATTAAATTTATGTAATTTTTATAAGAAGTTGAAAGCTTAATTTTCTATGGATTTTAATGATGTTGTGTGATTTGTGTTTTATTGTGAAATTCTTTTATTATATTAAGTCTACGTGTGACATTATTTCATTTTGAAAATTTTAGATTTATGCAATTATACTATAATTCCAAAAACACATCCTTGTACAAAAAAGAACAAACTACAAGCACAATAACAAAAACACATAATACAAAGCGGTTGCTCACCCTAGCCCATAAATAAAAGGGGTAGAGAAACTAGAAATACACTTTCCTGAAAATACAAGAAATAAGCTGAGTTAACAACCAGCATATTACATAAATCTCACAAAACCTAAGGAGAGTTTATGGAGACTTCAAGGCGGCAAGCATTCAAAAGGCCAGCAGCTGGGAGTTTTCATAAAAAATATAAGAAACAGATTTGATGTCATCAAACACTTACATGGATGTTTACGCAAAAAGAGCCCTCCCACCTGCTGAACTCCTGGCCGAAGAAGCAAAAATTTCCGACAATGTTTTTGTGTTTCTTTGGCTAAGTCTGGATATATTTGAACTGTAAATCCACGAAAAAGTAAATTTTATTTTCTAAAGAACAATTCCAGCAACCATTCTTTATCCAAAACCAACACAAAAATTACTAGCAAAGTAGATGGTATTGCAGATTCTTTGTGAGATGACCCTAGGAACTCTGAGATATTTAAAACATCCATTTGCTTTGTCCCAGTAGCTGCAGAAGAGGATATCTCCCTCCCGGATGGTAAATAGTACGCTCGGACAATTGGAGGAAAAGATTCATTGGGAACAGAAAGAACCTCAGTGAGGTATACCTTGAACATATCTCTTCCTGAAATAGTCAAGACCTGAGGAAAGTTTATAACCCTAAGGTTAGAAGCACAAGACGAATTTTCTAAATACTCTATTCTGGCTTGTACTGTCACAGAGTTCTTAACTTAAACATGTCCCTCTAGAACAGTAACTTTAGTTTGAATCTCCAACAAAGAAGCCTGCATAGTTACAACTTGATTCTGAGTACTTTCAGTCCCCTTAGAATTATCCAGAACTTGCGTAGTTAAAGCAGACATTTTTAGGATCAGTGCTTCCCCAAGGGAAAAAAATAGTTGCTCATATAGCTTCCAATGTAAAAGATTCAGGACGTACCAGAGCAAAGCCAGTCCAGCTGTGCAAAACAGCGGTTTCTCCTTCGGATACTGCAAGCAGGGCCGGCCCGTCCATTGAGCAAGAATGTTTTTGCACAGGGTCCCGCGTTTCAGGGGGCCCCGCACAAAGAACATTCTGCTTTTTTTCAAAATTAAGTAAAAAAAAAAAAAGCTGGTTGCTACCGCTGCTGCTGCTGCCGCGGCAGCAGCAGAATGGAGTGTCCCGCGGGGCCCCCTCTGCCCGGCTGACCTCTCCCTCTGCGATGGCTGAGCCCCTCTGTGCCGGCTTTCAGATATGCGAAGGGAGAGTGTCTCCCTCGCGTCTCTGTTAAGCCCGCAGGGGCTGATGGGAAATTTCCCATCTGCCCCTGCAGGCTTAACAGAGACGCGAGGGAGACACTCTCCCTTCGCGTATCTGAAAGCCGGCACAGAGGGGCTCAGACATCGCAGAGGGAGGGAGGGACTCAGCCGGGCAGAGGGGGCCCTGCGGGACACTCCATTCTGCTGCTGCTGCGGTGGCAGCGGCAGCGGTAGCAGCCAGCTTTTTTTTTTTTTTTTAATGTTCCTTGAACCGATGAGGGGAGGGGTTAGGACTGGTAATGGGCTATGGAGGGGGTTAGGACTTGAATTGAGGTGGGCTGTGGGTTGATGGGGGGGGGTTAGGACTGATAATGGGCTATTGGGGGGGGCTAGGACAGGAAATGGGCTGATGGGGAGGGGTTAGGACTTGAGGTGGGCTGATGGGGTTAGGACTGGTAATGGGCTGTGGGCTGATGGGGGGTTAGGACTGGCAATGGGCTATGGGAGGCTGACTGGAAATGGGCTGATGGGGGGTTAGGACTGGTAATGGGTTATAGGGGGCAGCTTAAACTGAAAATGGGGTGATGGGGGGTTAGGACTGGAATGGGTTGATGGGGGGACTAGGACTGGTATTGGGTTGGGGGTTGCTAGGACTGGAAATGGGCTGATGGGGGCTAGGACTGGAAATGGGCTGATGCAGGGACTAGAAGGGAATGGATGCTGGGTGAGGCTGGAACTAGAAGGGAGCTGATGTTGGGGGAGGATTAGAATGGGATGGGGCTGGGAGAGTAAAATGGAGAGGGGAAAAATATTTTGTGTGGGAGGGATGAAAAATCTACAATTGGCCGGGTATTGGGAGAGTAAGTGGGGATTGAGGATGGAGGGGTAAAATTTGAGTGGATGAAATAGGAATGAGGAAAGAGCAAAAGGAGAAAGATTAGTATGTTAAAGCAGATGTAGAGAGAGAATGGAAAAAAAACTAGGAGAGAAGAAAGGACAAATGGTCAGCAGACGATGGAAAGTTAGCAGAAGACACGAAGAAACCAGAAGAAAGTGGCTGGAGCAATTGCAGCTGGAAAAAAATGCACAAAAGGTAGAAAAATATCTCTTTATTTTGAATTTATTAATTGGAATATGTCAGCTCTGGTAAATGTGCATCATTAACGTCTGCGCTTTGTTTAGTACAAGAGCAAATTAATGTATAGTTTTATTTCTACAGTGTTGTACATTCCAAGTTTGGCTTTTGGGACTCCCAGTTTAATTATTGTCGTCCTGTTTCTAAATTGTGATTCCTTGTTTGGTGATGGTTTATGTTCTGTTCATGTGTAACTGAGCTGAGGTATTCTGTTTATATAATTCCTATTTGACATTGCCACTTGTTCTCTTTCCCCAGTAGGTCATGTATTGGTATTCTCTGAAATGTATTGGTTTAATATTTCCATGTTTCCTTTTGATAGGTAGGGTATGGTGCTTTGTGAGTCCTGGTAGTGCTGTTAGGATACGGCGGGTTTGCTATGGGTTCTAAATGGGCAGTGTTTGTAGTAGTTCCTAATGTGTCTGGCGGTTGGCACTGGATTATAGTAATGTAGAAATCTTTTAGTCTTTCTTTATTCATACACTCATTAAGAGGCATGTTTACTAAAAGTTAGTATATGGTAACATTATGCAAATATTTATGCAAATGAAGTCCCTTATGCAAATGAGGCCCCGCACTGAGTCTCCGCACATGGCCCCGCACCCCCCTTGGGCCGCCCCTGACTGCAAGCGCCATCTTTCTCCCCCAACAGAAGCAGAACTTGCAGCCACCTGGTCTCCTGATGCCAAAAAGGACTCAGCATGCTGGACAACAGCAGAGGGAACCACCCCCCCGCTCTTCTTCTGTTCTGACGTTTGGTCCTCAAGACAGGTCCCCACCACCAGTCAGGCTTAGACTCCTCTTCGAACTATCATCAGGCCTCTGATGAATACATGCAGGCCTCTGATGAATACATGCAGAATGGTCGTGAGTCAGGGGAGAGAGATGACACGCCCAAAGTGGATGCCAAGTCCTCTCCCTTCACACTCGCTGGTTGCTAGAGTGGGCGAAAGATACTTTCCAAAGGCCCTGAGGCTGAACCCCGGCAATGACATGGAGGTAAGAGAGGTCTGGGAGGGCAACACTCCCCCTTTAGCCTTCCACTTCTTCCTCTTGCATAAAAATCGACCACTCACCAGACTCAAGCTAGTGCCATTTTGACTCCCCCCTTGTACCTTATTTCATATGTGTTACCCCCTTTGATCTTATGTGACTGGCAGGCTAGAAATGCTTTTTAAATAAATAAACTAGAGCATTATGCTGCCGTAAATATTACCTGCTAATCATTTACTACACATATAGGGGCATGTTTACTAAATGGCGCTAACCGCTAGTGAGGGGTTCAGTGGGTGTTGAGCAGGCTGCGTTAAACTTTAGCATGGGGCCCTGCACAAAAATAACTCATACTAAATGGTTAGCAAATGAATGGGCAGAGACAAGGGGTTGGGGCTTAACATGGGCACTGATGACACCTCATGGTTAGTGTGGACATTTTGGCCGTGCATTCACTGCAACTGTTGATATTAGCGCAGGTTCACTTAATGCCACCTCAGTAGATGGCATTTGCCGCACCTGCATGCTGGAATATTGTGGTGTAATATATTAGCAATGTACCAACAGCAGGGAGATGGGTGCACATGACCCCTGAAGTTGGCTCCAGCCTCCGCAGTGGTTTTGTGGCCCAACCACATGCTAGCAGTGCCCTTGTTAGTAAACATACCCCATATTTCCGAACAAAACTTTGTATTCCTCTGCTTTATTATTGAGTAAGGTGTAAGCAAACACTTGAATCCAAAACACTTCGATGAGAAATGTATTCTCTGAGAAGTTTGAAATATTTTCAAAGCGCAAATGATAAGTAGTGATACTCACTCTACAATTAATATTCTTCCTATATTTTAATTGTAAAATTCTTTAGACTATTGCTTCTTAAGCCAGTACTGTATTATGCTCTATCCAGTCTGGTTTTCAAGATACCTGCAATGAATATGCACAAGTCAGATTTGCAGGTACCGGTTCCATAATAGATACCGTTGTAGTCAACATTATTGGCACCCTTGCATTTTAGGTATATTGTGTATAATATCTTGAAAAATAATTGGAAATATTCAAACTATATGCCATCATACTATTTTAATAGTATTTTAAAAGGTATACAACAACAACAAAAAAAGATGTCTGTGCAACTTAGACATAGTAATTTCTGAGAAAAAAAATAGGACCTGGACAAGGTTAATGGCATCCTTCATTAATATTTGGTTGCACACCCTTGGAAAGTGATGACAACCTCCAAACATTTCATGTAGTAATCAATAAGTTTGGTACATGTCTCTGCTGGTAGTTTCTCCCACTCTTCAACTGTGATTTGTTCCAGCTCATGAATGTTTCCAGGATTCCTTTTACCAATGGCAGATTTCAGCTCTTTCCAAAGGTTCTCAATTGGATTGAGATCAGGATTCATCGCTGGCCAGTTTAAAACAGTCCATTTATTCCATTTTAACCATTCTTTTGTGCTTTTGGATGCATGTTTTATTTATTTATTTATTTAACATTTCTTATATACCGCGCTATTTCTCATCAGTGCGGTTTACATAGAACAACAAGCATTTGGACATAAAGATTTGTCCTACGTTTACATAAAACAGGGCTTTAACATGGATTAAACTGGGGAAACTATATACATATGAGAATACTATATACATATGAGGAAACTATATACATATTTATTTATTTATTTATTTATAATCTTTTTTATACCGCGCTATTCAGCATCAGCGCGGTTTACAATAAACAATGAAAACACACATTTCCAATAGTACTTTGTGTTTACATATGAACAGGAAATTCAACTTGGCTAACAGGGGAACTATATACAATAAACAATAACAATATATACAATTCACAAACTGGTCATGTGCTCATTTTGGTTTCAGACAATGGAGATTTGGGTGGTTTCAGCAGTTGGTGCTGAGCTCCTATTGGTTTCCGGGTAATGCAGGAGGAAGAGGTAGTGTTTCAAGGCCTTCCTGAATTGGAGTATGTCTGGGATTGCTCGGATGTTGTGGGGGAGGTTATTCCAGATCATTGGTGCATAAAATTTGTAGGCCCTGTTGGATGTTGACTTGGTGCATTGAGTTATTGATCTTGGGACTATCAAGGTGTTTTGTGCTACTGACCTTCTGTCCCTATTGTGGGGTGTCATCTGGATTAGCTCTGCTAGTGATGCTGACGAGAGACCTTTGGTGGCTTTGAAGGTGAGTAGCAAGGTCTTAAATGTAAGTCTACCTTGTATCGGGAGCCAGTGGAGTTGTTTCATAATGGGTGAGACATGGTCTTTCCTGGATGCTCCGTGTAGTACTCTTGCTGCAGTGTTCATTGCCATTTGCAGTGGGTTCAGAGTGGTTTGGGGGAGTCCTTGCAGTATTGCGTTCGCATAATCGAAATGCGGGATGATTAGTGCCTGATAGATAGTCCTGAAATCATCTGGCTCCAGTAGAGATCGCAGGTATCTAAGGGATCTAATTTTATGATATACCGCCCTTACAGTGTTACTTATATGCGCCTTCATATTCAGGTTCTGGTCTAGTGTGACGCCGAGGTACCTGATCGCAGTTTTGATCTGGAGGTCTGCGTCCTTCACTTTTAGTACTGCCGGCGCAGTGAAATTACGGTTCCTTGTAATGAACATCACCTCCGTCTTCTTGTGTTGAATCCGGAGGTTTTGGGATTGTAGCCAATTGGATATTTCATTTATGCAGCATGTTATTGGTGAGAGGTCGGGGTTCTCTGTTGCAAAAGGCGTGTATAATAGCACATCATCTGCATATATCATGCAGTTAACATTGAAAGACCGGATCAGGTTGCAGATAGGCTACATGTATATATTGAACAGCAGGGCGGAGAGGGAGGATCCTTGTGAGACACCTTGGCTTTGGTGGAATGGATCTGATGATGTGTCTCTGGATCGTACCTGCTGCCATCTGTCCGAGAGGTAGGACCTGCACCACTCGAGTGCTTTACCGGAGATTCCTTTCTCTTTGAGGCGTTCTAGGAGGCGCTCATGGCTCACAGAATCAAACGCTGCCGCGATGTCAAGGAAGACAAGGACAAGGTCGATGCCTGATATTATGCTGCTGAAGAGCGTGGTAAGAAGGGTTTCAACCCCGTGGGCTTCTCTAAATCCGTATTGGCATGGATCCAGTGGTGCATTGGAATCAATGTGATCTTGTATTTGTCTCTGAACTTCCTTTTCCATTATTTTTGCTAGCATAGGTATGCTTGCTATCGGTCTGTAGGATTCTGGTTTCTGTTGGTCAAGTTTGTTGTTTTTTAGTAGAGGTCTTATTGATGTGTGTTTGAGGGTGCGTGGGAAAGCCCCCGTTGTGAACGATTGTTCCATGAGTCTGGATATGATGGGACTGAGGTCAGTCCATAGTTCTTTGACCCAGAAAGCCGGGCATGGATCAGATTGTGCGGTAGTCGTGTTGATGGCCGCTATGGTGTCTTCGATGCGTTGTTTGGATGGAGTCGTGAAGGTAATGAGTGGTGTTTGATTGTAAGGCTGAAGGATAGTGCTGGACGCAGGGTTGTTGTTTATCTGACAGAGTTTGGTTTGTAGATAGTCCGCATATGTTTGAGGATGGATTCCGTTTGCTTGTTCTGACGCAGGTTCTGTTGTAAGTCGTCTAACGAGGGCAAACAGGTCACGAGGTTTGTTGAGGGATCTCTTTAATGTGTCAGTGTGGTAACGTCTCATGGCTTCTGTCACTGCGGTACGATGTGCTGTGAGTTGTAAGTTGTATGCACTTTGGTCTACTTCTGAGCGTGAGCGGCGCCAGCTTCTCTCAAGTTTTCTTAGTATCGTGAGTGAGGCTTTCAACTCAGCTGAGTACCAGGCTGCTGCGTATCGTTTCCCTTGAGATTTGTTATTTGATGGGCGAACAGCGATTGAGCTGAGTATCTCATTCCAGTCAGAGACTAGTTCGTCTGGGTTGTGTGCTGGTGAGGTTATTAGTGGGAGTGCTGATTTCAGGATTAGTTCTTTGTTGAATGGTTGGAATCTTCTCGGCGGGTTGCTGGACTGACCGACTGCTGTGCTTTCTCCCTTTTGGTCATGGCTTGGCTGAGGAATTTGGAATAGGATTATCGAGTGATCTGACCATGGGACTGCGGTGATTGATAGTTCAGGGATGGTTGGTCCTCCGATGGTTGTGTCTGTTGTGAATATTAGATCTAGCATGCCTCCTTTTATATGGGTAGGTTCCTTGATTAATTGGCTGTATCCTAGATCCTTCAGGGCTTCGAGAAACACATTTGAGTGAGAGTCTTGCAGGGAGGGGAGGTTGAAATCTCCTAGCACCCAGCTTGTTTATATGTGGGCTCTGGGAGTTTGCGGCCATGTCAATTATCGTTGATAGTGCATCTGGGTCAGTTGATGGGGCTCTGTAAAGTAGATTGATGGAGCAGCACTTATTCCCTATCGAGATTGTGTCTAGGAGCGGCGAGCTGGTTGCATCTTTTATGTGGAACTGAAGGTCAGATCTGGTAATGGCGAGGACGCCACCTCCTCTTTTGCCAGATCTGTGACATGTATGGACGGAGAAGTTAGCGGGCAGAAGCTGGTTGAGTAGCACGTTATCATCACAGGAAAGCCATGTCTCGGTGATCAGTAGTAGGTCAAGGTTGTGTAGTGATATCATATCTGAGATGACCGGCCATTTTTTACGTACAGATCGGGCATTTATGAGGGCGCATTTCATGAGTCGAGAGAGGGGGTTTTCTCCCTGTTTCTTCTTCTTGCTGTGATGTAATGCTACCTGCAGGAGGTGGTGGTGGTGAGTTTGAGTGGTTTCTCATGATTCATAGAAGGGTGCATCTGGCCACTTCCTTCTATGACTGTGGATAGTTGGTATGTGATTGTTGTTAGCATGTAGGCTATATAAGAATTAGTTAACAATTGATTAACATAGAGCGCTCATGACAGGTTTTACCATCACGTTATTTTACAGCGTGTTTATATTATGCTGTGCAATAAAAGCTAAAGCATTGTAATATCATATGGTGTGCAGTTAGATTGTAGTTTTAGTGTGAATGTTTCTCATATGACATAGCTGGGTAGGAGGGATCAACAGGCTGTGTAAAGTGCAGGAGGAACAGGTGGTGTTTGAGGGCTTTTCGGAATTGCGTGAGGTCCCTTATTGCTCTTATTCTAGAAGGGAGTTTGTTCCAACACCTGGGGCATAGTTTGCAAATGCTCGATTGATGGTTGATTGATTAAGTTTTAGAGATTCACTTGGTATGACTAGAGTGTTCTCCGCGGGTGTTCTTCTGGGTCTATTGTTGGGAGTGTGAATGAGTAGATCCACAAGTGAAGAGGGTGATATCTTGTAGAACGCTTTAAAGGTTATGAGTAGAGCCTTATATAGAATTCTACAGCTTATTGGAAGCCAGTGAAGCTCTTCAAGTATAGGTGTGATGTGGTCCTTCCTGGATGCTCCACAAAGGACACGTGCCGCTGCATTCATGGCTAACTGTAGCGGGTTCAGGGTATTTTTTGGGAGGCCATGTAGTATTATATTAGCATAGTCAAAATGAGGTGTGACTAGGGCCTGGAATACCATTCTGAAGTCGCCAGTTTCCATCATGGGTCTAAGGTGGCGGAGGGTTTTGATTTTGAAGTAAATAGCTTTTACTGTACGTTTGATATGATCTTTGAAGTCCAAGTATTGGTCTAATATTACTCCCAGATAATGTATGTTGGTTTTGATTGGGAGTTCTGCGTCTCTAACTTTTAGTGTTGGTGGCAGAGAGAAGTCTTTGTTTCGTGTGATAATCAAGACTTCTGTCTTTTTGAAATTTATACGTAGGTTCTGACTGAAGAGCCAATCCGTTATTGCATTGAAGCATTTAATTAATGTTGTGTAGTTTATGTTTATGTTTATGTTTATTAGTAAACTTGATATACCGCCCATCACAATAGCGTCTGAGCGGTTCACAAAATAAAACAAAACATAGTCTGGGTATGAGATCGTTATAGGTGTGAATAATAACACATCGTCTGCATACATGAGGCAGGAAATGCCAAAGGAGAGGGTTATTTCACAGATTGGCTGCATATATATCTGTTGAAAAGTAGTGCGGATAGTGACGATCCTTGAGGTACTCCCTGTCTTTGCTGGAAGGGTTCTGATGTCTTGTTGCCGATCCGAACTTGCTGCCATCTGTCTTGAAGGTAGGACTTGCACCAATCCCATGCGCGGTCATGGATTCCCTTTGTGTGAAGTCTCTTCAAGAGTTGTTCGTGATCTACTGAGTCGAACGCTGCCGAGATATCAAGGAAGATCAATGCAAAGCAATGCTGAAGGACCTATGACCTTCAACCCAGACCAAGCTTTCTGATACTAGGTAGCACATTTTGCTCCAAGATACCTTGGTAATCCTCTGACTTCATGTTTCCTTTAATACATTCCAGGCCTCCAGTTCCTGAGGCAGCAAAACAGCCCCACAACATTATGGAACCTCCACCATATTTAACTGTAGCAAGGGTGTTTCTTTTCCTTATATGCTTCATTTCTTCACTTGTAAATGTATCGCTGGTCTGCATTGACAAAGAGTTCAAGTTTGGTTTCATCTGTCCACAGAACATTTTCCCAGGAGCATTGTGGTTTCTCAAGGTAGGTTTGGGCAAAGATCAGGCATGCCTTTTTATGTTGTTCTTTGAGAAGTGGGGTCCTCCTTGGCCTTTGTCCATTAAGCCTTCTTTGTTTAAGATTTAATGTGAAGAAGTGCAGTGTCATGCACTTGGGAAGCAGAAATCAAGGAAATTGTATGCGATAGGGGGCTAGAGGTTGGTGAACAGGCCAGGAGAAGGACCTCAGTGTGATTGTTTCTGATGATTTCAAGGTGGTAAAACAGTGTGACAAGGCGGTGGCAAAAAACAGAAGGATGCTGGGTTGCATACAGAGAAAAATTACCAGCAGAAAGGAAGATGTACTAATGTCACTGTATATGTCACTGGTGAGGCTTCACTTGGAATACTGTGTTCAGTTTCGGAGATCATATCTTGCAAAGGATATAAAAAGTTGAAACAGTTTAGAGAAGGTGACTAAAATGATTTGGAGCCTGCATCAGAGGACTTATGAGAAGAGACTTGAAGACCTAAATATGTACACTCTGGAGTAGAGGAGGGACAGGGGAGATGTGATTCAGACCTTTAAATACTTAAAGCGTATTAATGAACAAACAAACCTCTTCCAAAGATGGGGAGGCTGTAAATCTAGAGGGCATAACATGAAGCTGCAAGGGTGTAAACCGAAAGGCAATGTCAGGAAATACTTTTTCACTGAAAGGGTGGCGGATGTTGGAATGCCCTACTGATGGAAGTGGTGGGGGCAAATACAGTGACAGAATTCAAAATGGCATGGGACAGACACAGTGGATCCCCTTTATAGCAACAGGATAAAATGAAAACAAATATAACTATCTCTTATATCTCAACAAATAGGGGTGACCTACATGGAGCGGTGGGTACACCCCTAAACAAAGGCATGGGGAGGGTGACCTGCACAGAGCGGCGAGTGCACCTGTTCTTGCCACCTTGCTGGGCAGACTAGATGGACCATACTGGTCTTTATAGGCTGGCATATACTATGTTACAATGTTTAGCGTGCGGCGTATGGTGCAGGTTGAAACCACTACTCCAGATTGCTCCAGATCAGCCTTAAGCTCTTTGGATATTGCACATGGTGTTTTTCCAACAGTTCACACTACCTTTCTCTTCCCATTACATCCAGGGAGGTTCTTGACAGTTCCATGAGCAGAAAACGTCTTAATAACATTGCAAACTCTAGATACAGGAATCCCAAGGTATTTGGAGATGGCCTTGTACCCCTTTGAAGTTTGATGTTTGATGATAATGGCTTTTCTAATGGTCTGAGACAGCTGTCTTATCTTCACCATTGTGAAAATGGAACAGTGCGTGAATGTGGCCATTTTAAACATTAAAGCCATCATTCATTGGTTGATTCATGTCATGTGAGTACTGACAGTTTATCACAGGCGTGTCTGATTTTACTGCCGGAGTCATATGCAGCCCTGGTATTGAATATTTGGGGTCACCGCACAGCCCACAAGCCTACAGAAGCTAACCGGGCAGCGGCAATATTGGGCCGCTGCCCAGTTAGCTCCCATGGGTAAAGATAGGCTAGCTTTTACTGTGCCTGTCTTTACCTGTGGGTGCTAATCAGGCAGCGCTGCAATATCACCGCTGCCCAGTTAGTGACCAGTGCTGCCCCCGGAACACCTACGACACACCCTGATGCTAGCGGTTAGCATCGGGGCGTGTAGCGGGATTAATCGGGGATATCTGTGGTACTAACCTTGTCAGTGCCACTGAATATCCTGTTGAGCGGCATTTACTCAGTTTACAGGTCTGTAAACCATGTAAATGCCTTTGAATATCGGGCCCTTAGAGATTATTTTGGGCATCAGCTTCAGATTATTGTCAGCAAGAGGATGGGCTTCTTACGCATTTGGCTCAACTTCATAAACCACTGTGTATGTAAATAAATATGAGATAGTAGCATAAGACATGAAAAATAGTATTCAGAAGTGAAATAAAACAAACTGTGAAACAGATAAAAGGAGATGGACAATATTTTCTGAAACTCATTCCCAAAGGCATGCTCTAACTTAACCTCTTTTTCTAGGGATGTCCTTTCTTTTTGAAACAAAAGTGGCAAGAGTACGCCCTATTGCACAATAGGCCACACTATTATTTATTTATTTATTTATTTATTTATTTAAAGTTTCTTTTATACCGCGCTATTCGACATCAGCGCGGTTTACAGTGAACAGAAATTACACTTCACAACATTGATCAGTGCTTACAATGAACAGGGCAATACATTAAACAGGTTTACATTAAACAGGTTTCTTAAACGGCGAACAAAATAAACTATGTAGACAGGGCAATACATTAAACAGGTTTACATTAAACAGGTTTCTTAACAGCGAACATAATAAACTATGTACAAAAGGCAACTATATACAAAGCCGCTAAGTGCAGCTATATGATTCCTGATGAGAGCGGAAGCAAGGTGAGATTGCGGCTCTTCGTGTTAAGACTATAGAGCGCATGGGTTTAACGTGTTGACCTGGGATGTAGAGGTGGGTTGGTGTGAGACGGTGTCGGAAACATTGTAGTGAAGCAAGAACAGGTGGTGCTTCAGTGCCTTCCTGAACTGAGAAAGGTCACTGATGGTTCTGATGTCTGTTGGTAGGGCATTCCAACATAATGGTGCGAAGTAAGAGAAGGCTCTGGATCTAGTGGCTTGAGAGCACTTCGTGATTGCCTTAGGTAATACAAGGGAGTTAGAGGCAGTTGATCTCCTTGCACGATTAGGGGGTGTAATTGATATCAGGTCGGTGATGGAAGATGCGGAGTTGTTATTAATCGCTTTGTGAGTCAAGGTTAGTATCTTGAAAGAGATCCTGGATTGCATCGGAAGCCAATGTAGCTGTTTCAGTATTGGAGTGATGTGAGTTCTCTTGGAGGCTCCATAAAGGATTCTTGCAGCCGAGTTCATGGCCAATTGTAAGGGGTTAATCGTGCTCTTTGGTAGGCCATGGAGGATAGCATTGGCGTAGTCCAAGTGGGGCATTATTAAGGCTTGAAAGACTGAACGAAAGTCATCAGGTTCGAGCAACTGACGCAAATGACGGAGGGTCCGGATTTTATGATAGATAGATTTCGTTACGTTGCTGATGTGAGCCTTCATGTTGAGCTGTTGATCGAGAGTAACCCCTAGGTATCTAACTGTGGTCTTGCAGATGAGCTCAGCGTCACGCACCTTGATGGACTTTGGTGGAGTGAATGCAGGGTTTCTGTTCACAAAGAGGACTTCAGTCTTTTTAAAATTTATCTTAAGCATTTGTGATTTTAACCAGTCTGTAACCGCATCGAAGCACTCGATTAGTGGGGAGAGGTCAAGGAGATCTGTTGAGAATGGCATATACATAAGGACATCATCGGCGTAGACCAGGCAGTTGATGTTAAAAGAGTGGATGAGGTCACAGATAGGCTGCATATAAACGTTGAAAAGTAAGGCGGAAAGGGAGGAGCCTTGTGGCACACCTTTGGTTTGCTGGAAGGGGTCAGAGGTTGAAGATCCAGAACGAACATGTTGCCAACGGTCTCTGAGATATGAGGAACACCAGGAGAGGGCGGATCCATGAACTCCCTTCTCTCTAAGACGTGACAGGAGAACTTCATGATCAACAGTGTCGAATGCCGCGGCAATGTCCATGAAGATTAAAGCAAAACCTTGTCTGATATTGTTTAGGCCTATAGTTAGAGTATTGAACAGGGAAGTCAGTAGGGTTTCAACACCGTGTGACTCACGAAATCCGTGCTGACATGGGTGCAAGGGTGAATTGGAGTCAAGATGATCTTGTAGTTGACGTTGGGTAATCTTTTCGATGACTTTCGAAAGGAGAGGAATGCTGGAGATGGGTCTATACGATTCCATCAAGGAGGGGTCCAACCTGCTGTTTTTTAAGAGAGGTCTGATGGAGGTCTGTTTCAGAGCGTGGGGGAAAGTCCCTGTAGCGAACGATACATCCATTATTTTAGCTAGAAATGGGCTAAGATCAGCCCGTAGTGCCTTTATCCAGGAAGCTGGACAGGGGTCGGAGGGAGATGTTGTAGGGTTTATTTTTAAGATGGTATCTTGAATGACTCTGTCATTTGGGGTGGAAAAGGATGAGATAGTGTGTTGGGTCTCGCTAGGTGGGGGTGTAGGGACAGTGTAGGGGGTATTGGCTGAAGTGGGGGGTATAGAGGTTGAATCAAGCTGATTACTTTTGCTTCGTAAGTAGTTGGCGTATTCCTGGGGTCTAGGTGTGGTGGAGCACCCTGAGAGGGTTCCTTTGATAAGGTTTTCACAATGTGGAAGAGCTCGTGAGGTTTGTTGAGGGAGCGTTGTAGTCTGCCTGCGTAATATTTTTCATACTGGAGGATACGGATGAGCGATGCCTTGATAATTGTGTTTTGAATGCATCGTGGTTCTCGTTAAAAAAAACAATATGAAGACAAAAAAAATGAAAGCCCCCATGAAATAAAACAAACAAAATTTGTTTCCCTGCACACACTTAAAAATGCCTATAGCACATAATTATTGATTCCCTCATTCTCCCTCAACAATTTTTTAATTGAAAACCTAGCCTGCATTTTAAATTGCACTCATTTTTGGGGTGATTTTGGAATGGGGAGGCATGTCTATTATGTTGCATCCATGTTCCAGAAAACAGACATTATTTTGAACACATTCTGTGAAGACGAGCTCAGCCTACTTCATACGTTTTCTTGAAAATATTGCCCAGGTCCTTTTGGAATGTGGTTTCCCTATTTGATTTTGGAGCCACTGTTACTGTATTTGGTATTGTATTTGAGATTCATGTTTTCTCTTATACCATTCTGATAAGGTATTCTACTCTATTTTTCTTCACACGTTTCTGCAACCCAACCAGCACTGGTGGAAGTGCTAAATTTTAGAAGTGGCACCAGAAATGAAGTTGACATTTTGAGGTGTCGAACCTTGGCTACATGCAATATTTTAAATTGAAATTCTCTTTTGTAAACTTCATAGGAAGGGATTGTCCTCCTTATCAGCTCCATCCAGGCCTCCTTTACAAAACCTTTTTAGGGTCCTGTATAATGCCCGGGGCTAGCAGCCTATTAAGGGATTAGTACACAGCAGTAGAACCTGGACACTAAGGTTTAAATCTGAGCCCAGTCATTGTGCTTGACTCATGATTCCCTTTACATTAACCTTTCTATAGATTACTTCATCCCTATATCTTGGATAAGGATTCATCATTACCTTCATTCCATAACTGGAATAGCTGTACTTCCTTAATGTTAAGCACACGGGAATGCAAGGCTCAGCAGTTTCTATGAAAATAAAAGTTCCTATCCTCACCAAAAAAAAGTTCTACTATGATTCCTTTAAGATAAAATGCTTTCAAAAATAAAGTTTCACAATTTTTTAGGTATGAAAATACAAGAAATGCACAAACCAAATTAGTATGCAAAATCGAAACTAGTGATTTTGATCTGCCAGGTTTGAAATTGGAGGTTAAAGAATTTTTATATGAAAGAATGAAGTGGAAAGGTCATATCTGCATACAAACACGGTTGGAGGTGAGTAAGAGGCCATGTAATTAGACCTGGCTTGACAACTGTGGCAGAATCTTTGATTGTACAGTGTATAAAGCTCACATTCATTTATACAGCTAGTTTCAAAGATAAAAGACCACATTAAAAAGTCGATTAATCTTAGCACTTTATTTTACTGCTGCAAACAGATTCTCACTTATTGGCTGGGATCATCAGTTTGTTGAGTAAGCGAAGAATGAATTAACTATATGCAGTGTCTGTGTCATAGAGCGTCCAGTACAGAGCGTGTGTGTTATTTCAAGAGTCTATTGTACAGTAAGGGCCCAAAAACTGTTGAATGGCTTACATATTTTGTTAGCATTGCACAACATGCTTTATTAAATTCTTGCTTTAACAGCTCAGATTCCTTTGCAGCAGCATTTTGGGCTTAAGGGTCTAATCTTTAATCAAGGGAGGACAACAATAATGACTGAAGTTCACTAAAAATGGTATTTAATTTTGCAAGTGATTCATGATGTTAACTCATGAAACATAACTGTAAGAAATAAATATGGAACTAAAACTACAGGGTGGCCCAAAAAAGTGAGAACATCTCGTAGCATATAAGTTATTTAAAAATTCAAAAAGACAGATGTAAACGACTGACAAATTAAAAAAACAAAGATTGCGACCGGAAATTGTCGAAATAAAGACGTTATATAGCTAAAAAAAGGTAAATAAGTAAACTATTTAAGCTTTTAATTTACGAGATGTTCTCACTTTTTTTGGGCCACCCTGCATAAGCAAATACTGTGTTTTCAGTTAATGCTAAATACTTTGAGGATGCTTATAGAGGACATCTAGGTCAGAAAACAGAAATTTAGGGGCTTGTTTACAAAGCCGCGGTAGTGGTTCGCGATCGCGATCGCAGCCGCGGCCCCATTGAAATCAATGGGGCCGCGGCTCCGATTACGATCGCAAACCGCTACCGCGGCTTTGTAAACAAGCCCCTATTAGTATCTTATAGAAGGCTTGCAGAATGCACAGCTTTTTTTTTATAAAATATGCTTTGCATTGACACAAAAGCATGTGTATTTGGTAGTACACACATCAGAAGAAGCTACTTGACAAAGGAACACATTCAAAGAAAGAACAGCATCAGTTGCAGCTTTGGAAGTGTAAGTAGTACTACTTAAAAATGCAAGTTTGACCCCCTAGCAGTAGTATCATGACACTACTGTTAGGGGATTGCAGGTGCCATTTTGAACCTGGCAGCAACCTGTATGGGAACAAATGAGGGTCACGCCCACCAAACCATCAGGCTTGCTTAAGGTAGTTCTGGGTTGCCTTAAGGGGGTAGGTGTGATCAGATCAGAGCCTGAAGAGTGAGGGGCCTTGGGGGGTGAGGCTTTGATTGGGGCTTTGTGGGGGTGGGTTGGGGTAATATATGTCGGGATAGTTACTGAGGGCATGCACTACAGGGCAAGGGGGGCGGTGTTCGTCCACCAGTGTGCTCTTTACAGAATGCCCCCGCATGTGTTAGCAGCTCCTGGCAGCAAAATAATGGCAATTTGGGATGGTATTATTTCTTTGTGAATAGCATGGTTTGTGGTAAATTACCACATGCTGCGTTATCATTTGAATACTAATGAGATGTTTTACATGCATTTGCATGCTTTGTATTTCATTAGCATTCAATGTATATTGTGGTGGAAATTTGTTTCTTACGTTGAAATGACACGTTATTGCCCTTTAACATGCGTTAAGGACCAAATAACGTGCGTTATTTCTGGAATGCACTTTAGTAAGTATCCCCCTCCAGAGATTCCCTTCAGATACAGATCAACCACATAAGAACATAAGATATACCATACTGGGTCAGACCAAATGTCAGTCTAGATGAAATAAATGATTGCTTCTTAGAGTAGCTGATTCATAAACCGACAAGAAGGGAATCTATTTTGGACTTACCCTTAGTGGAACACAGGATCTGGTGCAAGAGATAAGAGTTTTGGAGCCACTTGGCAATAGTGATCATAGCATCATCACATTTGATTTAACAAATGGAGGGAGGATGGCAAGGAAATCCACAGTAGTATCTTTTAACTTTCAAAAGGGAGACTATGATAAAAGGAGGAAATAGTTAAGAGAAAACTAAAAGGAACAGCTGCAAAGGTTAAAGATTTGAATCAAGCTAATCTTGTCTAAAAATACTATCTTGGAAGCCCAGACAGATGTATTCCACACTTTTTAAAAAGTAGAAGAAAGGCCAAAAAACTGCCAGTATGGTTTAAAAGTGAGGTCAGAAAGGCTGTTGTAGCAAAAAAACCCACATCTTTCAGGAAATGGAAAAAGGAGCCAAGTGATGAAAACGGAAAACAACATAAGCACTAGCAAGTTAGATTCAAGGCATTGATAAGGCAGGCTAAGAAAGAATTTGAAAATAAACTTGCCATGGAAACAAAAACATATAATAAAAACTTTTTCAAGTATATTCGTAGCAAAAAAATCTGTGAGAGGGTCAGTTGGACCTTTAGATGATAGAGGGTTGAGAGGGGTAAAAGGGGCACTAAGGGAGGAAAAGGCCATAGCGGAGAGACTGAATGCTTTGCTTTGGTCTTTACTGAAGAAAATGTAGGAAGGTTACTCATACCTGAAATGGTATTTAAAGGTAATATATCAGAAGAATTGAAAGAATACCAAATTGTTGGTATAGTTAGTGCAGAAAGTGAGTACTCCAAAATTAATGTTGTCATCCACTTGGGTACAAATGACCTGGCTAGAAACAGTGCCTCTGCAGTTCAAAGGGACTTCCAGACTCTGGGAGAGAAACTCAAGCCCATTGTTAACACTAACGAATTCTCAGAAGTTCTATTCTTGGTAAGGGGGCAGAAAGACTACATCACATAAACAACTTTAATACATGGCTCCAAACCTGGTGCAAACAAGAAGGATTTAGATATATGGACGACTGGGGAAACAAATGGATCAACAAGAGACTATACTGTGCTGATGGACTACATCTCTGTCGCAGGGAAAAGGATCCTAGGTGAAAAATTCAGACATTTAAACTAGGGAAAGGGGGTGACGGATGGAGAAGAACAAGTTCAGGACATCTTTCCCAGCAAAAGCATAACAACACTGGAAACAGCCACACTTTTAAATCACACATCAATGGCAAGTGGGAAGAGGCATGTAGAACAAAATCCATGCAAAATACAGGCAAGCCAGTCAACAAATGCTGGAAAGCAATGAGCACAAATGCTCGAAGCCTAGTCAACAAAGTTCCTGACATGGAAACCAAAATGGTGCAAATGGATTTGGATATCGTGGCCATTACAGAAGCATGGTTTAACAACTCACATGAATGGGATGTAGCCATAGCTGGCTATAATTTATTTAGTTGAGAAAGAGAAGGCAGAAAAGGAGCAGTAGCAGCCTTATATGTCAAAAGCAATATTAAAGCTGCTGAAATGCAGGAGATGTGGGGAAAATAAGAAGCACTGTGGATTGTGTTAGAAAGAGGAGATGGCACTATCATCCATGCTGGTGTAGTCTACAGGCCTCAAACTCAAACCGAAGAAATGGACAGAGACTTGATTATTGATACTGCAAAGATAGCCATGAAGGGGGAAGTGATCATTCAGACTGGGTAACTTTAATCTACCCGATGTGGATTGGAGTATTCTTTCTGCAAATCTGGACAGAAGTAAAAAAATTGTGGATGCCTTCCAAGATGCATTGCTTAGACAAATGGTGACGGAACCGACCAGAGAAAGTTTGATGCTGGATTTAATACTTACCAACGGAGAAAGTGTGCTGAATGTCTGGGTGGGTGCCCATGTGAGCAGCAGCGATCATCACATGGTGTGGTTTGAGATAAAAGCCAAGGTAGAGTCCCCTCACAGAAAGCTCAAAAACGCTGACTTCAGGAAAATGGCCACGTGCCTGAAGGAGAAGTTGGCAGGGTGGGAGGAGGTAAGAAGTGGAATTGCAGTGGGCTAAACTAAAGAAGAAAATAAAAGGGACAACAGATACATATGTAAGGAAAGTAAATAAAAACAAGAGGAAAACGAAACCTATTTAGTTTTCTAAAGGAGTGGATGCACAAATAAATGCAAAAAACACAGCTTTCACAAAATTCAGAAGTTTGCAAACAGGAACACTAAAAAGAATACAGGATAAAGCTAAAAGAGACAAAAATCAAAATAAGGTTAGCAAAATCAAAGGCAGAAGAAAAGTTGGCTAAAGATCTAAAGAATTGTGATAAAAGTTTTAACAGGTATATTCAGGAGAAGAGGAAGATCAGAGGTGAAATTGCAAGATTCAAAAGTGTCCCTCTAATAAATAACTATGGGCTGCTGATGATAGGGCTGGGGAACTATTAGTTGTTTTACCTCTTCCTCCTCTAGGGCACCCTCAGCCACTCTGTATAATAAATCTCCCTTTAGCACAAAATAGGGAAAGGTTCTTGCATTATCTACTGGAACTCCATTCACCTCCAAAACTGGCATGTTTAAGGGACTCATCCTCTTGCTGGGCCCTCCTGAAGCTCCCTGGGTCTTCCCCCAGTTCCCACTCTGGGAAGGGGACAATTGTATTTGGACCACTACCGCTGGGCTCTGAGCTATCCCCAGGGGTTTCTTCTCTAGGCTGTCTCTCCCCGGATCCCTCCCCCATAGCTGCCCACAGATTCTGTTGGTAGCATAGCTTTTTCCAACGACACCAATTCCGGGACTTAGAGGTCTTGAGATTCTTGATAAATAGATCCAGGTCTTCCATGGGGAAAATCTGAGAAATCTTGCTGATCTGACTTAGTGGATGCGTCAGTTAGTCAGGCCGATATTGCTCTGAAGTCTAGATAGCCTCGGCCGATCACCACTGGATACAAGAGCCAGGGCAGAACCATGACCTTGAACTTGCCTTGCCCTGCTGGAATCTTAAATAAAACCTGTGCCATTGGATACTGCCTCTGGTCTCCATCCACACAGGCCAGTGTTACTGTCTTTGCATAGTCAATTTGAAATCAGGTTACTGTTTCCTAGCAAATGAGGGTCTGTACACTCCTGGAGTCTATCAAGGCCTAGAGGCCTTGGTCCCCTTGAGCTCCACAGGAATCACAAAGTTCTGTACCCCTAAGTGGGGACTGTCAACAAAAGCACAGGTGTGCGGGGTAGTTAGGCTGACCTCTATGGGTTTTTCTGTACCCAGGAGACATTCCCAAGAAAAATGTCCCCAGATTCCACACCTAAAACAGGTGAAGGGGTTGTGGCGGGGACCATGCCCTCGCCTAGAAGGTGACTTTGGGGTCAAAATATGGGAGCCAACATCCATTTTGGCTTCCCCTTCCATCTTCCTGGGCCGACGGGTGATCTTCCCCTTCTCACTGTCCACGTAAGTCACAGACTGTGCTTCATGATACCCCTTGGCAATTTCCAGTGCACACTCCAGCATAAGCTTGGGGTGCTAATGTAGCCACTGTTTCACTGGGGTGGTCAAGCCCTCCAAAATCTATTCCAATAGCACAATCTTGGCTATCTCGGGCCCGATCCTTCCCTCCAGTTGCAGCCACTTCCATGAGAGATCTTTCAAGCGATAGAGGAACCTCTGAAAGCTCTCTTTTATCTGGAGTCTGTTTATGTAGCTCACCCATCTGGGTTGGCATCCTGGAATGCAGTCTGACTGCTGCCTATCAGCAGATTCCTGAAATAAGTGGTCCTTGTCGCCTCCAGCCACCTAGGCAGTTCATTCAAAGTTTACTAAGACGTAGTCTAGTTCATCTTCTGCCATCATTTTAAGAAATGCTTGTGCTGGATGGTGGAATTGTGGTCTCTGCAGGGCCTGAGTCAACTGAGCCAGGAAACTCCTCTGTAGCTCCCCCTTGACTGAATAAAGATTCTGTAACTGCTGCTGACGTTGTTGTTGTTGTTGCCCAGCATCTGGAGGAGCCACTCCATTTTGCCTTGTCACTGCTCACTTGCAAACCACAATCACAGCTCATTCTTCTGCAGCTGAGTTAACACTGCAGTATTCCAGCTCCAACAAACTTTCAACGGCCTTTGATGGTCAAAACAAAGCCTGCCTGTCTGGCACTGACTGTACTCTTCTTAAAGCTCCCTAACGAGGGTGAAGCTAACCCTCTTAGCCCATACAAACAACAAAAAAAATCCTGACCCCTCTGTAGAGGACCAGCCCTGGAGGGATGTGGATTTGCCCTTAGTCATGTGGTTGGAGGCAAGCGGTGCGGCTGCCCAGGGCGCAAAGGCTTAAGGGACGCATTTTAGCTGTCTGCTGTTGCCTACTGCCACCACTTTTTCTTCTCTGCGGCGGCAGGCAATGACAGACAGCTAAAATGTGCCCCTTAAGCCTTAAGCCCTTCTCGCCGGCATGCTAAGCAGATCTGTCCCTCCCTGTTTCCCATCAGCGCCGCGGGCTGAGCTTTAACAGAGCCGCGTGAAAGGGAAAGACTCTCCCTTCGCCGTGGCTCTGCAAAACTGAGCTGGGGCGGAGGGGAAACCGGCACTGCAGGCTCTCCGGGGGGGGGGGGGAGAGGCGAGTGGCCGCGAGCTCCTCATTCTGCCGCTGCCGCCAAAGGAGTGGCAGCGGCAGCTGCTTCTTACCCCGGAGGGTTTTATTAGGTTTTTCAATTTCCCTGGGTTAGGAGGGGGGGGGGGTTAGGATTGGAACTGGGCTGATGGGGGGGGGGGGGGGTTAGAACTGGAAATGGGCTGATGAGGGGTTAGGACTGGAAATGGACTGATGGGGGTTTAGAACCAGAAATGGACTGATCAGGAGGGGGGCTAGGACTGGTAATGGGCTATCGTGGGGGGGGGGGGGTAGAACTGGAAATGGGCTGATGGGGGGTTAGGCCTGGAAATGGGCTGATCGGGAGGGTGCTAATGGGCTATCAGGGGAGGGCTAGGACTGGAAATGGACTCATGGGGGTTTAGAACCAGAAATGGACTATCAGGAGGGAGGCTAGGACTGGCAATAGGCTATCGGGGGAGGGCTAGGACTGGAAATGGACTGATGGGGGTATAAACTGGAAATGGGCTGATGTGGGGGGCTAGGACTGGTAATGGGCTGATCAGGAGGGATGCTAGGACTGGTAATGGGCTATCAGGAGAGGGCTAGGACTGGAAATTGACTGATGGGGGTTTAGAACTGGAAATGGGCTGATAGGGGGGTTAGGACTGGTAATGGGCTATGGGGGGGGGGGGGGACTAGGACCGTAAACAGGCTGAGTGGGGTGCTAGGACTGAAAATGGACTTATTGGAGGGTTACGACTGGTAATGGGCAGATGGGGGGCTAGCACTGGAAATGAGTTAGGACTGGTAATGGACTGATTGGGGGGCTAGGACTGAATGAGTTGATAAAGGGGATAGGACTAGAAATGGGCTGGGGCAGAAAATGGGCTAACAGGGGAGGGGAGGAGAATGCTGCTGGCCCTGGAAGAAAACTAGGGGCTAGGGTACAAATGGGCTGATGTGGGGGGGGGATGGTAGAATAGGACTGGAAGGGAGTGGATACTGAGAGGGTTTGCCAGGGGAAGGAGGAGACAGGAAGGGAGCTGACACAGGGGGAGGAGGGGGCTGGAAAGGAGATGACACCTGGGATGAACTGAAGGGGGACTGGAAGGGAGCTGACACTTGGGGATGGGAGTGGTAGGTGGCTGGGTAATGGGGAGGAGGCTGGAAGGGAACTGACATGCGAATGGCACTGGAAGGGAGATGGACAGAGGGTAGGGCGGCTGGAAGGAAGCTGACTGGGGTGTGACACTGAGAGTGGACGTGAGCTGATACCTGGGATGGTATTTGGACTAGAAGGGGCTGGACAGTGGGGAAGGAGGGGGACTGGAAGGGAATGGACACCAGTGGCAGTCGTGGGAATGCAAGGCGGTTGACATTGGAAGGTACTTGGAGGGGAGGACTGGAAAGGGGGATGATACTGGGGAGGGTTACTGGAATTGGAAATGGGCTGATGGGAGAAAGTGAAGAAAACAAAAGAAGAGATAAGAAATGAGAGATGGACCATGGACCACAGAAATAGAGGCTAATAGAATGCAGGAAAGCAGGGGGCGGAGCCTGATGTCCAGCGGGTAAGACGCTTCGCGCTGAAGCTCCCGAGAGGCCTACTTAGAATCCTGACTTAATACCTATACAAACTTACTATTTCGCTCCGAGCTGACCGGGGTACCTCGGGGGGGATGGCGGCCCATAAACCAGCGCGCTTGGACTTCGGGTCTCCTTCTTCTTCTCACGGAAAACGCTCCAAAACAGAGGTGTCCTCCCCACAGAAGATGGTTCCATTTCGTGAAAACCCCGAAATACACCTGGAGATTTTAGAGGAAATACGCGGCGTGAAGGAATTGGTGCAGTCCAATGGAGAAGCGCTTCGAGCCATGCGAGAAGACTTTGGAGTGCTCCAGGACCGACTTGAAAGTCTCTCATTACGGCAGGACAACATGGCGGGGGTCCTCGACTCGCACGCGGTGCGCTTGGGCAAACTGGACAAGGCTGAGCGCCAGATACAGAATCTTCAAAAGGAGTTAGAAGATAGCAATAATCGAGCCCGTCGCAACAATGTGAGGCTAATAGGAATACCGGAGGGGGTGGAAGCAGGAGATATAAGAGAATTCCTGCTCAAAACCCTTCCCTCCTTGCTGAAGATCACCTTTCATAGAGAACTGAAATCGATCGTGCACACCGTGTTCCTACCCACATGGCGCTCAACCGAACGACCCCCCGGCCTATTATCTTTCGCTTGCTACGATATCAACAAGTGGAACAAATTTTAAATGCTGCCCGGGCGAATCATCATTTGGAATTTGAAGGTTGCAAAGTCTCCTTCTTCCCTGATTTGGCAAAGCCTACCGTTGACCGTCGGAAGAAACTCCTTGCTTTTCGCCCTCGACTTCAACAGCTACAGGCTCGCTTTGGCCTGTTGTATCCAGCGAAGCTCCGGGTGACTCTCCACAACCAAACCAGGACATTCGAAGATCCTGATCTACTGTCAACATTTTTAGACTCCAAAGAAGCAGAGCAGATGCGCTAATCCAAAAACTTGGACTTTTATCTACCGGCTCTGTCCGCCATTTTGAAGGGCCCGATGCGGCGGTCATAGCCAAGCACAGAGACTACCTGGACTTTCTTTCTTTCTCTATTTGACTTTTTTGTTTTTTGGTCTCCTATCCCTCCATGATGTGTGCCTCGGTCGGATTCGGAGCACGCACAGTCCTACAGGTTATGTGTTTTTTCAATTTCGGCCTTCTCTGGGGCTTCTCCCCGCAGACACATGGTCGCCAGTAATTTCTGGGGTTCTGCTTCTTCTCTACCGCACTGCGGTTTTCTTTTTAATGTGGGGCGCTTCATTGTATTATATTAGCTTATTTTCTTTTATGTCATGTGTACAGCCAGATACAGTCAATATGAGGGACATTGTGAAATTATGTGCGCTATCATGCTCCGAATTTTTAACTTTTCTGAATGGCCTTATGTAAAATCTTATCACTCAACGTAAAAGGCATTAATAGTCCAATCAAAAGAAAGAAAATCCTTAGCTATCTTAGCCATGAGCATGCTGATTTAGTGTTTCTTCAGGAAACGCATCTAAACTCTGCTGAAACACTGAAACTCAATGCTAAGCCTTACATGGTGGCTGCCTATTCTCCCGCCGTTTCCAAACGGTGCGGGGTAGCCATTCTGGTTAAGAAGTCTTTGCAAGCTACTGTAATTGATACTAGCGCTGACAAGGAGGGTAGATGGGCCCGTGTACACCTTAAGGTTGGAGATAGTGAATTCACGTGTATTTGCATTTATGCCCCGAATGTGGACGACCCTGCTTACTATGCAAGTATTGCGCAGTTGGCATAGGCCTCTGCCAATGCTCCATTAATACTTGGTGGTGATTTTAATCAAGTGTTCCATCACTCTTTTCTTCCCAAATAAGGCGCTCGTTGGCTGGAAGATCCAGTACTGAGTAGACCTGTGTGGCTAGACATAGAAGAGGATCTTTGCAAACCGATTCCTCTTACTCTTCTCCCTGGTATGACTCTCCCATCAGACTCCCACTATCCACCAATGCTTTTAGATACTTTAGGTGCCTTTAATACTCTTATGCAATCTTTAGACTCCCGACTCAGTCCGTTCGACAGGCTCCCGCTTTGGTGCAATACTCGATTTCGAATACCAAATAAGTCGATGGCGTGGAGCCCCTGGTACTCTAGGGGCATTTGGATTCCTCGCCAGTTGTTCCATGATGGTCGCTGGAAAACTTTTAGTGAATTGCAAATTGAATTTGGTCTCCCAGCGACACACTACTTTCAGCCGGTGCAACTTCAGCATTGCCTTCGGAGTGCTAAGGTACTTCCGCCATCGGCATCCCCTACACAAGGTTGATCGGAGACTATCCGATCTATCGGTAGTTCACCGGGTGTAGCATCCAATTTTTACAAAACCTTATGTAATGATATAACGAGAGATACCCCTACAGCGCAGAAAGCATGGGAGAGAGAATTGCATGTGACTTTGACCTCGGAGCAATGGAGCCTTGTCTGGAGTAGAGTGGCACGGGTTTCCTGATCCGCCTCACTCACTCAGACACTCTTCTTTCTAGCCCACCGGTGTTTTTACACTCCTGACAGATTAGCCAAATGGAACACTACTCAGGGCAATAGTTGTTGGACATGCCATGTGGCCATTGGTTCACTACCTCATGTTATGTATGAATGTCCCGCACTACAGTATTACTGGCGTCGGGTCTGGGGTCGTATCCAGTCTATATTGCACTTTCAAGAGCCCCTTTCTTGGAGGATAGTGGGACTTCGCCCAGTTGCGGGGATCCCCTCTCTTCCAAAAACGGCTTACTTCCTTTTGGACTTTATGCTTGGCATTGCTATTTCCTTAATTAAGAAATACTGGAAAATAGCTCCCATCTGAGCCCCAATGAATGGTAGAATCATGTCTATCTCTACAGTAACTATGAACAAATACCTTGTATGTTTGCTTCCCCCGTTCAGACTCCTCATCATCGGTCTAAATGGAAGATGCTCAATGACTATGTACATTCTGCTAAATGCTCTCATCTGACTGTCTAAATTTGTATATATTTCTGTCCCATGATCATTCTGTATCGTAAATACTCTTTTGATCGTTTTGATGTATAATCACTGTTAATTGGAAGCGCTCACATGCTGACATAATCGGCTAGAGAAGAAGCATGGGGTGGGGGGTAATTGGGTTTACTTTTCCTTATTGTATACTTGTTTTGTCTCCTTTGGTGTGTTGTTTCTTTTGTTTGTTGCAAAATGAAAATAAAAGTTAAAAAAAAAAAAAAAAGAATGCAGGAAAGCAGAATCCTCAGATCGGGACCAGCATGATCAGAGAACAAAATGGTCAGACAACAAAGTAAAAAAAATAATTTTAGTGATTGGATTTTGTGCTATTTTTATATTTTACACAGTATTTAGGGAACTGCATCTCTTATTTATCTGATGTTGCACTGCATGTGGACTCTGGCTTCTTGGGGTTTCAGTTTAAAATTTGTCTACATATTTTTATTTTTACTTTAGATTGTGGTTAATTATTCTGTACTTGGTGAGGGTCGATGTTGTGCATGTGTGACTGAGGTCAGGTGTTCTGTTAACATGGAGTTTGTATATAAAGATCTATACTGTACTGTAGTAATTTGACTTGTTCTGTTTTTCAAATAGGTGTATGGATGTTCCAGGGCCCACTGTAGTATTTACAGGGATGCTTTTTTTGGATGGGCTCCTTATGTGAGTTTTCGAAGTTTGTGCTGATATGATATGATATGGTAGGTTTGCTCTTTGTTGCAGGGGTTTTTTTATTAGTTCATAATATGCCTGGTACTGGAGAATAGTGGTTGTTGTTGTTATTAGTGAGATGATCAGAATCAGATTTTTTTTTTAATATTGAGTTCTGTGGGTGAATGTCCTGGTTCTTCTCTGCACCTACTGTGGGTGCACAATATATGTTGAAAAAGAAAAAGCGAGAACCATAACACAGTTTATAAGCAAATAAAATTAGTTATAATTTAGTTTTATAAACTGTGCTGTTGGTTCTTGCTGTCTTCTAGTTCCTTGGTGTGCAAACAGGACCATACCTAGCCCTGTGCAAGCAATGCAGCCGCACAGGGCGCAAAGGCTTGGGGGGCGCATTTCAGCTGTCTGCTGTTGCCCTGCCGCCAATGGCAGGACAATAGAAGGCAGCCAAAATGTGCCCCCAAGCTTTTTTGCAGCACTTTAAGCAGGTCTGGTCCCTCCGTCCTCCGACACGATGTCAGAGCAGGGAGAGACAGATCTGCTCAAAGTGCCGGTGCTTTTCAGATCGGGCGCATGCCCCCCTCCTTCTCCCCATACCTCCGTCCAGTGCTGCCTGCTCTTTCCCTGCTGCTGACACCGCCGTGAAAAAAACAGAGGGCGGCAGCAGCAGAGAAAGAGCAGGCAGCACTGGATGAAGGTATGGGGGGGGGGGATGAGGGGGGCATGAACCTGAGCTGCAAGTTGCACAGGGCGCGATTGCAGCTCGATACGGCCCTGTGTGCAAGCATCTTGCATTTCCTCCATATAATCTAATCGGCTTTTTGGTTTGGTTCAGTCTCTGATTGGATTTCTGAAAAAGCCCCACCCCCTCTAAGGTGGGGGGCGTCATCTCATTCTTCGCCTCAGGCAGCAGATTGCCTTGAGCCGCCCCTGATGCTAGTGATGCAAAGCTGGAGGTCGAATGAGGAAGTACAGGAAAGGAGTTTAAAAGCATAAGGATAAGAGGGGTTATCAACATGAATGTTAAAATCCCTGAGAATAAGAGTGGGGGAAGAGGAATCCATAAAGAAGGAAAGCCACGAGTCAAAGTCAGTGAGAAAGGTAGAAGTAGACTTGTTAGGAGGTCGAACAGCTACCCAGAGAGGTAGTGGAGTGAAAAGGCAGATGGAGTGGACTTCAAAGGAGGGAAAGGAGTGAGACTGAGGCAGCAGGAGGGGTTGGAAGTGGCAGGAAGGAAAAAGTAGAAGCCCAACACCACCACCATGGCCAGTGGGACGAGGCGTGTGGGAGAACTGATAAACACCATGACAGAGAGCAGCAGCAGATGCCGTGTCTTCTGGGAGGAGCCAGCTCTCAGTTAGAGCAGGAAGATGGAGAGCAGTAGAGATAAAGAGATCATGAGTAAAAGCATGTTTATTTGAGATGGAGTGTGAGTACCACAAGGCACATGAGAAAGGGAGAGAGAAAGGGGAAAGGAGAGGGATATGAATAAGATTAGAGGTGCTGCATGAAGATCTCTTCTCAGAGTGTGACAAAAGTCTAGGTGAGGAGCAGGGTTGGGGTTGATATCTCTGGATGAGAGAAGGAGAAGGAGAAGCAGAGTATGGGACAGAGAGGAGACAGTACGGTGGAAACGAGAGTGAGATTATTTTAGAGAGAGAGAGGAGATGGCTGATTGAGAGGGAGAAAGCGATGAAGCTCAATGGCTGATGACAGGGTAGAGGACAGGATGGAGGGGGAAGGGAGAACAGTAAAGAGGAGATAAGGAGGGGAGGAGTGAAGGTGTTGGTAGGAGGGGAGACAATTAGGGGGTATGAAGAATAGGAAGACAAAATGATAAGGAGCCATAGAAGAGAGATGGAGAGGAGAACAGAGGCCAGAAGAAATAGATAGGTGGGGGAGAGATCACAGGGGACTAGATGCACCTGTGAATAAGCAAGGTAATGAGCAGATGACAGCTATGACATGGAGTGCCAGGGTGTGGGTGGCTAGAGGGCGGGGGGTCGAGGCGGGTATAAGTTATTGAGCTAAGAAAAACTGAGCAATAGTGCAAAAAAGGTACAAGAGCACACCACCAATGATAAATAAATAGATATATATAGAGAGAGAGAGGCAGACAGGACTCACAAAAAGCAAGCAGATTTGAAGTTCCAGCAGAGCTAGCAATGGAGCAGTTCTCTTCCCAGAGGAGAGAGAGGCAGACAGAGCTAAACTCACCTGGAAGACAGGAAAAGGGGCTATACAATGCCTCAGCAGGCGCGGAGGGTTAGCCACACAGGTAGATTAGAGCAGAGACAGGAAAAAGTTTTAAACTGTGCAACAATGGACAGTCCTAAACTCTGGGCTGCAGACTCTCTTAAAGGGGCCTGCTGATAATTCCTCTGGAGAAGGACGGATAACACTCTTTAAAACCCCATCACACATGTGTTAAAATATGTTCTCTTTGGCTTCCGCAGCTACTCTGATAAACTTTGCAGTTTTCCAGGTCATGCTGCATCTTCGCAACTGGAACCAATGATTCGGTCACCATAATGTGGCTTTCTGCAGGGCAAAGTGGTTAAGCAGTGGATGTCTGTTCTTTGATATAGTAGTCCTCACACTGGATTGGTTTCTGGTGAATAGATTGTTGAAGGCTGGTGGTTTGGTATTGGAGGATGTGAAGATAATGTAGAATTGATTGTTTTTGCAGGTGGCATGCTCCAAGATAGATTAATAGGGAAACGTTGTACCTATGATGACACATCAAGTGTTTGGGGTTATCACTTATCCATTATGAAATGCATCTAATGATGCAGCCAATGTCTGTGTGGAGGGGAGGGTGGTAGTCCTTTCTTGAAGCATGGCAAAATATTTTCTCTTATGAATAGTTCAATGTTTTAATGAGGTGGAGCCTGACTAGGCTAGGTTTTGATGCCTTTGAGCCTGATTCTGAAAGGGGCATGTCCAGACGGCCCCGAGCAGGACGGGCCCATTAGTACCTGATTCTGTACCGTGGGAAGAAAATGTTCCTGCAGCATACAGAATCGGATCAGAGGACGGTTCGGCATGCCCCTGCATGCCTGCGGAGATGTTCTCCCCGCAAGCTGCTCTGGCTCCGGCAGCACAGACTCCCCTCTTCCCTGCTGCCCGATCCATGGCTGGCTAGCCAGGGTCTGGATCAGGTGACCAAGACCCCCCTACACCCGGCTCCAGCCCCAATCGCACCATTTGTGCTGCTTATTCCATCTGCGAGGTAAAATAAGCAGAATGTCTGCCATGACCCCGCAGTATGTTCAGGGCCATGACCGGAATCGGCCCTGTACGTCCTACTTCCTCAGCCTGCCCCCCACCAGCTTTCCCCATCCTGCTGCTCTAGCCGTGCGGGGAGAGCCGGAAGGGGAACAGGGGCAGGACCCATCTCAGAATCGGGCCCTTTGTATATGACTCCCACTCTTTGTGCATTAGAGCATCTGCTAGTGCTGTGGATGTAGATTTAGGTGAGGCAGCCATAGTGCATATAGGAAGATGGTGCTTGGTAGCATATCAAGAGTACATTAGGCAAAGGTAAGGGAGGATTGTTTTTGTGTTGCTAACTTTATCTGCTTTTAGACAGAGGAAAGGCAAGAGACTAGTTTGATTAGCCACTCTTGTCTACTGGTTTGGTCAGTGAACTGTTCTGTAACCCCTTCGGCTTCATTTGAGCTTGGCAATTAAGTGAGTAGTGATCAAATGGCTTGGTGCCAGTTGCTGCCTTTTCTCCAGTATCAGGTGTCATGTCTTAACACTCGGATATAACAATGTTTCATAAAGAAGGGAACAATTTGGGCAAATGGAAAAAGGAAGCAGTAGGTGAAACAAGATGTTGTTGAATTGTTTAGAGAGGTTGTGTTTGACTGGTCGGATATCGTTCCAAGGCACTGTTCTGCAGACCAGAGGAGGTGGACCAAAAGTATAGTTAAGGTCAATAAATTCGGAGATGGGTTGAATAGAGTGGTGGTAATCATATTGAACATGAGTGAGCTGATCCCAAGTGTCTAGGCCTGCTTGGGAAGGATGAGTTGTATTTATCAGATGTGGGGCAAGATTTGTTCTTGATATACAAGAGACCTGGGAACAAATCATTTGGCTCTTAGCACAGTGTGCCACGGATCCTACTGGGAGGCGCAGGGGAAGGTTAACTTCTCTCTCACTATTGTGTGTTACCTAAACCAATTTGCATGTTATAAGGAGGTTAAGGTATGACAGTAGTGATTTTGCCCAGCTTGAAGTGCAGGCTTTCGCATGATGATAACAACATATGGGCATGGTATGGCAGCCAAGTCAGGGGGTGAACCCTTTCTAGTAAAGTGGCATGGTTTTGACATGGTGGTGGTATTATCAGCTCAGGGTAGCAGGTACCATTCCTTTAGCATGGGCACTTTGCTCTGATTTTGTTTTAATGGCTCATCTACTTGGGGGGGGGTGACTGATACTGTGTATTGTTCATAAAGCTGTGGACTAATTGTGATCCAAGTTATATATCATCAGTGTTTTTCTTTGGGAGAGGGAGGAGATGGCGCATAAAATCTGCTAAATATACAAATAACACTTGCTATAGAAATACAGGTGGAAAACAGTCCATGGATATATTGAAGCAGACATATATAAGGAAATACAACCAGGCGTTAATGCTTAACTGTTTGTCGACTGGAGCCTGGGAATTTTCCATCTTTGAAATGGGCAAAAAAAATTTTAAATTGTGAATGAAGTTCATCCAAATTTGTGCGCATTTATAAACATTATAGTTTTGAATCAATAATGTTGACCCAAAAGCTGTTTCTTAACAAGCCCGAATTTAGGCATAGGAAACAGGCAGCTGCCTAGGGCACCGCATTTTGAACGCACCAAATCCCCAGTTCAAAGAGGAGCCTGTTCCTGCTTATTTCAGGCCTATGAACACATGTGCTGCTTCGAAGAGGCACCGCTGTGGCACCACGTCCTTCCTCTGTTCCTCTTCTGACTGTCCAGTCTGGGATCTGACACCCTCTCCCACCCCAGCTCTCTGGGCTTGCCTATGGGCACCGACATCTTAAAGCTGGCCCCGTTTCTTAGCCTTGGCAGCTCTCTCAGAACAGACTTTTTAGGAAAGAGAGAAAAAGGAACGAGAGAAGAAAAGCGAATCCATTGCATATTCAAATACACGCAGACGAATTTCTGATTATGAACCGACAATATTTTCCTGATGAAGTACACAACCTATTTACAAAATGAATTTGCCTGCCACATTCATTTTTCAATCTCGGCATCGGTCTTTTCGTTTGTGCCTTTCCTCCTCCTGCCTGCAGTGTTCACATGGGCACAGCTTCTGACTTCATATTTCCTGTCTGTACTGAGAAAGCTTATTTAAAAAAAATAATCAAAAGTTCTTACCAGCTGTATAGCTTCATTTGCACTCACTTTCGCTTCCTTTGCGATATTTTCCGCCTTATAAATGGACTCCTTGATGTTACTGTATGCTTTGAAAGCCACCGTAGCATTGAAGGAAAGGTTTTTGGCTTCTGCAAGGATCCTGTAAGGGTAAACAGAGCGCACTATTGAAAGTGACAATCCTAGCTCAAGTTAGTGCCAGGTGTGTGGGTGATCACTATGTCCCTACATAAAGAGTCAAAATGCAATGGGACTGATACTGTAGTCAAAATGATGCTGTGGCTAAGAGTTGGCTACCTCAGTGTTTCTCAAGCCAGTCCTGGTGTACTCTCTGACCAGTCTGGTTTTTACGATATCCACAATGAATATGCATGAAACAGATTTTTAAGCAATGGAGGCAGTAGAAAGATAGAAACATGATGGCAGAAAGAGACCATATGGCCTATCTAGTCTGCCCTTCCATATCAATAACTACAACAGTCCCCTGTTTTCCCTTAGAGATCCTCTGTGTTCCCTTAGAGATCTTGTATAGATCTAGTCAGTTAACTCCTCACTGCTCAACAAAGTTTTACAAAAGTCATGGTACTGAAATAAAAATAGTAATTTCTTATCAATTTTTATATGCTGAACACAAATATGACAGTGAAATTGCAAAGTTGACTCTAGTTTTTTTGTAATCTACAAGAATTAATGTTTACATCACAAAATGCATGTCAATAGTAAATATAATAGGCCTTTGGTTAATACCTGTAAAAAAACAAGTCATAGACTACTTCTTAGATTTTTTCGCCTGTCTCTTGTACAGCTGTTCGGGAGCTTCTCTGGGAAGTGTCCAGCAGTAGTCAGCCAGCATTGTAGTGGACCATTTTCCCTGGTATCTTTGCTCCATCGTTGCGATATCCTGGTAAAAACGTTCGCCCTGTTCATCACTAACCATACCACAATTGTCAGCAAAGAAATTGAGATGGGAATCAAGGAAATGGATCTTTAGAGACATATTGCAGCCAAGTTTCTGATACTACATCAGCATGTCTTCTACTAGTTCCTTGTAGTTTTCTGCCCTAAGATTCCCGAGAAAGTTTGTTGACACTAGGCAAAAAGCATTCCATGCTTGTTTCGCATCACCCTGCAGCAAGTTGTTGAACCGGTCATCTTTGAAGAGCTCTCAAATCTGAGGACCCAGAAAAACTCCCTCTTTAATCTTTGCTTCGCTGAGTCGAGGGAATTTTTCATGCAAGTATCGGAAAGCTGGCGAAGTGCGGTCCATGGCTTTCACAAAGTTTTTCATCAAACCTAGTTTGATGTGAAGGGGTGGCAGCAGGATTTTGTGAGCCTCAACCAGAGCTGGGTGCTGGATATTCTTCTCTCCAACTGTTACATTTTGTCTGCGATTCCATTCCTTCCGCAAGTAGTGCCAATCCCTTGCTCAGCTATCCCACTCACATAAGAAACACATGTATTTTATATATCCCTGCTGCAGTCCCATTAAAAGGGCAACTACCTTCAAGTCACCACAGAGATGCCAGCTGTACTTGTTATAGTTAATAGAAGTCAGTAGATGCTTTAAGTTATCGTATGTCTCTTTCATGTGGATGGCATGCGCTACTGGAATAGATGGAAGACGGTTTCCATTGTTCAAAAGCACAGCCTTCAGACTCAGTTTCGAAGAGTCTATAAATAGTCTCCAGTCTTGTGGGTCATGTGTGATTTTTAAGGCATTCATGAGGCTTTCAATATTGGAAAGAAACAGTACAAGAACGTAGGCAGGATAAAAACGAACAAAATCTTTATTGGTCCATATATAATAAAAGGGGGGCCAGACCCTGGAACAGAATACCAGATTACTTTCCTTTCTGACTGCGTATAGTAGACTACTGACATCAGATGGCTTCAGCAGCCACCTGGCAGTAGTATTGCATTGCATCAGAAAATGATGCAATCAACTCTGGATGATGTGTGCATGCTGGTATTATGCAATGTGATGCAATATTATTCAAGGCTTTGTTGTTGATGTCCTACTGGATAAATTTACACGGTGAAACGTCAAAAATGAACTACATGCAATATCTTAAAAACGAGAGCCAATAAAATTTTTTTAATGTTATATTTATGTTTAGCTCACCAAGATGCTACAGATTAGGGCCTTTTAAAGTCAGTAACGATTTCAATGTTGACCGGTGTAGTTAGCCATCTACGGGCCTGATTTAAAATGTCCTGGCTCTTGTTCTATGTCTGTGGAGGGGAAATATACAATAGTAAATCACACCCCAGATCCCTCTGAATAGAAGCACCAATAACCTGAGATTTCAGTCATACTATAACTTTTAATGTTGACTGTACTGTATGGAAATGGTCTATATAATTCACATTTTGCACTTGTAATGATATATGATATAAACACTTGTGCCAAAGGAACTTTTTATGCTTAACAGTTCTTGCTAAGGGGTTCATTTTGGAAGCCCTATTCATGCTTTAGACATTTGAGAATGGACATAGAGATGTCCAAAGAACAGAGGCATCTCCAGACCGTTTTAGAAGGGGGGTGTGGTGGTGGCACGCCTGGGGCGTTCCCAGGAACCTGGATGTTCCAGCCTGATCTCAGACACATCATGGACATCCTGTGTCATGTTTAAGTTTAGATCTGCTCCAGGCACTTGAAAACTGTTGGTTCTGGCTGAAAAACATTTAGAAGGTGTAGAAAAGATAGCAGCCCGTCATCCCCAGTATGTAGCACAATGCCAATGGCAGCAGTAGTGGGATCTGAATCCTGTTTTGCCTGTTCTTAGTCCACTGCTCCAACCATTAGACTATCCTAGATGTCTGGGTTCTGACCTATGGTTCTGGTGATGTCTATGGACGTCTGAAGGGGTATCTACATATGAGCATGTCCTTGTTTGTGGAATTGTGTCTGCACCTGGATGTGCCTGCTTTTATTTCAGACACTATGGCTTAGACGTCTGCGATTGCACTTGGATGTCACTTCTAAAATGTTCCTCCATAGGTATAAGTCTCCATCTGTGGATTTTCAGGTGCACTATAATGGATAGTGCCACCACTATTACTACTGATCATTTGTATAGTGCCGCAAAGCAAACGCAGTGCTGCAGAGTCACATTTAAAAGATGGTCCCGGCTCATCAGAGCTTACAGTCTAGACAAGACAGACAACACAACAGCTGAGGGGACAAGGATATATCTAGTCTAGGGGAATGGTAAGAAAAGTATATATCTAGGAGAATGGTAAGGAATCTAGGGGAATGGTGAGGAATTCCTTACCACTAAAAATCCATGCCCCGGTACTATTCAGATAGTCTTAAGGCAAATTAAGGGCATGCTACCTATCTATACATACTGTGCCAATATTTAGTTACTATCTATATAGTTAAGTGATTTAATTTAGGCCTGTAAAAATGCAGTCTTAACTTAAACTGCTTAGTTATACAGATAGCAGCTGAATATCAACACTAGGAGAGTAATTTTATAACAAGTGACTTAGTTAAAGGCTTTTTTTAAGGTGCCTATTTTAAACCTATTTTTTCAAAACAAATAGGTGCTTACTTGTCTTTACAAAGTACTATCCCCAGTGTCAGAAATCACGCCTTAAGTTAAGACATGGACATTTACACCAGCCCTAGAGCTGGTATAAATGTTCATAACTAGATTTTGCACATACACGTATAAATTATGCTATTTTATAATCTACACACAGACTTGTGCACTCGGCCTGCACTCCAGCCAAACCCCACCCAAGCTCATGCCCTGGCAAAGAACATACCAGCTAGCAGCACACACACATTTCTGCTGATCGGCATTTTATAAGATGTGACTAAGACAACACACCCCGTTATATAATTACCCTATATATGTACAGCAACCAGTGGCAAGCACTTTCTACGTGTCTTTAGCACTGCTAAAAATAGCGGAGCTTAATATGTTTTGTTTTTTTAAAATGCCACAGCTGGTGTTTAAAAAAATGGTCACCGCTGGGTCTGAATACTGACTTAAGCAAGTCTAGGAGGGGGGGTCTTTTACTAAGGTCTGCTAAGGTTTTGCATGCGTTACCAATGCACTAAAAGTGCAAATCTTAAGCATTAGCTGTCAGGGGAGTGACCAGCACGTTCCTGGCAGGTGACATGCGGCTGAGTATATTAATATGCGGCGCAATTAATGCGAATGCAGCTAATGCCATCCAGAAAGTGCAGGTGAACTTCAGGGCACCTAATTGCCACCTTAACTGCACTCGCATCCTCATGTGTTCTCCACACTCACACTCTGCCTCTAACCCACCCACGTTCCACATTAGCGAGTGCTAGTTAACGTGCATTTTAGCAGTTGGTAGCTGGCATTCCTGCGCGTTAGAGTGCGCCATCGCCAGTTATCACATCCTGTAATGTGCGTTAACTGGTTAGTAGTGCATAGCAAGAGTGCCCCTAGGTGATATGGCCAAAGGGATGCAAGGCTGCATTACTTTCCAGAGAATATATTTGGTATCTCCTTCATAATGCTACATAATGCTGAAATTACCATAAAAAAAGAAATCAAGTACCTTGGTATAACGATTGACAGCAGTCTCAATGTGATTGCGCACATAAAGAATGCAGCTAATACAGCATACTGGAAACAGACTGCTCAAACCTGTACACCCTCTCCTACAAGACAATGACTTCAGGTCAGTTCTTCAAGCTGTCATTATACCCCACCTGGACTACGGTAACATTCTCTGTCAAGGGCTGACAAAACAGGCACTATTACCCACTCCAGTTAGTAAAAAACACCACCGCCAGAATCCTCAAGAAAATCAAATCAGCAACACATGACCCCTATCCTCAAAAGTCTGCACTGGCTCCCAGTTGCCCAATGGATCAATTATAAAAGCATAACTACCACCTACAAAACCTCTCCACCACCTGTCTCAAGGATCAAATCACAAGAGCATCCACAACAAGAGCAAGAAGATCTGTAACCCAGAATCTCCTGTCCATCCCTCCGATCAAGACCAAATGCACAAAACAGACAAGCAACAGGGCCTTCTCGATATATGCCCCCACCATCTCAAACTCTCTACCCGAAACCATTAGATCTGCACAGTCCACCAATTATATGAAGAAATTACTAAAAACACAACTCTTCATAGAACATTTTGGGCCAAATGACATTACATAAGTGTATATAAAATAACCTGTTAACTTAAACATACCCCCATATTTACCTCCAAGTTGTATACCCCTTGTTCTATGTAAAACAAATCACCAGAGATTATGTGCTGTTGTTCATTGTAAACCGCTTTGGTATAAAAGCGGTATATAAAAACTGTTCAATTAATAAATAAATAAATAATTTAATCATCTGCCTCAATGTACTTTGAATTTCAAAGAGTGCTCCAGAGGGCTTTGGTTGCATGGCACTAGCACACAGCAAAGTAAATTGTTTAAAATTTATTCCCATTTATGTGGCTAAACCTATATATTCCTTAAACTTAAACAGACATTATTCTGGATAATTATTCTAGCTAATTATCAACTAGGAGACAGAGCAATATCTATTCAGAGAACCATTCTCCAGACTATAAAGTTCAGGCATGTTTTTCCAGTAGCTATTTCAAATGGATTGTTTTTATTAAGAAACTCTCAGAATACTTTGAAACAGGGATTAAAAAGCTTAGGTTGAGCAGCTGTTTCCATTCAGATATTACCAAGGAACTGATAAATTCAACCTGATTAACTGCAGAAAGTATAGAGGTGTAAGGCAGGGGTCTCCAGATCCAGCCCTGGAGGGCCACAAACCAGTCAGGTTGGCAGGATATCTCTAATGCATATATATCTCATGCATATTCATTAGGGATATCCCGAAAACCTGACTGGTCTGCGGCTCTCCAGGACCAGGGTTCCCCACCCCTGCACTAAGGACTAGGTCTAAAATAGCTCCGCTTCTTGTCAGTTCCTCAACTAACTGCTCTATGAAACAGGAAGTTATTTCATCTAGGAACTTATCTAGTCAATATTGAAGTAACTGCAAGGTGGTAAATTGAAAGGCAATGTCAGGAAATACTTTTTCACAGAAAGGGTGGTGGATGCTTGGAATGCGCTCCCGATGGAAGTGGTGGGGGCAAACATGGTGACGGAATTCAAAATGGCATGGGACAGACACAGTGGATCTCTTTACAGCAAAGGGATAAAATCAAAATAAACGGAACCATCTAATTTCTCAACAAATAGGGGTGTCCTGCATAGAGTGGTGGGTTCACCCCTAAACAGGTACGTGGGGAGGTGTGGCCTGCACAGAGCGGCAGGTGCACCTACTCTTGCCATTGTGCTGGACAGACTAGATGGACCAAGCTGGTCTTTATCTGCCGTCATTTACTATGTTACTATTTTACTATGTATACATCTCTCGCACACATGCAAACAGCCTATTTGGGTTCTGGATTGACCCCCTAAGTCTCTTCCATTCTCAAGGGCCTTCAACAGCCATATTTTCAGGATATCCCTAATTAATATGCTTGGAGATATTTGCATAAATAGAGGCAGTATGCATGTAAATCTCTCATGCATATTTATTGGAGATATCCTGAAAACCTGACTTGCTGATGACCTTCGAGGATTGTGAATGAATAGCAAGGCAATAGATAGATTTTTGCTCTATACTGTGCACAACAATGCTACACCTGGTCTCCTGCCTCTCAGAATCACCCATTCCTGCCCCCGCCCAAACACCCCTTAGAAATGTGTTATATACCGGGTGATATCCATTCGCCCAGGCTTTACCTGAATACACTTACTGTATTAGTTGTGTCATCTGCTGGTCGTTGGTCGCTTTATTGTTCACTTTCATTAAACGTTTTTGGGCAGACACAACAAAGTGTCAAAAATTTGATGATTTTGGCAGGCTTTTCCAATTTTGTTCTATCTTGCCTATGCCTTGCCTTCGAATTGGTTCAAACCACTGTGACATTTGCTTGCATCTGCAATTTTATTTTGCCTAGCCTTTGTGTTGATTCTACACTGTGTGCAGAATTTATTAAATCGAGTGTAGTGGTATTTGAACTTGTTTGGTGGTATTTGATTTTATCTGGTTTGCTGTTTTTGTTTGAGTTTTTTTGATAATTGTTTGGTGGTATTTGATTATTGGTGCCAGTATGACAAATTCTTATTTTTACTTTTAAAACTGCATGTGTGGTTTTGGCATCTCCAGTCCTTGTATTGCACATCATCCAAAGGTCTTCAGTTCCTGTTGATCTTTAATACTTTGGGACAGTGACAGTTTTGGACCAGATTCAGCCAGTGTTTATACTAACTTAGCAGATTTGGCTTTCTTACATCCAGCCACCCCAGTATAACGAAGATGAGTGTTCCAAAGAAGAGCAAAACCTACCACTTTCATAATGAATGGGAAATGGACTACTTCTTCATCATGGTGAAAGACAAGTGCTGTTGTCTAATTTGTAACGCCCCAGTATCCTTGCCCAAATAGGGTAATCTGGAACGTCGTCATAAGGCTCTGCATAGCAATAAGTTTGATGCTGATTTTCCACCCAAAAGTGAAAATCGTAAACTGAAGCTCAAAGAACTTAAATTGAATTTGGCTACTCAGCAACAGTTGATAGCGAAGCCAAGGTCACATTTGGTCAATACAACCATAACATCCTTCAAGGTCAGCAACCTGATTGCAAAGAAATTCAAACCTTTCACCAAAGGGGAATTTGTAAAAGATTGTTTTCTTGAAGCAGCTGACAATCTTTTTGAAGGATTTAAAAATAAGAAAGAGATCATAGCTGCTATTCAAGATGCACAATTGTCAAGAAACACCGTCATGCGGCGAATAGAAAAGATGTGTGGAGACACAACTGAACAATTGTTGGAGGATTTTTCAAATTGTGTTGCTTTCTCACTCCAACTGGATGAACCTACAGACATAAGAGACATAGCCCAGTTACTAGTCTTTATCCGGATGGTTTTTGAAGACTTCAGTGTTAAAGAAGAACTACTTAGAATGATTTCTTTAAAAGGGAGAACTACCGGTCAGGAAATAGTCAGTTCTTTCCATTCTTTTGTGACAAAGTGTAATCTTCCATTGCATAGACTTGTTTCCATCACTACTGATGGAGTAAGAGCAATGACAGGTGAGGTTAACGGTTTCATAGCCCTCTGTAGACAGCATGATGACTTTCCAGATTTCCTTTCTTACCACTGCATCATTCATCAGCAAGTTTTGGTAAGCAAGAGACTCAATACAAAGACTGTCATGGACATCACTTTCAAAATTGTAAATTCAGTTAGTGGAAGATCACTTCAAAGATGGCTTTTCAATCTTACTCTTGATGAAGGGGCAGCGGAAATCATTTTGCACACAGATGTAAGGTGGCTAAGTAGGCACAAATTTCTGCAAAGACTTCGTGATTTGCTGAATGAAATAAGACATTTTTTGAAGGAGAGGGGAGATGACCAAGCAGAGCTGTTAGATGAGAAGTGGTTAGGTGATCTGGCATTTCTCGCTGACTTTACAGGCGAACTAAGTGATATGAACTTTGAACTACAAGGTAAAAACAAATGCACTGGCGAGATGATGAGTACATTTTCATCCTACAAGAGCAAATTTGAGCTAATGATGACTGACCTTGCAAACAACACTTTTGATCATTTTCCTAATACGCAGGACCATCTGGGACAATATCCAAATTTTGTTTTTTAGAACGAGAAGTATGTAACAGAAATCTGTTCTGTTATCCAGGAATTCAAAAATAGATTCTGTGACTTCCAAAAAATTGGAACAGTTGTGGAGTACTTGTCATACCCATTCAAAGTAGATGTGGACATTAAAGAAACTGCAGCTGCTATCAGTAAAAATTACTCATTGAACAAGACATCTCTTGAAAACAAAATATTAACCCTTAAAAATGACATTTTTCTCAAGACCCGTGCTGAGCAAGAATCGTTTTGGAAGTTAGTGCCTAGAGACAAATTTCCCAACTTGAGAAGATGCAGTGAAGCTGTACACTCCTGTTTTGGTTCAGCTTATTTGTGTGAATCTGTGTTTTCCCATCTGAAAATGACAAAGAGTACACAGCGTTCCAACATGACAGATGAACATCTCCAGGATTCCCTGAGACTGGCCCTCACGCAATATTCACCCAAGTTCAAAAAGCTGGTGGATGAAATGCAGGCTCAGACGTCTCACTAATGAGCAAGAGCGAAATATTAAAGATTGTGCAAGATCAGCCTGGATCAATACTCGACCTAAATTTAACACAAATTACTCAATAAAAGTTAAAGAAAGTTATTACTCAATAAAAATTTAAGAAAAAATGTACTTTCCATTTCCCCTCGCAGTTCTTACTGGATCTTCGTCTCTCTGTTTTGTTTTTGCTTAATTTGCTTAACAGCTGATCACATCCAAGTAAATGACAGAAGGTTCATTAAAAATAGGAGGGGGGATCCTACAACTTTATTGGGTTAAAATTTAATTTGAAACTAATTTGAAACTTAATTTTCATGGTGGTAGATCACCGGCACTTTTGGCCGGAAAAAGTAGATCATGACCTGTTCGAAGTTGGACATGCCTGCTATAGATCAACAACAACTCCTTAACACTATCACCAAAATTAATACCACTACATCCCCATTTGATCCTTGTCTAGTCTCCTGGATCAAGGCAACAGAATCAGAGCTAGCTCCACACCTACTCCAAATAGTCAACCAATCCATTCAACAAGGAGTAATGCCAAATTAACTTAAACAGTCCATGATTTGGCCAATTCTAAGAACAAATCTCTTGACAGTCTAGACCCCACATCATATAGACCTATCACCAGCATACCATTTGTAGCCAAAATAATCGAGAAAACTGTCCAAAATCAACTACAGGACTTTATTGACATTAATGCTCCCCTAGATGAACAACAATTCGGATTCCACCCATTCCACGGTGTTGAATCCCTCCTACTGATCCTCTTAGACACTCTCATATGTGGGATAGACGACATAAAACAGTCATTCATACTCATTTTTCTTGACATAACTGCTGCCTTTGATAATTTCAACCATAGCAACATACTCGCAAGACTTCCACAAATTGGAGTAACAGGAATAGCTTATCAATGATTTCAATCATACATTACAGACTGTATGCAACAAGTTCAATTAGGTCAGGAAACCTCCAATACATTTAGACAGGAGCAAGGAATACCCCAGGGCTCTGCCTTATCAGCTCTATTATTTAACCTATATTTACAACCAATATGTAACATATTCAAGAAATTCAAAGTGAATCATCACAACTATGCGGAATCATCACATCTATGCATATATCTCCCCATAGATAGTCTAAACACCACCCAACATCTCAAGGAACCCAAAATTTCACTCCCCCACAAATATTCAAAATATTTAATGTAATCCTCCCTGTTAAAAATGAAGTAAGGTATCTTGGCGTTATACTAGATCAAGCTCTTACCTTACTGTATCTGCACACATAAAACAACTAACTAAATCTATTTACTTCAAATTAAGAACAATACAACAGCTCAGACCCCTTCTTGACATGCACAATTTCAAGTCAGTGGTTCACGCTGTGTTACCCCCCACACACACTTTGATTTTTGTAACAGCCTCCTCTATGGTTCTTTCCCTACTCTCCATATCCGGGGTCTCAAACACGCGGCCCGCGAGAGCATTTTGTGCGGCCCGCGACGCCACGACTTTTTTCAAGTGGGTTTTACTTGCTTTTCTCACCTGATGATTGCCGGCGCGGCCGCGTGGTGTTAAAAAACACAATCTCTAAAGTCCTCTTCACTCTCCACATGACCTGAGTTACGAGCCTGCCCTCAACCAATAAGAGACAGGAAGGAGGGGGAGGGCCCAGAAGCAGTCTGAGCAGCCAGCCGAACGCCACGAGGCACCACGCACCCTCATCCATTCTGCAGTTAGGCGGCCTGTGCTTGTAGCAGTGTGCACAGCTCTCCATGGACAGGTAAGGAGGCAGTCTGCCCTGCCCCCGGAATTCCCCGATGTTAGCCAGCCCTGACTCCCTCAGTCCCTCTCCTCTTCGGCTTTCAGAGCCGCGAAGGGAGAGCTTCTCGCTCGCGACTCTGTTAAGCTCGCCGGGGCAGATGGGAAATTTTCCATAAGCCTCAGCGGGCTTAACAGAGTCGTGAGGGAGGAACTCTCCCTTCGCGGTTCTAAGCTGAAGCGGAGAGGGACTGAGGCAGGCAGGGAGGGAGGGAGGGAAGCAAGCAGGCAGGCAGGGAGGGAGGGCAGCAAGCAGGCAGGCAGGGAGGGAGGGCTGGCTCTGCCGGGCAGGGGGGGCCCCGCGGGACATTCAATTTTGCCGCGGCTGATGGGGGGGTTTAGGACTGGTAATGTGCTGTGGGCTGATGGGGGGGGGGGTAGGACTGGTAATGCCACTAGGGGGGTTTAGGACTGGTAATGTGCTGTGGGCTGATGGGGGGGTTAGGACTGGTAATGGGCTGGGGGGGTTGCTAGGACTGGAAATGGGCTGAGTGGAAGGGGGGCTTGAACTGCAAATGGCTGATGGGGAGGGGGCTTGGAATGGAAATGGGCTGTGAGGGGAGGGAGCTAGCACTGGAAATGGGCTGAGTGGGGGGGGAGCTAGGGTTGGAAATGGGCTGATGGGGGGCTAGGACTGGAAATGGACTGATGCAGGGACTAGAAAGGAGCGGATGCTGGGTGGGACTGGAACTAGAAGGGAGCTGATGTTGGGGGAGGATTAGAATGGGATGGAGCTGGGAAAGTGAAATGGAGAGGGGAAAAATATTTTGTGCGGGAGGGAAGACAAATCTACAATTGGCCAGGTTTTGGGAGAGTAAGTGGAGATTGAGGATGGAGGGGTAATATTTGAGTGGATAAAATAGGAATGAGGAAAGAGCAAAAGGAGAAAGATTAGTATGTTAAAGCAGATGTAGAGAGAGAATGAAAAAAAAAACTAGAAGAGAGAAGAAAGGACAAATGGAAAGCAGACGATGGAGAGTTAGCAGAAGACACGAAGAAACCATAAGAAAGTGGCTGGAACAATTGCAACTGAAAAAAAATGCACAAAAGGTAGAAAAATCTCTTTATTTTGAATTTATTAACTGGAATATGTCAGCTCTGGGAAATGTGCATCATTAATATCTGTGCTTTGTTTAGTACAAGAGGAAATTAATTTATAGTTTTATTTCTACAGTGTTGTTGTACATTCCAAGTTTGGCTTTTGGGGTTCCCAATTTAATTATTGTCTTCCTGTTTCTAAATTGTGATTCCTTGTTTGGTGATGGTGTATGTTCTGCATGTGTAACTGAGCTGAGGTATTCTGTTTATGTAATTCCTATTTGACATTGCTACTTGTTCTCTTTTCCCAGTAGGTCATGTATTGTTGTTCTCTGAAATGTATTGATTTAATATTTGCAGTGTTGCCTTTTGATAGGTAGGGTCTGGTGCTTTGTGAGTCCTGGTAGTGCTGTTATGATATGGCGGGTTTGCTATCGGTTCTAAATGGGCAGTGTTTGTAGTAGTTCCTAATGTGCCTGGCGGTTGGCACTGGATTATGCAACATTATGCAAATATTTATGTAAATGAGGCCCCTTATGCAAATGAGGCCCCGTGTCTTATGCGGCCCCGAGTTACATTACAAGTCCTCATTTGGCCCTCAAAGCAGTTTGAGTTTGAGACCCCTGCTGCATATCATCACAGACTTCACTACTCACTATCTCATCTATACAGTGAATCTGACTAGATACAATGGGAATGACATCATTTGTTTTCTGGAATTCAATGCCTCTTTATCTCCAGCAGGAATATTTTGTTGTAAAGTTCAAAAAACAACTAAAGTCATGGCTCTTTGAGACTCCATACAATTTGTGCCCCACCACTACAAGTCCTATGGAAGAATATGAAGAATTACCCCCTCTCTTCCTTTCCCTTGAATATTCTTTATTTAGACTTTTTAGTGTAAAATCTGTTTATGATTTTAAGATTTTATTTCTTAATTTTTTTGTATAATAGGATAAATTCACTGATATTGCTGATATTGCAGATGCAACTTCACTCTCAGCAATGCACTTAAGGTATGGCAAATGTCTTCCCAATGTGATAACTGCCTGTCCCCCCACCAGTTACTACACAAGCTTTGCAGTTGCCCCACATATTTCGCAGCTGTCACACGGTAACTGTAAAACTTTATTGCACTTCTGTAAACAGGCCTAGTAATATTCTTATCTACATGTACTATCGCCTTGACTCATATGCGTGCACACCTAAAACAGCTTTGTTCTTTGTACCCCATTCAGGTTTTTGAACTAAGATCCCTTAATTACAACACTAATAATCTGGGAAGCATCTGTTACTAGCACTGGTTGTTTTGGCTAGAGAGAATTAGAGATAATGGTGAAAAGATGCCGTACTTGTCCAGGATGGCTGATGATTCACCCAGTTGTGCTGCATGGTTCTCAGCTTGTAACACCTTCTCTGGAAGCTGCCTTTCCTCTAAGTCTTCAGCAAGATCATCTATTTGAGATTGCAGTTGCTTAGACAGCGGTCCTAAGCTATTATTAATGTCCTCCAGATCCTGCCAACCATAGAAAGAGAGAACCTTTAATCAGTTGGAAGTAATCACCCAAATCCTTTGCAAACTAATTTCCTTAGGAGATACAATCATACACGCCAATATCCTTAATTGCATGTGGGTGCTCTAAAGGGAAAATTCATCTGCGTATCAACACAAATCATTATATAAGAAAGAAATTTGACTCTGCTGTATTGAGAGTGTTTAAAAAATTCCCATCTTCCTTGTGTGCAGAGAAAATATTTAGTATGTGCCTTTTGAGAAATATAAAAACATTAAAGAACAATTGTGGGGTTTTTTAAGCAAATGTTATGCAGATACTATTACCCTTTTATTACGGATCTTATCAAGAAATAGAAAACCTTAGCCAAGGCTGTGATGACGTTACCTTTATCACAGCAAGGTATGTATATATGTCTGGCAGAAGCATTGATCAGTTAATAAATAATACATTATAAGGCCCATTTTACAAAGCATATAGAGATTGGAATTGAGACATCCAGGTCAAGACATTCACAGTTTCCCTGGTATTTTACAAAAGGCTTTGCTAAACACAGAGCCTTTTGTAAAATTCCTACAAAGATGTGCAGGAGTATTTTCTGGCACACTCAGAAGGATTAGAAATTTTAAAGCGATGCATGTGGAAAAAAGAGCATCCTGCTCCCTGCAAATTTTCATGTCTGTAGCTTTTTAATATAGCTGCTATCTGACAGCATTAATCCCATCGATCCCTCTTCAACATCATTAATACTCCCCATCCAGTCCCTGACATCAGTAGTACTCTCGGAACCTCCTGCTCCTCCTGACAAAAGCAGACATCCCACTATCTCCTAACCCTCCCCCAGGTCTAGTGGGGAAGTGTCTCTGGTGTCTAGTGGGGAGGACAAAAATAATATCTAGTTACTCTGGTCCCATGAGGTGCCGAGTTCAAAATGGCACTGGTCAAATTCTAGCGGTACTCTCATGATAATACCACTATGGGGCAAGCTGCCAAATAATGGTTCTTTGAGAGACTACCTGAGACTACAGCTGGGGGTCAACCAGTGCCATTTTGAACCTGGCACTCTATGGAGCAGAAACAACTGGGGACCGTTCCTCCACTGCCCCCCATTAGACACAAGGATAGGGCAGAGAGGTATTCATCAAGGGAGGTCTGCTTTTGTCAGAGGTGCATGGGGGTTCAAGGGGTACAGGGTTAGGGGTTGGGATCCATTGGCCTGTGCACCTTCCCCTTAAAGCTGTCACTTATCTGTGCCTCAGGGCAGATGTCAAATCCAACGCGGAAATGTTTGTGTTCTACACATTTATAATGTAAATGGGAAATACATATCTATATTTTTGGCCCTCCCAAACCATACCCTATCCATGCCCCCTTGAAATCTCTATGTGGTATGGATCTCCATGTTTTTCTAAAATTGCTATTTTCTCGTATAACACATTTACAGGTGTAAATGCCGCTATTTACTGATGAAAATGCTACTAAAATAATCCCTTAAATAGGGATGACTCTATCATTTGGCAGAGTGAGGCAGCTGCCTCAGGTGGCAAAGTTTTGTGAGTGGCAAAAAAATGCTATCAGAACACCTCAACAGTGGTCACCTCACTCCTCCTTCTGTTGGAAAAAAAATATTCAGAGGACTGGATGCTACTGCTGCTGCCGGTGGTTCTCCTAGGTCTGTGGTAGTGGGGACATCACTCCCCCTCCTGCTGCCACTGCTGACCCAGACCCTTAAGCAGGTGGAGGACAGATACTGACCATGGGGTTAGGTGGAGCAGAGGGTAGATAGTGGCCACAGGGGGATGGAGGGAAGATGTTGAGTATGGGGGGAGAAAGGAAAGATGCAGGGCATGGGGGGGGGGAGGCAGGGCAGATGCTAGATTGGGGAGAGAGAGCGAAAGAAAGTGCAGATGATAGATATTGGGGGAGGGAGAGAAAGAGGAGAGATGCTGGCACATGGAAAGGGAGAGAGGAGAAATTTGGGGCACAGAGGGAGGGAAAAAGAGGAGGGAGAGAGAAACAGAGGAGAGAGAGTGGAGAGGACTAGAAGAGATGGATACTGGGGGAGAAGAAAGGAGGACATTCTAGAGAGAGAGAGAGAGAGAAGGGGAGGAAGATATGAAATGCTAGACATGGGGTGTGGGAAGAAGCAAAGGGGGGATGCTGGACATGGGACGGGAGAGAATGAGGGATATATTGGACATGGGGAGTAATAAGGAAAGAGGGGGAATGGTGGACATTGTGGAAAGGTGAGAAAAAGGGGGTGAGGTGCTGACTAGGAGAGAGAAAGGGGGGAGAAATACTGAACAGGAGAGGAGAAAAGGGGAGATATGCTGACCACCTCTTTGAAGCTGCTTTTGGATCCTGATGCTCCTCACTCTGTTGCCCAGTACTTGTGTATCTTACCATACTCTAGTTTCCAGTTTCTCTAAGGGCCCGATTCTGTGAGGCGAATAGTGGGGCTGTATGTCCCGGTAGGACGTGCAACTCTGCTATTTGTCCCAGCCGATTCAGGTCACGGCCCTGTATGTCCTGCGGGAGAGGGACGGACGTGCTGCTTATTCCACCATGGAGATGGTATAAGGGGCAACAAGGTCAGTGATTGGGCCCAGAGATGACCCTCGAGGCAGGGTCGAGCTGCTGTTAGGTCCCCACCACCCGATCCTCTCTGGTGTGCTGGATGGCAAGTGGGGAGGACATCCCCGCAGTGATGAAGGGGCATGCTGGGCTGTCTCAGGGCCCAATCTTCCACCTGCGTGAAATGTCAGGCTCCCGTGGTGCAGAATCGGGTCCTAATAAGCCTGTCCTTTTCGGGGGCATCCAGACAGCCCAGACATGCCCTTTCTGGGATTGGCTCCATGTGTTTTGCTTGATTAGAATGTAAGTTCTGATGAGAAGGGACTGTGTCTTACATCTATAAGTACAGCACTGAATATGCCTTGTAGCGCTATACAAATTATTATTATTATTATTAGTAGTAATAGAATATGAAGCAGAAGGAGAGATGTGGAATGAGAGAATAGTGTTAAAGGATGAATAGTGGTAGATGCAGTAATGAGAGGAGATTAAGAACTGGATGGTAAAGAGGAGGACTAAAATCTGAGTCAATACAGAGAGAGAAAAAAACATAAATGAAAGAAAGCTCAACGGAAAAGATAAACGCCAGAGGTGACAATACGAGAGAGACGTGGCAGATTGCCCGGAGACCCTAGAAAGCGAGTTAAGAGAATACAGAGGAAATCGGAAACCAGAGACTGATATCAACATGATTAGAGAATAAAATGGTCAGTCAACAAAGGTAGAAAAATGAATTATATTTTCAGTTTGGTGACTGGAATATGTCAGTCTTTGGAATTTACATGTTCTGTATTTGTATTGTGTACAGTAAAGAGGCATATCACTACTAACTAGCTAATGCGAGCACCGCCTCTGGAACACCCCGATACTATGTGGTTAGCATGGAGATGTGCAGCAGCTTTAAGAGGGATATTCACCTGCACAAAATGGCTATGTGCCACTGCACAATCCACTTACCAGAACTAATGCGGTTAGCGGGTCTGCTAATCACGTAAATCCTTTTGAATATGCCCCCTGATATTATTTTAGATTCAAAGGCTAGATAATTATTATTTTTATTTTTTAATTATATAGCCAGAGAATATGTTGCTTTCTTAATTCATGGGGTAGTCACCTGACCAGTGTTCTGAATGGAGGACCCCCTGTTCCTTGACTAGAGCTCTGAGGAGTCTCCTCCATTTTAGCTGCCAGATTGTCTTGAGCTGCCTCTGCCCCTAAATATATTTGAGCTTCATGCTCTTGGGCATGCATTGTATTCATATATACTGTAACAGAATTTAGTCTTGTTTTGTTTTTTGAACCAGGAAAGGACTGGCATATCCATGGAACATTCACTGCTATACAATTTTCACCATATCAAGGTGTCCTTGAGAGTAGCAAATAAGGGCAGTTTTCCGAGAAATTACCATAAATATGCATGAGATTTCTTGAGTGGAGATCTGATTACTTATTACATTTATCCTGAAAACCGATCTGGATGGAAACCTTTAGGGACTGAAGTTTAACAAACAGGTAGCATTTTGTTAAAATGACAAAAGGTTTAATTTCATAATTGAGCACACATTTAAAATAGTATGGACAGACTTTTCCCTCTGCAAATGGCAAGTTTCCAAACTTAAGTAGGAACATACTTCCATTTCCAAAATTACCCAGGAAATCTATGGTTTGGCATTTACACTTGTTCTTCAGCACAAACACATTTGCCTGGTTAATTTACATACATAAGTTTCCAGAGACCTTAAAAACCTTTTTGGCTAATGCTTTCACTTTGGTTCATCTTGCACCAGTCTAAGAATTTTGGTCCCGCTATTTGAAGGGCATTTACATAGTTTACAGCCTAGTAAACCATGTAAATGCCTTAGATGGGGATCTTCAATGGTAGTGCCATTGAATATCCCAATCTATGTCCCCTATGCACCCCGATGCTATCTGGCTAGCAAACTGTTTGTACTGGGGCAAGCAGTGGATATCATATCTCCCCTCAGCCGTCTCTTTTCCAGGTTGAAGAATCCTAATCTTGTTTGCCTCTCTTCATAGGGGTATCCTTTCCATCCCCTTTACCATTTTGGTGGCTCTTCTCTGTACCTTTTCTAATAACGCTATATACTTTTTAAGATACAGCGACCAGAATTGCACACAATATTCAAAGTGCGGTCGCACCATGGAACGATACAGAGGCATTATAATATCCTTTATTTTACTCTCCATTCCTTTCCTTATGATTCCTAGCATTCTATTTGCTTTCTTGGCCACTGCTGCACACTGGGCAGAGGGTTTCAACATGTTATCTAGGATGACGCCTAAATATTTTTCCTGGGTGATGGTTGCAATGTGGAACCTTGCATCGTGTAACTATAGTTTGGGTTGTTCTTTCCTAGGTGCATAACTGCACTTGACTGCATTAAATTTCATCTGCCATTTGAACATCCAGTCTTCCAATTTATCAAGGTCCTCTTGCAATTTTTCACAATCCTCTTGGGTTTTAACAACTTTAAATAATTTTGTGTCATCTGCAAATTTCATTACCTCACTCGTTTATTCCCATTTCCAGGTCATTTACAAATATGTTAAAAAGCAGCGGACCCAGCACAGATCCCTGGGGTACATCACTATTCACCTTTCTCCATTGGGAAAATTGGTCATTTAGCCATACCCTCTGCTTTCTATCTTTTAATCAGTTCCTGATCCTGATAATAGTATACTGCCTTCTCTCATGAGGGACCTTGTCAAAGGCTTTCTGAAAATCCAAATACACTATATCAACCGACTCACCTTTGTCTACCTGTTTATTCACACCTTCAAAGAAACATAACAGATTAGTAAGACAAGACTTTCCTTGGCTAAAGCCATGTTGGCTGTCTCCCATTAAGCCATAACTATCTACATGTTCAGTAATTTTGTTCTTTATAATTGTTTCACCATTTTGCCTGATACTGACGTCAGGCTCATCGATCTGTAGTTTCCCGGATCACCCCTGAAACCCTTTTTAAAAATTGGCGTTACAATGGCCATCCTTGCAGGATCGAGCCCAGCAGACGCGGGAACATCAGCCAGAGGCCATCTGCTTGCTCTGCCCAATCGGGGCAGAGTCCAACTTTTAAACAGAGAAGCGCCATCGGGCGCTGGGAAAGGACCACAGCCACCACCGGGTCCAGCTCTCCCCTTGCGGGATCGAGCCCAGCAGAGGCGGGAACAGCAGCCAGCAGCCATCTGCTTGCTCTGCCCAATCGGGGCAGAGTCCAACTTTTAAACAGAGAAGCGCCATCGGGCGCGCCCGTGCCTGGCAGGTCCGCGCCTGAGGGCCTCGCCAGAGGGCCCTTTGGCACGGCCCTTAGGCAGCGGCCCATTAAAACGACCTCTCCACAACGCCGCAGGCTCTCCACACCCAGACTAGGCAGAAATAACACCTGATCGGCACCTCGGTCACAATAGGAGTGGACCGGAGGAAAGGGCTGTGGATAAACGCCGGCAGCCCCTGCTGACTTACCGAATCATCTACCCCTGCCATTCTTGCCTCACCAGTACTGTAAGTCTTCCTTCTTACACCAGTCCACAAGAAGATACTACACGCTAAGCCTATCAATCTTAGTGAATTATCCTGCCTGTTTCCGGACTTTAACTCACGATCTAGTCTGTACCACTTGCTGAATTGCTCCTCTGCAACCTCTAACTATTGGTCTATGTTTAACCTGTGTACCCCCACCCTATTTCCTAACAGAAACGATCTCCCTAACACAAAGCATTTCCGATCATCTAAAGAAAACCCATTAAACCAATATAAATGGCCTACTCATTAATCACTCTTGCACTGATCTATACTCTAGCCAGTACTTTTCATGACTCTATTGCATTCTCAAATCACTACAGCCCTATCCAACCAATCCACAATGCAAGTAGGAAACACTCCAATAACCAATATCAGCCACCCCCAAACCCCTACAATAGGAGACAGTCACACTTACTTTATGTATCCCTAGAGCTCACTACCACCACAAATGACAAGAAAGCAAAGCCACTGCGGGACCTTAGGTGCGCTCTCGTCAATGCACGTTCTGCCCGCAATAAATGGCCTGTGATCACAGATTTACTAGACAACCTCAATCTGGATATACTATTTGTCACTGAAACTTGGCTCTCTGACACAGACAATTTATTTATTTATATTTATTTAATTTTCTTATATACCGCGCTATTTGTCATCAGTGCGGTTTACATTGAAACAATACAACAATTGGTCAGATATAACAGACCTATTACAAGTAACAGGAAATTAACATGGAAGTAAACAGGGAAATCATTTATATTTCTAGAAAATACATGTTGGAGATATATAAAAACTATACAGTTAGGGTAGGTATGAGGTTAAAAGGATGGGGGAGGGGAAGGGGTGTTTAGGTGTTTGAAGTGTGCGATGAAAAGGTGGTGTTTAAGGGCTTTTTTGAATTGTTTGATGTCTTTAATTGCTCTGATATTGGGAGGGAGTTTGTTCCAACATCTAGGAGCATAATTCGAAAAAGCCCTAATGATGGATGATTGATTAGCTTTTAAGGAAACTTTTGGTATAAGTGTGTCAACAGCTGGAGATCTCCTGGACCTGTTATTTGTTGTGTGTATGATGAGATCAGAGATGGAATCTGGAGAAATATTATTGAAGGCCCTAAAGGTGGTAAGGATGGCCTTATATTGGATTCTACAGTTTATTGGTAACCAATGAAGCTTCTCTAGAATGGGGGAAATATGCTCACACTTTGATGATCCGCAGAGGACACGAGCAGCTGCGTTCATGGCTAATTGTAGAGGATTAATAGTTATGTAATTTTAAACAACCTTACTCCACCTAACTTTTCAATCTATACCTGTAATAGAGAACACAGAAGGGGTGGTGGAGTCCTTAAACTTGCAAAAACAGCACTACAATATCAGACAGTCTTAACCAAAAGTACACAGTACCTGAATACACTAACTATTACCAACAAACTCAATTCCATTAACCTCATCTATAGGGCTCCAAGTGCTCAGTCAGATGAACTCTCAGACATCATAGACCTCGTCTGCAATCCTAGAGACCCCTCCAAACCAAACTGGTTGTTGGGAGACTTTAATCTGGCCTCTACTCAACCTACCATAGCCAATGCCTTCTTAGAAGCAATGTCTGACCTCAGCTACAAGCAAGTCGTGACGGACCCTACACATCAACATGGGAACCTCTTGGACTTAGTCTTCATCCCTCAACCAGATGCAATTAAGATAAACCAAATTGAGCTCTCTATCACCCCTGTCCCCTGGTCAGATCATAATCTGATAACTTTTCAGATTCCAGCGCTTCAAACTTCAAACAGCTGCGCAAATAGAAACCAAATGTCAAAGACCTTCTAGATTCAAGCAACTTGACAGAGAAAAGTTCACAATGCACGCACTCCCCAAACTCGAACAACCAACAGTCAACCTCAATGATATGGTAAGCAACTGGAATGAAACCCTCGCCTCATACGCTGAGCACCCGGTCGCTGCCAAAAAATCGACACCTGAACACCTTGCTACTAAGAAACAGTCTGCCCCTTGGTTCTCCCCTGAACTACGTACTTCACTCATCCATCTCAGAAAACTAGAGAGGAAATGGAGAACTACACGTAATCCCTCCGACCAAGTCACCTATTTGGAACATCTTAAAAGACATCGAGAATCTACATGGGCCAGGAAGAAGGAATTCCACGCTGAGATCCTCAACCGCTCATTGCATAAGCCAAGGGAACTATTCGACTTAGTAAAATCCTATACAAAACAACCGTCCCCACCACAACAAGAATCTATTCAGCCCCAAGCTTATGCGAACTATATACAATCAAAAGCAATAAAAATAACTACTGCATCACCACAAGAACCCTCCCAGTCTTCCCACCCACAGCTCCCAATTACCAAACTTGCTCCACCCTCTGTAAAGACCATAGCTGAAGTAATTGCCTCCATCAACACAACAACCGCCCCAACTGACCCATGTCCAGCACACTGGATTAGGACTATGTGCACAGAACTCAGCCCATTCATAGCCAACATCGTGAAGATGTCATTCGAATCCGGTGTCTTCCCAGATGCTCTCAAACAAACTTCCATTCGTCCACTGCTAAAAAACAACCAACTGGACCCGATGAGAGAGGACTCTTACAGACCAATTTCTAGTATCCCACTACTAGCTAAAATTCTCGAGAAGCTAACCCAGAGACAGATTCAACAGCATATAGACTCCTCTTCCCCATTAGATCCCTGTCAAAATGGATTCAGGGAGGCCCACGGTGTGGAAACGCTACTAACAACTCTAATTAACACACTTATCAGTGGCATTGATAATATCAAGAAGGGCTTCGCATTAATCTTTCTGGATATAGCGGCTGCGTTTGACTCCGTAGATCACACGCAGCTCCTGAGACGCCTTCAAGAGAAAGGAATCCACGATCGAGCATGGGACTGGTGCAAATCCTACCTGGAAGGCAGACGGCAACATGTACGCATTGGTAACGCTACATCTGATCCTTTCCAGCAGACTCAAGTTGTGCCCCAAGGCTCCTCCCTGTCTGCGCTTCTGTTCAATATCTATATGCAGCCAATTTGCGACATCGCTCGCTCCTTTGGCATATCCTGCCTCATGTATGCAGATGATGTGCTGTTATTCTCACCCATAACTATTGCATGCCCAGACTACACAGTGTTAATCAACTGTTTTAATGCAATAACAGATTGGTTACTTACTCAAAACCTCCGTATCAACTTCAAAAAGACGGAAGTCCTAGTAATCACAAGAAATAAATGCTTCTCTCCTCCTCCTACCCTAAAAGTCAGAGATGCTGAACTTCCGGTCAAACCCAACATTCGCTATCTGGGAGTGATATTGGATCAACATTTGGACTTCAAGGAGCATATAAGACGCACCTTAAAAACAATCTACTTCAAGATTAAAACCCTGCGGCACTTGAAACCTATGCTGGAACCTGATGACTTTCGCACTATCTTCCAAGCGATAGTCACTCCACACTTCGACTATGCTAACATAATACTGCATGGCCTTCCAAAGAGCACCATCAACCCCCTACAGCTAGCCATGAATGCAGCAGCCCGTGTCCTCTGCGGAACCGCAAAGAGTGAACACATCTCCCCCATTCTAAAAGAGCTTCATTGGCTTCCAATAAGCTGTAGAATCCTATATAAGGCCCTCCTCATTACCTTCAAGGCCTTCAACAACTTATCTCCTGCAGCCATCTCGGATCTGATCACACATACTGAGAACAACCGGCCAAGAAGATCTCTCTTAGCAGACATGCTAATCATACCAAGTGATTCCATAAAGACAAACCAGTCAACCATCAACAGAGCTTTTGTCAATTTTGCCCCCAGATGCTGGAACAAACTCCCTCCCTGCATCAGAGCAATTAGAGACCTGAGACAGTTTAGAAAAGCCCTCAAACACCACCTCTTTACTACACATTTTAAGCCTCTGGAAATCCCTCCCCCTTCCCGCCCCATGCTCTCATAACCCCATACCTATCCTATATGACTGCATAGAACCGACTTATGTACCAACATATAGTTACTAAGATTGTATATAGTTTCCCCTGGTTCAACTCCAAGTTATTTCCCTGTTATCTGTAAACGAAAGTCAAATTATCTGACCAATGTGTTTTATTGTTACAATGTAAACCGCACTGATGACAAATAGCGCGGTATATAAGAAATGTTAAATAAATAAATCCTCCAATCTTCAGGTATTAGAGATGATTTTAATGATAGTTCACAGATTACAGGAGATTTGCTGCTCTTGATGTCTGTCAAAAAGCTCAAAATGAGGAGGAGTTAGGGGCATGGCACAGATGTGTTTGTTACATTTTAGCTGTATAGTGATGAAATACAACTGCTAATTGGTTAAGTTTTCCTGTATGCCTTGACCGCAGTTATCGCAGGCCTATGGTATTCAAACTGTTTATCTAGATATCATTAAGTCATGTCCTTTAGCGGCTCTGAAATATCCTGATATCTTGATGAAGATCTGTTTAAAGATTTCTGGATATCTTTAAAAGGATGAAGCTTTACTGAAAATTGGCCTCTTAGGGGCTTGTTTACAAAGCCGTGGTAGTGGTTTCCGATCGTTATTGGAGCTGCGGCCCCACTGATTTCAATGCGGCCGTGGCTCCGATAATGATTGGAAACCGCTACTGTGGCTTTGCAAACAAGCCCATTTTATTTATTTATTTAACAGGCTTTACATACTGCTTTATCATTTCAATCAAAGTGGTTTACATTGAAACTTAAACTTGGTAATGTACATTAAACAGGGGCATTGGTAACTTGGATTTTTCTGAGGCAATGGAGGGTTAAGTGATTTGTCCAAGGCCACAAGGAGTGCTAGTAGGAATCAAGCCCTGATCTCTGGGTTCCCAAACTAGTGTTCTTAACCATTAGGCTACTCCTCCACTCTAGTTAAATACCTTATTTTCTAGTTAAATACCTTAGAAATAGGGATATGCAGGGACTATTTTTTGATTTAGGAGCCCTCTTACTAAAGTGCATTGTTATTTGTAACTAACACGCCAATAGCATGCAAACCCCTGGTGCGTTAACAGCAACATCACTGCATTAACTGTCAGGGGTGTGGAAAGCATGTTCTCATCAGTTAACACGCAGCACTGTTCCATAAGGTGTGACACATAAGCGCAGGCACACTTACCTCCACCTACTGGCTGTCATGGCTCCCATGCTAGCTGTCAATGCATGCCCCAGCGCTTCCAGCACACACCAGAGAATGCGCTGACAACTAGCATCGTTTAGTAAAGGACCCCATTAGAGGGATAGTTACTAAGTGCACTAATATTAGTGCATGTTAATTAATCATAAAATGCGTAATTATAGCACAGGCTCCATGTTATTCATGTCCCTTGTTATAGGTTTCTAAAATGGCTTGGCTCTATGTGGAAATGCTGGAACGTTCACACGGAAGTTGTAAAATTGCCACTTCTACACTGAAGCTGCCCTTTTTGTGATGCTCGGTTTTCCCACATGGCTCCTCCTGTTGTGCCTAGCGGCAAACTCATGCGCACATCTTTATATGTATTTTACAAAAGGCGCCACACTTGACAGAGCCTTTTGTAAACTACTGCCTCCTGCCTCCACGTCCACACCCCGACATCTCTTTTCTTATAATTATCTTCTATCTAAAATGGGGCTCTGAATTGCATCAGTTTGTAGGCTACCCTGCATTCAACTGAGTTAGCACACACTAAGTGGTATGTTTACTAAACCTTCTTAATGTTACCGGCGCTAGTTGCAGCATTAATGTGAAAAATGCCATATACTGTAAGGTAGTGGGCGTTCCGGAGGGAATGTAGCAAGGAATCGGTATCGCGCGATAGTGGATGCCGTGGCACGTTAACGCGCTTGAACCCTAAGTTCATGCCAGCGCTGTGTTAGAAACTATAAAGATGTAGCCCACTGATTATTGCAATGACTGTGGAGGCAGAGATCATGGGTTCAATCCTGCAGTGGTGTTATTTAGGAAGGCTTTGTGAGGCATTTCCTTTTAATTTAAATCAGTGCTGCCAGCAAAAACACCCTCACAGTGCCGTAACCTAAGGTGCCTCATTTGACGCCCTATAAGGCAGTCCATAGGACACATTATAAAATGTCCTGTCCGCCAAGGCACCTTATAATGTGCCCTATTGGGCACTTTATAGGGTGCCTTATGAAGCACCTTAGGTTACGGCACTGTGAGGGTGTTTTTGCTGGCAGCACTGATGTAAATTAAAAGGAAAAGCCTCAGGCAGCCTTATTAAATAACACCACTGTGGGATCAAACCCATGACTTCTGTTACCACAGTCACTGAAGAAACCAGTGGGCTACATATAGATAGCTTCTAGCACAGTGCTGGCTGGCTACAGAAAGACTGCAAGTCACTGCACAAACTGCTGTGGTTACCAGGATAGGGTAAACCCACCCGTATCCATGATGCACTGCACATGCAGATCAGCAGTCTACATCTGATCACAAGATGGGGCATGCACCTCTACAGCACCCCGGACTGGTAGGGGGAACTGACCGTGTGTGTTACTGGCACAGAGTAGCTATAGACCATGACATTGTGCGGTTCCTGTGCTCACCCTGAGGGTGAGGTGGGGCACCCAGCACCAGGTCCGCAGCACCTGGTTTGGCTGAGATAGGCTGTGCTGCAGGTCCCTATCAGTGCCAGTGTGTGACAGCTAGTTCTTGCAGATACGCCAGTGTCCATCTGTATTTCCCAGTCACGTCTAGCCCTTGTGGACTATGATGTACCCAGCATAGTGCATATTCTATGTGATTGCCATGGTCACGTGTTATAAGAGAAGGGTGGTGTTTGGACCCAAAAGCGGATTATATAGCACCACCCAACCCACCCTCTCTGGGACAGGCTCTCCCACCAACAGATCCGCACTCTATATCAGAGGCAGTAGAGGGGACCACCACTCCAGTCCTGCTGGGGAATAGGCACCCTCCAGGGCAGGCAATGCAGATCTGTACATATTTCATAGGGCACTGGCAGACATGCAGTAGGCCTGGAAAAGCTCAGCTGCTCCCCACCACAATCTGACATTCACCAGCGTGACTCTCCATGAGGCTTTGGATAGTGGAGCCTGTGGGTGTAGGTGTTTGTACCCCTGTTGGCCGATGCTCTAGGGCAGAGGTTCCCACCTCCGCTCCTGGTGGGCCAAACACGATTCAGGTTTTCAGGCTGTCCCTAATGAATATGCATGAGACACATTTGCATACAATGGGGGCACTGCATACCAATGCATCTCATGCATATTTATTAGGGACAGCATGAAATCCTGAATGGTGTTTCGCCCTCCATGACTGCAGTTGGGAACCTCTGCTCTAGGAACTGCACATGTTTATGGTGTATGTGCGCTGTAGGGTAAAATATAGGGACAAGATCTGCAGGAGCCACAGCTGGGACTTGAACCTGCAACCTTCTGCCCGTTGAACACACTGGCTGTGTGTACTGCACCACAGAGGTGGGTCATTCCCTGGGGATGCCATTACTGTTCATCAGACAGACCTTCTCTGTTGCACTGCACGCCACCCATCTGAACAGGGCTTGGCCTTGGTGTTCTGTGGGCAGATGCCACTGCCCCCTCCACCACCAGCACCCCTCCGCCACCATGCTGACATGCCCTTATGCTGGTGGTGCGCAGTCCCAGGCCATCCAGTGTGCCGGTAGGCAGCTGCCTATGGGATGGGATCTGGGCTAGGGGTGTCTACATAGACATCTGCGCTTCCCCCCCTGGCACCGCTTGTCAATGTTATGTGCCCTTTGGGGTACCTGCTGGGTACTGTCCCCTGGGACACTGTGGGACACACACTCGTGGGCATGTTTGACCTTGGTCAGTTGCTGGCTTGCTGATTTGCAGTTTCTGCATTCCTATATGCCACCTAGGCATCTGCCTAGTCCACCCTGTGCCCCAGCTGCCCCACTGCATGTCCCGCCTGCAGCCCCCTGTACCCCATTTGCAGTTTCACCGTAGTGCCCTTTCGTACTTGGGAACTATGCTGTTGCTGCACATGTATCACTACTATCACTTTTCTTGGTTTCCCTGCCTTTGCTGTACATTTCTGACTGAACTGGTTTCTCTCTCCTGCAAATGTGCTAGCGGGAGGTTTTCACTGGCGCTAATTTTCAGACCTTCATTTCACAGTGTTAGTGTGCATTGAGCCTCTCCCCGCCCACTCTCTGCCCATTGACCCCTTCTCTCCGCTCTCTGAGGAGCCTTACTCCACCCTCTGTGTGCCTTAACGCCGCAGGAGATGTGTTCGCGTGAAACCTCACGCTATCGTGCGATAATGTTACTTTATCACACGCTAATGTTACGTATCGCGCACAAACAGTGCCGCTGCAACATTATCACTGTTTAGTAAACATGCCCCTAAGAGGCATTTTTACTAAAATACACTAATTTAGCATGCAATTGGTCAGCGAATTTAGCACAAAGGTCTGCACTAACCTCAGGGGGCGTGTGTGGTCTATCCTCCTGCCATTAGTGCCTTACAACTGTATGACACTGTGCTAACCGGCATGCAGGTGTACTTAATACCACCTGCTGAGGTGACATTAAGTGCACCCACGCTAACAGCAACAGCCATGGTAAGTGTGCACCCAGTATTGCCATGCTAACTGCAATGTGCCATCAGCATCCATGTTCTGCCCCTAACCCACCCAATTGTACACCAAGCGATTAGCACAGGATTTTTAGCATGGGGCCGCATGCTAACTTTTAGCTTGATGTCCTTATCGCGTGCTAAACCCCACACTAATGGTAAGCGCACTTTAGTAAACATGCCCCTAAAGTTTTTAAAGGCATGCTAATGAACCGAATGTGTACCAATGAATGCACACCCCAGCTTAGAAACTTGCCCTCCCTGTGTCTACCCTCCTCTTTCAAAAAAGTATACTTCTGTATGCAAGCACTTACATTTTCAGCTGAGTTGATTTCATCCGCAAGATGGTTGATTTCAGCCAAAATGTTAAAGCCCTCATTTAGGGTATTCTCGATGCCTTTTCTGCCACCTTCTACAGCCTTCTTTTTTTCCTACAAGAAATATACAAATAAAGTTGATTTTAAAATATAACGCTGTACTTAGAGAAAAGCTTTTTATTTTATACTTAAACTGCGTGAACTGATGAAAAGACCATGGATACTTTTTACCTACAGATTTTGTGCTAATAATCCAAGCAAAAGAACTTTCATTTTACTGTTCCCCAAGGAAAAATACCTGCAGAGATCTGTGTCCGCTTTTGCCATGAGTACTTTTTTCCTTGGAAATATCATGCATAAATAGATTAGAAAATGTGATCTACATGCATCATTTCCCTCCCTTGCCCTGAGCACATTCTCTCCAGACAATGCATGTGCATAATTTTACCTACATTGAGGAAGGGCGATTTTCAAACCAATCATTTCTAATGGGAAGTTTACGTGGGTAACTTGGCTGTCTTAAAATCATCCAGCCTTTACCTAACAAAACATGCTGGGAAAAAGCAGGCAGTCCTGGAGGCTCATTTAGGTCTGGAAGGAAAATAACATGCCTACATTAAATTTTAAAATGAAGTTAACGCATGGATTGCTGCCCATCCATCGTGCCTGTTTTATAAAGTCAAACATGTGTGTACTTAACTTTATAAAACAAGGGTGTACAGGCAGCAAATTTAGATGTGATCGGCTACACCAACCTTAGGACTGGTGCAAATTCCCGCACCTAGATTTTCAAGGAACGCACATAAATGATTGCATTTTACAACATATGTGCACAGCTTTGTGCTCCACCCAAGCTCCGCTCCATATGCACCTACCATGAAAGTACATGCCATTGGCCTGATGTGTGTACTTATACTGTAGAATAGCAACTGGTTAAAGTATGCACATAAAGGCCCATCTACGCATTTAATTCACTGAAAATAAGTGATACATGAGCATTGATGGTGTGCAAGTTTACACAGCTCCTTATAAAATGACCTTCTCTATTTTGTTAAGGCAAAGCTGGAATGACCTTGAGAGATGTTTAGGAAGAGGACAAAGAAAGGCGTTGACATGATGGTGAGAATTTGACACTGGTGCCATAGACAGCAAAATGGGGTGGCCCGATTACATTTTGTCCCATACAGCATCAGCAACTAGGAAGGCTAGCAGGCAGGAACAGAGGTTGGTTTGTTTGCTTCTGTATTCAACCAAAAAGATCATCCACTGCTTTGATGCAATGAAAGAAGAGTGAGGCAGCATAGTGCCAAGATCTGCCCAACTACTCAGTATTTTACTTGCATTGTTTTCCAGATGTTTTTTCCTACTCTGCTGGTAAACCAGTTCTCAAAGATCAGAAAAACTATCTAACTTTGCCAACCTTTTCTAAACCTGCATGACACAGATCTCTGCAAGTATTTTATATCCTTGACAACCCTAGAAAACAAGAGTCTTTTTAGGCATGGTTCGCTTAAGTGACAGTAAATATCAGAGAGGGTCCATCCATCCATCTGTTCGTCTGTCTGTCCATATAGATCTATTTGTGCATGTACAAACAAACAGATGTGTAAGGCATCACTCTGACCCTGAAGAGTAGCAAAACCGAGGAGATGGCGAGAGTCCGAGTCCCGCTGGCAAGAGGAGAGCTGCAGTGGTGGTAAAGAGCTGGTGGAAGTTTCTGGATCCCACTGTCAGAAAGAAAGGAGCAGCAGGTTTAAAGAACGACTTGGAGTCTCTGGGTCCCACCAGCAGATAGACCAGAGTAGTACTGAGAAGAAAGGGGAAGGTGAGGGGGTAGAAGTCTAGAGAGGAGCTGAGTTAGGAGGAAAGAGGCAGAGCATAGGCATGGGCTGGGCTACAGAGGATAACAAATTGGGAGAGAGCCTAAGAGAAAGTAAGGGGTTAGAGGAGAAAAGGGAAGGAGAATAATAGAAGAGAATTAGCAGAGGAATTAAGAAGAGAGGATGAGTGTAAGAAGAGAGAGGGAAGGAAGAGAGTGAGGAAGTTAAAGGCCAGTATTGGGGAATGGAGAGAGTGTAAGGTTGGGTAGCAAGGGAGGGGAGTAAGAGTGCATAGGTGGGTTTAAGGTAAAGAAAGAGAGTGTAAGAGAGAGGGTGAGAAGGACAGTTGGTACAGGAGGCCGGGGCAAGTCCAGTGGAGAGAAAACTCTACATGCCACAGCTGCACACAGCACACCCTACAGCCCCATGAGATCAGAATCGTGAACAGTCCTGCATGTGCAGGCCAGGGCTGTGATTCAGTCCAGCCTGTACGTTGAGGACTGTCCCCGACTAACTCAGTCAAGGCTCTTCTATGGAGCTGTGGTGCTATGGCATCATGCTGCCATGGCACCATGGCACCATTGAAGAGCCGCGATGCCAACCACCACAAAATAAAGCAAATTCCCCACAGCTCAACCCCCGATCTGGCCTCCTAAGGCCAGGATCAGGCTGCGGGGAATGTCCTCCAGCCCCCTCTGCCCCATCCGTGCCCTGGCAGCGCCATAAGATAACGTCCAGGGAAGTTATTCCCCCTCAGAGGCCACTGGCCCTGGACATACAGGGCTGACATTAGAATTGGCCCTGTACGTCCAGGGCCGGCAACCACCCAGACTCAGCCCCTGAGCTGCCCCTTCCCTGCCCCTGTCTAACCTCCCCGCACAACCGGCGGGGAAGTTAGTCGCGGCCGGGTGAAGGCACAAATAGCGGGGATGGTTGTCTCGTTCGGCCACCGCTATTCATGGCACAGAATAACCCCCAGCACCTCCCATTACACACATGTAAAGCATGCATGCACATACACACAGATCATGGCACAGACACACATGTATACACACATACACGGAGCCCTTAACAACATGCCTAAATGCATGTATGCACACGCACAGAGCCCCAATACACACAAACCTACAAAAATACATGCACAGAGCCTCCTGATACACACATGCAGAACCCCCACCACACACACCTATGCATAGAGCACCCGACACACACACACATGCATGCATACACACACACTATGCCCCAACACACAGACAGACCCTGGCACACATGCTCACATACACAACTCCTGTTACATACCCTGCCCAAATACATACTAACATCTCCACAGACAAAACATCTAAATTCTTCCTTTGGAAACAGAAATGCAATATCATCCCACTAATTCATAGATACATACATCCCTCACATACATACCCCATCAGTCACTATGCACACCCACTCAGATACACTCTCACACATCCCAGACAACCTTACTGAGAGGCATTTTACCATGGTTGTTTCTATCAAGTCACTTACACAAACATGCCAGAGTCTGTGAATGGGGAAAAGGGGAAACACATCATTATATCATACAGTAAATGGCCGATTTTTATAAGGAGTGTGTGGAAAGTTAAGCACAATTTATGAACGTAAGTTCCTATTTTAAACTATTTACGCATGTGAATCAGCACTTATACGTGCACTTTGGATAGTCACTGTTCTGTATGCGCACATGGAAGTCCCTCACAGGTATTTCAGTTTGAGGTGGGCAGGGGACGGAGCTTGGGTGGGGTATAGGTAGGTTGTAAATTTACATGTCTAAGGTATAGAATACTATGACTTGCATGAATTCCACCCAATCTGAGCACATGCAGCTCTGTCTGCTCTAGAGTAGGCATAGCTACCGCAACTAGGTTAAGGCACATCAGTATACCCCTATTTTATAACGTAAAGTACAAGCGTGCTTCACTTTATAAAATAATCCCAAAATACACTTATGGAAAAATGTGTTCACTGCATGAGAGTTTATAAAATTATCCTCTACGTTTGCACTTTTTTGCTTGTCATATTTTGCAAACTATGGGGGTCATTCCGAAATGCAAATAGGCCACCTGGACATGCGGGATAGATGTTTCCCTCATAAAAACGTCTAGACCCATATTCTGAAACAATGCGGCCCTGCACGTACACGGCACTAAAACGGAGATCTCAGGAGGTGGCAGAACGGGGGCATGGCAAGCCACGGAAACGTATAAAGCGTATCCAGGAAAGGCCCGTGCACGTCCTGTGTGTATCCTACGTTATACCAGCAGCAATGTGGAATAAGGCCAGAAGTTAGAAGATATTCTGCTGTGCTCCTCAACCTGTCCCATAGAGATGAATGGTTGTGACAAGTTTGTACTGAACTGGTGTGTCTGTTGTCTGGGAGAGCACAAGGTGCAGTTGTAAAGAATAGAATGCACAGGTGAGGGATGTTTGTAAGGTGAAGTAGCAAGAAAAAACACCCCAACAGAACTATAAAGCACTGCAATAGTCTTTATTCTGGCTATGCTGGCATTTGCTGTTTGTGCTAACGAGACTATTCTAGGCTTCCTGAACAATTCCTGTGTTTAGAGAAATAGTAATATAGATGTAGGGATGGTGTGTAAGTTAGTATGGAGCAGAAGCGTTTTGGGCTGAGAAGTGTGGTCCTGAGACGCCCTGTTATTATGTTTTCCCGGCAGTTTTTTTATAGGTGCAGGGCATGATTTTGGCAGGAGTATGTTGTTTGTGACTGCAAGCAAGAGTGTGTGTGTGTGTATGGTATGAGGGCTGCAGGGGAGGCCCTGGTGTGCTGATCCGCAAGCCTGGGGGACATATATGCTTGGCCTACAGTACTTGGACCGTTGGGCTGACCACAGCATCACCTGGTGCCAGTGTGAATAGGAAGTAACCTCTGTACAGGTGCTCTGCAGCTACATAGCAGAGCATGCCAATGGTGGGGGACCCTCAGAGTTGGGGCATGCTGCAGGGTGGACAGCACTACTGCATATCCAAATGCACCATCAGAGGTCTCTAACATATGTCAGGACAGATAATGGTGCTTTCGGGCATGTGTTTCTGATGTTTGCACTGTTGCATGTTCTCATCCTGATGTTTTTCTATGAATGACTGGGATATCTTTTGACATGAGCCGTACAGACCCATTTCAGTTTTCGTTGGCCCATTCTTAGCATTGCAAAGACTATTTTCAGCGATGACCACAGAAAGAATAACTAAGGTGTTCATCAGCTGACACGTATGTTTTGCTGCAAGGTCTGTCAGGACAAACATCTCACTTTCCACTTGCTTTTACAATAGCTTTGGTGCACTTAGATAACCTTGTAGTGTTAAGGGGATGCAACAGAAGTAGTATATATAGTCTGGGTTGCATGTCCTTATCTGTTTCATCAGTATTAATGTGTTGTTTGCATGAGCACAACACTGTCAGCGTAAGCATCAGCTTAGGAAATGTAGATCTCTCTGATTCCGAAACCATGGGCGCATCTATGTCTGCGGTTTTGGAATCAGGTATATTATGTGCCCGTTTTCACTTTAGACAATTCTGCTAGTGAGACATGGATGTTATAAAATCAGGTTCCACGTATGTTACCTACAGTAGAACGCATATCATGTTCATTAGCAGCAAAGGAGTGGTTTTCTGTTCTTAGCAGTGAAAGAGGTTTACCACAATTTTAAAAATCTACACTTTCCCCAAGCTATTATTGCTTTTAATTCTTCCCTTCCATCTCTGTTCCTTCATCTCTCATCATGTGACAACCAACATATCATTTGGCAGCAACTCAGTTATACTGATCGCAAAGAACATAAAATACTATAATATGTCTTGATAAGAGCTGCCATAACCACTATGCATTCAGCTCTTCATGAGATACCTATAGATACTTTAGATTTGTCAAGATAACCGAATGCTATATAATTGGCAACTGCAACTCTCCTCTGTCTTCCAAAGCCTTAAAAGTTCATTCACCGATTTACATCCGTCCAGCTCCCTGGGACAGTGTCAGAACCACACCTGAACAGCATCAGGAGATTCTGCCTCAGAAACCCAGGCATTCATTATTCTAGACAGAAAACGTGAAGAGATTTAAATACCTTCTAATATAAGCCATTCATATGATTATCCTATCAAATTTCAACCATCTACTTTCCTTCCCAGATGGATTTAATTTTAAGAAGAAATTGCTCTGCTGAAATTTTCATAATTTAACATTCTTATCTTCTACCAGTTGAGATGCCGGAGACGGTGACATTGATAAAGCTAATCTGAAGCATCCTTGCAAAGCCAAGGCACCCCACCAATGTCAAAACCTTCACAGTCGATCAATGATGAGAACTAAATGATATTCTTAAATTATCTGCCTTGTTGCACTTTTCATAATGGCAGAATAATAACAGGCTGGATCTTTGGGCATAAGTACAGAGATAAGGTTTGTGGGGTTTATACGTACTAGTGCAAATTATTCCAAACCAGACATGATTTCTCCATAAATAGACTATACATTTTATTTTCCCTACCTCTCTCTTTCCTTCCTGTCTTATTCTGTAGGTAGAGGCATAAGACGGAGAGCCCTTTCTGACGTGAATTGTCTAATAATGTCTGACAATGGAAGAGATCAAATTCATTACCACCAATAGGTAAAATTCAATCTCTTTTTTTAACACAATCATAGAAATGAGAGAATTCTACTTTATTTAAACAATTATAATGCTGATCAATATAATAATACACAGTGGATAATGTTTCTTCACTGTGCTGCCAATATACTGTCCTGATCTGCAGACTCCCGCGATGCTCCTTTCCCTCTCACCTGAAGATGATCCGTGTCACTTGTGTGTAGGTTTTAAGATACATTTATTGTTAGTAAATTGTTGCAGCCATTATATGCGGGTAATTTTATAACAGGGAGCTTATGTGAAAAGTCCGAGAAGGTGCTTATTTGACAAAAGCAGCATACAGTAGCTACCTACTTGCCTTTATAAATTAGACCTGCAGAATCAGCCCCCATAAAATGTAAAGGCCACACGCACATTTCTACCAGCTCTGCAAAAGGTGTAAATGTGTACAAATACACTATTCTTTGACTCTCGTATGTATTTTACAAAATACACACATGCACTGCACCCAAACTATGCCTTCAGGAACAGTTACAGGTAAACTGTGTAAAGGTAGATGCACTCTTTTCATTTGCTTATTTGCTCATTTACCTCGACACAGTTTGTGGAGTCCATTTCTGCCTGTAAAGCAGGCCTTATAAAATCTCCCCCCCCCCCCACCACACACATCCACTCTTTTCTATTCAAAATACTGTCATAAGCATTGCAATTTAACGATATGAGCCACAGCAGAGGGACTGAGGATTTGAGCCAAGGACACTAATAGAATATGGCAGAACGAAATATGACTGTCTGACCTCAGAACCCAGCTACTGAGAATCAGAACCTGGCAAACTGTTTCAAATGAGGTCCCTAGGAAGCATTCACTTAGGTGCCTATTTCTCTGTACAAGCTTGTTACTTAAGTATTCAACAAATTGTGTAGCTGTCAGAAAGGCTGATGCAGAAAGCTAGCGCGGGCTTTATGAGCCCATAACGCCAGGTTTAATCACAATTTAATGATAATTTATATGCAGGAAATAGACATAAGTGCCTGCGGAAAAACTAGCGCCCAATTATTGCCAAACGTATTTAAATGAATCCTTAATTATTTGAATTTATTTTAATCTGCTGGGCTAGAATGCAGATCATGACTATGCCTGATGCAGAGACAGGCGTAGATGAATTCACAACCAGCCATAGCGCCAAAACCTTTACTGCAGAGTCAGTGGAAGTAAACCTTTAACGCATGACCCCAACAGTATTTTGATGGCACCGGAAAAGGCCCCCGATGTCATCAAAATACTGTCGGGGGCCATACCCCACAGTAAAATGATCCCCAGTGGTCTAGTGGCCCCAATCCCACCCCCGACAATAAAATCATCCCTGTCATACTGTCAGGGACTGTGCTTGACAATAAAATTATTCCTGGTGGTCTAGTGGCCCCTTTCTCCCCCACCCCAAATAAAAGAAGAACCTGGTGGTCTAGTGGCCCCTCCCCTCCCCCACACTAAATAAAAGAAGAACCTGGTGGTCTAGTGGCCCCTTTCCCCCATCTCCACCCCTCATTAAATAAAAAACAAAACCTGGTGGTCTAGAGGCCCCTACCTGGTGGTCTGGCGGCCCTCATATGCACCTAAGCCGGAGTGTTGCCTACACGCTCCTGCTCTGCGTCAGCCATCGTGCATAATGGCAGTGTCTGGCCCTGCACAGTGCATCCTGGGATGCACCAGATGAGGTCAGACTGCCATATATGATAGATTATGCCTTATATGGCAGTCTGACCTCACCCAGTACATCCCAGGATGCACTGCATTTTGCATGATGGCTGACGCAGAGCGGGAGCATGTAGGTAGTGCGCCCGCTTGGGTGCATTAGGGGGCCGCCAGACCACAAGATTTTGTCTTTTATTTAATGGGGGGTGGGGGAAAGGGGCCACTAGACCACCAAGTTCTTCTTTTATTTAGTGGGGGGAAGGAGTCACCAGACCACCAGTGATAATTTTATTGTCGGGCATGTCCCCCGACAATATTTTGATGGCATCGGGGGCCTTTCCCGATGCCATCAAAATACTGTCAAGGGGGGGGGATCGGGGCTGCTGGACCACCAGGGATAATTTTATTGTTCGGCACAGCCCCTGACAGTATTTTGATGGCATTGGGGGCCTTTCCCGATGATGCATTTGTCCACAATGACATCAAAATACTTTCGGGTCTGCTATGTAAAGTAGCCACGCAGTACGCAGCGAGTAAGCCAAATTAGCACAGACTTCTTGTGCGCATGTTTTTGGCTTGCTTTTTCAGTTTAACGCTGCGATGGCTCATTTTCATGCACACGGTTAACACAGGGGTCATTTGCATGCCCTATCTTTGTTGCATCCGGTGTTAAAATATGTGCATTGTCGGACAGCATTAAAGTAGTCTTCAACACGCGTCTAGCACCAGTTTTCTGCATTGGCCTGTAAATCAGCAGGGACAAGGGGGTGCCTGTTGCTCTGCTTTGTTAACTTTACCTTCTGTTTCTTTCCACCCCCCTCTCCTCCCCTCCCCTCCCCTCCCACAAACATACCCTGCACAGTCTCTGCTTTTCTGTCTCCTCTGTTGAGATGGACCTGACACTTGCTCTTTCATAGTTGCTCCAAGAGCTGCAGCTGATGCTCCTATTTTCTTATAGAAATCTCTCTTCAGTTTGGCTTGTGGACTACAGGAGATCATAGACATACTCCATAAGAACATACGATTTGCCATTCTGGTTCAATCAATGGTCCAGCATGTCCAGTATACCGTTTCCAACAGTGGCCAATCCAGGTCACAAATACCTGACAGGATTTCAGTAGACAAGAGAGATTCCATGGTGCTTATCCCAGGGATAAGCAGTGATTTCCCCAAGTCCACTTAGTAATGGTTTATGGACTTTTCCTCCAGGAACTTGTCCAAACCTCTTTTAAACCCAGATACACTAGCAGCTTTTACTATATCCTCTGACAACAAATTCCACAGCTTAATTACATGCTCTGAATACTCTTAAATGTATTTTGTAGCTGCATTGCATGTTCCCCTAGTATTAATACTTTTTGAAGGAGTAAACATCCAATTCTACTCTATCATATCATATCTTTCCTCATCCTTCTCTTCCCCAAACTGAAGAGCCCTAAGTGCATAATTTTGCACTTGTCCATATTAAATTTCATCTGCCATTTTGGACTTTACGCAAGTACTTTTAAAAGGACCTCCATCAAGTTCAAGTATACATGTATAGCAGCTTCACAGCAGGTATAAATTGGTTTGTAGACATTTGTCTGCCATTGGAGTTGATACTGTGAACCTATTTGATAGAGGTATATAGATGCCTATGTTGTCTTTATAAAATAGTCTTAAAATAGGTGCCATTTTGGCCTTCTCACAGCGGTGTTCTATTACAAAGTCAGGTCAATATGTGCAGAAATTTATGCATTAGCATTTATGTGCTCTTGGGGCTGCATCTGGGAGCTTTTTTTTATAGAGACATATACTGTTGGTGCCTGCCTATATTGCCTTTAAAAATAAGCTTCAAATAGGAGCTTTTTTGGACTTATGTAAGCATCCTGTTATAAAAATTACCCTTATTGTAGAAAAAGCTAGAGACTACAGTGACTACCCAGGAGTGGTTTTCCTGCATAGGTCCCTCCAAAACAAACTGGCAAATCTTCTGTGACGTCACACAGAATACCAGACTAACATCTAAAGATTTCCAAGCCTCTCTTGTATGGCTAATGTGAGGGTGCATGCATCAACCATCACAAAAAACTGTATATTATTCCTCCAAAACCACCAACATGTTTGAGAAAACGCTGCCATGTAGATCTGGCAAGGTATTGCTTCTGGAATTCAGTGGTGTGTCGGCTGGCTCCCACCTCCAATTAGCACTGATCTCAAATTATTTATATTCCTAAACCACCAGAGAGCTGGGGGTTCAGTGTATATAGCCTCCTGGTTGCTGGAGTGGGGCAGTGGGCTATTACTCAGAACATCACCTTCCTAAACTTTTTCCCAATAATTGTTTCCCTCTACATCTGGACTCAGAATCTAATGGTGGTGGTCTGGTGTGATAATTCCACAAGCATAAAAGTAATCAACTACCAACCAGCCTGTAAAATCTACTTATTTATTTATTTATTTAACTAGGCTTATATACAGCTTTTCTATCAGTCAAAGTGGTGTATATTCAGGTACTGTATATATATATGAGGTATGACAAAAAAGAAACGAGACTGTGGAAGCCACGCCCATGACTCAATGCCAGTTGGCTAACCACTTATGTCACTGTGTTGTGCAACATCTCGCCACTATTCTGCTATAATATTTTTCATCTCTCTCACTCTGTTTTTCAACTTGAAATTTCTGGTTAAGTTGGAGAAGTACCCAACTGAGAGTCTCCAACTTCTCCAAAAGACTTATGGAGAAGATGCAGTGTCAAGGCCGCGAGTCTTCAAGTGGCACAAACACTTCAACACTGGCATCGAGGAGGTGGAGAATGACCCCAAGTCAGGATGGCCTTCCACGACAAAGATGGATGAGAACATTGACAGAGTGAACCAGCTGGTGCGGAGTGATCGTAGATTGATGGTGCGGGTGATAGCTGAGGAGCTCAGCCTGAACAGGGAGTCAGTGCGGACCATCTTGGTGCAGGAGCTGGGGATGCAGAAGGTGTGCACCAAGATGGTGCCCAAGCTTATATCAGATGACCAGAAGGAGCACCAGGTCAATGTTTGTTGAGACTTCCTAGAGAAGATAAGAGAAGATCCAGAGTTCGTTGGCCGAGTCATCACAGGAGACGAGACTGGGGTTTTCCAGTATGACCCTGAAAGCAAGAGACAGAGTCTGCAGTGGAAGACTCGATTGTCACCCAGACCCAAGAAGGTGTGTGCATGTCCAAATCAAGGATCATGGTCATGCTTTTTGATTTCTTCAACCAGAAGGGAGTGGTCCATCATGAGTTTGTGCCTAAGGGTCAGACAGTCAACCAGCACTTCTACCAGCAGTTCCTCAATCACCTCCATGACCGGGTTCGGTGCAGCAGGTGGGCTCTGTGGAGAGACAAGTCCTGGCTGCTTCACCATAACAATGTGCCCGCATACACTGCGTTCAGTGTGAGGCAATTCTTGGCCAACAAACAGATCACAGCTCTCGACCGCCTTCCTTATTCCCCAGATCTCGCACCGTGCAACTTCTGGATCTTCTCCAGGCTGAAGACTGTGCTCAAAGGAACTCATTTTGCCTCTATAAAAAAGATCAAGGCCACAGTGACGAGGGAGCTGAGGGACCTCAAGGAGGGGGACTTTACAGAGTGCTTCCGTACATGGCAAAAGCGAATGCAGAAGTGCATTGACTCTGGGGGGGATTACTTTGAAGGGGACAATGCGTAATTTCTCTGTAGATTTTGTAATAAAACATTTATGGGACAGTCTCGTTTCTTTTTTGTCACACGTCGTATATTTTTCCCCTTGTCCCCGAATGGTTCACAATTTGTTTTATCTGTTTATTTACTAAAAATGATGCATATTGGAATCTAAAAGCTTTTCAAAAGTTAATACAGTCTTGCTCCCACCCCTACCATATTTACAATATTACTATAAAACACAAAGGCTAAAATATCCAAATCTTGTGATTCAAGGCAAGCCTTAAGATGATGCCTCAGCTGGTGGTGGGGGCCTTATAACTGAAGGAAGGTCTGTGAGGCTGCACAGGCAGCTGGGACAAAGGAAGGAGGTATGGTCACCGACAAATCCCTTCCAGTAGGTGTGCTGGATTAGCAGCTTTGACCCTTAAAATGCCTGTATGCCCATGTAGCGGAGGAGTGGAGATGTGTAGAGCAAAAAAAAGGAAAGACTTAAGAACTTCCGATTGTTTCCTTTGAAAGTCAATGAATAAAGCTGTGAACATTATGTCCAATCTGATGAGTATGTTTGGTTTATTACATTTTAAGAGACTTGGAGATGGGGGGGGGGTCATGTTGTCACAAATGCCTTCAATTACAAATGGGGTTATTCTGTGCCATGAATAGCGAGGATGGATGCCAGTTGTGTAAGGAAGTAAGATGGGAGCAGGGAAGGAGTGGCTTGGGGGTGGAGTCTGGGTAGTCTCCGGCTCTGGAGTACAGGGCCGATTCTAATGTCAGCCCTGTATGTGCGGGGAAGTTATTCCATCTCCGAGGACTGCCAGAGCATGGATGGGCCGGGGGGGCCGGAGGACATTCCCCCAACCAGACCCTGGCCTTAGGAGGCCAGTTCGGGGGTCAGGCTGTGGGGAGTAAACACTTTAATCTGGTGGCCGACATCGCGGCTTTTAAATGGAGCCGTGATGCCATGACAACCGGATGCCATGGCGCCACAGCTCCATTTAAAAGCCCTGACTGAGTTAGTCAAGCAGGTTGTGTATGTGCAGGCCAGACTGAATCGCAGTCCCCACAGGATCAGAATCGCAATCCCCTTTGTACGTCTGGTTCAGACCGGACGTACAGAAGGGATCGACGTCCGGAACGGAATCAGGCCCAAAGTGTTTGATCATCCTAATTTCAAAGATATCTGTTCTTGTGTGTTTATGAAACTTCCTTTAATTATCATGATTGTAGGCCATTAAAGGAGTGATTTTCTTGTGAAGAATGTTCAATTACTGAGTTGTATTTTATGGTACAGTATGTCTGCCAAGATTGCTACATGTTCCTAATGTTTGGATTGTTTTACTGATATGGCTCCCCTTTTCACATTTTTTTTTGCACTAAATCATGTACACTATATTCACGGAGAAGCATGAATATGAACCTTTTCTTCTGAACGTCATTTTCTTATGAGTACCTTTCACAAATTACCCTGTACCTGTGCAATACGGAAAGCATAAGAGAACACTTTTTTGGATGGGAGGAACTAACTAACCAAAGTCCATTCTATCTCAGAAGCTCTTTATTTGGTAATGCCGTATAGGAGAAAAGGTTGGTGGGTCTGTGACTCATCCCATTTCACTATCTTTTTATCAGAGAACAAACTGCTATGCGCACTATCATCGTAACGTCAGTGCATATTAATATGCATATCTATCCTTCACTGCAAATATACATATTTTCTTGAGATCGCCCTGGGATGACCTGGCTGATCACAGGAATCCCAACAAACCCATCTCCTTTCAGTGGAATTCATTGCAGGTTTTCTGTCACTAGTTATGGCCAGATGCATATTTTTATTGGACAGAGCTGCAGAGATGCTGAAAAAGAACAGCATTTTTGCTGAATTACTCCCACACTAGCATCGTACTGACCTGGCTAGCAGGAACAGAGCAAGGGAGTGTGCACGATGACACTGGAAATGCCCTGATTCATGAAACAGGCCTAAACATAGAGGCCTGTGCATGGAAGGTAATATGCCTCCTAAGGCCGTTTAGCACGCATGCTAAACCAGGGTCACAAGATTTTAGCAAGGTTGCACTAAAGTCATTATGCAACAGCATGTACAGTTGTGGTGAACATTATTGGAACCTTGCAGTTCAACCCCTTACTGCCCAATATCACCTAAAGAAAAGTGGCTAGTGAAATGGCTTTGAACTATATAGACACACATATTTGACACACAAATAAATCAAATAAAACAAGACCAATTAAAAAAAGAAATTTTAGAAAATAGTATAAAAACTGGGACATTACCAGGACATGATTATTGGCATCCTTATAAACAATTCAAATCAGTTTGAACAGAAGAACCACATTCCCATTGCAGTAAAATTAGATGCACCTGTCATCAATTGTCAGTACTCACATGACTTGAATCAACCAATGAGTGATGGTTCTAATGCGTAAAATGGCCACATTCACTCCCTGTTCCATTTTCACAAGGTCAAGATAAGAGAGCTGCCTGAGACCTTCAGAAAAGCCATCACCACCAAACATCAAACTTCAAAGGGGTACAAGGCCATCTCCAAAGACCATGGGATTCCTGTGTCTACAGTCTGCAATGTTATTAAGAAGGTTTCTGCTCATGGAACTGTCAAGAACATCTCAGGATGTGGTGGGAAGAGGAAAATTAATTCAAGAAGTCTTCAAAGGTTAGTGCCAACTGTTGAAAAAACACCATGTACAACATCCAAAGAGCTTAAGGCTGACCTGGAACAATCTGGAGTGGAGGTTTCAACCCGCACCATACGCCACATACTTAAAGAAGGACTTCATGAACAAAGGCCAAGGAGGACGCCACTGCTCAAAGAAGACATAAAAAGGAACACCTGATCTCTGCCCAAACCCACCTTAAGAAACCACAATCCTTCTGTGAAAATGTTCTGTGGACAGATAAACCCAAACTTGAACCCTTTGGCAATGTAGACCGGCGATACATTTACAGGTGAAGAAATGAAGCCTATAAGGAAAAAGACACCCTTTCTACAATTACTGTAAATATGGTGGAGCTTTCATAATGTTGTGGGACTATTTTGCTGCCTCAGGAACAGGAGGCTTGGAACATATTAAAGGAATCATGAAGTCAGAGGACTACCATGGTATTTTGGAGCGAAATGTGCTACCTAGTGTCAGAAAACTAGGTCTGGGTCAAAGGGCATAGGTCCTCCAGCAGGACAATGACCCAAAACATACATCCAAAAGTACAAAAGAACAGTTAAAAAGGAAAAAATGGACTGTTTTAAACTGGCCAGCAATGAGTCCTGATCTCAATCAATTGAGAACCTTTGGAAAGAGTTGAAATCTGCCATTGGTAAAAGGAATCCTTTAAACATTCATGAGCTGGAATAAATCGCTGTTGAAGAATGGGAGAAACTACCAGCAGACAGATGTACGAAACCTATAGATGGCTACAAGAAATGTTTGGAGGCTGTCATCACTGCCAAGGGTTGTGCAACGAAATATTGGTGAATGGTGCCATTATTCCTGTCCAGGTCTTATTTTGTTTTTGTTTTTTGTTTTTTTTTGCAGAAATTACTACATCTAAGTTGCACAGATATTTCTTTTTTTGTTGTATACTTTTAAACTTGCTATTAAAATATTATGATAGCATAGAGTTGGAATATTTCCAATTATTTCTCAAGATATTGTACACAACGTACCTAGAATGCAAGGGTGTCGATAATGTTGACCACAACTGTAAATGGCAGAATATCATAAGCAAATTAAGCTTTAGTGGTCATATAGGATGATAATGGAGGAAGAAGGGCATACTACCCTATTTACCATGTACGTAATAAAAATTAAAAGTGAGTTATCTATCTCTGACCAGGTGTTACATTTTTAGTGCCTGCCCTATTTCAAGATCTCAGCTCACAGCAAGCATAGGACATAGAGATGGAGTGGATGTATAAGGGATGACCTTGTTTAAGATTACCTACTGGGCTTTGAGCTAGAAAATATCTTCTTGCACTCCTCTTTAGAAAAGGGAAAAAAAACAACATGCATTTGACCACTTTAAAAATAATCTGTGTTTGTACACACATTTATACAGCACAAGCAAAAGGACAACTTGCCCATGAACGTGTATGCTCCTTGGAAGCAGGGCCGGCCCGTCCATTGAGCAAGAATGTTTTTTGCACAGGGCCCCGTGCTTCGGGGGGCCCCGCGCTAAAGACATTCTTGCTGCTGCCCTTGTCTTGCCTGCCTGAACCGACGCCTAGAAAAAGTGCTCCGTCCTGCAGCCGCTGCAGCACCGCTGAATTTTACCAGCCCGGGCACGGCGGGCAGCAGCCCCGCTCTTGCGATCCAACTCCTTTTTTTCTGCTGGTTTGATTTGTTGCCCGACGTCGACGTGCCGCTGCCATTGGCTATGGGCAGGCACGTAATCCAAACTCCTCCCACTGACTCACACCAGCTGCACGTGGAACTGTGCTTTGAGTGCTTGCTGCAACGAAGGACGCGAGTGCCACGACTCTTTGCCCGACGTCGACGTGCCGCTGCCATTGGCTATGGGCAGGCACGTAGTCCAAACTCCTCCCACTGACTCACACCAGCTGCACGTGGAACTGGGCTTTGCTGAGTGCTTGCTGCCTGCAACGAAGGACGCGAGTGCGACGACTCTTTGACGGCAAGTCGGACTAGTCTCGGCAACGAGTGCTTTATAATTTTATTTTAACAAAAATCGAGCCAGCATACGCACAGTAAGTAAAATTATTTTTGTGATCACGTGTTCATTGTCTGGCTCTGGCCCATGATGTTCTCCTGGTCCCCTATCCGGCCGCCGGCAATGCGGCCTCGGTCTCAACGGTCTCTGTGCAGAGAGTTGTTTTGGCTGGCTCGGGCTCCTGAAGGGCTGTGGGAGAGAACATGGGCAATATATTGAGGCCAGAGAAGCAAATAAGAGAAATAGTGGCAAGCCCTACAATTAGACAACCAAATCAGTTTAAGGTGGATGCCCTGTCCATGATAGCACCACTATACTAGAGTAATTAAAATGGGTCTCTGTAGGACCATTCAGCTCAGCAGACTACTCTCTGAGCAGATCTCAAGAACGACTCTCAAGAAACACTTTAGCAGTCCTTCAGTGCAGCTGCAAACTAATTTGGTAGCTCTTAGAAGGCAGTTTACAAGCTGTAGGGTGGGCAGGGCAGGGCTTTGGAGGCCACCAATTTAATCAACCAGCGAGCATATTAATCAGTCACCTGTAAAGAAGTGGGCTGATGGGGGTTAGGACTGGTAATGGGTTATAGGGGGGGCTTAAACTGAAAATGGGGTGATGGGGGGTTAGGACTGGAAGTGGGTTGATGGGGGGCTAGGACTGGTAATGGGTTGGGGGGTTGCTATGACTGGAAATGGGCTGAGTGGAAGGGGAGGCTTGAACTGCAAATAGCTCATGGGGAGGGAGCTTGGAATGGAAATGGGCTGTGAGGGAAGGGAGCTAGGACTGAAAATGGGCTGATGGAGCAGCTAGGATAGGACTGGAAATGGGCTGTTGGGGGGAGCTAAGATTGGAAATGGGGTGTGGTGGGGGCTTGAATTGAAATGGACTCATGGAGGGGCTAGAACTGGAAGTAGGCTCATGGGGGGCTTGGACTGGAATTGGGCTGAGTGGAGGGGAGCTAGGATTTGACATGGGCTGATGGTGGGGCTAGGAAATGACTAGAAATGGGCTGATGGGGGCTAGGATTGGAAATGAGCTGATGAAGGGACTCAGACTGAAAATGGATGGGGGAGCTAGGACTGGAAATGGGTTGATGGGGGGCTAGGACTGGAAATGGGCTGATGCGGGGCTAGGACTGGAAATGGGCTGATGCAGGGACTAGAAGGGAATGGATGCTGGGTGAGACTGGAACTAGTTTTGCATACATAAGGTTTCCATACTTACTACTCAACTGTTTACTAATTAATGGTTATAAATTCAATGGAACTATGTTTAGCTATTGTCAAAAAGCGTCATATACAGATTTTTTTATCTGAGATCTAGTTAGTTTAATGGGTATTCGAAGTTTGCTGATTTTGACAGTACTGGCGGCTCAACATAAAAAGATCACAAAAAATAGTAAGTAGCTTATAATGCTGTAATAGCTACTATTTTGCAAATAAAAGTATTTGTAGACTTTAGAAAAATAGCTTTAGATAATTGTAAGCTACTTAGTATCAGAGTTATTGGTGCGTATATCGGCCTTGTATGTTTTTCATACGCTGGGCTAATATGTTGTCAAAACTAATTGCTGTGAAGCATTCTGTTCTAGGTGTTTCAATGGTGCAATATCGATGCACTGCATCAGAAGTGTTTCACGTGTATCATATTCCGCCATCAGAATGGACTGTTGACAAACTATATTATATCATAATAAAGTGTCTAAAATGAAAACTACAGTTTCAATAGTATCATACAGTATGTTTATGTCAATGAATAGTGGAAATGAATCCTATCTTTTCTGAAGACGGACAATATACTATATTGGACCAGTGTATGAAAAACATACACTATGTGAAACCTTTATTTTCTACAAAGTTTTAATATTTTTTATTATTGCCGGTATTTCATAGTTGTTTGAGTGTAATAAATCTAATAAATCATCCAGAACAGAGAAAGAATATGTGAGCTGTCCAAAACGGGTTACGATCATCAGCCAAACCATGCCAAGGTCCTGCTCTTCTTTAGTGGACAAAAGTACTTCACCCCCTATACTATATTGCTCCCTTGGATTGCTGCAGCCCAAATGCAAATTATCAAAATCTTTGTGGGGGGGGGGGGGGGTGAAGGTTGAAGGTTAGCCTAAGGTACCAGTACGTTTCACTGGCCCTGGGGCCAGCCATGCTTATTGTCTTAATTGAATCATTTGGAAAACTGATCCCATGGTATACAGACCTGATGCACCATGCCGCTTTGGTTAGAAATAGGGACAGAGAAATAAGTACTGGAGTTAGTTTACTGCCCTTTCCTCTCTATTTTGTTAGTATTAATATATTTGGAATTTTGGAAATTCTCCCCTCTTATATTGTGGGCTAGGGTGAACAGATGCATTGATTTTTGGTTTTTCTTGTTATATTATCCTGCTATGATTGTTCCTGATTGTACTTTTTCTTTCAAGATTGTTCTGCGAACTTTCTTGATCTATATGTTAAATGGCTATAAATAAATAAATAAAAAAAATTAAAAAAAAGAAATAGGGACAGAGGAGATAACAACAAGAAAAAACAACCCTTCAGGAACTGTACTCACCTCCAGAGCAGTCATGTTTTTCTGATTGATTGCAGATAGGTAGCTAGCTTCTTTTATTTTGTTTAGGGCCTCCTTCAATAGGGCCTGGGCACTATCCAGTTTTCTCTTATGATCTGCCAATTTTTCTCTCATGTCATTCTTTAGTTTTTCATTTCTTATACCAGCATCTCCAAATAGTTTTATCACTTTTTGTAGAAGGGCTTCTGCAGCTCTGTAATCCCAAAAGACAGCACCAGTTAGCTTCATAGTAGGAAATAAATCATCTAACACCATCTTCAGTGGCTTGCAAATACACAGCTTTAAAAAAAATACTACAAGCATGATGGCACATTTAAGGAAAGGCTGTGTAGGTGAAATCTGGGACATTCAAGTCAAAGGGGTATGTTTACTAAACCGTCTTAATGTTACCGGTGCTAGTTGCAGCGTTAATGTGAAGAATGCCATATGAGGTAGTGGGCGGTCCGGTGGCAAGGTTGCAAGAATCTGTATCGTGCGATAGTGGGTGCCGTGGCACGTTAACGCGCATTAACCCTAAGGGGTATGTTTACTAAAGGGCGCTAACGTCGCAGTGGTGGAATTAGCACGCAATAAGGTATGTTATCGGGTGATGAAGGCGCGTTATTGTGCGATAATGTACCTTATCGCGTGATAACGCGCCTGCTGCGTTGACACCCTAACGATGTGAAATCTGGCGCTGAAGGGCGGAGGAAGGCTTCCCAGAGGGTGGAGAGAAGGGGTCAATAGGTGAAGAGTGGGAGGGGAGAGGCTCCAGGCACACTAATGCTGTGGAATCCGGGTCTGATCACTAACGCCAGTGAAACCCTCGCGTTAAGGCACATTTGCAGGAAAGAGAATCCATTTCCGTCAGCAATGTACAGCAAAGCCAGGGAAACCTAATAAAAGTGATAGTTGTGATACATGTGCACGGAACAAAAGGGCAAATAAACATGGAAAATGACCTGAACAAAATGTAAAATCACCATAACCAAGCTGGCCAATAGTGACATTAATGGGAAAAATAAAAAAACACTACTGAGAAAGCTCCAAAAAAAAGATATCATTTTTGGAAGGGTCTATGCTCTGTCCCCCTACAAGGTGAATGATCCCACATTGAAATAGCGCTGATCAGGGTTTTCCCTTTTTATTGGACAGGTTTCTTATGGGGTACACATGTGCAGCAACAGCAGGGTGGGCATGTCGGAAAGGGCAACTGTACAGATGCTGGAAAATGGGATACAGAGGGCTGCAGGCGGCACATGCTGTGGTGCAGCTAAAACTGTACAGCAGCCAGACAGCAACTGATGAGGGCCCAACATGGGCACGAGTGTGTTTCTCACAGTGTCACAGGGGATAGTACCAGGCAGGTACCCCCAAGGGCACAGAACATTGGCAGACGGTGGTGGGGGGGGGAAGCGTGGACGTCTATGCAGGCACCCCTACCCCAGATCCCGCACCATAGGCAGCCGCCTACCGGCACACTGGATGGCCTGAAACTGTGCACCACCAGCACGACCAGAATAAGGGTATGTCAGCATGGTGGCGGAGGGGTACTGGTGGTGGAGGGGGCAGTTGCATCTGCCCACAGTAGACCATGGCCTAGCCCTGTTTTGATGGGTGCCGTGCACTGCAACAGACAGGCTCTGTCTGATGAACAGTAATGGCAACAGTGTGGTGCAGTACACACAGCCAGTGTGTTCAGGAGCAAAAGGTCACAGGTTCAAGTCCCAGCTGTGGCTCCTGCCAACCCAATCCCCATATTTTACCCAGTACTAAACTGTGGTAATAAAGATGGAACCTTTATTGCAGATAACATAAACATGCCTGAAACGCCTGTATTTTACCCTACAGAGCACAGACACCATAAACATGTGCAATCCCTAGAGCAGAATTTCCCAAATGCAGTCCTGGAGGGCCAAAAACCATTCAGGTTTCATGCTGTCTCTAATAAAGATGCCTGTGCTGCATTTCTATGCGCCGCCCCCATGGTATGCAAATGTATCTCATGCATATTCATTAGGGACAGCATGAAAACCCGAACAGTGTTTGGCCCACCAGGACCGGAGTTGGGAGCCTCTGCCCTAGAGCAGCGGCCAACAGGGGCAGAAACACCCGCACCCACAGGCTCCATTACCCAAAGCCTCATGGAGAGGCAGGATGTTGGGCCCTGAGTGCAGCAGCATCTTCCAATACTAGCACTTGCATCCCTTAGCAATGCCGTCCTAAACCTGGGAATACGTTACACATATATCAAAGGTTGCTATGATTAATGGCAGATAGCAATTCCTAAGTTCAGCACAATTTGCTGATTGAGCTGCATCATAGCAACCTTTCTGATGTCTGTGGAGTGTGTTTCAGTTCTGGTTTCTGACAGTGTTTACCACCCAGGGGAGTGACCCCAACAGTATTGCGTACCATAGCCATGCCTGCACTGTGTCCAGGACTGGTGCGGTGGCCAGGGCTGCCCAAAGCCTCTATATTTGCACAATGCCCATAACCTCTGCCCCCACAGTCAGTAAAGTAACCAGTGGGCTACATCTCTATTGCTACTAACACACCCCTGGCTGGCTACAGAAGGACTGAAGGTCACCACACGAACTGTCTGCTGTGGTAACCAGGATAGGGTTAACCCACCCATATCCATAATGCACTGCACATGCAGATCAGCAGCCTACATCTGATCACAAGATGGGGTATGTGCCTCTATAGCACCCCGGTGTGGTAGGGGGAACTGACCGTGTGTGTTACTGGCACAGAGTAGCTACAGACTGTGACATTGTGTGGTTCCTGTGCTCACCCTGAGGGTGAGGTGGGGCACCCAGCACCAAGTCCACAGCATCTAGAATGGCTGAGTTGGGGACCTGCAGCACAACCTATCAGTGTCAGTGTATGACAGATAGTCCTTGCAGACGCACCTGTGTCCCCCCAGTCACGTCTAGCCCTTGTGGACTATGATGCACCCAGAATAGTGCGTATCTTGTGCGGTTGACATGGTCACATGTTATAAGGGTGGTGTTTGGACCCAAAAGTGGATTATGTAGCACCACCCTCTGTGGGTCAGGGTGGGGAACAGGATCTCCCACCAACAGATCCACATTCTACATCTCTGCAATGGTGGCGATAGAAGGACCATCAACCCCAGCCCTGCTAGGGAATAGACACCCTACAGGGCAGTCAATGCAGAGCTATACGCCTCACATAGAGCACTGGCAGACATGCAGTAAGCCTGAAAAATCTCAGCTGCCCCCCACCACTATCTGACATTCACCAGCAGAGGACACAGTCAGTCTCTACTCACTGCACCCTGCAAGGTGTTCCAGCCATACACATGCTAACTGCAGACAGTCTGCTAACTAGTACATGTTCCTAGAGGAACCATGTGCACCCAAAAATGGGATGTGAGCACACACACCAAACAAGTATATCACTGATTGGGCCCCAGAAAAAAAAACTCATAGATATCACTTGAGAGAAATACTGTATAGCACTATGGGTGAACCTAACCATGCCATGGTCACTGCTCAGTCAGGGTGAGAATGACCTCCCAGCATGACATGCTGTGGCCACCCTGACTGTACAGGTAGTGGTTGGGCACTACAATGTCCCAGCCATTGCCCTATGCCCTGTGCAGATGCATCCTGCCCAGGCCACCCTGCCCGGGCCATACCCACAGTACCTTGCTCCTCATTATGCACATTGGCAGGCTGACACTGTAAAAAGTGCAAGCAGTGTGGGCTCAGTAAGGTGAAGGCAGCCACAAAACACTGGATAGACAGACACACACTCCCACCCATATGCCAGCATTGTGCCAATATAGAGGTTTTGGGCAGCCCTGGCCGCCACACCAGTCCTGGGCACAGTGCAGGCATTGCTATGATATGCAATACTGTTGGAGTCACTCCCCGGGGTGGTAAACACTGTCAGAAACAAAAACTGAAACACGCTCCACAGATATCAGAAAGGTTGCTATGATGAATCTCTGTCAACAAATTGTGTTTAACTTAGGATTTGTTATCTGACATTAATCATAGCAACCTTTTGATATATGTGGAATGTGTTCCCAAGTTTAGGATGGCATTGCTAAGGTATGCAGGTGCAAGTATTGGGAGATGCTGCTCCGCGCAAGGCCCAACAACCTGACTCTCCATGAGGCTTTGGATAGTGGAGCCTGTGGGTGTGGGTGTTTGTGCCTCTGTTGGCCGCTGCTCTAGGGTAGAGGTTTTCAACTCCAGTCCTGGTGGGCCAAACACGGTTCAGGTTTTCATGCTGTCCCTAATGAATATGCATGAGATACATTCGCATACAATGCGGGCGGTACATACAAATGCAGCACAGGCATATTTATTAGGGACAGCATGAAACCTGAATGGTGTTTGGCCCTCCAGGACTGTAGTTGGGAAACTCTGCTCTAGGGATTGCACATGTTTATGGTGTCTGTGCTCTGTAGGGTAAAATATAGGTGTTTATGGCATGTTTATTTTATCTGCAATAAAGGTTCCGTCTTTATTACCACGGTTTAGTACTGGGTAAAATATAGGGACATGGTTTGCAGGAGCCACAGCTGGGACTTGAACCGTCTGCTACTAAACACACTGGCTGTGTGTACTGCACCAAACTGTTGCCACAGAGGCAGATCATTCCCTGGGGATAACATGACTGTTCGTTAGACAGACCTTGTCTGTTGCAGTGCACGGCACCCACCTAAATGGGGCTTGGCCGTGGCAGATGCCACTGCCCCCTCTGCCACCAGCACCCCTCCGCCACCATGCTGAGATGCCCTTGTACTGGTGGTGCTGTGCAGTCCCAGGCCATCCAGTGTGCCAGTAGGTGGCTGCTTATGGTGCGTGATATGGGGTAGGGGTACCTGCATAGACATCCATGCTTCCCCCCGGCACCACCTGCCAATGTTATGTGCCCTTTGGGGTACTTGCTGGTTACTGTCCCCTGGGACACTGTGGGACACACACTCGTTGACATGTTTGCCCTTGGTCAGTTGCTGTCTTTTTTTTTTTTTATTATGCATTTTAACACACTATACAATGAAAAATAGTGATAACACAAAAATACAAACCAACCCACACCAATACTTTAACAACATTTACAACATTCCATGCCCATCCCCCCACCCAACAGAATCCCTGAACACTAAGAGGGGGATGCCGGCGCCCTTATGCTCTCTACAACCCCCACCCCGCATGGGTTTAATTACGAGATCAAGTATAACAGCTCTACTCTCATAAAACGCCTGTCACATTCACCACCCAATTTTTACTGCAGGGATAGGAGAAGGGAGAGAAGAGGGAATAATGAAGGGAGGGAAGGCGTGGCCACATGAGAGGAAAGAGTTAAAGAATTTTCAGAGAGGCAGAGAGACGGAGGCATACAATGTAAGGGCAACAATTACTAGGAATGTTGGATGTAGTGATCCAATGCCCTCCACTTTATTGTGGAGGGGGAACGGAGCCCTCTTGCCATTGCCCGCATATGTTCATATTTACTATACAGACACAATTGGTTCCACCACAAACACCAGCTAAGCTGCCAAGGTTCTTTCCAGTGTCTGCAGACTAGGGCTAATGCCACTCCCACCATAAAATCCAGTAGGAAATGATTCTTGACAATAAGGGAGGGGATACTGTCACCACCAGGTGGGCAGACTGCCTCCTGGCTAGCAGGCCTGCGTCTGATGGCAAAGAATGTAGTTGCACGACACGAGTGGTTGAAGGCAAATAAGGATTTATTCCTCTCCCGGGGTCGGATCATTCAAATAAACAGAACACAATACTTCAAAAGAAATGAGCCATGCTTTCTGGCAAAAACATAAAGGAGAAAATAGGACAACTTCCTCTTGCTTCAAAGTAAAGTATAAAGTTAGGCATTCAAATTCAGCACACAGTTTCACTGTGTGGAAACCAGCATTCAGTTGTTATAGTGTTTTCCCTTCACACTATGCACAGCCCTGACTAGCACAAAGACATTATTTTATCTGACAAAATCAGTGTGCAGTCCATTGGGTCACCATTGGAAGAACACTCACTGAGTGTGTCAATAATCATTGGTTCTTGTATGCATTCAGAACTTTCCTTATTAAAATATGCTTGCAAGTTCCCCTGTGCCGTGCCGTCACAGTGTCTCTCGGCAGCACCCCCTCTAGGGCTAGAGTAACTGCTCTTGTATTCTTTCGTGTCTGGGAGAGAGGGAAGCCACCATTCAGGTTTATTATAAACTCCCTTCCTGTAGGAGGTTCCACCCCTGGTGAGCTTACTGCTTCTATCCTCCGGTTGGGAAAGATAATGTCCCTCTCCCCTCTTAATATCAGGTTTCAGCCTGCGGGGTTTCCTTTGAGGTTTAGGAACTTCTATAAGGTCATCTTCAGACATGCACACATCCTCTGGGTAATATCTTTCTTTCTCTGAAGGTATTGAATGCTCCTTGCTCAGCTCTCTGCTCAAATCCCTCGGTTGGGAGTTACAGCCCTGCCCTCACCTAGGACTTCCTGCATGAGGCTTCTCTGCATTCACACTGTAGGAATTTCTATCATTCACAAACTTTAACTTCTCACCATACTCATTCCTCAGGTCACAGCTTCCTGATACATGCAATTTGGCTTTAGGCTTCCACTCACTCCGTCTGGAACGTTGCCTCCGTGCTCCAAAGTGTTTGCAATCAGCAGAGCATTCACACCTGTTCTCTGCCCTTGCTAGCTGCTTCCTCCCGTAGGACTCTGAATAGTTTCTCTGGTGAGCTCTTCCTGGCTCTAACTCTGACTCACTTCCTGGGTCAAAGTAGGAAACTCCTCCTGCTTCCCCTCGGCCAGCTGCTTCAGGTAAGACAGCCTGTTCTCTTTGCTTCGTCAGTTCTACTAGTCCTTGTAGTCCCTGTATTCCTTGTATTCCTCCTAGTCCTCCCTCTGAGTTCCCTGCACAGCCCTTATAACGGCTGTAAGCTCTTCCCCTTTCCAGGTGTACGTTATTAGGAACTGGGGAATGTTTCTCAGCTGAGTGTTTTTTCAGACCTCGTGGCTGAGTTTGTTTCTGTTGTCCCTGACAACAGCTGCTCACATGGCCTGCTTGCCTGTCAGTTTCAGGACTAAAATGCCGTGAATCTTGTGCTTTTAAGGTGGAGAATGGCGCTTCTTCATCACAATACCCACTAATGATCTAAAGATAAGAATATGCCATGACAATGGGGCTTGAAAGATCAGAATATGTTGGATACGTTCCCATACAGGCTTCCAAAAAAGCTGAACACTAGGGCACTCTAGCATCATATGAAAAAATGTTCCTGGGACAGCCTTACAGGACCAGCATAAACTACCCACCATATTGTTCCATTTAACTAATTTAATCGGCATGATAAAAGCTTTATGTGCCAGAAATTAAAGCGACTGAGTTAGAGAGGCAGATTGAAAGACTCGTACTACCGAATCCCAGAGTTTAGTCCACAACCTCTGATTTGGCGGCTCACCCAGATCTTGTTCCCAGTTTCTTTCAATTCCCAAGCATTTTATTTGAACATGCTCTAGAATCAGCTTGTAGATCGTACCCTCTTGGACTAGCCTCTGGCTGAGCAACAACGAGTCTGACGGAGGCAGACCGGAGACAGAGGTGGATATACAGTGCTTCAATTGGAGCCACTGAAAAAAATAAGCACCAGGTAAAGCATACTCGTCTTTTAATGCTGAAAACAATTTCCATCGGCCACTTTGAATAAGGTGAGCTATTGACCAAATACCCCGAGAGTACGAACCCTTCCAATTAATAGGTTTCCCCATAATTTTAAGGTGTGGGTTGAACCACAGAGGGGATTGTAATGATAAATGGGCAACAGTGTCGACCTTATACATAAATTGGTATGCCTTCTGCGTGTCTCTTATTACACTGGTCAACAATGAAATCGTTACAGACTCTAAAAGGCTCTAATCTGTAGTATCTTGGTGAGCTGAACACGAATATAACATTGAAAAATTTTTATTGGCTCTCGTTTTGAAGATATTGCATGTAGTTCATTTTTGACATTTCACCGTGTAAATTTATCCAATAGAACATCAACAAAATCCCAAATAAGCCTTGAATGATGTAATATTGCATCACATTGCATAATACCAGCATGCACACATCATACAGAGTTGATTGCATCATTTTCTGATGCAATGCAATACTACTGCCAAATGGCTGCTGAAGCCATCTGACGTCAGCAGTGTACTATATGCAGTTGGAAAGGAAAGTAATCTGGTATTCTATTCCGATATTGAAAGCCTCATGAATGCCTTATAAATCCCTCATGACCAACAAGACTGGAGACTATTTATAGACTCTTTGAAACAGTCTGAAGGCTGTGCTTTTGAACAATGGAAACCGTCTTCCATCTATTCCAGTAGCGCATGTCGTCCACATGAAAGAGACATACGATAACTTAAAGCATCTACTGACTTCCATTAGCTATAACAAGTACAGCTGGCACCTCTGTGGTGACTTGAAAGTAGTTGCCCTTTTAATGGGACTGCAGCAGGGATATATAAAATACATGTATTTCTTATGTGAGTGGGATAGCCAAGCAAGGGGTTGGCCCTACTTGGGGAAGGAATGGAATCGCAGACAAAATGTAACAGTTGGAGAGAAGAATATCCAGCACCCAGCTCTGGTTGAGGCTCAGAAAATCCTGCTACCACCCCTTCACATCAAACTAGGTTTGATGAAAAACTTTGTGAAAGCCAAAGACCGCACTTTGCCAGCTTTCCAATACCTGCATGAAAAATTCCCTAGACTCAGCGAAGCAAAGATTAAAGAGGGAGTTTTTGTGGGTCCTCAGATTTGAGAGCCCTTCAAAGATGACCGGTTCAACAACTTGCTGCAGAGTGATGTGAAACAAGCATGGAATGCTTTTCGCCTAGTGTCAACAAACTTTCTCGGGAATGTTAGGGCAGAAAACTACAAGGAACTAGTAGAAGACATGCTGGTGCAGTATCAGAAACTTGGCTGCAATATGTCTCTAAAGATCCATTTCCTTGATTCCCATCTCAATTTCTTTCCTGACAACTGTGGTATGGTTAGTGATGAACAGGGTGAACGTTTTCACCAGGATATCGCAACGATGGAGCAAAGATACCAGGGAAAATGGTCCACTACAATGCTGGCTGACTAGTGCTGGACACTCCCCAGAGAAGCTCTCGAACAGCTGTACAAGAGACAGGCGAAAAAATCTAAGAAGTAGTCTATGACTTGGTTTTTTACAGGTATTAACCGAAGGCGTATTATATATTTACTATTGACATGCATTTCGTGATGTAAACATTAATTCTTGTAGATTACAAAAAAACTAGAGCCAACTTTGCAATTTTACTGTCATATTCATGTTCAGCATATAAAAATTGATAAGAAATGACTATTTTTATTTCAGTAACATGACTTTTGTGAAAATTTGTTGACCAGTGTTATTATAGAACAATCAGCCCCCTCCGGGAGATGCATTTTAAGGAGAAATTCCATGGGTAACAATTTAACCAAATGCTTCTCTAATTCCCACCAACTTGACCATTTTTCCTGACTATCCCTCTGTGCCCAAAACACCCCTTGCCTTAGTAAGAATGCCTGATGCTACCAACGGAAGTCTGGAAATCTGACACATCCAGCCTCTCTGCTACGCTTTAATTTCCATGTGGCAATCCTAGGCGGTTTACCCTGCCATAGATATCTGGACAAAGTACGCTCTAATGTGGCATAGAGTGAGTCAGGTAACAAAAAGGGAAGCATTGCTAAAATGTAATTTAACTTGGGGACTATAGTCATTTTTATCGTTTCCAGTCTCCCCCACCACGTCAACCTCAAAGGCGACCACCGTTCTGTCAATTCCCGGACCAACATTGACAACTTCTTTACATTATGCTGCATAGTATCTGTAAGTGAGCTTGCATAGTGAACCCCAAAATATTTAATACCCTCCTGCTCCCACCCCAAGGGGTATGTGGAGATTTCTGCTTTGTGAGTAAGACAATTGAGAGGGAAGGCAACAGATTTATCCCAGTTAATTTTATATCCAGAAATCTGTGGATACTTCTGAATTTGTTCAAAAATCTTTGGAAATGAAGCCGGCATGGCAAAAAGAAGAATGTCATCAGCATAAGCGGACAGCTTCAACTCCATATCATCCACTTTCAGGCCCTGAATGTCTGGGTTTTGGCAAATTAAAATAGCAAGGGGTTCTAACGCAATATTAAATAGGAGAGGGGAAAGGGGGCAACCCTGCCTAGTGCCTCTTTTGGGAAAAAACGTTGAAGATAGGATGTTGTTTACAGCCAGTATCGCTTTGGGACAAGCATAAAGGAGCTTTACCATACTGATGAAACCTTCTCCAAACCCAAACCATTTTAAAGCTGCCATGAGAAATGGCCATTCGAGTCTATCAAAACTCTTTTTCAGCATCAAGGGTAATCCCCACTAGAGGGTCACCCTTCTTCTCCGCCTCCTCCAGTACATGACACAAAACCCTCGGATTGTCTGAGGTGGAGCGTCCAGGTATGAACCCACATTGATCAGGATGGATTAAAGAATGTATAACTTCCGCCAACTGTTTTGCCAGAGCAGACGCGTAAATTTTATAGTCGATGTTTAACAGAGAGATGGGACGATAATTGCTCACCTTACTCGGGGCCCTACCTGGTTTTTCAAGTACCACTACTTTAGCTGTTGCGAACTCCCCAATTTGTGGTGACTGGTGCCCCAACATACCATAATATTGCATCAAAAAAGGGGTCAGTTCCCTCGCAAAGGTTTTATAAAACTCAGCGGGAATCCCGTCGGGACCTGCAGCCTTGCCCGATTTTGACAACTCCATCACCCTTGCAATCTCCTTACTGGTTAGAGGAGAGTCTAGTCTCTCAACCTCCTCCAGTGATAAGACGGGATGCTCCATATCCTGTAACAAGTTCTCAAAGCCTCCCTATCTGTTTGAGACTCCGATGCATAAAGCTTTGAGTAGAAGGCAGCAAAACATCCTGCAGTATCTTTATCTTGAGTCACTACACGCAAGGAATCCTCATCTATAATATTAGCAATTCTGGATGCTTCTTTTCTGTTGTTTAAAGAGCGTGCTAGCAATCTCCCGGCCTTTTTTGCCTGTGTAATATCTACCAGTTTGGGCCTGAAGAGTCCTCACTGCTTCTGCAGTCAAGAGGGAGTTATATTGGAATTTTAACTTCTGGATTCTAAGAAGAATACAGGGATCTTCCCTCCCAATTAACAGTCGCTCACCAGCTTTGATTTGCTCATTTAACCTAAGTAATTCTTCCTTACGATGCTTAGCTACCCCCATCGAATAACTGGTTATATTTGCCCAGGTGGTTGCCTTGAAGGCTTCCCACCAGGCCCATCTGGGTGTATCTGTGGGATTATTAAGCGAGAAAAATTTGTTGATCTTGTTATGCAAAAATGCAATGTGTACCTTTGAGTCAGTCCTGACTCCTGGCAACCCAGAAGCTCCTGGGTTTTCTTGACAGTGTCACTGGAAATAGATTGCCAGGCCTTTCTTCCAAGGCAATAGAGGGTTAAGTGACTTGCCCAAGGCCATAAGGAGTGCTAGTGGGAATTGAACCCTGGTTACCAAGCCAGTGTTCTAACCACTAGGCTACTCCTCCAATTGTTAGGCGTCATGTCACAAAACTGAGAGTCAGCAAGTAAAGATCTGTCAAACGTCCACGCACTAGGTACACTACCTTTGAGACTGATTTCAAGATCCAGAGAGATGGCTGCATGGTCTGAGACATGCACAGCATGAAAGGTGGACCCAACAATATTAGGAACCAAAGACTTCGTCACCAGAAAAAAATCTATTTGCAAATGGGAAAAATGTGGCATAGAAAAAAACAGTATAATCTCTCTCAGTAGGATGCTAAAGCCTCTAGATGTCTACTAGGCCCTTTTCAGTACAAACTGATTGAAGCACATGCAGCACCCAGGGATCCCTATGTGATCAGTATGGTTGACGATCAATCAGCTGATCCATCACTAGATTGAAATCTCCCCCTAGTATTAGAGGATCCTGGACATTCTCTGACATGACTTCTGCTATATCATAAAAGAAACTGGGAACATCTGAATTAGGGGCATATACATTTAGTAACTCTAGAACTCTATTGCCAGTTTGCATTATCGTTCTAGTCCATCTGCCCTCTTTATCAGCTCTTGAATAAGTAAAAGACGGCAGCAATGATTTGCGCACCAAAATGGCTACTCCGTTTTTATTGTTAACTGCTGGGGAGAAGGCAGCAATCATAAAAGTAGCATTAGCTAACTTCTGGGATTCAGCGCTATTTAGGTGAGTTTCTTGTAAATATATTATGTCTGCTCTCTCTTTTTGGCAATAGCTCTGAATTTTTTTATGTTTAATCGGGTTGTTAATGCTCTTAACGTTCAACGACAGAATTTTACCTCTACCAGAGACGGGGAAGCTGTAAAACTAGAGGGCATGACATGAAGCTGCAAGGTGGTAAATTGAAAGGCAATGTCAGGAAATACTTTTTTACTGAAAGGGTGGTGGATGCTTGGAACACCCTCCTGATGGAAGTGGTGGGGGCAAACACGGTGACGGAATTCAAAATGGCATGGGACAGACACAGTGGATCCCTTTACAGCAAAAAGATTAAATCTAAATAAACTGAACCATCTAATTTCTCAACAAATAGGGGTGTCCTACATGGAGCAATGGGGGGAGGAGTGGTGGGTTCACAACAAACAAAGATATGGGGAGGGGTGCACCTGCTCCTGGTGGGTGTACCACTAAGCAAAGACATGGGTAGGGGTGCACCTACTCCCTAAAAGACATGGGTAGGGGTGCACCTACTCCTGCCATATTGCTGGGCAGACTAGATGGACCACGCTGGTCTTTATGTGCCGTCATTTACTATGTTACTATGTTAAGTTTGTTCGCCATAAGCACTAGATTGTATATCGCCCAACACCCGTACACCTCGCGCTCTCATTCTAGAATACTCTCTCTGTAGCTCTCCATAACCACATCCCTTCCTCATTTTCGGGCACTGTGTCAGCCTCCCATTCCTGTAGGATCCTTGACTAGGTGCTGAACAAATGGGCAGCCTAAAAACAAACCTTTGGGTGAGAATAATCTCGGAGCAAAGGGGGTACCAGAGGGCTCCCTACAATTTAACTTCTACTACCCGCATAATTTCCACACTCTTTTTAATCATAAAACGGAAAAGAGGGTAAAAGAGACGGGATCCACTGAACACATACACCTATCATAGACAAAGTAGAGTTGCACAAAAAGGGGTCTAAAATAAACTGGTTAATCACATTGCAATGGGCTCACACTACAGATGCCCAAATGCCTTTACACATACATTATAAATCTGCCATAATCTGGATATTAAATATACTAGCGTGACACCAGTGATCTGTTATAGCTACTATCCTTACTAATGACAACATATACATATTATCTTCTTATATTGACACATACTTAACCCATCAACTTCATTTGAGCACTGACATAGGCCCTAGGAGGGCTATATACTGTTTAGAGATCATATAAGAAAAAACAACAAAAACAAAGCTTTATGTCCTTCAAACCGGCCTGAAGCAACCGCGTCCAAGATCATCGACTTCTATCCAGCCAGCTTCGGTCGAGAAGAAAGTAGGTAAAAGGTTAAGTCAGCGCATTTGCATTGTTTCTTTTTCATCCATGAAGGCTTTTAAAGCACTGGGGTCTTCAAATGAACACGTTTGATTGTGAACTGTGACTCCTATCCATGCTGGATAATACATCCCATATCTGGCCTGTAAATTCTGAAAACTAGGACGGCATTCCAACAGCTGCTTCCGTCTATCCACAGTAGATTTCACAAGATCGGGGAAAAACAAGAGTTTGCGCCCCTCAAATTCCACTGGAGCATGGGTTTTGGCAGCGCTCATGATCTCCACCGCTTGCTGATGCCTGAGAACCCTGAAGATCAAGGGCAGCAGATATTTCCTGGTTGATCTGGAGTGCGATGGAATGTGATGGGCCCAATCAATTTCTAACGGGTAACTCAACTGGAGGCCCAGAAGTTTAGGCAGGAGCTCTTCCATAAATTTTATAGGGTTTGCTCCCTCTGCTCCTTCTGGGATACCTAGAACTTGAACATTGTTCCTTCAAGCCTGTCATGAAGTGGGTATCAATAAAGATGCAAACCTGAAAAGAAACCCTGTTTCTCAGAGAAATCTAGATGTGCAGTTACCTCAAGGCACAGCTAGAGGGGGCAGGAGTGATCATACAGGAGCTAATGAGCCTAAGAGGGCTAATGACTTGCACCTGGGAATGAGCCCAGGAGTTTCAAAGGAAAGATTCCTTTATAAGCAGAAGCTGAATGCTAGCAAAGGAGGAACACCTCTATTGAGAGGAACAGCTCCAGAGGAAGGGCAGAACTGGAACCGGATCCAGAAGAGAGGAACACCTCAAAGGAGAGGACAGAGAGAAGGAACGGCTCTGAGGGAAGGAACAGCTCTAAGAGAAGGAGAAGGACTTGGAGAAAGAATCCTACCTGAGCAAGCCCAAAGGAACAGAGTTCACAAAGGTGGAGTTCAGAAGGGCCAGGCTAAGCGAGCAGCTGTGCAGAGGGAGTCTGCTGGAGAAAGCACTAAGGCTAGAGAGTGTGCCACTCCCTGTTCCCACAACGTTCCTGATTCAAAGGTAGAGAGACGTATCCACAGAACCAGAGAGATAGGTTTGGAGGAAAGCCTGCAGTCTCTTGGAAATACTAGTCAAGTTTTACCAGGCATCAAAGGAAAAGCAGTTTCTGACAAAGCTAAGTTCTTACCGAAGCACAAAGTTGAATCCACACCAGGTTTTACCAAGCTGCCAGAAAGCACAGCCCTGCCTAAAGCTTATCGGCAGAGAACCTGTTGCAGGAGAAACGTTTCTGGGAGAGAAAGCTCCACGGATTCAAACCACAGAGGCTCCAGGTATGAAAGCTTTATTCATGATACTGAATGCTTAACTCCTAGAGGCACTGCTAAAACAAATTCTCAGTTTGTAAGGAAGAAGAAACCAGGGTGGTTTCAGAAAATTCCCAGAGAACTTAAAACACAGTCTTATTGGAGGCAAGAGCCTAGAGACACTTCACGTAGACCTGTAGCAGACAGGGACAGTGACTACTCTGATGATGAATGTAGTGGAGCAGAATCCATGGAAATTGAATATATAAATGCTGTTCCCATTCCTCCACCAGAAGAAATGGATTGTGGTTTGTGCATGGCCATGAGCCTAGAATCTGTAGCCACTGTATAACTGAGAAGAAGTTTGTTTAATTCTTATTGTGTTGGAATGAAGTGAATTCCTCTGATTAACCCTTACACTAATTGTGGAGTTTAACAATTAGTCAGCTTGTTAATACTGGTATCTTTTGAAACAAAGGACATTCTTTTGATTTCTCAATGTCTTATTTGAACCCTTGCACCGACGGGGAATAAACCCTTGTTTTCCCTACACTTGGTTTGATTATTGAGCTCTCATAGGTAGCTGGAAATAAGTAAGACCATTTCGCCATTTGTGGACCTTACATTTCATCACACTCCCTAAATAATTTCTATCGTGAAGCATGCCCATACTTTAAATGGCCACCAGGAGATGCCCTCACGACAAGCCCTATTATTCAGGTCTTCCAAATTTCTTTCTAGCTGTGAGATCCACCTTATGTTTTAATCAACCATGCGGAAACGGTTTTCATGGGCTGCAATAATTGCATCTGCTTTGTCTGACCGTATAGATAAAGAAGCCAATTGATCTTTCATGTCTGAGAGATCTATCTGGAGAGATCCTAAAGAATTGTCATTAAGCTGAACCAATTCTTTTACTGCTCCTATCTCCGCCAGCAGTTCAGGAAGTCCTTCTTGTTGGTCTTTTGACGACGCCATCTTTTGCGGCGAGGGGGGCTCTTGCTTAGAACGTTTTACACCTGATGAAACATTACCCTGGAAGTCCAAATATGCCGGTTTAGGTGTCGACATATCTCAGACCCGATTCACAGGCAGGCTTGTCTTTAAAACAACTATTCTGACGAGCAGGTCAGCTGATTCTAGCAGGGTTCCTCTGGAGCACAAACTCTATGACTCCATCTTGCTCCGCGGCTAGCTCCACCTCAGTCAGTTGCTGTCTTGCTTGTTTTCTGCTTCTACATTCCTATGTGTCACCTAGGCATCTGCCTAGTCCACCCTGTGCCACAGCTGCCCCACTGCATGTCCCACCTGCAGCTCCCTGTACCCCATTTGCAGCCTCACTGTAGTGCCCTCTCGTACTTGGGCACTATGATGTTGCTGCACATGTATCACTACTATCACTTTTCTTGGTTTCCCTGCCTTTGCTTCACATTTCTGAATGAAATGGTCTCTCTGCCCTGCAAATGTGCCTCTAGCAAGAGGTTTTCACTGGCACTAATTTTCAGACCTTCATTTCACGGCGTTAGTGTGCATGGAGCCTCTCCCCGCCCACTCTCCACCCATTGACCCCTTATCTCCGCCCCTGGGGAGCCTTACTCCGCCCTCTGGGGAGCCTTACTCCGCCCTCTGCATGCCTTAACGCCGGCGGAGACGTTACCATGCGATACGTGACGTTCTCGCATGGTAATGCATCATTATCATGTGATAACATCGCCACTGTGACGTTAGCGCTGTTTAGTAAACATACCCCAAAATGTCTAAAATTCAATGAGAGAGGCAGCAGTGAAGGTGGGCACATGTAAGTGCTTTTTAAAATCAACCTGTCTCCACAATAAAGATAAATGTCTCTGTCAAAACATAATGAAATAAGGATATGCTGAATAATGGGCTGACATATGCAAGTTTTCCTATTTTTCCTGTTTCCTCTGATCGTAACCCTGGGGACGTCTTTGACTCCTCCCTGTCATTCTCATCTCATATCCAACAAATTGCTAAATCCTGTCGCTTTTTTCTCTTCAACATTAACAAAGTTTGTCCTTTCCTCTCTGCCTCTACTGCTAAGACTCTTGTTCACTCCCTTATTATCTCCTAGCTTGATTACTGCAACCTCCTCCTTGCTGGTCTTCCTCAATCTCATCTTTTCCCTCTACAATCTATTAAGAACTCTGCTGCGCAGTTAATTCTTCACCAGCCACGTTACTGCCATATTATTCCTCTTCTAAAGCCCCTTCACTGACTCCCTATCCATTACCGCATTCAGTACAAACTACTTGACAGATAAATGCATTCACTCTTCTGCTCCTCCTGAATGAATTCTTTGCATCCACCAGTGATCCCAGACATATGGTCCCTTTCTAAAATCATGTGCACACATTTATATTTGTAGAGATGCCTCAGGCATGCCTCTATCATGCCCCCATGTAACCTGGAGTGATCGTGCTGGGCAAAAAGGCTTAGTTAGTTGAGAACTACACTGTTAAAATCGGTTGATATGTAGGTAAAATTGCTGAATCCACTTAAGTAGATCTCTATTAGCTTCAAGGAAGACATTTTACCAGGAATCACCTAGATTTACATGCAAGCAATGCATATAAATTCCAGTATTTTAGTCATTTACATGCATAAATGGCGATAGTGTAAATGACCTCTTATGAAATACCGACTAGTGTGAAAGTATGCACATCATTTGATTTGCGTGTTCTTTCGCTGTGGGAGTGCACATGGGCAGATTTTTGGCCAAGCATGAGCTGTGCAAGCAATTATGCTTGTAGATTATAGAATTCTTTAATTTATGTGCCTGATTGCAAAGAGAAGGCGCCAACTCTTGGGCTGATATGTGATCATACATATGCACTTTCACACTTACGCTCTAGTTTATAGTCAGGTGCTTGACTTTATAAAATAGGCATAGGGTATGCACATGAAAATATGTACTAATTAGACACCAGTTTATAAAATTTCCCTCTATGAGTTGTATTTTATAAGGAGTTGCGTCAAGGATTTAGGTATGTGAATAGGCACAAGCATGCACAGTTGAGGCGGTTGCAGTTCTGTAAGTCTGAGTGTAAGTCCGATCACACATACTTTCAGTGGGGGTGTAGGCAGAGCACAAATTTGCATATGTAAGTTATAAAATATGATAACTTACATGCATTATTGAAAAATCTAGGCGCAAACATGTACACCTAGTACCTAGTTTGCACGCATCTTTACTTTATAAAATAGAAGCGTAATTGGGGTAAAGAGTGCACTTATTTCCCTTTATAAAATGCCTCAAATGTGCAAGTGAAAACGTGCATTAGGGGATTGGGCAATGGCTGGAAAGGAGATGCAGGACACCAGCAGGAGGTGGAGGGCAGATGCTGGACATAGGAGGATAGAGGGCACTTGGTTGATACAAGGTGGGATAGAGGGATGGAAAGCAGATGTTGAACATGGGGTTCAAAACAGAGGCTGGACATGAGTAAAGGCATAAAGAGTACAGATAATAGATATAGGTTGGGAAAGTGGAATGGGAAAAGGGCAGATGCTGGACATGAGGTAGGGGTCATAGGAGGTTGGAGAGCAGATACTGACATGTGCTGGCAGCATGGGGGTGGAGAGCCTATTGACATGGGATGAGGGGTGGATAGTACAGGAATCATGGGGTAAGAAAGGCAGATGCTAGACATGGGATGGGGATATAGGGCATAGTGAGCAGAGGCTGGATATATGGTAGGGATGGAGGGCAGATGCTAGACATAAAATGGGGTGGGTGGAGAGAAGATGATGGATATGGGGAGATAGAGGAGACACAGGGTGGGGAGAGAAGGGGATGCTGGACATGGAGGGGAGAGGATGAGAAAAAGAGGAGAGCTGCTAGATGGTGAGAGAGGGGAAGACACAAGACAGGGCAGGAGAGAAGAGGAGAGATGCTGGACACAGGGAAGACAAAAGAGAGAAAGGAGAGAGTTAAAGAGTGGGAATAATTGGTTGGGGAAGGATAGAGAGATGTGGTGTGAAAGGGCTATGTTAAAGGTTGAACAGTGATAGGAAGACGCAGTTAAAAGTTGAAGATTGAGAACGGATGGTAAGAAGGAGAAATGACATCTGAGTTAACAGAAAAATATGGAAGAAAGCTGAAAGGAAAAGATCAGTGTCAGAGATGGAAGGAAATGAAGAATACAGGAGGGAAGAGAAGTGGCAGATGGACCAGAGACCCTAGAGGGTGAGTTAAGAGAAGATGAGGAAAGTAGAGACTTCGATCAACATGATTAAAGAATAAAATGACCAGACAGCAAAAGGTTGAACATTTACATTTATTTTCAGTTTAATGATTGTAATATTTCTGTTTTTTTACTTCACAGGCGTGATATTGAACATGTGACAGTCAGCGTGTTAAAAGTGTCTGACCGCCACAGTCAAAAGTGAAGCCAGATATTCATCAGCGCAATCTGGATATCCTCTGGCACGTAATATCCAGTTTCAGCCCTGACTAACACAGCTATCTGGACAATGGCAATATTCAGCCGCTATTCAGATAACTGAAACTGCACAAAGCTAGGGAAGTTATTGAGATGACCTGACTTTATACAGGCACTTAGCTGTTTAGCAGACTGAAATCACTGTTAACCAGCTAAGTACTGGGACTACCCTCGCCGTACTCATGCATCACCCTGGAACTCTCCAGACAGTGCCACAGTGTTTAGAGGGATATTCAGCATCACTGACCGGTTAATGCTGCTGAATACAGTATTCCTCTCAGCGGGATTTATCCAAGTAGCAGGTCCTGCTAGCCCAATACACCCCTATGAATACTGGGCTGTATGTACATATTTTATCTTTACATGCTGCACAGTACAGGGATGTCTGCAGCTCTTTCTGTTTTTCTGGTATATTGCATGCAGAGTCTGTGTTTTTGGGATTTCAAATTAATTTTTGTACACACACGTAATTTTTTTCTATTTGGTGCTAATTTATTTTATGCTTGGTGAGGATCTATCTATATTCTCAGTGTGTGACCATGGCCAGGTATTCTGTTAGCATGGAGTTTCTATGTAAGGATCCGACTAGGTGTATGGATATTCTAGGGCCCACTGCAATAAAAATATTTAAGAGGATGTTTACTAAGCTGGTTTAACTGTTAACGTGGCAGATAGCACATTCTATCTGCATGCGTTAACAGATAGCGCAGGGAAATTGCAGATAACGTAGCAGTTTTCTGTGCTATTTGTGGAAACCATGTTATCTGCAAAAGTGGGCGGAATATGGGCGGAGAGTGTGATTACTGTGGGCATCAACAGCGTGCGGTAACCGTCAAAATCGCAGACAACATGGGCACTCATAATGCCACCTCAATGGGTGGCATTATGTGCATCCATAGTGCTGCTGGGGAACACTCTGTGCAAATTTGGTGCATTATCTACTGGGGAAATGCTATGCACACTCCCAATAGATAACGCACAGCTTTTGCAGCTAAAGCCATATACCGCATTAGCTGCAAAAACCTAACATGCTTTAGTAAACAGATTCCCTTAGAGTGCTGCTCTTTTCCGGGTAGGCTTCTTGTGTGAGTTTTGGAAGTGACAGTGTTATGGTCTGGTAGATTTTCTGTATAGGTCCTAAGCAATTTTTGTAAGGTTTTATATTACCTCACAATATGTCCATGACAGGTGAAGGTTTATATTGCAGATACCGAGATGACAGCAGAATCAGAAATTATTTTGTACGTGTTGACAGTGTTCTCCCCAGGACCTTTTGAATGGGTGTGCTAGCCGGCTGATTTTACTGACCATTCAGCTAACATAATCATGGCAAATAATGAGAAAGAATGGGAAAAGGAAAGATGACTAATTATGTTGTCTGCTGCCAGCCAGCTTATAATGTGACCCGCCTGGCTACACCTTCATGACAACTGGCTGGCAAACATTTCTGGGGAGAATCCTGGTTATGTTCTATGGAGAAAATGCCCTCTGCACTCATTAAAAAGCGAAAAGCACAGCACAGTTTATAATACCAAAATAAAATTAGCCGTGGTTCTTGCTTTTTCATTTTACTTCTGGGTTTGTGATCATCTGGCAACTCCTTTGCTTTTGCAGATTGTATATTTACATTTAAAAGCATGCCGATCCAGTGTGCAAGGTCAGGGGTCAGTATGTTTTACATTAGATTCCCAGGCTATATAATTAATCTGCTACGTGTTTTGTTCCATAAAAACAGCATACTATATATATCTTTTTAAAACCTCTTATAGCCTGGTAATATATTGCTTTCTTTATTTGTGGGGTAACCACCTGATTGGTATTGAGAGGAGGAGGGGTTCCTGACTAGGTTTCTGAGGAATCCTCTCCATTTTGGCTGGAGGAGTGCGCACCAGCTTATCTCTCGCCTCAGGCAGCAGATTATTTTGAGATACCCCTGCCACCCACTTTATTAAAGGGATCATCAGAATCAAGCAAAACAGAGGAACGTATGCTTCATATTAACGGCTCATAAGATTCAGTCATCTATCCCAGTGGTCTAAATTTCTTTTTATTTCTTTGGCAGGGTGGGGGGGGGGGAGGTTTGTATATATATGTTTGCAAATAAAAATCCCTTTAAGTCCTTCTACATGCTGGAGCTCAATACAAAACAATACTCTGCTTGAGCACAATATTAATAGGCGTAACTTATCTCCCACCTCATGACTATTTTAAGTCTGGGATTTATAGTATTTGCAGGTTTTATTAAATGTGGCGGGCAGGCTGGTTTTGGGAGTGTACAGATAGGAGAGGACCACCTTCTATTTATTTTCCTTACACTGGCTGCCAGTATGTGCTGAAATGTAGTTTAAAGTGTTACTATTTGTGTTCAAAATTTTTCACGGCCAGACACTAGGATATATGAAGTCTCTCATTTCATTGCTTGCACCATGAACTGATTACCTTCAGACGGCAAGTTTAGAGTCATTACCTGCAGTAGAACAATTCCATTTACAAAAGAGTAGGAAAAAAGACCATTGCTCTAGATACCATCCTATGGTCTCTTTCATCATACACTGAAGTTTTGATTGTTTAAGAAGTTTTTATCTGTTTAGGTTTCAAGTATGTATGGTGATTACAATGATCTAATGTTACATATTTATTTTGTACTTCCCCTTAAGCTACTGGTTAAATGTAATATAAATTAAATAAAATCAATTACCAGCACATACATACACATAAGGAGCAGGTGTACATGAGTGTGTCTACATTCTGGCAGGAAGCCCTCAGTCCCACTGGCATGAAGATTGGAGCTGCAGCATTTAAACCCCAGCACAGGGCCATACCAAGGGCTGTGCAATCGGTGCGGCCTCACAGGGCACTAGTGCAGAAGGGGCACCAATGTCATCACTGGGCTTCCAGAAATCCAACAAGACCAAGTTCCTGTGTGTCATTCGAGGGGGGTTTTCTTCCCCTTGACTGAGTTGGCTCTTCCAACAAAAAATTATTTGTTTAATCTCACCGGTGTTAATATTTTCCGGGTTAGTTATTTATTTGATTGGTTTTACCGGGAATAGGGTATTAGTGTTTTGATTTGAAGAGTGAGGCTACAGCCTGGCTGACAGAGGTGAAAAGGGCTGGATAAAAGAGCGGAACATAAAGACAAGAGATGGGATTAAAGGAGGGAGGCAGGGAATAAATAAGAGAGTGGGTGGGCTGGAGGGGAGGGAGGGAGAAGGGGGTGGAACATTGAGGAGGGGCGGGGTTCAAAGGAGGATTGAGACTTGAAAAAGTCTCAGTGAAGGAGTGAAAGGCAGGGGAAGGAGTGTGTAGAAAGTTAGTTGGGAAGGAAGGAGGGAGTGCCATGCTGGGTAACAGGAAGGAAATAGAGTGCAGCAAGGAGGATACACTATGACACACCCGCCAACCCCCACAATGACACATAAATGCACGCATCTGCTGACATCCCCCATGATGCAGACACACATGTGCATTTCTCTGCTACCTGCCATGACACATATCCACAAACGCACACGTACACCCCCCCGACACAGACACACATGCATTTACCCTCGACACCCCATGACACATACACATGTACGTGCACTCCGACACCTACCATGCAAGACACACATATGCATGCACCCGTCTGATACCCCCTACAACACACACACAGACCCCAATAACCTCCATGACATATGCACAAATGCATGCACCCACAATACACCCCATGAGACACACACTCCGCCCCCGTATGACACATGCACACATACACATGCATGCCCTTGACACAGACACAGATGCACCACCCCATGACACGCACACACACACATGAACCACCCCATGACACGCATACACATACCCCCCACCTGACTGATTTCATGGGAGCAACATGTCATTGTATCACATTTTAAATGTGCACTTTTCAACTTGTTGATTCACTGTTTTTATTGTTGTCTTATATGATCCATGCCACTTTTTAACTCACAACGTCTTCGGATAATTTAGTTAAATATGATTGAATGCAATAAATAAATAAATGTTAGACTCTCTTTTATGAGGATCTAATGTGGAAGGTCTTTCATGGATTGAACTGTGAGTTGAATTTATGTACGTCTTTAATAAAGGCATTTTAAATGTGATTTCTGAACACACTTTTCTTTCTACTTACAAGAATCATATGTAACTGATGCATACTGTAAAGTGATGAGTATAAGCACACTATCAACATCTGAAGCATTGGCTCACAAAAGGAGATGTTTCAACCCTTTCTGTTTATAATTTTCTCTGTTATAGTACATGGCACATATCCAGATATTACAAAAAAAGTGCCCACGATATCTTATTTTGGCAACTACTGCTCAAAACCTTTTCATGCAATGATTGCCAAAATCTGGCCCGATCACGGCAGCAGATAACACCAACTCAAGAAGTGTCATTATCTGCCTGGAGGCCCATTAATGCAACAGTGCAGCTTATCGGCAAGTAGCCTTCTATCCTAGAGGCAATTGGGTCTCCTAAGTAGCAATCAGGTGCCCCCCCCCCTAAGCATACTGGCTAGTCAGTCTGGAGAATCCCCTCCCTCCCTCCCCACCCTTCTGATCCTCTAAAACCAATCCCGGCTGGCCAGTTGGTGCTCCTCTCCCTCCTCTTCCCCTCCCCCATTGTAAATTAACTATCCCAGCTAGCCAGTGGGCAAAGGAGGGGTCCCATGGCCCCCCCCCCCACTTCTCAATCCCTCCAAAGTCATACCTGATTTAATCCTGGTGGTCTAGTGGGGCTACAGAGCAGGAGCGGTCTTCTCCTCTCTTGTCTTTATCATCGAGCAATTTCAAAACGGCCATGATCACGGGGTGCTGCCCTCTAGCCTCAAGCTAGAGGGCAGCACCATGAGATCACAGACATTTTTCTAAGGACCATTGTGGAGGGCAGGAGTGTGATGCCAAGGGCAGCATCCCGTGTTTGCAGCCATTTTGAAATGGGCCAATGATGGAGACAGGAGCAGAAAGGGATGTTCCTGCCCTATAGCCTCACTAGACCACAATGATTATATTAGGTATGACTTTTCAGGATTTGAGGGGGTCTGGGAGCATGATTGCCCCCCTCCCTTTGCTCGCTGGCTGGCTTTCCAATGGGAGAGGGGGCACCGACTTCCTAGCTGGGACTAGTTTTAGAGTATTATGAGGGAGGGGGTTTCCCCTGACTGAGAAGAGAGTATGTTTTCACACACAGGGGGCTCCTTGGGCAGCTCCTGATGGGAATTAGGGGCTGTCCAGGGGGGGATCAGTGCTGCAAGGAGATCAGGTGATTTTTTTTCCTTCATATAGTCAGTGCTGTGGATTGCAACACCATGACCAGGGATAGTCGAAGGGTATTTCGGGGCCATGTGCAGAGACTCACTGCAGGGCCTCATTTGCATAAATATTTGCATATCCACTGGGTCTCATTTGTATAAATTTAATTTATTTTATTTTAAAATGTAGATGCTGCCAATCTAAAATTTTAAGCTGCTTTCAAAGGAGTCCTTCACAAGCCTCTTTTTTTGTCCTAACAATGACTTAGGGGCATGTTTACTAAACATTGATGTGTGTTAAGTGCCACTGTGTCCATAGAAATAAATAAGTGTTGCTGCACTCTGCACACATTCAAATTTGTGAATGCACATTAACTTTTAGTAAACGTGCCTCTTAATGAGTGTCTGAAAACCATTTGCATGTTCAATGAGGATAAAGAAAGGCTACCATATTTCTGCATTATTATCTTGCAGTGCCAACTTCCAAGTGCATTACTATAAAACCCTGCTCATTTAGAACCCATAGCAAACCTGCCATATCATAACAGCTCTACCAGGACTCACACAGCACCAAACCCTACGCATCAAAAGGCAGCATTACAAATATTAAACCAATACATCTCCCACTGGGAAAAGAAAACAAGTGGGACTGCTACACAGAAACTACACAAACAGAATAGCACAGTTCTGTCATATATGCAAAACAGACAGACCATCACCAAATACAGAACAAGGGATTGCAATTTAGAAATAGGAAGACAATAATTGAACTGAGAATTCCAAAAGCCAAACTTTGAATGTACTACAACTCTGGGAAAATAAAACTATGAAATTGATTTCCTCTTGTACTGAACAAAGTGCAAAGTCATCAGCAATTCACATTTCCCAGAGCTGACGTATTCCAGTTAATAAATTCAAAATAAAATACTTTTTATCTCTTTGGTTGTTTGGGCATTTTATTTTTCAGTCGCAATTGCCCCAGTCTCTCTCTCTCTCTCTCTTGAGTTCTTCATGTGTTCTGCTAACTCTACATTGTCTGCTGTCCATTTATCCTCTCTTCTATTTTTATTCCATTTTCTGTCTACATACGCCTCTGACATACTGATCTTTTGTTTTTTGTTCTTTTCTCTGTTTCTTTCTTTACTCATTTATCCACTCAAATTTCAACCCTCTGTCCTCAGTCTCCTTTTGACTTTTCACCTAGCAACTTTTCTCTACTTTTCTAACCTGCAACCCAGCAACCCCAGTTCTCATCTCACTCCTTTGCTAGCCTCTTATTCCCTCTGTGTCTCACCCACTCCCCATTACTACATTTCAGCTGTCTGTAATCACCGTCCTCCTCCCACTCAGCTCCTTGGCAGCTTCTCATGGCCTTTCTCATGTAGTTTCATCATGTCCACCATTTAGCCCCCCCCCCCCCTCTCTCTCACCATTCCAGTTCAGAATCTCCCATATGCTTTCTCTTCCACCTCCCCAGGCCTCCCCCTCCATAGACCACCCCATAGACCATCCGTTTTCCATCCCCTTCCTCCCCCCTGCAGCTGTCCAGTCTCTCTCTTATCTCCCCTCCCAGCCCAGCATCTTCTCTCTCTCCCTATTCCTCCCCATCCCAGGCCAGTATATCCCATCTCTCTCAGAACTTAAAATCTCCAGCCTCTCTCTCTCTCTCTCTCTCTCTCTCTCTCTATATATATATATATATATATATATATACACACACACACACACACACCCCAATCCAACATATCCCACCTCTCTTTTTCTCCCTCTCACTATCCTCCCCTCTGGGAAAAAATATTGTGCATCTTCTTTCTTTTTCTGAGTCAGCAGCAGAAACCTCTCCTAGCACCGTCTTCAGCTTTATCTTTATTTCTCCAAGCCAGTATGCAGCCGCCAGTGCTGCCTGTAGCATTCATTTCTTGTGAATGTCCCCGCAAACTGGAAGTGAATGCTACGGGCGTCATTGGCTGACTTTGCTGACACAGAGAAAGAAAGATGAAGCTGGGAATGGTGCTGCATGATACTGGAGCTGCATGCACAATGACGTTGTGCAAGCTCTGGGGCCCACCTTCTGAGTCCCCACTTACTCTCCCAAAACCCAGTCAGTCTTACAGTAGATTCTGTTGTCTTCTTTTCTCCCACCCAATTTTAAAGTCTCCACCTAAGTCCCAGTCCCTGCTCTTCCCCATCTCCCTGTCCTCAGTACCGCCTCCTACATCCCTTCCACACACCCACCCAGCTACTTCCTTCTCTGATATTCATTAACCCTGTCTTTCTTTCTTCTTACCCCAGCATTCATTCTTATGTCCCTCCCTTTCAACTGCTCCCTCTGAATAACCTTTTTCTTCCCTCCCACACAATATCTCCCATCTCTGTCCTCACTCTCCCAGCTTCTTCTTTTCTCCCCCCAGCCCCACCCCTTCTAGCCCTCCCACAGCATCAGCTCCCTTCTAGATTCCTCCCAGCATCTGCTCCTTTTCAGTGCCAGTCCCCCATCCCTCAGCATCAGCCCATTTCCAGTCCTAGCACCTCCAATATCAGTCCCCCTCCCATCCCATTTCCTCCCAGCATCGTCTTCCTTCCAATCCCAGGCCCCTCATCCTCCACATCAACTCATTTCCAGTCCTAGCCCCCCCCCCCCCCCAGTATCAGTCTTCCTTCGGTTCCAGTCCCTCCCAGCATTATCTCCCTTTAAATCGTAGTCTCTACATCCCCCAACATTAGCCCATTTCCCATTCTAGTGCCCAGTAGCAGTCCTCTTCCAGTGCCAACAGTTCCTCCCCCCATGGCTCCACACCACGAGGGGTCTTACATGCACCTGACCAGCTTAAAGGGAGCTGGTGAGGCTCAAAGTACAGTTCCCCGGATCAGCCCTGCACAGTCGTGGGAGTAAACAGCCGGAGGAGTATTTTCCTTTACTCCTGTGGCTGTGCTAAGTCACAGCTGTCAGCGCTGCCGACTTCATAGAGGTTAAACAAGACAAGAAGTGAAAGACAGGAAGTGCCCATTTAACCTTTATGAACACAGCAGCACTGGCAGCTGCAATTTAGCATAGCTGTGGGAGTTAAGGAAAATGCTCCCCGTTGTGTAGAGGTGAGCCAGGCTTCACCCCTCACTGGCTCCCTCTTAAGTTGGTCAGGTGCAGGCAAGGCCCCTCGTGATGCAGTGCTATGTAGAGGTGACACGCCCACAAATGAATAGGACTGGCTCTGATCATGGCATCGACAATATGCTTGTGGGGTGGGCCTGATTGATGCATTAAAGACGGGCATGGTAGCGACCGCTCTGTGACACGAGTCATTACTATCCCTCCCCTTGGATTTACCACGGGGACCCACAGTACCTGCATCAGCAGGCACCATGGGACTTTTCCTATACCTGTCACAGCAGGTAACGTGGGTCTCCACAGGCAATCCAGTACCGCAACAGTATCTGCGGGGACTATCCCAGTAGCGCCTCCTGCAGATACCATGGGGAACTTTTCCTTACCACACAGTTTTGACAGCTAATGCACTATGATAGCTGCGAAAGCCTATCGCGGTTTAGTAGACATGCCCCCTAATGAATCCCAATCATGATGGCTAACAAGGTATTCCTTTTTTTCCTTTGATTATAAATGCGCCTTAGGGTATAAAGAAGTAAAAGAACTATTTCTGAAAATGTCCTACTACTGCCCAGACTCCAGCTTCAACCTGCATAGATAGTGAAACATTACGGTAACTCACTTCAACTCATTCTGTGCCACGTCTTCTTGCCTGTCTAGCATCTTCCTCCTCAGTTCCATCATCATTCTCTCGACATCCCTCTGCAGCTCCTGAAGGCTTTTATCTAGAGCGCCATCTTGGATCCCCAGAGTTTCATTCAGTTTCCTGGATTTTTCATTTATGGCTTCATGAAGGAGAAAAGGCAAAACAAATAGAAAATAATTATTTGGAAAGTAAATAAAAATGACAGAGAGGCTTTCAGTGTCTGCACATCAGCACCCGGGCCTAGTGAGAGGCAGCCTGTAATGGGGATTTCCAGCTGTGAACTATAAAGGGCTTTTAACCCAATGATCAGTGACAAATGAGAAAATGTGATGTATGCCTTCACATCTCCCACTGAATTTCATTTCCAGGCATAATAATACATGTGAGAAGAGTGTCTAATACCAGTAGGAGGGAGAAGGAAAGAAACAGTTTTATGACAAGACTAAGTTATCAAACAAGATAATTTGAGAGATCATGCATGGAAGGGGAAGAGGGAGAGGAAATGTGAAAAGTAAAATGTGTAAGCATAAATGCTTCTTTAGAGATGAACTGTACAGTAGGTAAATAAACTATGGCCATGGAGATCCTAATCAGATTTACAGCAGGGTTGCTAATAAAGCAAATGTAATAATAACAGTCTAGTCTTAAGTTGACATTTGTGACATGTTCAAAAAAAAATCTCAAATCGGGCCAAAATTTATGGTATCTGCTTAAGAAGAACTCCAGTTTGGGAAGTTGCAATAACAGCAAGGAGGACAGAGGTTTTCTGGAAGAGTTAGCCGACAAGTAAATCTTCACAACGCATGATCATCCCAGGACACTAGCTATAACACTTTCCTTCACTGTCCTCAGCATGAAAAACATTCAGAATCACTTTATTTTTAAAGAATAACTTACCAAAACCTGTAACAAAAGGGTTTGTGAAGATGTAGGTTAATGTTTTCTTTATAAAACTTAAAAAATAACTTAATTCGTACATGCGTTTTTGGCTCTACATATGCACAAGTTGCAGAATTTTTTCATGTATCAAGCTCTTGTAAGTTTATAGTTTAAACTACACAGCAGGTATTGTATTTCCTAAGTTTCAGTTTTAGACATGGGGTGATAGTAGAAAGCACATTTTTAATCTCTGAAACATATAGTTACATTTCCAGCTCACTGCTGCTTATGCTTAACTATATTTGCAATAGGAAAATAATTTCCCTCATTAAAAGAGCATGTTGTGGTCAAGTAGTCAATCTTGTTTGTAGCTCCATGCCATTTCCAGATAATAACCAACAAATGCTTATTTATACTAAGCCATTTTGGCAGTAGAAAAAAAAAAAAATAAAAGGCACTTATAAGCTACCATGAATCAAAATGGACTAATACTCCGTCGCTTTATTCATTAGGCACGAATGTACCTTTTCTTTGGGTTCCTGTAAGTGAACCTTACAGACACAATTTTCAAACTCCTCACACAGTGGTATTGTGCTCCGACACGATGTACTAACTTTCAATCTTAATATTCCGTTAAGTGCTCACAGCTTCCCATTCTCCTCTTTGATGCTTTTCCCCCTACCTTCTGCATCCTGGACAGTGCGCTTGACAAAGTCTCCCAAGGTTTTTGCCCTCTCGTGGGTCCTCTCGGCATCTTTTCCAGTTTGTTCACCATCTGCGCTCACTTTGGTTGCCTTGTAATCAAAATTCAAGGGGAAAAAAAGAGAGAAATTAGTACATTTGATACAACTGGACATGTTTTATCAGAGAAAAACTCCCCACTGGCACTCCAGTTTTAAATGGTACCTCTGGCAAAAGACAAATCAATGAACTATTGATCACATCTACAGAAAATTACTCCTCTCTTACAACCTTCCTCTCAAACTCATAATTAAACTTTATTGCTTCCTTTATTAAACGGAAATTGAAGGACTCCCCCTTCTATGCTGATTAACCACATTTGAGTGGAACAATGCAGAGGAAGAGATACAATCAGACAGTTTCTTAGAAATGTCTAAGCAATAGCTGCTAATGCTATTTGATAAATCATTCCTTTTGACTACGTTTAATTGAAATTATTCATTTTCTGACATTAACTGCAAAGTGTACAACACTACCTGTTATCTAACTCCCAAAGACAATTCTTGAAGAAAATAGGCCTCAATAACCTTTACCAAGCAGAATACAGTTATAGAAATAAGTACATTGGAGAAATATAGAAAGGAAAACATAATCTTTCAATTAATCTCTCTCATTTGTGCCCCTCCTTTTAAAATGAGTAAATTTAAGATTTCTCTAGAATTATATCAGTGCTGAGCAACAAATGCTTAAATTCTGTATCTCAGACTAAGGGGTATGTTTACTAAACTCCGGTAATGTTACCCACGTTAAGTTCCCCGGTAGTGTTACGGATGCCCATATAAAGGCGTGGGCATTGCATCGTTACGGCAAGCCGTGTCAGGTAACGCGCATTACAAGGCGCCTTAGACTAACGCGTGTTCCAAGGTGTTTTATAAGGCACCTTACTTATAAGGCGCCCTGTAAGGTGCCTTGTTGTTGTTGTTGTTAAGTGCCGTTGAGTCGGAGTCGACTCATGGCGACCCTCTGGATAGCTATCCTAAATTGTGTTCGGTCTTCAGTTAGGCGGCTCATTGTTGACAGACTGGTACCCGTAGCTGCTGTTATTGTAGCGATCCATCTCATTGCTGGCCTTCCTCTTTTGCGTTGACCTTCTATCTTGCCAAGCATGATGTCTTTCTCTAATGATCTCTCTCTTTGCATGATGTGTCCGAAGTATGAAAGTCGAAGTCTTGTCATCTGAGCTTCTAAAGAAAGCTTAGGTTTGATCTCCTCTAGTACCGACTGGTTTGTTCTTCGGGCAGTCCATGGTATACACAGTATTCGCCGCCAGCACCATAATTCAAAGGCATCAATTTTCTTCCTGTCTGTCTTTTTCACTGTCCAGCTTTCACATCCATATGATGTTATTGAAAATACCATGGCTTGAACAAGTCGAATCTTTGTATGGAGAGAGACATCTCTGCTCTTGAGAATCTTATCTAGGTCTTTCATAGCCATTCTGCCAAGAGCAATGCGTCGTCTGATTTCTTGACTGCTTGTTGCTTCTTTATTGATAGTTGATCCAAGTAGGTTAAAGTTGTTCACAATTTCAATTTCTTCTCCTTCAACGATGAACCTGTAAGGTGCCTTGTATGGTGCCCTATAAGGTGCCTTATAAGGTGCCTTGTTAGGTGCCTTGTTAGATGCCTTGTAATGTGTCTTATAAGGTGCCCTCTAAGGTGCCTTGTAATGTGCCTTATAAGGCGCCTCATAAGGTGCTTTGTAAGGCTCCCTATAAGGCTCCTTAGGCTAAGCGCCGTATTAGGCACCTCTGGACAAGGCACCCTGGGTTATGGAACCATAGGTTAAGGTGGCCTAATAAGGTTACGGTGCCCTAGGTTAGTGTGCCCTAAGGGCTGCAAGGTGCTTCAGGATGACATGCATGACCTGTGAGGCATAGAAACAGATGTAGCCCTAACACTAGATAGAGCACCGAGGAATGGCAATGAATAGGTGCGTGAAGGAGGGAGAGCTGGGAGCTGCTGGACCTGCCATATCTGCGGGCATCCCATGTGGCTGCCAGTACTGTTGACAAACATATTGGGGGCAACTGTACCACAGCACAGGGTGTTGGTAATGTAAAGTACTAGAAAGACAGTGGATGAAAGATGATGGGAATACATGTCCCCCAGTGGAGGTGGAGGTGGCAGGATAGTTACAATGATGGGTGGACAGAGGAGTGGTGGTGCCATGCAGATCAGGCACAGGCAAGGCAAGCACGAAAAGGCGCAATGCAGGAAAGGGTAGCAGTGTAGGACATGGGGTGGCAGCCTGCACAGGCAGACAGGACTCTACACAGCTGACAGACGCAGATAGACGGACTGAAGGAATGTTGGCAACTGTGGCGAGGGTATTATGGGCTGGCAGCACAGACTTGCAAAATATGACTGTTACAGGCATGCAAACTATTTGAGTAGGACAGGCATAAAAGGAGAGAACAATGAGGAATTGAACCCATGACCACTGCAGAGAATGTCATTGTATTAACCTGTAGCCTATACCTCCATGGCGTAGCTCACAGCAATGGCTGGGTACAGAAGGACTGCAAGTCACTGCACAAACCATCTGCTCTGAGTGCCAGGATAGGGTAACCCCACCAGTACCCATGATGCAATCCACATGCTGAATAGCTGTCTACAGCTGATCACCACATGGGGTCTGCATCTCTCTGGTACCTCAGCTTGGAAAGACGAACTGACAGTGCATGATACTGGCCCAGAGTAGCTACAGACCATGCCATTGGGCAGGTTCTGTGTTCACCCTGAGGGTTAGGATGGCCGCCCAGTACTAGGTCTGCAGTACATGTGGTATTAGAGATAGGTCCTGCTGTACATCCCTATCACTATCAGTGTGTGACAGGTGTTCCTTGCAGTGCATCTGAAGGTAATTCAGTGTTCATCTGTATTCTGCAGTCACATGTGGCCCTCTGGGACCAGACACCACTCAGCTTAGTACATACCCAGTGTTAGGGTCTGGCTACCATGGGCACCTGTTATCAGGGAAAAGGGGTTTCTGGACTCGCATGAGGTTTGTGTAGCAGTGCCTCTACAGGTCAAAGCAGTATACACTATATACCCCAAATGGCCCACAATCACCCTTTTTGTAGGTAAGGGAGAGGAGGAACAGGTGCCTGAGCCCCCGTGAAGTAACCTCCATCCTGCTGGTATAAGACAGCTCTCCAGGGTTGGTGGGCCAGAGCCATACCTGTGACTGGGGCAGTGGCAGACCAACAGTAATACTGGTGTTAGGTCTGGAAACCCTCAACTGCCTTACACCACAAGCTGCCATTCACCAGCAGACTGCATCTGCAGCACCCTACAAGATATTCCAACCATGCACAAACTAACTGCAGACAGTCCATAGTAAATGCTCATAAAGAAACTATGTGCATCAAGCAGGAACCTCAGTGATTGGGCCACAACACTAAGAACACACAAGAATCACTATAGGCAAATAACATATAGCGCTATGTGGGAACCTAGACATGCCATGGTCACTGCTCGGTCAGAGTGAGAGTGTCCTCCCAGCATGACATGCTGTGGCCACCCTGTCCATGCAGGCGGTGGTCGGGCACTACAGTGTCCCAGCCATTGCCCCACACCCTATGAAGATGCATCCTGGCCAATCTGTCCTGTCTGGGCCATACCCACAATACCTTGCTCCTCATTATGCACATATTCAGGCTAACGCTGGTAACAGTGGGACGCCACAAAACAATGGATAGACATAGACACACACACTCCAATTGCAGAATTGTGCAAAGATAGGGGTGGTTGGCTACCCTGCCAGACACACTGGTCCTTATCACAGTGCCAATATTGATAAACTGTGCAGGATGTAGTAGTAGTGCTCTGGTGATAACTGCAGCTCTGTGTTGGGGCCAACAGCCTGACTCTCCATGCATCTTTGGATTGTGGAGCCTGTGTGAGTGGGTGTTTGTACCCCTGATCACCACTGCTTTGGGCTTTGCACATGTTGTTGTTGTATCTGCATTGTAGGGTAAAATGTGAAGACATGCTCTGCAGGATCTACTGCTGGGACTTGAACCTGTAACCCTCTGCTTCTGGACACACTGGCTGTGTGTATTGCACCACACATGCACAGTGGTCCCTGGAGCTACCTCTACTTTTCCTCAGCCAGACCTTTTATGTTGCACTGCACACCGCGTACTGGTACAGAACATGACCTAGGTCCACTGCAGGCAGGTGCCACTGCCCCCTCCAGCAAGCACACCCCCGCCCCCCCCTGCCATGCTGACATAACCATATCCTATTGGTGCTGGTAGTGCGCAGTCCCAGGCCATCCACTGTGTGGGTAGGTGGTCGCCTAGGGAGCGGGGTCTGGGGTGGGGAGGCATTCATGGGCATCCTCACATTCTCCCCATCACCACCTACCATTATTATGTCCCAGGAGTGGAGGAGTAGCCTAGTGGTTAGAACACTGGCTTGGTAACCAAGCAACCAGGGTTTGATTCCCACTAGCATATCCTTATGGCCTTGAGCAAGTCACTTAACTCTCCATTGCCTCAGAAGAAAAGCCTGGCAATCTACTTCTGGTGACAGTGCCAAGAAAACCCAGGAGCTTGTGGGTCACCAGGAGTCAGGACTGACTTGAAGGCACATATTGCATTTGTTTGGGGGAAGGGTTGGCTGGGGGATGTCAGGTCAGTGCCCTGGCAACTGTTAGCTAGGGTGGATTGTGTTTGGCCTTTGTCAGCTGCTATCTTGCTGATGTCCGGTTTCTATGTTCCTATGCACCACCTAGGCGACTGCCTAGTCCATCCTATGCCCCAGCTGCCCCCACTACATAAGAACATAAGATATGCCATACTGGATCAGAGCAAGGTCCATCAAGCCCAGTATTCTGTTTCCAACAGCAGCCAATCTAGGTCATACATACCTAGCAGTTTCCCCAAAAGACACAGGTTCCACAATGCTTGTATTGGGTCAAGCATTGATATCCTGGATACCTTCTTAATAATGGTTTATGGACCTTTCCTCCAGGAACTTGTCTAAACCTTTTTTAAACCTGGCTACACTAGCAGCCTTTACTACATCCTCTGGTAACAAATTCCAGAGTTTGATTACACGTTGAGTGAAAAAATATTTTCTTTTATTAGTCTTAAATAGTTTACCCTGTAGCTTTATTGCATGTCCCCTAGTCTTTCTATATTCTGATAACGTAAACAATTGATCTACGTCTACCCATTCCACTCCATTCATTAATTTATAGACTTCTATCATATCTCCCCTCAGCCATCTCTTTTCCAGGTTAAAGAGCCCTAACCTTTTTAGCCTTTCTTCATAGGGGTATCTTTCCATCCCCTTTACCATTTTGGTGGCTCTTCTCTGAACCTTTTCTAATAACGCTATATCGTTTTTAAGATATGGCGACCAGAACTGCACACAATATTCAAGGTGCGGTCTCAGCATGGAATGATACAGAGGCATTATAATATCCTTTGTTTTATTTTCCATTCCATTCCTTATGATACCTAGCATTCTATTTGCTCGCTTGGCCGCCACTGCACACTGGGCCGAGGGTTTTAACATATTATCCACAATGATGCCTAAATCTTTTGCTGGGTGGTGGTTCCTAATGTGGAACCTTGCACCGTGTAACCATAATTTGGGTTGTTCTTCCGTAGGTGCATAACTTTGCACTTGTCTACATTAAATTTCATCTGCCATTTTGATGCCCAGTCTTCCAATTTATCAAGATCCTCTTGCAATTTTCCACAATCCTCAAGGGTTTTAACAACTTTAAATAGTTTTATGTCATCTGCAAATTTGATAACCTCACTCGTTATTCCCTTTTCCAGGTCATTTATAAATATGTCAAAAAGCAGCGGACCCAGCACAGATCCCTGGGGTACACCACTATTTACTTTTCTCCAATGGGAAAATTGGCCATTTAGCCCTTCCCTCTGCTTTCTATCTTTTAACCAGTTCCTGATCCACAGTAGTACACTGCCTCCTATCCCATGACTCTTTAGTTTTGCCAAAAGTCTCTGATGAGGGACCTTGTCAAAGGCTTTCTGAAAGTCCAGATACACTATATCAACTGACTCACCTTTGTCTACCTGTTTATTCACACCTTAAAAAAAACATAAGAGATTAGTAAGACAAGATCTTCCTTGTCTAAAGCCATGTTGGCTGTCTCCCATTAAGCCATGGCTATCTACATGTTCAGCAATTTTATTTTTTATGATGGTTTCTACCATTTTTCCCGGTACTGACGTCACCCCTGGAACCCTTTTTAAAAATTGGTGTTACGTTCACCATCTTCCAGTCTTCAGGTATTACAGATATTACATGTCCCGCCTGCAGTCCCCTATGCCCCATTTGCACCATCGCCATAGTGGCCTTTCATACTTGGGCACTATGCTGTTGCTGCAAATGGAGCACTACTATCACCTTTCTTGGGCTCCCTGCCTATGTTTTACATTGCTGATGGTAAAATTGTTTCAGCCTTCTGCAAATGTGCATCTAACGACAGGTTTTCAGTCCCGGTAATGTTTGGCCTTTCATTTCCCCGTGTTAGTGTCAAAGGAGCCTCTCCCCGCCCATTCCCCGCCCATTGACCCCTTCTCTCTGCCCTCTCTCCACCCCCTGCAGAACTTACCGCGGTCGGTTAACGTTACCTAATGCACGTTAACGTAGCCGGTGCTACGTTAACGCGGTTTAGTAAACATACCCTTAAGTTATCCTAGTAAGTTGCTATACTGCAACATCAGCTAGGAGACATCCTGGATGCCCTCCAGGGCCATTCTTCAGGCAACTAGTTGAAGACCCCTCTTGAGGTGAAGCTATACTAGATTTTATATTAACAAATAGAGACAGTGCCACCGACCTTGTGCTGAAGGAAAATCTACAGTCATAGTATGTGGTTCAGTCTTAGACATCAACATAAACTGAACTATACCAAGATGAGAATCCTTGACTTCGGGAATGCTGATTTTCTATCACAAATCCAAAATGTGAAAGACATAGACAGGGACAGCTCAAGGCAATCTGCTGCCTGAGGCGAAGTATGAAAAGGTGCCCCCCCCCCACACACACACCTTAGAGGGAGGCAGGGCTTTTTCAGAAATCCAATCAGAGACTGAACCAAACCAAAAAGCCGATTAGATTATATGGGGGAAATGCAAGATGTTTGCGCACAGGGCCATATCGAGCTGCAATCACACCCTGAGCGACTTGCAGCTTGGGCGCAGGCCCCCCTCCCCCCCATACCTCCATCCAGCGCTGCCTGCTCTTCCCCTGCTGCTGCTGCTGCCCTCTGTTTTTTTCACGGGAGGCGCCAACAACAGGGAAAGAGCAGGCAGTGCTGGACGGAGGTATGGGGAGGAGAGGGGCATGCGCCCCATCTGAAAGGCACGGGCACTTTAAGCAGATCTGTCCCTCCCTACTCTGATATCGACCAGACCTGCTTAAAGTGCTGCAAAAAGGCTTGGGGAGCGCATTTCGGCTGCCTGTTATTGTCCTGCCAGTGGCGGCAGGGCAACAGCAGACAGCCTAAATATGCCCCCCAAGCCTTTCCGCCCTGTGAGGCTGCACCATTTGCACAGGGCTAGGTACGGTCCCGTTTGCATGCCAAGGAACTAAAAGACAGCAAGAACTAACAGCACAGTTTATAAAACTAAATTATAACTCATTTTTATTTTGTTCTTGGTTTTATTTTTCAATATATATTTTGCATCCACAGTATGTGCAGAGCAGCACCAGGACATTCACCCACAGAACTCAATATTAAAAAAAAAAAATTGGATTCCTTTCATCTCACTAACAACAACAACAACAATAACAACCACTAAGAGAAAACCTACATACCATACCATATCAGCACAAACTTCCAAAACTCCCATAAGGAGCCCATCCAAAAAAAGCATCACTGTAAATACTACAGTGGGCCCTGGAACATCCATACACCTATTTGAAAAGCTGAACAAGTCAAATTACTACAGTACAGCATAGATCTTTATTTTTTATTTTATTTTTCTTATATACCGCGCTATTCGATATCAGTGCGGTTTACATGGAACATCAAGGTATTTTACGGTGGGGGATTACACTGTAACTACAAAATAACAGGGATCTCAACTTGGATAACCACATTAACTATTTACATGGGCTATGGAAGGTTAAGTGGCTTGCCCAAGACCACAGGGAGCACCTGTGGGACTAGAAACCCCAGTCCTTCTGGCCCAAGGTTGCTGTCCTTTAGTGGGATTTGAACCCCTGACCTCTCTGGCCTTAAGTACCTTGCCCCAACCACTAGGCCATTCCTCCACTCTTTATGTATGAGCTCCATGTTAACAGAATACCTGACCTCAATCACACACTCACAACATCGACCCTCACCAAGTACAGAATAAGTAACCACAATCTAAAGTAAAAATAATAATATGTAGACTACATTTAAATTGAAACCCCAAGAAGCCAGAGTCCACATGCAGTGCAACATCAGATGAATAAGAGATGCAGTTCCCCAATACTGTGTAAAATATAAAGATAGCACAAAGTCCAATCACTAAAATTAAATACAATTATTTTTTCTACCTTTGTTGTCTGACCATTGTATTCTCTGATCATGCTGGTCCCGATCTGAGGCTTCTGCTTTCCTGTCTTCTCTTAGCTCTCTTTCTGTGATCTATGGTCTGTGGTCAATCTGCCATTTCTTATCTCTTCTTTTGTTTTCTTCACTTCACTTCCTTCCATCAGCCCATTTCCAGTTCCAGTAACCCTCCCCAGTATCAGTCCCCTTTCCAGTCCTTTATTTATTTATTTTATTTATTTTTATTTATCTATTTCTTCTATACCGCCCCTTCCAGAGATCAGGGGCGGTTCACATGGAACAAGTTGACAGTTTTGTATACTTCTGTATACCATTACATAGCACAGAAATTTCTAACTTTTTACAGATAATAGTGCGATAAACTGTCAGAACTATTTACATTTTGTATACTTTTGTATACTTCTGTATAATTATATGAAACAGAAGTTTCTAACTTTTTACTGGTAATGAGGCGAAGAACTGCCAAAACTATCTACAATGGTTATTTACAAAAGGTTATATACAATGAGTTACAGGGTAGAATATTCATTGGTCATGTGGGAGTGGTGGAATTTATTTCCATTTTTATCGTGAGTTTTTGGTGTGTCTGTGGGAGGTCTGTGTATGGTTAGCTAATTGTGATTTTAAGGGCTTTGTGTTTGTGTGTCTGTGGATGCTGTGGGGCTGGACTTGGGGGGTAGGGGATTTCAAAGTGTTCGGAGAATAGGTATGTTTTGAGTTCTTTCCTAAATTGGGAGAGGTCTTTTATGATACGAAGGTCTATTGGGAGATCATTCCAGAGCATGGGGGCAGTGAATGTGAAGGCCCTGGCACTAGTGGATTTTTTAGTCTTCATGAATGTTTTTGGTATATCAAGTGAGTGGGCTGCGTTTAGTCTGCGAGCTCTTGATTCAGGTGGGGCGTGTAGTAGTGTGGATAGATGTGAGGGGGCGATGTCGTTTAGGAGCTTGAAAGTTGTTAGGAAAATTTTATATCTGATTCGGCTGTTTATAGGAAGCCAATGTAGTTCTAGCAGTATAGGGGTTACATGGTCTACTAGGTGTGCTTTAGTAACTACTTTTGCACAGATGTTCTGGGCTCTTTGTAATAGTCCTTCCCTCTCAGTACCTTCCAATGTCAACTGCCTTGCATTGCCACGACTGCAACTGGTGTCCATTCCCTTCCAGTCCCCCTCCTTCCCCACTGTCCAGCCCCTTCTAGTCCAAATACCATCCCAGATATCAGCTCACGTCCACTCTCAGTGCCACCCCCCCAGTCAGCTCCCTTCCAGTCGTCCTACCCTCTTGTCCATCCCCCTTCCAGTGCCATTTGCATGTCAGCTCCCTTGCAGCCTCCTCCCCATTACCCAACCACCTACCACTCCCATCCCCAAGTGTCAGCTCCCTTCCAGTCCCCCTTCAGTACATCCCAGGTGTGAGCTCTTTTCCAGCCCCCTCCTTCCCCCTTGTCAGCTCCCTTCATGCCCCCTCCCTCCCCTGGCAGACCCTCCCATTATCCGCTCCCTTCCAGTCCCATTCTTCCATCCTCCCGCATCAGTTCATTTGTAGCCCTAGCCCCTAGTTTTCTTCCAGGGCCAGCAGCACTCTCCCCCCTCCCCCATTAGCCCATTTCCAGTCCCAGCCCATTTCCAGTCCTATCCCCCTTATCAGCCCACTCTAGTCCTAGCCCCCCAATCAGCCCATTTCCAGTTCTAGCTCATTTCCAGTGCTAGACCCCCATCTGCCCATTACCAGTCCTAGCCCCCCCAATCATCCCATTTCCTATCCTAGCCCCCCTAATTAGCCCATTTCCAGTTCTAACCCCCCATCAGCCCATTTCCAGTTCTAACCCCCTCCCGATCCGTCTATTTCCATTCTTAACACCCCTTCAGCCCATTTCTAGTTCTAACCCCCCATCAGCCCATTTCCAGTTCTAGCGCCCTGCCGATCAGCCCATTCCCAGTTCTAACCCCCCCCCATCAGCACATTTCCAGTCCTAGCCATCCCCATAGCCCATTACCAGGCCTAACCTCCCCATCAGCCCACCTTCAGTCCTAACCCCCCCATCAGCCCATATCCATTCCTAGCTCCCCCCATAGCCCATTACCAGTCCTACCCCCGCCATCAGCCCACTTCCAGTCCTAAACCTCCCATTCCAGTCCTGCCCCCCCCCCCCCAGGGAAATAAAAAAAAGAACCTGGCTGCTGAAGCCACTGTCACCACGGCAGCAAGAAATGCCCCGCGGCCTCCCCGGCAGAGCCCTCCTCTCTCCTTCAGTGCGGTTTTACAGAGCCACGAAGGGAGAGTTTCCCTTTCTCGCGGCTCTGTTAAGCCTGCCGGCACTGATGGGAAACAGGCATTTCCTATTTCCTATCAGCGCCGGTGGGCTTAACAGAGCCTCGAGAAAGGGGAACTCTCCCTTCGCGACTCTGTAAAGCCACGCTGAGTGACAGAGGAGGGCTCTACTGGGGCGGCCGCGGGGTACTTCCTTCTGCTGCTGCTGTGGTGGCAGTGGCAGCAGCTCCTCTCCTCGGGTTTTTTTTTTTTGAAGGCCGAGTGAGGCGGGCTTTTTGGGGGCAATTTTTGCTGCCCCCAAAAAGTTGCCGCTTGAGGCCACCGCCTCACTCGGCCTCATTATAGAGCCGCTCCTGGACATAGTGGAATCATAGGCAGCACTTAGACAGCATTGGAAAGACAACACATCTCTGTAATAAGATGAGGAAAAAGGCCAATACGGCTTTCCAAGAAGGCTGTAGAAGTGGTGCATGCAAAGAGATTAGAACTGCGTAAAAATCAGAGGCAGGGGCAGACTGACAAAAGAGTTATTAGGAAAATAAAGGAAAGCAGGGAGGAAAGTTAGACATCCAAAGATCCAAACAAAAGAAGTACATGTTCAGGCAATCAGAGGACAATATACTGATATGTATTAAAAGTAGAATGGCATGGCTACAAAATGTTGTCTTCTGTGCATCTAAAAGTATGTGCTGACTTCTAAGATACACTTACTCTTAGCCAGGTTATAAAGACATATTCCTGGAGGATAGGGGCAGATCTACTGTGGAACTAATGAAGCTTAAGCTTCAGGGCCCCTAATACTGGAGGGGCCCCAGAAGCCACTTTAATCTGCTGACCAGACTTGATGTCCAGAGAGGTATGCTGTCTGCCAGGTGCCAAAATCCGAGATGTTACGCAGAGTTTGCAGAGACTCATCAAGCCCACTGACCAATTTTGCTAATCCATGTCGGCACAAATGAAAATGCCAGGCATCCCTCTGAGCATATCAAAAGTGACTTCATTGCTCTGGGACAGAGGGTGAGGCAGATAGGGGCACAGGTGGTGTTCTCTTCAATCCTCCCTGTTGAGAGTAAAGGCCAAGATAGAGAAGCTTGCATCCTGAGATGAATGCATGGCTGCGTGGATGGTGTCATCGAGAGTGTTCTGATTTCCTGGATCATGGGATACTGTTCCAAGGGTTGCAGAACAGAGATGGCGTCCATTTTTCCAAGAAAGGTTGACGTGTCTTCAGTAGCAGACTAGCTAATCTACTGAAAAGGGCTTTAACCCTGGGAGTACCGATGGGGTCTAAAGTGACCCCATTGCAAGTTTCACAACGCGTATGTCGGAAACTAGTTGTTCAAGAATGCAATCTTTTTATGACTTTTGACATGTCAATATTCTCTTTATATTGCACCATGAGAGGAATAATTTTCATCTGCTAGGTGACGCTAGTGATGAATTGCAGCACAGAGTACCATTGGGGTCATGTTTGACCCCAGTTGCTTACGTCCGGTTTGGATCGTGATACAATTTGCAGTTTTGTGAATTTTTTGATTTGACAAAGGTATCTATCATTAATTATTCCATGTTGTTATCTTTTTTCAGCCTTTCTTTTCGTCTACACATCCGGACCTGTGATCACGACAACTCCCTCGCCTGCATATTGTGCTCTTCATTGGCCTTCTCAGGTATCACCTGTTTGTTTTTCTCTGCTCTCTCCTATTCAGCGCTCCTTCCGCTCTATGTCGCACATACCAGTGCTCTGGGGCCGTCGCCTCCCTCCGCGGCCCCGCTATCGCTCTCGCTGCTCCACTAATCTTTTACTCTGCCCCCTCTCTTCTTCCTCTGTCTTATCTTCTTCACCAAGCTCTGCTTTCTCTCCTGCTACCCTCCATGTCGGCCTTGTTAACTGCCGGTCTCTCAGAGCAAAGACTCTGCTGGTCCAAGATCTCATCTCCCAATCCCGTTTTGACCTCACTCTCCTCACCGAGACGTGGCTGAAGGAGGGCGAGGACGCCCTTCTCAGCCGCTGTCTTCCCCCTGGATTCTCAGCAGCCTCGGTACCCTGCATAGGCCGTGTGGGTGGCGGGGTGGCAGCTATTCTTAGCCCCTCCCTTGCTTTCACTCAGCTCTTTCCCCCTTCCCTCTCCTACCCAGAGGCTCTCCTCCTCCATCTTCATACTACGCCCCCAACTCATGTACTTATTTATTCACCTCCAACTCTCCGCACTGACCTTTGGGACTCTCTACTCCGCTCCCTTACTGATCTCTCTTTACTCTTCCCTCATCTCCTTATCGCGGGTGATTTCAATTTACACCTTGAAACTCCCTCCTCCTCCAGGGATCATACTTTCCTTGCCCTCCTTCAGGACCTTTCCCTTCATCAGCATGTTTCTTGTCCCACCCACTCCGCTGGCCATACCCTAGACCTCTTCCTAACTCCTTCATCCTCTACACTCTCTCTCTCCAATCTATCCTCTTTGCCCCTCCCATGGATGGATCACCTCTGTCTCTCTGTTTCCTGTTATCACTCTGGGGCACCCCCAGCCCCCCCATCCCCTCCTCCCTTCCATCCCTCTCCCGCTCTATCACTCCCTCCTTAGCCCTGCAATTTCCTCCTGTCTCAGATCTGCTCCCTGCGGACTTCTCCACCCTGTCTCCTACTTCTCAAGCCTCTACTTGGTTCTCCTCTCTTTTTAACGCCCTTGATCACGTCACTCCCCTTCGTCCACGTCCCTCCACGCACCGGCCCTCGCACCCCTGGTATCATCCTGGCCTCCGCTTGCTCCGATCCCAACTCCGCAGAGCCGAACGACAATGGCGCAAATCCCCATCACCACGAACCCTCTCCATCTTCAAATCTCAACACTCTTTCTACCGCTCCCAAGTTCATTCTGCCAAGGCCTCATTCTTCTCTGCGGCTATCGCCGCAGCCCCCAATCAGACTCGCCATCTGTATTCCACACTAAACTTTCTTACCTCCCTTCACCCCTCCACATCAACTCAATCTGCTCGCCCTCTTCCTGCCCCTTCCCTTCTAGCCTCAGCCTTTTCCAACAAGATCTCTGTCCTGAGAGCCTCTCTACCCCACCATCCCCCTGCTCTCTCCGCTCCCCCCCCAGTGACATCCCCTCCTCCCACTTCTCCTATCTCTCATACATGGTCTTCTTTTTCCCCTACCTCTACTACTGAACTGCATCACCTCATCACCACTTCCAACAAGACCTTCTGCTCCCTTGACCCCATTCCATCCTCCTGGTTGCTTGTTCCCTCTCTCTCTGCGCTTCCCATTCTACAAGTCCTATTGAACTCCAGTCTCTCCTCAGGCTCTTTCCCCACTTCCTGGAAACACGCTCTCATCCGTCCAATACCCCCTCGACCCCACAAATTACCGCCCAGTTTCCAACCTTCCTTTTCTTTCCAAGCTGCTCGAGAAAATTGTCTTTGCACAGCTCACTCACCATCTGGACTCCACCAACCTTCTTCATCCACGTCAATCTGGCTTTCGCTCTGGACACAGTGTCGAAACTGTTCTTCTAGCTTTCTCCAACTCTCTGCACTCTGCTCACGATCGAGGTGATATTTCGGTGGCGGTTGCACTTGACCTCTCCGCTGCTTTTGACTTGGTTGACCACTCCCTTCTTCTGTCTCGACTCCATGATATCGGACTCCGTAGTACTGTCTTACACTGGTTTCATTCCTTTCTTTACTCTCGTTCAGCAGCCGTGGCCTCCTCCTCCTCTTCCCCCTCCCTCTCTGAGTCCTTTTCACTAACCTGCGGTGTCCCTCAAGGCTCTGTATTGGCCCCTCTCCTTTTTAACATTTTTCTCACTCCCCTCACGCTTCTTGTCCAACAGTTTGGAATCACAGCCTTCTACTACGCTGATGACATTCTCCTCCTTCACCACACCTCTCCCATCTCACCCGATCTAACTCCACTGAATGCCTGCTTAGCTGCTGTCTCCCACTGGTTAACACAAAACTGTCTGCACCTTAACCTTTCAAAAACCATAGCCATCTGGTTCTCTCATGGACGTGAACCCCCGCCCCTGGCTCCTTCCTTCTCTAATGCACCAGTTCCACTGGTCACCACTTTTCGCTATCTCGGGGTACTTTTTGACTCAGACCTGTCTTTCTCCGCACACGTCTCTCACGTCTCCAAACTCTCCTTCTTTCACCTTCGTCAGATCCGCGCTATTCGCCCCTTCCTCTCTCCCTCTGCATTAACCACTCTGCTCCTCACCCTGGTTATTTCTCGTATTGATTTTTCCAATTCCATCTTCTCTGGTATCTCTAAATTGCAGCTTTCTCACCTACAACGCATCCAAAACACTGCCGCTCGTCTAGCCACTCACTCCTCCTTCAGAGATCATGTCACTCCCCTCCTCCTACAACTGCACTGGCTTCCCGTCTCCTTCCGCATTCAGTATAAGCTCCTCACGTTAGCCCACAGAGCACTCCACACCTCTACCCCGCAATACCTGGCTGACCTTCTCTACTTCCACACTCCTCGTCACACTCCCCGCTCATTTCACCTTAACCGTCTTGCTTTACCATCCCCCTCACATGCTCACCTTCAGTCCACGCGCTCCTCCGCCTTTTTCTTTGTACCCTCTGCCTTATGGAATTCCCTTCCCCCTCCTCTTCATCTTGAACCCCACTACCTTACATTTAAACGCTCCCTTAAAACCTACTTGTTCTCCCTTGCCTTTGACCTGCCTCCCCCTTAGCCTTACCCTCTCTCCCTCCTTTCGCCCTATCTACTCCTGTCTCTGTCACTTTCTCTTTTGACAATGTAATTTCCTTTTCAGTTTCCGGCCTTGTGCCTTATTATTTTTGATTTTATTGTAAACCGCTCTGCTTTCCAATGAAGAGCGATTAAGCAAATAAATAAACATAAACATAAACATTATGTATCATTTATTTTTTGTACTCTTATTTTATGAAAATTACACATTTTCTGTAATTGATATCATATGTTCTCTCATTATTTACGATGAAATCTAAAGGCTTTCAGCTCGTTCATCACGATTATTGTACACCTATAGTAAAACTGCTTTGCATTTTATTCAACTTTATCTTTGTTCATTTATTTTAGGTTATTGTTTATGATGTCAAAACGAAAGTATTCAGCTGCCCAAGTAAGAGAAATATTGCAATGAGATGCTGACAGTGACGGCTCTGAGTCGTCTGATGATGCAGCATATTCAGCAAGCGAAGAAGCATATCAGTCAAGTTCAGGCGATAAATCTGATGATGACAGTCATGATTCAGATGGCGACAGCAGTTGGTCGCCAAGTGAATGTGAGACTGATGTTGAGCCGGTAACATCGCCTGCAGCAAAGAGTCAAGTTACAGGTCGAGGCAAAGGTCAAGGCTGTGCTGGATGGGGCAGAAGGCAGGAATCCTCGGTGTCAGTATCGTCTGTGAGGACTCTTAGTTGTGGTCGTAGAGGAGCTAAGAGGTCATCAACTATAGGCACAAATGTTGCCATTGAAACCTATGTATCTAAGGATGCCACATCATGGAACAGGAAACCTATAAAGCAAGCTACTGTAAGATACGCCAGAGCTAATGTCATGCCCGTACAACAAGGTCCTACAAGGTATGCTGTACGAAATGTTGATGGCCCTCTCACAGCATTCCACTTGTTCATAAGGAAGAACTTATTGAATGAAATCATGATGTGGACAAGCAAACAAGGAAGACACATTTATGACGACACCTGGAAAGATTTGACAGACGGAGAATTCCAACGTTTTCTTGGACTTCTGATCCTCTCAGGCGTGTACAAGTCACAAAATGAATCCATAGTTCAGTTGTGGAACCTTGAAGATGGTCATTCTGTTTTCGGCAAAAATAGGGCCCGCAACCATTTTCAGCAAATTTCTTGTGCTCTCAGATTCGATGATGCAACCAACAGACATGAACAACGAGGCGTGGATAAGCTTGCTCCAATCAGACACGTTTTTGATGCCTGGGAAGCAACTCTAAGTGACGCCTTTGTTCCTGGTGAAAATGTTACCGTGGATGAGTAACTGCTTACATTTCGTGGCCGTGTTCCATTCAGACAATATATTCCCAGCAAACCTGGGAAATATGGCATAAAGCTATGGATGTTGTGTGACAGTGCAACATCATATGTTCTACGTCTTGAAGTATATACAGGACGGGAACTCTGACAAAACAAGGAACAGAATCAGGGTGAAAGGGTTGTGCTGCAACTCACTGAAGGATTGACGTGATATGGCAGAATGTTACTGTTGACAATTTCTTCTGCAGTTTATCCCTGTCACGGAAATTGCTATAAAAACAAATGACACTTTTGGGGACAATTCGAAAGAACAGAAAAGAATTACCTCCAGAATTTGTAACAGCAAAGGGCCGAGAGGTATTCACTTCACTGTTTGCCTTTTGCGATGACGCCACTCTGGTTTCCTATTGCCCGAAGAAAGGAAAAGTGGTTGTTCTTCTGAGCAGTTTGCATGATCAAGAAGAAGTAGATAACACACGTCCAGACAAAAAAACACGCATGATCTTGAACTATAATTCTAGTAAAGGTGGAGTAGATACGGCAGATCAAGTGTTGCGCACGTATACCACAAAACGAATGACAAGACGCTGGCCAGTGACAACCTTCTACAACATGTTGGACATCAGTGCTTTGAATGCCTTCATTGTTTGTATGTCACTAAATCCAGAATGGCAGTCCAAGTCAAAGCACAGGTGTTGTCTCTTCCTCTTGGAATTAGGAAAGCAGCTGCTTCAGAGTAATTGCAGCGAGACTTCTTCCAGCATTGAAGAAGCCACTGATGCTGTTTGCAATGTCGGGATCCCAAAGAAAAGGGCAAGGTGTCACTGCTGTTCCAGAGAAAAAGACAAGAAAAGCCACATAGTTTGCACCTCCTGCAAGCGCAATGTTTGCAAAGAACATTCAGAAATTGTCTCTGTCTCATGCAAATGACTGCAGTACTTTACTGTGTTCATCAAGTGCATGCAAAAACTGCTTTCATGGCAACTCTTCTTCATGTAATTTTATGATAAAGCATTAAATTTCAAAACATTTAACATTCATATAATAAATAATTGATTCGGAATAATATTTTGTCTGTTTAGTTTAAAATTTTCATGGTTAACAATTAAAATTCGTCGTGGGGTCATTTATGACCCCAACGGTATTCAGTGTGTGCAAAAAATCTCGGTAATTCCAGGGTTAAACTAGATTTGTTGGGGATGTCTGAAGAAAACCCCCAGGTAAGTGAAAGCCCCCAGGTAAGTGAAACATTAAATACCTTTATGGAAATGGGTAAAAGGGGCAACATATGGAAAGTGGTGTGTATAAATGCCCATAGCATGGTAAATAAGATCCCAGATGTTGATCCCCCAACTTGAGCCAGTTTAGGAAGGCCTTAAAACACTTCCTCTTCATTAAATACCTCACAGCCTCCCCCGTACCCCAGCCACCATGTATGAGCAACACACAATAATTCCATCTCTCATATATACAGTTACCTTGTTCAATGTTCCACACATGTAGATAGTTTCCCCTGTTATCCAAGTTTACTGCTCCTGTTCATTGTAATGACCTGACTCTTGTTTATTGTCGGATATTGTTTGTTCTATGTAAACCGCGCTGATCGCAAATAGTGCGGTATATAAGAGATGTAAATAAATAAATAAATAAATAAATGTTGAAGCTTTAATGGGAGAGGCTGACGGATTTAGTGGCAGTTACAGAAACATGATTCACAGAAAACCATGACTGGGATGTAACTATACTAGGCTATACTGTATTCAGAAAGGACAGGGTAGGAAGAAGGGGAGGAGGAGTGGCACTATATATAAAAAATACGTAATATTCAAGCTTTGGAACTACAGAGCATAAAAGGGAGAGAGGAGGCACTGTGGGTTGAACTAGATAGAGAGAAAGAGGGGAGGAGTAGTAGCAGCAGCAGCAGCAGCCTAGTGGTTAGGACACTGTACCTCAAGCCAGAGGGCAGGGGGTTCAAGTCCCACCTAGGGACAGCAATCACAGGGACTGGGGTTTCTAGTCCTATAGGCACTCCTTGTGGCCTTGAGCAAGCCACTTAACCCTCTGTTGCCTCAGGTACACAGATTGTGAGCCCTTTGGAGACAAGGGAATATATCCAATACATGTTTGTGCTAATTATACATAGTGTAAACTGCCTTGAAGAATAAGGCAGTATATAGAATAAAAAAACATTCAAGGTGCAGTTGCACTGTGGCAAGGTATAGTTTCTGAGCCCAAAAATATAGATCTGCTGGAAAATTTTCAAACATATGTGTGCTGCATTACCTGATTCTCTGTCCACAGACATAGTAGATACAAAGAGGGGCATTTTAGAAAGGATATCCAAGTGCACTCTGGGGGTGTACAAGCCAGGATGTCAGAAATAAAAGCAGGCATGTGGAAGTTCAGGTATGATTTCATAAACATGGACATGCCTAATATGAACATCTATGTAAAATCCCCAGAACAGTATTTCAGAATTGGGACATCTAGTATCATAATGGTTAGAGAAATGTGTTCAGAGCAGCATGGCCAGACTTCAAATCCCAGTGTGTGCCTTTGTGATCTTAAGCTAGTCACTTAGCTCTACACTATGGATGTTTTAAGGCCAAAACAAGTATTTTTCTGTCTATTCAAGCCTGGAGAAGGTCTAAACATAGACATATTTGCAGACGTCCCTGATGTTTCTGAAATTGAATGGGGATGTCTATGTTCATTGAATCTCCATAGACACGCCCCCTGCCTATATGGACATCCCTGCTCTGGAGACATCTCTGTGATTTGGACATCCATGTGCATTTCTTTGGATGTCTAAATCACGACTAACACTTTAAAATGACCCCCATACAACTAATTTTCAAAGTAACTACCTCAGTAAGTTCTTCTTGGAAGTTCACTACAAAGTATGCACCTAAAAAATAAATTATTGAAAATTACCCCGTAATGTAGAAATAGACAACCATAGGACAAAACTATGAATAAGAGCAAAAGTAGGGTTAATAAGGAGGATGCAGGATTCTTACCCATTGCAAATGATACAGAATGTTGTTACTTGCTTAGATTTTCATGTTTTGGGGGTTTTATCCTTTTTTTAAGAAGATCTGCAATTAATAGTACTTACAACTCATATTTTAAGTTTCACCCTTGCAGTGGAAACTGAAAATATATAGAAATGTTTCTTAAGTTAAGTACTTTTATTCTGAAAATATATGAGTTGTAAGTACTATTAATTACAGGTTTTCTTGAAAAATGGATAAAAAAAAGAAAAAAGAAAAGATGGAGGCCCAATGAATAAAACTCACAGGAGACGCTCATAGCTTACAGCCATCAATAAAGCTGGTTTCTTGCACCCCGTACTGAGATCCTGTTATCACAATTTCTACCCTATATATTTAACGTTCCTAATAGTAGGACGACTAGAATGGTGTACATATGTTTGACTGTTGGAATATTATTCACTGCATTTTTAGAGTTGTTTTGTAAGTGGGTTTCTTGCATAGTGACAGGTAATAAATAGTGTGAACATATTTCAGCTGTATTATGCAGGCTCCATTGGTTACCTATTGAATTTCATGCACGCTTCATGGCTCTGTGGATGTTGTTTAAACATCTGTGATTTAGTGCTTCGTTATCTTTGATGTTGCCATCGGTAGATTATTAACCAGCTAGAATGTTGCATTCAGAGAGTCAATTCTTGCTGCAATATCCTTCAGTGTGCCCGTCGCTTTCTTTTTCGTTACAAGGCCAGAGACTTATCAGCCCCACCTCCCTCATATATGTACATGCTACATACTCTATTGTATATACAGGGTGGCCCAAAAAAAGTGAGAACATCTCGTAAATTAAAAGCTTAAATAGTTTACTTATTTACCATTTTTGGCTATATAATGTCTTTATTTCGACAATTTCCGGTCGCCATCTTTTTTTTTTAAATTTGTCTATCGTTTACATCTGTCTTTTTGAATTTTTAAATAACTTATATGCTATGAGATGTTCTCACTTTTTTTGGGCCACCCTGTATATTCTCTGTACATAAGTTATGCTTCATTGCATCACCTGCATGGTCCATCCCCCCCCAGTACATAAGTTATGCTTCTTTGCTTCCATCTGCATGTCTCCATGCCCCCTTCCCCACACTAGCCCCTTTATAAGTTATTGTAACTGCAAGTTTCATAAGTTCCTTGTAAACATGTGAGTTTAATGTAAACCGCTTTGATTAAATGATAAGGCGGTATATAAAAACTGTTAAATAAATAAATATTTTGTAACCCACCAAGGATCAGCAGATTAAAATGACTTACATAAGAATATAAGGTATGCTATACTGGATCAGTCCAAGGTCCATCAAGTCCAGTATCCTGTTTCCAACAGTGGCCAAACCAGGTCACAAGCATCTAGCAGGTTTCCAAAAAGGCACACAGTTTCCTGGGTCCTCTTTAATAATAGTTTATGGACCTTTCCTCTAGGAACTTGTCCAAACCTTTTTTAAACTCAGCTACACAAACAGCTTTTACTACATCCTCCAGTAATGAATTTTAGAGTTTGATTACGCTTTGAGTGAAAAAATATTTTCTCTTATTAGTCTCAAACGGGTTACATTGTAGCTTCATTGCGTGTCCCCTAGTCTTTCCACTTTTTGATGTGTAAACAATCAATCTACATTTACCCGCTCCAATCCATTCATTGATTTATAAACCTCTATAATATCTCCCCTCAGCCGTCTCTTTTCCAAGATGAAGAGCCCTAACCTTTTAAGCCTTTCCTCATAGGGGCATCCTTCCATCCCCTTTACCATTTATTGGCTCTTCTCTGTTCCTTTTCTAATTCCACTATATCCTTTTAAGATACAGCGACCAGAATTGCACACAATATTCAAGGTGTGGTCACACCATGGAATGATACAGAGGCATTATAATATCCTTGATTTTATTCTCCATTCCTTTTCTTATGATTCCTAGCATTCTATTTGCTCTCTTGGCCGCCACTGCACAATGGGCAGAGGGTTTCAATGTGTTATCCATGATGACGCCTAAATCTTTTTCCTGGGTGGTGGTTCTTAATGTGGAACCTTACATCATGTAACCATATTTATTGTATTTAATTATTTAACAGTTTTTCTGTACCGCTTTATCCTATGGTCAAAGCGGTTTACATTGCAACAGAACATTATATATAGAACAGGGTGATCAACTTGGGATCAACTTGGAATTAACATTAAATTAAGTTTGTAGGTTTTGTGGGGGGGGGGGGTGAGGGAGTAGATGGGTGAAGTGAACAGTTGGAATGGTGGCTGGTTAGGTGATGTTGTCTGAAAAGCAGTCTTTGAATATGTGAGTCTTTAGGGCTTTTCTGAAGGTTGTTGCGTCTGTTGTAGCCCATAATCTACCAGGAATAGAGTTCCATAAATGTGGAACATAACGTGAGAAGGCTCTCTTTGAGGTAGTGGAGCTGGTTTTTGTAAATAGCAGAGGTATGCATAGTGTGTTCTGTGAGCCGGTTCATCATTTTCTGTTATCAGGTGTGACTTGGAGTAGGGATTGCAAGTCCGGCGGAGAAGAGTTGTTGAGAATTTTGAAGGTTGTGAGAATGAACTTGTATTTTATGCATTCTCTTACTGGTAGCCAGTGAGTAGGGGTGTTATGTGTTCTGTTGTTTTGTGAGTTGAGGATGGTCCATGCTGCTGTGTTGAGAGTGAGATGGAGAGGGTTGATGGCTGCTTTTGGTAAGCTTTTAAGGATGATATTGCAGTAATTGAAATGTGGAAAAATGGTTGGTTGGACGATTGTGCGGAAGTTGTGGCTGCTTAGAAGAGGTTTAAGGTGCTTGATTGTTTTGAGTTTGAAGTAGATGCTTCTTGTTATGTTCCATATGTGTCTTGTGAAGGTGAGGTGTTGGTCCACTGTAACTCTGAGGTATCGTATGTTTTGTTTCACTTGGATTTGGGTCCCATCTATAGTTATGGAGCTCGGTGGGGTAAAGCCTTTAATGGGGGCTGATGTCAAGGTGTGGAAGTAGTCTGTCATAATTTGTGGAGTGAGTTTGGTTTTTTTTGGTTTGCTGTGTTGTATCTTTGCTTAGGGATTGTACTATGTCTAAGAGCTTTCGTGGGCAATTGAGAGAGCTTTGGATTACCTTTGTGTAGTAGTCTTTCTTTGCTTGAGATGAAGCCTCTTCGTATGCCTGTAGTTTGTGCTTGTAGGTGTTTAGACTGTCACTTGATCTGGTGTTTCTCCATTTTCTCTTTGTGATTCATAGGTTTTGCTTCATGTCCTTCAGTTGTGGTGTGTACCAAGTTGCTGTTCTTCGTCTTGTGTGCTGGTTGGATGTAGGTGTTTTTGTTGCAACCTCTGTGATGGTTTTGTTTCAGTTTTGTGTTAAGGAGTTTATGTCTTCAGGGGTGTCTTGGAGTTTAGGTAGGATTTTGGTGTGGAAGTCTTTCTTTTACAGTTTGTGAAACCTGAGTGTGGTGTGTTCAAAGGTGCGTGATTTGAGGTTGCTTGTGTTGAGTGGTATGTTTATTGTGATCATCTTGTGGGCTGACCATGGGACATCGATGGTGGTGGGAGGTGTTATTGGGTGTTCATTAAGTCTATTTTGTGGCAAGAAGATCATGTCAAGAGTGTTCCCTTTGATGTGGGTGGGTTGACTGACAATTTGAGTATAGTCCAAGGATTCCATGACTTCCAGGAAGGATTTTGCTTTATTTGGTGCAGTGGAGGCTAGGTTGAGGTCACCTAGTAGCATGTAGTAGATTTTGTTGGAGTTATTGTTGCAAATTGTTTCAAGGATTGTGTCCAGTTGATCAGGATCAGCATTTGGGGACCTGTAGGCAAGGAGGATGGTTATGCTGCCATTTGTGATTTTAGTTTGTCCAGGCCATTGTCGGATTTTTTTAGAGAGGGTGCAAAGGTTCAGGTGTTTTCTTGTGAGTATGCAGTGTTTAGTCCTTGGGGAGCTGAAGTGGTGGTAGTCCTGTGGGGCAAGTAGATAGTCCTATGGGGCAACCATAGTTTGGGTTGTTCTTTCCTATGTACATAACTTTGCATTTGTCCACATTAAATTTCATCTGCCATTTGAACGTCCAGCCTGGCCAGCCTTCTCAGAGTGAGCTCCATTTACATGTACCCTTTGTTTCCTCCCACTCAACCAATTTCTAACCCAGCAGTAACTTTAGGGTCCATCCCTAGGGTGCTCAGTTTGTTTATAAGTTGCCTGTGAGGAACGGTGTCAAAGGCTTTACTGAAATCTAAATACACAATATCTAGGGCTCTTCTTCATTCCAACTTCCTTATTACCCAGTCAAAGAAATTAATCAGATTTGTCTGAAAAGACCTGCCCCTGGTGAATCCATGCTGCCTCAGATCCAGTAATCTGCTGGACTCCAGAACCCTCACTATTTTCTCTTTCAGCAGCGTTTCCAATAATTTATTCAACATTGAAGTTAAAGTAACCGGCCTGTAGTTTTCAACCACATCCTTACTTCTGCTTTTGTATAAAAGGACCACATGTACTTCTCTCCAGTCCTTTGGCACCACTCCCGACTCCGAGGCATTGAAAAGGTCAGTCAGTGGAGCTGCTAGAACGATTTCCCTATGCCAATGCCACGGGATTTATGGGCACTTATTCCAGCTCACTTGCAAGACTGTCAAAGTGATTGCTCTCAAACAGTGCTTGGAAGGTCTGTGAGGTGCGTGTTTAGGACAGCATATCTGCTTTCATTTTTTTACAGCCTTTTGGATCAATGAAAAAGTTGCATCATCAAAATCTTCTGTGGGGCATACAGACCTGTTACAGGGTGATGTGATGGTGTTTGAATGGCCAGTCCGCTTTAGGATAAAGTGACAGTCCTAGATAAGGTCACTTACAGAGTGCACAGTGAATACACTATACAAAAAAACATATAGCACAACCCCCCCCCCCCCCCCGGAAAAAATCAGGAGAAAACTGGTCTCAGAGTATGAACGTCTGGGTGGGCATCATCAGTAATAGTACGCTATTACATGATAATATCCCAGAGATTCTGAGACCTGTTTTCTCCTGATTTTTTCCTGGGCTTTTTTGAGTTTTTTCCCTCTTCTTTTGTAAGCTGCTGTTAAGTGGTGAATCGGTAGAGTGCTATATGTTCTATGGATTATCTTGTGGTGCATGCCCAAGTTTTTATCCTGTCCCATGAATTGTGCATAGGCTTTCCTTTGGGTGCATCCCAATAGGGGAGCAGGGGGCTATTTTGGTTGAATCACGGTAACTAGAAAAACTCTTGACTAGATTTCAGTTTTGAGTGGTGCTAAGGTACAGCTTAGTGGTAGCAGGTTTTCCATCACACTGTTTTGGCACATATTCAATTCCTGATTGGGGAAGCACCATTTGTAGTTGTTCAGGGTTTGCCTACTTGAGACCATTCAAAAGTTTGGACACAGGCATTCAAGTAAATTCAAGAATTATGTGCAGTAACTAGAGGTTGCTCAGACCCTGCCATTCTTTTTCTTCTCAGTTTGTTCTATAGATTCTACAGTTCCTGAGTCTTCAGAGAGAGTCAAGGAGGCCTGAAGCCCCAGCTCACCTCTTCACAGCTGCCAGAGTGAAGACCAGCGTGTGTTTTTACTCCGGCAGTTGCATTCTCATGAAGCCTGCTGACGCTGGAGTTAAAGGGCATTTATTGTTTTCCAGCACTCAGGACAGCACTGTGCAGAGGTCAGCCAGGGCCTCAGGCCTCACCAGCTCCCTCTGAAGCCGGTCCTGCAAACCAACTATGTGCGGAATGAAGTGGCGTGGAGCCCCCTGAAGCGGGGCACCCTGTGCGAACAACATTCTCGCAAAATGGACAGGCCGGCCCTGCTTCTGTTAGAAGCTCACCATTCATCCAACTCTTAATGTATACTCATCCACTAGGGCGGGAATAATTTATATTCAGTAAAAGGGGTGGAGTTTGATTCAACAAGTGAAGCAGAATCTATTATGATCTATTGTTGTTTTCCATATTCTATTTTCTTCTGTCCTCAGTTGATTTCCAGGAGGGTGTGGTGTGACACCAATAATCCCAAAGCAGTTAAAAGATTTTTACAAGCTGGTGAACGCTGATTTGTCAAATCTGTGGTGAGGTTGGGAGGTTTGGTGCTGTCCCATGACTTGATCTCTGCCAAGTATCCTGGGATCACCAAGATGGTTTTCATCTGTCAGCTATTGGACAAGATATCTGATTAAGTACTGTGCAGGACTTATTAGAAAGGAATGGCAAAGCTTTTCAGGCTACAGCACTAGAGAGAGGTGGTAGTCGATAGTCCAAGAAGGTGTTGGCCTCCCGAGGCCTAATTGGCTCCCCTAGTAAATGGAATGAATGGAACAAAGCAGAAACTGTAACTCCAGTCACTTGGCTGTCACCGCCATGTGTAGAGTTCTGTTATATAAAAGTTGGGGACTTGTTCTGGCAGCATCACAGGCTAGGGTATAGAATTTAAATAAATAAAATAAATAAGAAAGTTGCAGCAATATGTCTCTTTTAAAGAAGAAAGCAGCGGGGTTACCATGTTAGTCCACCATAATGGTCAATAAGCAAAAAACAAAAACACAAAAAATGAATAGAAGGTGATACTTTTTTATTGGACTAACTTGATACATTTTTTGTTGAGCGAGCAATAGAAGTGCTGAAGAGCTGCTTCCGGTGCCTTGACAGGAGTGGAGAGGAACACCTCTACAGCCTGGAGCATGTATGTCAGATATTTTCATTGTGCTGCATACTCCACAACTTTGCACGGATGCGGAGATTTCCGGACCCAGAGCCCGTGGCTGCGGAGAAGTGGGAGACCACAGAGGCAGCAGATGGTGATGGTGCAGAGGCTGGGAGCCAGCAGCAGGCCCAGGCACTGGTCCACCAGAGGTGCATCTCCCAGCAGTACCTCCAGCAGTGATGGGGAGGATGGGTCCAGTGACACCGTGATGGAGGACAGCACCACAGAGGGGGAAGGCAGTGAGGAGGCTGCGGAGCAGCAGCGGGATGGGGAGTTCGAGGAGGAGGAGGGCTCACGGCTGATACGAGACAGTTTTGAGGTAACTGTCCCACACCATCACCTGGATAGGATACACACATTCACCAATAAAGTGCCTGAAATGATGTTACGTGTGCAGAGTGTTTATTTCCCCCATGTGTCTCCACCCCTAGGATTGCAGTCAGCCATGCACACTTGCTGACACGTGCACTGCGACACAGTAGAGCGATGTCTGATGATGTGCTGGCAGCATCTTCACCCTCCCCAGCAAGGCAGGCTGTTTCACACAGTTCAGGGCTATCAGGTATCTGTGCTAGTACACTGGCAGCCCCAGCACCCATCTCCTGGGCCTTTATGAGGCCCACCAAACTGTGCAGGGAAACACCAATCGTTGTCTAGTATGCTGCCATCTCCCTCATCAGACCACAGGTGTCCCTCCAGATGGCACTCCACTCACAGTCGGTGTTCCTGCCACTCCAACTCAGCCTCCCTCACCTGTGTTGCTGCCTGCAGGTCCTGCTGGATACCGTGTAGCTCGGACTTTATTACCTCAGTGCAGGCCAGCAGGCATGCACCATCCTGCAGTAGCTCCTGGTCCACATCAGTGTCCCCTACATCCACTGAGTCATCAAGGATGGTGAACAGTAGCTCAGCCAGTGGTGCATCATCTCTCTCAGTCTCCCCAGCACTGGCAGACACACCAGCCTGCTCCACTGCCCTGGGAGCTGCATTGGCCTTCTCCTCTGCCCTGGGTGTCACACCAGTCTGTTCTTTTGCGCCAGCAGGCACACCAGACTACACCTCCACCCTGGTAGCCACACCTGACTGCTCCTCTACCCTGGCAGGCACATCAGCCCCTGTGGCTGTGCTGAATCCCAGTTGCACACTGGCATCATCTGCGGCAGATGATGAGGCTCCCTCTGACACATCTGTTCCAGGCTGTGAGGGGTTGGTCCCTGGAGGGTCTGTAGGAGAGCAAAGTTGGCAGAGGATAGTGCCAAGGGTTGGCCTATGGGGTACCACCATGCTCACAACAGAACAGGCAGGGGGGATCCCCAGTCTGCACTGTCCCTAACCCCTATATCACCCAAAGACTGACTGACAGACAGGCAGGCCCTGGGTAGATGGAACCATGGTGTGGACAATTACATGGCCATAAAGGTGCCATCCAGGACATGGAGCAACCCCTATTCACCCTCCTGTGTGCCTGGGATGGAGCTGTCAAAGCCTGCAACCCTTGAGATGGAGACCTCCTCCACAAACTGTAACACCTGTTCCTCTAGAGGGGTGAGTCTGTGTTGGCGCATGGGTGGAAGTTTGAAGTTGCTGGCCATTTTTCTCCTTCACAGCCTTCCATACCATGTCAAGGCTGCATGGATGCCCAGATGGTAATACCCAGATAGTATAGTATAGGGGCATGGCTGCCACAGGATGAGGACCGGTGCACAGCTTTGCTCAAATTGCGTGCTCTCTCAGGGCAGGGGGCATACTGTGCATGTAGCATTGCTGTTCCATACTCATGTTGAATGGTGATGCTGCACACACCTTGCACCAGTACAGTGGTGGGACCAGTACAGTGATGGCGCCACCATCCATTCTGCACGTGTATGGTACAGTGGCGCTACCCATGCAGAGCTGAGACCACCACTGTTCTGCACGCATGGTGCTTCTGTGCCATACCCGCACACACAGATGTGACCCACAAGGCACACACCCCATGCCCACAACCCCCAAACTCCATCCCACAGTCCCCTACCCTACCCACGCAGTCATTCTGCCGTGCCCCCACAAAACTGACAACACATTGTGCTTGCAAACCCGGAACATTTTATTGCAAACTTTGTAACATGTACAACACTGGCAGCATCTGCAGTATAAAACAAAAGAGATCTCCACATCAGTGGGGACATTGAGCACCCATGTCCTTGACCAGGTGGTCCGCACCATTATGGCCCAACGCAGGGCAACCCTGGCATGGGGACAGCCTATGGTGCATGGGGGCCCTGCCTTTTCCCTGTCAATGCAGCAGTGAGGGCAACCAGGTGTGCACTGATTGCTTGTGCTGCTAACCGCACGTCCTCCATGAAGGGCCGCACCTCTGCCACCAGGGTGGCCAGAGCAAAGCCACCAAATGGTGGAGTGGGTGGTGGTGCAGAGGGGCCATGCTGTGCCCATTGGTGCTGGGGTGGATGTGGGAGCCCATGGCTGTGGAACGTGGCCCTGGGTCTGTTGCATATCGCACATGATCCTTGCCAGGCCCTGCGGTGGGATCATGGCACCCTGAGATGGACATGGGCAGGCATGGCTGTGGGGTATGGGGAACAGCCAGGGGGTGCTGCTCCTTCATCAGCCCCCCTTCTGGATGCCTTCTGGCTGTGCACTGCACTGTCAGACCTGGGACGCTTGGAGGGTGGTGACTGCATCCTTCCTGCAGCCCCCATGAGGCCTGCCTCTGCCTCACATGCACGGGACAGCTCTGGTCCCACTGCTACCTCTTCCTCCTTGGACTTCCTGTCCTACCCCTGACCCTCTGAGCCCTCTTCTTCCTCTAAATTTTTGTTCTACCCCTGACCCTCTGAGCCCTCCCCCTCCTTGGACCCCCATCCTGCCTACAATCCTCTGAGCACTCCCTCTTGGATTCCCCATCCTGCCCTTGACCCTCTGATCCCTCCCCCTCCTCATACTCCACATCCTGCCCCTGAACCTCTGAGCCCTCCTCCTCCTCGAACTCCCCATCCCGCTGCTGCTCCGCAGCCTCCTCACTGCCTTCCCCCTCTGTGGTGCTGTCCTCCATCACGGTGTCACTGGACCCATCCTCCCCATCACTGCTGGAGGTACTGCTGGGAGATGAACCTCTGGTGAGACCCTGGGGTGTGACTGGCACATCTCCAGGGGGCCCACACATGCATCGCACAACCCACCTTCAGGCCACAGAGGTGTGCCATTCCACATTGCACATTGCACGCCCTTTCCTTTGCCCACCTCCAGCCAGCTCAGTTCTCCCCCTCACATACCAAGCTGTGGCTTGCCGTCCCCCTGCCCAGCAGACAGACACCCACAGGGGGCAGGGTTGGCAGGGGACAATGTGCATCTGGGCCCACCGCTGGTAGTGTGTGCCCCTGTACCATCATTCCATGCTGTACTCCAGCCATGTGTATGCCCTTCTGCAAGTATTGGGTGCCAGCTGGTGCACATATGGGATAGTGGCACTTGGGAATGGAAAGACTGCCCCAGGCACATTCCCATCATTGCGTACGGTGCATCCCCTACCAGATGGTCTGCCTGCACCTGTCTAGCAGCCATGGCTGCCACTCCCTGTGTCTACTGGGTTCCACTGTGTACCCCGCTGATTTTCCTCAGCTGCCAGCTGCTCCCTGATGCGCTGAAGCTGGTTCAGTTGCTGCTGGCGCAGTGTCCTGTAGTGACAATTGAGGACTTCCAGGGTGTGTCACACACCATAGTCACTGTGGGAGAGAGGGGAAGGGACACACATGGGCTCAGTTGTGTGTTTCCACATTACCTATTGAGCATACCTGTATCCTGCCTCTGCCTGGTCATGGCAAAGGTCACATCACTCCATGGTTTGTTAGGTGCCATGCACGACAGATGTCACAGTTTGTGCATGCTCGCCATTACACAACTGTCAGTTCCTGTGGCATCACATTATCGGCATGCTGCCACAGCCAGACAGGGGGTGGTGGGCAGTGGTGGCTGATCTGCTTGCAGGGACAGACAGCACAACTGTGGATACTGCCACTGGCCCCCTCCGACCCCAGATCAGGGGCTGGGGGTAGAGGGGAGGGGCGCATGTCTGAGACGTCTGCGCTGGCCAGCTGGTTCCCTTGTGGTAAGCAGTACAAATCACAGCTCCCCATGCACCAGGCAATGCCTTTGCTGTGCCAGCCCTGTGGAGTTACTGCCATCTGCTACCAGGGAGTGCAGCAGCCTCCACACCTGCTGTGTCTTGACATGCCTACTGATATGGGCGGCCAGGGATGGCACCTGTACCATGCATATCTCTCCCCCCCGCTGTCACCTGTTCTGCTACTGGTCCCACAGTCCTTTCAGGGCGCGTATGGCCTAACATAGTTGGATGGCCCTCTATATCGCCATGGACAGACGCAGATTTGGCCGCTGGCCCCCCCAGGATATAGCACTCCTTCATACCACAGCACGGAATGGGTAAGGGCCTCCGACTCATCGGGACAGAGGTTTACTGTCCTTATCGCTGCCATGCCGCTGGTGTCTATCCACCCAGACACAGGGGGCTCTTGCATAGGCAGCTTGCAGGGCCTGCATGTTAATGTCCTCACTTCATGGGTACACCAGATGGGCGATATACGGGTTCATGCACACTTGCCATCCCGCTTATCTGCCTGTTGGTGTAGACCCCTAAACTGGTATCACGGGCTAACATTTTCTTTGGTGCCGAGTCTGGGTTCCGGCCCCTGCATGTACCCATCTATGCCGCGCTAGGTGCCTGCTGCTGTGCTTGGTTTGTGCTGCATTTTCGATGCTTGCCCGATTTGGAGGCACCTGACTCATGATTCAAGAACTTTTCCTGAGCGGGTATCTTTATGCAGGTATGCATGCCTCGGCACCTTGTTGAAAATCGGGCCCGATGGGTCCAAAGTATGAAAGTCGAAGTCTTGTCATCTGAGCTTCTAAAGAAAGCTTAGGTTTGATCTCCTGTAGTATTGACTGGTTTGTTCTTCGGGTAGACCATGGTATATGTAGTATTTTTCACCAACACCATAATTAAAAGTCATCAATTTCCTTCTTGTTCAATTTTCATACCCATATGACATTATTGAAAATACCATAACTTGGACAAATTGAATCTTTGTATGGAGAGAGAAATCTCTGCTCTTGAGAATCTTGTCTAGGTCCTTTATAGCTATTCTGTCAAGAGTAATGCGTTGTGGAATTTCTTGATCCAAGCAAGTTAAAGTTGTCTACTATTTCTATTTCTTCTCCATGCCAGTTATCAGGATCTTTGTCTTCTTCATGTTAAGGTACAGGCACATTTTAAGATTATGTTCCTTGATTTTGAGAAGCAAATGTTTCAGATCGTCTTCACTTTCAGCCAGTAATATTATATCATCAACACAGTGAAGATTATTGATGAGTTCTTCCACCAATCTTTATCCTCAATTGTCTTCATACAGTCCTGCTTCTCTGATGATTTGTTCAGCATATAAATTAAACAAGTAGGGGCAAAGTATGCAGCCTTGTACATCTCTGCTGATTTTAAACCATTCATTTTCTCCTTGTTCTGTTTGAACTGTTGCTTCTTCATCAACTTAAAGGTTGTGCATGAGAACAATCAGGTGTTCTAGTATAACCTTGCTTCTTAATGTGGCCCAGAGTTTCTCATGATGTACACAGTCAAAGGCCTTGCTGTTGTCAATAAAACATATATAGATATCCTTTTTGTATTCTTTTGTCTTTTCAAGGATCCATCTCATTCGCAATGATGTCTCTCGATCCATGCCCTTTCCTGAAGCCTGATTGCATTTCAGGCAGTTCTCTTTTGAGATATGGTTGTAGTCTCCACTGAATGATCTTGAGTAGAATCTTGCTAGCTTGTGGGATCAGAGTGATTGTGCGGTAATTTCCACAGTCAGTTGTATCACCTTTCTTCAGTACTGGTATAAACACAGATCTTTTCCAGTCAATTGGCCATGATGCTGTCTTTCAAATTTCCTGGCAGAGTCTTGTAAGTTTGGAAACAACTGCATATGATTATTGTATTACTTCAATGGGAATGTCATCAGGGTATGGTACTTTATTTGATAATATTTTCAGTGCTGCTTTAACTTCTTCTTTCATTACCAATGGTTCCTGATCATAAGGTACAGGTTGAAACAGCTGTTGGTCTACTTGATTTTTAAGGATCTTTAAGGAAGCAGCTCTGGATTCTAGATGACTTCAACCATCCCTCTCTACCAATGAAACACTCCAGCGACTTCATTGAGGCAATGGAAGCACTGACCTACCAACAAATAATTAACATGCCAACTCACAAAAAAGGTAACACCTTGGACCTCATATTCACTCTCACGAACTCTTTCAATCAGAACAACTCATTATTCTTTTCAGTTCTACCTGTATCCTGGTCTGACCACCATGCTATTATCTTCTGCATTCCTCATGTTACAGTGCCATGAGAAAACACCTAAAACCACACCTTCACTCGTCGCTTCCACTGCTTTGATAAAAATGCCTTTCTAGAGGAGATTCTCCCCAAACTCGTTTGACACCACAAACTTAGAAACATTCATTGATACTTGGAATAACACCTTAAGCAATGCTTCCAGCAATCCACAGCACACAAAACATCCCAAGAGGACTCTTGCAGCCATTTGATACACAACACAGCTGCAGAAATCAAAGTTAGAGCTTAGGAAACTAGAACGCAAATGGCGACTCACCAAACTACCACTTGATCAGGGTCCCTTCATGACCGTTCTGCAGGAACACTGTGAACTCATCAATCAGAAACGCAAGGAATTCCACTTAAAGCTCTTACTTTCTGCCTTAAACTGCCCTAGAGAATTTTTTGACATTGTTAAATCCATGCTAAAAGTCTCTACTGAACACCCTGACTCCAACAGCCTTCGCCCCCAAGTCTTTGCATCCAATATTCAGAACAAATACCCTGGAAACTCCCCTACCTCATTAAACATTCTTGATAGTTCTACTTCTCCCAACCTATCACAGTTTTATCCTCTCACACAGGAACACTTGGAAAAGATAATCCATGGTCTCAACACCACCACCTCAGCAATTGACCCTTGTCCAACCAGCTGGGTCAAGAGCATACGCAGTGAACTGAACCCTTTCATTACCAACTTCATATACCTTTCCTTGTGCCAAGGCTTTGTCCCAGCATCACTCAAAATGGCATCTATTGGGCGAATAAGCAAAGACAGGAAGCTTGATCCTAGCAACATAGTCTCCTTATGGCCCATTTCCAGCTTACCCTTCTTGGTGAAAATCACTGAGAAGGTGGTCCAACAACAACTCCAGGACCACAATGATTTTCATGCCCCACTGGACCCACACCAACATGGTTTTATACAACACCATGGAATGGAAACTCTGCTAATCTCCCTCTGGAATAGACTCATTTTATTTATTTATTTATTTATTTGGGTTTATATACCGCTTTTCACCTGGTCAAAGCAGTTTACATTGAACAAATTATTGGTTACATAGAACAATAAAGAACTTTATACAAACTGAGCTGGTAACAATTTAACTATTTACAAGAGATAATTCTGAAGTAGTGCCATAACTATAGTGTGGTCATTGTTGGGGGAAGAGTTGAGTAGTTGTTCCGTAGTGGTCAGTAAAAAGGAGGGTTTTTTGGTGTTTTTGGAAGGAGAAGGGGTCGATGATGTTTCTTATAGCATCTGCTAAGTTGTTTCAGAGGGATGGCACAAAGAAATTGAATGCTCAATGACAAGTCTGTTGGGAGGACTTTATCTTAGAGTGGGGTATGATGAGCTTGTTATTTGTGGAGACTCTTTGGGGTCTGTCTGAGGTGAGTGTTTGCAGTAGGGACTGGAGGTAGGTGCTGGGTGGGCATGTAATGCTTTGTGAGTTATGAATAAGGATTTATATCTGATCCTGCTGGGGAGTGGTAAACAGCGGAGCTGTTTCAGGATAGAAGTGATGCAATTGTGCTTGGAAGCTCCCTGGATTATTCGTGCAGCGGTATGCATGGTGGATTGAAGTGGAAGGATGGTGGCTTGTGGAAGGCCCTAATAGATTATGTTACAATAGTCTATGTGTGGGAGAGTGAGTGCTTGGAGGGTTGTGTGGAAGTCTGCTGAGTTGAGAAGCAGGCAGAAGCATTGTATGAAATCTCATCCTTGAAAGTTAACTGCTGATCAAGAATGATACCAAGGTATTTTAGCTGTGGGCCGACATTTATCTGGATGTTGTCTAATATTATTGAGGAAGGGGTCCAAAAAACTAGCAGCATGGTTTAAAGGTGAGGTCAGAGAGGCGGCTGTTGCCAAAAAAGCATTTTTCAGGAAATGGAAAAAGAGCCAAATGACGAAAACTGGAAACAGCACAAGCACTGGCAAGTTAAATGCAAGGCATTGATAAGGCAGGCAAAGAGAGAATTTGAGAAGAAACTTGCTGTGGAAGCAAAAAATGCATAATAAAGACTTTTTCAAGTACAGTCAAACCTCGGTTTTCATTTGCCCCGGTTTTCATACGCTTCGGTTTTCAACGTCTTTTCTGACTGAGATTTTGTCCCGGTTTTCATGCATTGCTTCGGTTTTCAACGTCTTTTGACTGAGATTTTGTCCCGGTAGCAGGGAAGAAAAGCTGTCAACGTAAGCAGGAGATGTTGCATGAATGTGGGAGGCAGTTCTTTCTCTTGCAGGGTACGTCTGAAGCTATATCATTAAGATTTTCTGCCATTCTGAAGCATTGAGCAGATAATGTAAAGGTATTTTAATGGACTGAATTCAATGTGATTCTGAAGAGAGCTGGGCACAGCAGCTTGTCAGGGGTGGCTAAGGCCAGATGTTAACATACTGTACTGTACTTAGCTTGCTTTCAGTGATGTTAAATGTTCATTTATCCATTTCATTAGTCATTTATATTTATTTTTCATTGTTTTCTGTATGTAAAAATATAGTTATTCTCTATAAAATGTATTTTTTGTGAATATTTTTGGGTGTCTGGAACGGATTAATTGGATTTACATTATTTCTTATGGGAAATATTGCTTCAGTTTTCATACGTTTCGGTTTTAGTCAGACTTTTTCGAACGGATTAATCATGAAAACCGAGGTTTGACTGTACATTCGTAGCAAAAAACCTGTGAGAGAGTCAGTTGGACCATTAGATGACAGAGGGGTAAAAGGGGCAGTAAGAGGGGACAAGGCTATAGTGGAGAGACTGAATGAATGTTACCCATGACTGAAGTGGTATCTAAAGGTGATACTGCAGAAGAATTTAAAGAAATATCACTACAATAGGAAGATGTATTAGAACTATTTGATAAACTGAAAAGTAGCAAATCACCTGGACTGGATGGTATACATCCAAGGGTGTTGAAAGAACTGAAATATGAAATTGCAGACCTGCTATTCATAATCTGTGAACTATCATTAAAATCATCAGCAATACCTGAAGATTGGAGGATCCCCAGTGGAACGCCAAATTTTAAAAACGGTTCCAGGGGTGATCCGGGAAACTACAGACCAGTAAGCCTGATGTCAGTACTGGGAAAAATGGTAGAAACCATCATAAAGAACAAAATTACTCAGCATGTAGATAGTCATGGCTTAATGGGAGACAGCCAACATGGCTTTAGACAAGGAAGATCTTGTGTTACTAATCTGTTATGTTTTTTTGAAGGCGTGAATAAACAGGTAGCCAAAGGTGAGCCAGTTGATATAGTGTATCTGGACTTTCAGAAAGCCTTTGACAAGGTCCCTCATCAGAGACTTTTGGCAAAAATAAAAAGTCATGGGATAGGAGGTGATGTACTATTGTGGATCAGGAACTGGTTAAAAGATAGACAGCAGAGGGTAGGGCTAAATGGCCAATTTTCCCAATGGAAAAAGGTGAATAGTGGAGTACACCAGGGATCACTGCTGGGTCTGCTGCTTTTTGACATATTCATAAATGACCTGGAAAAGGGAATAACGAGTTAGGTTATCAAATTTGCAGATGACACAAAACTATTTAAAGTTGTTAAAACCCTTGAGGATTGTGGAAAATTGCAAGAGGATCTTGATAAATTGGAAGACTGGGCAGATAAAATTTAATGTGGACAGGTGCAAAGTTATGCACCTAGGAAAGAACAACCCAAACTATGGTTACATGATGCAAGGTTCCACATTGGGAACCACCACCCAGGAAAAAGATTTAAGTGTCATCATGGATAACATGCTAAAACCCTCTGCCAGGTGTGCAGTGGCGGCCAAGAGAGCAAACAGAATGCTAGGTATCATAATGCCTCTGTATCGTTCCATGGTGTGACTGCACCTTGAATATTATGTGCAATTCTGGTCCCGTATCTTAAAAAGGATATAGCGTTATTAGCAAAGATATAGAGAAGAACCACCAAAATGGTAAAGGGGATGGAAGGATACTCCTATGAAGAGAGGCTAAAAAGGTTAGGGCTCTTCAACCTAGAAAAGAGACAGCTGAGGGGAGATATGATAGAGGTCTATAAATTAATGAATGGAGTGGAACGGGTAAACGTAGATCGATTGTTTACTTCATCAGAATATAAAAAGACTAGGGGACATGCAATGAAGTTACAGGGTAATCTATTTAAGACTAATAAGAGAAAATATTTTTTCACTCAACGTATAATCAAACTCTGGAATTTGTTACTGGAGGATGTAGTAAAGGCTGTTAGTGTGGCTGGGTTTAAAAAGGTTTGGACAAGTTCCTGGAGGAAAGGTCCATAAACTATTATTAAAAGGGACCCGGGATATCACTGCTTGACCCAATACAAGCATTGAGGAACCTGTGTCTTTTGGGGAAACTGCTAGGTACTTATGACCTAGATTGGCCACTGTTGGAAACAGGATACTGGGCTTGGGTCAGACCAAGGTCCATCAGTATGGTATATCTTATGTTCTTATGAGGTGAATGACATGTCTTTGGTAATAAACAGAGCTTCTGTCTTCTTGTAATTTACTGATAGGTTGTTTGCCATAAGCCAGCAAGAGACATCTGAGAAGCATTTCTGTATTTGTTTGTATGACGGCTGTTTTATGAGGAGTGGGCAGTATGGCATAATGTCATCTGTGTAAATGTGGAAGTTGACATTGTGCTCCTTGATGATCATACAGAGGGGTTCAATATACAGATTGAAGAGGGGTGCAGATAATGTGGATCTTTGGCTACTCCTTGTGCTTGTTGGCAGGGTTTGGAGACATTGATTCACAATTTTATCTGCTGGTATCTGTTGGTGAGGTAAGACTGGAACCATCTTAGGACTGTATCTTGTATGCCATATGATTTAGGCGTTGAAGGAGTGTGCAGTGGTCAATTGTGTTGAAGGCTACAGAGATGTCCAAGAATATTAGAAGGAAGGCCTGGGACTGATCTTGGATGCCTTGTATGAGTGTGTTTATGAGGGATGTCATCAAGGTTTCAACTGCATGCTGAGGGCAGAAACCATGGGACAGACACAGTGGATCCCTTTACAGTAACAGGATAAAATCAAAATAAACGGAACCATCTAATTTCTCAACAAATAGGGGTGTCCTGCATGGAGTGGTAGGTTCACCCCTAAACAGGTACGTGGGGCGGGGTGGCCTGCATGGAGCATCAGGTGCACCTACTCTTGCCATCGTGCTGGGCAGACTAGATGGACCATGCTGGTCTTTATCTGCTGTCATTTACTATGTTACTATGTTACTACAGTGTTGTGGGTCCAAGAGGCGATTTTCATCCATGTGATCCTGAAGCTGTAGTTGTATGGTTTTTTCAATGATTTTTGCCAGGAATGGAAGGCTCCCCTCACCTATTCTTCCAACAGGAACTAAATCTATACCCTAACCAAATTTTTGTCAGATCACTCACCGTGAAAAGGAACCTTCCTTCTCTCGAAGTGAGCCCTCCTTTTTAATCATTTTAAATTGACCACTCTCGGTCTTAAACCAGCATGAACAACACTTTTACGTTGTCATTTCAAATTCCTTAGCCACTCAGAGAAGGAAGGTTCCTTTTCACGGTGAGTGATCCGACAAAAATTTGGTTAGGGTATAGATTTAGTTCCTGTTGGAAGAACAGGTGAGGGGAATCAATTACTTTTGGATTTATTAAGGTTGATTTCCAAGGGTGTATTTTTAGTATAATAGGAATGGAAGGCTGGCATTAGGGGCATCGAGAAGTAGAAACAGCAATTCATATTAATATTTTTGCATATTCCCTCAGTTTTTGATTCCATCAGTCTTCAAACCTTGATAGACTGCCTGCACGAAATTGGGATGGCACATACTACGCTTGACTGGTTCTGGTCATATCTGACTGGCCACCAACAACAAGTGAAAATAGGAGCCCACTCATCGGATACTTACAGTCAAGCACAAGGTGTCCCACAAGGGTCAGCACTATCCTCTTTGCTATTCAATTTTTATATCCAGCCAGTATGCGCTCTCATACAATCCTATGACATTCTTTACCAGATACATGCAGATGATATGCTGATATGCCCTATTCTCCACGGAAAATCCCAGCTACACCAATCTATTAAATTGCTTCAATTCAATCTCCCAGTGGATTGCCAGCCACAACCTCATGGTCACCTGCAAAAAGACTGAGGTACTATTTATAACCAGAGTCCAGTCGTTTGTCCCTTCTCCAGCTGTGAAGGTAAAATACTCATAGATTCAGGTAAAGCAAGTGGTTCACTATCTTGGAGTAACCATTGATCAGCAACTTACCCCATGTCCTCACATCAGCAATAATGCCAAAGCTGTCTGTCATAAGTTACGAACCCTAAGCCGCCTACGCCCTCTACTCGAACCAAGTGACTATCATACCCTCCTTAGAGTCCTCTTCATTCTGCACTTTGACTTTGGCAATATAATATTTCACAGCCTACCTAAATGCACTCTAGATCCACTCCAAATGGCCCTAAATATTGCAGCATGAGCCCTTCAGGGGACTCATAAATTGGATCATATAGAGCCAATACTAAAATACTTTAATTGGCTACCTATTGCTGAATGGATACAATACAAAGTTTTATTCACAACCTTCAAAATCCTACATAAGCAGTTGGCCAATTCTCTTACTCTCAGAATTCATTAGACCCCTGACAATAGACTAAGGCAAAGTGGCATGCAGAATACTCTCTCAATCCCTGCATCAAGTGTAAAGAGCTAGCAGACCACCTACGCTAGAGCATTCTCCTTCTTTGTTCCAATCCTTTCGAACATGCTCCCCAAGACACTCTGATCCAATTCTGACCGCATAAACCTTTGCAGGTCTCTAAAGACAGACTTATTCCGAATGTAATATGGCAATAGCTCATAAAAAGAGTTAATACGCTTGGATATCTGAGAATCATTCCAATAGAACCCCCCTCCCCTTTTTCCCTGCGCTGAATGATGGACTATACACAGTTTTTTCCCTGTTCAGTTATCCAAGTTTCAATTCCTGTTTTATGTAACATTCCTTGTTCTATGTAAACTGCTCTGTCTCCAAAATAGAGCAGTATATATAAAACAACTTAAATAAATAATAATAATAATAATAAATATAATGATTCTGTTTTCTTTCCACCTTTTCTTGAATTTTCTCAGCATTTATTTATTTATTTGTTTAACGTCTTTTTTTATACCGTCTTTCTACAAGTCAAGATGGTTTACATAGTACACAGTGCTTTATAATATAAACAAATAGTAACCGAGGTGTGCATTACATTTAACATATAGTATGAGGGGGTAATATGGGAGCTGGGATGTATCATTCAACATGGATTCTTGAGCATCTTTTAGCATTCCAATTTGAGGTAGGAATTTTCTCTTTAACTTTCTCAGCTTTAGAAAAGTCAATGCTGTTCTTCCTCTAATAGTTTCTGATTCTATTTTCTTGCATGCATCATGGTAGTACTTCTCTTTGTCCTGTCTTGCTGTACATTGGAAATCTCTGATAAGTAATGTGATTATCTCTGCTTCTCCTCTGGCTTTAGCTTCTCTGTGTTTCTGGGCAATTTTCAGGTTTCAGTTTTCAGGTATCAGGCATAAATTTCATAGTGGACATTTTTGATTATACATGTGCATTCCCCCAAATGAAATAAGGAATACATGTGTTTGCATTTGGCTTTCCCTAGCCAAGCCCTAATCCATCCCAACAGCTCTTCTTGCAACTTGCATGTAATAAGAACATCCATGTCTAAATTCATCACTTTCTAAAATTCCCATTTACGTGTGGATGCCATTTACACATGTAAGTGCTATTATTATACATGTGTATATCACAAATCTGGCTTCTAAAATAACTCCCTGTATTTGTTAACTATTTAGACAGAGAATGTGGGATAAGATTAACTTGAGATAATCACTTTTATTGGCTGCTTTTAATTATTAAAACATGTCCTTCCATGGGGAGGTTAACGCGTGATAAGTACTCTGCACTAACAGGCGAGGCCCCACACTAAAAATCCCATGCTAACTGCTCATTGTGTGAGTGTGCAGGGATTGGGTGGGTTAGGAGGAGAACATGGGCATCGACAGCACTTTGCTGCTAGCATGCCCACGCAGTAACCGCAAATGTTAATTGTTAGCGGGATTGCACGTAATGTCACTCATCGAGGTGATGTTAAGTGCATTTACATGCTGGTTAGTGCAGTGTGGCGCATTACCACCACACTGACACATGCCCCCAAAAATGAACATGGACCTCCATGCTAACCTTTCATACTCAAAAGGGCTTGTTTACTAAGCTGCGGTAGCGGCTTCCACCCGATATTGGAGCCGCTGCCCCATTGGATTCAATGGGGCCGCGTCTCCGATATTGGGCGGAAGCCGCTATCGCGGCTTTGTAAACAAGCCCCAAAGTGTGCTACCAGTGTATCCTTTAATAAGCATGCCACATTGACTTCTTCTAATTTCTGGTTCTCTTTTAGCTACTTATGACCATGCATAATGTGTTTACTTTAAATGATTGTGTTATTTTTTTTTTTCAAGATGCCATTACATTGTTAAAAGCTATGAAAGATTTCCAATGTTAGCAGCTCTATTCAAGAAAGTGTATTTCTACTGCTCCTTCTGTAAATACCTCTGCTTTCTTAAGCACAGTCAATAAAGCCAAGCAGTTTGAAAGTAATTTCGTAAAGTCATTCCCATGAATATGTAGCTACAGAAGTGCCTAAATGACCTCTTAGACTAAATGGTGTAAACATACATGCCTTGGTATGATGGCGCATGTTTTGCGGTAGGCATACACATGGGTGGCGCATGGACAGATTATGCATTTATACACATAGGGCCCGATATTCAAAGGCATTTCCATGGCTTGCAGACGTGCACACTGTGCATATCCTGCTCAGTGAGATACTCAGCGGCACTGACACTGTTAGTGTCGCACAATATCCGCACGTGCTGCCGCTGCATGCCGCAATGCTGACCGCTTATGCCAGGGGTATTTCAGGGCAGCAACGATATTGAGCTACTGCCCAGTTAGCGTCATGCTGGCCTTATCTTTGCCACACAGGCTGACTGGGCACTGCCTGAATATTGGCACTGGCCAGTTGGCTTCTGGCTTCTGCAGCCAACCCAGACGTTCAATGTCAGTGGCCAGATATCCTCCTGGCATTGAATATCGGGGTCTAAGATTCATCACCGGCGGCCGTAGGAGTGATATCTGCCGGCGTTGAATATCGGGCCCATAGATTATAAAATACAGTCATTTACGCATATACTGAAAAATTATAGATGTGGATATTTATACCTGCTCCAGGTGCAATTGGTATTTATACCTGCAATGTAGGTGCATGTTATGCTGCTTCGGCTGGTATTTAATAATGACACACTAAAGTGTTCTGTGTTTTGGCATATATTACACGAACACCACAAGACATCATGCGTGGTAAGCGCAAAGCCACTGCATTAATTGCTGGAGGCGTAGACAGCATATTCCCCACAGTTAACACTTGGGGGTATGTTTACTAAACCGGGCTAACGGTTAACCTGGGCTATCTGCCACTAGGTCCCATATTATTCAATGGGACCTAGTTGCAGATAGCCCGGGTTAACCGTTAGCCCGGTTTAGTAAACATACTCCTTGGTGTCCTAGACCTGTCCTAAATTCATGTAGTGACCTTTCTAGTTAGCTGCTAACCGAATAGCTGCTAGCGGGCTCGCTCCAGCCCCATCCATGGACTGCCCTGGCACCAGCTGCATGGCGCTAAAGCAGTCGATGGGGATATTCAGTGACCCTGTTCGGTTATTGCCGCTGGATGTCTTCCCCACTGCGGTTTATGCAGTTTGCAAGTCCAGAAAACTGCATAAACACCTTTGAATATTAGTTTCTATGATTTTAGCTGTGTAAAGAAAGTCGATAAACTATCAATACTGTGTATCTAAGGTGGCGGGGCATTCTATTAAATCAGTGCTTTACAACTAAATGCAGAAAACGTCATCCAGTCAAAGCAAGGATAATAAAGAACATTTCTTGTGAAGAGCACAATGCTGTAATAGTCCTTTTTGGGTAATGTGATATTAGAAATCATTAATGCATTGAGCTCAAGATATTTATGGTTTAGTAGACGTTTTACAAAATCTTTTCAATCTGTAATCCAGAGCACTCTTATAGGAATATCTTTTACTTTCAAAATATTACATACAGTAAGTGGGTTATACTTTCTGTTATTCTGCTTATCAGCATACAAGAGTTGTGATTTATGTGTGAATTTGATAATATACGTGTGCATATGTGTACTTTGCACACCAATACATATGTCTGCTCCTGAGCAGGTATAAATGTCTGTGACTTCAATCTAGCCACTATTTCTGTCTGTTTAAACCTAGCATCTTATAAAGACACATAAGCAATTAAGAACTCTTACTAAAGTGCACTAAGCAGTAAACACATGAATTGGTGCATGTTAATAGCTACTGCACAAGTGCGGTAACAGCAGCTGCACGACTGAGCCATTTAGCATGTGCTAAATCGCATGCTAATGGCTTAAAGTGAAATGGGGTGGGGCCTAGACAGGTTATGGGAGGAGTGGCATGGCTGCATATTGTTGTTAGTGCACAGTAATTACTGCATGCTGTCAATTTTGCAATTTAGGTGGGTGTGTTAAGTGTACCCGTGCTAATTTTGAATTAGCTTATCACGTGGTAAGAGATTTTTCTATGCGTAAGTGCGTGGAACATGCTGGGTACTCCCCTGACAGTTACCGCATGGCTTTTGCATTTACAGCAAGTTCGGCTTTGCTCTTAACACATGATAAGTGCAGAAACTTAACACATTTAGTAAAAGAGCCCCAAGTGTATTTATAAAATAGGCTTAAAATAGGCGCCTTTGTGGCCTTCACACATAGGTGACCTATTAGAATATTACCCCCACACGTATAGTTAAGCGTGTTGGGCCAGAAAAAAATGCTGTCCGAATTTAAGCTGCTTAGCTATATGTATAGCTGCCGTCAACAACTGCTCTCCATGTATATCAAGAACCACTACCAATATGGGTAGCGGAGTTAAATATACATATTTTTTTAAACACTGCAGACACACACGCTACTACTGCTGAATATTGACTCAGTATGTTACTTTGTCCAATCTTATTCCTATAAGGAAGATCCAATAGATAAGATCCTATGAAACAAAACCTCAAATCTGACCTCCTCGTCATAGTCATCTTACCCTATTCAAGAGATCATCCATCTCCATAACAAGTGTATCAAGATTGTGGTGTGCCAGCTGAAGAAGCCTTTCTGGAGCTCGCTGAGGTGACAATAGATGCTGAAAAATGAAGGCAAGCATTTTTGTATTAGGTTACTTCTAGAAATCAGAAAAATAATAAGGGAAGGAAATATTAAAATGCATTTCTAGTAGAGAATGTGCAATGCTTGTCAGATATCAGTGGTGTTCACTGGAACCTTTACCAAGGAGCAGGACTATGTCAAATCAACTTTGGTTTCAGACATGTGGAGGCCGATTCAGGTCCCCACACATCTGGCCACAGTACTCAGCCAAAACACAGACGTCCGGGCGCTTCCTGTATGCCGAGGAGATCAGCATACAGGGAGCTGCTCATCCCCATACCAGAACGCCACTGCTGAGGTAGGGAGCATTAGCGTTCTAGCACCATGGCAACGAGCCATCCACCTGATTGCTCAGAATGCCATGACCCCCATCGGCTCCTGCAGACCATGGCCCGGACTGTGGCTTCAGGGGCCTGGCTGGGCTGATGACATGGGGTGCGGGGGGCTGCGGCACGCAACCGCTGATGCCCTCAGGACTTATTCCACCTTCAGGGTAGAATACGCTGTAAATCTTGGGGGCTGTCGGGGAACATACAGAGGCCTGAGCTGAATAGGCCCTGTACATTCTGCCAACTGGCCACTCTCCCACTCCGCCCCAGCACCACCCCCTCCCGCTGTGTATGTTCAGGGAGCGCTGGTGGCGAAATAGGGCTGGGGAGATGTGCACGGGTTGGACGTGCAGCCCGCATGTCCAAGGCCCTTATTTGCGGCTTAGAATGCCTCCCTAAGGGGGTTATTTTAGAAGTACCCCATGCCTAAATAGTAGCACTGAGGATTTAGATTGACATAAATGCAATTTTAGAATGGGGGCTTTTTAAACATGGGGATGTTTACCACATTTAAATTTCCTGAAGGCATAGTGAAGGCAGAGAGAGGGAATGTTTTGGGTGGGCCTACAATATAGATGTAGATTTTCCATTTTACAAAGGGAATGCACATCTATAAAAATAATTATAGATATCAGCATTTACAGCTGCTCTGAGGCAGGAATAGGTGCCTGCTGGAAGGGGCAGCTGTCAATGCAGAGGTCTGCCTCTCCCAATCACCCCCAACCTTGATCTCCTCCAATCATTTCCAATCTGTTCTCTGACCTGCTAAACTATCCAGTGCCCTCCCTGACACCTGACAGGTGATTCCACTAACACATTCAATATCCCCTACCCCACCAAATCATCTGATTCTCCCCATAAGCAATCCCCCCTGACATGGAATCTGTCCCCGAACCTCCTAGAAATAACAAACTCCTGAGCCCCCCCCCCCCAGCAGACCCTCCTACTCCACATCCCCTGATCCCTATCCCTGGCCTTAGCAGAAGTCCCTGGTGTCTAGTGGGAGCAGGAACGATCCCCAGTTTCTTTTGCTCTTACAGCACTGAGTTCCAAAATAAGAAACAGGATAGTAGAAAAAGACCACATGGCCTATCTAGTCTGCCCTTCCATTTCAACTACTACAATAGTCCCCTTTTTTCCTTTAGAGATCCTCTGTTTGTTCCATGCGTTTTTGAATTCAGATACTATCCTCATCTCTACCATCTCCACTGGGAGACTATTCCATGCATTTACTACTCTCTCCATAAAGAAATATTTCTGCATATTACTCCTGAGTTTATCCCCTTTCACCCTCATCCTATGTCCTCTCGTAGCAGAGCTTGCTTTCAATCGAAAGAGGCTCTCTTCCTGTGCATTTCACCTCTATCCCGCCTTTCCTCTAAAGTATACATATTAAGATCCTTAAGTCTGTCCTCATATGCATTATAATGAAGACCACTAACCATTTTAGTAGCCACCCTCTGCACCCACTCCAACCTGTTTATATCCTTATGAAGGTGCAGTTTCCAGAATTGCATACAATACTCCAAATGAGGTCGCAACGAAGACTTATACAGAGGCATTATCACCTCCTTTTGTCTGCTGGCCATTCCTCTCCCTGTGCAACCAAGCCATTGTCTTTTCTACCTGTTTAGCTACTTTAAGATCACACCCAGGTCCCACTCTTCTTTTGTGGACATAAGTACTTCACCCCCTACACTGTACCGCTCCCTTGGATTTTTGCAGCCCAAATGCATGAACCAGCATTTTTTAGCATTAAATCTCAGCTGCCAAATTCTAAACCATTCTTCAAGCTTAGCTAGATCACTCCTCATGTTATCTATTCCGTCCTGGGTGTCTACTCGGTTGCACATTATGGTATCACCTGCAAAGAAGCAAACCTTACCTGACAGCCCTTCCGTAATATCACCAACAAAGATGTTAAAAAAGAATTGGACCAAAGATAGATCCCTGTGGCAAGCCACTGGTTACCTCTTTCTCCTCAGAGTGAGCTTCATTTACCTGTACCCTTTGTCGCCTCCCACTCAACCAATTTCTAACCCAATCAGTAACTTTATTGTCCATTGCTAGGGTGCTTGGTTTGTTATTAGTTGCCTGTGCGCAACGGTATCAAAGGCTTTACTGAAAGCCAAGTACACCACATCTAGGGCTTTCCCTCAGTCAAACTTCCTGGTCACTGAGTCAAAGAAGTCAATCAGATTTGTCTGACAAGACCTGCCTCTAGTGAATTCATGTTGCCTCCGATCCTGTAATCCATTGGACTCTGGAAACCTGATGATCCTAGTGATAATCTCACAGTACTACCATAGTACCATGAGATTACTGCTAGGGGTCATCGTCATCATTTTGGAACTCAATGCCATAAGAAATGGTGTGAATAGGGATCCCTCATGCTCCCACTAGACACCAGACACTCCTAGAAAGGCTAGGGACAGAGACTGACTTTAGGGTACTTCGTACTGGAGAAGGTTGCTTGTGAGGGGGAACAGATGCTCTGACAGGGTAGGGAGATTGGATAGTTTAGCATGTTATCAGGTGGAGGGACAGGTTGGAAGATGATAGGGGGGAACAGGGTTGCTGATTCGGGCTGTTCATTCACAGCAGGATCAGTGATTTTAAAATCTGCTCCTACTTTGGGAGATTATTATGACTTTTTAGGACTTATGGGGGGTACTTATATGGCATGTTTCCCCCTCATGCAGTTTTTAAAAATGACTGCTTTTGCTGGACGTGAAGAGAGAGATTAACATGCAGTCTTGCCCCTATATTACAAGAGGGTCTACATTTGGCAGAGCCTCTTATAAAATACTATGGGAATTCTCCATGTCCTGACCTAGATGTGAGAATTCCCCTGCCAAATCTTATCTAATATTTGCCTTTAAATCACAGATTATTTACCTAGAAGACTTATCAATATTAAACTTGCAAGCAGAAGGTAACAGATGATATTTGTAGTGACTCCAAGCTTGCCTTCCCTCTAAATAATCTATCAGCTCATCATAAACAAAGTGATCATATGCAATGTATTACTACGATACAATAAATGAATGTCTAATTTGCATGCACTTCCAACAAAATGATACCGTGGTATCATATAACCTACAAGAATACAAACTTCTTACATGGGCATACCTCCAATTAGACTGAATGATCCATAAAATGGGTAGCACATAAAAGCATGCCTCCAGCTGCTCTACCAAGCCAAGATCAAGATCAGCCCACCAAAGGAATTTGCCAAAACAAAACAGGCCACATCAAGAAGGGCACTTTCCCTGGCAGTGCCCGCCCTATGGAACTCTCTGCCTGACCTTCTAAGATCAACCAAAGACCTCAATGACTTCAGAAAGCTGCTTAAAACAACTCTATTTACAGAACACTACAAGGACTTCACCTGAACTGATTCCTATGTGCAGTACCTACAACTCACTGTAGGTCTTGATCTTAGATCACCTTTGTACATGGCTCTAATCTTGTATATATGTATATTGCTCACTTTGTATATAGCTCACAGGTAAAATCTAGCACTCTGCACTCCACATTGCTCTTCTTAATCTCCCACTGCATGCTACTGAACACACAATTATCTCGATTGTTTGATGTGCTAAACCGCTTTGATTTAATGGTAAAGCGGTATACTAAAGATGTCTAAATAAATAAATAAATAAATAACTGACTTGTGTGTAAAACAGAAGCTTTAGACACTTAGAAAATATAATACACAGAAGCAAGCACAAGGCTCATGATTTTATGAAGTAGCCATGTAGAGGTTCTCGGGGTGGGATTGGTGATGGTTTCTACAAGCACATTCATGCACAAAGTTACTCCGGCATCAGAGCAGATGCAGTTTTGTGCAGGATCCTTTGAGGAGGCTAATTTATAAAGCACATAGGCACATACTTTGTTTTTATTAAATAGGGGCTAATGTGTACTTGAGTGGAGGAGTAGCCTAGTGGTTACAGCAAGTGCCTAACACTCAAGAGATCTGGGTTTTAGTGCACATTTAAAAGAGGTTAACTGTTTTTTCTCTGAAACGACAGCAGGGAAAACAGGCCGGTACTTTGGTGTTTCTCTCTCTCTTTTGCGTCAACAGGCACCTAAACTCTACCAACTGAACAATGGCTGGGAAAAATCGTTTCGCCAAAGCTGTTGCCCCCATTACAGCGTCTGCCTCTGTCCAGACAGAGATCCCAATGCCAGTTGAAGGACTGGTTCCATGTGCAGGATGCCTGCATGCTGAAGCTCCCAGGAAACAAGTGGAGGAGCTCAGAGAAGATGTGGCGAGGCTGAGGAGCAAGACAGTAAGAAGTACATTGATGAGATGCTTCTTGTAACATCGTACCATGGAACGATACAGAGGCATTATAATATCCTTGATTTTATTCTCCATTCCTTTCCATCTGATTCCTAGCATTCTTTCCTTTCCATCTGATTCCTAGCATTCTATCTGCTTTCTTGGCCGCCGCTGCACGCTGGGTGGAAGGTTTCAACATATTATCCACGATGATGCTTAATTCCTTTTCTTGGGTGGTGGTTCCTAATGTGCATCATGTAACCATAGTTTGGGTTGTTCTTTCCTAGGTGCATAATGTTGCACTTGTTCACATTCAATTTCATCTGCCATTTAGACAACCAGTCTTCCAATTTATGAAGGCCCTCATGTAATCTTTCACAATCCTCTTGTGTCATCTGTAAATCTGTATACCTCACTTGTTATTCCCATTTCTAGGTCATTTATGAATATATTAAAAAGCAGCAAGCCCAGGTACTCCACTATTCACATTTCTCCATTGAGAAAATTGGCCATTTAGCCCTACTCTCTGCTTTCTATCTTTTAACCAGTTACTGATCAACAAAAGTACACTGCCTCCTATCCCATGACTTTTTTATTTATTTATTTTTATTTATTTTTAATTTCACCACGAGTGTCTCATGATGGACCTCATCAAAGGCTTTCTAAAAATCCAGATACACCATATCAATCGGCTTACCTTTATCTATCTGTTTATTCACACCTTCAAAAAATTAACAGATTGGCTAAATCCATGTTGGCTTTCTCCCATTAAACCATGACTATCTACGTGTTCAGTAATTTTATTCTTTATCATGATTTCTACCATTTTGCCTGGTATTGATGTCAGGCTCACCAGTCTGTGGTTTCCCGGATCACCCTGGAATGCTTTTTAAAAATTGGCGTTACATTGCCCATTCTTCAATCTTTAGGTACTATAGATGATTTTAACGATAGTTCACAGATTACTAATAGTAGGCCTGCAATCTCATATTTGAGTTCCTTTTTCACCCTTGGATGTATAAAATCCCCGGTCCAGGTGATTTGCTACTCTTTAGTTTATCAAAAAGTTGTAATGCATCTTCCCGGTTTATTGAAATTTGTTTTAATTCTTCTAATACATCACCTTTAAATACCATTTCAGGCATGGGTAACATCTTCCTCAGTAAATACTAAAGCAAAGAATTCATTCTGTCTCTTTGCTATGGCCTTGTTCTCCCTTAGCGTCACTTTTACCCCTCTATCATCTAATTGTCCAACTGACTTTCTCATAGGTTTTTTGCTGTGAATTTACTTGAAAAAACATTTTTATTGTGTGTTTTTGCTTCCATGGCAAGCTTTTTTTCAAAGTCTCTTTGCCTGTTTTATCACTGCCTTGCATCTAACTTGCCAGTGATTGTGTTTGTCATTTTTCGTCATTTTGGCTCCTTTTTTCATTTTCTGAAAGATGTTTTTTTGGCTACAACAGCCTCTCTGACTTCAACTTTAAACCATGCTGCCAGTTTTCTTTCCTTTCTTCCACCTTTCTTAAAGCATGGAATAGATGTGGTCTGAGTTTCCAAGATAGTATTTTTAAACAAAGCCCATGCTTGATGTAAATCTTTAACCTTTGCAGGTAGTCTTTTTAATTTCTTCTTCACTATTTTTCCTCATTTTATCATAGTCTCCCCTTGAAATAGGTAATACTGTTGTTTCCTTGCCATCCTTCCTCCATTAAATCAAATGTGATCATGCTATATCACTACTGCCAAGTGCCCTCAACACCCCTGCACTAGGATCCTGTGTTCCACTAAGGGACATAGGTCCTTGAGCATCTTTTAGCATTCCAATTTGAGGCTAAAATTTTCTCTTTATTTCTCGGAGCTTTAGGAAAACTAATCATGTTCTGCCTCTGATGTTTTCCTTATATGTGTCACTTTAGTACTTGTCTTTGTGTCATCTTGTTGCATGTTGGAAATCTCTGTTAAATTCTGTGATTACCTTTTTCTCCTCTGCCTTTAGTTTCTCTGCATTTCTGAGCATTTTTCAGAGTTTCTTACAGTAATCTGTCATTTGTATCCAAAACAGTAAATACATTTTGCATGGTAGTCTTTAAATTTGGGTGGTATATTTCAAGATCATATTTTGCTACATTCACAAGTGGCTTTCTCTTTTTTACCTTTAGCTTGAGTTTGCATATTAGTAGCTGGTAATCTGTACCCCAGTCAGCTCCAGTTTTTGTCCTTGTTGTTATTGAGATTTTCCATTATTGATATCCACAGATATAGGGGGTCATTTCAGAACACGAATAAGGGGTTTGTACGTGCGGCGGGGACATTTATGTGCCGAAAATGTCCCCGCCCATATTATGAAACACTGCCGACATGCATGTCCATGGCGTTAGCATGGGGATCCCAGAATGTGGGCAGGAGAGGGCGGAACAGAGGGTATGATCAGCCACGGAGACGTATAAAGCGTATTCAGGAAAGGCCTGTGTACATATTAAGTGCTTCCTGGAAACATCCACATTATTCCTGCTGAAACATGGTATAAGGCTAAGGCTTAGAAAATTTCTGCTGTGCTCTGCAACGTGTTCCATAGAGAAAAATAGTTGTGACAAGTATGTGCTCAACTGGTGCGACTGCAGTCTTGAAAAATACATGATGCAGTCTAAAGATACAGGAAGAGGAGGTGAGGGAATGTGGTAAGGTCAAGAAACATTTCTAAACAACCTCACAGAAGTATTAACTAAAGCAATAGTGCTCAATCAGGCTATGCACCTATATGCTGTTTGTGCTAAAGGAACCAATCTATGGGATGCCATAGTCAGAAGGCCCTACTACAACTACAAATATTACCACTTGTATAGCACCATAAGGCTTATGCAGCACTGCACAGACACACGTAACAACTAGTCCCAGCTCTGAGGAGCTTACATTCTAGTCAGTACAGACAATACAGCAGCTGTGCACAGGATCAAGGGGGAATGGTCAGGAAACACAAGCGAACTTAGGAAGATGTGATCTAACAGAGGCATCAATGAGGTGAGCACTCAGCCCAATTTTGTGAGGGGCCAGGGATGAAGCATGATGTACAGACTCAGGTAGTTTGTTTCAGGCATACAGAGCAGCAAGGTGAAGGGGGTGATGTCCGTATTTGGCAGCAGAAGTGGAGGGCACAGATAGAAGCAATTTGATAGAAGTGCAGTGTTTACAGGGAGGGGTGTAGGGAGAGATAAGAGGGGCATGGTAATGCAGAGCTGCAGCATCAGTGCACCTCCAAGCCGGAAAGATGGAGATGGCATACATTTGTTGCTCAGCAATATTATGCATCCTTTGGGGACCTACAAGGTTAGTTTGGGGTTTTTCTGGACTTGGTGGGGGTCCATCCCTAGCAGCTTAAGGCATGTCTCTAGAGATTACCAGGGCGGGACCCACTGGGGCTGGTTCCTAATGCCGGTAGTATTTGATGCAAGGTTTGTCCTGACATACATGCTCATATTTACCTTCTTGTATATCATATTGGGGTGCACTAGGTTTACCTAGGGCATGAAGGGGACTGCTTGCAGCAGCTGTCATTTCTCATTGGTATTTATGTCTACTGAACATCAGCACAGTACTATCTGTGATGGGCAGCTTAGGAGATACATGTCTTTCCCAAGGAGTGTGGCATCGTTGGGACGGGCAGCATCCAAACCATGTAACATTTCAGAATACAGTGGGTGCGGGGACCTCCTAAACATCTACCTGCATCTGGGGCATGGAGCTGGCTGGATAACGCTTGCATGTGCCCGCCAAACACATCTATCTCCCCGATTCCGGCCCTGTAGGCAAATCCAGACCCATGGATGTGGAATTAGGTTCAAAGGGGCCCATTTTTACTTTAGATGTGTCTGCAGACCAGAAGTGTATGTTATGGAATTGGGTTCATAGTCAAGTAAATCCATTGAGTGAGGTCCATGTGTAAGTCACTGCTTATGTTACTGGAAGAAGGTGTTTGAGATGAATAGATTGTTGGTCTTCCAGAATTCTATCAGTCTTTCTCCAACTTCATTTCTGTTGCCAAGCCCATATTTTTCAACCATATTGTTCCCAAGTTTTGCATTCCAGTGGCCCACGAATATACATCTTGTTTACATGTTAGGTTGATTTCAGCATGTACTTGTTTGTAGAACTGATCAATTTCTTCCTCTTCTGAAGCTGTTGTTGGCGCATATATCTGAAAAATAGTGGTGTTGCTGTGCATTCCTCATAGACAAATAGAAATTAAGTGTTCACTGACTGCATTGTATTACATTACCTTTCTTGCAAGTTTCTTCTTAATTATAAATGCAGCATCATTTCTTCTTTGTCTTTCATTTCCGGAGTAGTATACCATGTGATCATGTTTATGGTTTTGCTTTATTTGTGCTTAATATACCGCCCTTTGTCCATTTCCATTCCCTGATACCCAAGAGATCGAGTTGTGCATGTTCCATTTCATTTTTGACTACCTCCAGCTTCCCTTGGTTCATGCTTTCGTACATTCCATGCCCCATTATGTAGGATATCTTTGCAGTTTAGATTCTCATTCATACTTAGTTATATCAGCAGTCAGACATCCCAAGGGCTTTGATCCAACCACATCATAAATGCTGGCTTTACTCTGAAGAGTCTTCAGCTCTTCCCTAATAGCCCATTGAGTGCCTTCTGATCTGGGGGGTCTCATCTTCCAGCACTATATCACAATTTGTTTTGTTGTACCTATTCATTGGGTTTTCTTGGTAAGACACAGAAGTAGATTTCCAGGCCTTTCTTCTATGCAAATAAAGTCAGCGTCGTTACCATTGTCACAGAAATGTGATGCTGTGCCGCCAACACTGTCCCAAACTGCTGTTGCCCAAATGGGTGGTTGTCTTAGCCTGGCATCTCAGCTGAGAACTGCCCATCCTAGAGAACTCTGCCAGTGGTTGCACTCTCAGCATCACTGATGCATACAAACCTCACAGAACGACAAGCCATTCACCAAGCAAGGGTGTATTTATGTGAAAGGCAGCATATCATGAGTTTTATTAAATTAAATTAAGCTATTTTTATATTTTAAAAAACAAAGTACACATTATTTTTGTTGTAAACATACAGAAAAAAAGAGATACAAGTTTCTCTCTGTGTACTTTTTTTTATTAAGCAATTTTTACAGTGAAAGTATGTGCAGGTATATGAAAATTGCATGAAAATATAAATACTGCTATACAGGCAGCATGAAAATTACCTCCTTTATGTTCATCTACACAAGATGGTAAAGAACCATGAGGAAGATATGAAAAAATGGCCTGGAAAAGGAGTATTACCTACAAGCTTCTACTACTGACAGCTGGGATGCATACTTGCAGTGCAGCTAAGAATAACTGGGCAGATTAGATAGGCCAGAAGGTCCTTTTTTTGTCCTCTTAATGTCTATTATGTTACTATGAAGTGAAATGTCTTAATAAAGTTATATTTAAGTTTTTCTACTGCATACGTGATTTCTTGTTTAATCCCTGCAAAGTAATGAACCACCTTGAGAAAGAATTACATAGCAAGCCCCTCTTCATTATTCGGATGCCTTTTCGTACCCAGTTCTGTTTATAATAATGCACAATGTATTTACCTTCAATTCTTGCGTCATGTTTTCATAGGTGAAAAGCATTCTATAAGGAGGTGGAAGTGGGCCAGTAAGATTGACACTCATTGTCATCTGGTTTAAGCGATCCAGGTCATTCAGGAGGAGTCCTGTGCACTCGTCATCACAAACTATGAAATGGAGAAGAAAAAAATGTATGTATACTACAAAGTGTTGAGTTGCTTTGGTCCAGTTGATCTTTTGCCACAGAGAGCGTCTCAACTAGAGAGCTTGGTGGGTGGGAGAGAGATGAAAGTTGGTTTGTTTACCCTCCCCCAAGCCAAAACGTATTCTGATGATCTTGAGTGAAACAACAGCTCAAAACTAAATCCCATGGAAGTTTATGCCATTAATTAACTTCCCAATTAAAGTAAACAACCATGGAAGCCCAAATATTAGAAAGATTTTAATGGTTACAGAGCAAAGAACGGTAAAGATCTTAAACACGTATTAATTCTACTAACAGAACTTCTATTCCTATCCCTTATTTCTTTGCCTTCTCCCAAAATTCTGATATGATTGCAAACTAACAACATGTTTAGTGACTATGAAGGTAATTTTATAACCAGAAGCCTAGTTTTAGGCACACAGAACATGCTTATCGTATGCCTATGTTATTTAAAAAAAAAAGGAAATGCCTATTTTTCTTCATACAATAGGGTCATAGATGATGGAAAACGCACGCTAAATCTAGGCCTGAGCACTTATATCAGTTCTTGAGTTGGCATAAATACGCACATCTAGATTTTTAAAGAATGTGTGTAAAATATAATATTTTATAATTTATGTGCGTAACTTTGCATTCCACCCAAGCTCCACCCCTGTGCATGCCCACAGCAAGAGTACTCATCAGCCTTACACAAGTACTTATAAAAAAGCAACTGGGTAACGAATACACATAAAGGACCACTCGTGCACGTAAACACTGAAAATATATGATTTATGCATATTGATATGCATATTTTTGTCTGTACATAATGGAAATGACTTGAGTGTATAGAAGAGCATCACATGCTCAAGTGTGTGATTATCAAAACTGCCCCAGGATTATATGTGCCTACAAGAAGGAGTCGAGAAGAGTTTTACACAATATACTTGCAGGCCTTCCTTGGGGTGAAAGAGGGTGGGATCTGTACTTTTGCATATATTTTGTGAAATACGTGCAAATGCATGGAGTTATTGTCTATCAACACATACTTGCATACAATTCTGCCTGCCTACTAGCAGGAGGAACCTTTCATGGCAGCTTACACAGAGGCAATTTCATAAAGGTGCACTACATAGCAATAGGTTGCCTTTATAAAATAGGTGAACATATGTGCCCTTTCTGCCTAGGCACGGGACCGGTGCTTCCATTAGGTAGACTAGGTGGCCACCTAGAGTGCTAGCGCTCCGGGAACTCCTATTGCCACCACTGCCGCCCCTCTCCAGGGCCTGCAATGGTGGCAAAAACTCAGAAACCATGAGGAAGCACTCACCTTTAACTCGATGGTGCTGCCTCATTGTTTCTTCCCTCTACCATCGATTTCTTTTGACCCCCCTCCGATATAGACTTCAAACCAGAAGTCTGAGTCAAAATGGAACAGAAGAGACTGATGGTAGAGGGCAGAAACAGTGAGGCGGCACCATTGAGTTAAGGTGAGTGCTTCCTCACGGTTTCTGAACTATTGCCGCAGGCCTTGGAGCAGGGCGACAGCGGTAGCATGGGGGCAGGAGGATGGAGGGGTCCACTTAGGGTAACTCCAGTCCTTGACTGGCTGTCCTTAGGAGCCTGCTTTTAAAATTATCCTCCAGAAATCCATTTGTATTTATCTGTGGACTGCTTTTGAGTCATCTAGATCCCATAGTAGTTATTTCTCATTTTATATGGGAGGATGATGTACTTATTCCTTCAGCAGGAGAGTGGTGGTCTTCTCAGTAGACATTACTTTCAGCGCTTTCTGTTGATGCTTCTAATGTGAGAAGCTATTAGTACTGGGTGGGGAGAGAGGGCCGGGGAACAAAGTGAAGCAAATTTAAACTGAATCAATTTACAGTGGCAGAAAAATATTTGGGCAGATTATCAAGGCATAAAAATTCTAAATGAATAACTAACTCTCACGGGATAACGATGGCACATTTGGTATAAATTAACACTTCTCGACTAATAACCATGATGAATGTAGAATCCCATTGAAGCAGAAGCATAGCATGGTACAAGGCACAGGGCTACGCAAAGCCCATAACGCATAAATATGAAATAGTGAGGAACAGCAGCAATATTTCAAGAGAATGATTATGCTTTGCATGACTAAATGTTTCTAAGGTTCGCTAATAAAATTGTCAGGATAATTTGTACCTAATATTAACAAATTCAACTCTTAATTCCCTTGTACAGGTAAATCATGCAGTCCATATAATCTCTGGGTTAGCAATTAACAGAAAAAAGTGCATTTTCACTGCAGACTCCCATGCAAACTGACTACCGTAAAGCAGATGGTTTTCACTTACCTTCAAAAGTAAAGTCCCTCTCAGAAATGTGGGCATGAGATGAAACAATTGACACCCATTAGCAACACATAAAAATATATACTGTTACTTATTGATGAAGGTCTTATCTCTGTAGTTGCAGCTAGCAAAACAAAATTGCTAAATACAAATTGACCACTGAACAAAGCCACAGAAATGTGCAAATATTTTGGCCATGCTGCATTTTTTTAACTTTCCAAATTTTGTTTTTTTTAATTACTAGCCTAGTTTACAAAATAAGACAAGTGGCTTTCGGACCTCACCCTGTCTTTATGCTGTCTCTCAATAACATTCTGTTTGGTGTCCCATTCACACAAATGTTTCAGAGTATAACAAGGGATCCAGTGGGGCACAGATTTTTTTTTTTTATCCATGGAGGGCATATTGAAAAGCGATTATGTGGTTTGTAGCCCTGCAAATTGCATAAACCCTGTTGAGGGGGATATGTCAGCTGTTTAACCCGATTAGTAGAGGATACGAGTTCAGCAGCAATAAATGGATTAATGGTATTGAATATTCTCTACGAACATCTCCTTCCCCTATTCAGTATCTCCGAAGTAAACATTATGGGGGTTATTTTGGAAGCCCTATTCATGCTTAGGACATCCGAAAATGTGCCTAGGGACATCCAAATCACAGAGATGTCTTCAGAGCCATTTTAGAAGCTGGCTCTGTGGATGTCCAAGTTTGAATGGAGTGCGGTGGCAGTGAGGCCTGGGCTCTCCCAGGAACTTGGACATTTTTGACATCCTGTGTCGCTGCTCTAGGCTGAAAAACATCCAGAAGCTGAAGAGGATAAAGTGCGCCATCATTCCCAGCAGGATTTGAACCCTGGCTTGCCTGTTTCTAGCCTACTACTCTAACCATTAGGCTATTTCTAGAGATCCAGGTTTCTAGGGATGTCTTTTTAGATGCTCTCGGAGACATCCTTATCGGCCACGTCCACATTTGTGAAATCATGAATGCACCTGGATGTGTCTGCTTTTTTTTTGAGGTTCTAGATTGAACTTGGACGTCCTTTCTAAAATCCCCATCCATGTAAATAAATTCTACGTAAGCCATTTATCTTTGAGAAACTACTTTTGGAAGCTGGAAATAGTTCAAAGATGGTTTCATGGCTATATGAAGCCTTATATGATGTAAAAAACATGCCTCAAATATACTATTATAGGACTGTCTGGGCAAATTGTACCTAATTTAAGTGTCCTACTGCATTTCTCTCATGAGAGTTAACACACAGTTAAACATTTTTATGTATATATGTACAGTAACTCCCAAAGGTTTCAGTAAATGGCTCAAAGAGATACAACTTTTTTTTTTTTTTACTGGAGAGGGTATGCTCAATCTGACTCATTTGATCATTTGTGGTTGGACAGCTCAGAAATCCAAAATTATTGGGAAATGGTTTGAAACACTCCCAAATTCTTAATATCGTCTCTTAACAAGAGTAAACTCGCCGGCGCTATTTGGATGGCACCGGAACATTTTGAGAGGGGCGGGGGTGGAAATCAGTGACAATGTTCAGCTGTTAACCAGATAATCAAACACAGTAGGGGCAAGCCAGATATTCAGCGTCAGTCATTGGATATATACTGATGCTGACTCTCCAGTTTTAATTTAAAGCAACGATGGCTAGCTACTTCAGTAGCACTGGCTGTTGCCGCTTAATGTGCCCCCCCAGGAGTGTTTTTCTTAGACCAGGATTTCTTTTCAAGTTTCTCTTGGCAACAGAACTCTCTGGGATAACTTTTGTTAATAGCTATCGGGAGGACTTATCACAACATTTTGGAGGGGAAAGACTGAGGGGGCCTTTTACTAAAGGGCGCTATGGTGTTGCACGTAACGTGCCAATAGCGCCAAACATATGGCACATTAGGTGCAACAATACAAAAGCTGCTCTCAACTATAAATTCAAAACACACATAAATAGTCCAACATTAATATCTACTTCAAAAGATTATCTCTGGGCAATATGAACTCACATGGCTCAAACCCATATTTAGTGAAAAATCACCATAGGGTTTTGGCAGACGCTCACATCACCGGTCAAAAGCCTCCTACACATTCACCACCTTTATTCAAAATTGACCAAAAAAGTTTTTTTTTTTTACAGACAACCACCACTTCACCTTTGGGAAAAATGATTAATAAGCTTTGAACCACCAACTAACAGCTCTACATCCACACTATCATTCACACACAATCATTCCAGTCATAAATAAAGCATCTAAAAATAAGTCAGCTTATCAGACGGAGCTGAACACAGCCGGAGCAATCCAAATAACACCTGTAAATGAATAACGAAAGGTGAAACATCTAGCGTAGCAATACTAGCTTAGTACTTTCGAAACTTATCTTAAAGCAGGAGTCTTGCAACCAGCTGGGTCCTCAGCCCTCGAAGTTCATTCGCAACACAATAGGTCAGCCCGACCTCCAACGCGGGGAATGCTGATATCGGCTGTAATCGCCACTACATTTCATTACCAAAACATACCAAGCCCTACAAAAGCTTTTGTTTCACCATTATATGGCTTCATCAGGGGCTTTGTCATACAGATGTAGCTCTTTGCAAAAATTACTCAAACTACCTCGCCATCTACAAAGAATGGCATGTGACGCGCCAAATATCTCAAATCAACAACCAATCAAAATCCTTCCACAACCATGACATCATCTAAAAGCAATACACACCTAAACTCAATACATACCCTATCAATTGGAACTACACAGTGTCACAAACCGCCAAACTTGGTATGTTTTGGTAATGAAATGTAGTGGAGATTACAGCTGATATCAGCATTCCCCGCGTTGGAGGTCGGGCTGACCTATTGTGTTGCGAATGAACTTCGAGGGCTGAGGACCCAGCTGGTTGCAAGACTCCTGCTTTAAGATAAGTTTCGAAAGTACTAAGCTAGTATTGCTACGTTAGATGTTTCACCTTTCGTTATTCATTTACAGGTGTTATTTGGATTGCTCCGGCTGTGTTCAGCTCCGTCTGATAAGCTGACTTATTTTTAGATGCTTTATTTAAGAACATAAGAACATAAGATATGCCATACTGGGTCAGACCAAGGTCCATCAAGCCCAGTATTCTGTTTCCAACAGTGGCCAATCTAGGTCATATGTATCTAGCAGTTTCCCCAAGAGACACAGGTTCCACAATGCTTGTACTGGGTCAAGCATTGATATCTTCGGTCACTTCTTAATAATGATTTATGGACCTTTCCTCCAGGAACTTGTCCAAACCTTTTTTAAACCCAGCTACCCTAATAGCCTTTACTACATCCTCTGGTAACAAATTCCAGAGTTTGATTACACGTTGAGCGAAAAATATTTTCTTTTATTAGTCTTAAATAGTTTACCCTGTAGCTTCATTGCATGTCCCCTAGTCTTTCTATATTCTGATAACGTAAACAATCGATCTACATTTACCCGTTCCACTCCGTTCATTAATTTATAGACTTCTATCATATCTCCCCTCAGCTGTCTCTTTTCCAGGTTAAAGAGCCCTAACCTTTTTAGCCTTTCTTCATAGGAGTATCCTTCCATCCCCTTTACCATTTTGTTGGCTCTTCTCTGAACCTTTTCTAAAATCGCTATATCCTTTTTAAGATACGGCGACCAGAATTGCACACAATATTCAAGGTGCGGTCTCACCATGGAACGATATAGAGGCATTATAATATCTTTTGTTTTCTTTTCCATTCCTTTCCTTATCATACCTAGCATTCTATTTGCTCTCTTGGCCGCTGCTGCACACTGGGCTGAGGGTTTTAACATGGTATCCACAATGACACCTAAATCTTTTTCCTGGGTGGTAGTTCCTAATGTGGAACCTTGCATCGTGTAACCATAGTTTGGGTTGTTCTTCCCTAGGTGCATAACCTTGCACTTGTCCACATTAAATTTCATCTGCCATTTTGATGCCCAGTCTTCCAATTTATCAAGATCCTCTTGCAAATTTTCACAATCCTCTTGTGTTTTAACAACTTTAAATAGTTTTGTGTCATCTGCAAATTTGATAACCTCACTCGTTATTCCACTTTCCAGGTCATTTATGAATATGTCAAAAAACAGCGGACCCAGCACAGATCCCTGGGGTACACCACTATTCACCTTTCTCCATTGGGAAAATTGGCCATTTAGCCCTACCCTCTGCTTTCTATCTTTTAACCAGTTTCTGATCCACAATAGTACACTGCCTCCTATCCCATGACTCTTTAGTTTTGCCAAAAGTCTCTGATGAGGGACCTTGTCAAAGGCTTTCTGAAAGTCCAGATACACAATATCAACCGACTCACCTTTGTCCACCTGTTTATTCACTCCTTCAAAAAAACATAACAGATTAGTAAAACAAGATCTTCCTTGTCTAAAGCCATGTTGGCTGTCTCCCATTAGGTTGTGACTATCTACATGCTGAGTAATTTTATTCTTTATGATGGTTTCTAGCATTTTTCCCAGTACTGACGTCAGGCTCACCGGTCTGTAGTTTCCCGGATCACCCCTGGAACCCTTTTTAAAAATTGGTGTTACATTGGCGATCCTCCAATCTTCAGGTATTAGAGATGATTTTAATGATAGTTCACAGATTACTGATAGCAGGTCTGCAATCTCATATTTCAGTTCTTTCAACACCCTTGGATGTATACCATCCAGCCCAGGTGATTTGCTACTCTTCAGTTCATCTAATAGTTGTAAGACATCTTCCCGATGTATCGATATTTCCTTCAATTCTTCCGCACCTTTAAATACCACTTCAGTCATGGGTAACATCCCTACATCTTCCTCAGTAAAGACCGAAGCAAAGAATTCATTCAGTCTCTCCGCTATCGCCTTGTCGCCTCTTAGTGCTCCTTTAACCCCTTTATCATCTAATGGACCAACTGACTCACAGGTTTTTTGCTACGAATGTACTTGAAAAGGTCTTTATTTCGAGTTTTTGCTTCCGCAGCAAGCTTCTTCTCAAATTCTCTCTTTGCCTGCCTTATCAATGCCTTGCATTTGACTTGCCAGTGCTTGTGCTCTTTCCAGGTTTCGTCGTTTGGCTCTTTTTTCCATTTCCTGAAAGATACTTTTTTGGCAACAACAGCCTCTCTGACCTCACCTTTAAACCATGCTGGCAGTTTTTTGGACTTCCTTCCACTTTTCCTAAAGCGTGGAATACAGCTGGTCTGGGCTTCCAAGATAGTATTTTTCAACAACACCCAAGCTTGATGTAAATCTTTAACCTTTGCAACTGCTCCTTTTAGTTTTTTCTTAACTGTTTTCCTCATTTTATCATAGTCTCCCTTTCGAAAGTTAAAAGGTAGTACTGTGGATTTCCTTACTATCCCTCCACTAATTAAATCAAAGGCGATCATGCTATGATCACTATTGCCAAGTGGCCCCAACACCCTTATCTCTTGCACCAGATCTGGTGTTCCACTAAGGACTAGGTCTAATATGGCTTCCCCTCTGGTCGGTTCATGAACCAGCTGCTCCAAGAAGCAGTCATTTATTTCATCTAGGAACTTTATCTCCCTAGCATGTCCTGACGTGACACTGACCCAGTCGATACCGGGGTAATTGAAATCACCCATTATTATTACTGCGCTGTAACTTTTGTTAGCTTCCTTGATTTCTTTGAGCATTTCATCATCCATTTGGTCATTCTGGCCAGGTGCTCGATAGTACACCCCCACTGCCATTGCCTTCCCCCTTTTATATGGAATTTCAATCCATATAGATTCTACAGCAGATTTTGTTTCCTGCAAAACTTTAATCCTTTCTGAGTCAATGCCCTCTCTAACACAGAGCGCAACCCCTCCACCAATTTGATCAGCTCTATCATTACGATATAGTTTGTACCCAGGTATCACAGTGTCCCACTGGTTGTCCTCCTTCCACCATGTCTCTGATATTCCAATCATATCTAACCTTTCATTTAGTGCTATATATTCTAACTCTCCCATCTTATTCTTTAGACTTCTAGCATTTGCATACAAGCATTTTAGAGAATGTATTTTATTCATGTTAATTTGGCTATTGTTAGACATGGGTAAATTGGGATCTTTAAGCTCTGTCTGCTCCATACTTGAGGGCATTTGGGCTACTTTACTCTTTTGTGGAACCTCTCTGCTTTTGGTAGTATCCTTCAAGGATACATTCTTCCGAACCATCCGCTCTTTGGCGACTGTTGGCTTTCCCCTAATATCTAGTTTAAAAGCTGCTCTATCTCCTTTTTAAAGGTTAATGCCAGCAGCCTGGTTCCATCCCGGTTAAGGTGAAGCCCATCCCTTCGGAAGAGCCCCTCCTTTCCCCAGAATGTCCCCCAGTTCCTAACAAATCCAAAACCCTCATCTCTGCACCATTGTCTCATCCAAGCATTGAGACTCCGGAGCTCTGCCTGCCTTTTGGGTCCTGCGCGTGGAACAGGAAGTATTTCGGAGAATGCTACCATGGAAGTTCTGGATTTCAACTTCCTACCTAAAAGCCTAAATTTTGCCTCCAGAACCTCCCTACCACATTTTCCTATGTCATTGGTACCGACATGTACCAAGACAGCAGACTGGAATGATTGTGTGTGAATGATAGTGTGGATGTAGAGCTGTTAGTTGGTGGTTCAAAGCTTATTAATCATTTTTCCCAAAGATGAAGTGGTGGTTGTCTGTAAAAAAACTTTTTTGGTCAATTTTGAATAAAGGTGGTGAATGTGTATGAGGCTTTTGACCGGTGATGTGAGTGTCTGCCAAAACCCTATGGTGATTTTTCACTAAATGTGGGTTTGAGCCATCTGAGGTCATATTGCCCAGAGATAATCTTTTGAAGTAGATATTAATGTTGGACTATTTATGTGTGTTTTGAATTTATAGTTGAGAGCAGCTTTTGTATTGTTGAGTACCCTCTTCTGCTCTTTACAGCTGTTTCTGTGTGTTGTTACATTAGGTGCAACACCATTGCTGAATATCGGGCCCATTTTGTTTAGGTGGGTGTTGAATTGTTTTACCATTGGCCTGTGCATTATTTACTATCAGGCAGACTTGGAAAGTTGCTGTTTGGGAAGCTTCTGGTTATATTTTCTTTTGTGTGAGTTTTTCAATAAAACTTATTTGCAAAATCTGTGTATTGTATCGCGCTCCAGTATCCTAGTGAAGCCTGACATTTCCTGGGAAGGAAATTTGTTCTCCTGGCTGCATTTAGGAGTTTGGATGTTAGAATACTATTTACTTCTACTAGGCCTTCACAAAAGATGGCAGAAGGAACTAGAGAGAGCGAGTTGCATTTTATGAACCCATCTGTACTAGGATGTCTGTAGAGCCTACTAACTCTTTTCAGTAAGGTTCGTCATAAACAATGATTTGATCACTTCTGTATGCTTCATATGTAAATCTAGCAAAATTTTCTAAAACATTTGTTCAGGGGGAGAAACGTGTACAGTGCACAATCTTGCAGCTTAACAAAACATGTATTATTTTTATAGTAGCTTTGCACTTACTATGTCTTTTCATTAATCTGCCTTCCACCATGCGCATAGCCAGACGGACTGGATGAACCACATATGGTGCACTACACTGGCTTCCCATCTTACTAGTGATTACTAATCTGACTATTTTTCTTTTTTAACAACCGATTATGTTTTTTTGGGGGGGGGGAGTTGCACAAGGTTCTCTACTCAGTGCATACATTTTCAATCTAAAACAACTAAAAATAAGTGCACAGTGGTGTGCATTTCCAAAAATCCACTGAGAAGAAAAGATAACCAGGTAATCTTACATGCATAAGGAAAGGTCTGAAAACATGCACCTGTCAGTTTTGCTTTAAAATGATTATTACTATATTTTGCATTTTGAAAATGTGTGCATTTACTATATGACATTGCAAAGGATTTTTTGGAAGTAAACTAAGCAAATCAAGACACAAGGAAAAAAGCAAAACAATTTTGCTAAAGACATGGGTCAGGATGAGAAGCCTGTTCTCAGGGGTCTCTAGTCAATAAAATTCAGAACAGGGCAACAATGTCAGCACAGAAACAAATGTCTGTTGGATGGAGCTATCTCCTTAGTCAGTTCACTTATTTTTCTCTGCTGAAGGAGAAAAAATGCATCTGCCAAATATTTTCAGAAGTTTGATCGTACGGGTAAATTAGGAATTTTGTGAAATTGAGATAAAAAAAGAAGACATATTGTATAGTAATAGGTGCTAAGCAAGCAATGTGTTTCATAAAACAGTAGTGGAAAATCGAATGAATTTTAAGGAATGTTAGTATACGTACAAACACACTTCGTGCCTTCACGTGCAAAGCGATCCGTGCAACCAGCGCACTTCCGTCCCGTTGCTCCGGGTCTGCAACTGCACTGCCCTGTGATTGGATCACATGGTGCTGGCAGTGAACCATAAGGATCACACTCACATTCTTGGCAAGAACCTCCTGGACTTCTTGGGTTGCCAGTGTAGCCAGAAGAGCACCTAGAAATTGGGCACAAACAAAACAAAATCTGACTATGGCACACAAATGAATATATAAACATGTTTTAGAGCAACTAGCAATGTTATATACATGTTATTAGATAGCTCTGAGATATCATATATATATGCGCTATCATTTGCATGCTGAAAAACCTTAAATTAATAGTATAGAAATGACTGAAACAAAAATATGTATTTAATTCCTTGAAGTATGTGTCTTTTCCCATATAGTTCATGTATTAATGACACCCCAAATTCTTCTTCTTTTCTTAAAATAAAGAGATTTTTGGAACTCACACCTTTTCTGTGTTGTGTGCTAGACTGATGCAATGGAGGATTGGCCTAGGACGGTGGCCATCATTATTAATGTGTGGACATTGCAAGTCACACGCATTAGGTGTGTGACACACGCTTTAGGTCTGACTCTCACGGTCACCCACTTCACTCCCCTTCTCTCATGCATTCCGCCAAACTGCTCGGTGATGCCGTCAGGCTCTGCTCACTGCCAGGGTTAGTAGCTCTGAGGGGGTGGTGAGGAAGGAGAGGCTCTAATGAAAGAAAATAGCAAGAATCTGACTGCCGATTTGGCAGCAGCCTCCTCCCCCTCTGTGCTTTTCCTGTGCCTGCGGCAGCAGTGGTGACAGCGGACCCCCAGCTTAAGAAAAAAATGCGGGCTCTGCCTCCGGTTCTGAGAAGACCGGTCCAGTGGGACCAGACCAGAATTCCTAGCATGGTCACAAAGACCCATTCCTTTTTTAAATATTGTAGGTCTGCCACTGCTGCAGGCACCGCAAAAGCAGCGACAGCAGGGGGAGTTGCCAGGGAGCACATTCTAGGGGTCCTAGGCCGGAGGGTAGAGGTTACACATGAAGAGAGGGGCAGAAGCAGATGCTGGACAGGATATGGGGAGGGCATAAATTTGAGCTGGACCCAAAGGGAGGGTGGAAGGCAAAAGCTAGACACAAAGTAGAAGGGTTGGAGCCAAAGGCCAAATTACGGACATAGGAAGGAAAGCAGAAACCACAGACTGGGACCAACACAATTAGAAAAATGAATTGGCCAGGCAGAAAAAAATAGAAAAACAGTTCTTATTTTTTATTTAGCGACTGGAATATGTCAGTTTATGGAATTTATATCCGCTATCTTAATATTTGGCACAGTAAGGGGATAAAATGCATCACTGTTTCTATTTCTCTGGTGTTACACTGCCGCACAGACTAGCTTCTTGGGGTTTCAGTTCAGTTTTTGCCTACATATTTCTATTGTCAGTTTGTGGCATTTTGTTCTGTACTTGGTGAGGGTCTATCTATGTATAGTATGTGTGACTGAGGCTAGGTATTCTGTTAGCACCGAGTGTCTGTGTAGGGAATCTGTAGTAATCTGGCTTGTTCGGTTTTCCCAATAGATGGTACTGATTTTATCAGGCTCACTGCAATATTTAGACTGCTGCCTTTTTCTAGGTAGGTCCTCAATGGTGCTGTTATGGAATGGTAGGATTTGTTCTGTCCTAAACAACTTTTGTAGGACTTTTGTATTGGGTCATAATATGCCTGGCACTAGAGAGGGTTTATGCTGTTACTGAGATGAAACCAGAATCAGGTTTTTTTTTTTTTGGTATGGTGAGTTCTACAGGGAAATGTCCTAGTTCTATGGAATTTTTTACATCAAGCCAAAAAAAGAGAAATATAATTTTCTGGTACTTTCATTTGCAAGACAAACAACATGTAGATCTTTACAAATGTATACTGCAAATACACCATGAGAAAAATCTCACTCATTAGTCTTCAATCTCACTTGTTGAGATGGGCCACCCTTTGGGTTGCTAACTGACTGGTCTTAGACTGGCATGACCAGTTTTACAGGCTGGAGGCCAGTGGGCCAGTAAGGCAGAAAGTCAACCAAAGGCGGGCCGGTTTTCTGCCATCTGCCGATCTCATCCATCCGGTGTCTGACCGTGGGGATCCCAACCCCCATAGGCAACAGAGGTGCTGTGATCATGGCTGGGAGAACTGATGACTGCAAAACTGGTCAAAAAAAAGTTACGTTTTCTGCACAAATGGCTGAATAAATAAAAGGGGCAGTAGGTTACTGCCCCTTTAATTTATTCAGCTGTCTGTGCAGCAAACTTAGTGACCTTTTTTTTTTTTGACAGGCTGTGCAGTCACTGGCCCTCCTGGCTGGCTCAGCATCTCCACGAATGGAGGGCAGGGGTGAGTGCAAGGGAGGGAGGTTCAAGGGAAGAGTCTGGAAGTGGGGGAGGGACAGCTGGAGAGGGGTTGGAATGGGAAAGGAAGGGATGAATGGGAAATAAGTAAAGGGCACAATGTGCATGTACAAAAGGCATACCCCAGTTCCATCACACACACAGGAGCCCCAACACACACACACACACACACACACATGTGTAACTTAATGGGTTAGTAAGGGTGGTGGGAGAGGGCTGAGGAGGAGGAGTGGGACCACTGCCTTTTGTTAGCATTTTGCAGTGGCCCATTAAGAGCCTGATTTATTCAGTGGCCCTAAAACTTAAAAAAGTAACTGCAATACACTTTTGTGAGGGGGGGGAAGCATGCACGGTGACTTAGGTTTCAGCTTAGAGTGCCAACACTTTGAATCAACTCTGAGGCTGGCCCTGATTAATTCACAATGAAGCCAATTCTGACTGAAGCCTGCCCAGCCCATCCCGATGTCCAAAATCTGGACGGGCTGGATTTGCACCCAATTCTGATCCCGCAGGGGCTAGACATCCCTGCGGGATCAGAATCGGGTGCAATGGCCTGGACGGGCAGGACATGCCCCCATTCCGGCCTGCAGCATATCCAGGTATTTCCCCGGCTAGCTCAGCCTGGGCTCCTGCCAGGAGCCCGGTGCACTGGTGTCCCGTCGACATGGCACCGTGGCTCCATTCAGGAGCCCCGATTGCACGCACTGGCAGCAAAGTCCCTTTATCCCACCACCCAACCCCCACTGGGCCTTCCTGGGCTGGGATCGGGCTGCGGGGAATCCCCTGGCCCTCTCACTTCATCTAGTGGTCCAAGGTGGAATAAGTCCCCCTTCTAAGCAACCCTGGTCGGATGTACAGGGTCCCGAGCTGGATGGCCGCTGGCGTTTGGGGGGGGGGGAATTATTCCACCTCATGGTGGAATAAGTCCCCCGTCTAAGTAACCCTGGTCAGACGTACAGGGGCCCTCCCCTCTCCTCCTCCAGCCTGCCCCCTCCCATCCTCGTACAGAGCTTCCCGCACATCTCTGCTCTATGTGCAGGGAGCTCTTTGGTGGGAATCAGACCCGGACATTTAGTGGGGCATATACATCTGCCCAAGATGCATATTCCCGCTAAACACAGGTCAGAATTTACCCCAATATGTTTGGTATTGAGAGGAATTTTCTCTCGTATGTAAGTTTTATGGGGAAGGTTCTAGATCTACTCTGCTCCTTCCAGATTATTGGGGAAGGGTCTGGGGTTGAGTTTTATTTTATTTATTTTAAAGGATTTAGATACTGCTTTGTCCTGAAATCAAAGTGGTTTACACTTCAAACAATCAAGGAGTATAGTTAGTAGGGGTAGGGATGCAGTGTTAACACAGGAGAGTGGTGGGGGAGTGAAGGCATTGATTTCTTGGTGAGGTATATATAGCTGAGTTATGTACAAGTAGTTATCAGGATAGGCTATGTACAGGTACGTATATACAGGGAAGGTGGGGGGGGGAGGGAGGGGGTGGAATTTTAGGTAGCCGCCATGGAATAAATTACAGTTTGATTATGTAATGTCACTATAGTGTTCAATGAAAAGCGTGGTTTTGAGCAGCTTCCTGAAGTCTTTGATGTCTATAGTTGATCGTAGGTCGTCCGGGAGGGAGTTCCAGAGAGCGGGGGCAGCCATGGAGAGTGCTCTTCTTGTCGTGTCTTGCCTAGCTTTGGTAAATGTTATGGGGGTGATAATGGCTCCTGAGGTGCCTCTCCTCCTTGGTCTGGTGCTTGTGTCAGATTTGATGAGGTGTGTTAGGCTGTTTGCTGAGAGGTTGTGTTTGATTTTAAATATGTTTATTATTGCTTTATATCTGATGCGGGAGCTGATGGGGAGCCAGTGGAGTTGGTTGAGAATGGGGGTGATGTGATCATGTCTTGATGATCCTGTTATTATTCGGGCGGCAGTGTTTTGAGACATCTGCAGGGGCCGGACTGTTTGCTTTGCGAGTCCAAGGTAGATGGGGTTGTTGTTGTTCTTAAGTGCCATCGAGTCGGAGTCGACTCATGGCGACCCTCTGGATAGCTATCCTAAATTGTGTTCGGTCTTGAGTCAGGCGGCTCATTGTTGACAGACTGGTACCCGTAGCTGCTGTTATTGTATCTATCCATCTCATTGCTGACCTTCCTCTTTTGCGTTGACCTTCTATCTTGCCAAGCATGATGTCTTTCTCTAATGATCTCTCTTTGCATGATGTGTCCAAAGTATGAAAGTCGAAGTCTTGTCATCTGAGCTTCTAAAGAAAGCTTAGGTTTCATCTCCTCTAGTACCGACTGGTTTGTTCTTCGGGCAGTCCACGGTATACACAGTATTCGCCGCCAGCACCATAATTCAAAGGCATCAATTTTCTTCCTGTCTGTCTTTTTCACTGTCCAGCTTTCACATCCATATGATGTTATTGAAAATACCATGGCTTGAACAAGTCGAATCTTTGTATGGAGAAAGATATCTCTGCTCTTGAGAATCTTATCTAGGTCTTTCACAGCCATTCTGCCAAGAGCAATGTGTCATCTGATTTCTTGACTGCTTGTTGCTTCTTTATTGATAGTTGATCTAAGTAGGTTAAAGTTGTTTACAATTTCAATTTCTTCTCCTTCAACGATGAACCTGTTGATTATGCCAGTTGTCATGATCTTTGTCTTCTTTACATTAAGGTGCAGGCCCATTTTGAAACTATGTTCTTTGATTGTGATAAGCAAATATTTCAAATCATCTTCACTTTCAGCCAGTAATGTGGTATCATCAGCATAGCAAAGGTTGTTGATGAGTCTTCCACCAATCTTCACACCTCTTTTGTCTTTATACAATCCTGCTTCTCTGATGATTTGTTCTGCATATAAATTAAACAGGTAGGGGGAAAGTATGTAGCCTTGTCTTACACCTTTGCTTATTTTAAACCATTCTGTTTCTCCTTGTTCCGTTCGAACTGTTGCGCAAGAGAATGATCAAGTGTTCTGGTATACCCATGCTTCTTAATGTGGCCCAGAGTTTCTCATGGTTTACACAGTCAAAAGCCTTGCTATAGTCGATAAAGCACAAATAGATATCCTTTTGGTATTCTTTAGTCTTTTCAAGGATCCATCTCACATCTGCAATGATGTCTCTCGTTCCTCGCCCTTTCCTGAACCCTGCTTGCACTTCAGGTAGTTCTTGTTCCAGGTATGGTTGTAGTCTCTTTTGAATAATCTTCAGTAGAATCTTGCTGGCATGTGGGATCAGAGCGATTGTGCGATAATTTCCACAGTCAGTTGGATCACCTTTCTTTAGTATTGGTATAAACACAGATCTTTTCCAGTCAGTTGGCCATGATGTTGTCTTCCATATTTCTTGGCAGAGCCTTGTAAGTACGGTAACAGCTGCATCAGATTGCTGCAATACTTCTATGGGAATGCTATCAATGCCTGGTGCTTTGTTCTTTGATAAGGCTTTCAATGCTGCTTCAACTTCTTTTTTCATCACCAATGGTTCCCGATCATAAGGTACAGGTTGAAACAGCTGTTGGTCCACTTGATCTTTATCATATAAAAACTCTGTATATTCCTTCCACCTTTTCTTGATCTTCTCAGCATCATTCAACATAGAACCTTGAGCATCTTGTAACATTCCAATTCGAGGCTGGAAATTTTTCTTTAACTGTCGTAGCTTTAGGAAAGCCGATCTTGTTCTTCCTCTAATAGTTTCTGCTTCTATTTCCTTGCAAGTGTCATTGTAGTACTTTTCCTTGTCCTGTCTTGCTGCACGTTGGAAATCTCTGTTGAGTTCTGCGATTGTCTTTCTTTCTCCTCTTTTTGTAGAATACAACAATCACTGTGGTCCTCTTATTCAGCAGGATTGAATGCCCGTATTGAATGGGAAGCCTGCATGTGATCATGACGTAAATACTGACGGACTGCTTTAAATCTATTTAGCTTACTCGCATGCGCGGCGTTTAACAGCGGTTTGAAATGTGAAGTACAAGAGTAACAGCTTTTGAGCGCATATTTGAGAAGCTTCAGGTTATTTCTCTATTCCATCTGGTCTTTTTGCTTCTGATAGTTTTCCTTGTGTCAGTATCCTGGTTATATTTTTATTCACCTGTTGAAAGTATGCACTAATTCGACATTTTTGTTTTTAGTGTTATAGTAAAAGAAGCGTCTGTGTTTCTGCCATCCCCTGAGGAAGCCATACATGGTGAAACGCGTCATTGTAGCGCACATTCAGCGTTGGGTATAATTATGTTACCAGCGGGAACGCTTGTTTGAAGAAGAAGAAGGACGTTTTTGAAGCTGTTTTTGAAAGCTAAGTTCAATGTTTACAAGAAATTCAATTTTTTATAAAAAACTTATTTAAAAGAAAAAAACGATATAAAAAGATAAAAAGACAAAAAGATAAATTTGGTCTGTTAACTGTGGCTATGAGAAGGTCGTTGATGTGTGGAGGGTTACTTGACCGTAGTCATAATGGTCATATAAATGCCCGAATAATCTGAGACCTGTTAGCCATTTAAGTTTACAAGACATAGAATTAATGTCAATAGAAGTCGCCTATAACTTTCATGTTACATTACAGAGTTTAATAATTTTGTGGTGTTTCTTTCTCCTCTGGCTTTAGCTTCTCTGCGTTTCTGGGCAATTTTCAGAGTTTCTTCCGTCATCCATTATAGCCGTTTTTGCTTTTCACCTTTTGCAGAGACTTCTCGCTTTCTTCCAACACAGCCTTCTTGATGTCATTCCATAACTCTTCCGGAGCTCTGTCATTTGTATCTAAAGCAGCAAATCGATTTTGCAGGCAGTCTTTAAATTCCAGTGGTATATTCTCAAGGTCATATTTTGCTGCATTCATGAGTGGTTTACTCTTTTTTAACTTTAGCTTGAGTTTGCATACTAGTAGTTGATGATCTGTACCACAGTCAGCTCCAGGTTTTGTCTTTGATGATGTTACAGAGCTTTTCCATCGTTGACTTCCACAGATGTAGTCAATTTGATTTTTATACAATCCATTGGGTGAGGTCCATGTGTACAGTCGCCGCTTGTGTTGCTGGAAGAAGGTGTTTGAGATGAATAGATCATTGGTCTTGCAGAATTCTATCAATCTTTCTCCAGCTTCATTTCTGTTGCCAAGTCCATACTTTCCAACTACTTTGCCTTCTTCTTTGTTGCCAACTTTTGCGTTTCAGTCACCCATGACTATCAGGATATCCTGTTTGCATGTTCTGTCAATTTCAGCTTGTACTTTTTCATAGAAATCTTCAATTTCATTCTCTTCTGCAGCTGTTGTTGGGGCATATACTTGAATTATAGTTGTATTGATAGGCAATCCTTGTAGACGAATAGAGATTAAGCGTTCGCTGACTGCATTGTATTTCATTACAGTTCTTGCAAGTTTCTTCTTTATTATAAATGCAACACCATTTCTTCTTTGTCTTTCATTTCCAGCATAGTAGACCATGTGATCATCTGATGCAAAGTGCCCGATGCCAGTCCATTTCAGTTCGCTGACACCCAACAGATCAAGTTGTACACGTTCCATTTCATTCTTGACCACCTCCAACTTCCCTTGGTTCATGCTTCGTACGTTCCATGTTCCAATGTGTAAGACATCTTTACAGCTTCTGACTCTCATTTCATGCGCAGCTACATCAGCAGTCAGACTTCCTGAGGGCTTTGATTGAACCACATCATAAATGCTGGCTTTACTCTGAAAAGTCTTCAGCTGTTTCCCAGTAGCTAGTTGAGTGCCTTCCGACCTGGGGGTCTCATCTTCCAGCACCATAGCACAATTTGTGTTGTTGTAACTATCCATTGAGTTTTCATGGCAAGATACAGAAGTAGATTTCCGGGCCTTTCTTCTGCGCAGTTTAAGTTTGGTGTTGTTGCCATTGTCACAGAAATGTGATACTCTGCCGTCAACACTATCCCATTCTGCTGCTGCCCAGATGGGTGGTTTGTCTTGGTCTGGCACCTCAGCTGAGACCTGTTCATCTTGGGAGACTACCGATAGTTTAGCTCTCAGCATCACTGATGCACGCAAGCCCTCACAGCACGACAAGCTGCAAACCAAGTGAGAGATGGGGTTGCCGAAGTCTAATATGGGTGTGATCAGAGCTTGACAGACTGTGCGGAAGTGCTCCTGTGAGAGAAATGGCTTGAGGCATTGGATGGTTCTCATTTTGAGATATGCATTTTTGGTGGTTCTGCTGATGTGCGACTCTAGGTTCAGTTCTTTGTTGAGTGTTATTCCGAGGTACTTTACTTCGTTCTTTATTGGTATGGTGATGTTATTCAGTTTGATGTTGGTAGGTGGGATGAAGGCGGCGTTTCGGGTGATGATTAGAGCTTCTGTCTTGTAGCAGTTTATGGTCAGGTTGTTTTCTAGCATCCAGAGTGTCATTTGCTGGAGGCAGTCTAATATTTTGGTGTAGTCTGGGTTGTCAAGATTGATTGGAGTGTATATCATGATGTCATCTGCATATGTTGTGTATTGTATATTGTGGTTCTTTATTATTTTGCAGATTGGTTGAATGTAGAGGTTAAATAATAGGGCGGATAGGGTGGATCCTTGTGGTACGCCTTGGTTGATTCTTATTGGTTGGGAGGTGATGGCGCCACTTTTGACTTGGAGCTGTCTGTTTGTGAGGTATGAGGTGAACCACTTCATTGTGGTGCCGTGTAGGACGATGTCCTGAAGTCTTGTGTGAAGTGTGCTGTGGTCCACGGTGTCGAAGATTTGGTGGATTTAATGCCATATGGGAAAGTATGTGTGTGTTGGATGAGAAGGGGACTGTGAAGGTGCTGAAGAGTTCAATCTCTTGTACCTCCATCTCCTGAGATATAGCTTGCAGATGCTAAAGCCTGCACTGTTGCCCTCTCTGCAGTTTTTTATGGACTAGACAGGGATGAAATGGGCATGGTAGGGGCAGACATGGGAAGAGCATGGCTAGCTACAGGTGTGGGTTTTTCTTTTCCAAAAAGTTGGCAACTCTAGCTACCCTTGGCATCGTTGAATGTGTGGTGTATATGGTTGCAAACAGTGGTGGGATTCAAAAATCTTAGGAATGATTCTGTATCAGGTTGGCACAAGTAGGTTACAGCACCCCGGTCCCCCCACCCAACAGTTTTTTGATGGTATCGGGGGCAATTATGGCACTGGGAAAATCCTTGATGCCATCAAAATACTGTCAGGGCCAGTGCCCCAACAGATAGTGAATCCCTATCCCAGAAAGCACCATGCAGGGCCAGGCACTACCATTTTTGAAGATGGCAGATCACGAGCAGGGGTGTGCAGGAAGCACTCCCACTCATTTTGAAAGGTACCAAGGGAGTTCAGGGGCCACTAGGCCACCAGGTCTATTTTCTTTTTAAGGGAGAAGGGGGGGGGGGGTTCAGACTGCTAGGTGACCAAGGATTCTATATCTGTCGGAGCTCCGGCCCGACAGTATTTTGATGTCACTGGGGCTTTTCCCGATGCCGTGATTGTCCTATCAAAATACTGTTGGGTGGGGATATTGTCTGTCGGTGCAGCTGTTAAGCAAACTTGGGAAATTTTAGGAGCGGATTTGGGCAAACCGGTGCAAACCAGCTGAATCCCACCACTGGTTGCACACCATGTTTTTTTTTGGTTCTTTAGAAGGTAGGGGGAGCTCTGGAGAAAGGCTGAGAGCTCTGGTGAGATATAAACAGAGTCAGGGTCTGAAACAAGCTAAGTATTCCTTAAGGGCTTAAGACTAGACTACTTTAAGGAAATTATTTAAGGGACTGCAAGAGGCCCAGAGCCTAGATTTGACTGCAAGGTTGTCTGTATGTTTAGAGAGAACTATTAGGCTCTGCTTGATCTGTGTCCGGGAGAAAAGTTACCAGTATTTGGGAAGTGTTGTGGAGCCCTGGGGGCTCAAGGGTTAAGAATACAAGAGCATCAGACATGCCATACTGGGTCAAACCAAGGGTCTATCAAGCCCAGAATCCTGTTTTCAACAGTGGCTAATCCAGGTCTCAAATACTTGTCAGGTTCCCAAAGGTATACACATTCCATGCTGCTTGTCCCAGGGGTAAGCAGTGGATTTCCCCAGTCCTCTTTAATAATGGTTTATAGACTTTTCCTCCAAAAACTCTTCCAAACCTGTTTTGAACCCAGCTACACTACTAGCTTTTACTACATCCTCTAGTAATGAATTACAGAGTTTGATTACACGCTGCGTGAAAAAAAAATATTTTCTCTGATTAGTCTTAACTGTGCCACACTGTAGCTTCATTGCATGTCCCCTAGTCTTTCTACTTTTTAAAAGAGTAAACAACCGATATACATTTACCTGTTCAACTCCATTCATTATCTTATAGACCTCTATCATATCTCCCCTTGGCCATCTCTTTTTCAAGTTGAAGAGCCATAGCCTTTTAAGCACAAGAGGAGGCACTGGGGAGATATGATACAGACCTTAAATCCTTAAAGAGTATTAATGAACAAACAAACCCTTTTCAAAGACGGGGAAGATGTAAAACTAGAGGGCATAACATGAAGCTGCAAGGGGGTAAAGTGAAAGGCAATGTCAGGAAATACTTTTTCACTGAAAGGGTTGTAGATGCTTGGAATGCCCTCCCGATGGAAGTGGTGGGGGCAAATACAGTGACAAAATTCAAAATGGCATGGGACAGACACAGTGGAGCCCTTTATAGCAACAGGATAAAATCAAAATAAACATAACTATCTCTTATATCAACAAATAGGGGTGTCCTGCATGGAGCGGTGGGTACACCCCTAAACAAAGACATGGGGAGGGGTGACCTGCATGGAGCGGCAGGTGCACCTACTCCTGCCACATTGCTGGGCAGACTAGATGGACCATGCCAGTCTTTATCTGCTGTCACTTACTATGTTACTATGATACTATGTATACTCCCTAGATTATTAAAAAACACACAAAAGTTAGAGTATTTTGTTTCTTACGCATGCAAATTTGTATCTTCCCCCCACTTACACACATGCTTACAGAATAGCACTAAAGTGCACACATAAGTGCCCATTCATGCATGTCGGTCTTTGAAAATAGGTTGACTTATGCACATAAATTGTGCATATCTTTATGCAGCTCCTTATAAAATTACCCCCAGCGGTAACATACCATCTAGTATAGCAGACTATGTTGCAAGGGAGTGAACCTCAGCCCACAGTAAGGAGAACCTGAGCATTTTGCTGTTTTTTTGCAGGCAAATCTGGGACACTTGTTATCTGAGGTAGAGGAGGGGGACACACCTCAGTTCCAGATGTTAGCAACACAGTAGGGAGGAGGGAAGAGAAGTCATTAATCTGCACCCCCCACCCCCTCATCCATGTCACGACAGCAACAATATCACTTCCAAGCAGACGAATTGACAGCAAAATAGAAACAGTGATGCATTTTCCCCATACTGTGTAAAATATAAAGATAAGAGATGTAAATTCTAAAAATTGACATATTTCAATCCCTAAATTGAAAGTAAATTTTTTCTACTCTCTATCCCCTTTATTGGAATCAGGGGCATGAGGTTGCCAAACCGGTGGGAGTTGGAAACACAGCTCTAAAACCAGGGACAATCCCAGAAAATCGGGGGGGGGGGGGGTCTGGTAGCCTTAGCCTTTAGAGTTATGATGCATTTCCCCCAAGTGCCAATTCTTGGTTTTCTTCTTAAAGAAGATTCAGTGCATAGTATCTTGTTGTGTGTTTCAGAAAAAGAAGAGAAAGTCTGGAGGCCGAAGATAGAGAATACCGATTCATTGTAAACTGGACTGAGGAGGATGTATGAGGTACTCCTGCTGACTTCAACAAGTAAAGAAATGTTATCTGTTTGCTTAAATGTGTTTTTTGAAAAGGATTTTAAGTTGCTGGATTCTGATTTGTTTTAATCCAGTGTTAATAACAAAGAGGCTCAACATGATATATTAATGCTACCCTCTTAATCCTTATTTTATCTTTTATTTGGCCCTTTTACCTTTCACAGTACTGCCCTTCATATCCATGTGGGCAAGCTGTACAACGAAAATCACTTCTTCCTTCAAGGACACAAGTAGGGCTAAAACTGTATTAAAGAAAGAAAATTAAAAAAACTTGTAAGAATTCATCTCTGCCATGTACTGAAATATAATGAAGACTATAATAACCTTCGTTGACGGGCATCAAGCAAACTGACACAGCATGCAAAGCCGCCATCATTCCAGTGTTCGTGGGCTTTCTTCTACCATTTAAAACAAGCAATGCAGGTTTCAAACATAACCCACACTGCCAACATTTTTCATTTAAGATTATGAGTATAGTTTTGAGCAATGTGCAGCCGACAGCAACAAAAATTGTGGCAAGTGAAGCAGCAGGAATCCATTCAACAGAACAGGTACAGTACATCAGTACGAAAATACACAAAGCTCTTTATATAACTCCATAAATGGGCATGATTTACAGACGGGTTTCTCCCGTTGAGGGCGCAGTGCACGAAAGGTTGTTTTTCAGCTTTTCCTGAACTTTTCCCGATCTTCGACTGTTTTGTTCAATTAGCTTCACATATTCTTTTTAATAGTTCCCTATAGTGTTTAAACATGCAGTAATGAACTTAACGCATGTTAATGTGCAGATTGCTAAGAGGCGTGTTGACTAAGCTGGGCTAACAGTTTGCGCAGGTTATTTGTAATTAGGTCCCATTGAATTTCCCGTGACAACTATTAGTCCAGCTTAGTCAACATGCCCCTAAATGTTCAATCATTTTAGCATGTACTAATCTTTTAAGACATATCTATGAACCCAATGTGCACTAACTACTGCATATCCCTGAAGGTTAACATGCACCCTAAGACGGTAGGCAAGGCGATCAAGAAAGTGGGAAACAGACCTGTCTTCATAAACTCACACACAGTCTGAAATGCCTGAAAATTACATTTTATCTTACATATGTAAATTTAAGTCCCACCTGTGCTCCGCCCAAGCTCTGTCCCTACACACACTCAAACTGAAAGTACAATGGAACTTGTCGTGACCCCCTGCCTAGGCCAACGGCTGATAGGCAAAAGGGCTGCCTTATTTGCCCTTAAGTAATGTCACAAGATGTTTCTTCCATCAGGGGTTGCTGGGACTTGTAGTTCTTATATTACTCGAAGACAAAGTAGTATGACCACTCGGGGTTTTTAAGGCAAAACAAAGATATTTATTTTTGGGTTTCCCCTCTCGCATCAAAATTCACAAACGCTATGCAAAGTAGGATTATTTCTCCAAATGAAAATCACCAGGAACAAAAATGTGGCTGGAACATCAGAACTCAATTAGACTCTTTGCACAGTAGCTGTTCATAGCATTCTTCAGCACAAACAGCTTCACAGCTACTTCTGGAATTTACAACAGGTAAATTCTTTTTCTCTTTTACCCAAGGCTAATGCATTTAACCCTCAGGTTTCAGTGGAAATTCTTTCTTTCTTTCTCACAGACGCTCTCAGCTCTCCATTAGCTAAACAAATATGCTATGTAAACTTCCTTCCACAGTTCAAGGCTAGCACATGTTTAAGCCTTCTGCTTTACAAAAAGAACAGTCCATCTCTGTTTCGTCACACTCAGGAACTCTCTCATAAACATCAACTTGCATATCTTCATAAGCTGCACTTTGCTTATCTTTCTCCAGGCTTTTGGCAATAGGTTCAAGCTTACTGTTATACAGAAACTTGTGAAGCTCTCCTAAGAACTGCTCCCTCTGGTCACAACCAGCAGTGCTTTGGGAATGAGCCTTCCTATTTTGAAACAGCTTCTCCAATAACTCAACAGCGTTCAGGTCTGTCTCTCTATCTTTACTTGAACTCTGATTACTTTTGTTTGTAACAGCTTTCACTGTCCTCTTGCCTGCACAGTTTCCTTGAGTATTCTGTTCTGCACTTAGTTTCAGTTCTCTAACAACGTCTTCAGCCAAAGTTCTGCTAAGCACTGAAGCAGACGTACCTTCTAAGCAAGAACTGCTTTTCTTGTTGTCAGAACTGTTTCCCACGGTGGAGTAAAACTTTCCAGATTTCTCCTCTCTGAGCTGCTTTGAACCAGGCTTCAGCTTTGAATCCTCTGGTTCCAGTGCTCTTCCTGAACTTGAGTCAGCATTCCTCGGCTGCTTTCTCGGCCACGCCTTCAGCTGCTCTACCGGCTTCTCTCTCAGCCACGCTTTCCTACAGCTCACTGAAGCAGGTTTAAAACAGTGCTTTGCAGTGACCACACCCTGCTTTCTGCATGTGTATCTCATCTCACTAGGGCTCAAGCTTGCTCCTACATCATGGCTTGGGCGGGGCTCAGCTTCAGCTACTGCATGTTCCTCTAGCTTGTGGTCACTATGGAAACCTTGGCTATCTCTGCTCTTAAAGGTGTATTCCTCATTTTCCTCACATTCCATCTCTTCCACACAGCTCTCATTGTCACAAACTTAAGAATTTGCTTACAGAATAGCAACTGCCTAATATGTATGCGTAAGTGCCCATTCACAAACATAAGACCTATGTGTGTAAATAGAACATAACGTTATGCACACCCCTTATAAAATCAGCCCCTATGAGTGGCTATATTGAACAAAGGGAGGCTTTAAGGGGCATCTGTCTTCATGGGGTGGAGCTTGATGTTTGAAGTTTGGGTATAGATCAGAAGTGCTATTGGGATCAATGAGTCCCCTTTATGATGGTTGTGTATGTACATTATAGGCCCGATTCTGTCCTGGATGTAGAAGCCCTCTGTACATCTGGTCTGAACTGGATGTACAGAGAGTGTCACGATTTTGATCCCGCAGGGCACGTCTAGCCCCGCGGGATCAGAATCATGAACAGTCCTGTACATGCAGGCCGAGACTGCAATTTAGCCCAGCCTGCATGTACAGGACATGCCTGACTAACTCAGTCAGGGCTTTACAATGGAGCCGCAGTGCCATGACATCTGGTTGCCATGGCACCGCGGCTCCATTGTAAAGCCGAGATCCCGGCCACTGGCTCCTTTAAAGCATTCCCTACAGACTGACCCCCTATCCAGCCACCTAAGGCCAGGGTGGGGCTGTGGGGAATGTCCCCTAGCCCTCCAGCCCCTTCCGCACCCCGAATTAAAAAAAAAAAAACATCCAGGGAGGTGGGATAACATCCTCAGAGGTGGAATAACTTCCCCGGGCATTTTGCCGGCCCTGGAGTACTTAGAATCAGCTCTGTACATCCAGGGCCGGCGACTGCCCACTGCCTGCCCACTCTCCGCCGCCCACTCTCCGCACAACTGGCGGAGAGTTTAGTCGGGGGTTGAAGCTGACACGAATAGCGAGGATGGACGTCCCCGCTATTCATGGTTCAGGATGACCCCCCTATGTGTTTAGGTGGGAGGAAGGACTGGGATATGCAATAAGCAACCACTGAGAATACTTGTATGTTAGGAGGAGGGGGGTGGGGGAGGAATGTTATTCTGCATGTAAACCATCTTTTTCATTTTAGGACATTTGACACTGGTGATTTCATGTTCCATTACCGTGTAGATTAGCATGGACTCACAGTTACAGCAAATTGCTTACACATCTGTAGCCAAAATTTAGTCCCTAAGCTGCTAAGTAGTATTTCAGCACACATGTTAATTTGTGCACAGGGCCCTTGGTGTTATAATTTTTTGCTGAATCAGACCCACCTGTGCCTCCACCTTCTTTTACAAGGTGTGAGAAATTATATTTTTTCCAGCCATTCTATTACTGATCACTTGAGTGCCATTAAGAACAGTAATGATATTTTGGAATAGAGCAGCCAACATCTGAAAACCACTCTTTCCATGTGCCTACTTTTTATACGTGTATGTGGCCACAAAGTTTTATAAAAGCCCTTTTCAGCATGTAAATAGGCTTACATATGGAACAAGCTTCAGCCCCAATATTCAGCCTGCAGCGGTCAGTATTTTCAACGTGCCTGGCTACCGTGGGCAACAGGGAAAGCTTCAAACTTTTGTTAAATCAGCCATTTTTCTGTATGCAAAGTTACAGGCATCTGAACAGAAAATCGGTTTCTTGGATCCATAAACATTACCTGGGATCCATAAAATCCTTCACTTGCAAGTGAGAAATGACCTTGTTTCTACCTTGGGCTGAGCAATTTCCAAGGCCCTCTATCTTGGAATAGGGGACAAGTTGCTTGTGCCAGAAGATCAAGGCATTCTGCCCTTATAGGGGTCAACACTGTGGACTGGCCTAAATGAATCCATTACTCCTTCCTATCCTCTAGGAAACAGGAAGTAATCCTTCACACCCTTCACTCTTCTTAAAGGAAGGGATTATAGCAGATCCGTTCCATAGAGGAGCATGCAAAGGCTCAGAGCAATCCCTCAGACTCAAATTTTGTAATCCGTGGGTTATGTTCACCTAATTACTGGGATGTTTACAATCCAGGAAACAAATGCTCCACTAGCCAGGTTGATTGAAGACTGTAAACCACAAGTCTTTAATTCTATTGCTTATTTATAATGAAGTCTAGGGAAAAAAAAGGCTCCTACTTTTCACACTCCAGTTATTGACAGCTATTACCACACAGGCCCTGGAGACCCCGAATGAGGCTTTAATATTATATGCTCAGTTACTCACAGCTGTAAGAAAAGACTCAGGTTTAAAGATAAAAATCCGCTCAGCCTTAGAGAAAAGGTAAACTATACTCCGGTTCAGAGGTTACAAACCTTTTTAAGTTGTGTGGACCCCTTATTAACCTGCAAAACGTTCAGGAACACTAAGTTCATCACTACTATTTTTCCTGGACCTCTGTTCCTCAGCACCAAGCCAGTCTCCATTAGCCCTCTTTATCTCCTTTCTTCTAATGTCTCTACCTGTCTGTCTCGCTCATTCCCTCCAGTCAATTCCCACCAGTCTCAGTCTCTTTCTCTCTCCCCCTCCTCTCAGCCTCTCTCTCTTTCCCCCCAGCTAGTCTCGAGATTTTATTTCTTTTCTCTTTTCTGTGTCTTGCAGATTGTCCTGTAACGGTTTCACGGACCCCCCAAGGGTCCACAGATCACAGGTTGGGAACCACTGAGTTCATTGAACAGCACCAATCATAGTGTTTGTAAAACTATTCCCAGGAAAAAGTGATAAATCAGAGGATGTACTAAATAACAAAATGAACCCCAGAACATTCCCCAGTGATGCAAAAATAAATGATAAATCCTCCAGAGCTCTATTTTGAAAAATTTCTCTGACTTTATGATTGTTTGCAATGGTTATCTGCAAAACTTTCCAAATTAATCTCTAAAGAGTTTTGTTTAGAAAACTAAGTAAAATATGTTCTGTTCATGTCATTGTTTACAATCACAGAAATTCAATCAAGGCAGTACGAAAACCATGGAAAGCAGTAAATGAATTGAAAGCAGCAAGAGGGTGGCATACATTGAGAATATTTATGTCATAAGCTGAAGAAAAAAATCATAGCTCACTGGAGGCTTCATTATACTTGACATATAGTCTAATTCAAGTTACTAAAATATATGTATTATTCTTTTCCTCATCCTGACACATTCATTATTGAGTGCAGTAATTCAATTGTAATTATTTTTTAAAGAAAATGAACCATGGAGAGCAGGGCTTTCATTTACTGCATAGCATTTTCCTTCATACCCTCGATATGTTGCATACCCAATTTTCCATCTTCTAATCGTTCAGTCACTACTAATGAATAAAACAGCACATTCTTAATTGACAAATTAACCCAGTTCGCTGATAAACTGGACAGTGTTTAGCGTAACAAAGTGTAAGCTAATTTTACGAGCAGTGTATGACAGGTCCTTTCATGCACCACAAAGCTGCTATGACAGACATTAAAAAATAAAGCTATGGACTGAAGGAAAAGGAAGTATGGTTTCGACAACTTACTTGTTGCTAGGAATGGGTAATGGGCAGGCACATGGTCGACAATCTCCTGGAGATCCAGCGACAATCCCATAGAATCCAGGGGCACACCTTTCACAGTGGTCCCCAGCAGTGTTGTGTTGACAGGCCTGGAGTAAGAGAGTGAACGAATAAAGAGGATATAGAGAAAGTCTTTTCGAAAATATGTTCATTGTGATGAGGCACTATTTTACTCCTTTGAAATGAAATGGGAAATTTCACTTTTTCCTATTTTGTTTTGTATCATTTTTGAATGAAAACAAAAGAAAACCACCCAAAATTGTATCATGTCCTATCTATCATTAATAGTGGGCACTATTGTTTACTAGTGCAAACTACTGAGCAATAGTGCATGCTTTTAGCAAATGATGCACACTTTTGAGCCATAGAGGTGAATTTTAGAAGGGACATCCAAGTGCAATCTGGGACATCGAAGCCAGAACATCTGAAATCAAAAAGCAGGAATGTCCAGGTGCAGAAATGATCTCACAAACGTGGACACGTTCGATAGGGACGTCTGTGGGAGGAGTTGCCTAGTGGTTGGGGCAAGGTACTTCAGGCCGGAAGGTCGGGGGTTCAAATCCCACTAGAGGACAGCAATCTTGGGCCGGAAGGACTGGGGTTTCTAGTCCCACAGATGCTCCTTGTGGTCTTGGGCAAGCCACTTAACCCTCCATTGCCCATGTTCCCTGTAAGTACTAGTGTATGTGTCTCATATCCCCGCGTGTTAAATGTATCCCCCAATTGTGTTGTGACCGCTTTGATTGAAGGATAAGGCGGTATACAAAACTGTCTAAATAAATCAATCCCCAGAATAGTATTTCAAAACCTGGATATCTAGGAATAGCCTGATGGGTAGAGTAGTTAGCTAAGAACAGGAAAACCAGGGTTGAAATCCCACTGCTGCTACTATTGGCATTGTGCTGAGTACTGAGGATATTGGAGTGCTTTCTTCTCTACACCTTCTGGCTGTTTTTCAACCAAAATGAGCACTTTTCAGATGCCTTGAGCAGGTCGCAACTCCAGATGTTCAGGATGTTTCTGAGATCAGGTGGGAACATACAGATTCCTGGGAACACGTCAACAACGGCTCCACCATGCCCCCGTTTAGACTTGGACGTCACAGACTTGGCTTCTAAAATGGCTCTGGTAACGTCTCTGAGCTTTGGGTGTTTCTATGGTCATTTTTGGACATCCAAAGCATGAATATAGCTTCCAAAATGAGCCTCATAGTGTGCACTGTTAAGCCATAGTGCACCTTTTTATGCAATAAGCTGCACTATTAACAATATAGTAAGTGACTAAATTAAAACAAAACAAAACAAAATTCTGCTAACAACATGGGAACTAAACAAAATAAAAGTTTTTGGCCTGCATACCTCTATTACTCATCAGATCTCGTTCTGTTCTTGATGTGACTCATTTCTATTCTAACATCTGGGATTAAAAATTAGAGTTCTTGCACTTCTGCTGACAGAATAGAAACTAGGATTTTAAAATGATTTACCTTCACATTATGTACATATGCCAATAGACCTTGCCTTCCATGGTGCATAACAAGATAGCACTAGGATTCAACTTGCACATCATTAGGTGTGATCGCACCATGAGATCTCTAAAAGTGCGTTTAAGTGAGCATGCGTCCTGTTTTCGTACAAAAACTCTCACAGCACCTATGGTTCAACATTGCATTCAGACTGGACATACTTTTGTACATCTACGCTGGCGCATTTTGGATCATGTACTGATTGACCCTAGAGGAGGAGATCGGGTTCAAAAATGTCAAAAACTGGAACAAAAGTGGATTTTCTCTTTGGGCACTGTCCACCCAGCGGGCTTGAATACCCAAATAGATTGGCATACGATCATTTAAACACTAATCTTTATGTTCTGTGGCTTAAGAATATTACAATTGTATATTTTAGCAAATTTCCATCAAAACCTTATGATTGGCTGGCTTCATTTGTCAATCATTGTAATTGCATTTGGTTGGCTTCTTGATTAAGGAGGATTCCTTGACAGTGGGTTTCCCCCTCTTTGATTAGCCTTTACGATAGACCCACTTTGATTGGTTCATTATGCTTGCTGTTTTCGTCATAATTGACGTCAGACACTGTTCCATGATATTTAAGGAGCCTTTTCTCAATGGACTAAATTGAAGCTTTGCAACTACCGTATCATATCAACCTAAGGCAGGGTTGAAAATTACTGACCCGAAATGTGACACGTCATCATATCTGGACTTTTTCAGCAGTTCTTACAAGCTCGACAAAAGCTAAGTACAAGCTTCAAAATATATATATTTTTTGCTTGTTTCAAAGAAATAATTAATTAAAACGGAGGAGCCACAGCGTTGGGACAGATTCTATTCTGTGCACTTTGTCAAGGCAGCTCCAACAAAAATATTGAAAGAGGAGAGAAAGCTTTTCCTTTTTTCATATGAGGTCAGAATCTTTTTCTTTAGTTGTTCTCTTTGCACTATACATTTTTAAGTATGCAAATCAATCGTATGCATCTTAATTCATAAGTATGCTCATACAAGCTATTCCTGTGCACTTTAAAGTTTTAGGCACTCTAATGAACGAAATGTGCAGTCACAGATATACATCTCTACCATTTTTAGATTAGCTGAAAATTCATTTTTTAAAGGTTTATTTTATTTTCAACTAGATCTTTCAGGAGATTGGACCTCAGTGAAATCAGATCTATTGCATCCAAACCAAGCTGAAATCTACCTGGTTCAAGGTTGACTATAATTTTTTTTTATCATCTTCAATTATGACACTTATAACACAGCTTTGGTAAATTATTGAGACATTCCAATAAGTTATACCTATTACTTTATAAAGAAGTTTGAGACCTGCTAAGGGGGTTACTTTAGAAGCGCTATCCATGCTTTGGATGTTTGAAAATGGTCATAGAGATGCCAAATCACAGAGACATCTCCAGAGGCATTTTAGAAGCTGAGACTGTGGATGTCCCCAGTGTGAGGACTTCCAAGTCTGAATCAAGGTATGGTGGAGGCGTGGCTTGGGAATTCCCAGGAATCTGGACATCACTGCCTAATCTCAGAAACGTCTTGGATGTCCAGAGTCACGTCTAAGCTTAGACCTACTCCAAACCTGAATAAGTGTTGGGAAAGTGCTTGTTTTGTCTGAAAAGCATCCAGAGGATGCAGAGAAGATAGCACACCATCATCCCCAGTACTCAGTACAATCACCATGATGGCAGTAGTGGGATTGTAAACCCTGGTTTCCCTTCTACTAACCCACTACTCTACCTATTAGGCTATTCCTAGTAGTCCAGGTTCTGAAATGCAGTACTACTCTGGCCATATCGTTGTAGACTTACCTGCAGATGTCCATATTAGACATGTCCATGTTTGTGAAATTGTGTCTGCTTTTTTTTCAGACCTTCTGGGTTAGACGTTCCAGATTGCACTTGGACGTCCTTTGTAAAATGCCCCTCCACTTGTCTATGGAATGCCATACAATTCTACAACAATTGTTGAAATATTTATAACCGTCCTCTTTCCATGTAGTCAAGGCAGACACTGAGGAAATTGCCAGGCAGATAAGAGATCACACCAGTTCAAAGAGATACTGAATTAACCAGAGTTTCTCCAAGCTCTTGGAGTGTTAAATATCAGGGTTCAAACTTGAGAGGAAATTTGAGGCTGTGTAGCAGCAACTATTTAAGGTTTTGGCACTTCACACAATCTCGTTCACCCTTCTCAATTAGAGTCCAGGCGAGAGGTTTGTGATCTGAACCAAGCGTTTACTTAAAATTAGGGTCACTGATAAACAAATTTAACTTTGAACAACTTACAATCCTATGGATTTACTATAATAAACTAAAGAAGTTTCTTCCTGTAAAATATGGGAGTGGTTTAACCCAATCCTTCTATGATCTGCACTCTTATCTAAATTATTTATTTCTGTTCCCACCTTTCATTGATATATCAACCAGCTAAGATTTGTTAAAGATTTAATCATCTGTCCTTCCTCTCCTCTATCAAAGCATTTGGGCTTAGGGTTGCTTGCTTTCAGTTCCCCAGGACTCACTTCCCCTCACTTAGGTGACTTACAATTTTCTCTTATTCAGGGTTTGTTTCTCTTGGTATACTGGGCTTCACTGCAGGTCTCTGCAGAAACCCACACTTTCAGACTGAGCATCCACCTGCACTTGTGCAATGGGTCCAAGCCTTTTTAAGTTTCTTGCAAGTTAGGGTGATTGCTGCAGATTTCTTCGCTGGATGGATTATAGACTGGCTGGGTGCCAAAAGCACTTACCCTAAGGGCAAACACCCACTTAGCTTTGCAATGGCTTGAGGGCCAAAGACAGGAAACTTCCATTGGGTTGAAGTTTTTAAAGGGAGCGAGCTTTCTGTACTCCAAGGAGTCTTCTCCCATTCTGAATTGAATGTCAAGATAGAGAGGCCAAGATAGCATTGTGAGCAGATGAGACCTCTCTTTTCTTTGAGCTTACTAGGCTCTAATGCCATGTCCACAGGGGAAGAGAAAAGGGAAGGTTCTCTGGATTATCTCCACCAACCAAAGGGCCAGAAGACACTTGAAGAGTTCTGCATCCATCTGCAAAGGGAGCAGCTTTCTGTTTCAGTAATCTCTGAGGGAGGTGGAATAGTGACCAGGCTGAGGGGGCATCATTAAGCCTGGAAAAGACATTAACACTACCATGACCAAGAAGCAGTATGTCCTGAGAGGTTAGGTTCCAACCAAAGTATTTTTACCAGGGCTAGATGTGGAGGTATTACCCGTGGTAACTTCCTCCCATGTGTTACAGGAGAGAGAGTTGCCTCTTGCTAAGTCAGCATTCATGGGGGAGAATCCCACTACCATAATGCTGGAAATGTTATTGCTACTACTACTACTACAATGTTCCCTCTCAAAAGCAAAGCAGGCCACCAATGTATTCTTTTTAGTTTCAACTTCTAAAAAGTTCTCAAGGAAATCAGTCAAATTCAGGTCTTTAGATTGCCTTCTTCTTACTCTTCCACAGAGATTCCTAAAGATGGTACAGCAAGTGAAAAGCACTGAGCCCTGGTAATAGGGTGATAGACTCCTCCAGCATCTTCAAAACCTCACATAGACACTTGCAAACCATCTCAAGAGGCAACTAAAGGACTTTTAGGAAAGTTAAGAAATCTTAAGCTATGTTTCCTGAATTGTTTTTATAAAAAGTCCTATCCTCCAAAATAGAATATCCTTTTCTTTAAGCTGAGCAGTATTCATAGGCTGGTAACCTTGAGCACCATGTGCTCAACATCAGATTTCAACTTGACAGTCAAAATTTGCGATGAGGAGTTCAAACCATTGATAGCGTCCCAAACTTCGATCTTTCCACCTTACTGCTACTGATGCCTAGAACAAACTACCTGAGACAGTACATCAGGCTCCATCTCTGGCCCTATTCAAATCCAGGCTGAAAACATACCTCTTCGAGGCTGTTTTAAGATCCTGATCCGCTTAGTCTCCTATTCACCTCTTATGTGTTTCCTTAACATTCTCCTACATATATCCGAGTCCCCAGCTGTGTGGTCTGTCTTGACTAGACTGTAAGCTCTGATAAGCATTTTTCTGTACAGTGTTGCATATGGCATTTCAAAGTCTCTTGCGGTGCCGGCCCTGGGTATAAGTTATATTTTTCCAAGTTTTTGTGTCAGAAAATGTTTCTAGAATAAGATATAGTATTATAATTTTATGAACAGTAATTGTGACTAAATATACACCTCACAGCATCAGAAGAGATGCAAGACTACACAAGTAGCCAGTGTTGTTGTTTAGTCCCAGGGTATCAAAATGTCTATGTTTCCTTGTGAGTAACTCAATCAGAAACTAACCCCCTGAAACTTAAAATCAAACTGCTTTCAGTAAATGGGAAAGCAGACAAACTATTGCAACCCAGAACTTCCTTTTCTGCCCTGCAGTTGCTTAAAATTTACAGGACACAAGCCTTGAGACCCCTTTAGGAGGCTGGAGATTTTTGGTGCTTAGATATGCACTTTAGCCTCTAAAAAATTTGCAAGGTTCAAAGGATTTGTATCAGATTTGCTTTAATTGGTTAACTCTAAATGAAATAGTGGGTACTAAGCCTTGTGGTGTAATGTACTGTGTTCAGAATTTAAGCAAATAGAAAATACTTTTCTCTTACTATCTGAACAAGAAACGGCATCACAAACGGAAAGAATACGGATATTTAGCAACCAAACCAAAGACAGAAATTGAATTATCATAACAACAATATCTTCCAAAATATGCCAAGGCTGCTGCTCTAACCACTATTCCTTCACATACAAGCAAGTGCATGAAATCTGTCCCTGGCATTTGTATGTGTAGAATCCCATGACCATGTTTCTTTGTTAAACAGCTGCTCCAGCTGTGCAAGATACAGAATAAATGTGCATTTCCTGTGCCCTATAGATATTTTACAAAAGGCTCTGATTTCAAAGAGGCTTGCTAGTTGCAAATGTCCTGACTTCAACAAACCTTTTTCTACCAAGATGTCTCTGAAAAGGTAGGCTTTAAAATCATTAGCCCACTATTCCCTTTAAAACAGGTTAAAATACGTGAAGACCAATTTTGCCTAGGCTGTCTAAACAGGATATTTGTTGTCCAATACTAATATTGGGCCTGTGTTTTTTTTTTTTTTAAAGCTGCCTCTTACAAGTGTATATCTACAGCATGTATAAATTTCAAGGGGGCAGGTTCTGGGAGTGGTATGGGCGTGGTATGTTTGCGATAGGGTTGCTATTGGTACCTTCGATAGGAAGAGGATTTCTGTGGTGGTATAGAGAGCTCTTTAACTGCAGAACTGTTGTCCTTTATTTGTGTAACCATCTCTAACTTTGGTACTAAAGAGACAGCCACCGAGACGTGGAACATCTGCTGTCTTGTCATGGAGATTCTCTCTGAAGCCTGATGCTTGTAGCCATGCTGTTCAACATACTGCAATTGAGGAGGGGCTCGTCCATAGATCCCTGCTTTCAATCTCTTATCGATGCTGTTACCCACCAGCTATATGTATGAGCTGGTGAGCCTTGCGTGAGCACCACCGGAAGTGGACTACCCAGCAGTGGACGGACCCGGAATCAGGTTACAAAAGGTATACAAAAAAAAAAAAGATGTCTATGCAACTTAAACATTGTCATTTCTGAGGAAAAAAAAAACAAAATATGACCTGGATAGGATTAATGGTACCCTCCACTAATATTTGATTGCAGAACCCTTGGCAATGATGACAGCCTCCAAACATTTTTTTGTAGCGAGTTATTAGTTTTGTACATTTGTCTGCTCGTAGTTTTTCCCATTCTTCAACTGTGATTGTACCAGCTCATGAATGTTTCCAGGATTTCTTTTACCAATGGCAAATTTCAGCTCTTTGCAAAGGTTCTCGATTGGGTTGAGATCAGAACTCATTACTGGCCGGTTTAAAACAGTCCATTTTTTCCTTTTTAACCACTGGTCATTGTCCTGCTGGAGGACCCATGACCTTTAACTCAGATCTAGCTTTCTGACACTAGGTAGCATATTTCGCTACAAAATACCATGGTAGTCCTCTGACTTTAATACGATCCAGACCTTCAGTTCCAGAGGCAGCAAAACAGCCCCACAGCATTAAGAAATCTCCACCTTATTTAACTGTAAAAAGGGTGGGTTTTTTCCTTATAGGCTTCATTTCTTCACTTGTAAATGTATTGCTGGTCTGCATTGCCAAAGAGCTCAAGTTTGATTTCATCTGTCCACATTTTCCCAGAAGGATTGTGGTTTCTCAAGGTGAGTTTGGACAAAAATCAGGCATGCCTTTTTATGTCTGTCTTTGAGCAGTGGGGTCCTCCTTGGCCTTTGTCCATGAAGTCCTTCTTATTTAGTGTGCAGTGTATGGTGCAGATTGCTTCAGGTCAGCTTTGAGCTCTTTGGATGTTGTATGTGGTGTTTTTCCAACAGTTTACACTAATCTTCGAAGACTTCTTGGATCAATTTTCTTCTTCTCACCATGTCATAAGCGGTTCTTGACAGTTCCTTGAGTAGAAAACTGCTTAATAACATTGAAAACTGTAGACACAGGAATCCCAAGGTCTTTGGAAATGGCCTTCTACCCCTTTGAAGTTTGATGTGTGGTGATAATGGCTTTTCTGACAGTCTCAGGCAGCTCTCTTGTCTTCGCCATTGTGAAAATGGAACAGGTAGTGAATGTGGTCATTTTAAACATTAGAGCCATCATTCACTGGTTGATTCAAGTCACGTGAGTACTGACAATTGATCACAGGTGCATTTAATTTTACTGCAGTGGGAATGTGGTTCTTCTGTTCAAACTGATTTGAATTGTTTATAAGGGTATCAATAATCATGTCCTGGCTATGTCCCAGGTTTTTTCACTATATCCTGGTATATCCTTTTTTAATTGATCTTGTTTTATTTGATTCTTGTATGTGTCAAATATGTGTGCAAAGCCATTTCACTGGTCACTTTTTTCAGGAGATATTGAACATTAAGGGATTGAACTGCAAGGGTGCCACTAATATTGACTACAACTTTACATCCCTAAAATTTACACATGAGGGAAGCATACATTTGTACACATGAAGGCACATTTAATAATGGGATGTCCAAATGCAATCTGGGGACATCAAAGCCAGAACATCTGAAAAAAAAAGCAGGTACATGCAAGTTCAGGCACGATGTCGGAAACGTGGATGTGTCCTATATGAACGTCTATAGAGACTTCTACATAGACATCCCCAGAACAACCTTTCAAAAGATGAATGTCTAATAGCATAATGGTGAAAGTAGTAGGTTAGGAGCAGGGTAGCTTGGGTGGTCTTTGTGATCTGAAACTAATAACTTAATGCCATTTTCTCTACACACTCTGGTTATTTTAAAGCCAAAACAAGCACTTTCCTGATGCCTATTCGTGCTTGCAGCAGGTCTAAATGTGGACATGCCTGCTGATGTCCCTGTTGTTCCTGAACTCAAACGGGGGTGTGTATGTCCATTGCAGATCCCCAGACACACCCCCACCACAACCCCTTGGATGTCCTTGCACGTGAGACATCTGTAAACATCATTTGTGAAATGGCTTCAGAAATGTCTCTGTGATTTCCATGTCCACCTGTATGGCTTCAGACGTCCTAAATCACAACTAAGCCTTTTAAAATGATTCCTGCTCTACATGTGCACATGTGCGCTTTACAACTCTGCGTTGCTCTGCTCCTGGGAACAGTTATGCACAGCATGTATATAAATCCGCCAGCAACATTTTAGAAAGGCCCGTTTTCCATGTTTAAAGAAGTTTGACTCTTGCAGGGCTGGTGTGAGGTAATTTGATGCCCGAGGCAGCCCCCATTCCTGCTGTCCTCGCTCCCACCCTTACCTTTACTGCTTCCGCTCCTGATGCATCTTTTCAGAACCTACATCAATGCCTCCTTCTCTGCCGCATGTCTCTTCTTTTCCTATTGTCATTGCTGCCACTGTGGGGGTGGAAGCAGGAGATTGGAGCCTGTCTCGGGGCACTTTCTGCCACTCTCCAAAGTGTAGCACTCTAGGCAACCGCCTAGTGAGCCTAATGCTAGTGCTGGCCCTGAACACATGGAAAACCCTTTCTAAAATGACCTTCATAGTGTTCCCAGCAGCACGCTGTTACAGGGGCTCACTAACGACTCTCAGGGAAGAATACCCTTCCTAGTGACCACTACTAACTTTATTGTCATCCATTATTCCTTAGAAATTTCGTATCCAATTACCAGCTGAGTTTGACCCCCTTTTTCTTCTGAGATTTATTTCGCAGGCTCAGAGCCTAAGATGGAATGACAGCCTGTGTGGCGTTGAATCTTTGTAGATGTTCAAGAAGTCAGTTCTGTTAATAGTGTGAAGAGCACTCACCTGACAGAGGGACGTTTCAGGATCACATAAGCTGCTATGCCCATGACACTGGCATGGAACACAAGTACCCAGCGATGGAGCAGGCCTCCGTGCAGGGGACGCAAGAGGTGAACGATAAAATCCAGGAGAACAGACCTGCAAGAATGAAATAGAAACCACTTGCTTAATTTCATTGGTTCAGATCAGCCACTTTCAATTTCTGTCACAGTTGTTTTAAAATTTGGAAGCACACAGTCAGCACTGCCAGAGTCTTACATAGTGGAATTTGTTTAATCAATATACTGTACCTTAAGGGCATCTTGTTATTTCTGGACATGATCGCTGGCAATCTAACCTTTCTTTTGCAAGAGTGATTGCCATTGTGTTTTGTATCTTGATGATGCAAAGGTTTAAAATGAGAGTGGACTCAAGGCGACGTTTTTTAAAAAGTAACATGCAATGGATTCAGTTTTCATACACATGCAAAGTTAAATGAGGTGATTATTCAGAAAGGATTTGATTCACTCAGATTCATAATGGAGGTCATTGTGAAAATGTTTGCCTAACTTGCAGAAAGTACCCACACACCTACAAGCAAATTTTCAAAGGGAAACTCCCTGCAGTGTTTATCATTGAAAATAAAGGGCTGGACTAAAGGTACAAACGTGGCCGATGGCATACTTCTAGCAGGTGACGATTCTGCATGTTAAATTATGCACAGAGATTTCAAACTGAAATCCTCCTCTCCCCTCTCCCCTCCCCCTTCCCCTTCTACCTGCCTCTGCCCTTGCTTTTTTACCTGTTGGTAGAAGTACATGAACCATTTCACAGAACATGTAATTTCATCCCCCAAGAGGACGGCAAATCCCTTTGAAAACTGCCCTGTAGCAGCTTCATTACAATATGCATGACCCTCATTACACCTCTTTCTATGCATGGTGTTGTTGTCTTGAGGTCAATAACATCTGGAATGGGACAGAGGAAAACCATTGAGAATGCTCCTGGTGTGTTGCAGAATTGCTTGTAACAATACTTAAATGTGACAATGTCATGATTGAAGTGTTGGCAAACGTTTTGGGTTTTCTTAGAATTTCCATCTCCTTTCTGCATTTCACCCTCCCTTTTGAAGAGATTGACTTTGGATATAGGATATTCCACATTCCTCTGTCTTCATTTAAAACCTTTTTGCTCCAGTTGACTTATCCCCTTTTCCAGTTCGCAATTCTATTTCTGGGCCCTGATCTTCCAGTTCTTTCTTTACCCGTTGTGAATCATTCTATGTCAGGGGTTCTTGACCCAGTTCTCGGGACACACCTAGATAGTCATGTTTTCAGGATAACCACAATGAATATTATGAGAAGGATTTGCATTCACTGTCTCCATTGCATGCAAATCTCTTATTCATTGGGTTTATTCAGAAAACCTGATTGGCTAGGTATGTCTTGAGGACCGGGTTGAGAACCCCTGCTCTAAGTAGAGCACAATAGGAACTTTATAACGGAATAAACATATAAATAAAATTAGAACACCGCAGTGAGAACCTGCTCATATCACTTTTTTGCAAAAGTCCAGATGCTGGTAATGCCCAAAGGAGTGAGTATGCATGCCGGGCAAGGAATAGTGAAGGTCATGCATATTATAATGAAGTTGATTATGTATTACATTGTTCAGAGAAGAGGCTTTTCCAAGATATGCAGAACATCTGCTATGTTTTCTTTTTCATAAGGTATGAACATTTTTATGCACTAATTGGCAAAAAGGTTTTGGCCATACATTTTCCCAAATCCTAAATTTAGATGAATTGGTGCCCTCAAATGGACAGCACCAAAGCTCATATATATCTTCTTTTCATCATCATCATCATTATTATAATTTATTAAACTGCGTTTTTGAGAGAAACTCACCTACGGCAGAGTACAGCATATTAAATAACAAAGGGCTGGCTTTTCAGCAGTGGCAGTGAACAGCAGGCCTAAATCAAGGCGCATGGTTACTAAGCCTCACACTGGTAATATGCACGTGGGCTGCATTACCAGCACGGGGCTTTGGGCTAACTGCAGGGGCCAAGTACATCCATCCCCTACAGTTACCATGCTTCAGAGTGGCCAACAGGCTGCAGGAGCAACTAAAGCCACCCAATGAGGTGATGTTCGCTGCACTCACGTTACTTGCGCTGCACGCAGGTAGGGCAGGCCTCAAATGCCCATGCCAGCTGCACAGTGCTGGCAATACCCCTGTCCCACCCAGTCAGTTCACCGACATGTGCTACAAGGGTAGCCCCCACGTTACCTTTTAGCACCGTGCTGAAACCACGCACTAACTCCATGCTACTCTTTAGTAACCATGCCCCTAAGTGCATAAATTATCCATACAGCATATCCATATTGTTGCTATATGGATATTTTTCGGTGCCATTCTTGCTCTGCAAATTTCCGTATCCCTTCTGTAGACAAGTGGAGGGCATTTTAGAAAAGACATGCGAGTGCAATCTGGGACGTCTAAGCCAGAATATATGAAAAAAAAAAAGCAGGCACGATTTCACAAACATTCACATGTCTAATATGCACATTTGTAGGGGGCATCTACATAGACATCCCCAAAGTAATATTTCAGAACTCAGATGCTAGGAATAGCCTAATGTTAGAATAGTGGGCTAGGGCCAGCAAAGCCAGGGTTAAAATCCCGCTGCTGCTATCACTGTGATTGGGCAGAGTACTGGGGATGATGGAGCGCCATCAGCCCAAACATGCACTTTCCAAATGCTTATTCGTGCCCGAAGCAGGTCTAAACGTAGATGTGACTCCGGACATACAGGACATTTCTGAGATCAAGCAGTGATGCCCGGGTTCCTGGGAACAACCTAGCCATATCTCTACCATGCCCCCATTCAGATTTGGACATCCACAGACCAGGCTTCTAAAAGGGCTCTGGAGATGTCTCTGCGCTGTGGACATCTCTATGCTGGTCTTAGACATCCAAAGCACAAACAGGGCTTCCAGACAAACCACCCTAGTGTCAGACTGATTAGAACGGTTACAGTGTAAAGGGAAGAAACGATTTGGAATATTATCAGCTCTTATAAAGAAGCAAAATGACCCATAGTAACAAAGAGTCTTACAGCCATTGGTATTAGGGCTGAGCATTTGGTGGTGTATATTAAATTATTTGTAAGCCTTAAAACAATTAGTGCTTCCTAAATTGAGATCCAGGAGAGGAGACCATGGGGAATGACTGCTAGTCTAAGGACTGTGAAGCTTTAATATTTTTGCTATGCTTGCTTTTTTTTTGTGCATTTTTGAAAGAGTGTAAATACCTGAGTTTTGGGGTCACTATATTAAAGGTACCTATGAGCCCGATTCCATAACATGCACGTCCAGCCCACGGACACATCAAAACTGAAAATGGGCTCTGTTTAAACCTAATTCTGCATCGGCGGGTCTAGACATGCACACAGGTCCAGAATCGGAGAAATAGACCTTCTTCAATCAGGAACACATTGCAGAGAAGAGCAGAATTTTTTTCTAAATCCTGGCCTTATTCCATGTTTCCGCAGGAATAACATTGACAACTGCAGGAAGCACTGAAAACGTACATGTGCCTTTCCTGAAGATGCTTTATACGTCTCTTTGGCTGGCCACGCCTCTGTTCCGCCTCTTCTGGGCACGTTCTGTGATTGCTGAGCTAGCGCTGTGGACGTTCATGACAGCAGTGTTTCAGAATATGGTCGGAGACGTTTTCGGCACATAAACAGTTCCGCAAGGAACTAAAGACACATTTGTTTGCTGAGTACTGTGGCAATTCCCAGGATATGCTGCAAGACTAATATGATTTAAAAAACCCTGCGATTCCTGCCCTCTGTACAAGTGAGCACAGAAAAAAATATTGATTGTAACCCACTCTTACTGCAAGATTGTATGTATTTGCTATAACTTTTTATCCATATTTATAATTACCATGACTTTGTATCCTACTGCAACACTATATAGGTACTCTAAGAAAAAAGGCGCGGGCAGGGTCCCGGCGCCTGCTCGTAACCGGGTGCTTGCCCGGCGCGGGACCCTGCTCGTGCACGGGGAGTGAAAGGGGGGATGGGAGTGGGGCCGCGCGGGCTGTGCACGGGCGCGTGGTTCAAATTGATTGGCTCCGCTCGTTGAGAAGGGCGAGAGGAGCCAATCAGGGAGCTGGCAGCCATGTGCTCTGGCGTGTTGGAGACTCGCCGGAGCACAGGCAGTTCGGCGGGAGGCGCGGTAGGAGCAGCGGGGTGGTCAGCGGACAGAACGGTGGTTTTTTCGTGGCGAGAGTTCGGGGCCTAGAAGGGCGTCGGGAGTGTGCCTGCAGACGAGGAGCTGATTTTGCGGCGGGGCAGAGTTGCGGTCACCCTTCTTCGGAGCGCAAGTTCGCCGGACAGGCAAGTCATCAAGGAGTCTGAGTGGGCTCTCAAGGGCTTGGAAGGGCGGCGTGCCTGAGGGCCTGTCCTCGTGCGGTGCTTGGGGCAGTGCTCAGTGTCGGGGGGGCCTGAGCTGGTAGGTGGGCCTGAGCTAGTGCTGTGTCTGGTGCAGTGCTCTGTGTCGGGGAGGGGGGCCAGGGAGAGCCGATATAAAAAAAAAAAAAAAAAAAAGAACATCAAAAAAACAAACCACGGGATGGCTGGCAGGAAGCTGGTAAGAGGGGGGGGCGGCAAAGGGGGGGGACAGGCTGCCAGGGGGAGGCAGGAGAAAGGGCAGCGGGGAAAGTGGGTAGACAAATCTGGGCGTTCAAGGCAGGGGAGTGCCGGTGAGCTGGGGGTTAGGGAGCGGGGGGTGAGAGGTGCTGTGGGTGTGATTAGGGGGAGGAGGGGTTCAGATAGGGGAAGGAGGGGCCCCAGGACTCGAGAGGGGCTTCTGGAGAGGCCCACGGCGCAGGCTGAGAGTCTTGTGCCTCAGCAATTGGCAGTGGCCCCGGTGGCTGGGGCGGTTCAGACCCCTGTCGGGGGGACGGGCTCCACAGGGGGGCTGGTGGAAGGTGTTGGGGGAGGGAATAATAGGATGGATCAGGGGCAAGGGTGGGGTGTTGGCTCCTTGGGCCAATGGGGGGGGACCCAGGCAAGTCTTTGGGGCGGCTGGGGGGGATGCGTGGGGGTGGATGTCTCCGGTTGGGGGTTTTGTGCCTTCTGCAGTTGGTTTGCCGCCGTCAGGGTGGTCTGGGTCGTCAGGGCAGCAGTCTGGATGGGAGCAATGGTTGGGAGGGGGTCAGGGTTCCTCTAGGACGGACTGGACTGGGGCATGGCCCCCGAGGGGTGCTCTGTGCATGTCTTCGTTGGGTTTTCCCATTTTGTCTTCGCAGGTACCCTATATGGCAGCGTCGGGTCCGGCCCCGCCAGCGGTGGCATCCTGCAGTGAGGGGAGTGTTGATTCAAGGCCCCCGGTTGAAGCGGGTGCACCAGGAGTCGGCCAGGCGTCTGGGGCAACGAATCTGCAGCAGTCGGCGGAGTCGAGAGGTGAAGGGCTGCTTTCGTCCGGAGCCCACGGTATCGCTGACACTTCAGGTGAGTTGAGAGAGGTGGTCGGTGGCGCTTCGGTCGAGCGGGGGTCGCGGTCCGAGCGGCCAGGCAAGGCGCGCAGAAAGAGGAAGCGAGGGTGTCGTTATCGCCGTAATTCTCTTCTTCCTCATCATCCTCTTCGGATTCCTCCGGCGCCTCTGCGGCTGCCGGCGAGGGGCTTGGGGCGGCCTTGGGCGGTGGGGTTGAGGAGAGTTTGACTAGCGGGGGTGCGGCTTCCTTGGTTCCTTTGTCGGAATTGTGGGAAGGAGTTCCTAAGAAGCTTAGGCGAAAGATTAGGAAGCGGAAATACATTGATATTTTTCGCTTGCTGGAAGGCAGGAAGCGTTCAGGGGAGAGTAGGAAAAAGCGAAAGGAGGACGAGAAAGCGGGTCGGCTTCGGAAGGTGTCACGTAATGTTATTAATTGGGTGCGGTCCTTCTTGCGGTTGGCGAGTGTGTGGGGGCAGCACTTTCCTCATCAGTCCGGGATGTTGTTATCATATGCGGACTCGATTCTTGAAGCGTCTCAAATGCATGAAGGCTGGTCGTGGCTTAATTACGACGAGAAATTCCGCGATAAACTGGCGGAGAATAAATTTTCACGGTGGGGTACGCAAGACATTAACCTTTGGCTAACACAGATGTCGGTCAAGGGGGGTGGGAGTGGGGGTAGCGGAGGTCGGATGGGGTCAGCGGTTGTTGGGGGGGCGGTGCGTTCCTTTCGGGGGGGAGTCGCTACGGGACAGGCTAGGCCGGCCCCAGGAGGTGGGAGTGATGTGTGCTGGAGGTTTAATCGGTCGATGTGTCCCTTCCCGGATTGTAAATTCCGGCATGCGTGCTCGAGCTGTGGCGGTCCCCATGCGGCAGCAAAATGTGTTAAAAAAGGGCCCGGGGCGCAGCCGCCGACTGGCCTCAAATAGGGGGGGGGCCGTTTGATCTGGCCCCTTCACCGATTCGGGTTCCGCTTTTGTGTTCATGGTTGCATTCTTATCCAAAGGGGCGGGATAGGTTAGTGTTGCAGTTGGGATTTAGTTTGGGTTTTGTGGTTCCGGTGCAGGGGGTGGTGGCGGAGTCTTCGCCTCGTAACTCACCCATTGTTCGACGGTGGGGGGCGATAGCTCGGGTGAAGATAGCGGAGGAATTACGGTTAGGAAGAATAGCGGGGCCTTTTCAGCAGCCGCCGTTCCCAGATTTTGTGGTATCGCCGTTAGGCATTATTCCAGAGAAGGAACCGGGGAAGTTTCGTCTAATTCACAATCTATCTTCTCCGGCTGGATCCTCCGTGAATGATTTGATTCCGCGGGATTTGTGCACGGTGCATTATCAGTCTTTTGACAAGGCCGCAGAGTTAGTCAGGAGCGCAGGGCGGGGGGCACTGATGGCGAAGGTTGATATCGAGTCGGCCTTTCGTTTGTTGCCGGTTCACCCGTTTTCTTTCAGGTTGTTGGGCTTTCAGTTTGAAGGGGCGTTTTACTTTGATAAGTGTATGCCCATGGGGTGTGCGGTGTCTTGCGCATACTTTGAGAAGTTCAGCTCTTTCTTGCATTGGAGTTTGGTACGGAGAGTGGGACGGGAGGAGGTTGTCCACTATTTGGATGATTTTTTCTTTGTGGGTGCTGCGGAGTCTTCAGGGTGTAGCGAGCTGTTAGTTGGTTTTGGTGGGCTGGCTCGCGAGTTGGGCATTCCGTTGGCTGAGCGTAAAACGGTGGACCCTACTACGCGGTTGACCTTTTTAGGGGTGGAATTGGATTCGCAAAGTTTGGAGGCCCGCTTGCCCTCAGAAAAGGTACAGAAATTGAGGGTGCTGGTGGCTAATGCCTTGGCCTCGTCCAAGTTGAATCTGCGGGAGCTACAGGCCTTAATAGGATCTCTTAATTTTGCTTGTCGGGTCATTCCCATGGGTAGGGTCTTCCTTCGGCGCTTGGCGGCGGCGACAGCGGGAGTTCGGAAGCCTCACCATCGTATCCGGGTGTCACAGGTGATGCGAGCGGATTTGCGGATTTGGGAGCTCTTTTTGAGGGACTTCAATGGCACTTCGGTGTTGCGGGATGCCGAGATCTCCAGTGACGATTTGCAGCTCTATTCGGATGCGGCGGGTGGGGTTGGTCTGGGAATATATTTCGGCGGCGCATGGTGTGCTGAGCGTTGGCCGCCTGAATGGGAGGCCGCGGGGCTTTTGAGGAATGTTACCTTTCTTGAATTGTTTCCCATTTTGGTGGCGCTTGCGTTATGGCCTGAGCGATTAGCCAACCGTAGGGTGGTGTGGTGGTGTGATAACGAGGCAGTAGTGGCTGTCGTGAATCGTTATACTCCGCGCTGCAGTACGGTTGCGGCCTTGATGCGCCAAGTCATTCTAGCCTGTTTGCGTTTGAATGTGGATTTGAGGGCCCGCCACATTCCTGGTCGTACTAATGCCATCGCTGATGCTCTTTCTCGTTTGCAGTGGGAGCGGTTTCGGCAGTTGGCGCCGGAGGCGGAAGAGGAAGGGTTCGGGGTCCCTTGGAACTTGTGGAGCTGTGGCCTGCTGAGATGAAGAACCTATTGAGGAATTCAGTGGCTGAGCGCACATGGGATTCGTACCGACGGGGCTGCGCACGAGTATGGGAGTATCTGCATGGTGAAGGGGCTGTGGGTAGTGGGGTGTCTGAGTATATGCTGGGGAGTTATGTGGGTTGGGCAAAGGAGAGGGGGTTGCCGAGATCGGTGGTGCGGGGCCATCTGGCGGGGTTCGAATTCTTTGCCAGGGCGGTGAGTTGGCCGGGTGTAGGGAGGGGGCGCCTGGCTCAGCGTTTAATGGAGGGATGGGAGCGGGCGCTGCCGCTGCGGTGTGATCGGCGGCTGCCGATTACCCATGACTTGTTGCTGCGCTTGTGTCGCGTGTTGTCGGAGGTGGCGTCGTCGTCTTACGAGGCTGTTCTGTTTCGAGCGGTATTTTGTTTAGCGTTTTTTGGTGCATTTCGGGCGGTGAGCTGGCGGCGGCTTCGGTCAAGGTGTGTTTAGGTAATTGTTTGCGGTTGCGGCATGTGTGGAGGGAGTCGGGACGAGTTCGTGTACTTTTAGCCAGATCTAAGACGGATCAAAAAGGTAAAGGTTTATGGGTAGTGCTGGGGCATATCGGGGGGCTAACTTGCCCGGTGGCGGCCCTCGAAGACTACTTGGGTGTACGCCCGGGTGGTTGTGAGGCACTGTTCGTGCATCAGAACTCGTCATATGTGACCAGGTATCAGGTGTCGGCGGTTTTACGCTTGGCTTTGCGCAAGATCGGCGAAGCTCCTGAGTTGTTTTCGGCTCACTCTTTTCGTATCGGTGCAGCCACCAGTGCGGCTGCGGCTGGTATGTCAGGGGAACAGATCCAGAGTATTGGCCGCTGGCAATCTAAGGCATTTCACGGTTATGTGCGGCTGTGACAAGGCCTATAGGGTTGGGGGGGGGGGTTACTAATGCTGTTATTTTCTGTTGCAGGTGTGGGGCGGCAGGAGAGGGGCGCTGGATGCTGGGACACTCCTTTGTCTTTTGGGCTGGTCAGAGAGCGGCTGTGCGGCCTATCGGGAGGAATCTTGGGCTCGACCCGGCTGAGGTGGCGCTTTCATGGCTGGGTGAGCGGGGCTGAGGTGGAATCAACTGCTGCCCTTGCTTCGTCATCATCTGCGGGTTCGAGGACGGCCAGGGGTCGTGCTGGTGCATCTTGGAGGCAACGATTTGTCGGAGTGGTCTTGCAAGCAGCTTATAAGGGCGGCGAAGAAGGACTTTGCGACTTTGCTGCAGTTGCTGGACGGAGTCGTATTGATTTGGTCAGACATTATCCCGCGACCAGCATCTTGGGGCCAGCGGAGATGGTCCCGGGGACTGACCAAAATCAATCGGCAGATTGGGAGATGGGTATGTGAAAGAGGGGGGTATCAGGTGCAGCATGTGTGGGTTGACGTAGCCTGTACAGGATTGTATAGAGCGGATGGTGTTCATCTCTCGCCAGTGGGGATGGACTTGCTTTTGAACGACTGGCAGGAGATGTTGGAGAAAGTTGTTCAGATTGGCTACACTGGTCGCAGCTTGAGGTAATTTTGGGGGCGGCACAGCTAAAGTTTTTCTGTGCCGGTGGCGGGATCCCGGAGGTTTCCGGGGTCCGGAGCCTTAGGCGACTCGGGACGGGGGCGGGGTGCCCTCGACCCGGACTACCCCTGGAAGACTTTTGCTAGTAATATGGCGAAGTCGGATAGGGGTGGTCGGAGCGTTGCCGGTGGTGTGACCATGGAGACAGCGGAGGCGAGGTCGCTTTGCTAGTAGTATGGCTGGTGACGTATCGCTCCGCTGGGTGGGGGGGGGGGGTTGTGAGAACATTGTTCCTGTTATTGTTTGTTGTTATGGAAATAAAGCTGCGACCAGTTGTTACCATATTTGGCTGTCAGAAAAATTTGTGGAAAGGGAAAAGAGAGAGGTTGGTGAAAATGGGGGCCAAAGGTATGAGGGGGGGAGGGAGGGGGGAAGCAAGGTATAATTAAAGGTCGAGCGCCGGGTCTGGCTACCCGGTTAGAAAAAAGGCGCGGGCAGGGTCCCGGCGCCTGCTCGTAACCGGGTGCTTGCCCGGCGCGGGACCCTGCTCGTGCACGGGGAGTGAAAGGGGGGATGGGAGTGGGGCCGCGCGGGCTGTGCACGGGCGCGTGGTTCAAATTGATTGGCTCTGCTCGTTGAGAAGGGCGAGAGGAGCCAATCAGGGAGCTGGCAGCCATGTGCTCTGGCGTGTTGGAGACTCGCCGGAGCACAGGCAGTTCGGCGGGAGGCACGGTAGCCCACCCGCCCACCCAGCCTTGCGGTAGCGGGGCTGGTGTAGGGGTGTCGCAGCTGGGGGGGGTGAGGCGGGATCCCGGAGGTTTCCGGGGTCCGGAGCCTTAGGCGACTCGGGACGGGGGCGGGGTGCCCTCGACCCGGACTACCCCTGGAAGACTTTTGCTAGTAATATGGCGAAGTCGGATAGGGGTGGTCGGAGCGTTGTCGGTGGTGTGACCATGGAGACAGCGGAGGCGAGGTCGCTTTGCTAGTAGCATGGCTGGTGACGTATCGCTCCGCTTGGTGGGGGGGGGGGGGGGTTGTGAGAACATTGTTCCTGTTATTGTTTGTTGTTATGGAAATAAAGCTGCGACCAGTTGTTACCATATTTGGCTGTCAGAGTAATTTGTGGAAAGGGAAAAGAGAGAGGTTGGTGAAAATGGGGGCCAAAGGTATGAGGGGGGGGAGGGAGGGGGGAAGCAAGGTATAATTAAAGGTCGAGCGCCGGGTCTGGCTACCCGGTTACATTGTATCCAGTTAGTTGTAAGATAGTTCATTGTACATAAGTTTGTAAGTTCATTGTAAATTTTGTTTTTGAGATCAATGTAAACCACCCTTGATCTCTGGAAGGGGCGGTATATAAGAGCATGTTAAATAAATAAATAAAATAAATAAACGTCCCCACTGCACATACAAACCCCTTATTTGTGTTCTGGAATGATCCCCTATATGAATTACCTTTTGCATGCCTTCATTTTTTTGTCTTGTGAAATTACACAGGTACACTACCAAAAAACTGCCTCCAGTTTTGCAACTTATTCCTATAGATTTTGGGGTGCTGAATCCAGGAAAAATAGCCAAAATGTTCCATCACGTCACGTTTTCTTGCAAAATTAGATTTCTTACCCATATAAGGAATGTTCACATAATTTCTTTTTAGCCGACTGCAGTTTATTTTCTTGGCCCAAAATAGAGGTTGTAATGGTTAACTAACTAGAAACACTCCCTCATGATATTTTAGAGTGTTTTGTATTCATTTTATACATTAACAGGACAATTGGGAGGCGGGGGGCTAAATCCAGTACTCGCGCTGGTGCATGTTCTTTCCTGTTAGCCTCGCCTCGTTCGCTCGCTCAAACACGGTGGTTGCGACATGAACGTTCCTGTCAAATTTCAGTTTCTTGCAAGTTCATTATTACCTTTTGTTTGCTCAGTCGTAATCCAGCTTTATTCCGAAGTGGTTCACTACAGTTGTAGTTTGCAGTGCTGTGTATTTGTGATGGCTCACAGAGCCAGAGGTTGCGTCAACTCTCCGGACAGTTTTTGTTTTATTTGTGGGGAATATACCATGAAAAAGCGGCAGAGGAACATTTCTGCATTTATTAAAAAAGTATATTTCGCCTATTTCGGTTTGAAGTTAGGCGATCAAGACAAACCGTGGGCTCCTCACAAAGTGTGCAAGACATGTGAGGAAGATCTACGCTTATGGATGAAAGGAAAAAACAAGCATTTCGTTTCGGAATACCTATGATGTGGCGTGAACAAAGAGACCACAGCAGTGACTGCTATTTTTGCTCTTGCATTGTGAAGGGATACAACTTAAATAATAAGAACGTAATAAGTTACCCCAACCTTCCCTCAGCAATTAGGCCTATGCCTCATAGCAACGAAGTACCTGTGCCTGAACCACCAAAATCTTTGGATCATATTTGTGTGGACGGTTCTGATCATGATGAGACTCATCAGATGGCTTTTCCCGATGAGTCCAGTACTTCCGAGTTTGAAACTGAACCAGATCCGAAACCTGAACTTTTCTCTCAAGCTGAATTGAATGATTTAGTCCGGGATTTAGGACTCCCAAAAGATGCTGCCCAACTGCTAGGTTCTCGGCTTAAACAGAAAAATCTATTGTCACCAGGAACAACTTTTTATTGGTACCGCAACCGCGAGACACAATTTTTGAAGTATTTCAGCAAAGAGGAAGATTTGGTATTTTGCAACGATATATACGGAGTGATGGAAAAGTTTAAACTCAAGTATGATCCTGCTGAATGGCGGCTGTTCATTGATTCGTCAAAAGACAGCATAAAAGGTGTTCTTCTTCATAATGGCAAACACATTCGCTTCAGTTCCTATTGCTCACTCTGTTATTCTCCAAGAAAAATACGAGAATTTGGCCCTGATTCTTCAGAAGATTCGTTATGATGAGCATAAGTGGATGATTTGTGGAGACTTTAAAATTCTATCCATGCTATTAGGGCAGCAATCCGGTTTCACCAAATATCCCTGCTTCCTTTGCTTGTGGGATAGCCGGGCCCGCGACCTACACTGGGGGAAAAAAGACTGGCCAATTCGGGAGTATTTGAGACCCGGTGAGAAAAATGTTCTTCATGAGAGCTTGGTACCTCGTGATAAAATTCTATTACCACCTCTCCACATTAAGTTGGGTCTCATTAAGCAATTCATCAAGTCCCTTCCAAAAGATGGTGAGTGCTTTCGGTACCTTTGCTCAAAGTTCCCCCGACTTTCTGAAGCAAAGCTAAAGGAAGGAGTGTTTGTTGGCCCTGATATAAGGAAACTCATTTCAGATGGAGCATTCGCTGAAACGATGTCTGAGAAGGAAAAAGAAGCCTGGGATTCCTTCAAGGATGTTGTTCTCAAATTCTTGGGGAACAGGCGGGATGAGAACTATAAGGATATTGTTGCCAGGATGCTCAATGCCTTCAAAGAACAAGGCTGTAACATGAGCCTGAAAGTCCATTTCTTGCACTCCCATGTGAACTACTTTCCCGAAAACATGGGGTCGTACAGTGAAGAACAAGGTGAAAGGTTTCACCAGGACATCAAGGATGCAGAGAGAAGGTACCAAGGAAGATGGAACACCACTATGATGGCTGATTTCTGCTGGTTGCTGCTGCGGGAAACCCCAGATGAAAAATACGCCAAGCAACGCACCAAGAGAAGCATTCGGGGGAAGAAGAAACGGGCCCACCAGGAGATTGATTGACCCAAGAATGACTTTAAAATCTAAACTGTGTTGACAAATATCGTGTTTTTACTAAACTTTGAAATAAAAATTTGCTAGTTATTACCACAGTGTCGGATCTCATTTATTAGAATTTTATTTTCACACCATCGGGTGTTTGTCTTCATGTATTGCAATGGTGCGGTTTGCGTTTTCTATTCTTACATACATACCTGTACAACATTTTTTGCACATTTCTTTGCTTTGCTTTGTGTCTAACCTCGCTCTTATATGCTCAATGTTTGTGCACATGTATGTGGCTGTTTTAAGTGCAGACAATTTTGCTACCATCACAGTGTGTTTTGTTGACATTACTCTATTCTTATGTGCTGCCTTGTTACAATTTTCTTTATTCTTATTTGAATAACTACTAAACAATTAGTATAAAGAATTCATCCAAGAAACTTTTATCTCGATCGCACTCAATCTGAAACGTTCACCTCAAACTGCTAACCCAATGTAGCAAAAAATCTGTACGTGATGGAGCAAATTGGTTACCAGATTTGGATTCAGCGCACCAAAAAACGTAAAAATCAATCGAAACATTAGAGGCAGTTTAAAAAAAATTTTTTTTAGTGTACCTGTGTTATTTTTACTCTACTTAAGGCCCTGAACGTTGCTTCCCCTATCCTCCAGGACCCTGTGTTTTAGGTGCTCAGGAGCAAAGCACTTTTTGCTCTAATCCCAGGTTAAAGAAGCAGGCAACTGCTTATAAATTATTTTGTGACCCACCACAGGGCCACCGTCCACTCTCTAATAACTGTGGCACTATACAGATAGTGCCAGGAGAAGTTATGGTGGAGTGAAGATGGAACAACCAACTATATGGATAGCGGTGACATTTTCTCTTGTAGCTAAGTACAGTCAAACCTCGGTTTTCATGATTAATCCGTTCAAAAAAGTCTGACTAAAACCGAAACATATGAAAACTGAAGCAATATTTACCATAAGAAATAATGTAAATCCAATTAATCCGTTCCAGACACCCAAAAATATTCACAAAAATACATTTTATAGAGAATAACTATATTTTTACATACAGAAAACAATGAGAAATAAATATAAATGACTAATGAAATGGATAAATGAACATTTATCATCACTGAAAGCAAGCTAAGCTCACAGTACTGTACAGTACAGTATGTTAGCATCTGGCCTTAGCCACCCCTGACAAGCTGCTGTGACCAGCTCTCTTCAGAATCATATTGGATTCATCCCATTAAAATACCTATACATTATCTGATCAATTCTTCAGAATGGAAGAAAAACTTAATGAAATACCTTCAGAAGTACCCTGCAATAGAAAGAACTGCCTCCCACATTCATGCAACATCTCCTGCTTACGTTGACAGCTTTTCTTCCCTGCTACCTCCGAGCCTGAGGGGGCGCTCCAGAGAACGGGCAGGCGGTGGACGAGATCGGGGCCTTCCTCTCCGTGCAATCCTTGCCTCTCTAACTCTGACCAGGCTCGAGGATGTGTTTCATTTACATGCTCAGCTGGCTTTCGCTTCTCATCACTCTGGCGATCGGTGAGTCCGGGCAGGCGTTCTGGCAGTGTATACAGACCGGTGTGCAGCGCGAGGGTGTATGTATTTACAGTACTGTACTTTACAAAAACCGAGGCGATGTACGAGAACCGGGACAAAATCTCAGTCAAAAAAGACGCTGAAAACCGAATTGTATGAAAACCGGGGCAAATGAAAACCGAGGTTTGACTGTAGTTTAACTTAGGCCTATGAAAAACTGACCTAAATTAAACCACTTATCTGTATGAAAATTGCTGCTATATTGATAGCTGGTGGCAGAGACACCCTTGTACATATATTCAGCACTGTCGCCTATGCACAGTGGTACTGAAACTACATACTTTTAAAAACCACTGTTGGAATTTATTTATTTAAAAACATTATACTGCCATATGCTAAAATGCATGCAAGGCAGTGTACAATGCCTAAAAACATGGTCATACAAGACCCTAACATTCACAGACAATATAAAAAAGAAGTCTTTACCTGACAGGGGTTTTCAACCCAGTCCTGGGGGAACCCTAGGCCAGTCATGTTTTCAGGATTCCCATAATGAATATGTATGAGGAAGATTTGCATGTTCTGCCTTCATTGATTGCAAAAATCTATCTTATGCATATTCATTGTGGGAATCCTGAAAACCTGACTGGCCTAGGGTTCCCCCAGGACTGGGTTGAAAACCTATGCTTTTTACCATCTGCTCCCCACCCACACCTCTCCCCCCACCCCACCAACAGATCTAACCCATCCCCTGTCGCTCTGTCCTCCCGGTTTGGAAAACAAGAAAGTTTTCAAAGTCTTCCAAAATGCCAACAGATTTTGTGCCTCCCTCAGACTAACTGGGAGTTTGTTCTACCATGTAGGAACTCCTATGCCAAAACACCTCTCTCTCCATTTCTTCTATTGTACAGTGCATTGCAAAAGTATTCATCCCCTCTGTGTTTGTTCTGTTTTACTACATTACAACCTGGAATTAAAATGGAGTTTTGGAAGTTAGTACCATGTGATATATACAACATGCCTATGACTTTAAAGGTGCAAACATATACTTTATTGTGACACAAACAATAATTAAGATAAAAAAAACCCTGAAAGCAGGAGTGTGTATAGGTATTCACCCCCCAATGTCAATACATTGCAAAGTCACCTTTTGCTGCAATTACAGCTGTAAGTCTCTTGGGGTATGTCTCTATTAGCTTAGCACATCTAGCCACTGGGATTTTCACCCATTCCTTAAGGCAAAACTGTTCCAATTCCTTCAAGTTAGATGGGTTGCGTTGGTGTACAGCAATCTTCAAGTAATGTCACAGATTCTCAATTGTATTGAGGTCTCGGCTTTGACTCGGCCATTCCAAGACATTTAAATGTTTCCCTTTAAACCAGCTTTAGCAGTTTGTTTAGGGTCACTGTCCTGCTGGAAGGTGAACCTTTACCCAAGTTTCAAATCTCTGGCAGACTGAAATGGGTTTTCCTCAAGAATTGCCCTGCATTTAGTGCCATCCATCGTTCCTTCAATCCTGACCAGTTTTCCTGTCCTTGTGAATGAAAAACATCCCCACAGCATGATGCTGCTGCCATCATCATGTTTCACTGTGGGAATGGTGTTCTCGGGGTGATGGGAAGTGTTGGGTTTGCGCAATAAATGGCGTTTCTCATGATGGCCAAATGTTCAAACTTTGTCTCATCTGACCAGAAAACCTTCTTCCATGTGTTTGGGGGGGGGGGGGGTGGTACACCACATGCTGTTGTGCAAACTCCAAATGTGTTTTCTTATTTCTTTCTTTAAGCAATGGCTTTTTTTTCTGGCCACTCTTCCATAAAGCCCCACTCTGTGGAGTGTATGGCTTAAAGTGGTCCTATGGACAGATACTCCCATCTCCGCAGTGGATCTTTGCAGCTCCTTCAGTGTTATCCTTGGTTCTTTGTAGCATCTTTGATTAACGCCTTCCTTGGTGGGCAGCCTTCTTTTGTCAGGTTTGTAATGGTGCCATATTCTTTCTATTTTGTTATAATGGATTTAATGGGGCTCTGTGGGATATTCAGAACTTGGTTACATTTTTTTTATAATGCAACCCTAATCTATACTTCTCCACAACTTTGTCTCTGACCTGTTTGGCGTGCTCCTTGGTCTTCATGTTGCTTGCTTAGTGATGTTGCAGAGTCAGGGGCCTTTCAGAACAGATATATTTATACAGGTATCATGTGACAGATCAAGTGACACTGTACACTGGTGGACCCTAATCAACTAATTATGTGACTTCTGAAGTTAATTGATTGCACCAGATCTTATTTAGGGGTTTCATAGCAAAAGGGATGAATGCATATGCACTCACAACTTTTCAGTTTTTACTTGTTTTTTTATATATACAAGGTATTTTATTGTCATTTTGCTTCACCAATTTGGACTATATTATTAGATCCATTACCTAACATCCAAATGAACCTCCATTTTCATTCCCGGTTGTACGTAATGTGACAAAACAGGACAAAAACCAAAGGGATGAATACTTTCACAAGGCACTGTACATGCTGGAGATCTGGGACCACCAACTAATGACCCCGCCTGGACCACAGCGCCTTCCCTGAGTGATAGCATGATAACAGATCACACAGATATCCTGGCCCTTGGCCCCTCAATGTTTAAACATCATCAGCAGGAGCTTAAATATACTCTGCTGCTCTATCAGGAGCCAGTGGATTTGGCCGAATACATCCACCACCGACTACATCTGGCTCCGCCCAGAAATCGCCCTCGCCACCGCATTCTGCACTACTTGCAACTTCCACAGCTGGTACCTAGGTAACCCACATATAACAAGTTACCATAATCCAACAATGAAAGGACCAGCGCCTGAATCAAGAGGAGTATAGCCCATCTAAAAAAAGGCCGCAACAGGCACAGTTTGCTGTATGCTGCCTGAACCACTTTCAATACCTGGGACTGAAGATTCAGAACCTCATGCAACACCACTCCCAAAATTCTGAATTTCTTTTTTCCACTCCAACCTTACCCCCGAAATTTTTGGCCATTCCTTTACATCCCCTGCCGCCATCCCCCCACAAACAAGCATTTCTGATTTCTAAGCATTCTGTCACCACTGACAATTGGCATGTATAAATAATAGGGCCGCCTGTCAATTTTGTGGTAGACTTTCCACTGTGCAAAATGTTATACTGGGGAGAAGAAGCTGTGATACCTGTAAGACCAGAGAGAACTGCTTTCTATCTACTGCTCTGAAGGTGTGTTGTGTTTTCTGCCTGAGGCAGAATGTCCAGTAGAGGGCAGGTTGGCCCAAGTGATATCACTAACCAGTGCTATGACTGGATGCACTTAAATGTACCTTTTTGCACTCGAGACTGGAAGAGGAAACTGTGATGCCTGTGAGAACAGAGGGAACCTCTTTCCATCTGCTACTCTGAAGTGTGTGTTGCATTGTGTGCCTGGGGCAGAAAGCCCAATGAAGGGCAGGTCAGCCAGAGTAATGTCATTGACTGGTGCTGCAACAAAGTACATTTAAATGTACCTTCTTGTGGGTCATGACCAAGGGGGAACACTCCTTTGGAGAATTGGCGGAGCACCAAGCATGCTCTGGAAGAACTATTGGTGCTGTGGTGAGTTTGGGAGTATTGTTAGTGCCTCTCGGAGGAAAACAAAGGAACTTGGAGATGTATTGTCCATTTGTTGTTATGTGAAGATCCAAACAGAAAAGGGGAGAGGGATTAAAGGTAAATTACCATCTGTGTCTTCTCTGGTTGTGAGGAACCCTATGGACAGACATATACAGACTTCCAATAGACCTAACCCAGCTGGCAATGTCTCTTGAAACTGGAGCTTCTCCTCCCTCCCCTCATCTAATGATATTTGTCAACATTAAGTTCTCCTTTATATTTGTAAACCACCTTGATGCTGAGATAAAACCAGTTAAATAAATAAATATCCTTCATCAAAATAGGATAAATTAGTGCATTACTTTAGGAAAAAAAATTGTCTTTTGATAGCCAAAAACTGCAGGTTTTTTTTCCCAGATGTGGCACATGCTACTCAGCTACACAATGTTTTTTTTCACTCGCTGCAGTTGTCTGCGTTTTTGTTGTGGAGTGTGGCATACACACTTGCTGTCTGCTGATTCTTCTTTGTATTGCAGAAATTTGCAGACCCCTGATGCAGATATTGAAACCTGTGGACAAGTCAGGTCAAAGTGGTGAATCCACCAGAAACGATGGCGGTGTCTGCACTGAAGTGCAACATACCAAGTGCAAAAGCATCTGGAACATCTGGCAGATAAGTGCCACATTTTGGATGGAAATGAATGAATATAAAGTGATTATGCAGTGAAAAGCTTTTTGAAGCAAATAAGAATTTGGAAACACGGCATTGTAAGTGTGAACCGTGACAATCTATTGAGTGCATGGTACAGGTAGTAGCCGCCAGGAGTCAGGACTGACTCAAAGGTACACATGCATTGCATTACTTTGAAGCATAGGTGACGTTTCAGAGGGGCATGGGGGAGTGGGCCCCCAAATATTGCAGGCACTAATGGTGAAATGGTCCCCCTGCCCCCACTGCCAGTCTGACTTCCTTACTCTTCGCCCACTCAAAGCAAGAATGTGCACTATTGAGACAGAGTATGCACTACTGAGCAATAGTGCACATTCTTTCATGAGCATGCACTATTGCTCAATAATGTGCACTCTCATGAAACAGAGAGCACTATTGATGGTAAATAGGAAATGACAACTTGTTTTGCGGTGATACCAGCTTTTGTTTGGAACATATTTTTAAGGAGGTTGGTTTAAAGTATTTTATATTTACCAATGATATTCAAATTTCTTGTGCTATTGGGTGCAGACTGGTTAGATAATCACCTGAGAACTCGCTCCTGTTTGCTGGTTGCTGCTTAACAGTTGGCATGGAGTTTTTCACCTGCTCAATAGCAGGCATCAATAAATGCACATAAAAGTATGCAAGATTTCGTCCCCGGCTATGCCCATTGGCAAAGTATGTGCGTTCATGCCAACACACATACTTTTATGCCAGTCGATATTTTATAAATGGCCATTAACATGCATACATGGCCACATATGTGTGAAAATAATTGTATAATATTACCTCCTTAAAGTATCACGTGATTTGGGGCTTTGGTATTTGTTGTCTAAATTGAGTTGCTATTTTCCAGGAAGGAATTTACTTTCAGCTAGTGAGTCTCTTGAAAGTTCTGGGTCTGAGGATCATACATTCAGTAGATGTTTACATCACTGCTTTTTCTATTGGGGCACCTGTGCTGTGGAATAAATTAACACTGGGAGCACACCAAGGCTTGCACCAATCAGCCTTAGCAAAAATGTGAAGACCCAACAGTTTAGCAAGGGTGTGGTATGGAAGAGTTGGGCTGTTATGGATGAAATGGTTTGAGGACTTTTTAAATAAATAAAATGCTTTATTTTGGCAGGAAACCGAAAAGCTGTGCTGTCGGTTATTTGTTTTATGCTTCATTTATGGTAGTTGATCTTTAACCCGCCCAGAGACTTATGTTAGGATGGGATAAAAAGCTACATAAATAAATTATAAAATATGCAAATACCTTGTAACTCTGCTTCTGCTCTGCCCATTAAACCCCTGGGAATGCCTATGCGTGGTCCACGAAAGTACTGTACACGTTCTTCTTAGCATATATACTTGTACACCCATTTACACTTGCACAATTTTAGAGTAGCCAGGCTTTATGTGTGAGAGATGCTTTGTAAGACTATCCCTATTGGTAAGGCAGCAAGAGATGGAGAATGCTATCATCTTTGCTCTTGATGTGTTTTTCATGGTTGACAAGCTTGTATCTGCCCTTACCCTGTCTGATGGATAACATACAGTACCAACATCTAGTAATGCTCAAGGAAACAAATAAAAACGTTAATGGCTACATTACTTGTATCTGCATAAATTACAGGGTATGAAAGCGAAAAATAAAGACAAATAACATTTCTACACATCTTGGGACCATCAAGTCCAAAAAGACTATTTATCTCCCCCTTATCCACTTTTTCAATCTGCAATAAAATCTCTGCATAAAGCTAGCAGTAAAGGCAGAGCTGACATATATAAAAATGAGTCTTTTATCTTCATTTTGGACTTATTATACAAATTTATCAAAATGTCCATAGAGCTTACCAGAACTCTTTCTACTGCAGGATAATAAGACTCAGCTTGTTCAGCGGCTGAGATATCTGGAAGAATGTGTGTGTGTGTACATAAACCTATTCCTCCAAACCTGATTCTTACAGCCTGCATCCACTTTCCCAAACAGAATATGACAAATGTCAGTCATAGACAGCATATGAGTCTTCATTCTGAGGAAGCTATTTGCCACCTAAATCATGGTATTAGATGTCACTGCTACCCAGGAAAGATGTCCTAGGCTCAGGGCAATTGCAAAATTGCAGGCTTGGATAGCCTGCTGAAGACAGGAAGGAGGTTGAGTCCCTTTCACCTGGTGTCATGCTTGATGATTGTCTAAGATTATTGGTTTTGTGTGAGCATTTTCAAACTTTCTGAGATAAATATGGCCAGTTTATGAAATTTCAAACTACTCATGTGATCCTGGCATGCTTGTATAGTCTTCACATGCAGCACTAAGTAGGAAGAATTCTGCACCCAAACTTGTTTCGGTCTCTTATATAGCCAATAGGATGAACTTTGGAGGCAACCATTGTCTCCTCTTCAGCAGCTGTTGCAATGGACTCTGTCATCCACCTGCGATGCTGTCCCTGGGCAATTGTTTTGGAAAGGTTTAGCTTCCTCTAGTTTCTTATGCACCTTACTTGGATGCAATACATCATGGAGAAGTGTTGAAATAGGACCTGCCACTGTGATAAGAAATCTGCACTTGGCAAGATGGTGGATTGATAAGGCTGTTGGTGCTGAGCTCCGAGTGTTCTGAGGAGCATTTGACTCACCTTTCCTGCTCCATGCCGAAGCAGAAGGGCAAACAATCAATCCACCCTGTGGGATCCAGTGAGGGAGAGCGAAGACAGCTTACCTTGGATAAGCTCGGTGCTCACCTAGTTAAGGAATCTGTGACTGCCTTGGACCTCTCCGATGGTGTTCAATCAGAACGGAACATGGAGGGGCATCATTAAGCCCTGAAGAATGGGTCCTTTCCCAACAACCCGGAAGTGCTCCAACAGGGGAGGCAAGTTCTCCTGCCTGTGAGCATAGCTGCTGAGTCAAAAATGGAAGATTCGCTGGTCTCCCCCTCACATAGTCTTCCCCTAAAGTAGCAGACTTGAGGCACGGGGAAGGAGGCAAGCTTGTGGGCCATTTTGAGGGGGAAACCTGGGAGCCTCTGCTGATGGGAAGGACTTGGTAATTACTCTAGGGGTGCTAGGGGGCTTGATTAGAGCCCTGAACATTTCCCTCAACTTAAACATGTTGCAGATTGGCACAAAGGTGGATTCCTTGACAGAACTTGTCTCTTCTCAAGAGTGGAATAGCCCAGCAGGCTGCTAAATTGGGGCAGGTGGAAGAGCAGATGGTGGAGTTGAGAGCAGTTAAGGATTCCAATGTTAAGGAGAGTTTGGGGCTCTAGAGAAAACTTGAATATCTTGAGAACCAGTCCTGGAAGAACAATCTTCGATTCTTGGTCCCCTTTGCTTGGCCGTGTAGAGTTGGTAAAAAAGTATCTGTTGGAGGTTTTGGGTTAGGTATCGGAAAATCTTCCTCCTATAGCTAGGACCTTTTACCTGTCCTCTATTAGTGGAGTACTTGGGAGTAGCCGGATTGAGGGTCGGGCTGCAGGGAAAGGAAGATTTCGGCAGTGGCCGGCAATCATGGCTCCTGAATGGAACTGCAGTGCCATGGCAATGGGACACCATGACTCTGCGGCTCCATTCAGGAGCATGACTGAGCTAGTTGGGATGTGGCTGGGTGTGCGGCCAGTCAGAATCAGGGCCCGGCCCACATATCCAGGCGCTAGACCCGATTCTGATCCCATTGATATAAACAAATGTGATAAGTTATTTTTACAATGTAATCTAATTCTTGTATTCCATTCATTTACCACTCTGTAATATAATTTTGTATGCAATGACTTTCTGACTCCCTTTGTTGTATGTCTGCATCCTGGAAGGAGAGGCTATGTGGCTAGTAATACATAGCCTGTCACAGGTGCGGAAGTACAAAGAGGTGGAGTGAGACAAGTATTAACCAATGAGTTATGCTGGAAGAGGGAGAGGACAAAGTGTAGTATGTAATGACTTTCTGACTTCCTTTGCTGTATGTCTGCATTCTGGGAAGAGAGACTACGTGGCTAGTAGCACGTAGCCTGTCACAGGTGCGGAAGAATGAAGAAGTGGAGTGACACAGTATTAACCAATGAGTTATAGACATGCTGGAAGGGGGAGAGTACATAGTGTACTATAAAATAACTGTGAAACAGAGGATAGCTGTGTCTGCTCAGTCAAGCATTCATCCGTCTTGCAAGAATGCAATGTGATTAAAGTAACTCTTTGCTTCACTGAGGAATCTGTTATTGTGTAAAAAGTTATGTTTATTACACCATGAGGGCCACGGGATCAAAATTCAGTCTATCTTTGCACTGCCCGATTCTGCTCGGCCATACAGGGGCTGCACGTCCTGAATGGAATAGACCTCATTGCCTGCATTGATATTGGAAATTTTTGAAAAAAATAAAAAATAAAAAAATAAGAAATCTGCACATTGAGAATTTACCTGCCGGGAAACTGTCTTAAAACATGGGGGGAAAAGGAGATTTGGGTTAAACTGATACATTCTGTGTCTACTTTAAACTTTGTAAGCCCAATATTAAAAAAGAGTTTATGCTGTTTGCAGCACCTGCAAACCACATAAACCCCCGCAATCTCGATATTCAGATATTCAGCGGTACTAACCAGGTGATACTACTGAATATCCCTAAAGACTGCCCTGAAAATGTCTGATTATTTTTGGGGTAGTATATGGGTGGAGCTGGAGTGGTTTCAGCAGCTATCCGGTCATGGGCAATATTCAGCCACTAACCAGAAGACTAAACCACATAAAGAAAGGACATGTCAATGGCTGTCCTAACTTTATGCTGTTTTTCTATCTGGTTAGCGGTTATTGCCACTGACTGGATAACAATTCTTCTCGGCGGTGAAACCGAATATTTAGTGCTGGATGCCAGATAAACACCAATGTTGAATATCCAGTTTTAGTTTCAGTGGTGGTGGCCATTGCCGCAGAATATCAACTCCATAGACTTTCTGGCCAATTGAGAGGGTAGGAGGGAAATTTTTTCATCACAAATTGGGGGTTTTCATCAGCAAATGATTAATTGTTAGCAACACAGTAATTCAATGTCCTTGCATTTCATCTTGAAGCCAACAAAAAATATATAAATAACATGAAATATACCTAATAAACTGGTTGTTGTTAAGTGCCGTTGAATCAGTACTGACTCATGGCGACCCTCTGGATAGTTGTCCTAAACTAGGTGGCAAATTCCTGATAGAATGGCATCAAAGGGACTTTATATTAATTCAAGTATCCCTAATCCCTTGTTGTTGTTGTTGTTAGTGCCATTGAGTCGATGCATACTCCTGGTGACCATGTGGATAGTTGTCCCTATCACCTGGATTTTCTTGGGAAGGTGCGACCCTTAACAATGGTAAATAACTAAATAAATCACCAGTATTAAGATGTAGACATCAGTTCAGCAGTGAGATGTGGGCAATGCAATCTTTTGAGCCAAGCGCCACATGTATGATCTCCCAGTTGATGACATGTCATATATGTGTCATATATGTGTACTAAGAGCTCCTAGCTATTACAGAATGAGTCCAATCTCTGGAAGATAGAGAGCACACTTGGAGGAGCTGAGGCAGACAGAAAGATATACAGTGGAGACCTTCAAGGATATAGCAAAAAATTAAACTTCCAGTCTGGAAGCCTCTGAGCTGCCATGGAGGAGAAAGGTCACATAGAAGCAAGCATCACCTCTGTATGACAGGAAGTGAACCTGTAGCCAGGCTCTGCCCTCTGAGTGATCAAATATTTGCTTGCACTGAAAATGTGTCTCCAGGAGTATATGCTCAGGAGGGAAAGGTTAAAATGGCTGTTGCTTTTGGGAATTCAATCATTAGACATGTAATTAGCTGGGTGGTTGATGGAGGTGATGACTGCTGGTAACTTGCCTGCCTGATGCAAAAGTGACAGACCTCACATTTCATTTAGATAGGATTGTAGACAGTGCTGGGAAAGAGTCAGCTGTCATGGTATATGTGAGTACCAACAATATAAGGAAGTACAGGAGGAATGTTCTGGAAACTAAATATAGGATTTTAGGAAAACGGTTGAAATCCAGAATTCCAGGGCAGCATTCTCAGAAATACTTCCCATTTCACAAACAGGACCCAAGAGACAGAACTCCACAGTATAAATGTGTGGATGAGACGATGGGGCAGGGAGATGGATTTTGATTTGTTAGGAATTGGGTGACATTCTGGGGGGGGGGGGGGGGGAGGGTCTTTACCAAAAAAAGATGGGTTCCACCTTAACTGTAGTGTAATCAGGCTGCTGGTGCTAACATTTAAAAAGGAAATAGACAGGGCCGGCGCAAGGCGATGTGGTGTTCTAAGTGAACCTCATTCCTTGTACACCCCCCTCCCCTCCACCTGCGGCACCCATTGCCACCACTGCAATCCCTCTCTGGGACCGACAGCAGCGGCAATAACCTCAAACAGCCCTGTGGAACTTACCTTCAAGCTTCGGTGCCATGAGGCTGTTTGCTTCCACCGCTCTCCGATGCCCGATGCTGACTTCCCATGCAAACAGGAAGTCGACATCAAGAGTCAGAGAAGGGGTGGAAGCAAAAAAACCAGTAGCGCTGAAGCTTGAAGATAAGCTCCACAGGGCTGTTTGCAGCTACTGCCATCTCTGTCAGTCCCGGAGAGGGGCAACAGCAGCAACTATGGGTGTCCCCGGAGGGCTGGCACTCGGTAGCGCCGGCCCTGAAATAGAGCAGCTTTTCAACTAGAACTTGGGGGGAAGCCAGTAGTCACTCAAGAGTACATGGTTCAAAATCAGGTATCTTTGAACGATACTATCAAGGAAGTTAAGGAATCCTAAAAGAAAGTTGTAGTAAGGGCAAGAGTAACTCATCTCAGGTACCTTTAAGTAAAAAGCAGACAGAGTTAAAAGATGGAAAATTACTCCTGTCAAATGATAAGCAGTTTGTAAATACAACAAAAAATCATACTTTTAAATGTCTGCATAGAAATGGTAGAAGTCTAAAGATAAGATGGGAAAGATAGAATATATAGCACTAAATGAAGAGGTATATATAAACGGGGTATAACCTACAGGACACTATGATACCCACATTCAAATTATATCACAATGATAGGCTAGATCAAATTGTCAGAGTGATGGTGCTATATTAAAGAGGAAAATGAGACAACAGAATGAGAGTTCTGGAAGAAACCCTTTGGAATCTTTATGGATAGAAAATCCATGTGCAAAAGAAAACAGAATAGTCGTGGTGGTACAAAGCGGTCCATAAAGCTAGAATGAAGAGACAGATGATGAAATGTTAGCAGAAATCAGGGGAGCTAATAAAATTGTCAACACCATAATAATTTATTTATTTATTTAGCTGTATTTATATACCGCCTTTCACCGGGTCAAGGCAGTTTACATGGAACGAAAGTAAAGTACATTATAAGTGTGTCATTAAACTATATACAAACATGCAACTATGAGCTCCTGGGTTCTCAGCTACATAACAGATCCATAGATCTTAACTACGGATGGGGGAGGGGAGGGGTCATAAGCCTGGGTTGAAGTGTTCCTTCAATAATGGATGATTTAAGTTACCTGAATATAGGCTGGATACAGTTCACATTAGAACATGCTAAGAGTGTAAAAGCTTTGTGGAGCAACTGATTCAGGAATCAATAAAATGGGGAGCTACTTTAGAATGCAGGATTTGGTTCAAGAAGTAAGGATATTTGGCTACTTGGTAACAGTGATCACAATGTGATCAAATTTGGCTTAATAACTGGAGTGAGGAAATCTATTGTTGTTGTTAAGTGCCATTGAGTTGGTGTCAACTCATGGCAACCCTCTGGATAGTTGACTTAAACTATGTTCATTTATCAGTCAGGCAGCTCATTGTTGACAGAGTGGCATCCATAGCTGCTGTTATTGTATCGAGCCAGTCTTCCTTTTTTGCATTGACCTTCGACCTTGCCGAGCATTTTGTATTTCTCTATCTCTCTCTTCACATGATGCATCCAAAGTATGAAAGTCAAAGTCTTGTCATCTGAGCTTCTATGGAAAGCTTAGGTTTGAACTCCTCTAGTACTGATTGGTTTATTCTTCGGGCAGTCCATGATATATACAATATTCGTCACCAGCACCATAATTCAAAGTTATCGTTTTTCTTCCTGTCTATCTTTTTCACTGTCCAACTTTCACATCCATATGATGTTATTGAAAATACCATGGCTTGGATAAGTCAAATCTTTGAATGGAGAGAGATATCTCTGCTCTTGAAAACCTTGTCTAGGTCTTTTATAGCCATTCTGCCAAGAGCAATGTATCATTGGATTTCTTGACTTCTTCTCCTTTCTATATTGATTGCTGATCCAAGTAGATTAAAGTTCTCAACTATTTCAATTTCTTCTCCATCAATGATGAACTTATTGATTTTGCCAGTTGTCAGGATCTTTGTCTTCTTAAAATTAAGGAAATCTACTGTGCTAAAATTCAACTTTCAAACTTCCTTCTGTCTCAGTCTTTGTGCAGAAATGGAGCTGTGTCTCTTTGTACAGCCTGGGAAGCTATACTCATAAGTTTCCATGCATGCCCAGTCAATGAATTACACAGACCAAATCAGCAAGAGCCTCAGGCATCCCTACAGTACTTATCGTAAAAACAGCTAATTAATAAATAATAATGCCCCTGAAAAGGTCTCTGGTGAGACCTCACCTTGAATTTTGTCTTGATTTCTGAAGGCTATCCCTCCTGAGGGATATAGACAAACTGGAAGCTGTCCAGAGAAAAACTATCAATTTTTGCCTACACCAAAAAATCTATAAAATAAAACTTATAAACCTATATATGTACACCCTAGTAGAGAAGAGATAGAAAGATAGTGATAAGATACACATTCAAATGGCTCAATGGCATCAATAATGCAAAAGATGTTAACCTTTTCCAGTGAAAAAAACATGCCCTATGATGATAGAGGCTCCAAAGGTAAGTAGTCAAGATGGCCTCCCAGGGAAGGTGTGGCTACAGAAACAGTGAGAGTTCAAGAAACATGAGGTGAGTACAGAAGCTTCCTAGTTGTGAAGCAAGCATATCAATAATAGGGTCTCTTGCAGAGACTAGAATAACTTCATCTGCCATCATATTCCCTGTTTATATGTTCATCAGAGGCAGAGCTTTTTTTGAGGGGTTACTTGGTAGTACTGAGTACCTTTTTCATTGCCTGCTAAAACTGACCTATAGACCTCATGAGTTAATGAAAGATCCCTGCATATGAGTACCGGCACCTTTTTCCTAGGAAAAATGCACTGATCAGAGGAGATAACCAAACACAAATTTCAGTTGCTACTAACCGTGATCCAGGATGAAGCCACCAGCTCATTTTATATAGGCCACCAAAGGGCTTTGCAGTGGCAATAACCTTTGATCTTACTCCTGTTACAGCCAATCGGAGATGGATGTGACCAGGAAAACTAGAGATGAAAGGTTCAGTTTCTCTCTGCTAATTCACTGAATCACTCCGTATCCCCTGCATCTTTTCATTTACCTGTAATAAATTGTTCCATTCCGCCTTAAGAAAGCTGCTCTGAGCAGAATGCATGCCTACACAATTTATTGAAACATAAGTGAGGTGATCCCTGAGGAAAAAAACAGATTCAACCAGCAGAAGAAAAAGAAAAGGAAACAGAAATGAAATACTTAAAATGCAGGTGGTAGAAAAATAAAATAGAAACCAGAAACAGAATAGGCTCCTAAAGAAAATATCAACCGTTCTACAATCTCAAGATTAATTTTATAAAGGACGTCAGCTTGTAGAACAGCTATACAGGCTCAAGTAGGCTGCTGCACATTGCCTGAGGTATATGCCCATAAACATAGGTGCAGAGAAATCACAGTAGCTACATTTGTGTGAAATATGCATAGGCGTTCCCAGGGGCAAGGGATGAGTTATGCATTCTTTCATTCTTATAGAGAGTTTCTCCCCATTTACAGGTTTCAAAACGGTTTACAAAATGTTAACACAACCCATATATAATACAATAAATCATTGCATATAGAAAAATATCCTTAAGTCAATTTAAAACCTTAAAGGTGGAGTGAGGGTGGGATTGGCATTTACGCATGTATTTTACAAAAGAGGCGCATATGCATCAACTCTTACTGGCAAATGAAAGCACCTCGTTACATTAGCCTTGGGGCAAGTGTAAAATTGTGTGTCTACTTTCCCAGGGGTAATTTAGAAAGGCATGCAGGCGCTTATGTTGCCTTTACAAAATATTTGTTGGAAAAGCAGCCCTCAAACAACTTGCTAAGCCCTCTATTTTTTTCCTTTCTATATATGTATTAAAAAGGATGTCAACCATCAGTAAAGAAAGCATTCGTCTGGAAGCTACTAATACATTACTTCAAATTTATGATTCTTTAATTATGCCACAAAGCAGAAGCATGTCTTCAAAACTGAGATTGCGTTGGGATTGCTACTGAAATATTTCATCCAGTATGGGATTACTTATGAATCGAGATATATTGAACTGATATTGAATGGACCAATGATGAAATTCATGGAGAGCTGAATATTTAATATGCTCTCTATTGATGTTTGAAGTCCCTTTTAATATAAATATATGAGAATAAAACGTAAGCTAAGGCTTTGATCTATCAGCCTTTATAAAATGGGCACAACATTTGCATCTATGTTCCTTGACAGCCTAAGTGCCTTGTTACAGAACTGCACTATTGGGGGTAACTTTATCAAGAATCTTTGTGTGGCAAACAGCATTTTACCTTCAGAAATTGTCAATTATAACATTACCTGGCTATATGCTGTAAATGTATATGCACATATCTTATGTGTGGGTAAGTTTCTCAGATCAGTGTGGAGGTGCTCTCATGGCTGAAGTTAAGGAGGAGTTTATATGTATATTTTATACAACCTGCATTTAACTATACAAAATAAACTAGGAAAATCTGTGTGTGCCTGAAAGAAGGTGTAAATATGTGTGTGTAAGTGAAACATTGATTACCTTTATAGAAATGGTTAAAAGGGGCAACATCTGGAAAGTGGTGTGTATAAATGCCTGTAGCATGGGAAATAAGATCACAGAGTCTGAGACTTTAATGGGAGAAGCTGACTTGGATTCAGTGGTGGTTACAGAGACATGGTTCATGGACAACCATGACTGGTGTGTAATTATACCAGAAAGAACAGGGTAGGAAGAAGGGGAGGAGTGGCACTATATGTAAAAAATAATATTAAAGCTATGGAATTACAGGGCTTAAAAGGGAGAGAGGAGGCACTGTGGGTTAAACTAGAATGAGGGAAAGAGAAATCCATTTGCATTGGCATGATATACAGACCTCCCTCACAGGGAGAAGAAGTGGATAGAGATTTAATAGAAGCATACACAGTAGTGCCAGGAAAGGGGAAGTGCTACTGATAGGGGATTTCAATATACCGGATGTTGATTGGCACATCCCTGATGCGGTGCCACCTGGAAGTAAGGAGATCCTGATTCTTTACAGGAAGAATTATTCAGACAACTGGTAACAGAACCTACATATGAAGGACCATACTAGACTTGGTGCTTACCAATGGTGAAAGTGTTTCTGATGTTATAGTGGGAGATCATCTCACATCCAGTGATCACCAGATGGTGTGGTTCAGTGTTAGGACTAGGGCTGATAAAATCGTTTCATAAGCAAGGGACTTAGACTTTAGGAAAACTAACTTTGCTAAGATGGGCCAATACCTCAAGGAATCGTTAATGGGATGGGAACATCTGGGGGATGTAGAAAAACAGTGGGCAACCAACCTTTTTGTTTGAAAGGTAAATAAAGGTAAAAGGAAAAGTAGGACACTATGGTTCTCAAAAGAAGTAGCTGAAAAGGTGAAGAAAAAAAAGGAATGCTTTCATGAAATACAAGAGATCACAGTGAGAGGGAGGCAGGCATCTATATTTGGAAAAACTTAGAGAAGCTAGCAAGGCAGTCAGGAAAGCAAAGATACAAAAAGAAGAAAAATAGACAATGCAATAAAATGGAGAGATAAGACTTTTTCAGATTTGTTTGTGAGAGAACGAAGGGCAAAAGACACAAGGGTGAAGGGGAGGATTATGTAGAAGCTGATGAGGATAAAGTGGAATAGCTTAACAAATATTTCTGTACTGTGTTCACAGATGAAGGGCCAGGAGCAGGACCTCAAAAAACACCTAAAAACAGGAACAGAAGCAATGGGGATCTCAAATGATTTTCAGAAGACTGTGCTCATGAGGAATTAGCTAAACTATAAGTTGACAAAGCAATGGGACTTAAGAGATACATCTGAGAATACCAAAGGAACTTGGGGACGTTCTAGCAGCTCCATTGACTGATCTTTTCAATGCCTCTTTGGAATCAGGAGTGGTGCCAGAGGACTGGAGAGAGGCACATGTGGTCCCTTTACACAAAAGCAGAAGGATGTGGTTGAAAACTACAGGCCGGTTAGTTTAACCTCGGTAGTGAATAAACTATTGGAAACACTGCTGTAAGAGAAAATAGTGAGGTTTCTGGAGTCCAATAGATTACTGGATCGGAAGCAGCAAGAATTTACCAGAGTCAGGTCCTGTCAGACAAATCTGATTGATTTTTTTTTGACTGGGTGACCAGGGAGTTGGACCGAGGGAGAGCCCTAGATGTAGTGTACACGGATTTCAGTAAAGCCTTTGACACTGACCCACACAGACAACTTATAAACAAACTAAGCACCCTAGGGATGGACCCTAAACTTACTGATTGGGTTAGAAATTGCTTGAGTGGGAGGTGACAAAGGGTACAGGTAAATGGAGGAGGTTGCCAGTGGAGTGCCACAAGGATCTGTCCTTGGTCCAATTCTTTTTAACATCTTTGTTAGTGATATTGCGGAAGGGCTGTCGGGTAAGGTTTGCTTCTTTACCAAAATCTGCAATAGAGTAGACATCCAGGAGGAGGGATCTAGCTAAGCTTGAAGAATGGGCTAGAATTTGGCAGCTAAGATTTAATGCTAAAAACGCCTGGTTTATGCATTTGAGCTGCAAAAATCCAAGGGAGCGGTATAGTGTAGGGGCGAAGTACTTCTATCCACAAAAGAAGAGCGGGACCTCTGCGTGATTGTGTCTGACGATCTTAAAGTAGCTAAACAGGTAGAAAAGGCGACGGCGAAAGCTAGAAGGATGCTTTGGTACATAGGGAGAGGCATGGCCAGCATAAGAAAGGAGGTGATAATGCCTCTGAATAAGTCTTTGGTGTGACCTCATTTGGAGTATTGTGTGCAGTTCTGGAGACCACACCTTCAAAAGGATATAAACATGTTGCAGTCGGTGCAGGGGGTGGCTAGTAAAATGGTTAGTGGTTTTCATTCTAAAGCATATGAGGACAGACTTAAGGATCTTAATATGTACACCTTAGAGGAAAGGTGGGATAGAGGTGATATGATTGAGATGTTTAAATACCTCCGTGGCATAAATGCACAGGAGAGCCTCTTTCGACTGAAAGCAAGCTCTGCTACAATGGGACATAGGATGAGGGTGAAAGGGGATAGATTCAGGAGTGATATGCAGAGATATTTCTTTATGGAGAGAGTAGTGGATCCATGGAATAGTCTCCCAGAGGAGGTGGTAGAGATGAGGACAGTAACTGAATTCAAAAAAGCATGGGACAAACAGAGATGATCTCTAAAGGAAAAGAGGGGACTGTTGTAGTGGTTGATATGGAAGGACAGACTAGATAGGCCATGTGGTCTTTTTCTGCCATCGTGTTTCTATATTTCTATTTCCCGTGGGGTAATTTTAGAGGGTGAAGTGTGTGCAGACCTTCCCCTTTTTAAATTGGTGTAACTTATGTACATAGCTGCTGCATAAGTTATGCTTTCTCCCACTAGGTGGAAGAGCTCAGTGGTTTTGTATTGATCCTTTAGGAATTTCTCACTTTTGAGGTGAGGCAGTGGAGGGGAGGAGAGATTTGGGGATGCCGAATATTATGCAGCCTGGAAAATAGCTTGTAGCTCTTTTTCAGCGCTGGCCTTTGGAAAGAAATCCTGTGCTCATGCAATACAATGGAAAATAAGGAATAAAGTTATATTTTTATTTCTCATTAAGGTTTGACCTGGAATCTTTATACTTTCATCAAAAATACAATTGATACAAACGTTGAGCTATTAGATGAAGTGGTTACTGTACCTCGCATGATAAGCCAGTATATGCTGGAGGGCATTCACATCTCTCAATCAAGTAAGCACGAGGACTCATGGCGGACACTGTTCCTTCCTCAGCAACTTCCATTGAGATCTCAGAGATTCTGCAAAGATTGGGGGGATAGGAGAATCCTTTCACTGCTTCAGAAGTACTATATTGCCCTCAGTTCAGTAAACAGCACATTGTCCCAAGAGTAGTTTCTTCTGCTTTTGGTACTATCTCAGCAAACACCAGCTTGGTGCATTGAAATGACAAATTACTTGGACATAGAGAATCAGTTCATTCTACTTCAAAGCCTATTTCCCACAAAAAGGGTAGACAGCCCTCAAGAATTATCAGAACCCCCAAATCGGGCTCACATATGTATGCTCATGTCCACCATTGCTGCTCACCCCTTGTGCTGGAGCTTACAAGGCAAACTTCAAAAATGTGCATACACGCCCATGTTCTCACAATCAATTATTTGGCATTTGCACTTTCAGCTGAGCTGCATTTTTTCTGTTTTCCATAAAGCTTCTTCACTTAGAATTTGATTTGAAAATGGCAAATAGAAATCTTTGTGCTGCTAAGCTAAAATATTTCTCACTCTGCCTCCACTTGGGTCCTTTCTCCCTTTCTACTGTCTCCTCCACATCCCTCAGGCAGGGTTCACTTGTCATTCCCCTCCATCTCGAGGCCTTTTATCCCCATTTGTCTCTAGTTCTCCTTCACTCAGCGTCAGCATTCCTATTCCTTACTCCTGTCTCTCTTTCTTTCTTCCCCTCCTCCCTCCAGAGACCAGGGCCCTGTTTTACTGCATGTACCTTCTTCCACCTCTCACACGTGCAGTCTCCAAGCCCCTAGCTCCCATTTCCTTCCTAAATATGATCTGTAGATATCAAGTATAATTTGTGGGCCTCATTTTCTCCTTCCTCTACTTCTCTCCTATCCTTCTCCAGCCCTATTCGAATCCAGGATAAAAACCCACCTCTTCAAGGCTGCTTTTGGATCCTGATGTTCCTCCCTCTCTTGTGCACTACTTATATATATCTTACCGTACTCTAGTCCCAATTTTCACTATGGGGGTCATTTTGAACCATGAATAGTGGGGATGTACGTCCATTTTGGATGTACAATCCCCGCTATTCACAGCGACCCGATTCTGCCCCTAAAGGCCTTTGTGCAGGGAGCTCTGGATGGCAGCGGGAGGGGGCAGAGAGGGGACAGAGTAGGGGTGGGGCACATGACCCGGACATACAGGGCCTATTCCAGTCACAGCCCTGTATGTTCAGTGGCACTAAGATGGACATCGGACTTATTCCACCCCTGAGGTGGAATAAGTCTGACGATTGCTGGAGATCAGGCCAGGAAACCCCCTCGCATGGTGCAGAGGCAGGTAGGTCCCTGCTGTCCGATCCTGACCCTGGCATCTCCCGCCGAGAGTTGGGCAGCGGGGGAAATTCATGCTCACACTGTCAGGCCATTCAGCGCTCCTGCACGGCGTCCCAGTGCCACGGCGACGAGAAGCCACAGCACCAGGGCTCCAGCAGGAGCATAGAGAGGGCTAGCCGGAGAACGCATTATATGTCCCGCGCTGTGGAATCGGGACACATCCAGTCCGTCCAAGTGTCCGCTTCTGCACCTGCAGGAACATCTAGCTCCCGCGGCTGCAGAATCAGGTACACATTCAGACTGCCCATTTTTTGGCCTCTTTGTGTTTTGTCTTGATTAGGTGTAAGCTTTGATGAGCAGGGACTGTGTCTTGCATCTATAATCACAGTGCTGCATACACCTTGTAACGATACAAATGATTATTTATTTATTTATGTAAGAGTTTTTCTATACTGCTGTATCCTATGGTCGAAGTGGTTTGCATTGAAACAGAACATCATACATTAAACAGGGAAATCAACTTGGAGGTAATTAGTAGTGATACTCCTCTCCCCCTTCCCAACTATGATTGGAACCTCCCTTCCTACCCAGGTCCCAGACAAGTAGTGGTGTGTGGTGACATTTCTAGTAGGGGACAGAGTAAATGGCAGCCCCAATACAAGAACCCTGACCAAAACAACAAGAGGGGTTTGATAGCCAGTACAGCACTGTCGACTCCAATATAAACATGATGGGCCCAGTAACTCAACATAACACCTCCCACTCCAGCAGACACACCAAGAGGGGCTTAATGGTTCCAGCCCAGTTCAGCATTGCCCATTCCATGAAAAAAACTGCCAGAGAGGCTCAAAAGTCCCGACTTAACAGTTTTTACCCCTCATGGAGACAGGAGGAGCTTGATGACCCCAATATAACACCTTTCACCCCACCCACAAAAACACTACCCATATCCCTTCCTAATCCCCTTTTCCCATAGACTGTACTCAACAGCTTCATCCTCTCTCTCTCTTACTCCTAGTACTTCCCCTAGTTCAACCCACCAACAACCCTACCTGTCAAAGAAGCAAACTTAGAGGTGAAATCTGCGGTACGCAATCTGGGCATTACTTTAGATCACCACCTCTCCCTTTAATCGCACATTAGCGAAATCACCAAAATAATATATTGTACCACAAGATTAGGACCTATGTCCCCTGCTTGAAGCATCGGATTTCCAGACAGTATTCCAGGCCATGATCTTCCCACACCTGGACTACTGCAGGGAATCCGAAACATGCATTACACTCACTTCAAATGGCACAACACACAGCTGCCTGAATCCCTTATGGACAAAACGCAAACAAACTGTGAGAGTCAGAGAAAGAAAGGCCAATTAGAGCTGTCAATATATACAGATAATAGAGGAAAAAAGCTCTAATTGCCATTTCTTTCTTTGACTCTCACAGTTTGTTTGTGTTTTGTTTCTTTGTTTTTTTTCAGCCTGGTTTGGACTTTTTTTTTTGTGCTCCGTCAGTTTTTTGGCTCCTTGAGGAATAGCTTTGTTATATAGTGAATCCCTTATGGAGCATCAAGAGGTAACCATATAACATCCATCATGAAACAACTGCATTGGTTATTGTTCATAAGTCTAATCAAGCACAAGGTCCTGATAACCATCTTCAAAGTAACGCACAACTTATCTTCGCCCTATCTACAGTCCATTTTGCATAAGACTCCAAACAATAGAGCCAGGAGGCCCTGTACACAGAATACATACACCATACTGCTCGAAGAATAAAAAGCACCCAAACAGCATGTGCATGTGCTTTCTCATTATAACACCAGGACTCTGGAATTCAGTCCCTGAAAAGATAGGAACCATCTCAGACCTCCCAACATTCCTTAAGGAACTAAAGACTCTGCTTCGGAAACGAGCTCTAACTTGAATACATCTAATCTAATCAATGTTTCATGGCACGTATATCAGTTCAAATGATCGACTTTTTAATTAAAGTAGATTAATAATTACCCCAGAAGAAACAATGTAATATATAATAATTCAAATGTACCCTACAAATGATAATGACAAATTTGTACAGACTTGTTTTACTCATTACTTTAGTTTAAGAGTTTAATTTTACATGTGCATTTGTTATTGAGTTTAATTGTAATTATAAATTCATTTTTCTTATCATTAAATGTAAACAGCTTTGACTCAAGATAAATATATAAAAACAAACAAATAAATATGTAATGAAATACTCTCATCTCCCATCCCTTCGCTTCACAATTCCCTCTCCTTTACGTTTAAGTAGTGCTTTTTGAGGCATTTTACTTTTATTTTAATTAGTGCTGCCAGCAAACACACCCTCACGCTGGCGTAACCTAAGGTGCCGCATAAGGCACCCCATAGGGCACATTATAAAGTGCACTGTCCGCCAAGGCACCCTATAATATCCCCTATAGGACACCTTATAAGGCGCTTGATAGGGCGCCCTATAAGGTACCTTATGAGGCACCTTAAGGTTACAATACTCTGAGGGTGTTATTGCTGGCAGCCCTAATGTACATTAAAAATAGACAATGCCTCAGACAGCCCTATCAAATAACCCCACCATGGGTTTGAACCCATGACCTCTGGCTTCACAGGCAGTGAAGCAACCAGTGGGCCACAGCTCTACAACTGCCAACAAGCCCCTGGCTGGCTGCAGAAGGACTGCACGTCACCACACAAACTGTCTGCTGTGGTTACCAGGATAGGGTTAACCCACCCGTACCCATGATGCACTGCACATGCAAATCACCAGTCGAAAGATGGGCACAAGATGGGGTATGCACCCCCACAGCACCTCGGCCTGGTAGGGGGAACTGACCGTGTGTGGTAGACCGTCACATTGTGCGGGTACTGTGCTCACCCTGAGGGTGAGGTGGGGCGCCCAGCACCAGGTCCACAGCACCTTTCATGGCTGAAATACGCCATGCTGCAGGTCCCCATCAGTGCTACTGTGTGTGATAGATAGTTCCTGCAGACACACCTAGGTTATATCTGTGTCCATCTGTATTTCACAGTCATGTCTAGCCCTTATGGGCTATGATGCACCCAGAATAGTGCATATCCTGTGTTGGTGCCATGGTTACATGATGGGGGAGGGGGGTGGAGGGGGGGGGAGGGGGAGGGGGGGGGGAGGGGGGGAGGGGGGGGAGGGGGAGGGAGGGGGAGGGAGGGGGGAGAGGGGGGGGAGGGGGGTGGAGAGGGGAGGGGAGGGAGAGGGGGAGGGGGGAGGGGGAGGGGAGGGGGGGAGGGAGAGGGAGGGAGAGGGAGAGGTAGGGGGGAGGGTGGGAGGGAGAGGGAGGGGGGAGGGCGGGAGAGGGGGGGAGGGAGAGGGGGGGGGGGGGGGACGGGAGGGGGGAGGGGGAGGGGGGGGGGGTGGGGAGGGAGGGAGGGAGTGGGGAGGGAGGGGGGAGGGGGGAGGGGGGAGGAGGGAGGGAGGAGGAGGGAGGAGGAGGGAGGGGGAGGGGGATGGGGAGGGAGGGAGGAGGGAGGAGGGAGGGGGGAAGGGGGAGGGGGAGGGGGAGGGGGAGTGGGGGAGGGGGGAGGGAGGGAGGGAGAGGGGAGGGAAGGGGAGGGAGGGGGGAGGGAGGGGGAGGGGGAGGGAGGAAGGGGGAGGGGGCAGGGAGGGGGAGGAGGGAGGGGGAGGGGGAGGGGAGGAGGAGAGGGAGAGGGAGAGGGAGAGGGAGAGGGAGGGGAGGGGGGAGGGGAGGGAAGGGGGAGGGAGGGGGAGGGGAGAGGGGAGGGGGGATGGGGAGGGGAGGGGCATAGGGGGGTCATTTGGACCCATAGGCGGATTATGTACCACCACACAACCCATCCTCTGGGGCTCAGGGTGGGAAACAGGATCACAGAAAGAGACAGGGTACTCCCAATTTATGATTATGTGCTCCTCTAGTCTGTTACCCAAGATCAAGAGAGGTATCTTTCCAAGGAGAGTAGAAAGTGCTGCAGTTTTTGGTGCAACTGTGAAAGAGCAGGTGTCTGGTGTCATCTCAACAAAAGGGCAAAAGGAGGTTGACATGCTACAGGGTGGGGAAGCAAGAGAGAAGCAGAAGGTGAAGGCAATTCAGCCTCACAGAAAGTATAGTATACTGTATTCCCTGCTGAAAAGCATGTGGAGAGGATCTTGGCAGTGAAGAGGTTGTTATTAGACTACCAACTGCCAAGGAGGTAGAAAGTGATTCTGGCAGTTAGAAGGGACAACAGTGAGTGGAAAGGATGCTGTTGACCTTTCATCCTCCCTTCCATCCCCAGCCATGGGTCTAGCAGCAGCACCAAGGGCAGCAGACCTCTTCCAAAGAGGCCTCATAAAACCTCACTTTAAAGCGCTTGATGATACAAGGTATGCAGAATGCAATTACTGTACGCAGCACATTAGCAGAGGGAAGCTGATGGGTAATCTTACAAACAGTGGCATGCTGCATCAGCTCAGTACAAAGGAGGGTGCTCATTCTAGTTTGAGGACTCCACCCAGGACTGGAAATAGCAATGGTGGGAAAGGTATGAGAAAAATGAAATCCTTTTCCCAAGTGGAACCCCTATCCTCTTCTGTCAGTTGGACAGCATGGCAGCAGGTCCGACATGCATCGAAGCAAGCCACCATAGAAAAGATTGGTTGGTGTTCATTAACACTGTCATGAGGCAGGGAACAGGGGTAGTGACCAGGTGCATCGAGGAAATGATAGCTCTAGATGACCATCCTCTTAACATGGTTGAGAAGATGGGGTTTAAGTGGTTGCTACATATCTTAGCTGTTGCTTACCAAGTGCCCTGCAGAACAACTTTTAGTAGGCAGGTAATACCCAGCCTGTATAATCAGTTGCATTGCCAGCTGCAGGCAGAGCTGGTAAAACCAGAGGCTGGAACTAGCTTGCATTTCACCCCTGACATCTGGACTAGTTATAATGATACACATGCCTACCTCTCCCTGACAGCATAATGGTAGCAGCCGAATGAGGAAGGGACAGACTGTAGGTCTAACAGGGGAGCAAGGGCAGGAGGGCACTGATGGCATGTGCTGCACAGCCAGGTAATGGATGACAGCCATATGTGGATCCATATCTTCACAGAAATAAGGGTAATGCTGCAGGGTTGGCACACAGAGCATCCAGGTTTCTGTTTAACAGATAGTGAGATGAACACGGTCAAGACCGTGAATGAGGGGGGCTTTTGTGGGATCAAATACTTTGCATACTTGCTGTACCTGGTTGTCGGTGACTCCCTAGGCCTGGAGAGGATGGGAAATGGCAGTCCTGCCTGAGGAAACTGATCAAGGAGTGTCATGAAATAGCTGGGTATTTTCACTAGAGTGTGAAGGGTGGGCACGAGCTGCATGAGAAACAGGAAGCAACAGGGGCATACTAGCTCAAGCAGGATTTTGCCATCAGGTAGGCTTCCACTAATGACATGCTAGAGAAGTTATTGGAGCAATGGATGGCCCTACATAAGATGTCATCGGAGACCAAGATTGGCATCAACAGGCTCATGGGTCACTAGGACTGGACAAATATTACGCAAGTCGGCAAGATAGGATTTGCACCAGTTCCAAGCCAGTCCTTGGATACTCTTTTCATGGAGTCGGATGAGGAGTTGCTCATGGTCAACTGAATCAAATGCTGCAGCGATGTCAAGGAAGATAAGTACAAATCCATTTTCTGTTTTGTCAATGCCTCTGGTTAAGGTGTTGGTAAGTGTTGCTAGTAGGGTCTCGACACCGTGTGATTCTCAAAAACCTGTGTTGGCAAGGATCGAGGGGGCTGAGATGTCAGTATGTTGTTGAATCTGTCTTTGTATCACTTTCTCAATTAGCTTATTTATATGTAAATAGTTTGAGTTTTGAATCCCTACACCACCCTTGCCATGTACATAGTTTCTTTATTGTTATATGTAACTGCTATCCTTGCAGAATTAAATGTTAAAATGTAAACCGCTGCTGATCACTGGAAGGAGCGGTATAAAAATGAGTTCAAATAAATAAATAAAATAAATAAAGTGATAGAAGTCCTAGAGCCCTTTAAGAAGGCCACTGAGGAGCAGAGTTCCACAAGGGCTTCCCTGAGATTTCTCATCCTGGTAGTGAATATTTTACAGGCCAAGTTAGAGGGATTTTGGTAACGAAAAGGATTTACAGCAGAGGTTTTGGTGATAGTGGCCTTCCTTCATGGTCAAGTGGGAAAAAGGTTGGAATGGCTTATGAAGGATGATGCTTATGAAGGAGGTCTCTGAGACCTGGGCTGAAAGGAACTCTCACTCTGCAATGCAACTCACTAACTTATTGGAAGGAAAAGCTTTTTATTGAGGTGGAGGAAAGGGAGTGTGAGGGGTGAGGCAGCAGAGGTGAGGCAGCAGGGGTGAGGCAGCAGAGAACATACCAGGTGTGCCGGCATGCAGTATTGCTAGCATGAATACCATCCTGTTCCTTCCCCACCCCAGCTTTACATACTCATGGACCATGAGCTTCAGTCAGGGACAATCTTAGGTGACCAAAGCCGCAGCTACAATGTTATGCAGCAGAGATTCTGCAAAGATTTCAGTGACATGCTACCTTGCAGAGCTTTTTGAGGCCATGCACACGGATCCCTGGCATACTAGGCATACAAGTAAATAGCCTGGCCAGACCTGACCATGGTTATGTAGCATTTCCTGTCCTGCCTTCCAACCAGTGTGCTCAATAAAAGCATATTCTCCATTGCAGGGGATATTCTGGCTCCCCATCACTCATAGATAGCACCAGACTTAATGGAAAAGTTAGTGTTTCTGAAGACAAACCTCCCTTTGGCTTGGTTTCTTTTTATTTGCATGCAACTGGAAGGAACAAGGAGTGTAGAGCTATACTGAGGGGCAGTTTCTCACACTCTCTGCCTTCAGTGGGTCTACTGGCTATGTTTTTGACAGTTTGCACTGCAGTTTCTCTGGGATGCTGCCCATTTCCAGTGGTTACCCTTTAGACCCATGCCAAAATGCAAAAAAAAAAAAAAAAAAAAAAGTAGTAAGAAAAACAAAGCAAAACCAAAACAAACAGAAAGGAAATAAAACGAAAAGAAGTGAAAAAAGGTCTACCTCTACTGCTGATGCCAGTGTCATGATCCTGCCATTTCTGTCAGAGCCTGCCCCTTTGTTGCCATTCATTCCTGTTCTTGACATCTGAAACACAATATTGCGGCTGTCACAAATCCTGCTCCTGCCTGCACAGTCGCGCTGCAGCCTGCTAGCACATTTCCAATGGGTCTGTCATCCTGCCGGCCCTGTTCTCATGGCTTGCCTTGCTGCTGCCCTTTGCTCCTCCCTGCTGTTTTGGGTTCTTCATGCTATTCTTCTATTGTGTGGCTTTGCGACCAGTGTGCTTTAGCTTTTTCTGGACTACTCGTTCTCCTCCTGCTTTGCAGCTAGGTATGTCATGAATGTTTCTTCCACACTGAGAGGATCTTCCTCTGTACTGAAGGTTCTTACTCTGTGAACAAAGTCATCATTGCCAAGATCTAACTTGCGGGCGATTACTGTAGCTCAGCTGAACTCACTCCTGCAGCTGGACTCATGTCACCTCTCCAACTGCTGTGCTGTTTTAGGGTCTTTCAGTCAATCTGGGTGCCATGCTGGATATTTTTTTTCTGCTTCTTTATGCCCCACCCTCTATGCGTCCTGACCTCTGGGAATCTCTTTTACTCTCCCTTTCTGAGGCATCCTTACTCACTTCTCATTTGGTTGTCCTTGGTGACTTTAATGCCCACCTCTCCTCCCCGTCCCGTCCTCGTGACAAGGCCCTCAGTTCACTCTTTTCAGACCTTGACCTTCGCCAACATGTGCTTTGTCCCACTCACTCCTCCGGCTCCACGCTAGACCTTATCCTTACGTCCTCCTCTTCCCGCTATGTACCCTCTGCCATCTCTTCTGCCCCTCTTCCCTGGTCCGATCATTACTGCCTGTTCTTCTCTTTCACCCTCCCTCCTCTGCAAACCCTTGCTTCCAATGTCCCCACCTCATTTTAAAGCTCTTAAGCGCCGCATCACTCCTCTTACCTTGCAAACCTTCCCTCCTGCTGACTCTCTTTTCTCTTCTGAATTTTTTTCCCTCCCTGTCAGCCGTCAAGCTGATTCCTGGTCTTCTGTCCTCTCCAGCACTCTTGACATGCTTGCACCCCTTCACCCAACTTCCTGTCGTTCTTCTCCTCATCACCCCTGGTATCACTCCGGTCTCTACCTTCAGCGCGCCCAGCTTCGGCGTGCTGAGCGTCACTGGCGCAAACGTCCCTCCCCTGCCACCCTGACTTCCTTCCGCTGCGTCCACCACTCATACCGCGCTATGATTAATATGGCAAAGAGGGCCTATTTCTCAGATCTCATCACTACCTCTTCCAATTCTTCTCGCTGCCTATATCGCGATCCACGGCCCAGGAGGAGTTCACGGGATTGGGTGTTATTAATGCAGATACTCGCTAAAGGCCGGGCATACAATACTTTAACATAGTTGACGAAACCTGCACCAAAGCCAAACCATTTGAGGGTAGAAAACAAAAACGTCCACTCCAACCGATCAAACGCCTTTTCGGCATCCAACGACAATCCAACCAGCGGGCCATCCATTACCTCTGCCCCAGCCAAAACATGACAAAAAAGTCTGGCATTGTCCGCCGTCGACCTGCCTTCGACAAAACCACACTGATCTGGGTGGACCAGAGAGGGAATCACCTTGGCAAGATGCCGCGCCAATACGGTCGCATATATCTTATAATCCACGTTGAGTAGAGAGATTGGCCGGTAATTACTCGCCAGCTGTGGATCCCTCCCTGCCTTCTCAATCACTACCACATTTGCTGAGGCAAAAGAGCCTACCTGCAGGCTTTCTTCCAACAAGGCAAGAAAATATTGCTGCAAAAACGGTCCCAAGTCCTTAGCAAAAGTCTTAAAAAATTCTGAGGGCAAGCCATCCGGCCCGGCAGCTTTCCCAGTCGCCAGGGAGTCAATGGCGCACTGTATCTCCACCAAAGAGATCGGTTTGTCAAGACTAGCTGCCAGCTCCGGCTCTACCACCGGCCTATGAGTCTCGTCTATTAACTGTGAGAAAGCATCCGGTGGACATTCCGCTTCAGAGGCATACAGTTGTGCATAAAAGGTTCTAAAACACTCAGCAATTTCAGAGTCTTCGACCAACAGCGCCGACTTTCCCTGATCTCTAATAGCAGCAATTCTGCTAGCTTCCTTACGGTCTCTCAACGCATTGGCAAGAAGTCTGCCAGCCTTTTTCCCTTCACTATAGTAAGTGCCCTCCTGGGCTTTAACACACTGCAAGGCCTCCGACGTTAGAAGTTGATTATACCTCAAACGCAGTCTTTGCAGCCGTAAAAGAATACAGGGATCTGACCGCTTAGCCAATACCTGCTCCCCCGCTCTAATTTGCGTCTCCAGAACCCTCAGCTGCTCTCCACGCCGCCTAGCCAGTCCAATACTAAAACTGGTTATGACGGCTCTCAAGAAGGCTTTCAAACCCTCCCATCTAGCCCATCCTTTAGTCAGATGTGGGGTGTTAAAGAGGAAATACTCCTGGATGGCCTCCTGAATCTTTATATGAAAACCTTCATTCTTCAGCAGTGCTATGTCAAAAGACCACCTATTAGTTGGGGAACTCAATGCATCATCCTGCAGCACCACCGATACAGCAGCATGATCCGAGAGATGCATCGCATGAATCTCTGCCGCGATTAAGTTTGGGGTCAAAGACTTAGATATCAGGATATAATCAATTTGTGACAGAGATTGATGGGGGGGGGGGAGACCCCAGGTGCAACATTCGCCATGCATCCACTAGCTCCATCTCCCCCATCATGGACGCAAGAACCCTCTGCGCTTTAGTAGGCCCCAACGTCTTAGGTGGCTTCCTGTCTACAAGGGCATCCACCACCAGATTCAAATCACCACCCAGCACTTTCAGAGTTGAGGGCACTGCCTGCATTTCCTCCGCCAACAAGCGAAAGAAATCCGAACAATCCCTATTAGGAGCATAAACATTCATTAAGACTAATTCTAGAGCCCCCACCTTAACACAAGCTTTAACCCATCTTCCTTCCTGGTCCGCTCTAACTTTATGTACAGTAAAGTTGAGAGACTTACGGGCCAAGATGGCTACTCCATTATGTTTGCCCCTCGCTGCAGAGAAAGCTAAGAGCATGAAAGGATTTATATTCAATTTTAGTGATTCCTTCTCGCTAAGGTGAGTCTCCTGCAGCATTAAAATGTCACCTTTTTCTTGTTTACCATAAAGAATGATTTTCCTCCGCTTTATGGGACTGTTTATGCCCTTTACGTTTAAGGACAGAAATTTAATAGGCGCCATATCTCATCCAGCAACTCAAGGCCTCAAGTCTCTCCACCAAGTTGTTATCATACTTATATGGGCTTAGCTCCTTCATAGACAGTGCCCAACCACACTTCACCTGTCTTGTTTGTGCAATTGGCAGTACCTTGTAATTGACAATAACTAGCCCCCAGCAAATACCAAACACAAAACAATTCCTAAAGGGCCCCGGGGTGGGGAAGAGACCTAAGAACCAACCAGGTAAACCCAGAGCAAGCAGAGCAGGTACAGAGGAGCTGCAAGAAAACAAAAAAACTCCTAAGCAATTGTGCAATCAATCCTTAAATATGTAAGACAGCCTACACAGTTTCATTCATAACAGTTAAAAAACAAAGTCCCGGTATATAGAGGCTCTACTTTGAATCATCTGCCTCTTCATACTGACCCGACGCAACAGCCCAAGGACTAAACTAAAAGCCTCATTCAGTTGGACTCAATGCATCAGTTCCTGTTCTTTCTCGTCGATGAACGCATATAGAGTCTCAGGATCATCAAAGGTCCTTGTGCTGTTATGTAGCGTGATTCTCATTCTTACAGGGTGAAGCAGTCCGAATCTCGCCTGTAGCCTCTGCAGTCTGGGCCTCAGTTCCAGGAACCTCTTCCACTTTTCCACAGTACTCTTCGCAAAATCAGGAAAAACCATCAGCCTATGCCCTTAAAATTCAACTGGAGATCTAGCACGAGCCGCTTCCATGATTCTGAGTACCTTCTGATGTCTCAAAACTTTGAGGATTATCGGTCGAGGCCGCTTATTACCTGCCAGGGGCTGCGAGGGTACCCAATGCGCTCTCTCAATCTCGAAAGGCATGTCAAAGGCAAGCTGCAATGTTGTGGAATCAATTTGTGCAGAAAGGTGAGGATATCCTTCCCTTCAGCCCCTTCAGGGACGCCCACAATCCTAATGTTGTTCCGGCGAGATCTATTATTATTATCCTCCAATTCTTTCTGCAACTGTTTGATTTGCTTAACCTGCTTGACAACGGCCTTCATTCTTTCCTCCTGCACCATCACTCTCTGTTCCATCTGTTCCTGGCGGAGACTAAGGCTCTCCATGCCGCTCTTTAGTCTGCTCATATCCTCCTGCACAGTGGCTAACGATTCGCTGTTTGCTGACACTATTTCTTTTTTTTTTTAATTCTTTATTTTCGTTTTATAACAACAAAGGAAAGGAAGACATACAGCTAAAAGACAGATACATACATAGAATGAGATACATACACCAAAGTAAACCCCAACCACCCCCCTCCCCCCTGCTTCTTCTCTAGAATACTAATCATTCCCGAAACGGGCATGTACTGACATTATTGTGTTACAAAGCCAAACGGTGATCTGAAACATGATGAGTGTACATTAAACAGACATGTCGAAGCAATGAGCAGATTGTACATAATCATTGAGCATCTGCCATTTAGACAAGCGAGAGTGAGTTTGGGTATGGGGAATAGCTCTCCGAGATATCTGCTCATATTTACTATAGAGGCAGACAAGGTTCCACCATTCATTAACAGTAAGTCGAGAGCTATCCTTCCAATTCCTCGTGATCAAACAAATAGCTATACCCAGCATGAAATCAAGGAGAAAGCGACCCTTCTTAGGAAGAGAGGGGACCCCCGCCACTGAGCGGAGTCCCACAATCTTCCAAGAGAGGCTCGTGGAGGTGTAAGATAGATTGAATACGACCCCAGACCCGTCCCCAGTAAACCTGTAGTTGAGGACATTCATAAATAACATGAGCAAGGGTTCCCACAGCAGCGTGACAAGACCAACACTGGTCCCTAGCGGTTGTGTGCCATTTGGCTATTTTTTCTGGAGTATAAAAACATCTATGTGCAAAAAAGAAGAGAGTTTGGGTAACTGAGGCGGATCGGGAAACCCACACTACTTTGCTCCAGAAAAAGCTCCATTGCACAGGGGTTAAAGTGGTTTGCAGTTCGCGCTCCCAGGCCTGTTGAGCTCTACAAGTAGCAGTATCTGTACCCTGACATAATAGTTTATAAAAGTTAGAGGCTACCCCAGGTGTACTACTAATAGAGTGAATTAGGTCTAACAGCCCGTCCTCAGTAGAGACAGAGGGTGGCAGGATTCGAGCGCTTTTGAGGCAGTGTTGGAGCTGCATCAATTGAAAGTAATGTTTCGCTGGTAACGCGAATTCCTTTTGTAAATCAGAAAAGGTTTTCCAATGAGCTGCAGAGAAGAGCTGTTGGGGTGTCCAGATCCCCCTAGAGTACCAGGGTTTCCATGCTATCGTTCCATTTAGGACTTGAATTCTAGGGTTATTCCACAACGGGAGTCCGTCCAGAGGACAGACATTTGGGCCCAGTGATAGGATGAGAGTATTAAAGGCCGCAAGAGTATCAACAATCATTGGGGGATGGCGGGTGTCTACCTGATGGGACATACCGGGGAGATGGATCAGCGGAATTGGGTTACTAAGCTCCTCTTCTATATCAAGCCAAACTGGTCTGCTGTCTGTCGAGGCGTCTAGCCATCGGGCACCTTGCTTAAGTAAGAAAGCTTGATGATATTTGAGAAAATCAGGAAAGCGGGTACCCCCTAGTTCCTTCGCAGACTGTAGTTTTTGCTTAGCTATCCTTGGTGGTTTGCCCTGCCAGAGATAGCGGACGAGAAGGCCTTCAATATCTTTGTAGGTGCGTAGCGGAAGTAAGCATGGCAGCATTTCTAAAATATAGTTCACCTTGGGGACTATCATCATTTTCACAGTTTCTAGGCGGCCCCACCATGTAATAGATAAGGGAGACCATCGATTTGTGAGCTCACGGACTTTAGAGACTACCTCTTTGGCATTAAAACTAATAGTGTCTTCTAAAGGAGAGCAGTAATGGACCCCAAGATATTTCACCATGCGGGATTGCCAAAGGAAAGGAAAGGCCTGCATGTCAGCCTCATGTACCCAGCGGTTCAGTGGGAATGCTACGGATTTGGTCCAGTTTATTTTATAGCCCGATAATTGCGAGTATCCATCAATCAGATCCAAAACAGCTGAGACCGAATCAAGGGATACGAAGAGCATAAGGTCATCTGCATATGCAGAGAGTTTAATCTCTCTGTGACTAAAGGGGACACCACGAATACGTGCAGACTGTCTGATAAGGAGGGCAAGGGGTTCAAGAGCAAGATCAAATAGCATTGGTGAGAGGGGGCAACCTTGACGCGTGCCTCTTTGGAGATGAAAAGGCTGAGATTTAATAGCATTTACACAAATACTGGCAACGGGTTGAGTGTACATGACTTGGAGATATCGGAGGAAGCCCTCTCCAAAGCCATACCATCGGAGAACAGCAAATAAGAAGGGCCATTCTAGGCGATCAAAGGCTTTTTCAGCATCGAGGGAAAGACCCACCCAGGGGTGGTCCAAGTTGGCAGCACTAGAGAGCACATGGCACAAAGTTCGAGCATTGTCAGCGGTGGAGCGGCCGGGTATAAAACCGCATTGGTCGGGGTGGATTAAGGTGGCCATCCTGTCAGACAGCCGGGAGGCCAAGATCGTTGCGAAGATCTTATAATCGGCATTAAGTAGGGAGATTGGACGATAGTTGGCGGTTAGCAGCGGGTCCCTGCCTTCTTTCTCAAATACTACCACATTAGCTGCAGAAAAGGATCCCAAAGAGGATGTATCTACCGCAAGGGCAGTAAAATAGAGTTTTAAATAGGGTACTAAATCTGCACTGAACGTATTGTAGAATTCGGTTGGGAGACCATCAGGCCCGGCGGCTCGACCCGAGGCTGTGCGTTTTAGGGCAGATTGGATCTCTGAAGTAGAGAAAGGTTCATCTAGCGCATCCCTATCAGCTTCAGAAAGGGTCGGCCACTGAATATCAGAAAACAAGCGCTCGAAGGTCTCAGAGGAGAAATCACATTCAGATTGATAGAGACGGGTATAGAAATCCCGAAAGAGTTCTGCAATATCGGAGTCTGTGGTCAGTATGCCCCCTCCCTGTGGGGCTCTGAGGGCCGCTACGCGTTTGGCTTCTTTTTGACCTTTCAAGGCGTTGGCTAAAAGTCGACCGGCTCGGTTGCTTTCACGGTAGTATGTCCCTCTTTGAAGCTCAATACTCTTAGAAGCTGCAGTTGAGAGGATTGCATTATATTGAAAACGGAGATGCTGTAAGCGAACTAAGACGCATGGATCAGTACGGGAATTTAGAACTCGTTCGCCTGCTTTGATTTGTTGGTCTAGTATAAGGAGCTGCTGTTTGTGTTGTTTCCGCAGGCGAATTTGATAACTGGTGATCGTTGCACGAATGGCCGCTTTGAAACCCTCCCACCAAGCCCAATTTGCAGTATCCTGGGGTAAATTAAAAGAGAAGTAATCCTGTATGGCTGCACGAAGTTCTAACTGAAACTCTGGCTGAGTTAATAGGGCTCTATCAAAGAACCAGGCCCCCGAATTCCCTTGGGGTGCAGTAGTGTGTAACCGAAAAGAAATAGCAGCATGATCTGAGATATGTTGGGAGTGAATCTTTGCAGTGTCCACCTGAGGGACCAACAGTTTTGATATGAGAAAGAAATCTATACGAGACTGGGATTTATGAGGGGAAGAAAAGAAAGTAAAGTCAAGCTCATTGGGGTGTAGTAACCTCCAGAGATCGACTAAAGCAAGATCTTTGATCACCGAGGTAAGCGTGGTATGACTCTTGGGGGGACCACTTGTCCTAGGCGGTTGTTTGTCGATCAGGGGATCAAGAACTAAATTGAAATCCCCCCCTATTATCAATGAGGTATTAGCAGAGGCCTGCGCAACCTGAGCAATGGTAGCAAAAAAGGCAGGATCATCCACATTAGGAGCATAAAGGCATATACATGTAACTTCAAGGTTATCTATCTTAAGGTGAGCTCTGGACCATCTACCTGCTGTATCTGAACTAGTCGCAATAATAGTAGCATGCAGAGATTTCCTAACCAGTATGGCAACCCCACATTTCTTAGAAACGGCTGGAGAATAGGCGGCCACCATGTAAGGTTTAATATTGAGTTTAAGAGTTTTCCTTCGAATTTAAATGCGTTTCTTGGAGGAAAATCAGATCCGCAGCTTCATGACTTAGATAGCTTAGGATTTTCTTCCGTTTTATCGGATTATTGATTCCTTTTACGTTCAATGATAAAATCTTACATGTGCCATCGAACAAAGAGACATTTAGATATGAGCGCTGGAAAACCCTACAGCATAATCAGACACTGTACAAAAATGATATAATCACCGAGTCTGCAGGAGGCCCTAGAGAGGAAGATAAGACATAAAAGTGAAAAAAAAAAAAAACACCAGAGTCCATAATTAACACTGTCTCTGATACTCATCGAGGCTACGATGGGTAGATGGAGTCGGGTCACAGATATCATCAAGATAAGGCAACAAACCGCCTTTGGCAAACTTTTGCTGAGCCGCGTCAAATCCAATATGGCAGGCACATCGGACATGAGAATACTGGCAGGAATATTCTGGAAGTCAACGCATCAAGTCGGCTTCTTTAGCATCCAAAAACTCCGCTAGTAGATCAGGTCTTCAAAGTTCTTGTCTGATTGTGAAGCGTGATATCTCAAAAGTCGAAAGATGATAGGCCGCGGGGTCTTCCTGTTGAGCGTTATCCAATTCTTTGGTAAAGGTGATTGAAGCAAGGTTGTTGCGGCGCGCTCTGTTATTGCCGTCCTCCACTTCTTTCTGCAAGGCCCGCACCTGACGTTCAACTTTGTCGAGTTTGGACAACCGGATCGCGTGGGAGTCTAATACGCTCTCCATTTTGTCCTGACGTGAAGAGAGTCCCTCTAGCCTGCCTTGTAACACCCCAAGGTCTTCCCGCAGCGCTCGGAGTGCTTCACCGTTTGACTGCACGAGGTCCTTAACCCCTCTGATCTCCGCGAGGATTTCCTGCTGCATTTCGGGGCCCTCGCGCAAAGCCAGCCCCTTCTGCGGAGACGGTGGTTCAGTTTTGGAGCGCTTGCCGTGAGAAGCCGCTGGAGATCCAAATTCCAGGCGCGTAGGTTTGGTCCCCGCCATCTCACCAATGTGCCCCGGCAAGATCAGAGCAGAAATTCAAGTATGTCCGGTGTTAATTCAGGATTCTGAGTAGGCCTCTCGGGAGCCTCAGCGTTATGCGACCATCCCGCTGGACATCGGGCTCCGCCCCCTTGCTGACACTATTTCTTTTATTGCACGCACCTCCACCAGAAGCTCTTGAATGGCCTCGGGATATTCCCGCGTCGGCGCCATTTTCTGTGGGGACGGAGGCTCCGTCTTGGATCTCTTGTGCTCGCGCTCTGACTCGCGGCGAAGTCCAAACACGCAGGTTTGGGGCCCGACATCTCTCCGGTTCATCGGGGCTTAACAACCTCTGCCCTCCTCCACTAATATTCAGCATAATTGCAGGATTCTTTTCTAGGCCCCTCCGGAGCAACGCTCTACACAGCCACCCTGCTTCGCTCCAATCCTCAAATCGGCAGGTAAAGATCTGATGAATTATCCTAGTAGATCTGTGGAAATTCCAAAACTCCCAGCACACTCAAAATATGCTGAAAATTGCCTAGTTTACGCCTTTCAATTGTTCACTCATGGCTGGTAACATTTATCAGAAGGTTAACAGAGAGCTAATAATGGGGCCCTTTTACTGAAGTCCAGTAAGGCATTAGTCATTTGTAACACACGTTAAGTTCAAAGCTTCCATGTTAGCTGTCAGGTGCATAATCAACATGTTGCTGGCAGCTAACATGTGACTGAGTACATTAACGTGTGGCACAATTAAGGTGTGTACACTGAATGATACTCATAAAGGTATTGTACGGTGCATCCGCTCTAATTGCCAAATTAATGGTGTTCGCATGCTAATGTGCTCTTCACACCCACCGTCTGCCCCCATCCTTCCCACTCTCCATATTAGTATGAGCGTGCCTGTTAATGTGCATTTTAGCAGTTGTTAGCTGGCATGCCCTCATGTTAGCATTCTCTGTGACTTGTTACCTCGTGCTATAATGCACATTAACTGGTTAGCAGAGTTTAGTAAAAGGGCCCCAATGCTTGTATGTTATGGAATTTTAACAAGCCAGCCAGTTTTTTGCAATGATAAATAATTACATTATGTACAGTATTCAACATGGCACCATGTTTGCTAAACTGTGCTACTGGGCAGTGTGGGGTTCAGTGCACATCACGTGCACTACGCTGTCATTTAGCACATTGTGCTGCATTAGTGATCCCATGCGAACAAGTTAGCACATTAGTGGGTGGGGAAAGGGCGCTTTAGGGGCATAACGCAGGCATTGATAATGTGTCATGGTTAGTGTAGGACTTACGGGCACATGCCATCTGCAACTGTTGCCATTAGCCTGGCTGCACTTAATGCCATCTCAATGAGCGAGTGTGGGGCAGCGCTGCATGATTGCAATGCGCTGTCAACATGGGGACGGAAGCAAATGCCCATAAACACTAGCAAAGGCCTCCATGTTGATACTGGCGCCTCCTGTGGTAAACATGCCCCAAGATGTATAATATATAGCCCATCATCCTCTTCCCAGTTCCGAAGAACTAGCTGGGCTTGGCTACACAGCTGTAGCAACTTACATTACTTCCACTTCTGAAATTTTCATATGGATTCAGTGAACTTGAGTTTCTGATACATAACATATGCAGCCCAAAAGATAACACTGGATAATGGCTTTAGTAAAATACAGTAACAAAATTTCTAAGCTTTTTAAAAAATTTTCCTATAGTACCGTGCTATGTGTTTTTCGAGGTAAACAAAAAATAGCTAATGATAAGTGATGCCTGATGAATACTTATTCGATATCCTTCCCTGGCATTGCATGGAAGACCTTGTACACACATTGAAGAAGAGCTCAGAGAAAAATCTCTTTCCATTAATTTTAGGATCAAGGAATTAGATTCCATGTAGTCGACTATTTACAATTCAGAGCTGAATTTTCATGATAGTAAACCATGGAACAGCAAAGCTACTGGTTATTGGTATGAGAGTGGCACTCCACTACTGCATAATGCACCCCTAGTAAGACACAGCCAAGTGTCTCCCCAATCACGCCTTAGGTGCCACAAGCAGGGCCGGCCCGTCCATTGAGCAAGAATGTTTTTTGCACAGGGCCCCGCGTTTCAGGGGGCCCCGCGCAAAGAACATTCTGCTTTCCTCAAAATTACATTAAAAAAAAAAGCTGGCTCTCTGGCTGCTGCCGCTGCCACCGCAGCAGAATGCAGTGTCCCGCGGGGCCCCCTCTGCGCCGGCTGAGCCCTCTGCCCGGCTTTCAGATTCGCGAAGGGAGAGTGTCTCTCCCTCGCGTCTCTGTTAAGCCCGCAGGGGCTAATGGGAAATTTACCATCAAACCCTCGCGTCTAAAGGGGCTGATGGGAAATTTCCCATTAGCCCCTGCGGGCTTAACAGAGACGCGAGGGAGAGACACTCTCCCTTCGCGAATCTGAAAGCCGGGCAGAGGGCTCAGCCGGCGCAGAGGGGGCCCCGCGGGACACTGCATTCTGCCGCCGCGGCAGCGGCAGCAGCCAGAGAGCCAGCTTTTTTTTTTGGACTGCTAATGGACTGGGGCGGGGGGGCTGTTAGGACTCCTAATGGGCTGGGAGGGGCTGTTAGGACCGCTAATGGGCTGGGGGGTGGGTTAGGACCGCTAATGGGCTAGGGGGGGCTTGGGGGGGCTGTTAGGACTGATAATGGGCTGTGGGGGGGTGGGGGGGGGTTAGGACTGCTAATGGGCTGGGGGGGGGGTTGTTAGGACTGCTAATGGGTGGGGGGGGGGTTAGGACTGGTAATGGGCTGTGGACTGATGGGGGCTGTCTGGAAATGGGGTGATGGGGGGTTAGAACTGCTAATGGGCTATGGGGGGCTGTTAGGACTGCTAATGGGCTGGGGGGGCTGTTAGGACTGCTAATGGGATAGGGGGGTGGGTTAGGACTGCTAATTGGCTGGGGGGGCTGTTAGGACTGCTAATGGGCTGGGGGGCTGTTAGGTCTGCTAATGGGCTAGGGGGGTGGGTTAGGACTGCTAATGGGCTGGGGGGCTGTTAGGACTGCTAATGGGATGGGGGGTTTGTTAGGACTGCTAATGGGCTGGGGGGGGTTAGGACTGGTAATGGGCTGTGGACTGATGGGGGCTGTCTGGAAATGGGGTGATGGGGGGGTTAGAACTGCTAATGGGCAATGGGGGTGGTTAGGACTGATAATGGGCTATGGGGGGGGGCTAGGACAGGAAATGGGCTGATGGGGAGGGGTTAGGACTTGAGGTGGGCTGATGTGGTTAGGACTGGTAATGGGCTGTGGGCTGATGGGGGGGTTAGGACTGGCAATGGGCTGATGGGGTTAAGACTGGAAGTGGGCTGATGGGGGGTTAGGACTGGTAATGGGTTATGAGGGGGCTTAAACTGAAAATGGGGTGATGGGGGGGTTAGGACTGGAAGTGGGTTGATGGGGGCTAGGACTGGTAATGGGTTGGGGGGTTGCTATGACTGGAAATGGGCTGAGTGGAAGGGGAGGCTTGAATTGCAAATAGCTGATGGGGAGGGAGCTTGGAATGGAAATGGGCTGTGAGGGAAGGGAGCTAGGACTGAAAATGGGCTGATGGAGCAGCTAGGATAGGACTGGAAATGGGCTGTTGGGGGGAGCTAAGATTGGAAATGGGCTGTGGTGGGGGCTTGAATTGAAATGGAATCGTGGAGGGGCTAGAACTGAAAGTAGGCTCATGTGGGGGGGGGCTTGGACTGGAATTGGACTGAGTGAAGGGGAGCTATGATTTGACATGGGCTGATGATGGGGCTAGGAAATGACTAGAAGTGGGCTGATGGGGGGCTAGGATTGGAAATGAGCTGATGAAGGGACTCAGACTGAAAATGGATGGGGGAGCTAGGACTGGAAATGGGTTGATGGTGGGCTAGGACTGGAAATGGGCTGATGCAGGGACTAGAAGGGAATGGATGCTGGGTGAGACTGGAACTAGAAGGGAGCTGATGTTGGGGGAGGATTAGAATGGGATGGGGCTGGGAGAGTAAAATGGAGAGGGGAAAAATATTTTGTGTGGGAGGGATGAAAAATCTACAATTGGCCTGGTATTGGGAGAGTAAGTGGGGACTGAGGATGGAGGGGTAAAATTTGTGTGGATGAAATAGGAATGAGGAAAGAGCAAAAGGAGAAAGATTAGTATGTTAAAGCAGATGTAGAGAGAGAGAATAAAAAAAAAAAACTAGAAGAGAGAAGAAAGAACAAATGGACAGCAGACGATGGACAGTTAGCAGAAAACATGAAGAAACCAGAAGAAAGTGGCTGGAGCAATTGCAACTGAAAAAAAATGCACAAAAGGTAGAAATATCTCTTTATTTTGAATTTATTAACTGGAATATGAAACCTCTGGGAAATGTGCATCATTAACGTCTGTGCTTTGTTTGGTACAAGAGGAAATTAATTTATAGTTGTATTTCTACAGTGTTGTTGTACATTCCAAGTTTGGCTTTTGGGGTTCCCAGTTTAATTATTGCCTTCCTGTTTCTAAATTGTGATTCCTTGTTTGGTGATGGTCTATGTTCTACATGTGTAACTGAGCTGAGGTATTCTGTTTATGTAATTCCTATTTGACATTGCCACTTGTTCTCTTTCCCCAGTATTCTCTGAAATGTATTGGTTTAATATTTGCAGTGTTGCCTTTTGATAGTTAGGGTATGGTGCTTTGTGAGTCCTGGTAATGCTGTCAGGATACGGCGGATTTGCTATGGGTTCTAAATGGGCAGCGTTTGTAGTAGTTCCTAATGTGCCTGGCGGTTGGCACTGGATTATAGTAATGTAGAAATCTTTTAGTCTTTCTTTATCCATACACTCATTAAGAGATATGTTTACTAAAAGTTAGTGTATGGTAACATTATGCAAATATTTATGCAAATAAGGCCACTTATGCAAATGAGGCCCCGCACTGAGTCTCCGCACATGGCCCCGCACCCCCCTTGGGCCGCCCCTGGCCACAAGTATGGGCAGGAGGTGTGGCATATCAATACTAACTGTTGTTGGTGTTTCCATCATGTCCCCATGTAGTTAACATGGAAAGCAGCACCTCACTGTGTTAAAAGTGCAGCCACATTTAATGCAGGTGCTTTACGGCTGCCCTCAAACTGCCCAGTCCCCACGCTAAGCAGCTGATGTGGGATTTTTACCATGGCCGCATTTTCAGTGCACGGTAACATTTAGTATAGTTCTGCATTAACCAGCACACACTAAAGTCCAGGCTAACCATTAGTGTAAACCATTTAGTAAACATGCCCTTGCGTGTGCTTTTAAAATAATTAACAATGTTACAACTGGAATCATACCTGAGTCTATTTACTGACACTGGCTCCATGTGACATAAAAAACTCTAATCTAGCAGTGCCCAGGAAGGACAATTTTAAAGCACAATCTATCACTCTGAGGCCAAGGGCAAAGTGAAATGACATGTGATACGGGCTGCTGTATCTGAGGAGCTGATAACATGCTGCTTTATTAGAACAGCAGTATCCATAAAATAGAAAACCACACATAGATAGCTGCCCTAAAAATGTAGGTAACATTTGAGTTTCAGAGACTTCCAGTACATGTATAATGATTAATTCTTTGCTCTTCTGTTTTATTCTTTTGTTTCTAATCTCTTGGTTGCAACTATTGCTAACCACTCTATGTAGAAAGGCTCTAATTGTGCAAAATATTTCAAGATCATGCTGAACATATAGTATGCATTTATAAAAATGGTAAAAACCTGGTTATTCTAACCAACTTTAAAAGTTTGCCCATTTTTAAACGAGTCAATGGATCTTATTTACTGTGATGCTGATTGCCAAAAGATTTACCCAAGTAACAAAGGCATGGGAAGAGGTGACCTGCACGGAGCGGCAAGTGGACCTACTCTTGCCACCTTGCTGGGCAGACTAGATGGACCATACTGGTCTTTATCTGCCATCATATACTATGTTACTATGCTACTATGTTGGAGTGGAGGAGTAGCCTAGTGGTTAGAGCACTGGCTTGGTAACCAAGCAACCAGGGTTTGATTCCTACTAGCATGCCTTGGGCAAGTCACTTAACCCTCCATTGCCTCGGAAGAAAGGCCTGGCAATCTACTTCTGGTGACACTGCCAAGGAAACCCATGAGCTTCTAGGTCACCAGGAGTCAGGACTGACTCGAAGGCACACATTGCATGTTACTATGTTATCCAGACATACCTGTGTTTGAAAAACTCCCTCCATCACAGTTCACTATACAAATGTTGTCCAGCCTAGTTGCTGGTTGGAAAAAGTGTATCTAGTGATCTCAGGCAGAACCAGCCTTACAACTAGGCAAACCTAGGCAGTCGCTAGGTGGAGAAAGTGTTGACAAAACAGCCAGTACAGTAGCATGGCTAGAGGGAATCCCTATGCCCCACTGGCCAAAGAAAGAATCGAGTCAGCCATGCAGCGTGAGAGAAACCTGTTCCATGGTGCCTCAGCACCCTTCCTCCGCACTATAAGCATGTTCAGAACACATGGTCAATGGACACTGTACTCTTTGATGCTGATCTCTTGCACTGCAAAAGCAACATCAGGAAGGGGGCTGGCCCTGTGACCACACATTTAAATGTGCTTATGCTGCTGTCCCTATGGAAGAGCAGCAAGAGTGACACATAGGTTGGGATCTGCAGCACAAGGCTGATTTGCCTAGAGGGTCCATTATCATTGCACCAACCATGATCTTAGGGTAGAGATAGAGGCAGGGCCAGATTTACCTATACGCCATGTACGCCATGGCGTAGGGCCCACAGCTGGCAAGGGCCCACAAAAAGCTGCCGCGGCAGCATGGACGGTCCCGCGGGGCCCCCTCTGCCCTGCCGAATCCCTGGCTGAGCCCCTCCATGCCGGCTTTGAGAGGCGCAAAGGGAGAGTGTCTCCCTCGCGTCTCTGTTAAATTCCTATCAGCCCCTGTGGGCTTAACAGAGACGCGAGGGAGACACTCTCCCTTCGCGCCTCTCAAAGCCGTCGTGGAGGGAGGGATTCGGCAGGGCAGAGGGGGCCCCGCAGGGCCGTCCATGCTGCCGCAGCCTTGGTAGCAGCCAGCGGTTTTGCTTTTTTAAAATTTCATTTTACTTGAGCCGATGGGGGGGAGGGGGTAGGACTGGAAATGGGCTGGGGGGGGGTTAGGACTGCTAATGGGCTATGGGGGGGCGGTTAAGACTGATAATGGGCTGTGGGCTGATGGGGGCTGTCTGGTAATGGGCTATGGGGGGGGCTAGGACTGGAAATGGGCTGGGGGGTTAGGACTGCTAATGGGCTATGGGGGGGTTAAGACTGATAATGGGCTGTGGGCTGATGGGGGCTGTCTGGTAATGGGCTATGGGGGGGCTAGGACTGGAAATGGGCTGGGGGGGTTAAGACTGGAGGTGGGCTGATGGGGTTAGGACTGGTAATGGGCTGTGGGCTGTTGGGGGGGATTTAGAACTGGTAATGGGCTTTTGGGGGGGGTTAAGACTGATAATGGGCTGTGGGCTGTTGGGGGGGGTTAGAACTGGTAATGGGCTATGAGGGGGGGTTAAGACTGGTAATGGGCTGTGGGCTGATGGGGGCTGTCTGGTAATGGGCTATGGGGGGGCTAGGACTGGAAATGGGCTGGGGGGGTTAAGACTGGAGGTGGGCTAATGGGGTTAGGACTGGAAGTGGGCTGATGGGGGGTTAGGACTGGTAATGGGTTATAGGGGGGGGCTTAAACTGAAAATGGGGTGATGGGGGTTAGGACTGGAAGTGGGTTGATGGGGGGGCTAGGACTGTTATTGGGTTGGGGGGTTGCTAGGACTGGAAATGGGCTGATGGGTGGCTAGGACTGGAAATGGGCTGATGCAGGGACTAGAAGGGAATGGATGCTGGGTGAGGCTGGAACTAGAAGGGAGCTGATGTTGGGGGAGGATTCGAATGGGATGGGGCTGGAAGAGTAAAATGGAGAAGGGAAAAATATTTTGTGTGGGAGGGATAAAAATTCTACAATTGGCCGGGTATTGGGAGAGTAAGTGGGGATTGAGGATGGAGGGGTAAAATTTGAGTGGATGAAATAGGAATGAGGAAAGAGCAAAAGGAGAAAGATTAGTATGTTAAAGCAGATGTAGAGAGAGAATGGAAAAACTAGAAGAGAGAAGAAAGGACAAATGGACAGCAGACGATGGAGAGTTAGCAGAAGACACGAAGAAACCAGAAGAAAGTGGCTGGAGCAATTGCAGCTGAAAAAAAATGCAAAAAAGGTAGAAAAATATCTCTTTATTTTGAATTTATTAATTGGAATATGTCAGCTCTGGTAAATGTGCATCATTAACGTCTGCGCTTTGTTTAGTACAAGAGCAAATTAATGTATAGTTTTATTTCTACAGTGTTGTACATTCCAAGTTTGGCTTTTGGGATTCCCAGTTTAATTATTGTCTTCCTGTTTCTAAATTGTGATTACTTGTTTGGTGATGGTCTATGTTCTGCATGTGTAACTGAGCTGAGGTGTTCTGTTTATATAATTCCTATTTGACATTGCCACTTGTTCTCTTTCCCCAGTAGGTCATGTATTGTTGTTCTCTGAAATGTATTGGTTTAATATTTGTAGTGTTGCCTTTTGATTGGTAGAGTATGGTGCTTTGTGAGTCCTGGTAGTGCTGTTAGGATACGGCGGGTTTGCTATGGGTTCTAAATGGGCAGTGTTTGTAGTAGTTCCTAATGTGTCTGGCAGTTGGCACTGGATTATAGTAATGTAGAAATCTTTTAGTCTTTCTTTATCAATACACTCTAAGAGGCACGTTTACTAAAAGTTAGTATATGGTAACATTATGCAAATATTTATGCAAATGAGGCCCCTTATGCAAATGAGGCCCCACACCCCCCTTGGGCCGCCCCTGCTGGGGGCCCACAATTTTTGTTGGCGTAGGGCCTCACTCAAGGTAAATCCGGCCCTGGTTAGAGGTGTGGCATAAGTGCTGTTGAATATATAGAGACAGTGCTGATATTCCGTGTTCTATTGTTAAACTTAAACAAGGTATGTGGGGCTTCACAAATAGCAGGCCTAGAGTTATCTGCATAACGTTAACTGCATATATTCAGCGGTTGGGCTCATGGTGCTATAATAAATAATAAATCAAATTAAGCGAAGAAATACATACACATCTGGATAAAGTCCTGCTAAATACCTGCCCCTATATCATTTTAATGCTATACTTAAGTCCTGCAAGTATTGACCACTTCTGGGGCTTGAACATTAGACTATTTACAGTTTTTAGGTTGCTTTAACTTTTTTCCCCATTCCATTTTATTTATGCTGTAGTGATTTCCTTCACTGTAAATTTTCTATTGTTGTACTTCAAGTTGAATATTCTTTTTCTTTAATATAATTAATCATAGAGCTGCCCAAATTTGCCCAAATTCCTTCATGACATCATCATTTGCATTCTGCTTAGCATGTCAATATTAGCTCCAGCTTCCAAGTGGTAGTGAAGGCTGGTCTGCGAGCACACCGTATCTGTTTTTATTTCCATCTGTAGGAGAATCTCTCTGCTTCCATACATCCATGATAGCACATGCAGGTCGTACTTCTGTAATGCATTTATATTATGCCTCTGTCACCCCTCACTCACTAGAGGCAGCAGTAAAATCAATATATCTTCTCTTTCCTGCACACTGCTTGTGTTTTTACAGAACTTATTATGCGTACTTATATTTCACTCTGTTAACTGTTGTCTTGTAAAACAAATAGTACTTATCATTTCTACTTGTGGTGTTTTTGGTTATTGCTGCATTCTTCACTGTCTGTCAGTAACATTGGCAGGAAAAATATTCAGCCGTCTTCAAGCCATGTATAATACACACACTTTCTCAATGAAACAAATAAGTATTCATGAATGTATCTGCATTGTTTTAGATGTTTTTTCTGTCTGAATTGAAAATTGAAAATATCCACTGTTGTTTACAGTTAAATCAAGTCTTTTGTTCTTGTCTAATTTGGGGATCTACCAAAGTATATTAGGCCTAATGAAGAGCTTAACTCATGTTATGCTGCGTAAGTCCACAATAATGTTACTATGAGCATAAAGGGGCCTAACGGCAAGTATAAAGACCCCAAAGTTTCTTAGACCACCAGGGGGAAGCTACTAAAGTTTGTTATGGCCATAACACAAGTCATTTGGCCATTACTACACTCTAGAAGCCCAAAATTTGCATTATTTTACTATAATGCACAATTTGCCATCACAATACGCAGTGAATAACAATGATAAGAAAACATCCACATGCAGATGAAGGAAGTGACATCAGCCGGACCGATGGCGGCTTAAGGACTCTGCTCCCTTACCACGTGCATACATAGGCCCCCTTAGAATATGCAGCCACAGCAGCATTGAAATAAAAGCAGTTATCCTGGTTGGGGTAAGCACTGGTGATGTGATGGCCTCAAAAAGTAAATTCTTGGAGAGCCGAGAGAAACCGTGGGCATCTCAGCATCTAATAGACAAGGCTTCCCTGCATGTGAAGTCACCTGCCAGTATGGCATTGATGAAGTCGAAGGCAGATGATGGTTGCAGTAGCGAGTAGGCCGGGTTGCTGGGGATAGACAAAACCCTAATCAAGCAGGAGTTCCACCAAGGCTTTGAAGAGATGGCTGAGGAGCTCCGTGCTATGCGTGAAGAGGTGATGAATAAAATAGATGACATACGTGGTGACATCAAGGAACTGGGAGGCTTCGTGGAAGAGGTGGAAACTAAAGTGGAGGAAAACGCTGAAATGCTAAATGAGTTACAATGTGTGGTCAATAGGCATAAGCAACAAGCTTTGGAGGCCATGGGGGAAGAAAACATGGAGGACATCATGAGAGCTATATGCAGAGATCTTCTGGGAGGGATGGAGTGTGAGTCCAGGGTTGCGTCCATGGAAATTGAAAGGGCCCAGAGAACCCTGGGAAAACTGTCTGGGAACAAACCCAGGCACATTATTGTGCACATTCTAAAATTTCTTGATGCAGATTTATTGCTATGGAGAGGCTGGGAAAAGAGGACATTGCAATATTGGGAGATGCCAGTGGCGATTTACCATGATCTTTCGACCTTCACACTAATGTGGTGGAAAGAGATGAAGCTGGTCATCGATGTGCTTCTGAGGAAAAAAAAATATGCTACTCCGGGTCTTTCCCATTTTGCATGAACTTTACCATAGGAGGCAAAAAGATATTGTTTGAGGACTTATCCGAGGCATGAGGAGCGCTGCGCATGGCAGGACTAGTGAAGGATGACACACTGCCCCTTTGTAGTCGCAGCAGCCTACCCCTCACAAATGGAAGTGAGTGGATGAACAGAACTTGTGATGGAGTCCACTACCTAAGGTTCACAAATGGCGAAAAAGAAACCTAAGTGACATGGAGTGGCAGTACCAGTGCCATTACTCATTCTCAGACAGCATATGCTTGGGTGTGGAAGACAAAGGTTGGGGTATGGCCTTTGACTTGCGAGTGTGGTTGTGGTCATGATCATGGTCAGCAGCATGGACCCCTTTACAGTTCCAGAAGGTGTCATAGCTTGAGTGATCTAGAGTGTTTTAGATGTCCTTATGTTCTGTTATCTGTTGGGGAAATGGAATGGCCTGGGTGAGGGGTGGGGGATGAGTCCTGGGTGGCGTGGTTGGGGTGAACTATGTTGCTTCCTTGGGCCCGCAGGTTTGGCAAACATCCTAGAGGGGGGGATGGGAAGGTGGGCTGGGTGGAGGGGGTGCTTGGGCATGTTTGAGTGCATACACATGAGAGGTGTCAAATCCCTTTTAAATGGGCAGTAATCCAAAGAACAAACCAGTCAGTACTAGAGGTGATCAAATCTAAGCTTTCTTTAGATGCTCAGATGAGAAGACTTCGACTTTCATACTTTGGACACATCATGTGAAGAGAGAGATCTTTAGAGAAAGACATCATACTTGGCAAGGTAGAAGGTCAACACAAAAGAGGAAGGCCAGCAATGAGATGGATCAATACAACAACAGTAGCTATGGGTGTCAGTCTATCAACAATGAGTCATGCCTGACTGAAGACCGAAAACAATTTAGGACAATTATCCAGAGGGTCGCCATGAGTCGACACTGACTTGACGGCACTTAACAACAACAATCCAGTAGAGTGTGAATGTGTCCCTACAAAATCAGGAAGGGGGGAGCAGCATTCCAGATAGGTATGCTAAAGATTTTATCCCTTAACGTTAAGGGGTTGAATTTTCCGCACAAGCGAATCTTCTTGTTCAAAGAGCTGGGACTCCTGGGTGGGGATGTGATTCTCTTGCAGGAGACTCATCTTCAGCCAAGCTGCCATGAGTAGTTGAAGAGGAGGCCCTTTGGTGAAGTCTGGATGGCTGCAGGTGTGCAGGATCGCATTAGGTGTTGAGTAGCGATTGTGCTTTGCCAATCCCTGCAGAGAGCGGTGGAGGGGGTACTTAGAGATAAAGCCAGAAGATGGCTCTTTTTAAATTTGCAGATCAATGGGGATCTCTACACCATATCTAACATGTATGCTCCTAATGAGGGTCAGGTACAATTTTGGGAGAATTGAGGGCCTCATTGGCTGCTTTTGCGAAAGGACTGCTGATATTTGGTGGGGATTGTAACATGTGCTTGCAGCCATGACTGGACTCTATGGGCCGGGGGTCACAGATGGAGTGCAGGGCTAGTAAGGCACTGTTTGAGGTACTGATGGATGTGGGCTTGCGTGATGTATGGTGGGATGCGCATCGGGGCCAACAAGGCTATACCTACATTTTGTCTGAGCATCAGGTCCATACTCAGATTGATTACCTTTTGCTTGCTCAGCACCTGCTGTGCCAAGTGCAGGTGGCTGAGCTGGGTGTGATAACCTGGTCGGATCATGCCCTTGTTGGGTAGAGCTGGCGGATACTGAATTAGATATGGGTGGTAGGCATTGGGCCCTACACAATTGGTTCCTGCACCAGGTGGAGGCAGTCCGGAAACATAACCAGTTTATACAGGAGTATTTTGAGCTGAACAGCAAGAGTGAGATGGCCACGCCAATAGTGTGGGATGCATATAAGGCAACCGCCTTGGGGCAATTGATCACAGAGGCAGCAGGCTACTGGCAGCAGTGTGAACAGGACTTTTTTACTCTGCGAGAAGACGCCAAAAGGCTCCAGGCCGACACACGCTGATGGGGTCAACACAGGTTTGGATGCAGTGGATGACTGTAAGAGCCTGGCTTGAAAAACATGGACCTGGAGTTTATGAGGCACCGTGTAAAATGGGGTGCTTGTTATGAAAGCTACACCACCTTTTGCAAAGATCCAGACTATCTATGCCGCAAAGGATTGTGGTAATAGTAGTCCAGTTGTATAGTGTTTGCCTTTGAGGTAAATAAGAATGTAGTAGTTGAGTCGAGTATAAGGCAAAATAGAGTTTATTTATGGGGTAAATTATTCCACACACAGATTATACTTGGTAACACCTTTAGGATAACTTTTCCAGGTTTTGTAATCAAAGCAAAGAGCACAACTGAAAGTTCCAAACAAATAGCTTGCAGAGTCTTTTCAAGCAACAGAAAACCACTTCCCTTCAGTCACTGCTGACAACTGCTCAACAGTGCTGGAGAATAAACCCCCAAAAAAGGAAAAACTTCTTTACAAACAGCGTTCTTCTTTCACATTCAAAGCAGTTCTTTATACAACATGTGCACAGCTTTGAGCAATGCTCTACTCTATCAACAGGTGGATAACAAGCTTTAATCAATAGCTGGTTTCCTCCTCTGCACATGTGTTTTCATTTCCATTCCCCAAAAGCCTCTTTCTTTCCATATAAAACTTTCTGGGAAGCCAGTAGTTAGAACATTTCCTTTTGATGGTTTTAATCCTACTTTGAGGACTTCTTTAGGCTATCAATCTTACACAAAGAACAGTCCATGCAAAAATCATATCCCTCAGGACTTGTACCTTGTTCCTCCAATTGCATAGGCTCAATCTCAATATCTGGCATAGAGGGCTTCAATAACTGGCCTCTAGTGGGAGAGACACTGTTTCCCAACAGTTTACATTGCTCCAGGTTAGTTAAAGGATCAAAGTTCATACCTGAGTCACAACTGTCCTTGGGCTGTCTCCTTAGGTATCCTGGCCAGTAAGCATGGGTGCTTCTGTGGCCTGTCCTCCAGTCGGTATCACTGGACCTCAGGGCATCGGCTCCATACCTCTTCCCATAAGACTTTGTGCTCCTTTTCTCCTTAGCTGCTCCTGTCTGCTTACAGGGTGCTGCTTTAGAGTTCCTACCAGAATCACAGGAATCTCTATAGGAACACGTCTCTCTCTGAGTTCCTCTTGCCTTTTCTCTCCTGGACCTTCTTCTTCTCTCACGTCGCTGTGGTTGTCATCTCTGAGCTGGTCCTTCCCCTGGTCTCTGAGCCAGTCCTTCCCCTGGTCTTGGTCTCCGTGCTGAATATTCAGTTCTGCCTTTAAAAGTCCTTAGCTTCCAACTCCTTCCTTGCAGGGCTCAGCTGTTGGTGCTTAAACTCTCCTCTGGCTACTGATTGATTAGGCATGACGTAAGGGTATTTCAGACTATGCTTATGCTTCTCTTTAGCTCCACTAGGGGCTTTCTGCAAGTTACTGCAGCTGGGAATAAGCTGTCTTTTAGGGAAACAGGCTGCTCTATTTCTCTGACCTGCCAGAATAGGTCCCTTGATTAATGTAAATTCCTTTCTATTGGCAGTACTCTCAGGGCTCTGATAAGCTTCCTTATCACAACCGGCTTAGGCAGACGTTCTATCAGAAGGGAAATAAGGTCGGCAACCTGCTGGAATTCTGTCTGCGTAGGCAGCAAACTAAATGGATGGTGAGAGAGCTTAAGGACGAGAGGGGCAGTCCTATGTTAAATCCGGTGATATTAGGGCCGAGTTTGCGGAATTACTGGAGCGGCTCAATAAATAAGTGTTGGTGGCTCGAGAATGGGTTGGGGAATATCTTCAGGGAGTGGAGTTGGTGTTCTTAACTGACACAGAAAGAGACCGTCTGAAAGCTGACGTAACAGCCCAAGAAGTGCAGTTGGCCATTCAAGCGCTGCCGGCAGGCAGGGGCCGCAGAACATCTCTCTGATTGGGGGAGCCAAGCTCCACCATGACTCCACCCCAAGCTCCACCCTAACTCTGCTCCTAGGCCCCTGCAGCCTCCTCCTCCTGTTCTGCCTGCGGGAAATTGGATCTTCCGCAAGTAGGAAGGGAAGGCAGCCAAGATCGCAGCAAAGACGCCTCCTGTCTGCCTGCAGAAGATTGGATGCTCATGGACAGAGAGAAGGGGTCTTTGCTAAGATTGCGGTGGCCTTCCCCTCCTTCCCACAGGGATCCATCCTCTCGAGGGCAGACAGAAGGAATCTGCTCAGATAGCAGCTGCTCTCTGCTTGCAGCAAAATTTTGGTGGGGCCAGAGCTCGTGTGGCCCACCCCCATTCCAACAGCTATGCTGAGAGAAAAGGCCCTGGGGTTGATAGTTTAACTCCCAAATACTATAAAAAATTTGCGAACCATCTAGCACTGATGCTGGCAGAGGTCTTCAACAAGATCTTGCAGGGAGCGGAGCTGCCCCCCATGCAGATGGATGCAGTAATATCTATGATCCCCAAGCCAAGGAAATCTAGAATTCAGGCTTCATTGTATAGGCCGATATCATTTTTGAATGTTAATGTAAAGATCTTAGCCAAGGTGTCGGCAGCTCGGCTGAACCCGATTTTCCCCAAATTAGTCCACGGGGAACAAGTGGGCTTTGTGATAGGGCAGCAAGCACCTGATAACATCCGAAAGATGCTTCAGTTGATGAATGCAGCCCGGATGGGGAAGCAACAGGCACTCCTCTTGGGAGTCGAGGTGGACAAAGCCTTTGATAGGGGTGAACTGGGAGTTCCTGTGGGGAGGTTGGCAAAGATGGACCGCATTTTCAGGGGTTGATGCGAAGCATGTACCGGGCACCTAGAGTGTGCGTTCATGTCAATGGGAGCAGTTAGAGTTTTTGAAAGTTAGGGTGAGGTATATGCTAGGGCTGCCCACTGTCCCCCTCCTTTTTGCATTGGCCATGGAAACTTTGGTTCAGCAGTTTCAGGCTTCACAGGATGTCCATGAGATTTGCATGGGGGATGATGAATATAAGATTGCGCTGTTTGCGGATGACATCTTGCTGTCACTGACAATACCCCTGATGTCACTGATCAATACCATACGACTGTTTGATGCACACTCTCAAGTGTCTGGTTTTAAGATTAACAACTCTAAATCGGAAATATTAAATATTAGCATTGATGTCGAGTTGCGCACCCGTCTCCACAATGGGTTCCCTTTTAGATGGGTTGACTCCTCCATACGTTACTTGGGATGAACTTAATGGTGGACCCCTGGCACTAAATAAGGCAAATTATACCCCATTTCTTAGACAAGTGGACTGAGACCTGGAGGTGTGGTCGGAGTTGTTGCTGTCCTGGTTTGGGAGAACAGTGGTGACAAAAATGTTGGTTCTCTCGCACTTCCTTTATCTTTTCCAGGTTCTCCCGATCAGGTTACCACTGGGAGCACTGGAGACTTGGCAGAGGTTGCTGCTGAAATTTGTCTGGCAGTCCTAGCGGCCGCAGATAGTGAAATACATATTTTCTGCCCATTGCCAGAGGGAAAGGATGGGGATCCCGAACCTCAAGTGGTACTATGTGGTGGCGCAGGGCCGAGCCAGGGTGGAGTGGATGAATCAAGCCAGTGATAAGAGATGGGTCCAGCTTGAGAAGGTCTTGGTGGGTGCACCAGATTTGGGGGGGTCAGTTGTGACTGCAGGCAGGGTTACACCTTCATAAGGGGAAGGGAACCACTAGGTGGGGCATACCATTAAGTGTTGGGATAGATATTTTTGGATGGCAGGAGCTTCTTTCACTCCTTTGTCCCCAGTTGTGAATAATAAGGCCTTTGAGCAGGGCACTAGCTTCAAAATCTTCTGGCTTTGGAAGGAAGTGGGATTACAGAGGGCAGGTCAGTTATTTGAGGATGGTTGACTACTTCCCTTTAAGGATTTCCAGGAGGAGTTTCGCTTACCTCAAAATCATGCCTACTATCATACCTAGGTAGCACAGTGGGTGGGGAAAAGGGAGATTAAAAATTAGGTAGCAAGGTCACTCATTGATCAGGAGTCTCTGTGTGAGGACCCGACCTCCACCATGGGGTTGATCTCAGCTTTTTACTCGTGCCAGCAAAAGCTGGCATTTGCTGTTGGGAGGCATAGAATGTATTGGGTCCAGGAGTTACAATTGCCATACCTGGCACAGTAATGGGAGCAGATAGAGAGCTAGTGAAGCTTCTCAGGAAGATACCAGGGGAAACAGTGACCAGGAAGAGTCTAGCATGGAGGATATGGACTTGGGAGACACTATGGATTTAGACAATGTCTCAGACATGGAAATAAGCTGTGCAATCTGTGCTAAAGAAGTATAAAGGAACCAAATAGGGTTTGAAAGCAGAAAGAAACCCAGCTAGTCTTGATTACTGAATGCATCTGTGTTACCTCGTGCTAAGTAAAAGAACTGAAGGAAGTTTGGTATCTGGAAGGAACCAGAAGTTCTTTTACAAGGACATTTTAAAGCCCATTACTTTTTTAGCTGTGCTTTTAAAAGTAGCTGTCTTGTTTAAAGCTGCTTGGGAAGAAGCTGTGCTGAATGTTTGTGTTATAAGTGGAAAAGAATTCTATTGCTTGTGAAAGTATCTAAGTGGGCCAGGAAGTTTTGCTACACCTACTGTGAAGTAACAGAGGGTGGTATAGCGCCTCCTGGAGACCAGGAAAGAGAATACTGCTGTATATAGAGTTTTATCAGAAGGCAAGTTTCAAAGCTGTATCAAGCCAAGGACTGTATAATAGGCTTGTGTGCTGTTATTTGGAGAAGTATCCTGAATTTTGTTTTGGTCAACTTCAATCAATTCATGTCAAAGAATTGAACTGGTTAGGAAATCCTTGTTTCTAAAAATAAAGAAATATTTCCTGCGACCTTTGCACTTGGCTCCAATCCTTTCGGGGACACAACTACATGCTCTTGGGATAATTTCAACAAAGGACAATCGGCACCTCTCCTGTAGCCCTAGGCAACCGCCTGGCCACACGGGGGCGCGCCGACAGGTGGCGTAGTTATTGGATTTGAGGAAAGCCTACCAATTGAAGCTACAGGAAAACAACAGGATTTACAAGGTAGCCGGAGTGTCATCCTGAAAGCCTTCCTAAGAATTCTGCAGAGAAAACCAGGACCGGAGACTCAGCGGCGCGGAGTTGGAGAGCCCAGCTGGTACCGACGGTGCTGAGAGGCCTGATTCACCACTTACAGCAGGTAAACCCGTATTTAAAGGGGTTAATCGAGGATTGCTGTAAGAGGGGAGGTTCTGCAGGTGGAGGAGAGGAAGTGCTGTGATAAGGGCCGCACTTGGTGTTCTTTTTTTTTGTTTCTTTCCAGCATTCCAGGATGGAGCGTGCAGAGCTTATCAACTGGATGACAGACTGCTTCCGCCAACAGCAGGAGAACGCTGCGAGGGCGCAAGAGAAAATGGCTGCCATGATGAGGGAACAGCAACAGCCGCTCCTGGACCTCATGACTGCATGGATGAAGGAGCAGAAGAAAGCGACGGATGAGATAAGGACTGGGTCTAGTTCCTCAGGAACATTGTTGGGACTGGGACAATACAGTAAAGGACCTTTTTCATTTGGGCCTTTAACCCCAGGTGATGATGTAGATGACTACTTCGAAGTGTTCGAGCGTGTGGCAGTCCTAAGTGGATGGCCAGCAGAGCAATGGGCTGTACGAATAGCAGGCTCCCTTACAGGGGAAGCTCTTGCAGCTTATAGGGCCGTGCCTGCTGACCTCGCCTCCACTTATGACGAGGTAAAAAAGGCCGTGAGAGACCGATTGGGATTGACTCCAATGGTCTACCGCCTTCTTTTCAGAGCTTGTACATTGAGGTCTGATGAAATGCCTCGGGCTTTGTGCCAGCGCCTCAAGGCACTAATGCATAAGTGGCTTTTGCCTGATGGAAAAACTGTTGATTCTATTCTAGATACAATTGCTCTAGAACAGTTTATAGAGGCTGTGCCACAAGAAATGCGATCTTTTCTGGTCTTACAAGATTGCAGGAGCACTAAAGAAGCAACTTCTTTGGCAGAGCGGTTCCTAGAAGCTCGAGTAATAGGCCAAATGAAGAGTGCAGGGTTGAGCCAGGCAAATGTAAGAGAGCCAGAAAGAGTGAGCAAGACCATGCTAGGAGAGGTTACACAAGGAAAACCCCTAGGCAGGTCAGGGTACGAGCAGCGCAAGTGTTATGGCTGCGGAAATAAGGGCCATTTAAAGAAAGAGTGTCACACTAGGACAGTGTTGATAACACATCCCTCCAAGGAGGAAGGAGAGGGCTTTCTGCTGTCAGTGGAGGTGGAGAACATCCCAGTACAGGCGCTCCTAGATTCAGGCGCCGCTCAGTCGATGGTCTCCCAACAGCTGTGGGCAGAGATACAAGCCAGGAGAGGGGGACCCATAGAAAAATATTCAGAGGGGAATATAAGGATCCGATGCGTTCACGGCGCAGCATCTGCTTATCCCCTACAGAAAATTGTAGTGAAGGGCCTAGGCATGAAAAGAACTGTCACTATAGCCGTAGTCCCAAAACTCCCGTATCCCATAGTTTTAGGGAGGGACTGGCCACAGTTCAAACGTGGGCTAGCCAAGGGTTTAGAGTCCAGGACAGGGTTAGTGTCCACAGGGGCCCAAACCAAGGCTAGGGACGAAGAAGAGGACTCTAGTGGAGAGCCCAGTTGCAGTTTACCCACTCACGAAGACTTAATAACACCCTCCAGGGGAGGAAAAAGAAAGAGTAAGGCAGAAAAACGCCAGGGAAGGCAGGCCAGGGCTCAGAATCGGGCGGACTTAGCCAAGGGAGAAGGATTACCATGGGCTCCTGCAGAGCTGGTGGGGAAGTTCCCTTCTTTCCCCAATGAGCAAAGGGAGGATCCTGCCCTAAAACGAGCATTTGAGCATGCTAATACAGGTTCAGAGGCATTGCCACGATTTGTCCTAGACAGGGAAATACTTTACCGGGAAAGTGTAGACCCTCATTTAGGTACCATAAGGAAACAATTAGTAGTCCCTACTACTTTTAAAAACCTGGTCCTAAGGTTAGCACGCGACCACCCGGTAGGGGGGCATAAAGGTTTCCATAGCACCCTGGATCAGATTATGGGCCGCTTCTATTGGCCGGGCGTCTTCAAAGAGACGTCAAAATTTTGTGCAGCTTGCCCAGCGTGCCAGAGGGTTAGCATGGTTCATCCCAAGAAGGTGCCATTAATTCCCTTGCCCCTGGTAACCAAACCAGTGGACAGATTAGCTATGGACATAGTGGGACCCCTAATTAAGACCACTGTTCCCTCTAAGCTGTGCGCGTGTGCGCGCGCACACACCTCGCCGATCGAGCGCACATGCTTTACAACAGAGCGCACAATAATTACAGCTCTGATTCTGATAGAAAACAACACAGACGTCTTAAATTTTTAAAGTTATGATTGTAATTACTAGAAATTTCCCACTTCATTTAGTAATCGTCTGTTTTCATTTAATTTGATTAAAATCAATGTGGTGTACATACTGTATTCTGACGTGTAGTCAATTTTAAAGTATATAACTCCGAGTGTCGTTATGTGGCGCACAAAAATTTAACCTTCCTTCAAAAGCTGCACACAGCTGATATTTTATGTGCACACAGCCTACAGAAAATTAGAGGGAACATTGATTAAGACCCCTAGGGGATATCAGTATATACTGGTCATTGTGGACCAGGCGACGCTCTTTCCGTGGGCCATTCCCCTACGTAATGTGTCCGCACGGACCATGGCCACAGAAATCATAAAGCTCTTTTGTGAAATTGGTTTTCCAAGAGAGGTTTTAACAGACCGGGGCAGTAACTTTCTCTCACGTTACCTTGCCCAAGTTTGGGATGCCTTCGGCATCAGACACATAAAAACTGCTGCATGGGGGGCGGAGCCTGATGTCCAGCGGGTTAGACGCTTCGCGCTGAAGCTCCCGAGAGGCCTACTCAGAATCCTGACTTAATACCTACATAAACTCAATTTTTTGCTCCGAACTTACCGGGGTACCTCGGGGGGGATGGCGGCCCATAAACCAGCGCGCTTGGACTTCGGGTCTCCTTCTTCTTCACACGGAAAACGCTCCAAAACAGAGGTGTCTTCCCCACAGAAGATGGTTCCACTTCGGGAAAACCCCGAAATGCATCAGGAGCTCTTAGAGGAAATACGCGGAGTGAAGGAACTGGTGCAGTCCAACGGAGAAGCGCTTCGAGCCATGCGAGAAGACCTCGGTGTGCTCCAGGACCGACTTGAAAGCCTTTCATTACGGCAGGACAACATGGCGGGGGTCCTCGACTCGCACGAGGTGCGCTTGGTCAAACTGGACAAGGCTGAGCGCCAGATACAGAATCTTCAAAAAGAGTTAGAAGATAGCAATAATCGCGCCCGTCGCAACAATGTGAGGCTCCTTGGAATACCGGAGGGGGCGGAAGCAGGAGATATCAGAGAATTCTTGCTCAAAACTCTTCCCTCCTTGTTGAAGATCACATTTCATAGAGACCTGGAAATTGATCGAGCACATCGTGTTCCTACCCATATGGCGCTCAACCGCACGACCCCCCGGCCTATTATCTTTCGATTACTACGATATCAACAAGTGGAACAAATTCTAAATGCTGCCCGGGCGAATCGTCATCTGGAGTTTGAAAGTCATAAAGTCTCCTTCTTCCCTGATTTGGCAAAGCCCACAGTTGATCGTCGGAAGAGGCTCCTTGCTTTTCGCCCTCGACTTCAACAGCTACAGGCTCGCTTTGGCCTGTTGTATCCAGCGAAGCTCCGAGTGACTCTCCACAACCAAACTAGGACATTCGAAGATCCTGATCTACTATCAACATTTTTAGACTCCAAAGAAGCAGAGCAGATGCGTTAACCCAACAACTTGGACTTATTATCTGCCGGCTCTGTCCGCCATTTTGAAGGGCCCGACGTGGTGGTCATCGCCAAGCACAGAGACTGCCTGGACTTTTATTTCTGTCTTTATATGACTTACTTGGTCTTCTATCCCTCCAGGATGTGTGCCTCGGTTGGATTCGGAGCACGCACAGTTATACAGGTTATATGTTTTCAATTTCGGCCTTCTCTGGGGTTTCTCCCCGCAGACACATGGTCGCCAGTAATTTCTGGGGTTCTGCTTCTTCTCTACCGCGCTGCGGTTCTTATTTTTTAATGTGGGGCGCTTCATTGTATTACATTAGCTTATTTTCTATCATGTCATGTGTACAGCCAGATACAGTTACTATGAGGGACATTGTGAACTTATGTGCGCTATCATGTTCTCTTTCAGAATTTTTAACCTTGCTCAATGGCCTTATGTAAGATCTTATCACTTAACGTAAAAGGCATCAATAGTCCAATCAAAAGAAAGAAAATTTTTAGCTATCTTAATCATGAGCATGCTGATTTAGTGTTTCTTCAGGAAACGCATCTAAATTCCGCTGAAACACTGAAACTCAATGCTAAACCTTATCTGGTGGCTGCCTATTCTCCCGCCGTTTCCAAACGGTGTGGGGTGGCCATTCTGGTTAAGAGGTCTTTGCAAGCTACTGTAATAGATACTAGCTCTGATAAGGAGGGTAGATGGACCCGTGCACATTTTAAGGTTGGAGATAGTGAATTCACGTGTATTTGTATTTATGCTCCGAATGTGGATAACCCTGCTTACTATGCAAGTATTGCGCAGTTGGCACAGGCCTCTGCCAATACTCCATTAATACTTGGTGGCGATTTTAATCAAGTGCTAGACCCTTTGATAGATAGACAACCGCCCAGAACGAGTAGTCCACCCAAGAGTCTTGCTACCCTTACAGCTCTAATGCAAGACCTTGCGCTAGTAGATATATGGAGGCTGCTTCACCCCTCCGACTTAGAGTACACCTTTTTTTCTGCCCCCCATCACTCACAATCTAGAATAGATTTTTTTCTCATTTCCAAAGCACTGATTTCTCAAGTGGACACGGCTGGGACTCATCCTCTTCATATTTCTGACCATGCTGCCATATCTTTTTCATTGCATGTCACTACGCGAGATGATCATCCACGTGCTTGGTTTTTTGATAGATCCCTACTGGATCAAAAGGATTTTCAGGTTGACATAAAGGCCGCTATCCAAGATTATTTTCATTTTAACTCACCCCATGACACAGCGAGCTGGGCTTGGTGGGAGGGTTTTAAGGCATCTATCCGTGCTACTATAACCAGCTACCAAATTCGACAGGGGAAACAAAGAAAGCAGCACTTACTGATTCTAGAGCAACAGATACAAGCTGGGGAGCGTCTCCTTACGTCCCGTACTGACCCATGTATTTTACTCCGTTTACAACGCCTCCGCTTTCAATACAATCAGCTTTTATATACTGCTGCTGCTAAAAATATTGAATCACAACAAGGGTTGTATTACCGGGAAAATAACCGTGCTGGCAAACTATTAGCGAATGCCCTGAAAGGTCAAAAAGAAGCCAAGCGTGTTACCGCTCTCCGTAATCCGTCGGGGGGGGGGCCTGGTCACTAACGATACAGAAATTTTAGAACTCTTTCGTGATTTTTATACTCGGCTTTATCAATCTGAATGTGATTTTGAGCCAGAAGTATTTGAACGATTGCTCTCAGGGGTACAACGACCGACCCTATCTGACGAAGATAGAGAGGCCATGGACAAACCATTCACTTTATCAGAAATTCATTCTGCTCTCAAGAGATGTGCCACAGGTCGAGCTGCCGGCCCGGACGGTCTCCCTGCTGAATTCTACAAAACCTTTAACGTTGACTTAGCTCCAGTTTTGAAACTTTATTTTTCTGCTCTGGCCGAGGAGGGATCTCCTGCTGGGTCCTTTTCTATGGCAAATGTAGTAGTTTTTGAGAAAGAGGGGAGAGATCCGCAACTAACAGCCAATTATCGTCCAATTTCCCTCCTAAATGCGGACTATAAAATATTTGCCACCATTCTCTCCACCCGGCTCTCTGATAGGATGTCTACTTTGATACACCCAGATCAATGCGGTTTCATTCCCGGTAGATCAACCGCTGACAATGCTCGGACTCTATGTCATGTACTGACTACCGCAGTTAATCTTGATCTACCATTTGTCGGCCTCTCACTTGATGCTGAGAAGGCCTTTGATCGCTTAGAATGGCCTTTCCTGTTTGCAACTCTCCGCTGGTACGGATTCGGAGAAGGTTTTCTCCGCTGTCTCCACACCATGTACGCACAGCCTACCGCCAGTATCTGTGCTAATGCTTTAAAGTCTCAGCCATTTCCCCTTCAACGCGGTACTCGTCAGGGATGCCCACTGTCTCCACTTCTTTTCGATCTTGCACTCGAACCCTTAGCTTTACTAATCCGGCAATCGGAGGAGATTCATGGAGTCCCTTCTCTCATAGGGAAATTAAAATTTCAGCATATGCTGATGACCTTATGCTCTTTGTCTCTTTAGACTCGGTGCCGGCTGTCCTAGAGCAAATCGGTAAATATTCACAACTCTCGGGGTATAAGATAAATTGGACCAAATCGGTAGCCTTCCCATTAAACTCTCTAATTCATCAAGCAGATATGCAATCCTTTCCCTTTCTATGGCAACCTCGCATGGTCAAATACCTTGGGGTCCACTATTGCTCTCCTTTGGAAGATGCTATCTCCTTTAATGCCAAAGACTTAACCTCTAAAGTCCGGGCGCTTACTCACCGTTGGACTCCTTTAACACTTACCTGGTGGGGTCGCCTAGAAACTATAAAAATGATGATTGTTCCTAAAGTGAATTACATTTTAGAAATGTTGCCCTGTCTCCTACCTCGACGTACATATAAAGATTTAGAGGGCCTTCTGACTAGATACTTATGGCAAAACAAGACACCTAGGATAGCGAAGCATAGGTTGCAAGCTGATAAGGACAATGGGGGTGTCCGATTCCCTGATTTCCTGAAATATCACCACTCTTTTCTTCTCAAACAAGGCGCTCGTTAGCTGGAAGATCTAGCACCGAGTAGACCTGTGTGGCTAGATATAGAGGAGAACCTTTGCAAACCGTTTCCTCTTACTTCTCTCCCTGGTATGACTCTCCCATCAGACTCCCACTATCCACCAATGCTTTTAGACACTTTAGGTGCCTTTAATACTCTTATTCAATCTCTAGACTCCCGATTCTGTCCATTAGACAGACTCCCGCTCTGGTACAATACTCGATTTCAAATACAAAATAAACCGATGGCGTGGAGCCCCTGATACACTAGGGGCATTTGGACCCCTACCCAGTTGTTCCATGATGGTCGCTGGAAAACTTTTAGTGAATTGCAAATTGAATTTGGTCTCCCAGCGAAACATTACTTTCAGTTGGTGCAACTACAACATTGTCTTCGGAGTGCTAAGGTGCTCCCGCCATCGGAATCCCCTACCCAAGACTTGTCGGAGACTGTCCGATCTATCGGGAGCTCATCGGGTGTAGCATCTAACTTTTACAAAACCTTAAGTACTGCTGTAAATAGAGGTACCCCTATTGCACAGAAAGCATGGGAGCGGGAACTGCATGTAACTTTGACCCCGGAGCAATGGAGCCTTGTCTGGAGTAGAGTGACACGGGTCTCCAGATCCGCCTCACTCACTCAGACACTCTTCTTTCTAGCCCACCGGTGTTTCTATACTCCTGACAGATTAGCCAAATGGAACACCTCCCAGGGCAATAAATGCTGGACATGCCATGCGGCCATTGGTTCACTAACCCATGTTATGTATGAATGTCCCGCACTACAGTATTACTGGCGTCGGGCCTGGGGTCGTATCCAATCTATTTTGCACTTTCAAGAGCCCCTGTCTTGGAGGATAGTGGGACTCCGCTCAGCTGCGGGGATCCCCTCTCTTCCAAAATCGGCTTACTTCCTTTTAGACTTTATGTTGGGCATTGCTATTTCCCTAATTACGAAATACTGGAAAAATAGCTCCCATCTGAGCCCCAATGAATGGTGGAATCATGTCTGTCTTTACAGTAAATATGAACAAATACCTCGTATGTTTGCTTCTTCCGTTCAGACCCCCCATCATCTATCTAAATGGAAGATGCTCAATGACTATGTTCACACCGCTAAATGCTCTCATCTGACTGTTTAAATTTGTATAAATCTCTGTCACATGATTATTCTGTATCGCACATGCTATTTATGTTCGTTTTGATATACAATCACTGTTGTTTGGAAGCGCTCACATGCTGATACTGTCGACTTAGAGAAGAAGCAGGGGGGTGGGGGTAATAGGGTTTGTTTTTCCTTATTGTATACTTGTTTTGTCTCCTTTGGTGTGTTGTTTTTTTTTGTTTGTTGCAAAATGAAAATAAAAGTTTAAAAAAACAAAAAAACAAAACAAAAAAAAAAACTGCTGCATACCACCCGCAAACTAATGGCCTGGTGGAAAGGCAAAATCAGACCCTCAAACGTATGCTGAGGAGGAGTCTGGAAGGCAATATGGCGGAGTGGGATGTAATGTTGCCATTCACCTTGTATGCCTGTAGGGAGCGCCGGCAGACTTCCATGGGCATCTCTCCATACGAACTGATGTACGGGAGAGCTCCCAGAGGGGTACTAGATATCCTAAGAGAGCAGTGGGTGGAACCTGAGCTAGAGGAGACAGACGTACCCCGCTTTTTAAGGGATCTAAAGGGACGCTTAGAGCGGACATCCCAGGTGGTGGTGGACAATATGACGGCGAGCCAAGCCCGCCAGAAGGGTTACTATGACCGGCACACCCAGCCACGTCAATTGGAGGTGGGTGAAAAGGTGCTAGTAACAGTGACAGGACCTACGTCAAAGTTCGAGAGCAGGTGGAGAGGACCCTACAGAGTTCTCAGGCAGGTAGGGCCAGTTTCCTATGCCGTAGGAACTAGGAGAGGGAAGGAACAAATCTTCCACATTAATGTGCTGCAGCCATGGCATGAGAGAGTCGCACTTGCCCGGCTGGCTTCAAGAGAGGACAGGCTAGATGGATATCCTGTAGACACACAGACCCAAGGAAAGATTCCGCACTGTGCGCTAGAAACGCCAGCACGGAATATCTTAAGGGGGGGGGGGTTATGTGGTGGAGAAGCAGCCGCTGAGGGCAGAAAAAAAAAGGGAAAACTGCCTGTTTTTCTTTAACCCATAAAACTGCAGGCACTGAAAGGGTTAACACCAACACTAAAGGTAAAGATTTCTCACAGAGAAGTGCAGACCTAAGCACACGCCCTGTTCCCATGGAGATAGAGGGAGGAGAAGGGAGTGGTTTGGGGGAGGAGTCAAAGGGGATAGGACAGCCCCAAACATTTAGGAACGGAAGCTGCACTTATACAGGAGAGAAGGGGAGAGAGAAGGAGAGAGACCCGTATGAGAGAGAGAGGACACAGACACAGAGGACACGAGGGTTCCAGGAAGGAAGGACAAGAAACCCATGGAAATCCCTTGCACAGAAGCAACTGAGAACCAGGAGCAAAGAGCTGACAAGGCCAGTGGAAAGCTCAGGGGAGGAGTCCTCAGAGGAGGAAATATTCTCCAAGAGTTCATGGCTCAACTCTTCTCCTAGTAAGGAATCTATAAGGAGGAAAAGCAGCACTAATAAGGTGAGCCCTTTACAACGTTTGAAAGGCTTATTAGACAAAGAGGGTTTTTCCTGCCCTTCCCCCACAAGCTCACCTACTGTTAAGGGTACCTGGGAGAAGCTCCTAAGGGCTGTGCAAGCTAGTGAAGCTTCTCAGGAAGATACCAGGGGAAACAGTGACCAGGAAGAGTCTAGCGTGGAGGATATGGACTTGGGAGACACTGTGGATTTAGACAATGTCTCAGACATGGAAATAAGCTGTGCAATCTGTGCTAAAGAAGTATAAAGGAACCAAATAGGGTTTGAAAGCAGAAAGAAACCCAGCTGGTCTTGATTACTGAATGCATCTGTGTTACCTCATGCTAAGTAAAAGAACTGAAGGAAGTTTGGTATCTGGAAGGAACCAGAAGTTCTTTTACAAGGACATTTTAAAGCCCATTACTTTTTTAGCTGTGCTTTTAAAAGTAGCTGTCTTGTTTAAAGCTGCTTGGGAAGAAGCTGTGCTGAATGTTTGTGTTATAAGTAGAAAAGAATTCTATTGCTTGTGAAAGTATCTAAGTGGGCCAGGAAGTTTTGCTACACCTACTGTGAAGTAACAGGGGGTGGTATAGCGCCTCCTGGAGACCAGGAAAGAGAATACTGCTGTATATAGAGTTTTATCAGAAGGCAAGTTTCAAAGCTGTATCAAGCCAAGGACTGTATAATAGGCTTGTGTGCTGTTATTTGGAGAAGTATCCTGAATTTTGTTTTGGTCAACTTCAATCAATTCATGTCAAAGAATTGAACTGGTTAGGAAATCCTTGTTTCTAAAAATAAAGAAATATTTCCTGCGACCTTTGCACTTGGCTCCAATCCTTTCGGGGACACAACTACATGCTCTTGGGCTAATTTTAACAAAGGACAATCGGCACCTCCCCTGTAGCCCTAGGCAACCGCCTGGCCACACGGGGGCGCGCCGACAACACCTAGGAAAGAACAACCCAAACTACACAATGCATAACTCCACATTAGGAACTACCACCATGAAAAGGATTTAAGCATCATCGTGGATAATACGTTGAAACCCTCTGCCCAGTGTGCAGCGGCGGCCAAGAAAGCAAATAGAATGCTAGGTATCATATGGAAAAGGAATAGAAAATAAAACCAAGGGCATTATAATACCTCTGTATTATTCCATGGTGAGACTGGTTGCCGTATCTTAAAAAGGATATAATGGAATAAGAAAAGGTACAGAAAAAAAGCCTCCTAAATGATAAAGGGTACGGAAGGATACCCCTATGAGGAAAAGCTTAAAAGGTTAGGACCAATGTTCCCTCTAATTTTCTGTAGGCTGTGTGTGCATAAAATATCAGCTGTGCAGCTTTTGAAGGAAGGTTAAATTTTTGTGCGCCACATAACGACACTCGGAGTTATATACTTTAAAATTTGACTACATGTCAGAATACAGTATGTACCCCACATTCATTGCACTAGAAAATATTGTAGAACTTGTGAAAACTGTAAATACACAACAACTTTTAAATTTTAAGACGTCTGTGTTGTTTTCTATCAGAATCAGAACTGTAATTTTTGTGCGCTCTGTTATAAAGTATGTGCGCTCGCTCGGCGAGGTGTGTGCGCGCGCACACGCGCACAGCTTAGAGGGAACAGTGGTTAGGACTCTTCAACTTGGAAAAGAGATGTCTGAGGGGAGATATAAAAGAGGTCTATAAATTAATGAATGGAGTAGAATGGGTAAATGTACATTGGTTGTTTAATCCGTCCAAAAGTATAAAGACTAGGGGACAGGCAATGAAGCTACAATGTAACCCATTTAAGACTAATAAGAGAAAATATTTTTTCACTCAATGTGTAATCAAACTGGAATTCATTACTGGAGGATATAGTAAAAGCTGTTAGTGTTGCTGGGTTTAAAAAATATTTGGATATGTTTCTGGAGGAAAGGTCAATAAACCATTATTAAAGAGGATCCAGGAAATCCACTGCTTGCCCTGGAACAAGCACTGTGGTACCTGTGTGCCTTTTTGGAAACCTGCCAGGTACTTGTGACCTGGATTGGCCACTGTTGGAAACAGGTTATTGGGGCTGATGGACTTTGGTCTGACCTAATAAGGCATTTCTGAAGTTCTGAAGTTCTAACCCAGATGGGTAAGCTACTTATTTATTTAACAGTTTTTCTATACTGCTTTATCCTACAGTCAAAGCAGTTTACATTGCAACAGAACATTTTACATTAAACAAGGAAATCAACTTGGAGGTAACATGTGCCCACATTTTCCCCATCCAGGGGTCCAAAGTCCAAATGGTGCATTTCCAAGTCACTCCTACCCATCTGTGCCATATTTCACAATGGGGGTTTGAGTGGGGGGGATGAATTTTTACATTTGGTTGATGCAGGCTTTTTGGGAAGAAGCAGAGATGGCCAGGACAAAATGTTTGTATTACTGAAAAGAAAACAAATTGAAACAAGAATGTCCCTTCATGGAGTCATGAAAGGAACTTTGCTGCGTGAGGTCCCTAGGAGTCTGCCACTGGCCATCCATAGGCCCGGGTGCATTACTTGATCATTACACACTGCTTATCGCCCTTCTCCGGGTGGTCCCAGATGTCGCTCTTCACAAAAGGAGCTCTTATGGTGCTCAATCATCGTCCATGTGTCTGGCAAGGTATCCTGCTATTTATTGTAAGGGACAGGAGAAGCCCCGCCAATCAGGGCAAATGTCATAGTAACATCAGACTTCATTTCCCTACTTTCCTATGGGGCAGAAGAATTCCCGTAGGGAATCATGAGATAGGAGGGATTCTGAGGGGCAAAGTCCTGAGAGAAGGGAGGGAGGGCTTCCACTCAGTAGCCTAATACGCCACAATTAGAAGAGAAGCTGTTGGAGATGGAGACAGAAGGCTCCAAGTATTGAGTTTATGGAACTGGAAGTAGCTGATGAAACAGTTCTTGTGGAATCTGGTTTGCAAGGAATGGAGGTCTGTCTGTGCGATAGTCTAAGTAGAAAATCCTGCTCAGAAGGAGTAGATATGAGGCATAGATTAAAGAGAAGCTGACTGTATCAGTTCTCGTTATCGCTGCTGGATGAATAAAGAAACCAGCAGGAATGATGGCCTCTGAGGCTAGATTATGTTTCTTCTATGCACGGTATTTACGTGCTTTGAATCTTGAGACTAGCTCAGTAATTTAATCCTAAATTGCATGTAAGTTTTGTAGGAGTATGTTTGTTCAAAGGCATGTGAAGGTGCATTTTAGTTAGTATGAGGAAATCAGAACTGAGACATCGAGGTCGCAAAATACACAATTCTTGCAATATTTCAAAAAAGGCTCTGCTAATTGTGGAACGTAGTCTAAATAGTGCAGGTGTATTTGCTGATATGAGGAAACGGAAGACCCATTTTGCAGAGCTACATCTGGGAAAAATCAACTGAGGAAACTTGGCAACTTTAACATGTAAGTGCTGGTGCTTACATATGTATGCCAGCCATTTTGCAAACCTAGAATATAAATACTACCATTTATTTACTGATGTCACCATCTTTATTTCTTTTCAAATTTGAGGGAGAAATAAACAACAGGGGATTAAGGAGGAAAACACCCCTTAATCCTTTCTTTAAAGGGCTGGCTGAAATGAGCACTTTTAAAAATCTATAGGTGCCAGAGAGCAGCTGTAAATACTGAGAAGAACAATTGCAGACATTATAGGTGGGCTGTTCCGGTCCTGGAGGGCCGCAGACCAGTCGGGTTTTCATGATGTCCCTAATGAATATACATGAGATCTATTTGCATCCACTGCCTTCCATTGCATGGAAATAGGTCCATGAATATTCATTAGGGACATCATGAAAACCTGACTGGTCTGCGGCCCTCCAGGACCAGAGCTGCCCACTCTGTATGAATTGGAGAATACATATGTAGATTTTTCACCCAACCAGGCCATTCATTAAACATGCCCTGATGTGTACCTTTGAAATTTCTACATATTAAGGACAAAAATGCAATGCAATGTGTGCCTTTAAGTCAGTGCTGACGTCTGGTGACCCAGCAGCTCCTGGCAGTGTGACCAGCAGTAGATGGCCAGGCCTTTCTTCCAAGGCAATAGAGGGTTAAGTGAATTGCCCAAGGCCACAAAGTGTGCTAGTGAAAACTGAACCCTGGTCTCTTGGTTCCCAAGCCAGTGCTCTAACCACATCCATGTGTAAATTCAGCTCTTTCTAAAATCACCATTTACACATGGAAATTGCAATTAAAGCTGCTAAAATAACTTTCTAAATCTGTTTGGGTCTAGGCAGGTGGTTGGTAGCATATAGTTCAGTTGTTGCTAAGCTGGGAAATGGATGAACATAAGCAGACATTGCTGTCAAAGTGCAAGGATGAAGGATGCTAAAACATAGTAAAAATAACTGTGATAAAAGAAGAGGAACTGCCAAATACCAAGAGACTATTTCAGAGAGCTAATCAAGCTGACAAAGCTCAGTCTGTCTGCGGTTCCTTTAAAGACTGATTAAGGAAATCAACAGGGCTGACAAGTTCTGCTGCACTTTGAATGTACATTTGCATTGACTTTAAGATTTATACCACTGACCTATTGCCTTGCTTATGTGGGGAAAAATGTATCAGCCTATGGATAGCCTTCAGAGACTTAAAGCACCACATCTTCACACAATGCATGCAGCCATGTGGGCACTCTTTTGATATGCCATGCAGACTGGCATGCTCCAGTATACTTTTCTGGACATCTGGGAGTAATTTTATAAGGCTAATATGTGGATGCAACTTCTTATAAAACACCGACTGCCATAAAAGCCCATGCATTGGCACGAACATATGTACGTTGCTGGTAGATGTAGCTAGAGGCATGATTTGGCCAGACCATGGGGGGAATTTGCAAGTATGTACGCTGATTATCAAATTCCTTAATTTGCATGTGTACTTGTATAGTTTAAGCGTGCTCATTTATAAAGACACACAGGAACCTATGTGACTACATAAAATAAGCATAAGATAGGTGCCTCTTAACCTGCTTATCCTAGGTAACGTGTCATAAAATTGCCCTCTTGCTGACTATAATATAAACATTCAACACTTCGGAAAGTTTCACACACTGACCACTGTTTGCATCTTCAGTGCATCTTATTGCCTGGGGGGGGGGGGGGGGGCGGGGGGAAAGGGAGGTGCAGAAGGTTGTTCAATTGTTTCAGCTCCTATAATCAGAGCCAGGCTGGATGAGCCTGTATGTAGAAAGAGGACGGAGTTGCAGATGAAAAAAAAAAAAAAAAGCAAGCCTACATGACAACAAAGTGAATGAGGAAACACATTGGTCAGCCTGGTTGATGGCCCCCTGGACAGCTTACTAAGCATTCCCTGCTCTTTTCTCTAGCCCGCAAACCCAGATGACATTTTCTTCCCATCACGGCTTTAAACCAGGTGATGACAGAAAAGTAGATGATCAAGAATGGTCCAGAAAATCCACTGAATTTTTTTTTTTACAGTAGTGATCAGAAGTGCTATTCCTTCAAATTCTTAGGCCTTCAGCTATCTCAAAGGTAAGGTGAGGTGATCAAAGGGAGGAAGCAGAGTATAGGCAGTGCATGATCGTGTGAACTGAAATTACTAATAAATGACATTATATTAAGTGTGGCGTATGACTTGAAACTGACAACAAATTATTTGGTGAGATGTATAGGATCATAAAAACAATGAAAAGCAAGTTAAAACTAGATTCTCTGTAATCTGAAAAAAAATCCACAAATGCCAGCAGAGCAAATTAAAAATACAGAGCTGTAGAGAACATGCAACTAAACTGAAACCTTTGGAGACCCAAATAATAAAGTTCACTAACGTCAGCCGTTAACACTTGTAAACATGGTGAGGTCAATAAAGATTGAGCTGTGGCAATCAGCATTTTTTTAATTGCCAGCCGCCATGGCTAAACTAAATCCACAGAATCAGCATCAGGATCACGTAAAGGACAGTGCTGAATATCTGCATTCAGCGGTGACTGGTGCCCCTTTCCAAACTGCGGCAATATTCAGTCTGCTATCCAGAGGGCAAACCGTACAAAGGGGCATGTTTACTCTTTAGAATCAGTGTGGTTTACAACATGTATACTAGCAGGTACTTTTTATTCCTTTGTCCCCGAAGGGCTCACAATCTAAGTGTACCTGAGGCAATGGCTTGCCTAAGGCCACATGGAGTGGCCATGGGACTAGAGACCCCAGTCCCTGCGGCCTGAGGTTGCTTGTCCCCATGCAGGAATTGAACCCCCAGCCTTCTGGCCTGAGGTAACCTGTCCCAACCACAGAGCCACTCCTCACATTCACAAGCTGCAACAGCAGAACTCCCATGTGACAAGAGATATAAAACGCAATGATTAACGGGAATTTCAAGATGAAACCATGCAAAGCATTCAGGTTCTTTGCAAATCCAAAGAAATCTATTCTACTTTCTGCTGAACTCCACAGATTTTGTCTCAGATGTGATTTCAGCTTAAAGAGAAATGTATAAAACTTATGCAAAAATCTCAAAGGTTTTCCATGGATTTATCGAATCAGATGGGGAAATCCCCTTCTTTTATTAGACCTAGGAGTTTACTTGCGTTTCTTTCTGCTTTCACTAGACTCGGATTTGGAACTACGGTCTTATGTTGAAACTATCTGTGGATTTTTCTCCTATTTTATATCCCCACCGAGTTACTTTTATCTAGCTATGGCATCTAACTGCGCATGAAATGAGAGTCAGAAGCTGTAAAGATGTCTTACGCATTGGAACATGGAACGTACGAAGCATGAACCAAGGGAAGTTGGAGGTGGTCAAGAATGAAATGGAACGTGCACAACTTGATCTTTTGGGTGTCAGCGAACTGAAATGGACTGGCATTGGGCACTTTGCATCAGATGATCACATGGTCTACTATGCTGGAAATGAAAGACAAAGAAGAAATGGTGTTGCATTTATAATAAAGAAGAAACTTGCAAGAACTGTAATGAAATACAATGCAGTCAGCGAACGCTTAATCTCTATTCGTCTATGAGGAATGCCTATCAACACAACTATAATTCAAGTATATGCCCCAACAACAGCTGTAGAAGAGAATGAAATTAAAGAGTTCTATGAACAAGTACAAGCTGAAATTGACAGAACATGCAAACAGGATATCCTGATAGTCATGGGTGACTGGAACGCAAAATTTGGCAACAAAGAAGAAGGCAAAGTAGTTGGAAAATATGGACTTGGCAACAGAAATGAAGCTGGAGAAAGACTGATAAAATTCTGCAAGACCAACAAAATATTCATCTCAAACACCTTCTTCCATCAACACAAGCAGCGATTGTACACATGGACTTCACCCAATGGATTGTATAAAAATCAAATTGACTACATCTGTGGAAGTCTACGATGGAAAAGTTCTAGAACATCAACAAAGACAAAACCTGGAGCTGACTGTGGTACAGCTCATCAACTACTAGTATGCAAACTCAAGCTAAAGTTGAAAAAGAGCAAACCACTCATGAATGCAGCAACATATGACCTTGAGAATATACCACAAGAATTTAAAGACTGCCTGCAAAATCAATTTGCTGCTTTAGATACAAATGACAGAGCTCCAGAAGAGTTATGGAATGACATCAAGAAGGTTGTGTTGGAAGAAAGCGACAAGTCTCTACAAAAGGTAAAAAAGCAAAAACGGCCAAAATGGATGACGGAAGAAACTCTGAAAATTGCCCAGAAACACAGAGAAGCTAAAGCCAGAGGAGAAAGAAAGACAATAACAGAACTCAACAGAGATTTCCAATGTGCAGCAAGACAGGACAAGGAAAAGTACTACAATGACGCATGCAAGGAAATAGAAGCAGAAACTATTAGAGGAAGAACAAGATCGGCTTTCCTAAAGCTACGAGAGTTAAAGAAAAAGTTCCAGCCTCGAATTGGAATGTTACAAGATGCTCAAGGTTCTATGTTGAATGATGCTGAGAAGATCAAGAAAAGGTGGAAGGAATATACAGAGTTTGTATATGATAAAGATCAAGTGGACCAACAGCCGTTTCAACCTGTACCTTATGATCGGGAACCATTGGTGATGACAGAAGAAGTTGAAGCAGAATTGAAAGCCTTATCAAAGAACAAAGCACCAGGCATTGATAGCATTCCCATAGAAGTATTACAGCAATATGATGCAGCTGTTACCGTATTTACAAGTCTCTGCCAAGAAATATGGAAGACAACATCATGGCCAACTGACTGGAAAAGATCTGTGTTCCAACTGACTGTGGAAATTATTGCACAATTGCTCTGATCCCACATGCCAGCAAGATTCTACTGAAGATTATTCAAAGGAGACTACAACCATACCTGGAACAAGAACTACCTGAAGTGCAAGCAGGGTTCAGGAAAGGGCGAGGAACGAGAGACATCATTGGGATGTGAGATGGATCCTTGAAAAGACTAAAGAATACCAAAAGGATATCTATTTGTGTTTTATCGACTATAGCAAGGCTTTTGACTGTATAACTCTGGGCCACATTAAGAAGCATGGGTATACCAGAACACCTGATCGTACTCTTGCACAATCTGTACATTGATCAAGAAGCAACAGTTCGAACAGAACAAGGAGAAACAGAATGGTTTAAAATAAGCAAAGGTATAAGACAAGGCTGCATAATTTCCCCCTACCTGTTTAATTTATATGCAGAACAAATCATCAGAGAAGCAGGATTGTATGAAGACAACAGAGGTGTGAAGATTGGTGTAAGACTCATCAACAATCTTCGCTATGCTGATGATACCACATTACTGGCTGAAAGTGAAGATGATCTGAAACATTTGCTTCTCACAATCAAAGAACATAGTCTCAAAATGGGTCTTCATCTTAATGTAAAGAAGGCAAAGATTATGACAACTGGCATAATCAACAGGTTCATCGTTGAAGGAGAAGAAATTGAAATTGTGAACAACTTTAACCTACTTGGATCAAATATCAATAAAGAAGCAACAAGCAGTCAAGAAATCAGACGATGCATTGCTCTTGGCAGAATGGTTATGAAAGACCTAGATAAGATTCTCAAGAGCAGAGATGTCTCTCTCCATTCAAAGATTTGACTTGTTCAAGCCATGGTATTTTCAATAACATCATATGGATGTGAAAGCTGGACAGTGAAAAAGATAGACAGGAAGAAAATTGATGCCTTTGAATTATGGTGCTGGCGGCGAATACTGTGTATACCATGGACTGCCCGAAGAACAAACCAGTCGGTACTAGAGGAGATCAAACCTAAGCTTTCTTTAGAAGCTCAGATGACAAGACTTTGACTTTCATACTTTGGACACATCATGCGAAGAGAGAGATCATTAGAGAAAGACATCATGCTTGGCAAGATAGAAGGTCAACGCAAAAGAGGAAGGCCAGCAATGAGATGGATCGATACAATAACAGCAGCTACAGGTACCAGTCTGTCAACAATGAGCCGCCTGACACAATTTAGGATAGCTATCCAGAGGATCGCCATGAGTCGACTCTGACTCGACGGCACTTAACAGCATGGCATCTAAAATCCTAATCCTTGGACAATGCACCAGAGCTCCTTCCAGAACCCTGCCCCTGCCAGCCCTAAGTCAAGCCACTAGATGTCACCATTGCATATGACAATGACTCCCTTCCCTAAAGGGCTGTGAATGCTGCCTCAGCAACATCTCCAGCCGCAGCTAACTCAGAGAACAGCAGACCTAAGCATCCAACTGAGGTCCATCAGATGCCACCAAGCAACCAGAGGAATCCCATTTGAAGAACTTCACACCATTTATCTGATAACATACATAAACCAGTTACCTGCTTTGTCTCATGATAGTGCCATATGAAGCCTTGATAAGAATATACTGAATGTCATACAAAATATCCATGAAGTCTTCGCGGGTCACAGACCTCCCATCGACAGAACCCAGATACTTCCATTCGTACTGCAAATAATAAAATAATAGCCAATTAATAAGGTCTCAAAGCTTGAGAAAGCATTTGAATTCCATGCTCAGAATGGACTGAAGGCTTACTTCTGTCATCTCTATTTCATGCCTGGTTAGCTGGCCAATCTGAGGGGCAGCCATGTGCCGCACTATAATCTTATGGCCGGTGGGCAAGCCGCCTCTAATGAGCACTTGAGGTTCATAGGTAGATGGGCCTGTCTCCTCTCGAGCTTCAAAGTAAATTGCATATTTCAACTTGCCTCCATAAGCAGTTAGCTGTAAAACAAAAGAGATTGCAGGGTCATTTAGAAAAGATCTCCTAGGACAATAACACATTTACTAATACTTAGTATGAGATAATGGCATTATTGCATGCTATCTGCTACAAAGCCCATGACATAAAATGGCATTATTGTGTGCTAAGCATTAGAATTAAGGGCCAGAAAGGACTCCTCCTAGTAGGAACAGGCAAGAAGTGCAGCTTATTTCACCAGATCAAATAGAGAACACTCTTGGCTGATTGGCAGATTTGTTGTTCTTAATCATGAAGGTTACTGATTCCGATCTAGAGCAGCTAGCTGGCTCTAGTTTTAGAGGACAGCCTAAACCTGTCCTGATTTTACCCCTTCAACACATAAAACAACAATCTCTGGAAAAATAATCTTAAAAAAAAAGAATAAAAAAAGACTTCAGTGTCTCACATATCTTTTTCATATGCTTGACTTTTTTTCAGCACCATTGATCCAGAAAAAACTCCTTTTATTTCAATTATACAAAACTATTTTGATTTCAAATCAAAACTGCTATTTGTTTTGTCTTTTTATATTTCGCTAATAATATAATTTAAAACTTGAAATGCTTATGCTGTATAGATCACAAAAGCACATCAGCTTCTCAATTCAACGTTATTCACTGAAAGGAATATTCAGCTGTTACTTATCTGGTCAAGTTACTTGACAAAGGTTTTTGTTTCAAAAACTCTTGCTGCTTCAGGGGTCATACAACTGATTCTCTTCAAGATTACAACACAATCTTCATTTCGTCAAATCTCTCCGCACCAGAGCTGTACTCCTGGTGTTACTAGTTGCTTTTCCAGCATCATTTTATAAAAGAAAAAGAGCAGAGATACTAGGGTGGGAAACAAATATTTTATGATGACCGACATGGCCATGTTTCGGCAAACAATTGCCTGCGTCAGGGGCAGATTTGTGTGAATACTGTATGGTAAATAGTATAATCACCAGTGCAGCATTATTCCTAGCACCTCTGCTCTTTTTTATTTTGTACTTTCTTGTGGGAGAGTCCCTTCACTTGTTACATTTTATAAAGGCCATTCAGATGAAATCTGAGATGTCCATGTCAAAATGTCTGAAACTATATGGGAGGGGCAGCAGTGAAGGTGCTTTGTAAAACAGACACATCTTTGCCCCAAAAAGAAAAATGTGTCTATTGCAATATCAAGAGAATGGGGATATGTAGAATAAGGGCCCAAACACACAGGCAAAAAATACCTGTTCAATTTTAGAAATGTGGAATGCGGGATCTGGATCAGTGCTGATTATTTTGAAGCGTGCATGTGTGTATGTCACCACATACACATCCTGGCCTGCCATTTGGAAATGGAGAGATGCGGCATCATAGCAGAAGACAATAAGGCCTCAGTATTTACCTGCTAGGTTTTTTGAGTTGGCAAAAAATATTGTGGGAATGAGACGGCTTTCTCCCCTTCTTTGTAGTATTGTTAGCTGACCAAAATGAGCACTTTTCAAACATTTATTTGTGCCCAGGGACGGATATAGAAATAGACGTGTCAACTTCCAGTGACGCCATTGGACTGCATGGCGGTGGTGTAGAGGAGCTCCGCCACCCAGACCTGTAAAAGTGGAGATCGAGCACCCCTAAAAGCGGCAGGGCAGAGGCGAAATGCTGGGGCAGTGAATGGCTTAACCCCCACAACACAGCGGAAGGACGAGCGAGCCGCGGCAACCCTCAAAGCAGCAAATATTAGTAATATTAGAATCGCAGAAGCAAACAGGGGAACCACGTGGCAGAGGAGAGAGGCAGGCGAGCAGGCCTTGGAGTCAGTGTGATGAGCTGGTGGGCCAAGGAGAGAATCACCAAAGTTCAAGTGAGCCGCCCGACGCAGCACAAGAGAGCCGGCAGGGAGCAGGATCCTAGAGCGGTAAGCCTTGGAGGTTTGCAGAACGGAGGAGAGAGCTGGGGGTCTGATGCTGCACTGCTGTAGGAGCCGGAGGAGAGGAGCCTGATTTCGGAGTGAGTGGAAACAACGTAGGAAGACCGCGGCAGGAGGATCGGAGGGGGAAGGAGGAACCGAGAACAGAGTTCAGCAGTGGCAAAACAGAGAAAGTTGAAGAGAGCCCTGAAATGGAGGGGAAGAAAGGAAAGTTGGTAAGGAAACTATCCCCCCCCCCAAAAAAAAATAAAGCAATTGCAAGCAGCAATTTAAAGAACTCAGCAAAGTACATGATAATCAAATCCAAATATATTAAATACCACACTACATAAATAAAACTACCTATTGAAGATATAAAGAGGCAAGAGAACACTTGGATAGAGTGAAAAATAAGGAAGATACAAAAGAGACATTGGATCCACTTGGCAGGAGCAGATCAGTGAAGGAGAGCCTTGGGAAACTGGGACAGGGGACGAGAGTGCGGATGGAGAAAGCAAAGGGAGGGCTGTCCGCCAAGAAAAAACTGGCAGAATTTTGTTCCCCTTATGCGATATCAAAAGGAATAAATGATAGGGAGAAGGAGAGCACAAAGGGGGCTGAACAGGCGTACAAGCTGGAGGTTGAGATGGGGGGACCAGGGCATCCAGGAATAGCAGAAATGATTAAGGCGTGGCTCGAGGAGCTGAAAGAGGAACTCAAAGCAGAAATCAGCAGAGTCAAAAATGAGTTAAAGGAGACTTTGCAATCTTTAAGGCAAGACATCGTGGAACTGGGTTCAAGGGTGGACAAAGCAAAACAGCAGGTGGAACAACAGGGGGAAATAGCAGAGGATTTACAGAAAGGATGGGAAGAGTTAAAGCAAGCCCAGGAAGAACTGAAAGAAAAAATGGAGGACCTGGAGGATCGTTCATGGAGAGGTAACATCAGAGTAAGAGGCATCCCAGAGGAAGCGAAATATAAAAATTGTGAAGCAGTAATTACTAAAGTCTTTGGACATGTGCTACAAGCGGCGGCCTTAGAGGATGGAGTAGAGGATGAACCCCTGCAAATAGAGAGAGCGCATAGGGGGCTGGGACCCATCAGAGATAATCGGCCAAGGGACATAGTGGTGTGCCTGAACTCATTCAAAACTAAGGAGCGCATATTGAGAGCTTCCAGGAAAGTGGGACATCTCATGTGGGAGGAACATGTGGTGGAACTGTTTCAGGACCTGTCCCTGGGAATGCTTCAATGTCGGCGAGAGCTGAAAGAGGTGACGGTTTTTCTGAGGAGGGAGGGGATGCGCTACAAGTGGCTATACCCTTTCGGGTTATTGATAACTTGAAAGGTGTGTCCAGGAAGGTGAGGAACAGCGAAGAAGCATGGACTGCACTTAGAAAGTTGGGGATAACCAATCTCCCAGAAGGGGCGGCAGGACCATACACAATGAAAGCAAACACAACACCTGGACCCATGGCAGAGAGTTTGAAATGGCACAGAGTACCGGCGGCATGTCGGAGGTTGAGGCGTCTTAACCCCGGGAACCAGGGAGCGACAGCAGGAGTGAAGGAAGCAGGCTGAGGAAGCTTGATCGTGAGGTTGCACTTTACTGGACTTAACAAATGAATTGGACTGCTCAATAATACCTGGTGATTTGTATTGTGATAGGCTGTAAAGGGAGAGTGTGTAGGGGGTCAGGAGGGCGGGGGAGGAGGATAGAGCGAGGAATGTATTGATTAATGCTGAGCTAATAAGTAATTAAGGAAGGGGGTAGGGAGAAAGAGGGGGGCAATAAGGAGAGGTGGGGGTTAGATAGAGAGATGTAGGAGATAGGGGAAGGGGGCCGGGGGTGTGGGGGAGGGGGTATAGAAGAGATAACACAGGTGGGGGTCCAAGAGTTGTCACGACCTATGGAAGTCGAGTCTCTTTGGAAGAGAGGGGGAAGGGGAAGGGTAGTAGGGTTGGAGGGAGTGGGGTGGGGAGGAGGGGGGAGGTGGTTAGAATAGGAGGAGGGAAGGGGGAGAGAGGAGGGAGGGAGGCGGGGTAAAGAGCGGGAGGGGAAGAGAGAAGGGGGGAACAAAAAGAAAAGGTGAGTTAAAAATAGTTTTGTTGAATGTAAAAGGACTTAACTCACCATTTAAATGACAAAAATTGTATACTGAAATTGCACGCCAGAAGGCAGAGATAGTACTGATACAGGAAACACATTTGACAAGAGTGACAGAGTACCTAGTTAAACCCAGGGGATATGGAGTGTGTATACATGCATCTAATACAGTGGAAAAGAAAAAAGGAGGGGTTGCAATACTGATAAACACAAAGCTAAAGATGCAATTGGACTCTGTGGTACGAGATAAAGCGGGGAGATATGTGCTATTGCGATTAAAGTGGGAAATGAATGGTACTGCATTATGAATGTCTACGTGCCAGTAGGGGCACAAAGTGAATTCTGGACAAAACTGAATGAGGAAATGGGGAAATTGGGGGAGGGTATTCTCATTTGTGGAGGCGATTTCAACTTAATGTGGAATCCGGCTAGAGAAGCCACGGGGAAGAGAGGGTAGGAGGGCAGAAAGGAATAGATATCGCAGCTTTGTAACACAAAATTGCTTGATAGACGCTTGGAGATTCCAACACCCAGGGAAGAGACAATTTTCCTATTTCTCGCCGGTGCATGGCTCATACGCCAGAATAGATGCTATCTGGGTGTCAAAGGAGGTGGTGGTGGGGGGGGGGGGGTAGGATCACAGGGGCAGAGATGGACTCAATTACATGGTCAGACCATGTGCCTGTGGAGGTCAGCTTGAGGTTAGAGGGAGAGGGGACAGGCATACATTTTTGGAGGCTTAATGAATCATTAGAGGATGGAAGGGTAAGAGAGGACATTGAGAAAGAAACGAGGGCATATTTTAAGTTGAATGATAATGGGGAAGTAGGTTGGGGAGGGGTATGGGATGGGTACAAGGCAGTGGTGAGAGGAATCTTACTTAAATGGGGGGGCGCGGAAAAAGAAGGAAAGGGAGGGGAGAGAGAGGGACTTGAGAGACAGATTGTTGGAACTGGAGGAGCTCGATGTGCAAGGTCACCAAGGAGCATATAGAGGTCAGGTGCTCTCAGTAAGAGCGCAAATAAATGCAATGCAGGCAGAAAAGATAAGGCATCAGATGCAGCTTTTGAGACAGAAATTTTTTGAGGGTGGTAATAAAGTGGGGAGATATATGGCGCATAAATTGAAACAGAGGAAACTGTGATCACATATAATGAAAATTTGCAATCAGGGAGGGGAGATGGTAACCAAGAATGGGGAGATTAGGGAAGCCTTTAGGGGATACTATCAGGGGTTATATAAAGCAAGGGTCCCTCCACAGAGAGAGAGAGACTACAAAGTGGAGGCGGAGTGGAGGAGTGGCCTAGTGGTTGGGGCAAGGTACTTCAGGCTGGAAGGTCAGTGGTTCAAATCACACTAGAGGACAGCAACCTTGGGCCGGAAGGACTGGGGTTTCTAGTCCCACAGGTGCTCCTTGTGGTCTTGGGCAAGCCACTTAACCCTCCATCGCCCATGTTCCCTGTAAAATAGTTATCTCCAAGTTATAATGCCCTGTTCAATGTAATTTCAGTTTGTTCAATGTAAACCAAACTGATGCAGAATAGCACAGTATATAAGAGAATGTAAATAAATAAAGTTATCTTGACTCTCTAAAGCTGCCTAAGTTAGATGAGGAGGAGCAAGAAGAGTTAAATAAAGCCATAAGAGTTGAAGAGGTGCAGAGGGTGATAGAATAATTGAAACTGGATAAGGCACAGGGGTTGAATGGGCTAACAGGGAGATTTTATAAAAATTTTGGAGAAATATTAACTGCACCATTAGTGAGGTTATTTAATATCCCAAGGGAGGGAGGGGTGCTAGCGGATACGATGGGGTGGGCGGGAATTACAGTAATTCAGAAAGAGGGGAAAGAACCACAAGAATGTTCATCTTATAGACCTATACCGTTGCTTAACCTAGACGCCAAACTATTAGCTACAATCCTAGCCATGTGGTTAAATAAGATAATAGGGAAGTTGATACATTACGATTAAGCGGGATTTATTCCAGGTAGACAAGTAACGGATAATATTAGAATGATATTAAATATGATATGGACTACAGAACAGGGAGGGGAGGAGGCCCTGCTCATGTCCCTGGATGGGGAAAAAAGCTTTTGACCAGGTGTCCGGGCCTTTTCTCTTCCAGGTAATAGAACGAATGGGGCTGGGAGAAGAAGTCACAAATTGGGTAAAAGCATTGTACCATAATCTGAAAGCTTGTGTTAGAGTGAACGGAGCCTACTCTGAAATTTTTAAGCAGGGGAGAGGTACGAGACAGGGATGTCCCCTATCACTGCTATCTTTGCCATATCATTGGAACCTTTCGCGGAGAGGGTGAGAGAACGGGCAGATGTACAGGGAATAAAAGTAGGGAGGAGTGAATACAATATATCTTTGTTTGCAGACGATATAATCTTGAGCGTAGCCAAACCCCGAATTTCTATCCCAATACTAATGTGGGAATTAGAAGAATATGGTAGGCTGTCGGGATTCACAATAAATTGGACAAAATCAGAAATTTTAAACCTATCAGTAACGAAGGATGTCCAGGACATACTACAAAAGAAATGCCCATTTAAATGGGCTCGGGAGAAAATCAGATATCTTGGCATTCAAATTAGTAATAGGCTAGAAACCTTATATAAGCTAAATTATCTGAAGTTATTTGGGAAGATAGAGAGCTAGCTAGATGGGTGGGGGCATGGATACATCTCCTGGTTTGGGCGTATAGCAATTGTAAAGATGATGCTATTGCCACAACTGTTGTACCTATTTCAGACACTACTGATAAGGGTCCCACATAGAAAGTTAAACAGGTTCAAAGACTCGTTACTAAATTCATACGGTCAAATAGGAGGCCAAGAATAGCCATGGCTGTAATGCAAAGAGCAAAAGGAGGGGGGGGGGGGTTAGGGGTGCCAAATATTAGAAAATATTATGAGGCAGCATAACTGAAAATGATTTATGAGTGACAAAGAGAAAACCAGAAACAATGGGTCCAAATGGAAGACGATTCAATAGCGGGAAGGGGATTAGAAAAACTAATATGGAGGGGGAGCAAGGGCGTTGAAAATAAACCACATAACCCCATAGTTGCACACAGTCTGAGTGTGTGGAAGCAAAACAGAAAATTATTAATAGAAGATAAGGGATATACACAGGGAATGACTTGGAGGCATGTTTCGATAGGGGTCAGGGACCAGGGGTAAATATCCTATGAAGATGGGCAAAGGCAGGGCTGACGCATTTCTCCCAAATAATAAGTACGAAGAGGGAACTAGAGTTCGAGGGCATTAAGGATTTATATGGGTTGATGGAAGGTGACTATTATGCATATTTACAAATCAGCTACTTTTTAATGCAGCAGAAAGTCTGGAAAGATTTATGGGAAAATAGGGGATGGTTTGACGTGCTATGCTCAGGACAGTTGGGTAAAAGGGGAGTTCTGTCCAGAATTTACAAAGGTTTAATGGAGGTAGGGGAGGGTAAATTGGGGTATATGTTAAAATGGGAGGAGGACTTGGATGTGAGCTGGAATGAAGAGATGTGGGATAAGATAATACAGACAGTGGCTAATATTTCCATCGCCACCCAAATGAAAGAGAATGCTTATAAAGTGCTATATCAATGGTATTGGACACCAGTTCACAAAAAAAGAGCTGGAATGGGACACAATGGCCAATGTTGGAGGGGATGCCAAGAGAGAGGGGACTGGATACACATGTGGTGGAAGTGTGAATGGGTACAAGCATATTGGGCAAAGATTATTTAGTTGATCTATGACATGACTGGATATAGATTGCAAAGGAAACCGGAGGTCTATTTATTGCATCAATTAGAAGAAGATGTTCCCAGAAGGGAAGGTGGAGTGCTGCATCATTGTGTAGTGGCAGCAAGATGCGAGATAGCACAGCAGTGGGTGGGGCTGGGCACACCACAACCTGCAGGATTTGTCAGAAGAGTGGCTGAGGTGAGCTTGATGTATAAATTGACAGAGATGAGGCGGGGGAAAGGGGAGAGGAGCGCAGAGCACTGGAAGGGAGTGTGGAAGTGGTTGGAAACCTGGAGAGAGGGAGAGAAGGAGTGGAAGTATGGAAGGGTGGCTGCAAGCTAGTTAAGTAGGCTAGGATATTGGGCTAGCTAATGGTCTATGAGTGCAATGAGCTGAGACTAATACAAGTGGCAGGATGAGAGAGAGATGAAGGTATGAATACTGAGAGATAGAGGGGAGGGGAAGGGGGAGGGAGGGGGTAGGGGGGAAACACATATGGAGGGATGAATAGGAAGGAGGAACTAGTAAGGTGGGGGGAATCTAAGATATTATGTGTAAGTACTCTGGAGAATGTATAATGTTGAGAACAAAGCAGTTTGTATTTGGTATTGAAGTTGTTAATAAAAATTTAAAATGGAAATAAAGAAAGAAATAGACGTGTCTAACCAGAGGATTTAAACATACCACGGTAATCTAAAATCGACCACACGTGTACCGTTTTTTGGAACGCCCTGGATATGCCTCCAGTACACCATAGATGTGATCGTGCCAGATACGTGTAAGCTCAGGACATTCTAAAATGGCTTTTGGGACACAGATGTGATCGGGACATCTGAATGACCATTTTCAGAGGTCCAAATCACAAATATGGCTTATAAAATGACCCTTTAGTGAATAGAATTTGAAGTGCACTACAATAATGTGGAGGTACATTCAAAATGGAAGATGAAGTACAATCTGGGACGTCAAAGCCAGAATGTCAGAAAAGAAAGGCAGGCACGTGCAAGTTCAGGCACAATTCCAGAAAAGTGGACATGCCCGATATGCACGTTATCAAATGTCTATAGAGACGTAGTCATGAGAGCGTTTCAGAACCAAAATGTCTAATAGTATAAGGGTTAGAATAGTATCTTAAGAGATGGGTTCACTTCCCAGTGTGGGATTTTGTAATCTAAAGTTAATCACTTAATTCTCCATCTACACTGTCTGGATGTTTTAAGGTGAAAACAAGCACTTTCCCGATATCTATGCTTGCCTGGATAAGGAATAACCACGCATTTGCCTACAGATGACTGCTGCTTCTGGGATATAACTATCCCCGTTATATCCATTGCCCCTTGTAAGCCCATTGCCCCTTCCCAGACATGTCCCGTGCCTACTTGAACATCCCTATACTGGAGACGTCTGTGAACAGCATTTGTGGAATGGCTACAGAGACGTGTCTGTGATTTCGACATCCACATGCATGTCTGCAGACATCCAAGCCATGAATAAGGGGTATGTTTACTAAACTCCGAAATTGTGCAGGGCCCCGTTAGTGTGCCTGTGCCATATAAGGAGTGGGCGGGTCAGGCAGAAAAAAGAAAAAAAACGGGAGTAAGCGATCGCACATTTGCGTGGCGCGCTATTGTGCGCCATGCACAATAGTGCGTGGGAAGGGTAAGTGGCGCCCTGATGTGCACACACAAAGGAACAGAGTCATAGTACAATGGTTAAGACACTGACGGCTGGTGCAGCTGCCATGGGTTCAATTCCCCATTGTGCGCAACAAAAAGGGCTGGCTGAGGCACTAATTTTAATGGGTAAAAGTGCTTTAGGAGGCATATTAATTTTGGGCGGCATAAGGCGGTGCACTGTTGGGCGGCATAAGGCGGTGCACTGTTGGGTGGCATAAGGCAGTGCAGTTAATCTTGGGTGGCATAAAGCGGTGCACTGTTGGGCGGCATAAGGCGGTGCACTGTTGGGCGGCATAAGGCAGTGCACTGTTAAGTTTGGGAGGCATAAGGCAGTGCGCTGATGCCTAAGCACAGGACCAGAGCCACAGCACAATGATTAAGACACTGACCAATGGTGCAGGGATCAGGGGTTCAATCCCCCACAGTGCCCAATGAAGAAGGCTCACTGAGGCAGTGTGTATTATGGGGATGAGTGCTGTAGGGGGCAATTTATTTTTATTTCAGTTATCACTACTAGCAAACGCACTCACAAAGCGTGTTAACATAAGGCGGCCCATAAGGCACATGTTAAAGTTCACTGTCCGCCAAGGCACCCTAGAATGTCCCCTATAGGGCACCATATATGTTGTGTCACAGGATAATGTATAGTGCACCTTATATGGACGGCAACCATAAGGTGCCCTATAGGGTGCCCTATAAAGCACCCTCAGAGGCACCATATGGGTACAGTACGCTGAGGGTGTTATTGCTGTACATTAAATTAAAAAAATGCTTTGGACAACCATATCAAATAACCCCACTGTGGGTTTAAACCCATGACCTCTGGCTCCACAGGCAGTGAAGTAACCATTGGGCTACAGCTGCCAGCAAGCCCCTGGCTGGCTGCAGAGAGCCTTCATGTCACCACACAGACAGTCTGCTGTGGTAACCAGGATAGGGTTAGGCCACCCGTACCCATGATGCACTGCACATGCAAATCAGCTGTCCACAGATGAACACAAGATGGAGAATGCACCCTAACAGCTCCCCGGCCTGGTAGGGGGAAGTGTCCGTGTGCACCCACACAGCACCTCGGCCTGGTAGGGGGTACTGACCGGGTGTTTTACTGGCACAGAGTAGCTACACACCGTCACATTGTGCGGGTACTGTGCTCACCCTGAGGGTGCGATGAGGCGCCCAGGACCAGGTCCACAACACCTTCCATGGCTGAAAGAGGCCATGCTGGAGCTCCAAAGCAGTATTAATATGTGAGATAGGTAGTTTCTGCTGAAACACCTTGGGTATCTCTGTCTGTCTCAGTCAGGGGAACCCCTTAGGTGAAAAACAGGGTCTCCTATCAACAGATTCACAATCTACCTCCCTGCAATGGTGGTAGTAGAGTGGACCATCAACCCCAGTCCTGCTGGGGAACAGACACCCTACAGGGCATCCAAAGCAGCTCTATACACATCCATAACACAATATCAGACAGACATTAGGCCTGGATATGCTAAGCTGCACCCCACCACTATCAGATATTCTCCTGCAGCAAGCCTTCAGCTGCTACACCCTGCAAGGCACTCCATCAAGACACATACCAGCTGAGAACAGTCTGCTAGTTAGTCCTAGTGGAAATGCATGCACCCAGAACTGGGACAGCAGCACATACAAGCAGATAAGTCAGTGACTGGGCCCCAAAAGGAAACCCATAAATATCACATGAGAGAAATACTTTCCAATCTCTTATGCCCTAATACCTTCCTCTTGTATATAGTTGTATCTGTTATGTACTATATTATACCTTCCACTTGTATATAGTTGTATCTGTTATGTACTATATTATGTACATTAACACCATTTTCTGTTAGTTAATTGTTTTAACTCAGTTCCAGTTAAATTTGTTTAATTTATGATACTTTAAGATGTTCTATGTATATCTAAGATGTTCTATATAAAACAAATTTCAATTTGTTAATAGTTATTATTTGTATACCACAACTGATCTCTGGAAGATGCAGTATAAAAATGAATGATACATACTATGGGGGTGCCTAGCCATGCTGTCATCACTGCACAGTCAGGGTGGAGTGAAACCCCAGCAGCACATACAGAGGTCACCCTGTCTGTGTAGGTGGTGGCCGGTCACTACAATGTCCCTGCCAGTGCCCTATGCCCTGTGCAGATGCATCCTGGCCAGCCCACCCTGTCTGGGCTATACCCATGGTACCTTGCTGCTCATTATGCACATTGGTAGGCCATTACTGGCAACAGTGCTGGCAGTGTGGGCTGTGAAAGGTGTTTGCAGCCAACACACACTGTATAGACAGACACACACTCCCACACGTATGCCAGCATTGTGCTACTATAGAGGGGCTTATCAGCCTTGCCCACCACACCAGTCCTGGGCACAGTACAGGCATGGATATGCTACGCAGTACTGTTGGGGGTCACTCCCCAGGGTGGTAAACACTGTCAGAGACCAGACCTGAATCACGCACCGCAGACATCAGACAGATTGTTATGTTGGAGCTCAAAGAGCAAACTGTGCTTAACAGAGGAATGTCTATCTGCCAGTACTCATAGCAAACGTTTGTGAGCTGTGTACAGTATACCCAGGTGTAGGGTGGCATTGCTAAGGTATGCAGGTGCTAGTATTGGGAGATGCACGCAGGGCCCAATGTCCTGCCTCTCCAGGAGGCATTGGCCAATGGGGCCTGTGGGTGTGTTTGCCCCTGTTGGCTGCTGCTTTACGGCAGAGGTTCCCAACTCCAGTCCTGGTGTGCCAAACACTGTTCGGGTTTTCATGCTGTCCGCCATGAATATGCATGAGCTACATCTACATGCCATGGGGGTGGTGCATAGCTATGCAGCACAGGCATTTGTATTAGAGGCAGCAGGGAACCTAAATGGTGTGTGGCCTTCCAGGACTGCATTTGGGAGACTCTGCTCTAGGTACTGCCCCTGTTCATGGTGTCTGTGCTCGGTGGGGTAAAAGATAGGCATATTACCAATGCATATGTCCTTGGCACGAAGGGTGTGTCCTTACTATCACTGTTTAGTTGTGGGAGAAATATGTGGACAGGATTGGCAGTAGCCCCAGCTGGGCTTTGAACCTGTGACTTTCTGTTTTTGCACACACTGTCTGTGTGCACTGCAGCACCATGTAGCCACAGATTGGCTGAATTCCCTGGGAAGTCCATGACTGTACATCCGACAGGGCCTGTCTGTTGCAGTGGACGGTGCCAGCCTGCACATGGCTAGGCCACTGTCTTCTGTGGCTAGCAGCCACTGCCCCCTCCACCACCTGTACCCTTCCGCCAACATGCTGGCATGTCCTTATCTTGGAAAAGCATGTGACCTGATTGAGTTGTGGCACTCCAGGACTGCATTTGGGGGACTCGGCTGTCGGTAATGCCCATTGTTATGGTGTGTGTGCGGTGTTAGGTAAAATACAGGTGTTGGAACCATGCTTATGTTCTCTGCAATAAAGGAGTGTCTTTACTATCTCTGTTTAGTGGTGGGTAAAATATGGGGATTGGGTTGGTAGGAGCCCCAGCTGGGATTTGAACCTGTGACCCTCTGGTCCTAGTGGTATTGGCTCTGTCTGCTGCACCACACTGTGGCCACAGAGACAGTGCAGTCCCTGGGGATGGGAAACCTGGCCGGCAGAATCCTAAACCCTGCTCTGCACATTTTTACTGTGGGCTCATTCACCTTGTCTGGAAGCAAACGTGTAAATACACCCCGCAAATGACTGCGAAAAAAGGGGGAAAAAAGATAACCAAGCTGGGCAACAGTGATATTAATGGGCAACCATAAAAGACACTCCCAGGAAAGCTCCCAAAAAAGGAAATGATTTTTGGAAGGGTCTCCGCTCCGTAGACCCTTCCAAAAATCATTTCTTTTTTTGGGGGCTTTCCTGGGAGTGTTTTGTGTTGTTGCCCATTAATATCACTGTTGCCCAGCTGACTTACGCTTTTTAGTAATTTTGTTGTGGTCATTTTCTATTTTTATTTGCACTTTTGTTCTGTGCACATGTATCACACTGCTCACGTTTTGCAGGTTTCCCCGGTTTTCCTGTACATTGCTGACGGAAATGGTTTCTCTTCCCTTTAAATGCACTCTACCGCGAGTGTTTCACTCGCGGTAGTTTTTGCTTGTAAATTCGGCCCCGTTGATGTGCGGGGAGCCTCTCCCCTCCCCTTCCCCGCCCATTAATCCCGTCTCTCCGCCCCTCTGGAGCCTTCCTCCGCCCTTTCCACGCCTCTATCGGACATTTGCGGGCCGCGTACTTGTGCGTGCCCGTTAGTGCGGCGCGCAAGTGTGCGTGGGCCCGTTAGTGTGACGCGCAAGTGTACGGGGCACTTAAGAGCACTTAAGTGCATCATTGCCGTGCGCTATTGTGCGGTGCGCAATTGTGCGGTGTTTAGTAAACATACCCCTAAGCCTTTCAGAATGACCCTCTTAGTGAATAGACTCTTGAAAGCACAGACATTACATGGGTTAAAAACATCTCAGTACTTGTTTTCTTTTCATGAACATTGCTTGATTTAATTGTACTTTTGCCAATATGGTGATCTGAGACCCCTGTTTATGGAGGCTGGTCAGGTACTAGTCACAGGAGGGAATATTATTTGATTTTGGAGTGATTAGTCTTGTTGATTGGGTGTGCTAATTCCTGTTCTAGGAAAAGATTTTGTCTTGTATTAATATCTTAAATCATAAAATAATAGTTACTGTTACTGTGTGAGGAACAGCACCACCCCATCCACTGTCCCTACTAGATCACTACAATGTAGGTTGGAGAAAAGCCTAATATTTTCCAGAACAGGGGGAGGTTCTTGCTGTCAGTCACTTCAAGCTAGGAGGAAACTCTAAGAGGGAAAATCCAAATTCATATATAAACCACTCCCAAAGACAGAACCCTTATCTAAGCCTACAACCAGAATGTAAATATGTTCATGTCACTATGTTTCATGTTACCACACTCACTCGTTCAATTTGTTTATTTAACAGGGTTTTTTTATACCGCTTTATCATTTAGTCAAAGCGGTTTACATTGTAACTTAAACTCGGTAATGTACATTAAGCAGGGACATTGATAACTTGGAATTTTATGAGGCAATGGAGGGTTAAGTGGCTTGCCTAAGGCCGCAAGGAGTGTTAGTGGGAATCGAACCCTGTTGCTACATTAGTTGAGTTTGATGTAAACCGCTTTGTTACCACAAAAAGCGGTTATAGAAGAAATGTTAAATAAATACCCAGCCACTATACCATGCAGGAGAAAAGCATCTGCCCTAAAGGGCACACTGCCACTCATAACATAGAGCAGCAGCATAGGAGAAGAAAACAGAGGGCTTATGTCTGTGCAAAACCTGTCAGCACCCCACTGTCTCCGAAGGAGAGTGTCTCTGCCTGTGAGCAAGGTTCCAAGAACGGGACTAACAATTAAGCTTCCCAGTTAATCAGAGCCAAGAGCCCTGTAGAGTAGTTCCAAGGACCTGCATCTACTGTACAGCAGCCAACAGCTCTCAGGGAGAAAAGGAACCCAAGCACTCGCCACACACCAGGGAGTGATCCAGCGCAGTAGCAGCTTCAGAGTACTAGAAACAGAAGAGGGGTTCCCACTCAGAGAAACTACTCTAAGTAACAAAGGTGCAGGAGTGATCAAGAGTGGAGTAACCTTTCAGCTTAAGATAAAGATGAACTGAAGGAAGTATGATAACATATCAAACTGAGAGGAGAAAGGAATAATCTATATGTAAGCATTTTTGACTAAAGAGGAGTTAACTGCAATATAGGGGCCGATGCAGAAAGACTAACGTGCCCTTTGTGCGCAGATAACACAACTTATATTCACAAGGTCCACCACACCAAATGCAGAAAAGATTGACACATGCATATACAGCAAAGGAAATGTATGTGCACACAGTAGCACCAAGCATAATTAAATAATATGCAAATGAGCAGCACATATTAAAATGGCTTGCTAATAAGATCTGTGCCCAATGCAGAGGATTACATAACCAGCAAGAGCATCAATATCTCTACACCTGGTCTGAGGTGGCTTAAACGTCTTGCACGTGTAGGGAAAGACTGTTTCAGGGTATGTAATGATGACCAGTTACCTTTGACGTGAAAAATTTCTCGGTGTATCTTTTCAGCATATAAGTGAAAGTTTATCGTTCAAGCTGAAATGTTTTTGCTTCGTATCCTTCTGTGTTTTTGCACTCATTTATATATTTTAGGTCTCTTTGTTGTGATTTCATAAAAAAATGTTTTTTGGGTGAAATAGTATTGGTTATTATGTGGTGAGCCAAAGGAACCTGCATGTCCTGTGCACATAATGTGAGCATTTGACATTTACGCACATGCACATATGGCCACTTGTATCGCGTAAGCTGTTTGCACGTGTGTCGACTCTCCTCCTATCAATTTTACACCGATGTTTTGAGCACACCTCATTTGCATACCATGGCCTTTGCTGCATACCGGAGCTGAAGTCTTGCACTATTGGCGTGCTACAAAAACACGTGCACAGCAACCAGCCCCGCCTTTCTTCATTGGCCTGATAGTTCTTAAATGTTGCTTCTATCAATTCTTATTATTGTTATTGCTCAGTGACCCTAAAGTTCAAGTAAATCTTTGGTTCAAAATACCCTTTCTGCCTGGACTCATTTATTTGAGAAAAGAAGAGGTGCGAGAGCAAGTGCCAAGGGCCTCCAGGTGTATGCCAGATCCTACAAAATATCTCTGATATTAAACTCCAAGAACAAAACACTGAAAGGCTATAAAAAAAAGCTCTTGGATATGTGTTCCCCCCCTTGTCTGCCAAGCAGCTAATAGTGCAGCTCTCTGGACCACATAGAAAGGTGGAATATAATAGTTAAACAAGTAGGGAAAGCATGCAGAGCCCATGTGCATATGTGCATGCACACAACCATCTGTTTGTATCTACATTGCCTGAATGTGTGTGTCTTGTGTATATGTCGTGTCTGCATGTGTGTGTGTGTACATCTCTATTTTGTATATTTATCTGTTGTGTGTATGGGTCTATCTCTATTGTGTGTGGGGGGGTTTGTGTGTCTTCTGTATGTGCTGTGCCTGCATATCTCTGCTTTGTATGTTTATCTGTTATGTGTGTGGATATATCTGTATTGTATATGTGTGTCATGGCAATAGCACTCTGCTTTTTCTGTGCTGACAGCAGCAGCGATGCTCTCAAACTAAAAAGGTCGGTCTGTTCCCGCCTCTCTCTGACTCATACTTCGCGCCAGAGGGGGCAGGACTAGACCAGCCTTCCTAGTATGGAAATACATAGACCGGCGCATTTTGTTGTTGTTGGTTGTTTTTTTTTTAATTGGAGGCCTATCACCACCACTGCAGACACAGAGAAAGCGGCAGTGGGCATGTATGTGTGGAATGGCTGAAGGGCAATGCTGGGCAGATGGACATGAAGGGGGGTGGATTGGCTGGAAGTGGTATGCTGGGCAAATGCTGGCCACGAGGGGGGCAGAGGGAAGATAATGAATAGGAAGTATAGAGGGGATGGCACAGGGCAGAGGCTGAACACAAAGGGGAGGAGTGTAGGGCAGATCCTGGTCACACAATGCAGGGGACAGAAGGCAGATATAGGACATAGGCTGGAGGGGTAGAGGACTGACACACGGTGGGGGATATAAGGGGATAGAGAACAGATGGTGGATACAGAGTGGGGACAAATGATGGACATAGGGTAGGGAAATAGAGGGATAGAAGGCAGATGCTGGACATGGGGTGGAGACTATAGGCTAGACACAGTGTAGAGGTGATAGGAGGATTCATGGCAGATGCTGAACATAGGGTGGGGATAAAGGGCAGAGGCTGGACACAAAGTGCGGGAGTAGAGGGCAGATGCTGGACACAAAATGGGGGAGTTGAGGGCAGATGCTGGACACAGAGGGCCCGATTCCGTCCCACATGTAGATCCCCTCTGTGCATCTGGTCTGAACCGGACACACAGAGGGGATCGCAATTCAGATCCCGCGAGGCACGTCTAGCCCCGCGGAATCAGAATCGCAAATGGTCCTGTACGTGCAGGCCAGGACTACGATTCAGTCTGGCCTGCACATGCAGGACTGCCCCCGGCTAACTCAGTCATGGCTCCTCAATGGAGCCGCAGCGCCATGGTGTCATGTTGCCATGGCATCATGGCTCCATTGAAGAGCCGCAATGCCAGATGCCTGGGTCCATTGAAGAGCCGCAATGCCAGATGCAGGGGGGGGGGGGCCAGGGTCAGGCTGTGGGGAATAAACCCTGGCCTCTCCCCTGCTCCATCTGCACCCCAGGCTGCTCAAAAAGTGACATCCAGGAGAGTTATTCCACTTTGGAGGTGGAATAACTTCCTTGGACATTTCGCTGGCCCTGGAATTGGCGGGGAAGTTAGTCGGGGGCTGGAGCTGGCACAAATAGCGGGGATGGACATCCTGTCGGGCTGTCCATCTCCGCTATTAGTAGCACAGTATAACCCCCAAAGTGAGGGAGTAAAGGGCAAATGGTGGACATGGGGTAAGAAAGAGAGGAGATGCTGGGCACGAAGTGGGGAGAGAGGAGGATGTAGGACATGGGGCAGGGTGAGATGGGGAGATGCTGGACACAGTGAGGAACAGAGCGGGAATGCTGGACATCAGGTACAATTAATTATGCAGCAGTTTGCAAGTCAAATATGCTGCAATTTAGCGCAATTAATTTTTGGGCATTTTTCCGTCACTAGCTTACTTCCTGCATCTGAGAGCAGATCTAGCAGGAAATAGCACCTGAAAAATGTTGTGCTAAGTTTTTCTGCATCAGCCAAAAGTTAACTTTTTTGGTGAGGGTATTTTCTCTTCCCCAAGATATGCCATGATTTATTGTGTGAAACCCTGTATAATGCTTTTTTGGAACCTATAAAGGCTAAATGCTTTTCAAAATGAAATTATCTCCTTTTTCCTGTGGTTTGCTTGACTGAAGATATCTGGTTATACTTGAGCACCTTTGTCTAAACCTGTTCTGTTTTTCTATTAATAGAACATATGAGCTTGTTATGAGTCTTTTATATCCTTGCTGCATATTATGTAACCTGTATTTAGTAAGCTGATGCCTCAATTTTTTTCGCAAAAATGTTGATCTCCTTTTTTAAATAAAGATATTAAGGACATAAGAACATAAGATATGCCATAGTGGGTCAGACCAAGGTCCATCAAGCCCAGTATCCTGTTTCCAATAGTGGCCAATCTAGGTCATACGTAACTAGCAGTATTCCCAAGAGACACAGGTTCCACAATGCCTGTATTGGGTCAAGCACTGATATCCTGGGTCCCTTTTTAATAATGATTTATGGACCTTTCCTCCAGGAACTTGTCCAAACCTTTTTTAAACCCAGCTACACTAACAGCCTTTACTACATCCTCCGGTAACAAACTCCAGAGTTTGATTACACGTTGAGTGAAAAAATATTTTCTCTTATTTGCAATTTGCACAATTTGCAAAAGTCATTCATCTAGATAAGTGTAGATGAATGACTTTTGCAAAAGGGTGTGCGGGGTTCCACAATAGTTGTATTTTTAGCTATGTGGAAAATAATTATATGGCAGGTAACCTAGGTTGGAAATTTAAGAAGGCACCTATCAGGCGGCTGTTTTATACAGAAAACATAGGCACCTTGGCCAAAATACTTGCTCGGAAGCAGGTCTAAGGGGATCTTTTACTAACAGGCACTAAGGTGTTGCACCTAACACGCAATTAGCATTATGTACAACATCCCCTGGTTAAGTGTCAGGGGTGTGGAAAGCATTTTCCTGGGAGTTCATGAGGAGCCCTGTCCCATAACACATGCTGCATTAGTCACCTATTGAGGTGGCGTTAGGTGAACCTGCGCTAATGCAGTTAGCACATGTTAACACAGAGCTAACTGCACTGAGATCACCACACCCTTTCTCCATTCCCACTTGCACCTCTAATGCAGATTGTGCAGTTAGCATGTGAATCATCCTGTCATGGCCCTCTGCTGAATGGCAAAGTGCATCCCAGTGTGCCTTTAGCGTGTACCAGAACACGCGCTGCCAGGTAGTGCCCATTAGCAAAAGACCTCTTAAATGTATGTGGGTGGAGTACATGTGCGAGTGTGTGTTTTATAAACCGTGCACACTTCATGACTCAGCCTTTGATCCACTCAAATTAAACCCCAACCACATCAACCTGCAGATCACATGAAAGTATGTGCCTTCCAGTCACTGCATACTTTCATCATATAATATAGGATAATTTTATAAACACCTTCTTCTGAGTAAAACAGTATTTTAGTCATGGACTAGGCATTCTCATTAGCATTCCTAGGACTAGACATTCCCATTAGCATGTTTAGGTTGGGGGCAAAATAAAGAACATCGATTATTTTTTATTCTTTCCTACCCAGTGGAAGATGGAAAGCATTATTCAAAATGAGTCCAGAATGTCTGTCTGTCTTTCTAGGGGCAAAAGTGCTATGGAACAGAATGAAACTTGGCATGTGGCAAAAACTGGTAAAAAGACACGCTGAGTTCAAAAATGGGACAAATCGGACTGGGTTCCTGAAAAATAAGCCCCCCCCCCAAAAAAAAAACAATAGCCCATTGCATTTCTATGGGAGAAGGAATTCTAGTTTCTGTGCATAGCAACGTGCATACAATTGAAACATAGCAGTTAGGGAACTGTTCTTTTCAAACTCCCTCTCCCTGTTCTCTACTCTCCCAACTCCAAAAGTACACCCACCCCCAAAAAGACACCCTTCATAGAGCAAATGCACCACCACCCAACACACACTGCCCCATCCCCCAAAATACACCCTCACAACTGCCCTACCAACCTGCCAAATGTCCCTACCATGAAAAACCTACCCCCACACAACTGCTTCTTCACCCTGCAAACTGCCCCAGCACACTACAAAACGCCCAACCCCCAAACAATATCCCCTCACACAACTGCCTCTTCACCCTGCAAACTGTCCCAGCACACTACAAAACACCAAACCCCCAAACAATATCCCCTCACACAGGGCCAGTGCTACTTTTGTTGTTGCTCCATGCAAATGATTAACATGTGCCCCTCCCCCCTGCAGATTTCAATGGAACGTTTCACAAGCCTCTCTTTTGTCCCAACACGCTGAAAAGTTTCTAAGGGCTACCTGTGTTAGTCTGAGAGAGAGACATTGGGTGATGGTGGGGGTCATGAAAGAGAGAAATACTGGGTGATGGCTGGGGGGGGGGTACTATGAGAGAGATACACACAAAGATACACTGGGTGATAGGGGAGGTATAAGAGAGAGAGAGAGAGAGAGAGAGAGAGAAACAGGCTGCGGGAAGTCTGGAATGGGAATAATGAGAAAAAAAGAGAGAAACAGGCTAATTTATTGAGGGTCATGCTTCAAGAAATTTGTCAGTCTACAAGGTACAACCTGCCTCTGTCATTTGTGTCTCATCATCATGTGCAGTGGGGTTAGGTGGGTGCATGTGGGAGGTGTCATGGGGAGTATCAGGGGCTGCGTACATGTGTGTGTGATGGAGGCTGTATGTATTTGTGTATGTGTCTGTCATGGGGAGTGTTGGGGGCTGCATATGTGTGTATGCACATCTGGCATGGGGGGTGTCATGGGTTGTGTGTGCGTGTCTCCCTCTCTCTCATATGACCCACCCTCCTAGACTTCTCCCAGTCTATTTCTCTCTCTTTCTCTTATACCTCCCCTATCATCCAGTGTGTGCATGTCTCTCTCAATTCCACCCCCCCCCCCCTCAGCCATCACCCAGTGTCTCTATCATGGCTCCCACCATCATCCAATGTCTATCTCTCTCTCTGTCTCTCTCTTGTAGTCCCCCCCCCAAGCCATCACCCAATGTCTCTCTCTCTCATTGCCCCCCCTCCCACCAACCATCAGCCGGTTTCTCCCTCTCTCTCTCATTGACCCCCCTGCAGCTATCACTCTCTCTCTCTCTCTCTCATATAGTCTCCCTCACCAGCCATTACCCCTTGTGTCTCCTTTTGGTAACTGCCCCCCCCCCCCAGCTATCACCCAGTGTCTCTTTCTCTCTCTTGTAGCCTCCTAGCCATCACCTAGTGTCTCTCTTTCTCTCTCTCTCTCTCTCTCTCTGTCATATCCCCCCCCCCCATCCCACAGTGTCTCACTCTCTCATTGGCCCACCCCAGCCATCAGCCGGTTTCTCTCTCTCTCTCTCTCTCTCTCTCTCTCTCACTCTCTCTCATTGCCCAACCTGCATCTATTACTCCATGTCTCTCTCTCTCTCATTGCTCCCCTCCCACAGTCACATCCAATATCTCTCTCTCTCTCTCTCTTCCTGGTAGCCCTCCAGCCATCCTTCAGTGTCTCTCTCTCTTGTAGGCCCCCCAGCCATCACCCAGTGTCTCTATCACTTGTAGCCTATCAGTCGGTGTCTCTCTTTGTCCATGCCCCCCAGCCATCAGCCAGTTTCTCTCTCTCTCTTTTATTGCACTCCCAACCATCACCCGATATCTCCCTCTCTCTTTCTCTCTCCCCCCCCCAAACCAGCTTCTTACTATTTCCCTCCACTGCAGCTGGACAAGCATGGAAAATAAGCATGGGACTTTGAAGCCCATGCATGTGCTGCATATTTGTCATGCAGCGCGTGCATGGGATCCAAAAGCCCTGTGCTTAACTTTAGAAGAGTATAAGCCCTTCACCGTGATTGGCTGTGCTCTGTGCATACACACAGAACAGCCGATCACATGACTTAGGCTACATGCACAAAGAGGAGCTGCTTGTGCATGTAGCCTGATCTGCGCAATTGGCTCTGCTCTGTGCATGTAGCTTGTGTTGTGTGGCTCACGTTTTTTGCAAAGAGCAAAGCTGATTGTACTGGATGACTGAAATGTTCCTAAAAATCAGCATTGGGCTTTGGAGCCCATGCACACTTTGTAAGTCAAATGTGCAGTGTGTGCATGGCCTTCAATGCACCCTGCTGATTTTCCTTGCTTGTCTGCTGCTCGCTGTTCACCAACTGCTGATGACCTGCCATCTAGCTAGGCCTGGTCACCTCACTATGGGGACCATGCTCCCCTCCCAAGGCTTCAGTCCCATGTGAGTGCACGGTTTCCACAGTGGGTCATACCGGTCCTGCCCTACACTGCCCTACAATCCCACAAATGCCCCATGTCAAGTTAAATAATCAAACTGCCCAGAGCTTCTTGGATGAAATAATGATAGATCCCAAAGGGATGGGAAAATTGTCTGAATGACAGTGGAGACCAAGAGAGTAGCTTCTACTGAGGCAGTGCTGTGAGTTTCCGAAGGCTTAAATCGGGCAGTTGTGACTTTGCTTTACTGCATTTCTTCTGGACAAAAGGAAAGGTAAGATTCAAGAGGCTTGTTCAGTGACTCCTGCAGCTCATCATGAGGCAAACAATTATCTCATTTTGCAATTGGCAGGTCAAATATCAAGTTGGCAGTAAAAATGGCTACCCAGCTAGATGAAGAGAGAATGCTAAGCATCTGCCCCCATTCATAAGAACATAAGATATGCCATACTGTGTCAGACCAAGGTCTACTAAGCCCAGTATCCTGTTTCTAACAGCAGCCATTCTAGGTCACAAGTACCTAGCAGTTTCCCCCAAAGAAACAGGTTCCACAATGTTTGTTTTGGGCCAAATAGTGGATCTCCTGGGTCTCCTTTAAAAATGGGTTATGGACCTTTCCTCAAGGAACTTGTCCAAACCTTTTTTAAATCCAGCTACATTAACAGCTTTTACTACATCCTCCAGTAATGAATTCCAGAGTTTCATTGTAGCTTCATTGCATGTCCCCTAGTCTTTCTACATTCTGATGCCATAAACAATTGATCTACATTTACCTGTTCCACTCCATTCATTAATTTATAGACCTCTATCATATCTCTCCTCAGTCATCTTTTTTCTAGGTTGAAGAGCCCTAACCTTTTTAGCCTCTCCTCATAGGGGTATCTTACACCATCCCCTTTACAATTTTGGTAGCTCTTCTCTGTACCTTTTCTAATAACGCTATATCCTTTTTAGGTATGTGACCAGAATTGCACAAAATATTCAAGGTATGGTTGCACCACGGAATGATGCAGAGGCATTATAATATCCTTTATTTTATTCTCCATTCCTTTCCTTATGATTCCTAGCATTCTATTTGCTTTCTTGGCTGCTGATGCACACTGGGAAGAGGGTTTCAATATGCTATCCATGATGACGCCTAAATCTTTTTCCCTGGTTGTGGTTTCTAATGTGGAACCTTGCATCGTGTAACCATAGTTTGGGTTGTTCTTTCCCTGTTGCGTAACTTTACACTTGTCCACATTAAATTTCATCTGCCATTTGAACATCCAGTCTTCCAATTTATCAGGGTTCTCTTGCAATTTTTCACAATCCTCTTGGGTTTTAACAACTTTGAATAATTTTGTGTCATCTGAAAATTTGATTACCTCGCTCGTTAATCCCATTTCTGGGTCATTTACGAATATGTTAAAAAGCAGTGGACGCAGCACAGATCCCTGGTGTACTCCACTATTCACCTTTCTCCATTGGGAAAATTGACCATTTAGCCGTACCCTTTGCTTTCTTCTTTTAACCAGTTCCTGATCCACAATAGTACATTGTCTCCTATCCCATGACTTTTCATTTCGCCAAGAGTCTCTCAAGAGGGATCTTGTCAATGGCTTTCTGAAAATCCAGCTACACTATATCAACTGACTCACCTTTGTCTACCTGTTTAATCACACCTTCAAAGAAACATTACAGATTAGTAAGACAAGACTTTTCTTGGCTAAAGCCATGTTGACAGTCATGACTTAATGGGAGACAATCTACATGTTCAGTAATTTTGTTCCTTATAATGGTTTCTACCATTTTTCCCTGTACTGACGTCAGGCTCACCAGTCTGTAGTTTCCCGGATCACCCGAGGACCCTTTTTAAAAATTGGCATTACATTGGCCATCCTCCAGTCTTTAGGTATTACAGATGATTTTAATGATAGGTCACAGATTACTAATAGTAGGTCTGCAATCTCATATTTCACTTCTTTCAACACCCTTGGATGTATACCATTCCATCCAGGTGATTTGCTATTCTTCAGTTTATTAAATTTATTTTATTTTTATTTATTTATTTAGCTGTATTTATATCCCGCTTTACTTTACTGCATTTCTTCTGCATTAAATAGGTATAATACATCTGCATTAAATAGGTATAATACATCTTCCCGGTGTATTGATATTCTTTCAATTCTTCTGCGGAATCACCTTTAAATACCATTTCAGTCATGGGTAACATCCCTACATCTTCCTCAATAAAGACTGAAGCAAAGAATTCATTCAGTCTCTTCACTATGGCATTGTCCCCTCTTAGTGCCCCTTTTATCCCTCTATTATTTAATTGTCAGACTGTCTCACAGTTTTTTTGCTACAAATATACTTGGAAAAAGTCTTTATTATACATTTTTGCTTCCACAGCAAGCTTCTTCTCAAATTCTCTCTTTGCCTGCATTATAATTGCCTTTCATTTAACTTGCCAGTGCTTATGCTGTTTCCAGTTTTCATCTTTTGTCTCCTTTTTCCATTTCCTGAAAGATGCTTTTTTGGCAACAGCCTCTCTGACCTCACCTTTAGACCATGCTGGCAGTTTTTTGGACTTCCTTCCATTTTTCTTAAACCCTTTTCATGGAGCTGTTTCTCTTGTGACAGTTTTATGGGCAAACCTTGTTGATCAGAAGGAAGGAGGAGGAGCAGAGGCAGCTGGACTTACATCAGCGGTGACTCCCATAAGAGGCAATATGAAGATGCTGGATTCAGTGCCTTCATCGAGGGTTGAGACTAGTGAATTGATAGTACAGGAACTGACTACGTTGGACTTTCCTTTGCCTTTGTAAGAGAAGAGAGGAATTCTCTCCACTGTGGGGTAGGAGTTTCTGACCATGCTATTGTGGTGATTTCTAGCCTATCTTCAAGGCAGTCTTTGGTCAAGATACAGTATATAACTTAGAGAGTTTGGAATGCTCTAACATCTGTGGAGGAGTAGCCTAGTGGTTAGAACACTGGCTTGGTAACCAAGCAACCAGGGTTCTATTCCCACTAGCACTCCTTGTGGCCTTGGGCAAGTCACTTAACCCTCCATTGCCTCGGAAGAAAGGCCTGGCAATCTACTTCCAGTGACACTGCCAAGAAAACCCAGGAGCTTCTGAGTCACCAGGGGTCAGGACTGACTCAAAGGCACACATTGCATCGCAACATCTGTGGAAAATTCCATAGCTTCAGTTCCTTTAATTACCTCCGATATATATGCTGAAATGTAGGCCTAGGAAAGAAAGCTGGGCCTTCAAGATGTGTGGAACAATCTTCTGTTCAAGTATCAACTGTTCAGGCAGCATTGATTCAGGACAGAAATGTGATGTTTCATAGAATGTAGAATTTCAAAAATAGTCTGAACTATGCAGGTCTTCAATCTCCATAATATTCCTTTATCTCACCAGTGAATCTCTTCAAGAGTTACAGTTATCTGTGAGAGATTTTGATAGTGCCATAAGATGGGCTGCCTCCAATTAGTAGAGCTTTCTTTATACCATCCAAGAAGAAACCCAAGGCTGTTGTGGATGACCAAGGGGGTAATATTATGCCAGATAATCTGGATCTTTCTGGTTTGTTAGAGAGGTCTAAAGCAGGACCACACTTCTGGTAACTTTGGTTTCTTCACAAAACAGGGATGCAAATCCATCGTCTATTTTTTCAGAAGTGTAATGATTTGGGGTTTTTTTACATTTAATTTCTCTATTCAACATTTCAAATAAACAAGCATATACATTCTGCTAAGTTAAACAGAGGAAGACTGTAAAGTATTAAAGGACAATAAAGGAAATATACAAAAAGATAAGAAACACATCAAAGTCTTCTCACTGACAAGTCCATAACCCTTAAGGAGAGAGAAGGGCAAACAGAAAATTAACTTCAAAAAAAGAAAGAGGTAAAACGGCCCAAAGAATACAGCAATTACCTAAATATAAGGAGTATTACTAAATATCCTGTGAAGGGATTACTCTAATAAAAGAGGAAAATTGTGGCTGCTCATAAAACACAAAGAGGCTGAATTTGAACACTATGGAGTCTATTCCGAGCCATAAATAGCGGGGATATACACCCTGTCTGGATGTACATTCCCGCTATTCATTCCCCTTGCCATCCCCATTCAAAGCTCCCTGTACAAATAGCAGAGTTGTACGGGGAGCCTTAGACGAGGGCGGGTGTGGGAGGGTGGAAGGCAGAGCGAGGGTGGTGTGTGGGCTGGCAGTCACCCTGTAAATCTGGGGTAGGTTGGTTAGACGGGGGACTTATTCCTCCTCAGAGGTTGAATAAGTCCCCCTGGATGCGGGGTAGCAGCGGCGACCAGTGGGGTCAGGACCAGGAGGTGTGGAGGAGGTTCTCTGCAGCTGGACCCTGGCCATGGGAGGCTGGATTGGGGGTCTGGCTGTGGGAAAAGGGCAATCTCAGCAGCAGGTAGTGTTTGCAGCTCCGTAATGGAGCCATGGTGCCATGGCAATGCGGCTCCATTACGAAGCCAGGCTGAGTTAGCCAGATATGTGGCTAGGCAAGCGGCTGATCAGAATCGGGGCTGGCCTGAAGGTCCAGGCCAGTAGACCCGATTCTGCCTGGCCACACAAGGGGCTGGATGTCCAGTTGTGAATAGGCCTCCACACATCTGGGCCATCTGTACATCCAGAAAATGGACAGGGCACATTTATATCCGATTCTGCATCCACAAGAGCTATATGTTCCTGTGGTTGCAGAATCAGGGCACTTGGATGGCCCAGCATGCAGCCTATTTTGATGGGGGAAAGTCCAGAGATTTACCTGCCCGTCCAACCCTCTGGCTGGTGTGCTGGTACCATGGCGTCCTGTCAACATGGCACCACACATCCAGCCAGAGGAACTTAATCGCCAGACCCTGAGCTAACCTATCTCCCTGCCATCTGACCCCCACCATGGGTCCCTATGGCCGGGATCAGGTGGCTGATGCTCTCTTGCAGCAGTGCGATGGGTCTGGGGGGCTGCAGGCCACGGTCGGCAGGACACCCGCCACTTTTTACACCTTCGAGATAGAATAAGCCAGGCATCCAAGTGAATGTCGGTGGACGTTCAGAGACCCGACCTAAATGGCCTCTGTATGTTTGGTTGCTTCGGTTCACCCCCACTCCATCTTTGCTCTGCCTATGTCCCACTCCCTTCTGCTCCCATCCAGCTCTCCCTGCACAAACCATCTATACGTGCAGGGAGCACTGGGACTAGAATCATGTCCCTGACCCATTCGTGGGTTGTACGTTCAACCCAGACATACAACCCTGCTATTTGGGCCTCAGAATTCCAGCCATTGTTAACAGAAGAAAGCTTAGCCAAGCATTTACATGGACATTTTAGAAAAAATAAGCCTCCCAACAATAAAACAGCAGGTTTCAACAAAATAAATTCTCTGTGCCACTTTTGAGCTTCCCAGATTGGGGAATATCTGTACAATGAGGCCCCGAAAAATTACACTGTAAATTGGAGCTGTCTATAGCAGAAACATCAAATTCATCCATTTGCTGGTCTGAAGAGTCTCTCATAGCAGCCATAGATCTCTGCCGTACACAAATACTCATGTTAGTGGTGGATGAGACTCTAAAGGGACCCCCAAAGCCTCCACCAAGTAACTCTTGAACATGTCCCAAGGTGAAATTAAAGATTCTTTAGGAAAATACAAACGATGTAAATTAGATGATTTGGGGGCATTCTCCAGATTCTTCAGTTTATACTTCACCAATTTTTAATGATTGTTTAAGAAACAAAGAATTGATGTACTAAGCAAATGGACTCTTGGCTTACCAGTACGCAGAGCTAAACTTCACTAGAAATGTCTTGCACATTCTGGGCCACAACAATGCATTTCAATAAATAAGGTCTACTTTATGCAGCGGTGATCTGTGTTTAAAGGGGCTGTTGGCCCTGAATCAGACATCCCCCAGGAGCCCTCAACTGCCTGGTGTTTTAATGGCCCTCTAACTTGCCCATTACGTGTTCTGAACAATGGCTCAAGTCTAAAGAAATAAGGACCACCCCATTACGGATTGCCTTACTGATTACCAACCACGCCCCATGGCAAAAATCTAAAGTAATCTCTTCCTCTGTCTTCTCTTACCCCCAGCCCCCAACTTATCCCTAACTGGTTAAATATGTAAGGAGACAGGAACAATTACCCTTCACTCCTGCCTTGGGGCCACCATCTTGAAGAATAGCAATGGATGACCCCTAGCAGCACATGGAAATGCCAGAGAAATATGTAGGTAGGGTTTAGGGCAGAGTGCCAAGTTATACAGAAATCAGCGACATTCAGCCCACTATCCATATAACTGTCCATATAAATTTAACGTAGCATACAACTGTCCTAACTTGGCCCACATATTGCTACTCTCCAGATAACTCTGGCGCTGACTGTTCTGCACTTACCTTCAGTGCACATTTAAATATTGACCAGATATAAGTGATATTCCCTGCTTCTGTTTTACCTGTGTGAAGGCAGATGCCTTAGCCAGGAGTACTGATTCTCTCTACCTAATCTCATTGACAGTGGAGGTATGTCCTGCTGGTGCAAGCCGAACTGTGAGTGTTTACCACAAGCAGCTCATTACTTCCTGTGACCCTTCTAATACATGTTGATGGCAAAAGTGCCAGAAAGCATTGACTTCATGATGTGTAGCTATATACAATATCTCCACAGTATATTTTATCTCTATATCTATTTTTATATCTGGACACAGGTAATCTTTATCTAGTCGCTTTGTTATTTAATAATGTTTCTTATAAGACATGTAGTTCAGAAGACTGTATTTCCTATGCTATAAATAGTCTCCGGATATAGCTATATATATTTCATATATCTGTATACAGCCGAAGTTTAATCTGGCATCAGCAGTGGCCACTGCATCATCATGTCCTCTGCACGGGGGGTTGGAGGACAGGATATTCAACTCCACTTCAAAATAGGTTTTCAATCTCAGTTCAACTGGCGAGAAACAGTCATTCTCTGCTCATAGCTCAAAGCCTGTGCTTGATTGCACTATGATTTTAAACAAAGGACTGAGACATTAGGATGATTATCTGAGCTGCATTCAGAGTATGGGATTTAGATGCTTATGACCACCGGTCAGTAAAGACCATATCACAAGTGCTTAATAGGCAATTTTCACTGCAGATGAGATTTCAGTCCTTCTGCAAAACCACCTCTGATTTGTTTTTTACATAATGAATGTGTTGTTTTAGCAGCGGGTGTGGCAGCTTCTGAATCTTCATTCCATCCTATTCATAACTAACTAAAGGCCCCTTTTACTAAAGTCCGGTGACCAGTTAACCTGCGTTTTAAGGCTTGGCAACTGGCAGCCAGGAAAATGAAGGTGTGGGCCTGACAGCCACAACACGTTAAAATGCACGGTAATCAGCTATCACATAATGGGATGGGGAATGGGCAGAGTGTAGGCGTGGACCGTGCATTACCGCTAACAGCAGGGCAATCGCTGCGCTGCACTTGCCAATGTGGCTCTTAATGGGAATTCACGTCATGACATCTTCAGGAGTCATTAGAGGCACCCGCCTTACCGGAGTGCACATTAGCATTCATGTCCCAGCATTAACTGCAGGGGACATGTTGGTCAGGCCCGTAAAAGCTAACACGGAGGCTTTGCCCTTAATGTGCATTTGTGTCACACACGAAGTGCAAAACCTTAGCAGGCTTTAATAAAAGGGCTCCTACCCTCATTAATGGCTCATAGGAACACTAAAACCCATGTCAAAAAAGCAAAGACATCTTGACACAAGACCAGACATTCTCTATTGGAAACAGCTACTTTCAGAGTAACGCTATCATTAAAGTAAATGTGCCAAGACTGCTGTAGAAAGTAACTAGTTGCTTCTGCTAGTAGTTTCAAAGACCACTACACATTTATAAATGTAACGTTTTTTCTCTAAATTAGAGCAATGGAAAATGTGTGTCTATGGCAAAAAGTGCTAATGTGGCATTTTCCCACAAGCTAAGCAAATACAGAATAAACAGAATAGACAAGGAGAAAGGAGGAACTTGTAGAACTTAAATTTGTGACTAAAAGATTATAGTAAGCCTGAAACCTCCCTTCAATTTTCTGTCTTGCTTCTTTCAAGTAAGAAGGTTAAGTTTTTTGGCACTGCTGTTATACAGTATACTTTTAATGTTTGCACTGAATGTCGGGAAAGGAAGTGAGATTGCTGGTTTTAATTCTTTAAGTTCCCGTTCACAGAGATGCCAAGTTACCCATTTCCAGGAGTGAGATCTTAAGCCAACCCTATCTCACAATCTCACGCTGATGCATTATGGGATTTGCTGCACTGATTCCAATGGGTAAAATCAGGGACTGCAAATATCACACTGCATTGCAAGTCAAATTTAAAACCAGAACTAGCAAAAAGTCTCACTCCTGGAATTGGGTAACTTTGCAACTCTGCTTTCATCTTAGTTCTCATCTTCCCATGCACATGACTGTCTGATTTTCTTATATAAACATCCAGAGGTTAGAATCCTTTTCTTTCTTAAATTGACCCCTATCATGAGTAATGGGCTTAAGAGGTTAATTTAAAAGGATCTCCTCATGTAGATAGCGCCATGTCGATTGCATGCATACCTAAATGGTGATTTTAAAAAGCAGCTACTTACACGTAGAGAACTACACTATGCAGAGATTTCAGAGAGGTGTGGTATGAAAGTGGCTTAGTGGAACAAAAATCTACAAGTGTCTTCCCCCCCTTACATAGGGAATATGCGTGCCTGTGAGAACATTTCCAAGCTGGCTTTGCACCTTCCTAGATGCATTCACAAGTGCCAATAAAGGGGTAGGTGCATAAGAGCATCAGCCCCTCCACCCTCGATCACCCTCCTGATAGCCAAGAAGCCCTCGGTCCCCTATCCCAGCCCCATAAACCTTCCTCCTAGACCAGACCCCACCAACCCCACCCCTACCAGTCCCTATTGGGGGTTTCCCTGTTGGCTAGTGTTGGGGATAGGAGTGATCCCCAGACACTCCTGCCCTGTGGACACCGCAGTTCAAATTGGCACTGGTTGACCCCTAGTGACATTCTTATGCTACTACCACAAGGGGGTCAAGCCACTGAATAAGGGTGAAAAAACAATATTCAGTCACTGTGATAAGCGTTTTTTTTTTTAAATACTGGCCACTACAGCGCAAAACTATCCAGATATTCAGCACAGGAATCCAGATAGTGGCCAGTGCTGAATACCCAGATAGAGTGGTGGCATTCTCCGCATCTGCTCTGCAGTTCCTGCACTTCATAGAGCAGAGACTCATCGCATGGGAAATTCATTGTTAGCATGGTAAGTATGTAAAAGTACTCTAAGCCTTAGTCATCCCCCCCCTGATCAGCATCAGCATTTCAGATCTCCACCTCTTGACCCCTATCAGTACCAGCATCAATTTACCTTTTCCCTAGCAGTAGTACCATAAAATGTCCAGATGTCTGTGATTTCCACAAGACAGTGAAAACATGGATTTTTGTTACATCCTTTAAAATTTCTTGACTTTATTGTATTTATTTTGTGGTTTTTGTATGTCTCTAGTATATATTCTTGATAATTATTATGCTTTATTCTGCTTAGATTTTATGATTTGTGGTATAAAAACATACAATGAAATGAAAATAAAAATGAAAGAAAGATTTGTAGCAGCATTACAAGGATAAAAAGCAGTGAAAAGTGGTATATAAGCACAAATAAATAAATAAATTAAATTAAATAATGCCACTGAAAATTGCTGGACAACCTCGGTCAGTGGCATTTATCCAGACAGAAGGTGCCGTTATCCAAATTAGTGCTTCTGAATATTATCCCCTTTGGGCACCTGTATCAGTGTGTTTCTCAAGGTGGAGCAGAGCTGGTAATGGTCCCTTTATATGTGGTTGAGGGCACTGGGTAGAGTAACTAAATAAAATCATTGAGAAGGTGGCAGAATCAAATGATCACAGGCTTCAGTATATAGCCATGAGCCTTATTCAAATCAATTTAGCTTTTTCTCATGTGTACATGTTCTCTACAGAAGCCCATATCAGTTTGGTAGCTTTACTTGTGCCATTCTTGACCATGTCTTGCACTTACCTTTCGCCCCTGAAATTGTTCTGGAAGTTTCCAATAAAAAGGTTCTGAGCGGAGATCTTGCATCACCAATTCAATATTTGCTACAATCTCAGGATGTTGAAAGATCACCCCTTTGGTAGTTTTGTGCTGGAGTCTGGAGTCCACAAGTGGTAGAATTATCTGCTCGGGCTTTAAGGTTAACTGCACAGAGAACATTAAAAAAACAAATTACTACATACTATCTTAAAGGAAAATTCCCTGCTGCTTGGGCTTCATCTAGATACAAAATGCAAGATGCTAACAACATAATTAATGTGCTATTTATTATAAACTTAATTACAAAGAATTTAACCCGACGTCACTCATGTTAAGCCATGCCAAATATGCTGCTTGTTGTTAAATGCCGTTGAGTCGGTGTCGACTTATGGTGACCCTCTGAACAGTAATAGCATTATTAATGTATGCAATGAAACTATAGTTTTCTATTTTGGACATTTTATGTTAGATTTCAATAAAGCACAGTTACTTACCTGTAACAGGTGATCTCTGGGAACAGCAGGAATACGTCTTCACATATGGGTATGTCAGTATCGACGGAGACTGCGCGGGAACGCTCCCCAGCATCCAATCAGAAAGCTTTTGGGAGCATCCCACAGTGCCTGCGTGCTGCCTTCCCGCCTTTCCCAACTGTCTCTCCTCAGTTAAGTTTTAGAGCTGAGACAAAGAGAGAGAGAGAGGGAAAGGAAAGAAAGAGAGAGAGAGAGAGAGAGACAACTCCTAGGGGAGGTGGGTGGGTTGTGAAGACTTATTCCTGCTGTTCCCAGAGATCACCTGTTACAAGTAAGTAACTGTGCTATCTCCAGGAACAAGCAGGAATGAGTCTTCACATATGGGGACTCCCTAGCTTTAGATGCCAGGGAGAGAGCCCATAAGTTGTGTGTCCCTGGAACAGGGCTGCACTTCCCCACCTGGATCTCTTGCATCCCATGAGGGATGGTGGGTAGGAGTTGATTAAGTATGTTTAAGAACAGCCTGACCAAACAAGGCATCCCGGCGGGAGTCCTTGTCCAAGCAGTAATGGGCTGTGAAGGTATGAACCGAGGCCCAAGTGGCTGCTTGACAGATGTCATCGATAGATACAGAGTTCAGATGAGCCATTGAGGCTGCCATGGCTCTGACATTGTGCGCTGTGACATGGCCCTCCAGAGAAAGGTTCTTGCTCTGATAGGCGAAAGAAATGCACTGGGCAATCCAGTTGGAAAGTGTTCTCTTGGAGACTGGTTGTCCGAGATGAGAAGGATCAAAGGCAACAAAGAGTTGGGAAGACTTTCTATGTTGCTGTGTCCTTTGTAAGTAAAAGGCCAAAGCTATTTTACAGTCCAGGGTATGAAGGTTCCTCTCTGCACTTGATGCATGAGGTCCTGGAAAAAAAAACAGGTAGGTAGACCTCCTGGTTGAGGTGAAAAGGCAAGACCACTTTAGGCATAAAGTGTGGATTAGTCCTAAGGACCATCTTGTCATGATGGAACCTTGTATAAGGTGGATTAGCTACTAGTGCTTGCAATTCACTGATGCGGCATGCAGATGTGATTGTAATGAGAAAGATAATTTTCCAAGAAAGGTATTTCAAGGAGGTGGTAGCTAAAGGTTCGAAAGGTGGCTTCATAAGCTGACCAAGAACCAAATTTAAGTCCCATGCCACTGGGGGTGGTTTAATGGGAGGCTTTGTTAAAAGGAGGCCTCTCATGAATCTTGCTACAAGAGGATGAGAGGAAATAGGTTGTCCATTTAGAGGCCTAAGGGAAGCTGCAATAGCACTCAAATGGACCCTTACTGAATTTGTCTTAAGGCCTGCATTAGACAGATGAAGGAGATACTCCAGCAACGATTCCAGAGGTATGGCACGGGGGTTAAGACCCTTTTCAGAACACCAGATGGTAAACCTCTTCCACTTGAAAGCGTAAGAACGTCTAGTGGAAGGTTTTCTGGAAGCATAAAGAACATCTTTCACTTGTTGAGAAAGATGAAGATCCTGGAGATCTAGGCCTTCAGCAACCAAGCCCTGAGATGTAGAGACTGGGGATTGGGATGCCATAACCTTCCGTCCTCTTGAGAGAGGAGGTCTGGAGCAGACCCTAACTCTAGGGAGGGAGCTTGAGAGAGATGTAGAAGCAGAGGGTACCACACTTGCCGTGGCCAATGTGGAGCTATGAGAATCATGTGGCCTCTGTCTCTCTGAAGCTTGAACAGGGTTTTGGGAATTAGGGGAATGGGTGGAAAGGCATACAGGAAGTCTTGACCCCAGTAAAGGAGGAAAGCATCCCTTGCCTGACCCCCTGAGCCGGAGTTCTGGAACAGAACCGGGGAAGTTTGGCATTCCACGGACTTGCAAAGAGGTCTATGTCCGGGTTCCCTAAATTCGAAAAATCTTGGATACCTGGTCCATATGTAGGGACCACTCGTGTGGAAGCAGAACTGGACTGAGTCTGTTCGCCCAAATGTTTTGAACACCTGGAAGATAAACTGCCAGAAGATGAATGTGATGCTCTCTGGTGAGGGCGCAGAGCTTCGTTGCAAAGCGACAGAGAGCCAGTTCCTCCCTGCTTGTTTACATAGAACATGGCTACCTGATTGTCCGTGTGGATAAGGACTGTCTTGTGGCTGAGCAGGGAGTGGAAAACTCGCAGAGCAAGGAAAATTGCTCTGAGTTCCAAGAGATTGATATGTAGACAAGTCTCCTGTGGGGACCAGATGCCCTGGGTGGAGAGGTCCTGAAGATAAGCTCCCCAGCCCATTGGAAAAGCATCTGTTGTAAGAGTTGCTTGGGGTAGAGGTTGTTGAAAGAGGAACCCCAGCAACAAGTTTTGAGGGGACTTCCACCACTGGAGGGACAAAATGAGGCGACTTGTGTTTGCTATTTTGTCTGATAGGCCTCCTAATGCCTGGGTCCATTGGGTGGATAAAGTCCACTGAGCTGCTCTCATGTGAAGGCGAGCATATGGTACCACATGTACGGTGGATGCCATGTGGCCTAGCAACTGTAACATCTCTCGAGCAGTTAGTAGGGGTTTCAACTCTGCTTGAGAAGCTAACTGCACCAAGCGAAGGCAACGGGCCTGGGAAAGATAGGCCCTTGCCCTTGTGGTATCCAGCAACGCCCCTATAAACTCCAGGGACTGAGTAGGGATTAAATTGGATTTTGGGATGTTTATTACCAGCCCTAAATACTGAAGGATACACATTGTGCAGGTGAGAGAAGTCCTGGCCTCTGATTGAGTGGGAGCTCGAATAAGCCAGTAGTCCAGGTAAGGGAAGACGAATATTCCCAGGGTGCGCAGAAAAGCAGCAACCACTGCCATGCATTTCGTGAACACCCTTGGTGCAGAGGCCAGACCAAAAGGGAGCACTTTGTATTGATAGTGCTTTTCCTGAAAAAGGAACCGAAGGAACCTTCTGTGAGATGGATGGATGAGAACATGAGTGTACGCATCCTTGAGATCTAGAAAACAAAGCCAATCCTGACTCTGAAGGTATGGCAGCAGAGTTCCTAGAGAAACCATCTTGAATTTTTCTTTGACTAGAAATCTGTTCAACTCTCTGAGATCTAAGATGGGTCTGAAGCCCCCTGTTTTCTTTGGAATAAGAAAATAGGGGGAGTAGAACCCTGTGCCCTGTTGTTGAAAAGGCACTTCCTCTATAGCCCCCTGGGCAAGAAGAGTGGCAACCTCCTGCTCCAACAGGTTGAGGAGGGAGGGTGGAGAATTGAACTGGTGCACTCTTGTGAGAGGGGGCAAGCTTGAAAAAAGAAGCTTGTACCCCTCTCTTATGATGGACAGTGTCCAATGCTCTGCTGTAATTTGCCCCCATCTGGGAGCAAAGTGACATAACCATCCTGGAATGGTGGAGGGCTCTGGTCCTTCTAGAGTCAGGAAGGCTAAGTTCTCTAGCAGAAAGTCAAAGGCCCTGAGGGGGCTGAGGTTGCTGGGCTAGAGCAGGCCCCACAGCCTTTGCTTTACTCTGTTTGGAGGATTGCTGACGTTTGGAAGGGAACTGAGCTGCAGAAGATGCCCGCTGACCATAAGCAGGATAGAATCTTCCCTTCTTAGAAAAAGGTGTTTTCTTGAACAACCTTTTCTTAGCAGGAGCAGCTGTAGATTTGGATAGTCTATCCAAAGCAGAATTTTCAGCATCCATCTGATTGGCTTTTGCTTGCCAATCCTTACCAAACAGGTTCTCACCTGTACAAGGGATATTTCCCAATTCATCTTGAACCCAGATCTCCAAATCAGATGCTTGAAGCCAAGCAATCCTACGTGCACCTATGGCAATAGCTGAGGCTCTGCTTACGCATTCAAAGGAGTCGAAAGCTGCACGGTTGGAGAATTTGGAGATATCCTGGGCATGTTTGAGCCCAGTGAGAAAGTCCTGCCTTTTATCTTCAGATATAAAAGGACTTAAAGTCTGCAAATGGTCAGTGACTTCTTTTAAGAACATTCCCATGTAAAGACTATAGGAATTAGTTCTCGCAGCAAGCATGGAAGCTTGGAAGACTCTTCTTCCAAAAGCATCCAGGGTTCTACATTCACGTCCTGGAAGATTAGAGGCATGTCTTTTGGCACTTCTAATCTTTCTCATTGCAGACTCAACCACAATAGAGTGGTGAGGAAGTTGAGTTTTATGGAAACCAGGACAAGGAGGGACACGATACATGGTATCCAACCTGCGAGAATGAGGAGAGGTGGTTAGAGGTGCTTCCCACATCCTCAACATGAGATCATACAGAATCTCATGAATAGGTAAGGTAGCTGCCTCTTTAGGAGTTTTAGGATATTGTAAAATATCTAACTCCTTGGCTCTGGGCTCTGATTCAGGAGCCACTGTAATAGAGAGACCCCGAGCCACCTCTCTGATAAAGTCTTGAAAAGACAAATCCTCTGGAGGAGACATCCTTCATTTAGGAGAGGACTCCTCCTGTGGAAGAAGCATCACTGCATCGACTGACTCTTCAGAATCCTCAGAGTCCTCAGAGGAATTGAAGTATCGTCTGTCCGGATGCTCTTGCAAAGCCCGATACCCGTACCGACCGGGATCGGTATCGGAAATCACCGGTACCGGGGTATCGGTACCGGAGGGCTTTAGAGGACAGAGTACCAGCATAGCGGACACCGATGCCGATGTCGATGCCACCGGTACCAGGATCGGTGCCGATGGCGATGCTAGAGCCGGTACCGGCGGAGTAGTCTGTTGCAGTACCATGGGCATCGATGCCACAAGGAAAGCCGCCAGACTGCGTTTGATGGACAGAATCCTCTGATCCATCGACGCCGCCAATGCCTGGAAGTCGGTACCGGTGGAAGACACTGGTACCCCAGAGCATGGCACCAGGAGATCTGTCGAGGCCACGCCATCGAGATCATCCTGGAACCCCGATGATGATGCTTTAGAGGTCGAAGCCTCCCGCCAGGGTAATTTTGCCGGTGCAGAATCCTCGAGGGCAAGGCCAGAGGCATCTCGATGCTTAGAAGGAGATCTACCCTTCGAGGACCGGCTGGATTTATGTTTAGTTACCTGAGATCCATGTGAGGAAGAAGAAGCCCTGGAAGACGTCGATGCCACCGAAGCCGCATCAGAGGGAAACAGGGTACTGAGCTTCGCAGCTCGGTTCTGCTGACCTCTTTTAGATATCATGGAACAAGACACACAATCTGCTATGGAATGGTGAGGACCTAAACATTTTAGACACCATTCATGGGTGTCGGTGACAGAAATAGTACCGCCACATTTTGTGCACTTTTTAAAACCTGAGGCAGGCTTCTCCATATTTAAGGAAAAAAGGTTTTGGGCCTAAGGCCCAAAACTGAAGTGCACCTGAAGAAAAAGAACGGTAAAAAGGTTTGTTTTTTTCTTTTTTTACAAGAAAAGAACAAGGACCGGTGGTACCAGTACAGCGTCGAAGAAGGCAGACGCAACGGAAAAAAAATAAAGAAAAAAATAAGGAAATTCTTCTGCGGTGACAGGAACACAACCTGCTGGCTCCGCGGAAAAAGAAGAACTGAGGAGAGACAGTTGGGAAAGGCGGGAAGGCAGCACGCAGGCACTGTGGGATGCTCCCAAAAGCTTTCTGATTGGATGCTGGGGAGCGTTCCCGCGCAGGCTCCGTCGGTACCGATGTACCCATATGTGAAGACTCATTCCTGCTTGTTCCTGGAGATAGACTACATGACATGGAGAGGGCAGTGTTTTCATCTTACCACTGATGACATGAATATATGACTTGAATATATGATCATTAAGCAGAATTTTTATGAATTATAGTGCTAGGTTACTAGATAGTTCCAGGTACATATTCAGCTAGTTTTGCTTTAACCCACTACATCCATTGACATTTATGTTCTTGTTTCTCTAAGAAAAGCAACAAGATGTGATAAGGCAGTGCCAAGAATGACTCAGCCTGATCCTAGTAACATGAAGTCAACTGGTAACTCTAACAATGACAAAGCACAATTCCACGTGCAGCTAAACAGACCAAGTCCAAAAAACGTGGAACGCAAAGGAAGAATCTCTTATCTTTTATTGAAAAAGTTTAAGCCACTGGCCCGACACAGGCCGTGTTTCCTTCTGCCTTCTGCCAAAGGCTTTCTAAACACGAGATAGAATACAGCCACATCACAGAATTTAATCTTTATATATCACTTACATTAAAAGCTCAGACTATTAAAAAACGACGTTCGTTTCACACCATTCAGACGACTGTTCAAACCCAGAAACGCCGGCATCTGCGCTTTAAGGCAGAAGGATTTTTTGAGCGGGAAATGTAGGTGATACGATGTATTGGGCGGGGATATGTAAATTTTCTAAGTACCACACTTCTTCTCATAGCTATGAGCCCACTACATAGTCGTCCTGATTGTGGGGATTTATAATAATTTTTTACAACAAGCTTATTTTCGTATAAAGGATTCCCTTTAGTTTTTTAGGAAGTTGTGAAATGAACCTAAAAATGACTCTAAAGGGTTTCCTTTCAACATCAGCCCCTTTAAAAATAGGACAGAAGTGTGATACTTAGAAAATTTACGTATCCCCGCCCAATACATCGCATCACCTACATTTCCCGCTCAAGAAATCCTTCTGCCTTAAAGCGCAGATGCCAGCTTTTCTGGGTTTGAGCAGTCGTCTGAGTGGTGTGAAACGAATGTCGTTTTTTAATAGTCTGAGCTTTGAATGTAAGTGATATGTAAAGATTAAATTCTGTGATGTGGCTGTATTCTATCTCGTGTTTAGAAAGCCTTTTAATAGTTTTTGAGCATTTTGAGTACGGGAAGCGGCATTCGTGCACTGTGTGTTGGTAGTGAATATATTCGAGGTCCCTGAGTGGGCATAAGTACATAAGTTTGAGAAAAACTTTTAATAAATAAGCCTCTGGTTTATGAGGTCCATCGTTCATATAAAGAGCGAATTTTAAATAGATATACCACACTGCGTATGAATATTAGCTTGTGGAGTTTGAATACACCCATTTTGATATTTAACGTCAGGGCTCAAATCTTTAACATACATTTTTAACATAAGGGTAAGTTAGAAAAATTAATAGCATGTGAATAGGGTCATATGCAATCTAAAATGTGCAAAACTAATAAAATATTAATACCGGAACCTCTTGATGAACAAGACTACCCAGTATCTCTGGTATCCTTCTCCACTCCCTCAAAGAAAACCATTGAAGATACCATCCTAGCACTAAATACATCCACTGCACACACAGACCCTTGCCCTGCACACTGGATAAAGGACCTGCGTTGTGACATATCATCAATTATAGCAAAAATTTTAAAACCAGTCCTTCACCACCGGCTCATTTCCAACTACGCTCAAGCAGACCTCTGTAAGACCGCTGTTAAAGAACACTAAACTTGATCCTCAGAAGGTAGAATCTTATAGGCCCATATCTAGCATACCTATGCTAGCAAAAATCATTGAGAAAGTAGTGCACAGGCAACTACAGGATCATATAGACACCTCTGCTCCACTTGATCCGGCTCAACATGGTTTCAGAGAGTCACATGGAGTAGAAACACTACTTACAACACTCCTCAACAACATAATCTCAGGTATGGATAACATACGCCAAGGTTTCGCTCTTGTATTTCTCGATATAGCAGCGGCCTTTGACTCGGTATGCCATGAAATTCTCATCTGCCGGTTAAGGGAAAAAGGCATCTGCGGAACAGCACTTGAATGGTGCAAATCTTACCTGTCCGACAGATGGCAGCACATCCGAACTGACGGGGATACATCTGAACCATTCCAACAAAGTCAAGGTGTACCCCAAGGATTCTCCTTATCTGCATTGATGTTTAATATATATATTCAACCCCTCTGCAACATCATCAGATCCTTTAATGTCAGTTACATGATATATGCAGACGATGTGCTACTATATATGCCAATATCATTGGATTGCCTGGATCTCACACCGCTGACTAACTGTTTTGACGCCGTAGCAGAGTGGCTCCTATCCCAAAACCTGAGAATACAACACAAAAAGACGGAAGTCCTTTTCGTCTCAAGGAACACCAACTTCACTCCTCCTAGTTGTATTAATGTAAAGGATGCCCAGCTCCAAGTGAAACCTGCAATACGTTACCTTGGAGTAACACTGGACCAAAACCTTGACATGAAGAGTCACATAGCCAACACAGTCAAGGCAATCTACTTTAAAATTAGATCCCTCAGACACCTACGCACACTACTTGAACCAGATGATTTCCGTACCATTTATCAAGCCCTTATACTTCCCCATTTCGACTTTGCAAACTCTATTCTACAGGGGCTCCCCTGGTCCACCCTGAACCCCCTGCAACTGGCCATGAATAGTGCAGCGAGGGTACTCCTCGGGGCATCTAGGAGAGACCACGTGACACCACTCCTAAAACAGCTACACTGGCTTCCCATTCAAGCAAGGATCAGTTTCAAGACTGTACTGCTAACATTTAAAGCGACCAAGGGGCTCACCTCTTCTTCTCTCTCCAACCTCATACTACCACTTGCACCAAACAGGCCAAGAAGAACAGCAGAAATGAACACACTAGCTATCCCAAACGACACCACAAGATGTGCCAGATCAACAGCCAACAGAGCATTCCGACTCTGTGCCCCCACTTTATGGAACACCTTACCAGCACAAATCAGATCAGTACCAAATTTGAGTCAGTTCAGAAAGTCACTGAAACATTTCCTCTTCCTTAAATATCTCAATGACAGCTCAGAACATAACCTCCAGGTGAATAGCAGGAGTGGCCAAACAGACAGACCATCGCAACAGGCCAACTACACAATGTAAATACAAACAGTTCCATATACTATTGCACCACCTTTGTATATAGTTAACCATGATATCTCTTGTCAGATAACACACCTTTGTATATAGTTTCCCCTATTTCCCAAGTTTATATCTCCTGTTAAATGTAATTGACCAGACATATGTAAATTGTCGGATGTTTTTTGTTCAATGTAAACCGCGCTGATGTCTAATAGTGCGGTATATAAGAATTGTTAATAAATAAATAAATAAATAAATAAATAGTGAGCTACATAAGCGCTCCTACTTGGTGAGAGCATTTTCATTCCTGGAGTAAATACTCACACATTTCTTTATCCTTCACAGTGAAAAACTACGGCGATTCAGGCAAATTTTACCTTAGAAGATAATCAACGAATAGTATATAGAATATATATCATATACATCATACCAGCCTTTGATTCATGTAGGTAGAAAAATCTTTTGAAACATTTAAATTTGATAATTAAAGTCTGTTTCGTGGTGTTTATGGCTGTACAATTATAATAACATAAATTGTATTTCTAAGCAGTATATTGAAAAGCAAATTTAATTGCTCCCATACGGGTGAAATGCATAATTTAACTAGTCATTTTGAGTTAACTATACTGATATTATACAGTGTTCCACGGTATATATTAGCATATTTCAAGTTGTATTTCTCCTTGAAATTATATAAGGTATATTGTACCACTGTTTCCTTGTATTCCACTGATTCCACTGATTCCTTCTTTGTTGTTTTTTTAGCGTTGTTAGCAAACAATTTTAAAAATTCCCTGAATTTTTGCTTTTTTATTTATTTATTTTTATCCATATTAGGGTTACTACTGATTGTACATATCTATGTTTTCCTCTCTTCTCATACATAGAAAATATTGAATGTGCAAGTGGATATAGAGGTAGGGTTTCCATGTCAATTCAGTGTACATCATATTTTTGACTATTCTAGGCATATGAGAATTTCAGCCATATGGATTATTTTCTTTGTTTATACTTTACATTTACCAACTTACAATGTGTTTTTAGTGCTGTTTTGTATTTATATTTTACATTATGTCTATTATGGTTACACATGTATGTTTTTAATTATTTATTTATTTTTATGGTTATAGTTCATCTTATGGCTTTTATGTTTAAATAATGGTTTTATTTGTTTAACTTTTTAGTTTTATATTGATGTATTTATTATTATTTTTATATTTGTTTTTATATGTTTGTAGTTAAGCCATCTTTAGCCCCTGATGAAGGCGGAATGAAACACGGCCTGTAACGGGCCAGTGGCTTAAACTTTTTCAATAAAAGATAAGAGATTCTTCCTTTGCGTTCCACGTTTTTTGGACTGAGTCTTGTCAATTGGTAACTCTACTGTTGCACATTTATATTTAAGATAACATGACCTCTGTAGCTTTCCTGTGGCAGAGCACTGGCCACAGATTTTCAACAGCACTGTTCAACAAAATTCAAAATAAAGCAGTTTATGGCAAAATTAGTACAATAAATAACAAATCATAATAAAATAATATCTCAATAAAAACACATATTAATCAAAATATAAAAGGTCAATTAACCATCTGGCAGTAAAGCTCTAACCCACCACACTTTGTTGTGGGGGGCAAAGCCACTAATCCAGCTACTCAAACAATTCATAAAACAATAACAGTTAATGATAAACAGTCAATCCTCAGAAAAATAGTCTCATAAGAACTCCATAAATCCAATTGCTCACACAAAAAGGAATAGAGATTGTCCTCCCTTTCCAAGTTGTTGGGAGAAATGTGATGTTTTTGTATACGTATGGAATTCCAATCAAACATAAGCACATTTGTTTAAAATAGATTTGTGAATTAATCCGCAAAATCCATTAATTGCACATTTATTTGCAAATCTAATATTTTTTAAAGATGCCACACTTCAAGCCAGATTTGCTGTGGATCAGTGGAAATCCACCTTGGATCATTGGTGTAGTTTGTCATACTGACAATGGGGGCCGGAGTACCAAATCACCATTAGTGCTTGCAACATTTGGGGAGGGGGCATCCCCTCTCCATGCCCCACCCTCCAAACTACAGCTATGCCTTGGATTGCTGGCAAAACTCAAAGCATTATTGCCATAGTTCTGTGGTAAATTTTGTCGCAAGTGTAGACTGTGTGAAAAAAAGAAGAGAGTTTTGCCATGAACTCTAGCAAAACAGGAAGATCTGCACTCAAGTGATCAAGACTGGTGTGTTTTTATGGCAAATGTATTCATGCATCCCTAACTCTGAGGAGCAAACAAAGTAGCCTCTTGCGGGTGTGTGAGATAGAAAGTGAAAGACTGAAAGAGATAAAGAGGAAGGAGATTAAGGTGGAGGAAAGCAATAGGGAGAATTCAGGAGATAAGAAATGTAATGAAAAGAAGGCGGTAGAGGTTGAGAAGCAAAAGAGATAAGAAGAGAGAAATGACATAATGCAGAATGAGAGAAAATGAGTGTGGGAAGGCAGAACAGAGGAAAGAGGCAAGTCAGACAAATGGAATGAGGATATGGAGGAAAAAGAGGAAATGAGAAAGGATAAAAGGCGAGGAAGGGGCGCATGAATGAATGTGAAGTATGGCAGAGTGGAGTCAGGTAAGGTGACTGATAGAAACAAAGGAGATTAAAAGGAAGAAGGAGCAATGTCATAAGAGAAATCCACCAGCATTACTCATTAAAGCATGGATGCTTGCTTATTCTTTTCATTCCCAAAACCTTAGTGGGTAATTTGTTGTTAACAATGATAAAAAATTTATTTTTACAATATTTGGAATATTTGCCATATACACTGCAATTGAAAACTGCTATATGTATTTTTTATTCTGCAGAGTGTGCATAGTGCTACAGTGCTGGGTAATGTCCAGTCCTCCTCTCTCTTCACCCGCATGAATCCCTTTGAGTTGGCAATTACGTATTCCTGATCCATTCACCCTAGGATTCTACTTTTTTATCTTATTGATGTATGATTGTATATGTATGTTTTCATTTTTGTTTTCATACACTTTATTGAGTAATTGGTGCACATGGTTCCTTTTTTTCTTCTTTTTATATGTATGCTTTAAGTCATTTGATTGTGGGATGGCTATTATCTAGCATTGACATAGTTTGGATTCATTTATATTGTTTTATGTTTTTATTCATTCGTTTTAAGGTCTTATTTATTGTATTTATGTTTATTTGTATTTGTATTATTTATTGCTCTAGTGCCATTACACCCCTGAGGAAGGCACGTGCCGAAACACGACATGTGTTGGGTGTGGCTATACGGTACCCCTTAATATAGATCTTGAACATTTCTTGCTAAGCTCACTCCTTGTTCTCTTTTGGAAGAAGCAGACTTTTGGGCCATTGGGAGCATAAAAATGTAATAAAGATATTTCATGATTCTCCACCCAACCTACTACCCAAGTCACCCTCCCCATGGAGTCCCCACCAGAAGCATACCGTACAAAGGGAATACGTTTATTAATTAAGATAGCAACGCCTCATTTTTTTGTTATATGCAGAGTAGTATACTTGCTCCCATCGACCACTCCCTCTGTAATTTCTCCATTTTGGCTGAGGTCAGCTTCACGTCCTGTAGTAGGGCAATATCTGCCCTCTCTTTGTGCAGATATTTGAGGACTCTCTTCTGCTTGATGGGGTTGTTAAGCCCCTCCCCCCACACACACATTAGTGTAACCAATTTAAGAGACATAGGTCATGCAACTTAGGATCCCAATAGCAAAAATGGGTAGAGCCATCCACAGCATGTCTCTGAAGCTGCTCCCCCCCCCCATGCTCACATAATACATTCATACCCCCCTCCTGCTCTCCCCCCAACCCCTCCCCCATTGTACTGGGACATTCCCATGTTAACACCCACTGTATAACCAATAAAAACATTATGACCAGGATATACAATCCTCTTTTCGCTATAAAATGATCTCAGGCTTCCAGATCTTATAAGGCACAGCGAATCAGATCACCCGATCTTCCTGATGGTGATATTCTCCAAAAGACCTCATCCCCACTTGCAAAGCCTCTGAAGTTAAGAACAACATGATCAAAACATCTCAAAATTTCAGAGACAGTGGCAACACTACAGCTTTCGGTCTCCACCCCATGCACATTCCTCTGAGATGAAGAGTTAGTTGCAAAACTACAGATCATGGGGCCCAACCTATCAAACAGGCTCAGCAGTACATGAGACACTCCTGTGATGACTGTCTATTACCCTAAGAAATGGTGGTTTCTGTCCAGGAACAACCTCACTTCTGTACTTAATCCACTCCCAAATTCTCTGACACTAAGCTGGCATGGGAGATATTCTGGTCCATTGCACAGTCTGTGATATCATGCTGTGGCAAGGTGTGCAGTCCCTCTAGAGTCCTGGAGCCCGATGACCCAGACAACTCAGGGCTCTTATCCCCAGTTGACTCAGGTGGCTGCTCCCCACCATAGGGTCTGCAGGTTGGGCTCCGGACATCACCGTTTTTCTTTAAGAGTTTCACTACTTCCTCAGAAGAGCGGAGAAAGATATGCTCACCCTGAGATAACACGGTAAGATGGGTGAGGAACCAAATTGCTGCCTGAAGCCCAGCCTTAACCAGCAAGTCCCAGTAGGGCAACAGAGATTTCCTCCAGTGTGCTGTTTCAGTGCTGACATCAGGGAAAATAGCTATCTGCCAGCTTTTATAAATGACTGATTTGGTTTTCCGTGCCTCAAGAATAACATGTTCCTTCTCTCTATACTGAAGTAGTTTTACTACCAATGCACAAGTCCACTTATTCGGCTCTGGCTTTGGCCGAGTTTCCCCATAAGCCCTCTCTAGTTCATTGGTGGGTATGGCCATTTGTGCAGGAAAGCACTCACCCAGAAACTGCTGAATGAAGGCTCTGACATTAGGCAGCTTGGCCCCCTTTGGGATCCCAAAGATGCATACATTTTGTCTACAGTCCCAGTTCTCCTGGTCTTCAGCTTTCTCCTCTAGCCAATGGACTGCTTTTTGGATCTGGGTAATCTCCTTCACCATTTGACTGTTCCAGTCCTACAAATGACTAACACCTCCTCCACCTCAGTCACTCTGGTTACTAATTTGCCAAGACATTCCTCAAAGTGAGTGGAGACAGTGGCTATGATCTCCTCCTTAGAGGATCTAATTTCCTGGAGCAGGGCTGCCAAATGCTTGTGAAAGCCCTCTCTGGCCACTTCCCGCTGCTCTGTTGTAGTGTTCGCTGCCATTTTACACCCAACAGCAGTCCCACTTGTTGGCATTTTTTTGGCCGTTTCCTGATGCAACTCTGGGTTTCTCTGCACAGGGCTGCAGCATCTTGGGCATATTGTGTGCCAGTTTGGTGGGTTTTGAGTGCCAAAAGTGAGCGGGAATAGTGGGTTTTTAATAAAGGCCATAGGAGCTGCGTCCAGGTCTGCCTGCTCACATCAAGAACGGAACCGGAAAACCAAAATATCTTTTATTGTGACACAAACAATAAGCTAGACATCCCCCCCCAAAAAAAAATCATGAGTGTGCGTAGGTATTTACCCCTCCCCCCCAAAGTCAATACTTTGTAGAGTTGTAGAGCCACTTTTTGTTGCAATTAAAGCTGCAAGTCTCTTGGGGTATGTCTCTCTTCACTTAGCACATCTAGCCATTGGGATTTTCACCCATTCCTCAAGGCTAAACTGCTCCATCTCCTTTAAGTTAGATGGGTTGCATTGATGTACAGCAACCTTCAAGTCATGCCACAGGTTCTCAGTTAGACTGAGGTCTGGAGTCTGGGCTTTGATTAGACCATTCCAAGACATTTAAATGTTTCCCTTTAAATCACTCCAGTGTAGCTTTAGCAGTATATTTAGGGTCATTGCTCTGCTGGAAGGTAAACCTTTGTCCCAGTCTCAAATCTCTGGCAGACTGAAACAGGTATTCCTCAAGAATTGCCCTGTATTTATTGCCATCCATTACTCTTTCAGTCCTGACCAGTTTTTCTGTCCCTGCCGATGAAAAACATCCCCACAGCATGATGCTGCCACCACCATGTTTCACTGTGGGAATGGTGTTCTCAGGGTGATGGGAAGTGTTTAGTTTACAGCACACATGGCGTTTCCCAAGATGGCCAAATGTTCAATTTTCTTCTCATCTGACCAGAGAACCTTGTTCCATGTGTTTGGGGAGTTCGCCACCTGCTGTTGTGCAAACTCCAAATGTGTGTTCTTATTTCTTTCTTTAAGCAATGGCTTTTTTTCTGGCCACTCTTCCATAAAGCCCCGCTCTGTGGAGTGTATGGCTTAAAGTGGTCCTATGGACAGATACTCCCATCTCCGCTGTGGATCTTTGCAGCTCCTTCAGTGTTATCCTTGGTATCTTTGTAGCATCTCTGATTAATACCCTCCTTGTCTGGTCTGTGAGTTTTGGTGGGCAGCCTTCTCCTGTCAGGTTTGTAGTGATGCCATATTCTTTCCATTTTGTTATAATGGATTTAATGGTGCTCCGTGGGATAGTCAGAATTTGGGATATTTTTTTTTTATAACCCAACCCTGATCTATACTTCTCCACAACTTTGTCTCTGACCTGTTTGGTCTTCATGTTGCTTGCTTAGTGGTATTGCAGAGTCATGGTCATTTCAGAACGGATATATTTATACAGGCATCATGTGACAGATCACGTGACACTGACTGCACACAGGTGGACCCTAATCAACTAATTATGCTACTTCTGAGGTTAATTTTGTGGACCATATCTTATTTAGGGGTTTCATAGCAAAAGGGATGAATACATATACACTCACAACTTTTCAGTTTTTATTTGTTTTTTTTTAATATATACAAGGTATTTTATTGTCATTCCATTTCACCAATTTGGACTATATTGTTAGGTCCATTACCTAACATCCAAATTAACATCCATTTTCATTCTAGGTTGTAATGCGACAAAACAGGACAAAAACCGAGGGGATGGATACGTTCCCGAAGCACTGTGTATGAGCATATCAAAGTGAAAGATTAGCCGCACAGCTGAGTTTTGAACAGAATGAAGGGGAGAGAGATGATTCAGAGGGAGATCAGCAACACCTGATGCTATATAATACTTCAGTATTCTTTTCAACTTAATTTATTTGTTCCTCTGCCCAGTCTAAGTGACATTATTTAATTGGCAGTTGTAACCATTTTGAACAATCCACGTTATTTAGTTTTTAACCTTGTTACTTGTGCTAGACTTTGTTACATGTTGACTTCTCAGTTTATGTTAACTATATTATCTGTATATCTTTGTTCCCTGTAAACCGCTTTGATCCATTGATTAAGCGGTATAAAAACATATAAACAAATAAATGAACTGGAGAATAGGACACAGGTCCACTAGTTGTGTGCCTGAAGAGACGTTTGATATATTTGTATTTGATCCAGAGGAGAGCATCCACTCATTTTATGGAGATCCAGTCCAAGGTATCCCAAGGAAAAGCTGTAAAATCAACAGAGGATCTCATATAGTGCTTGTAAGGAAGACTTGGAGCTAATGGAGGCCAAAGGGACTTTAGGAGCTCTGTGTGCTGTATGTCGTAATTTTCTTGTGAGTAACAGTGAATCCTGACATGTTTAAATTCTCACCCTGGAACAGGAGCTTCCTCTCATTCATTTCCACTTTTGTAGCAATAAACTTTCTTTATGTGGAAGAATACTTTGGTGTAAGAATTTTGATGTGAGTGGCTTGGCACAAACCCCCTTGGTCCTTGGAGCCAGTAGATAGTGACCTCCCCCCATCCCATCTGGAAGAACCTCTGGGACTATGTGACATTTATCAGCCCTCCCACAGTGCTCCAAGGTGTTACCTTCGCCTCTTAGAGAAGGGGGTAGACACATCCTATTCATAAGCAGTGCAGTAAAAGCTCTGTTACCCTACAGAACTCTGCTCCGTCTCTGCCCTGCTGGTAGACAGAAAGCAGTGTGGGCAGAAAAGTCAGCAGAGACAGCTTGCCTGCAGTCGGAGAAGAGGTTTTGCTGTAGCACATTACCAGCAAGAAGAGGAACAAGAAAACTACATTAAGTGCAAATTCAATAGGACAATATAGCTATAAAAATGGTGGAATGGGGGGGGGGGGGGAGAAAATTAAAACAACAGCTTCCTAAACAAGTGTCATCATGAATTGTAGATGTTTTCCTGTTACCACACTGCAAAATGATGCCAAAGCTATTGTTATGCCATAGATCACAACACCCGTTTCCATTTCATCTGATTCAAATTCTTTGCTGTATTCCAGTTTTCTAATGGCTTTGCTTTGACTTGACATCTGAAAGGATTAAAAAGGACAAGAATAGAAAATGTGCTGGCCTGGATATTATACTGGAGCATGCTCACCTCTGCTGCGGAATTGCACAGGGGGAGAAGATTGCTTAAAGGTTTTACCATTCCCATGTTACCGCTCGGCGCCTGACTTAAAGAACCAGCAGGATAGAACATTATCGCATTACATGGCTCAGCAGCTCCCTACTCACCCACATACGGATCAGCCCATTCGCCTCACTGCATTGAGTAGTCAGGCCGAAGCAATAGCAGCTGCTGCAGCCAAGTGGATTCCTTATGTAGAGGCCAAACATGCCAGGTTTGCACCTGTCACAATGAATCCCATCCACGTTCACCTGCAATCAAGGAACTGGGTTCAAAAAGTGCTTGCGATTTGCTTTAAATTAATTAGAGAAATACATTCAGAACAAGCTTTTAGGCTAGAGTAAATATTTTAAAAGCCTTTTGCCTACTTCCAGTCAGGCCTTCTCTCCCGCTTGACCTTTCCTTACAAATATATCTAGAGTGGCTCCATCTCTCAGGTCCACAGGTACTTACTGACTCCCTGTGTACACACATAGACACATATTTCTTCAACAGCTTAACTTCTTATTCCCAAAGGAATTTCAAACAATAAAAAGAAAGAACTCTTCTTTCCTTTGCTCACAGCCTCCCAGTAGTAGTTCAAGGCAAGTTACATCAGGTACCTCTCTATCCCCAGAAGGCTTACAATCTAACAAGGCTGATGCAGAAAGACTAAGGCACCCTTTGCCCTCTGTGAATGCAACTTATACGCACAAGTTCCGACACATCAAATGCAGAAAAGAGATTAAGAACATAAGATATGCCATACTGGGTCAGACCAAGGTCCATCAAGCCCAATATTCTGTTTCCAACAGTGGCCAATCTAGGTCATAAGTACCTAGCAGTTTCCCCAAAAGACACAGGTTCCACAATGCTTGTATTGGGTCAAGTAGTGGATATCCCGAGTGATGTGCACATAAACAGCAAAGGAAAAGCATATGCACACAGTAACGCTAAGCATATTTAAATTATATGCAAATGAGCTGCACATATTAAAATGGCATGCTAATATTGTTTGCCCTCGATGCAGAGAAACACATAGAAGATTATGTAACAAGCCAAAGCGCCAACATCTCTATGCCTGGTCTGAGGTGGATTAAATGTCTTGCGTATGTAGCCCCGATCCCCACCCACCGACCCAATTAAAAAAAGCCTTGGTGGCCCAGTGACCCCAATCCCCCCACTCACCCAATAAAAAAAACCCTGGTGGCCCAATGGCCCCAATCCTACCCTCCCACCCACCCACCCAATAACAAAAGGGCCCAGTGGCACCCGAACCCACAACCCCCTCCTGGTATCTTTAAGCTGCAGCGTGAGCATTGATCATGCACTCCTGCCCCTGCGCTGCCATCTTCAAAAATGGCGGCACCTGGCCCCGTGTGGTGTATCCTTGGATGCACCGGGCAAGGTCAGATTGCCATAAAAGGCATTTTCTACCTTATATGGCAATCTTACCCCATCTGGTGCATCACAGGTTGCACCGTGTGGGTCAGGTACCATCATTTTTCAAGATGGTGGTGCAGGGGCAGAAGCACATGGGTAATGCTCACATTCCAGCTTAAAGGTACAGGGAGGGAGTTGGGGATTCCAGGGCCACTCAGCCTTTTTGTTATTGGGTGGGGGGATCAAGGCCACCGGGGGGGGGGGGCGTTATTGGGTGGGTGGGGGGATTGGGGCCACTGGGCCACCAGGGTTTTTTTTTATTGAGTGTGTGTGGATCTATTTTCTTTTGGGGATCCGTGTCAGGGGCACTGGCTTCCTGACAGTAGTTTGAGGCATCCAGGGCTTTCCCCAATGCCTGATTCATCAGAGGTGACGTGTCAAACTTCCCCTCAGATGACCCTGTTTCTCTGGGAGAGCATGCCAAACTTCTGCCGATGTCTGTGCACAGGTGTTGGGCTTGCTCTCCCAGTTTAACACTCAAATTTGTGCGGAAGTTTTACATGTGGCTAATTTTCGTATGCACCCTAGCACACTACATAGATGTATATATAGCTAATAGCACACAACTTCAGTGCTGGCTTTCTGCATCAGCCCCTAGATTTGTAATGGAGGCAATGGAAGAGTAAATTTGCTAAAGGCACAAGCAGTGCTAGGGGTATTCTAACCCTGGTTGTTTTGGTCACAGAGCTGCTGCTTTAGCCACTAGGCTAACCTTCCAGTACCATCTTGCAGAACCCCTTCAACCCATATGCAGGGGGTTATATGCGAACACTTATTCTTGAAAAATAGGACAGTTTTGACCATAGTTTATGGGGTGAGGGGAAGTATTGTTACATAAATGTTATTGAACAAAAATCACATGCAGTTTCTTTCTTCAATTCATTGTTTTTCCAAATCATTAACACTACCACCAGTGGGTGGTTGAGACTGGCAGGCTTTTGCTGCTATAATGTTGGATAATTTTTATTTAAACTACTTATTAGGCTGAAGAAAGATATAATCCACAAATGTGTAATGGAGCTTTTCAAGAAAAGCTGGCACATAAATGTTTAGTCTTCAGTGCTAATTTAATAGCATGAGTAACCAAACCTCCGTTTTTAGAATCAGACAGTTCTTTTGACACAGAAGACTTTTTGTCCAGTGTGACCACTGCACTATCTAGGTGGCTGCCTAATGCGGCACCTTCTGGAGGGGATGGCAAAGAACAGCCACACAGAACCAGAGAACCACCTGTGCTGTTAACAGTGCCACATTTAAAAGTGTATCCAAGTTTATTTATTTATTTATTTAGCTGTATTTATATCCCGCTTTTCACCGGGTCAAAGCGGTCAATTGGGGGATACAAGTATGTGTTTTTACAGGATTATTCTCAGAGAGCTGATATTGGGAAGAAGCGGGTGGAACTAGGAGCCTGGAAGATAATTGCGGGGTGGTAGGCAAGGCTGAAGGTTTACTTATGGTGACTAATGATCTTGCAATGGCCCTGCTTGCAGGACATGTGTCACAGAGAGCACACGTCTTTTTTTATCAGGAAACACTTACTTTAACCTAGAACAAATTTATATATATGCTGCAAGAAACAGGCCCTCCTGATAGCAAGAATCGCTGTGGAGATTTGATTATGTGCATATAAAATTCTTTAAGGACATGGTCTGAAGAGATACTAAAGGGGTTATGTTAGAAGTCTTATTTGTGATTTACCCATGCATAATCAGGCATATAAACATGTAAATGAGATCCATGTGTAAATGGCCATTTTATTTATTTATTTACATTCTCTTATATACCGTGCTAATCTGCATCAGTGCGGTTTACATTGAACAAACTGAAATTACATTGAACAGGGCATTATAACTTGGAGATAACTATTTTACAGGGAACATGGGCTATGGAGGGTTAAGTGGCTTGCCCAAGACCACAGGGAGTACCTGTGGGACTAGAAACCCCAGTCCTTCCGGCCCAAGGTTGCTGTCCGCTAGTGAGATTTGAACCCCCCGACCTTCCGGCCTGAAGTACCTTGCCCCAATTTACATGTGGATGTGCTTAGTATGAGGAAGTAGTAAGGGAGGGGGGTGTTTGGGGCATAGTTAGGGAGGATCAAAATCTGCATGTATATTCCCCATTTCATATATGTATGACCAAGAATGTCCATGATGGGATTTATACCTGCTCCCTGGTATCTTTAGATTTTTTAAAAGTGTTTGTTTCGGCCAGTCCTTTACAGGAGGGATTAAGAAGGTTATCCTTCTTAACCCCCCCTCCCCACGGTTTATTCCCCCCTACAAATTGAAATTAGTTAAAGATAGGAGCATCTGAAGTTAACCGACTGCATTTACAGGAGCAGGTTTGCAAAATGGCCAATATACTGGCACTTACACATGGAAGATGTGAAATCCAGCCATTGTATGCTGGCCATGCTTCCCTGTTGCTTTTTCCCCACATGTAGGACTGCAAAATGGATCCTCTGGCTCCGTGTATTGGCACATAGATGTGCACTCCTGTACTTGCATATTCATGATTTTAGAAAAGGCTCCGCTTCAAGTACAGCTTTTTCTAAAATACCGCCGGAATTGCAAATATTGCCACCCCAACGTCTCAATTCTGATCTCCACATCTTTTCTAAAATGTGCTTCTAAATTTCAAATATCAAGTGTCTGTGCTAATTCTTGGACATATGTTTTATGGGAAGGTCGGGTCATTGGCATATATGATTTGAACAGTTTGTTCAGGGAATGTGAGGATCACCTACTTGAAGGTTATATCTTTTTGTTAAGTGGCAGGCAGGATGAATGAAGATTTTATTACTACCCCAAAGCATTTACCTAATACAATTTATTGTTAGTCCTGTATGGTATTTAGACTGGTCAAATAAAGTCTATTTTCAATTCAGAATGAAGCCTGGTTGCAGGTACATATTTGACTACCTGCCCAGTTAAATGTCCAACAATCTGAGCTCCTGCACGAATGAAGATTTATGATATCAGTACTGAGCCATACCATGGGGAAAGGATCTCCCACCAGTAATTCCCTGCCAGATGAGGTTGCTGTTCGCCATATTTTGGTCCACAGAAATATCTAACTTAGAAATGATAGATTGATGAAAAGTGTCTATGTGTTAGCTAGTGGTTTCATATCAAGAGAACTCCACTCTAACAAGGATATATAGTTCCACAACACCAGGATTTCAGGAAATTGATTATAACAGTATCAACTGGGGATCATCCCTACGGCCCACTATCCACCAGACATATCAAAGTAAGTGCTGGAGGAATGTAAGAGTTGGGTGGGGGTTTGGCCTTGCTCAATTTGAATGGCTTCAGGGATCAATGGGTAAGGGGATGGGAAGCCTTTTTTGGGAATGTTATGGGTCAGTCCTTTAAAAAAAGCAGGCCAACTTGGAGTTTGCTGTCTTTGTTATTTCAGTGGGAATGTGTGGCTGCAGCAATGCTAAATTAAATTTAGCATAAGTTTCACCAACTAGCGGTATTAAGGTTCTGCAGGTTAGTGAATACCATGGCAATCAGTGCAGAAATGTGCTATTTTAGCATAGGTCATCAGAGATGTGGAGGGGAATTTTAGAAGGGAGGTCCAAGTGCAATTAGGGATGTCTAAAAGCCAGAATGTCTGAAAAATAAAAAAAAGCAGGCACACACAGGTGCAGACATGATTTCATAAATGTGGACATGCTAATAAGGATGTCTGCAGGGCATCTACATAGACATCCTTGGAATAGTGCTCCAGAACCTGCATCTCTAGGCATATCCTAATGGTTAAGGTAGTAGGCCAGCAACATCGCAAGCGCAGGGTTCAAATCCCACTGCTACCATCATTGAAGTTGTGCCAAATGATGGAGTATTTTCTCCTCTAGCGAGTGGTATATAGAGGTCACAGGTGCTTTATTAAATGAAGATCCCCAATGCGTTTCAGCCGTAGCCTTCCTCAGGGGGTACATTTCAATATCACACTGTATAGATTCAGTTGAAAGAGCAATAACTCATAGGTTCAAATCAGTCTGAAAAAGAGCCCCTCGTTCTTGAGTGCTCAGTAGCAGAAACTAGTGTACCCCCTGAGGAAGGCTACAGCTGAAACACGTTGGGGATCTTCATTTAATAAAGCACCTGTGATCTCCATTTACCACTCGCTTGTTGTGACCATTGGTTGTTTGTGAGGGTATTTGCTCTCCGTGTGGTTTGTGTTTTCTCCTCTATACCCACTAGATCGTTTTCAGCTAAAACAGGCACTTTTCAGGTGCCTAGAACAAGTCCAATTTAGATGCTACTCTGGACATTTCAGAGTTCAAGTGGGAACATCCAGGTTCCTGGGAACACATCCATCATGCCTCTGTTCAGACGTGGATATCCTCATGCTGGGGACGTCCATAGACCTGGCTTCTAAGATGTCTCTATGCATGTTTTGGATGTCCAAAACATGAATAGGGCTTCCAAAATGACCCCTTTAGTTTGTTTTTATTTGATACACTGCCTTAGCCAAACATATCAAGGCAGTTTACAATATAAAACAATAATTAAAACACCAGGGGATGAGCAAGCTAGTGGAGAAAAGGAATAGATATGGGTAAAAGAATTATAATAAATATCACGAGGGAAACAAAAAGATGGTGGAGTATCTTGTTGTCAATGTTCATATAAATATCAGCCAGACAGGGCATAAGCGGTTTGGAAATATTAAGTTAGAGAGGTCCATAGGTTTGTACCTAAAGCAACAGAGGAGAGGTGATTTACCTAAGGACGCAAGGAGCATTGCAGGGAGAAGCTTTGAGCCCCAGCTTTCCTGCTCCAGTCACTAGACTACTCAGATAAACCTCCAAGTTCTTATCATGGGGCTCTCACAAGCTCTGCTTCGTTTAGTGAGGCCCTGTTTTCATTGAATAATCTAAAAAGCGGCTCTTAAGAGCCTCCCAGGAACACGCGTCAACACATACATGAAATGGTGGGAAATGTTAACAGGCAGTATGTATGGAGCAGTAAAGCTGCAGTACTCGAGACAGGCAGGGAGCGTGACTTGGGCTTTTAATTAGGAAAGGTGACAGGCATTGAGTTCTGATACCTTTAAAGAAAAGAAGACACTTTTGCAAATTCTTCAGTTTGATCCAGACATCATTCTCTAAATGATGGATCAGAGTCTGAGCATTGGTAAAAACAAAACAAACCAGAAATCAGTAATCTGCAAGTTCAATGACCATGAATTACAGATTCCAAACTCCACATAAGCCCTTCTCTAAGAATATTTATTTATTTATTTATTGAGGGTTTTTTATACCGCGCTCTTTAAAATCAGCTCGGTTTACAGTTAAAACAGATTTGTACAGTGCGGTGCGGCAGCGTCCGCACTGTACTTACAAAGAACAGGGATTACAACTTGGCTAACTGGGGAAACTATGTGCAGGATACTCAGTAACAAGTTACTCAGTTAAGTAACTATATACAGGCGCAACAGTTGGGCCAGTGGGGGGGGGGGGGGCAGCGACATGGCTGCTTGGTAGCTATTTACAACAAATTGTGTGCTGTATAGAAGATTGTGAATTATTTACAAATTGTGTGCCATATACAGTTGTATAACAGGTGTTTGGAAGCGTTAATGGGCGGGGCTGGGACTGCTTGTTGCTGTTGTGTCAAGGATGCTGTAATGGTGGGTGCGTGAGGGTGCATGTTGTGCGTTTTCATTGTGGGAGTAGTGCTGGAGAAAGAGGTGCTGTTTTAGAGCCTTTCTGAACTGGGTGAGGTCGGTTATGGAGCAGATGTTGGGTGGGAGGGCATTCCAGCATGTGGGTGCGTAGAACATGAAGGCCCTGTTTCATGTTGCTTGCAAGCACTTTGTAATCTTGCTCGGGATGTCCAGAGTGTTGGCAGCGGCTGACCATCTGGCTCTGTTTGGGGGGGGGGGGTGAGGATGAGGTCCATGATAGCGATGGAGGTGAGCTCATTCATGGCCTTGAACGTCATTAATAGGATTTTGAATGTGAGCCTGCAATGGACCGGCAGCCAATGTAGGTGTTTCAGGATAGGGGCTATATGGTCCCTCCTGGCAGCTCTGTGTAATATTCTGGCGGCTGCATTCATTGCGAGCTGCAATGGATTCAGTGTACTTTTTGGGAGTCCCTATAGAATCGAGTTGGCATAATCGAAGTGGGGGATTATTAAAGCTTGATAGACTGTTCGGAAATCCTCTGGCTCGAGCAGGGGTCTAAGATTCCGGATTGTCCTTATTTTGTGGTATATTGCTTTGACAGTATTGTTTACGTGGGCTTTCATGTCCAACTGTTGGTCTAAGATGACTCCGAGGTAGCAGATCATAGGTTTGCTTTGGAGCTCCGTGCCTCTTACCTTTAGTGACACGGTGGGGGTAAAAGCTGGGTTCCTGGAGATGAATAGTGCCTTAGTTTTCTTGAAGTTTATTCTGAGGTTTTGCGTGTGGAGCCACTCATTAACGGCGTCAAAGCAGGTGGTTAGGGGTGAGAAGTCCGGATAGTCAGTTGAAAACGGCATGTAGAGTAGTATGTCATCTGCGTATATGAGGCATGAGACATTGAAGGCGCGAGTGAGTGCACAGATGGGCTGCATATATACGTTGAAGAACAATGCCGAGAGCAAAGATCCCTGCGGTACACCCTGTTCTTGCCGGAACAGATTGGAGGTCTTGGCACTGGCACGTATGTGTTGCCATCTGTCGGTGAGTTATGATCTGCACCAGCTTAATGCCGTGTCTTGAATCCCCTTCTCTGCGAACCACCTTAGAAGCAGTTCATGGTCCATGGAGTTGAAAGCTGCAGCGATGTCCAGGAAAATCAAGGCGTAACCCCGTCTTATGTTGTCCAGTCCTGAGATTACTGTGTTGAAGAGACTGGTCAGGAGGGTCTCGACTCCGTGCTGTTCCCTGAATCCATGTTGGCTTGGGTCAATGGGGGCGGTCGTCTCAATATGGTTTTGGATTTGATATTGGACAAGCTTTTTGATTATTTTGGCCATTAGAGGGATGCTCGAAATTGGTCTATACAAATCCGCCTTCTGGGGGTCAAGTTTGCCGTTTTTTAGAAGTGGTCTAATGGAAGTTTGTTTCAAGCTTCATGGGAAAGTTCCCGTCGAGAAGGATTGGTCTATGAGTGTGGCCAGAAAGGGGCTGAAATCCTTGCGTAGTGTTTTTATCCAGAACGCTGGACAAGGATTGCTCGTGGCTGTGGTGGTGTTGATAGCAGTAATGGTGTCCTCGATGTCCCTCACTGATGGTGTTGAGAAGGTGGCTACAGGTGCTGGGTGGCGTACTCTGCACAATGGTGTAGGTGGTACAGTCTTGTCGGTCTGGATTGTTTTCAACTGAAGGTAGTCCGCAAATTCTTGTGGTTGCGGCATGATTGGTTGTGTGGGGGAAGTTTCTTTTGTGAGGGATTTCACTAGGTTAAATAATTCCTGGGGTTTGTTCAGGGAGCGCTGTAGGAGTTCAGGGTGGTACTGCTTCATTCTCTCCAAAATTGCCAGACAGTGTTTTTCCAGGTGTAGGGTGTAAGTTCCCTGGTCATCAGTAGAGCGTGAGCGTCGCCATCGTCTTTCGAGTGACCTGACATAGTGGAGTGATGCTTGTAACTCAGGGGAGTACCATGGTGCAGCTTTCCTTTTCCTTGGCGAAGTGTCTGCTACTGGTTGGCGGGCGATGGAGCTGAGGCTTTCGTTCCAGGCGGTGAACATTTCCTCAAGGTTAGGGTCTCTGAGGTCGAATAGCAGCTGGGTTTTGCTAAGGATCTCTTCCTTGTCGAAGGGCCGGAAGTGTGTTCTTGGTGTTGCGCCTGCGTCGACTGTAAAACGGCTGTTGGTGTGACCCAGCTGTATGGGCATTTGGAAAGTCAGCAGGCTGGCACTGGTATGATGGATAGGTCAAGCGATGGGTTTGAGCCTGTGGCCATCCACGGTGCAAAAATGAGGTCCAGTTTGTTGCCCTTGGAGTGGGTGGGTGCATTGAGAACTTGATCATAGCCCAGTTCCTTGAGTGCGTTGAGGAAAGTGCTGGAGTGGGTCTCAGGGAGGGCAGGAAGATTGAAATCTCCCATGATCCAGTTTGGTGTGTGTTGCTTCGTGATGTTGCAGGCTAGGTCTATTATAGTTGAGAGGTCGTCTGGGGAGGTGGTTAGAGATCTGTAGATTAGGTTGATGATGTTGTACCTATTGGCTATGGAGATTGTGTCAATGTGTGTGGTGCTGCTGGAGGAGGTCTCCTGGAATTGAAGTTATCATCTTATTAAGGGCGAATGCACCTCCCCCCCTTCGGTCAGTTCTGTGGCAAGTGTGGATCGAGAAGTTAAGCGGGATAAGTTAGTTCATGATGACCGTATCGGCATTGGTCAGCCATGTCTCCGTGACCAGTAGGATGTCTAGGTTGTGGAAGGTTAGCAGGTCAGTGATGACAGGCCATTTCTTCCGTACTGAACGGGCGTTTATAAGGGCGCATTTCAGGATGCTATTCTGAGGTCCTTCCTCCTGTTGGAGTCTTTTGGTGTGCTGGAGTGAAACATAGAGTAAGTGAGGGTGCAGGGGGACTTAGGCTTCTGATGCTGTCCAGTGGGATGTGCCTGCCCATCTCCTCCCGGAGCTCCGTAAGACTGGAATGTGGTTGTGGGTGGTGGTGAGGGAGAGAGCACAGGGGAGTAGGCTGGCAAGGAGGTAACAGCTGGCTAGGGCTATGGGGGAGAGTTCCATGTTGGAAGAGTGGGTTACCTTCATGCTCTGAGTGAGTCGTGATTGCGAATCACCTGAGTGAGACCGTGCATCCGCTTCTAGATCCTACAAATGCAGCACTTCAAGGCAAACCTCTATGGCATGCACAAGAATGACATCAAAATCATTTGGATGACAGATTAAGACAGCAAGACGTCAGAACCACAACTTCTAGCTGTAAATCTAGGCAGAAACAAAGTAACATTCCTGTCAGTCTAGGCAGAAACAAGGTAACGTTCCTGGCAATCTAGGCAGAAACAAGGTAACATTCTTGGCAAGTCAGTCTACAAGCGGTTCAACGGGGAGCTATCCTAGCTGTTGATTCTAGGTATGTTGGCCAATCATTACACTGCAGCAGCAGAGTAACGTTTCCAGTTACTGGTTTTGCAGGTGGTCTCTGGTGGTTGCTGGATGGGGCTACTACTCCCTTTGGATGTGGTCCTGTGTCCGGTCGTTGGTCAACTTGCCATCTGGACAATGGAGCATGTTGAGGGGGTCAGCCTCGAGGATCGGGCATGCCCGATGGCACTTATTTTTGTAAGGCCGGCCAACTGCCCCGATTGGGCAGCTTGGCTCAGCGTGGAGGAGGCGGAGCGTTGGTCCCGGCGGCTTGATCCCTCTTGGGAGAGCTGCACGCGGGACGGCGACAGGAGCGGAGAGGGTCCTGCGCCTGATGGTGCTTCTTTTTGTAAGGCCGGCCGACTGCACCGATTGGGCAGCTCGGCTCAGCATGGAGGAAGCAGAGCGTTGGTCCCAGTGGCTTGATCTCTCCTGGGAGAGCTGCACGCGGGACGGCGATGGGAGCAGAGAGGGTCCTGTGCCCGATGGCGCTTCTTTTTGTAAGGCTGGCCGACTGTCCCGATTGGGCAGCTCGGCTCAGCATGGAGGAGGCGGAGCGTTGGTCCCGTCGGCTCGATCCCTCTTGGGAGAGCTGCATGTGGGACAGCGATGGGAGAGGAGAGGGTCCTGCGCCCCATGGCGCTTCTTTTTGTAAGGCCGGCCAACTGCCCCGATTGGGCAGCTCGGCTCAGCGTAGAGGAGGCGGAGCATTGGTCCTGGCGGCTCGATCCCTCCTGGGAGAGCTGCACATGGGACGGCGACGGGAGCGGAGAAACCATTGTGAAACCATGAGATCTTTGAGCTGCTTGCATATGGCTATGCTGTGCCTTCCCATTCTTACAGCTCTGGCCTTTTTTATTTCACCTGAAAACTGTGGTGATCCCAGGTTATCCTAAGGCCAGCTACATCAAAACCTCATGAATGCTGATAGCTTAAACATTTGAAGAGTAAGGGCTTTAATGTGCTTTAAGTTGATAAACACGCACCTAAAGGCACAAAAATGGCTGCAACCCTAACATTGGATACAGCACCACGGAAAGTCAAAGTAAAGGTGATGGAAGGAAGGACGGGTGGGAGCTGATTGACCTGCCATATTAGTGGGCACCCTTTGTGGTGGCCAATAAAGTAGACGAACATGTGGGAGGCAACTGTACCGATGCACAGGGTGGTGCCAATGTCATGTGCTGCAATGTCAGTGTGTGGCATAGGATAGGGAAGACGTGTCCCCCAGCAGAGCCAGAAGCAGAAGGATATTTGTAGCCACAGGAGCAAAGAGTGGAACTGGTGATGTGCAGATCAGGCACAGGAAGCCCTGACTATCACAGGCATGAAAATGACCTGAGTAGCATACAGTCACAAAAAGAGCAAGTAGGAATCAAATTCCTGTCCACTGCTTATGGGAACATTGCACTAAACAGTATGCTACACCTCTTGAACCTGAAATGTCTGGAGTTGAAGAGCCTGCAGGTTTCTGTTTGAAGTGTCTACTGTGTGTGCTGGTATAAGTTAACCCCTCCAGTACTCATGATGCACTGCACATACAGAACAGCAGTCTGCAGCTGATCACCAAATGGAGAATGGACAGATCCATCACATCAGCTCAGTACGAAGCACTGACAGTGTGTGTTTCAATGACATAACAGCTACAAACTGTGCTACTGCGCAGTTTCAGCGGTCACCCTGAGGGTGAGGATGGGTGCCCAGTACCTGCTCCCCAGAACTTACAGTGCTAGAGATGGTCTCTGCTGCCCATGATGCAGATCCCTATCACTGCCATTGTGTTATGCTAGTCACCTTGTTTCACGCACAGTTGCAGCATGCTGTATGCACCAGTCACATCTGGCCCTGTGACCTGCCCCTGTTGGAGAGGGAGCCTCCTAGAACACTGCATGTTACTACCCAGTGTTAAACAGCTAATGCCACTTATGGTGGGGGCATCTAGGCTTGCAGGGGGTTGTCACTAGTGGCCTGCTGGCCCTACCATTACCACAGGAAGTAGGCCTGGAACACCTCCTGTCACAACCACCTAGGTCTAACAATCACCTAGATCAAGCACAATCAGACTGCACCTCCTGCCCATTACTGGGCTGTCCAGCCATGCACGTACCAACTGCAGACAGTCCACTGGTCAGTACACATTGCATGTGTACAGAGCAACCATGTGCACCCAGCATTTGGTTGACTCCCCCAGGACAAAAAGGGCACCCACATCACTGAAACCAGATACTATATAGCACTATGTGGATATATAGCCGTGCCATGGTCACTGCTCAGTCAGGGTGAGAGTGCCTCCCCCCCCCTCCCCACTTCCAGCAAGACATGCTGTGGCCACCCAGGCCATGCATGTGGCAAACAGGTATTACGATGTCTCAGCCATCAACACTGTCTCTGATGCAGACCAATCTTGGCCAATCTGCCCTGTTTCAGGCCATACCCACAATACTTTGCTCTTTATCATGCACATTTGCAGACTAACACTGGAAACAGCTTAGGCACTGCAAGGCTCAGTTAGGCGAAGAAAGCCAAAAAACAATGGATAGACACACACACACACACACACTCTCACTCATACTGACATACTGTGCAAAAATGGGGATGGTTGGCATTCCAGCCTGTCACCTTGGTCCCGATATCAGCTCAAGCATTGTTAATGTGTGCTCATTGTGCAGGAGCTAGTAGCATGCTCTGATGTTAATGCCTGCTCAGTGTGCCGGTACTATCAGCCTGACTTTCCATGCAGCTGTGGATAGTGAAGCCTATTTGTGTGGCTGATGGGTGTTTGAATCCTTGCTGGCCGATTCATTGGGGGTTGCACATGTTGGTTTGTACCTGCACTGTGGGCTAATGTTTAGCCACAGGGACAAGCACTGCATGATCCACAGTCAGGACCTGAACCAGTAACCCTCCACTCATATACACACCAACTATATGTAGTGCACCACAGTGCTGCTACATGGTTACACCAGTCACTAGTCCATGAGGATGACATGCTTTCCATCATACAGATCTTGGAACATGTTGCACTGCGCATGGTGCACTGGACCAGGGCATGGCTTTGGTCTGCTGCAGGCGGGTGCCGCTGCTCCTTCTGCCAACACCCCCCACACCATGCTGACATGCCCATGTGCTGTCAGTGTTGGTGGTGCGCAGTCCCAGGCCTGCCAACATGGTTGGCGGGTGCCTAGGCCCAGGGTCTGGTTCTGGGGAGGGGGGGTGCAGAGGCATACATGGACAGCCACACATACCTCCCACAACAATCTGCCTTTGCAGGGACCCCATCACCGCCTGCCACTGTTATGTCTCTTCAACCTGGGGAAAAGACGGCTGAGGGGTGTTATGAGAGAGATCTATAAACTATTGACTGGAGTGGAATGGGTAAATGTAGAATGATTGTTTACACCATCAAAATTTAATAGGACTAGGGGACATGCAATGAGGCAGCGGTGTAACACATTGAGGACTAATGGGAGAGAATGGTTTCTCAGTCAACACATATTCAAACTCTTGAATTCATAAAGGCTAACATAGACTAACAGTCATAAAGGCTGTTAGTCTAGCTGGGTTTCAAAAGGTTTGGAAAGGTTCCTGGGGAATGGTCCATAAACATTACTGAAGAGGAGCCCAGAATATCCCCTGCTTGCCCCGATACATGCATTGTGGATCCTATGTGTCTTTTAGGGAGACCACTTGGTACCACTAGATTGGCCACTGATGCACACAGAATACTGGGCATGATGGACCTTGGTCGGCGCAGTCTGGTATATTCTCAGATCCTATGTTCTTATGTACCACCTAGGTGACTGCCTGGTCCACCCTGTGCACCACCACCACCTACTGCATGGCCCACATGCCACCTCCTTTGCCCCATTTGCACCATCAACATAGTGCCCTTTCACTATGGGCCCAATATTCGAAGGCCTTTACACAGGTAACTTCCTTAGTTATCCATTTAAGGGCCCTAACCAGGATATTCAAAGGGCACCTACATGGGTAGTGCCCTTCGAATATCCCGGCTAAGTCCCTAATGGGCCCAGATGCTATCCGCTTGTTAGGGGCGTGTTAGGGGCGTTCTGGGGTGGAGCAGCGGCAGATAAAGGGGCTACATGGGTAGCAGTGATTTTTGTTGCTACCCGCATAGCCCTCTGTGCCTTAAAGATAGGCAAGAAAAAAACCTTGCCTATATTTAATACGCAGAGGCTAGGCGTGTAGTAATGAGAATTGCTGCTACCCGTGTAGCTTCTGCAGCTGCTGGGTGTCTGGGCTAACCTGGATATTCACTTTCATGGAAGTGAATATCTGGGTTGAGGGGAGGGTCAGTGAGCAGGCTATGAGCCACCGTAGCGCATAGCCCGCCCACCTCAATATCAGGCCCTAAGCTGTCGCTGCTAATGGAGCATTACTATCACTGTCTTGGGCTCACTTGTCTGTGTATCACATTGCAGATGTTTAAATAGGCTCTCTCTCCTCAAAATACACCCTTTCCGCTAGGTTTTGATATGCGTTAGGGTTCCTGAAAAGGCATTTTTCAGCAAGTTGTGCAATCGGTGTTGAGGGAGCATGCCTTGTTCACGCTCACTCCCCCCTCCATGCATGCCTTACCTCTGCCCACAGGGCACTTTACACTGCTGGTACCATTAGCTAAAGCAGTATTTTGGACACACTAAGGGCACAGGTGTGCCAATAGCATATGCTAACGGCACCCTTGCTCCTTTACTGAAGTTTAGCAAACATACCTTTAAGTTTGTACCTGAGGTAATGGATGGTTAAGTGGCTTGCCCAAGGCCACAAGGAGCACTAGTGGGAATTGAACCCTGATCTTGCTGACTCTAGGCTGCTGCCCTAACCACTAGGCTACTCTTCCTCCACATAACTGCAAAATATTTCACTTTCACCCAGTGACCATTGTCACAATGACATAGTAATGGGAAAAGATGGCAGAAGTAGCTAAAATTGCTCATCCAGTCGGTCCACTTGAGATTTGTCCACGTTAGGTAGTTAGACCCAACACCAAATACCTCCTCCACCATGTCTTTTACCCAGCCTTTCAAATTGTTTCCCACTACTGCCCTCCCTATATGTCCCAAGCATATCCATAACATGTTACTGTGATGGTTTCTGCCACATCTGTTGTTAGACTATTTCAGACGTCGCTGTCTCATAGTAACATAGTATGGTCCATCTAGTCTGCCCAGCAAGGCAGCAAGAGTACGTCTCCAACTTTACTTCTTACAGCACCAATAGTTACAGTAAGTGAAAGATTGAGGGTCCTTTTTATGACTTATAATCAAGTTTTTAATAATCCCCACAGTCATCAAAGCTAATGAAATTGTTTTCAAAAAGTCAGCCTGCCATTCTTATTGAAGACTGAATTGAAAGCTGGGGTGAGCTGCATGGAGGTGCCTAGTTGAAATCCAAACTTCATTGAAGATGGGGAGGCCTGGGGAACATACGTATACTGAGTCTGATCCATCAATATCTGGGAGAGAAGGCTGAGTGAATTGCTTCCTTTATATTAGATGACAACAGGTACTTAGACTAGATTCAACTCAGCCTTGGCTCAACTTGTGCAAACGTTTCCAATAATAAAACACATGTTTTGAAGCTAAATTGAGGAAATAATGTAAGCTCCATGGGTCTAATACTGAAACACTATGGTTGATATTTTGTTTAAATGCAGGTGGCAGAATTTAAATGTATTCCGCATATTCAGTACTGATATTCAGACTGTGAGTAGAGCTGAATATCCGGATAGATCAATTAGTGTGGCATCTATCCAGACAGTGGTGATATTCAGCTGTTATCAGAATAGACTAACTGGATAAGTGCTGGCTCACCAGTGCGCTTCCCATGAGTCTGGATAGGGCAGAGGCGATGGGAGGAAATATTCAGCTGCACTATAAGAATAGCACTACTGAATATCTCGCTAGCTGGCACTTACCTAGTTAGCAGGTGTTGCTAAGCAGATAAGGGCTTTAGAATAGTTTGTCAAAATGTTCTTTTATTAAATGCATGTTCATGTCAAAATTCGTTGAAAATCGCAGGATTCTTTTGGACAGCCTGCAGATGTTAAAGAGATCAATGGCCAAAAATGATCTAATTTCTTGTGTAGATCTCTGTGGAAAGCCACAGATAACTCTGTTGTTATTATTACTACTATTAAGAAAAAGTTGAAATCCCATTGTTTAGCTTTAATATAAATTTGTTTGCACAGCCCTACGAGGTAACTCCATGAACATCTTCGCATTTGATCAATTCTTATGCTAGCACCAACTAGTATCAAACCTCGTCTCTAGCAGTGCCAAAATTGGACATTTGCAACGTACTCTTAATGGAAGGAAAAATCCATGTAACTAAGAAAAATACGAATAAATTCCCAGTAAGAGACATTCAGCTTGGCTTGTTTTGGACTGAATTCCTCGGAGTTACGTGTTGTATTACCTTGCAGCTGCAGACTCCTGTCAAATCAGCACATGAACACGTCTCCATCGTCAGGTCACAGGTCTGAGCATCCGTCCCTGCCAGTGAGCAGTGGCAAGGAATGCACGCTGGGAAGTTCCGGAATCCCAGTAAACACTCACTGCATTTGTCCCCAGTGTAGTTTGGGCGGCAAGGGCAGCAGCCTGTATCTGGGTTACACTGAGAAGATAATGACCCTATAGGAGTGCAATCACAAGCCTGGAAAGAATAAAAAAAAAGCTGGATTTGAATCCCGTTTCTTCGGTCAAGTCTTTTCAATGAAAGAAATAAACAAAGTTAGGTGCAGATTTAATTTTCAATCAAAAACAGCCTGCCGGTTATTTTGCTGACACAGCTTCGATGTAACACATCTTTTCCCCAAGGATTTCATTCTCTTCAACTAAAAGAAGGGGAAAAATGCCAAAGAAACTCACAACAAAGTAACAGGAGGTGGGGGGGGGGGGGGGGGATATTCAAAACATTTTAGTTGGTCAGCAGACCTGCTAAATGGTTAAAATAGCACTGAATATCCTGGTCTAAATAAAGTGCCAATAGCTAGGTGCTTTAAATACTTGTCCACTATTTATGTGTATCTTACCATACTCTAGTCCACAGGTTTGATATGTTGTTTGCTTGATTAGACTGCAAGCTCTAATGAGCGGGGACTGTGTCTTACATCTATATGTACAGCGCTGCGGACGCTTTGTACTATGACCTAGTATCATAAAAATTATTAGAAGTAGTAATTTCAATAGCCTAGCCACCATTGCTGCTGAATGTGCCCCCCAAAATCTTTTATGAAAGGTACCTTGGGAGTTTTGCCTGATAGAGTTATATATTAGAACTGGAAGAAGGTCCCAAAGTGCATTGTCTGGAAGATTTTGCTTACACAATCATTAAATATAAAGAAAGTGATTTTTTGTCCTACTTTTCTACCAAATTTAAATCCATCACAGTATCCCTTAACACCAATATTCTTTCCAGATTTCATTGACACAAGGCAAATATTTGGGTCAAAAAGTTAATGCTTTATAGCAAAGAGGTCGGTGTTCAAAAGCTTTGTCCTAGTATCTTTTAGTTACCCAGACCAAGTTTTGATTTGGAAAATCCTTCCTCCTGCCCCTCAGGCAACTTGTTGATGATTTATCAGAAAATAACACTTCGGGCATTTGAGGGTCACAGTTTCAATTTAACCAGACAGTAGGGATATGTGCAGGGCAAAGGTTTCTTTTCTGTTCGGCCTGTTCTCCCAATTGGTGGATGCTTTTCAGTTTTTCTCACACATTTGTTTTTAATAAAAATGGTTTAAATGCACGTTAAAACTTTTTAACGTGCACTGATTGACATAACACATGTTCATTTGTAGGATAATGGATGTTAAATCAATTTAGTGAGCACTAAATTTTTGAAGGCGCACTAACAAAATGAGTGTGCACTCTGGATGAACATCCTTACTGGACAGCACTGCAATTAAACTTAACAAGAAAAGTTTGACTACATAAATCGGTGACCTAAAGTTATTTAGATAAATTTATCCATCAGTCAGACATCCAGTTAAGTCTGCTGGATATGTGGTTAGAAGTTATCCACATAAATTGATCTGGATAACTCTGTCTGACCACTGACTTACTGAATATCAATCCTGAATTGTATGTTAAGACCAAACATGAAGCACTGTTTCTGAATTTCTATCTCTTTTGTTGCTTATGAAGAATTCCAGCTTTATGAAGCCCCCTTTAGGAACATTCACCTAGGCTGTAACCCTGGGTCATCCCAAGTAGGACTGTTCACTTTTGCTATCATCCCACGCCATGCATGGGAATATAGGGTCCAATTTTGAAAAAAAGCCAATATTGAAACACCACAGTGATTAGCTGTGGTGCTTAAATATCAGCGGAATATTCAATGGCAGTATCCGGATTGTAGCCATGTTGAATATCCAGGGCGATTGCCGCTGTCAGCATAAGCGATGACTGTATCTAGATAGTGGCAATTTTCAACTGGCACTTCTTCCAATTGCAATTTACAACAGCTTTTCACATGGCCTGTTATCCAGATAGGTGCCAACTGAAAAATTATGCTATCCAGATATATTTGGCATTTATCTGGATAGCTCTGACACTGCCCTTGCTCCATCAAGAGGCTGTCTCTGCCCTATACAAATAGCGCCGCTGAATATCACAATCAGTTGACCTCCCATTGGTTGTCTGGCTAAGGGTTTTAAATATTGGCTCAAGGGCTACTGAGAGAAAATCAGAATTACAAGCCAAGCATTCAATAAGACAAGACAAAGTCTGGATCAGCCTATACAAGTTGACCTGGGCTAGGTGCAACCCTACATCCATCCAGGGCCAGCCCGTTAACTAGTCGAGCTAGGTGGCCGCCTAGGGCGGCCGGTCCAGGTGGGCGGCGGTGGCAGTACACACGACCAGCCATGATGCCCCTCCCCGACAGTTCCCGCCAATTCCATCAGGGGGGGGGGGGGGGGGGGGCGGCAGCAGTAGCAGTATTTCAGAAGGCAGCAGCTTTTTGCCACCACTTTCTTCCACACAGAAGGCCATGTCCTTCAGCACACATGGCTGGTGCTTCTGTGTGCTGAAGGACATGGCCTGCCGTGGGGAAGAAAACAGTGGCAGAAAGCTGCTGCCTTTTGAAATACTTCCGCTGCCACCTCCCCCCCCCCCCTCCACGACAGAGTTGGCGGCAGCTGAGGGGGAGCAGTGGCAGCTGAGGGGGGGTGGTGGCAACATGGCTTGGCGGGGGAGGTGTGGCTGGGGTGTCTACCTTGGGCGGCAGAAACCCTTGGGCTTGCTCTGCATCCACCTAATTCAACAGCTTTGGATTCCACCGGAAAAAAAGAGGAAGATTTGATTTGTAAAGACTTTTCGTTTATTTTTAAGTTGCTTTAGGTCTTAGGGAAAGGGATAAATGAATACAGCACTGCTATTACTAGTGTAATTGCAGCATTTAGACAGCCTGTGTCAGAAAGCTAAATGACACCTTAGGATGCTGTTATAGGGAAACGGTGGCCTACAATCCAAGCACAAGGCCAGAGCACCAGTAGAGGTTGCTATGGCAATTAGCAAGGAGGCACACAATACAACAAAGCAAAGTTCAAGACAGAAAACGGCAAGCATTATGATTTCTTAGAAGATAAGCATACATGGTACACTGAATGCAGCACGACAAGGAATCTCAAGCACCAAGAATGAGAATGGCTATGAAATGGCTAATCAGCAGCTAGGCACCTTCTAAATCTTAGCAAGTCCCCTAGCAAGACGCTTTAGAAATATTCCCTGAGGTTTGCATTTCTGTTACCAGGAAGACACTGCATGTGGTATACGATGTTAAAACGGTTCTTTTCCTAAAGTCCAGAATGCTTTTAAGTGTCAAAAATATGCTTTAAAGTATGATGCTTAGAGCTCTAATTGGACTAGGACTAACTGTTATAGTCTGGCTGAAGTCCCATGAAGGATTTCTTGTTCATTCATGGCAGGGGTATGGTGCATAATATCCATTGTAGCCTATGTGCTGTTTGTGCTACAGCAGCCAATCTATGAAACCCTAACAATTCTTATGATCAGAAAAAGGGGACTGATGATGCAGGGATAGTATGGGCGTGAGCAGGGAAAGGATGATTTTTGGGGTGAGAAACGGAGATCATATATGTAGTCCTGGTACCCCATGTGATTATGTTATGTCATAGCTGTTATGTATAGGTTCAGGGCATCTTTTTCGCAGAACCATGGTTTTGTGATGTAAAGTGAGAGTGTATGTGTGTGGCTTGAAGGGTGCACGGGGGGGGGAGGGGTGCGGATCTGGTGTGCTCATCTGCAATTCAGGGGGAACATGAAACCCTGGTCAGTACCTGGACCGTATGGATGACCACAGCATCAGTAGGTGTCACTGTGATTGGGCAGTCAAACTCAGAGAGAGTTCACTATAAATAAATGTCAAAAGATATCCCCAATAATAATATGGAACCCTAAGAATAAGGGCACTGAACAGTGCAAAGAGTATTAATACTGTTTGCACTGCTGAATGCCCTTCTTCTGAGGGTCCTTATTATTGACAGGGATATGTTTTGACATTTAGCCATAGGGAACCTACACGTATGCTGATTCCTTCTGGATTATTTTACATAGGGTACTCTAGGGTACTCAGATCAGATATTGTTGGCAGTGTGATAGGGCATCTATTATCTAACAAGACCTCAGTGCCTCATTACTTTTAATTCCATCTATTAGAAATTACAAAATATGATACTTCTGGGAAGGAAACCTAAAATAAAGGAGAAACGACCTCAATAACTCCGCTCTCCCTCTATGCGGAGGTCAATGTATGGCAGAAAGGGAATCGCTTTTGAATACCATCACAGGTCTAAACAAACCCCTCTTTATCTATTTTTATTATTTATAAACAAATATATACCAAATTACTACCCAACTTCCATCAGTTCCCTTACACCAAATAATTCTTATTTCCAACTAAACACTAACAATCTCTAGAGGAAAGATCACTTTCCTTGTAATTCAACAATTTAAAGCAGCATGCAACTTGCTGCAAGGCCACATATAACTTGCTAGGCATAAAGCTCCATAAATCACCCCAACTGCTCCACACACCAGGGTCTTTTGCATTTTCATTGTCCTTAAAAAAAAAGAGACAAACCAGTGCCAGAACATCTCATACAACTCAATAAATAGTCTTAATCTATTACTTATCTTAAGGAGTGTCTCCCAGAAGACTTTTAATTTGCAAATGCCCTACGAAGATCTCCGTTTCGCGAACAAATCACTTCATCGGGGACTCGCTCAGCATTTTAAAGACCATTTCTTTCTTTCTCTGGCTATGATGTCTAACTCCATTGTCCAATTCAAATACTTTTCTGAAAGGGAGGAGCCTATTCCAGCAGAACCAATGCATGCACCTTAGTACAGCTACAGAAACACCACCCAATCAATAGAGGAATTAAGTCCGTCAGGTTCAACTGTTTTAAGATCAAAAATCCATCTTTGTTTGTGCTGTAAAAGAATCAAACCTTGATCTCCATCCGAGTACTCCTGGCGATATGATCAAATACATAGCAATGAAGATGAAAAAAATCAGGATGTGATTCTTGACAGTGAGCCATCATAGGGGCATCTTTCTTCTTCTTCAATAGACAATATTTATGGTCTGACAGCCATAATTTTAATTGGCGTGTGGCCTTCCTGATGTAAAATTTATTACATGGACACTTCAAAGCGTATGCTACATACTCAGTAGAACATATAGTGGGCCATAACAACTTAATCATGTGAGTGCCAATTGTCACTGTATAACATTCTTCCATTAACACACAGCACTGACAACATCCACAGTGACTGTGGTGGAGTTTAAAAGAAACTTTCTCTCAACGCACTGCTGGACATAAAACATTTTTCAAATTCTTGCCACGCTGATAAGCCACCTGAACGCGCCTACCTACAAAGCAAGGATGATCTTGTAGAATAAACTGTCTTCTTTTTATACTCACATATATTTTTGAGGATAAAACAGAATAAGGTAAGACACATGTCACACTTTGATTCATGACAGGAGCTGATGGCAAATTCAGAATCCAATAGCCACTCACAATGATTACAGGAGGAATATTCATATGCTTTACGTATAACACCCGCTAGATAACCTTGTGTCATGAACTTATTACATAATGATTGTGCTTGTAGATGAAATTCTGGTAATGTTGAACAAATTCTTCAAAATTGCAAAAATTGAGAATAGGCTAAACTATTCTTTAAGATAGCCAAATGATAACTGGTATACTCCAACAGGGTGTTACGATCCGTAGGTTTTGAATATATAGATGTCGAAAATCTTCTACAGACTTTGTCACCTGTACATTTAAAAAATGAATTGTTCGACAGTCACACTGCATCTCGAATTGAATAGCAGAATTACACTGATTCAAAAAGGTCAAAAAATGATCTAACCTCTCTTTAGAACCTGTCCAAAGTAAAACAATATCATCAATATAACGATACCAGCCATATATATATAGGGCTGAAAAGCTGAAGTATAAACCCACTACTCCTCAAAAAATTGCATATACAGATTAGCTAACAATGGGGCAAATGTAGCTCCCATTGCCGTTCCTGAAATTTGCAGATAATGTTGATGTTGGTACAAAACATAATTCTCACACAATGCCAATTCTGCTAACCACATCAAAAAAATATGCAGGGACACGGTGAGGTCTACTTTGGTGTGCCCAAAGATCATGAAGAACATGTAATGCCTCTGCTTGTGGAACTGATGTATAAAGGGCACACACAGGAACGACCAAAAGCAGAGCACAAATACCTGCATCACAGTACAAGGTAACAAAGGAGATGGTACACAAACTGTCAATCAAAACAGGTGTTTATTGAGCCCCAACACATTTTGGCCAGCAGGGCCTTCTTCAGGGAGAGACAAACCTCAAAGACTACAATAAGATATGAATAAATAATAAAATAATAAAATTTACACCTACATAAACCAATAAACATATGAATACAAATATAAAAAACATATTAAAATGGAGTTTATTCCTATTAAGAACAATATAGATACAGTACTTAAATAAATTAGAACAAAATACTAATATAAAATAAAGTGTTGAATTTGATGCTTACAATAAGATTAAACATATTGTGCTAATAGGGATTCCATGTATCACCAATGTAACGGCATAGCAAGAAAAGCCAACTTCATAAACGGGCCAACAATGTCACAGAGGAGAAGAGATGAGACGGACCAAGTAGGAGTATAAGAAATATAACATCCCATCATAAAACCAACATAAAAGATGAAAAAAAAGAGGAGAAGAATGAGGACCTGTAAATCATACTGCTTATAAATTAAAAGGGGAAGAAAAACCTCCACAGAGTAGGACAAATCAAACCACGGTAACAAAAAGAAGATAAAGTCAGAAAAGTTCTAATGCGATTTACTGCAATATTATACACTAAAAAGGTGGAGATCTTACCTAACAAATGGCAGCAGTAACTCACTTTGTTGTATATGCAAGAAGCCATGGAAGAGTGAGAAGCACTTTTAAATGCCTGGCTCAGTTCGCGCCATTAGGGGTCAAAGGTAAAAAGATAAAACAACCGTGCATGATTAAAAAAGAGGGAGAAAAAAGGGGGAGACCAAATAAAGTGTAATTACTGTGCAGTGACCAAGCAAAAGTTAAAAATGCAAACAAAAATAAAAATAAAACCAAACAACATCAGGAAAGATGCGTGGACTTCATTATACAGCATTCTAAAAACAGAATATATCAGCAACTCAGACGAGAAATGCGATGTCTGTAAAAAATACTATCCGATAAGTAAATGACTCTAAAAGGGGGGCGGGGGAGGGGATAATAACTGAAGTTGTGCAACAAGATAAGAGAAAACAAATGTAATAGCAATATTCATAATTACAATAAACTGCAAAGAGCGAAATGTTGCATGGAGGGAGAAAGAGCAAGGTTGTAACTCACACTGGACAAAAATAAAAAAATCAAATGTTAAAAAAACATTTGCAACATCAAGGGCATTTTTTGTTCTGAACACCAGCAAGAGATAAATGTCATATGGGACTGAAGGGGATTTGTTTGAAGTGTAACTGAGGATATGTACCGACGGTAGGCTCCCGTATGTATTTACAAAACATAATAGAGTGCTGTAACCAAAAGATGGGGAGAGGTGCTTAAATGTGTCCTAGGCTGTATCAAAATATGGGGGCACTCTATGCCACTGATAGAGCCACTTAGAAAACATAACCATGTGTACAGAAAGTAAAAGAAGGCACACCCAAAGCTATAAATGGTATTGTACAAACAGGAAGGATCAGGAGAAGTGACAATATACCATGCCAAATGACATGCTCAAGGACGAGGCTCAAAACAAAAAGGAAGAAACACCCATAAAGGGAGAAATGTCTCAGATGTAAAATGAACAAATAAATAAATAATAGTTAATACACCGTAAGAATAAAATGCATGCAAATGGAAAATACATATAAAAAATCATCTGGATAATTTCATAACTCCATGGAAGGGAGGAAGAAGTGGGGATGGGTGGGGAGGGGAAGGAAGTGGGGAAGGAGGAAAGGAGGGAGGAAGGGGGTGGGATAGGAAAGGAAGAGAGGGGAAGGGAGGGGGAAGAGGGGGAAGAGGGGGAGGGGAAGGGGAATGGGGAGAGAGAGGGGAAAAGGGGAAGGGGGAAAGTGGAAAGGGGAGGGGGAGGAGGGGGAAAGTGGTGGGAAGGGGGAAGAAGGATGGAGAGGGGGAGGAAAGGAGGGAGGAGGCTGATAGAAGAGGAGGGGGAAAGGGAAAAGAAAGAGGGAGAAAGGGGAAGGGGAGGAAGGAAAGGGGGAGAAAGAAGGAAGAGAGGGAGGGGGAGGGGGAAAGGGGGATGGGGAGAAGGGAGAAAGAGAGGGAGGGGGAGAGGGGATGGAGAGAGAGGGAAGGGAGAGAAGGGGTGGGGTAGGGATAGGGAGGGAAGGAAGAGAGGGAAGGAAGGGGAGGGGGAAGTGGGAGGAGTGAGAAGGGAAGGGGAAAGGTAAAAGAAGGGGGAAAGGGGGAAAGGGGGTGGGGTGTTATGGGAAGGGGAGGGGGTGGGGTGTGTGAGGGGGTAGGTAGGGGAAAAGGGGGTGGGGTAGGAAGGGGGAGGGGGAGGAGAGGGAGGGGGAAGGAGGGGAGAAAGGAAGAGGGGGAGATGGAATAATAAAAAATAATTTTAAATAACTAAAAGGTGTTATCAGTAAAAAAATAAAATAAAAATAAATAAAAGGCACACACATCCAAAGTTATTAACCATTGGATAGACTGAATGTCCACAACACTTTGTAATATTCAGAGAAAATGACTGGTACAGTATCTTTAATATATGATTTAATCTTAGGAACGTCATATCTTAGGAACTCATCTAAATAAAGTCCTATACACTCCAGAAGAGACCCATTATTAGATAAAATTATTTTATTTATTTACATTCTCTTATATACCATGCTATTCTGCATCAGTGTGGTTTACATTGAACAAACTGAAATTACATTGAACAGGGCATTGTAACTTGGAGATAACTATTTTACAGGGAACATGGGCTATGGAGGGTTAAGTGGCTTGCCCAAGACCACAAGGAGTACCTGTGGGACTAGAAACCCCAGTCCTTCTGGCCCAAAGTTGCTGTCCTCTAGTGGGATTTGAACCCCTGACCTTCTGGCCTGAAGTACCTTGCCCCAACCACTAGGCTACTCCTCCACATGCTACTCCTCCACATGGTAGCGGTTTGCGATCGTTATCGGAGCCGTGGCCCCATTTTGGGGCCACGGCTCCAATAACGATCGCGAACCACTATCACGGCTTTATAAACAAGCCCTTAAATGTAATGCACTTGGATTTCAGTTAAAGCCTTTGAGGCTTATAAATAAACTGAGTGCCCTTGAGATGACTGATTGAGTTAGAAACTGGGTTAGAAACAGGTTGAGTGGGAGGTGACAAAGGATAATGATAAATGGAATTTACTTTGAGGAAGGTGACATTTTACTTACCAGATAATGTTCTTTTCTTGAGTCCTGCTAGACCAGTCCAGACAAATGGGTTGTGTTCCCCTATCAGCAGATTGGTGGAGATAAAGAACCAATGAAATGCCCAGATTTCAATGACATGCCTCTCTATCCACCTCAGCCACCAGAGGCCTCTTCAGTATCTGTCCCAAAGCATATCAGAGAACATGGCAAGCCTCACACAATCTCTACATGGGCAACAATGAGTAATGAAACAGTAGAGGACTATGTACAGGAAAGCCTAAACAGTAGGTTGACAGTAGAAGATGGACCTACAGAGCCAGCTATATAAATCATAGCAGACCCCCAGGGTACCATCACAGATGAACAGAGCCAACACAGTTCTAGGGAGGGCCCTGGACTGGTCTAGCAGGACTCAAGGAAAGGACATTATCTGCCAAATAAAATGTCACCTTCCATATCATCCAAGACCAGTCCAGACAAGTGGGATATATTAAAGCTACACCTCCATTGGATAAGAAGTAGACACAGCAACTAGCAAAGCCTTAGAGCAAAAGGCTGTGTCCAGCCAAGCGTGGACATCCAAGCAGTAATGCTTGACAAGAAGCTGATGCCCACATTGCCACCCGACAAATGTCTACAGGGGCTACCGATCTCTGCTCCACTCATGACGATGCTTGTGCTCAGGTAGAATGGGCTCACAAATCTTCCAAAACCAGCCAGTTTTGCAACAGGTAAGCCGAGGCAATGGCCTCTTTGATCCAGCACTATAAAGTAGACAGCCACCGCATCACCCTTGCATGGACCAGCAAACGTCACAAAAAGATGGTCTGATTTATGAAAGGCATTCGTAACCTCCAAGTACTAGAAAGTATCCTCTGGGCATCCACAAGGTGAAGATGCTTATCCTTCCCCTGATACTGCTCTTTAGAGAAGGAGGGCAGGCAGATCACCTGGTTCACATTAAAGGGATAAATCACCTTAGGCAAGAAGGAAGGCAAAGACCAAATGGAAATGGCCTCCTTCGATTAAAGGATCTTGGCAAGAATGATCCTACAGCTCGGAAATCCACCTTGTGGAACAAAGTGCAACCAAGAAAACAGTCTTGAGCATCAAATCCTTCAAAGTAGCATGCTTCAGTGGTTCAAAGAGCTCCGATATCAGGGCCCTCAGCACCAGACCCAGATCCTAGGAAGGGACCACATATCAGAGGGGAGGACACAGATGCCGAACCTCCTGAATAAAGTGCAAAACATCTGAGTGTACAGCTAACAACTTACGGAACCAGCCATCTGACCTCTCAAACAGGCCCAAGCTGCCATTTGAACCTTCAAGAAGCTAAAAAAGAGACATTTTTCCAGACCTTCCTGCAGAAGAAAAGCAGGGACAGCACCTTGGCTGCTTCAGGGACCAGCTGTCATGCATTGCACCATTGCTCAAAAAGGCACCAAAGCCACACGTATGCCAGGTTGGTCGACCTCCTCCGGGTACCAAGCAGAGTGGAAACCACTGCCAGAGAGTAGCCCTTACACACTAGCCATCTCCTTTCAAGAGCCAAGCCATAAGTGAGAAGGGAACAGAGTCTTCCAGGATGATCGGCCCCTGATGCAATAGGCACTGAGACGGAGGCAAATGAAGAGATGACACTTGCAGGAGCTACATCAGATCTCTGAATCACGCTCTCCTTGGTCATTCTGATGCCACCAGAACAATCCTTCCTGGGTGTCACTCTATATGCCCAATCACACACCACACCAGAGGCCACGGAGGAAACACATATAACAGGCGTAGACGTTGCCAAGGCTGAGCCAGAGAATCTACACCCTCAGACTCCATCCCTGTGCAGCAACAAAAGAAGCGGCCCACTTTGGCATTGGAACAGGTCACCATCAGATCCATCTCAGGCCAACCCCATTGATGCAGAATCAGCTGAAATGCCTTCTGACTCAACCCCCACTCTCCTGGATCCAGAGAGTGCTGACTGAGAAAGTCTATTTCCACATTGTCCACCTCAGCAATGTGCTGAGCCAAGAGGCTAGGAGGTTCTTCTCTGCCCAGGCAAATAGGAGAGCCATCTCCAGGGCCACCCCGGCACCCCTTGTATCAACTTGCCGATTGATATAAGCCATCGCTGGGCATTGTCTGACAACACTCGAACCGCTTGGCCCTCAACCAGGGGGCTGGAAAAACAGAAAAGCCAATCTGATGGTCCTCACTTCTAAGTGGTTGATAGACCACAGCGCCTCCCTGCATTTCCAATGGCCCTGGGCCCTTTGGTCTTAGCAATGGGCTTCTTAGCCCAAGAGACTGGAATCCATCATCTGAAGGATCCCTGAATAATCATCCAGCGGCATGCCCTTCCTCAAATGACTGGGCTGTTGCCACCACCGCAGGCTGGCCTTCACAATCACTGAGCTCAAACTCCGAGAACTCGGGGACCACTGAGTCAGCAAAGACTATTGGAGCAACCACATATGATCACACACCAATGGCACCATCTCAATTGTCATTGCCATCAATTTGAGGAGCTGAATAAAATCCCCAAATCCCAAACTCTGGGAGCCTGCTGTGAAATGAACAGCACTAGGCAATCCAACAACCTTGTGACTTTTTCCTCTGGCAGGACCTTTTCCTCTGCCAACTCGAGTATTGAAACATGCTCCCAGGAACTCCAGGTACTGAAAAGGCATCAATTGGCTCTCTCCTTGACTGATCACCCAGCTGAGACCTTCCAAAAAGGACACCACTTGGGGCATTACCCGAGATGCCTCTGAAAGACAGTAGCTTAGATGAGCCAGTTGTTCAAATATGGGTACACAGGGCAGCAAACTGAAAGTGAGAGTCAAGCATGGAAAAATGCAGATACCTTTGCTGATCCTCCTGGATCAGGATATGAAAATACACCTCGGCCAAATCCAGAGATGCAAGGAACTTCCCTCAGCACATCATCTGAATTCAAGTCATAGCCCAAATCTTGTATGGATTCCAGGTGATCCCCATCTCCAGAGGGGGCCCTTGATTGGGGATGCTTAGACAAAGGCAATTGAACTTGGCTTCCACTTTCAGCCTGCCTCTCACGAAACTGCGCTAAGGGGGAACTGAGAGGCCGCAGCATCTAAATTTCCAAGCCAGAAAGATCAGGCCTATTGCAAAAAGGAAAACAATTCCAGGGAGGACAAACTGGGGTCCAGAAGCTATCCTCTCAGAACTAACCCCTCAGCATCAGCATTGAGGCCCTAGAAGATGGGGGGAAGGGGGGGTGGCCCATAGCACAGTCACTGGAAACCCCGGCCGGCTGGACATTCTTACCCACAGCACCATCCACCACCTCCTGCCCTAATGCAGGCAAGGCCAGACTAACTGCATCCCCAGGCTGGAAGAGTGGGTGCAAGCCCTCCAGGGATGACTCAGAAGCTTCCATGCAAGAAGAACAGAGTGCAGAAGCCAGAGATGAAGCGCCTCACTTGCCATAGGCCAAACAACATTTTCCTGGAAGAAGACAAAGAGAGTTAAGGAAAGTATCACAACAGTGTACGCTATGGCAGCCCAAAAGGTGCATGCTAACAGCGCTTACACACCAACGCGCCTTTTGGGCACTTGTGTAGGAATGTATGTTGGAGTCGCTTGGGTGGAACGCATGTGCAGACCGTGCGAGAAGCAGGTGCACAATTGTAAAAGATTATACTAATGTGTGCAGAAAACAGCAGAAGACACTCATACTGCATCAAGAGTTGCCAGTGGTCCACTCCAAATTGCATCCTAGACAGACAGAATCATGAACCCCCAACAAGGACAATGGCGAGGTCAAGCCTTGGTGTTCACCCCCTGAGAGTCCCAGGCAGAAATCCATGCCGGGTTCAGCTCTACTCCCCTGAAACTGTTTCTCTGCTTTCCAGGCACTGCCGTTAAAGTGGCTGGCAGGCAGATTCTTCTGAGAGCCTTCTGCAATCCTCTGATCCTATCCCCACCTATCTCCTTAATTCCATCTCCTCCATTGTCAGCCATTCCATCTCTCCAGCTCTCAACCTATCACACTCCACTGCAACTGTCCAGCAGCCTTCAAGCATGCTGTGATCACTCCTTTCCTCAAGAAACCTTTACTTGACCCTACTTGCCCTTCTAATTATCGACCCATCTCCCTCCTTCCCTTCATTTCTAAACCACTGTAAATAGCCCACCCTGTATATAGCTCAAACAAATCAAGCACCCAACACATCCCTCACACAACTAAGTTTTATCCTCACTGCATGTACAACACACACACTTTACCTGATTGTTTGCTGTGATACCACCTTGATTATTAAGATAAGGCGGTTTAGAAATACTGTTAAATAAAATAAATAAACTACTTGAACATATGGTTCACTGCCACTGCCTTGACTTTCTCTCTTCTCAAAGCCTTCTGAACCCTCTGCAATCTGACTTTTGTCCTTTACAATCTACTGAAATGGCTCTTGCCAAAGTCTCTAGTGATCTATTCCTGGCTAATTCCAAGGACCTTTACTCAATCCTCATTCTTCTTGACATAGGGTTGCCAACTTTTTCACGGAGAAAAACCCGACACCTTTGGCTCGCTATGCTCCACCCATTCTCCTCCCCTAGTCCCACCCCTGCCCCGCCCCCAGCCCCAACCACAAAAATTACAGAGGATACGTGTAGGCTAACTTCCTTGGTCAGATAATAATTAAACTGGGAACCCCAAAATCCAAACATGAAATGTACAACACTGGAGAAATAAAACTATAAAGTAATTTCCTCTTGCACTAAACAAAAACGCAAAGATGTTAGCAATACACACTTCCCAGACCAGACATATTCCAGTTAATAAATTCAAAATAAAAAGTATTTTTCTACCTTCTGTTTGGGCATTTCATTTTTCAGTTGCAATTGCTCCAGTCACTTTCTTCTGGTTTCTTCATGTCTTCTGCGAGCTATCCATTTGTCCTTTCTTCTCTTTTAGATGTTTTCCATTCTCTCTCTATATCTGCTTTAACATACTGATTGTTTCCCTTTTGCTCTTTCCCCCAATTCTTTCCTTATTCCTTTATCATCCATTTAAATTTCACCCTTCCATTCTCAAGCCCCTCTTACTCTCCCAATACCCGACCCATCATAGACTTTTCTTCCACACAAAATAATTTTTCCCCTCTCCATTATCATTCCCCATCCATTCTAGTCCTCCCCCAAAATCAGTTCCCTTATAGTTCTAGACCCACCCAGCATCCATTCCCTTCTAGTCCCATTCTCCCATGCCCCACATCAGCCCATTTCCAGTCCTATTCCAGCTCTTCATAAGCCCATTTCCAGTGGCAGCTCTCACATCACAGGTCATTTCCAGTCCTAGCCCCCGCCCTCCAATCATAGCCCATTTGCAGTCCGAGTCCCCCACACCATCACAGCCCATTTGCAGTCCTAGCCCCCCCCCCACCATCACAGCCCATTTGCAGTCCTAGCCCCCCTAATCACAGCCTATTTCCAGTCCAAGTTCCCCCTCCCTCCACATAGCCCATTTCCAGTCCAAGTTCCCCCCCCCATAGCCCTTTTCCAGTCCAGGTCCCCCCCCCCCATCACAACCCTTTTCCAGTCCTTGTCCCCCCCCAAAATTCCTTTTTCGTTTCATTTACCCCCCCCCCCCATCACAACCCATTTCCAGTCCAAGTCCCCCCCCCCATAGCCCTTTTCCAGTACAGGTCCCCCCCCCCCCCCGTGCAGACGCTGCTCCTGCTTCTTACTGAGCAGCAGCTGCAATAAAGTTAATTTAAAAGTAAGGAAACCTGTGAGGAACCCTCGGCTCCCATGAAACTCCTTCTGCAGGGTCCCTGGCTGAAAAGGAAGTGACATCAGAGGGGCGGGCACTGCAGAAGGAGTTTCATAGGGCCGGAAGGCCCCTCACAGGATTCCTTACTTTTAAATTAACTTTATTGCAGCCGCTGCTCTGTAAGAAGCAGCAGCAGCGGCTGCAAGGGGGGGCCAGGACTGTGATCGCAAGCGCAAAGCCGGTTTTCTGCTCTGGCCGCTCCCGATCTCTCGCAGCCAGAGCAAAAACACGGCTTTTCAATGGCCGGTTTTGGCTCTCTGCCGGCAGCCGGCCCGACCACAGGAAAACCGGCCAGGCCGGCTGAAAACCGGCTGGTTGGCAACCCTATCTTGACACTTGACCACCACCTGCTCCTCGACATCTTGTCCTCACTTGGTTTTAAGGGCACAATGCTTTCCTGGTTCTCTTTCAGTGTTTGTTTTGGTGGATCCTCCTCTACGGCTATTCCACTCTCAGTTGGTGTACCCCAAGGGTCTGTTCTGGGCCAACTCCTGTTGTCTCTCTATATTCATCTCCTCTCATGGTTTTCAGTACCACCTCTATGCTGATGACTCTCAGATATATCTCTCTACACCTGATATCTCTCCGGCCCTCTAGGCCCGAACTCTGCCTGCCTGCCTACCTGACATTGCTGTCTGGTTGTCTCACTGCCGCTTGAAATTGAACATGGCTAAAATGGAACTGCTTATTTTTCCCCCTAAACCAACCACCCTCCTTCCTCCTTTTTCTATCCTGTATCCTCAGCCCGCAACCTTGGGGTTGTCTTTGACTCCTCCTTCTCCTTCTGCACACATATTCAACTGATATCTAAAATCTGTCATTTCTTTCTCTTTAATATCAGCAAAATTTGCCCCTTCCTTTCAGAACACACTACTAAGATACTTATCCATTCTTTAGTCACCTCCCGTTTAGACTACTGCAATCTCTTCCTTGCTAGTCTCCCTCTCAATCATCACTCTCCCCTTCAATCTGCCCAAAACTCAGCTGCATAGCTAATATTCCACCAGCCCTGATATATTCATGTAACCCCTCTTCTCAAGTAACTTCATTGGCTCCCCTTCTGTTTCCATATCCATTTCAATCTTCTCCTTCTGACCTATAAATGCATTCATTCTGCTATTCCTCACTACCTTTCCTCTCTCATCTCTCCCTACAGATCTCCTTGTGAATTCCGCTCTTCTGATGGATTGCTTCTCTCTGCCTCCTTTTCTTCCACTGCCAATTCTAGACTTCGATCCTTTCACCTTGCTGCTCCTTATGCTTGGAACAAACTGTCTGTGCCTATACCTCAGGCTTCATCTTTGCCACTTTTCAAATCCATGCTAAAAGTTTACCTCTTTAGGACTGCTTTTGAATCCTGATCTGTTTAGTTTCCTATATATCTCCTTACTTTTCCCTAGTTGTATCCTTGTCCTCAGCTACTGTATTGTCTGGCTTGACTAGATGGTAAGCTCTGATGAGCAGGGACAGTCTTAATATGTATCTGTACAGTGCTGCATATGCCTTGTAGCACTATATAAATGTTTGATAGTAGTAGTAGTAGTAGGAAGAAAAGGAGGCAGGGGGCGTTGAGGTCATGTGAGGCTGCTGAACTCTTCCAGATCCTTCCAATTTTCTGGCTGCTCAACAGGCTCTTAACAGGATAAGAGCGTGGAGCTGAACCAATTTTCCCGCCTCCTATGGCTAACAAAAAAGACCACAGTCTAGTAGAGGCTCCCACATCATGCTCTAGTGAGACAGTCACCCTCAAGATGGTCTTTCACAAGCATTTAAATCAACCTTTTCCTCTCAATTATTTGGATTTTCTTCAAAGTGTAGAAAATCCATCTACCATCTTCTGGAGACAAAGAAATATTGAAGATACCTCTGGTGCCTGAGGCAAATAGAGGCATGGGAGTGATGCCATTGAAACCTGGACATTTCATTGGTTCTTTGTTTCCTCCAATCTGCTAGAAGAGGAACACAACCCACTTGTCGGGACTAGTCTAGTAGGATAATATGAAAAAAGGTATTAAAAGGGATCTGTTTTTTTGTCCAATTCTTTTCAATATTTTTATAAACAATGCTGTGGATTGGCTATCAGGAAAGCTTTGTCTTTTTGTGGACGATGCCAAAATCTGCAACTGTATGGAATCCCCTTCAGGGGTTTAAGAGAGGGAAAGATTCTGACAAACATCCAGGGTGTGTGGAAAGGAGATCAAAAGGGGAAAAGGTTTATTTAACTCACAAACAGATTTCAAAGCAGAGAGCATAAACTGCATATGGTTGTACTGGAGAAATGTTGCATTAGGTGAGAGAATGTTGCATTAAAGGTGGTAACCTGGCAGGGCCATGGAAATTGGTGAGTTACTTTGATGGGAAGAGATCTTGCGATTTTATCACTTACTCAACAAATAATGGAATTAGTTCATTAAACTAAAAGGTACATGAGATAAGTAAATGTCCTGGAGTGAATCCTTGGAAGAAGTAAATTTTCACTCTGACTTCAAAGTAGGCTAAGAGGTGCTGGGTCCTCAATCGGTAATATTTTTCAGATAATAGGGGGGGGGGCGCTTGCACATTTTCTAATCTTTTCCTATCTAATTCCAGGTCATAGACTAGGAGATAGGGGAGCCGAGGGGTTTCCTCCACCCTAGAATCTGCTGAGCTGTCACCCGTTAGGCTCAATAGAGGTTTCGGCTAAAAGAGTAAATCACACTGAGCCTGGGTAAAGATGGGATACAACCTCTGGGGATGGATACTCCTACTGTGGTGGACCAGCCTGTTGGACCTTCAGCAGTAATCCCCTCCAATTGGGAGGTGGTGGAGGCAGAGCTCAGGAGTAGTGACCCCTTCTGTGCCATGGTGATCTTCCAGTTGAGAGGTGGCTTGGTAGTGGAGGGGAGTTTGGGAGTAGCAATCCCTCCAATTGGGAGGTGGTGAAAGAGAAGCTCAGAAGCGATGACCCCTCCAGTTGAGAAGTGGCTTGGCAGTAGAGGTAGAACTCATCGGTGGCCCCTCTAGTGAGGAAGTGGCTTGGCAGTGGAAGCAGAGCTTGGGATTGTACTGTCTCTATATAAGTCTCTAGTGAGACTTCATTTGGGATATTGTGCACAACTGTGGAAAGCACAACTTCAAAAGGATATAAAGTAAATGGGTTTAGTCCAGAGAGCCATTACTAAAAAGATCAACAATCATCATCATAAAGGATATGGGGAAAGACTTAAAGATATATACCCTTGAGGAAAGACAGGGATAGGGAAGATAAAATGGAGACAAATAAAAACTTGCAAGATGTAAATGCACAGGAGGCAGGTAATTGAAAGGAGACCCTGGAACAAAGAGTCACAGTTTGAGGGTGAAAGGGTGCCGGATGCATAGACCAGCCTCCCAGTGGATGTGGTAGACATAAGGACAGCATCTGAATTCAAGAAAGCATGGGAGCAATCTAGAATCTCGGAAAGCAAGGAAGGCACGTAAAGCTGAGCAGCTGGCATGAATGGGCAGACTACATCGATTTCATATTCTAGGCTTATTTGTAAATAAACCAGAGCAGTTTAGAACTATTAGCAGGTCTGCTTTTATTGTGGAATCCCTAACACGAACAGCACCCCCAAGTCAGAGAGGAAAGAATCCAAAACAGTGAGTAGCCATGTCAACAACCACAGACCTAACCAAAGAAGCCAAAGTGATTGGGTTCTTCTCCTTAAAGTAACTGTATGCACCTTTTATTCGACCACCCAATGGAACTTTATAAATTGGAAAACCCAGTAGGTGGTAAATACCAAATCTCTCACAAGTCTCTATCGATTTCCCAAAAGTGAATGAGGATATGAATTCTCCAAAACTAAAGTTCTTATTCATCCCAGTCCAGAGCGTGTGCTGGAAGATGGCTGCATTTTTACATTATACAGCAGAACAAACCCTGCTTAATTGTGTTAAGCCAAAGAGGTCTGTGCCATGGTACTCTTAGTAAGGCAATATTAAAGATCACCCATTTCACTGCTATTTGAAACAGTGCTGATATTTATTCCTTTATTTATTTATTTTGACGCTTTGTAGCGTCATCATTGATAATAAAAAGGAAGTTGTTGTTTCATGAGAAGTTTGACTTTTCTATACAACATTTCCAACAAAAAGTAGTGAGGTGATTCATATTACACTTTTTAGGCTCTAGTTTTTCCTGGCTATGTATTTTTGGATATTTATTCCTCATCATATTAATGCTTTAAACAAATAATTTTTTAGAGGCAGGGATTTAAATGAAAAATGCTTATTGCTTATTGAAGGCCTCATTTACTAATGTGCACATTTAATTTAAGTGAAGTGCATTGGTGGATAAGTGGGCCCCACTGAGAATAATGGAAAACAGGTGTTGATGTGCATAAACACATATGAAGCTCTGAATGTGATAAAACAGTGACCATGCCCAGTACTCAACAGCTAATGACAGACAATCTGCACGACTGAGGTATGTCACCAGCAGTCATGTATCTGATCAATAACACATCCTGCAAGCCCTGCATAGATTCATACTGAAGCTTGGTTTTTGCCAGCATCTTTCTGTACCATCCATAATTTGTCTACCAGGATTGGCCTACCTCTGCTTATACCACACGATGCAAAAAGACTAAGTCACTCACCTTGCACCCGCTGACAATGCTGTGGCCCCAGGAGTTTGGAGCGCATTTATCACATTTTTGCCCTATGGTATTGGGAGGACAAACACAGCGGCCTGTGCCTGGATCACAATTATTGCCAACGTGGGAACATTCACATGCTGTGAGGGAAGCAGAGAGAAGCATAAAGGTAAAAGTTAGCACATGTTGCAAGCAAAGGTCTCCTCAACCTTCTTGTTTTCTATGTTGCTAGATAGAATTTTTACATAGGGACCTGATCTGTAACATGCAAAGTATTACGCCATTTTCAATCTAGTGGAATGTAGCATTTACATTTAAATTGCACTTAGATATCTCTTTCCATTTGCCCACCATATTCTTGACCATTTTGTGCATCTTAAAACATTGATGCAATTTGAGAATGCTTCCATCCTTATTCCTTCCAAACTGTAGCATCTTGAATAGGGATAGATATGGTTCCTGAGTGTTAGCTACTAGAAAGGGATCTTCAATGAGCTGAAAATATGTAGTGGCACTCTAGACTGAATGATTTAGTGTAATTCGCAAAGGAATATGCATGTATTGATTTTTAGACTTATGATTTGAATAAGATACAAATTAGTAGTAACAAATCTGAAATTTAGGGATGTGCTTTTTCCAATGCCATTTTAGAGTATGGCACTGCTGGTAAGAGGCAACTGGGGATTTCTCCTGCCCTCTTGGACTAGGGCTATTTATTATTATTTATAGTGGATTCTTCATTGGAAGACATAGTTGAGGACTAGTTTTAATTCCACGATTCAGGTTCTAACTAAGAACCTAGGAATCATGCAAGTAACAGCACAAGATGTAAACTGTTCCAAGTAGGGTAGTTTTTTGTAGTATTTGTGGAGTGAAGTCCGGTAGGTCCAAAATTTGTAAAACTGTATGGAATCCTTTAGGTATAGTCCCAAGAATTCCAACCACACCTGGTATTACCATAGATTTTTTCTTTCAAAGTTTTTCAACTTCAATCTGAATGTCTCTATATTATGTCTCTTGTTCTTTGTCCTCAATTCAGGTATCACCTGGGATTGCCACATACAAAAACTATGCTTTTTATTTCTTTTCTACAACATTAATTTCAGGCATATCATGTTCAAAATGTATTTATTTATTTAGCTATCTTTATATACCACTTTATCTCAAAATCAAAGTGTTTTAAAGATAAATGAACTTCAATTTACATGGAACTTGGAGGGTAGAACTTAACTAAATAATAGACATTAGGATTAGAAGTACTAGTAAGGCAGAATAAGACTTACAGAGTCTTGAGTAGTGGGGGGAGGATAAGTTTTAGGTTGCATTGTCATTGTTTTCCTTGAAAAGGTGGATTTTGAGGCTCTTATGGAAATCCATTAGGTCAGAGATTGAATATAAATTGTTGGGAAGGTTGTTCCAAATGGTCGGCGTGCATAGCGAGAAGGCTCGGTTGGAGCTCTTAGCGGGGCAATGGTGAAGGTGTTTTGTGTATTTGTTCTTCTGTTTTTGTTATCTGGTGCCTTTTCTAAGGGAGAATGTAAGTATTCTGAGGATAAGTTGTGAGAGATCTTGAAAATGGTCAATAAGACTTTGTATTTTGTTTGGCTTACAATGGGAAGAATGGTCAATAAGACTTTGTATTTTGTTTGGCTTACAATGGGAAGCCAGTGGAGCTGTTTTAGAATTGGTGTTTTGTGTTCAGATTTGGACATGCCTTGTATAATGCAGGCTGCAGTGTTTTGAGACAACTCTAGTGGGTGCAGTGTGTATTTTGGCATTCCTTGGAGGATGATGTTACAGTAATCCAAATAAGGGAATTCCAGTGATTGAAAGACTGTGCGGACGTCCCTTGAGTCTAGTAGTGGTTGAAGGCACTGTAGGTTTTCATCTTGTGGCAAAACAATGAGTCTCATGGTGTTGTTAATGTGTGGCTGTAGTGTGAGATGTTGATTCAGGATGATGCCTAGGTAGCGTATTTTGAATTTAACTTCTAGTTCGGTTTGAGTTGTTCCAGAGTTTATTAGAGATGTCAGGGTAGAAATTTGGGTCCCTTGTAATGAAGAGCGTTTCTGTTTTTTTGAGGTTTATGGAGAGGTTGTGTCTGGAGATCCAGCTTGTGACTGCTGTGAAACATGCGGCCAGGTTGGTGTAAATGGGGCATGTAGTACAGAAGGGTATGTACAGTATTATATCGTCTGCATATACTGTATGTTATAGAGTACTTTGTGGGCCTGTATAATTGCACAAATGGGATTAAGGTTGAGATTGAATAAAATTGAAGATAATACAGAGCTTTGGGGGACCCCTGATGCTATCTATCTATTAGGTAAGATTGAAATCATTTCAAAGTCATGTGCATTAGTCCCATGGACTGTAATCGTGATATCAGGATGATATGACTAAGTGAGTTGAGAGAGGCTGTGTTGTCGTGAAATATCATGATGGTCCATGGTATGGCTTCTTCATGCCCTTTGTGAATCTGTTCATGAATGCTGTTAGTTGAGTTTCTACTCCATAGTTGGGTCTGAAGCAGTGTGGCTGTGAGTTGAGCAGTGGGTGAGAGGCAATGTAGTCTTGCATCTGGTGTTGTACTACTTTCTCTTTGTCCTTTTCCAGAAATGGTAAGCTTTTGATGGGCCTGTAGGAGGCAGGAAGGCTTGGATCGAGGAGAGAGTTCTTTAGAATTGGAAAAATGGAGGCAAACTTGAGGCTGGACGAGGAATAGTTGGATGATCTTGAGGATGAAGGGACCTAAGTCTGAACCGGCAAGTTTGATCCAGCTGACTGGGCATGGGTTGAGTGATGATATGGTGGTGTTGAGGCTGGAAATAACTGCCTTAATTTGTTTTTGTGAGATGGGGTTGAAGCTATGTTGGGAAGAGGGGGTGGGGGGCATGCTTTTGATGAAATGTTGGAACATCCGCTTTGCTGTTACTTGCTTGAGTCTTTCTCTGAAAGTAGTTGGCTATTGTTTGTGGGGGTGGATTATTTACCTTTGCCTCTTGATTGGGACCTATGGTGAGTGATTTTACTATCTCAGACAGCTCTCTGGGGAGGTTTAGAGCACTTGAGATGAGCTTAGTGTGGTAATCTTTCTTTCTCTTGTATGTGAGTGCACAGAATTCCTGGAGCTTGGTCATATATGCCTCTTGGTTTCTTCTGTTTTTTGAGCAGCGCCATTTCTGTTCCAACTGTCTGAGTATGTGTTTGGCATCCCTGAATTTAGCTCTGTACAAGGTGATGCTGCGGTGCTTACTTGGTGCTTTGGTTGTTTGAGGGGGTGAAGCAGCATTGCTTAACACTTCATGCCAGATGTGGATTAGTGTCTCCATGTTATCTGGGCCATGTGCGAGCTAGGTTAGTAATCTATTAAAAATGCTTGCTTGTCAAGGTTACAGAACCTATGGCTTATAAGTTGTGGGAGGGTTCTAGTGCATGTATGGGTGTTCTGTGGGATGAAGGTGATTATCTTGTGGTTGAACAATGGGACTGAAGATAGTGTTGGGAGGGTATTCTTGGATTTCTTCTGTTCTTGACTTTGGTACAAATATAAGGTCTAGTATGTTTTCACTCTGGTGAGTTGGTTCCTGTATAATTTGGTTATATTCTAAAGCTTCTATGGCCTCAAAAAATAATTGGGATAGTTTTGCTGGAGAAGGGGGAGGTTGAAGTCACTTAGGAGAAAGAAGTGCTTGCCCGGTGAGGTGTGGCTACACACTGCTTCTAGGATGGTTGTGAGTGATTCGGCTCCAGTTGATGGTGGGCGGTAGGCTAAGCAGAGAGTTGTGTACTTATTGGATATGGTGATCATATCCAAGCCTTGTGCAGTGCTGTTGTCCATATTGCGGTAGCCTAGATATGTCCAGGCCAGGATGAGTACTCTTTCTCCTCTGCAGTTAAGCCTTGGGCAGCAGAAGAGGCCATAGCTTGGTATGAGCTGCTAGTTGAGGAGTACGTTGTGAGTGTTGGTAAACCAGGATTCTGTGATGCATATGTCGTCGATGTCATTATCACTGAGGTTATTCATTAGTATTGGGATCTTGTTGCAGGCAGATAGTGTGGGTGATGTGTGCTTACATTATTGATGGCTGTTTTAATCTCCTGCGGTTTGATTGAGATTAGCATGCTGGGACATTGGCTCTTTGGTTTCATGAGGGGGTTCAGTGTGTTGCTTCATGCAGTAGTGTGCATTATTGGTATGATGTTAGAGTATTGTTCCCATGAGTAGATGTGAGAGAATATAATGCAGAGGTATGCTAAAGTTAGGAGATGTGATGCTATAGGCATGTTTGAGGGTTTGCAGAGGCTATGGTTGAGATCTTGGGTGCTTTAGTGTATTTGGAGCATGTAAGGTGGAGAGGACTGGGAGCTGTATAGCTGAGAGGTGTGCTCTATATGGCAATGAGGGAGACTTTGCACTCTTTGGCACTCTTTGCTTGGAGCAGGCTGGCTGTAAATTATAGCTATGATTCACATGTTGAGGCAGCTGTCAGGTGGTGTTCATGCTGCAGCACACGCTAAGGGCTACACCAAAGGCCCAGCAGAGGCCCGCTTAGACATAGCAGCAGACTAAACTAGTGGAATCGGCAAGCGAGGATGACTCCTAAGGGGGCGGAGCTTGCCAGCAATTGTGCGGGCTGGATCTAATGCAGGCTTCATGGACAGCAGCAAGGGCTCTGTGCCGATCGAGTGAGTCTCTTCCGGCAATCAGGCGACCAGGGGTCAGCTGGGCTTCTGTGTGCATGCGGTTGTGTGTTCTAAATGCCTGTCTGTTTGTGTTCAGAAGTCCTGCAGGATCATGACCAGTTCATTTTCTACAACTTTCTCTGCAACATGTTCCCAGAAATATTTTTTCAATAGGAATACCATATTTTTTACACCGATTCCAGTGGACGATCCTTGCTTTTCTATTGTGCCTTTGTTGGTAGTCAGGCTGTGCAATTTTATTACAACTGCTTATTATATGATCCACATTTTTCTCCTTGGATTTACACAATCAGCATTGGCTGTCATCCAAAATATGCTGAATTTTTATAGTTGATTCTTCATTAGAAGACACAGTCAGGTCTGGATTTAATCCTGTGATCCAGGTTCCAACAAAGATCCTAGGAATCATGCAGGTATTGCTGCAAGATTAGTCTTTTGTAGGATTTATGGAATAAAATCCAGTAGGTTCAAAATTTGTAAATATTTAAGGAGTCCCTTAGGTATAGTTCCGAGAGCTCCAACCACAGCTGGTATTACAGTAGATTTTTTCTTTGAAATCTTTTCATCTTCAATCTGAAGGTCTCTAGATTTTGTCAATTTTTCTCAATTTTTGTCCTCAATTTGAGTATCACCTGGGATTAATACATCTATAAAACATACCTAATATTATTATTATTATTATCATTATTATTAATAAAAGGTTTTGGTATGCTGCTTTACTTGCATAATAAATACATCAAAATGGTTTATAATAATAATAAATAACCTTAAATATACAAATTATATTTAAAAACTTACAATAATAAGTAACCAGAAAAACATAAAAACTACCATCCACCCACCCACTCATATGTTAAGAAATTTCCCCTTCAAAATCTCCACCTTCCATAACCCATATTACCATAATCTAGTCTGAAAACCTTCACCAAAACTACTTTGTCCCATCTTTACTCCACAAAACAATACAAAATGTTCCTCAAACAAAAATGTCTTCTGAAACATTCGATGGTGAAGAGGATCGGGAGGGGGGTTCTTTTTCAAGTTTAAGGGGTATGCTTACTAAACAGCGGTAGTGGCTTCAGTGCGATATCGGAGCCGCGGCCCATTGAATTCACGGAAACCGCTACCGCTGTTTAGTAAACATACCTCTAAGGCACAGGTTCAATGAGTAGGGGGAGAGGGGCTAGTTGCCAGCTTGTGACGGATAATTTTATAATAAGTTGCCTAGGTTAGAAGGCCAAGTAGGTGCCGATTTTGAGGGAGTTTCATAAAATAACATTAAAAAAGCAGCTACAATTGCACCTAAAATGGAACCGCATATATATACATCACCTCAGGAGTTGGTGTAAATATTTGCAGCTGAAGTAAGCATGTAGGTGGGTGTTTTAGAACTTTGCACACGCTTCGTGATTCCATCCATGCTCCGGCCAAACTCCTCCCCCAACATGTCTATGCTCAAACCACGTAAAAGTATGTGCCTTCTTGTAACTGTGTGCACTTTTATGCACAGGCTGGTTTTATGAAGCCTTTTACGCATCTACAACAGGATTTATAAGCAAAAAAGTCCTTTACAATATTACCATTTGAGGAGGTCATTTTTATCAAATCATCCCCACGCTCATGTGGTCAGATACATGCATAAAGAGCCTCTGATAAAATACCAATCTGTGTAAAATTGGATGAAGTGGAGTGTGGGTGGAGTTTGCATAGATTATTAAATACTTTAATCATGCGTAAAATACTATAATCATGCGTAAAAGTCTACTGTAATACCAGTTGTGGTTGGAGCTCTCGGGGCTATACCTAAGGCACTCCTTATATATTTACAAATTTTGGACCTACCGAACTTGACTCCACAAATCCTACAAAAGACTATCCTTCTTGGAAAAGCTTACCTATTGTGCCGATACCTGCATGATTCCTAGGATCTTGGTTAGAACATGAATCACAGGATTAAATTCAGACCTAGACTGTGTCTTCCAATGAAGAATTATGCCCACAAACACTACTCTTTATAAAGACATGTAGTCGTCTGTTTGTCTCTGTAAACTAGCGCCTACCATGGTATCCTGTTATAAACGTACCTTTTCAGAGGGTAATTTTATAAAGTCATTCTGCATGTATATGGCCCGAGTGGTGTAAAAGTCCAGACTTTGGCTTGAAAGGGCATACTCTGCTTGTGGGCATGCACACAGATGGAGTACATACGTGCGCACATAAATTATAAAATACTATAATTTACACCCGTACTTGAAACACTTTGGCTTGGACATTTACACCAGCACTAGCCCTGGTATAAATGCCTCTCCTGCAATGTAGGTGCATTTTATGCCACTCGCGCTAGTATTTTATAAAGACAAGTAAAAGGCGCTTTAACTAGGCTCCTCCCATCAGTGCTGCATATGCCTTGTAGTGTTATACAAATGATAAGTAGTGGCAATAGCACTGCAATGGAGGAGGAGCCTAGTGGTTAGAGGAACAGCCTAGTACCCAGAAGATCTGGGCTTGATTCACACTGGTACTCCTTGTGACTGTGGGCAAGTCACTTTACTCTCCTTTGTCTCAAAAGAAAAAAAGTCTGACAATCTACTTCTAGTCCTACCTTGCCAAGAAAGCCCAGGGACTGCTGAGTCAGCATTGACTTGATAGCTCAAAAATAAAAAAGTAGCCCAAGTGGCAGAAGCCATGCATTAAATTAAGGACTGGACATTTACACTAGCCCTTGAGCTAGTTGTAAATTCCTGAGCCTAGATGCTTGCAAGAATGTGTGTGAACTACAGCATTTTATAATCTCTGTATGCATTTGTGCACTCCACCCATCTGCACACCCACCGGCAAAGTATGTGCCATCAAGCATTTTTACACTTGTCAGTATTTTATGAGGACAATGACAGGTTCATATGGCCACCTACATGCATTAATGAGTAAAATAGCCCTCAGTTAGTTGTGTACTTGGTGTGTGGGCAAGTCACTTTACTCATGCCCTCTTATAACATTATCCCTTGGTACTATTGAATAAAAACAGTAAAGGAAACAAACTAACTAAATGAAAAGAAGACAACTCCACTGAAATGTGAAAAAAAAAACCTAAATGGTGGCCTTAATGCCAGATCATAAAATCCATATAAATGCTAGTTGGTAAGTTGGATAATGAATCGGTAGGAAACGTTAGCTTATCCTTTCTCTAAAACCTATCATCTCGTTATTAAAGAACATTTATAAGTTTAGCATTAGCCACAAAATGTATAAGTGCCCTATCCATGAACTTTCAGCTGCATAGCAGTGACATTCAGTCACTATCCCTATAGTTAAGTAGTTTAAGTTAGGCCAGCAGAAAAGACGCCCTTCCTTACATGGCTCAGCTATACAGATAGCAGCTGAATATCTCTGGCAGGTGCTACTTTATACATATACTCAGCACTGCCTTTCTATGGATAATAGGTATATAGGTAATAAACTTTATACTACTTTATATATAGGAAATTGGTTCAAGGAAACACTTTGCTTCAATATTGTAGTTTCCATCCAGGCCCATTACATTGTGGGCTGCCATTGGGTCAGTTTTTACGGATCCGGAGATTATGCACCACGATGACTGCATTTCACAAGCATGCTGATGACCTTTCTCAGCGTTTACTGGTAAGAGGTTATCCAGCAGACCTGGTCCAAAGAGCCTATAAGAGGGCACAGTTTAACCATCCAGAATGGTGGCAATATACACATAGTGAAGACTTAGATGCTGATTCAGCTCCTATTGTAGGGGTTTTACCCTACATGCACTATACAGATCAAATTGGTCGTATATTGTAAAGACATTGGCATGTGTTGGGTGTTCATCCCTGTTTTTGGCGCCTGTTTATTATAGCTTACCGCCATGGACAAAATATAGCAGATTATGTGGTGCACCAAGTAGGTTTTGATGGTTCAGGGGATCTATCATCAATATCTATCATTGGGCATTATGCTTATGGAAGCTGTGATTTTTGCGCCTCCATGATCTCTTGCCTTGAATGGACTGATTTAATATCTCATATAACTTATAGGGCTTATCACAAAACTACATGTTTGTCTTCATTTGTAGTATATATGATGGCTTGTCCTTGTTCACTCAAATATATAGGAAGGATCACCAGATCCATGAAATTATGTTTGCAGGAGCACCGGTCTCGACTCAACACACAAGTGTTATCAGCCCCGATGGTAACTCATTGCATTGCTAAAGGCCATCCATTTCAGGATTTAACCTGGAGAATTATAGATCAGGTCCCCTTAAGTTTTCGGGGAGGAGATAGAGTGGCACGTTTACAATATTTAGAACAGCGATGGATTTTTAAATTACGGACTGTTACACCTCAGGGGCTAAATCTTGACCTTGAATGGTGGAGTTTGCTATGATTAAGTTTTTGGTACTTCTGATTGGTTGATCTTTGATTTTATGACATCATCAAATGTTTCACTATATGAGTGATTGAGTATCAGGGTAGGATATTCAGCCTTGGTTTTTGCCTGAAGAAGGGCCGGGAGAATGACGACGGCCTGAAACATGGCGCTATGTAGCGGTATGATTTCTTCGTTTGTTATAGCGGTGGAGACATGAAAAGAATTGTTTCCTGCTGCTTTCACTGAGACATGACGGCAAGAAGATGTAATTATGTGTATGCTTCAAAAAAAGAGACAAGAACAACTCTAGAAGCATTTGTTTGAAAGCTAAGTTGGCGTTTTTTCGCATTTAATAGAAGAACTGTTTTCTGTTGTGTTTTTGATGTATTGGAGGGGCTTGCGTGGTGCAATTTCCCTTGTTTTGGTTTAGGTTTGCTGATTTTGAGCCGTGTACTGGCTCGTTAAAATGAATAAAAAGGAATATTTGCTTCAAGAGGGTTTCCTCAAATCAAATGGTCCGACAAATATATTAGAGTTAAGGTTTGAAGGTTTGAAGGTATTTTTAAAGGGGATTTGTGTTTCTATGGATAACAGCACTGAATAGATGTGAAGTATTTACATTCCACAGCCAGCATTTAAATATTGACCCGTGCATTTTCTGATCAAGCTGAGTGATAGCTTGCACTGCCATTTCTCTGCCCTAACTACTTTTTCCATACAAAAGGAAAACACTAGTTTCTAGGTTATTTAACTTTAATCAATATGGGGTTCGCTCTGATCCTCATTTAGTGGGTCTGGAAATCCAATCCAGATCTCCAGACCTGCTAAATGCCCAGATTGCACTGGCGTGAACAGAGCTCCCAGCACATATAGCCGACTTGTGCGGGGAGCTCTGTTCGTGGGCAGGAGGGGCTGGGCTGGGGGAGGAGCGAGGGCAGGCAGTGGGCGTCCAATTCAGAGGTCAGCCCTGTACGTCCGGAGTCTGCAATATAGACGGGGGGACTTATTCCACCTTGGAAGTGGAATATGTCTCCCTGGACATTGGGCGATGCCAGAGCCTGGGCCTGCCAAACAGGTGAGGGGGTGCAGGGGGTTCCCTGCAGCCCGATCTTGGCCACAGTAGGTCCGATCCAGGGTCAGACTGCAGGGAAAGCATCTTTTTGAGGACCACCAGGGATTGCAGCTCCATGGGATGCCATGGCAACATGACACCATGGAGCTGCAGCTCCATGCAAGAGCCTATCTGAGTTAGCCAGGTAGTTGGCTGGACACCCGGGGTGCCTGAATCGGGGCACGTCCTGGACATCCAGTCACTATGCCATGATTCTGCTCTCCGGGGATGTCTAGCCCCGTGGGAGCAGAATCGGGTGCATTCCCGGGCCGCCCGGATGCTTGGACATCGGATGGCCCAGGGACGCACAACTTAGAATCGGTTTCCATGCAAACAAAAGGGCTAATATACCCAAGTGCGTCAATATCATATGTTAAAGTTCATCAATGCGGTGTTTATCGTGCATACTAATGACTGATATTAACGAGATGCAAATGAAGGCCGAATTACCAGATGGTCTGGTATGAATTTAAATGTGGACAGTAATGTAAAAACCAACAATGCATTCCCAAGGTGATAATGAGCTATTTTGCATACTTTGATATATCATTACTTCATTAGTATAGATTTCACATTAACACAATTGCAGACTTGTATTCAAACGTTGCCTGCTTGCAATAGATGACATGGGGGGGGGGGTAATTTTGTAAAGTCATTGGCCTCTGTATGCAACCACATACATGTGTTGATGACCTCTTATAAATTATCAACTGCTGTAAAAGTATTGTGAATTGGCAAGAATGCACATACCATGCCAGTAGGCATAGCTGGGGATACAGTCTGAGTGGAGCATGGGCAGAGTTCATAAGTATGTGCGCTGATTATAAAATACTCTAATTTACAAACGATGCGCATTCATTTACACCTGTTGGGCTTTAAGCAAGTGCAAATGTCCATGCCGGCTTTTAAAGCACAATACCTAACACTTATCCTATTATTTTATAGACAGATAGCCTTAAAATAGGTGCAGGGATGTGTTTAATTTATAACTAAAGCTGTGATCTCGACAAAACAGGAAATGACAAAGTTGTCATCATTTCCTGTTTCCCGTCAATAGTCCGCACTATTGAAAGGAACTGATGCGAAAATAAAACCTAAAGGAAAAAAAAGCTTTTAGCCGGCATACCCCCTACAATTTACCATCTTATTCTAGGTGCTGCGTTATAAAATTACCCTCTTAATGCACATTAACACCTGCTATATTATTAATGCACTTCAAAACACTCAACTTCGAGGGCTCAGAAGCACCTAACTGCAAGATGCTGAATAAATCACATGTTTATACCCTGCAGGAAGCAGCACTGTGCATAGGCTGAAATTGAAACACACAATCGTAAGGCTGACATCCAGTTGGTGAATGTCTCGTAAAAATGCTTGTGGGGGTACATGGCAATCTATTGCTTTTGGATCCTGATCCCCCTATTCTCCTGTTCACCTCCTATGTGTTTCCTTACCATTCCCCTATCTGTATCCTAGTCCCCACTTGTTGTGTTATCTGTCTTGAGTGGACTGTAAGCTCTAATGAGCAGGGACTCTCTCTTACATGTCTCTGTCCAGTACTGTGTATGCCTTGTAGCGCTATACAAATGAGAATTAGCAGTGGTAGTAGTTCCACTTAGCGGACTCGATCATAGTTTGCCAGAGGATGCAGAAGGGCAATTGAGATTGCCACAGATTTGCAGCACTGTTAAACTATAGATGGGGCCAATGCGAGGATACGAAGTACCCTAGGGGAACCCTCATCCCTGCCATCCCCCTTGCTCTCACTCCCACCCCTGTTCCACCTCTCTCCAGGACATTTAGCAGTGGTCATAGCATTAAAACCTCAAAATAGTGCTTATCCACAGCCTCTGATGCTGCTTCCTGTCGGTGCTGGGCTTTGACCAGCTGCTTCCCCCCCTCTGCAATGCAAACTTCCTGTTCACATGGGGACAGAAGTGGCTCATCAAAGTGCAGCACCAACAGCGCGCAGCATCAAAGGCTGCTTTGCGGTTTTAATACGACTGCAGATCCCAGAGGGGGTTGGCAGCATGGAATAGGTCACTCTTGAAAGACTGATGCCCTAGGTGATGGCAGGCCCTGTATGAAGTTTGCCCCTCTAATTAGAAGCCCTGCATATCCTCATTGCATGCTTCTGCCACTAGAGATCTGATGCTGGCTAGAAAAATCTGATTACGAGTTCTATCGCAGCAGCACGAGAACTTTCTCTGAAAAGTGAAAGTTACTTTAGTTCAGAATTGTTCGGTCAGATGTTTTAACTCAGTACCCGTATTCATTAAACATGAGAGCTGATGCTAACCCTGTGCTAAATAAAAAATGTTTTAAACCTTTCAAATCCCAGTGGCATTGAGCTCCTTCCATTAGTTTTAAGGCATTTTTCCAACTGAGAAAGCTTGACTACAGCCAGAAAGTGCTTAAGTTGAAGCAAGAAAGGAAAGAAGACCCATCTGCCTCGCTAGGGATCACAGCGGTACGCTGTCAAGATAGGGAATCAGATTTGTACTACATCTGCAGTAGGCACTGACTACAGTTGGCTCTTTCTCTGTGAGGCCTATTATTAAGCCCTCACATTATTTGCCTGGTTTGACCTGTGCTGCTCTGAAGACATTAGGGAAGTATTTAGCTTCTGCCTTTTGATTCTGCCATTGTGTGTTGAATGTAAAGAATCTAAGGGAGTTGGGAAAATTTACAGTTAAACTACAGTTTCATGGAGAATATGTTGTATTTGTCCATGCAATGCAATGTGTGCCTTTGAGTCAGTCCTGACTCCTGGCGACCCAGAAGCTCCTGGGTTTTCTTGGCAGTGTCACTGGAAGTAGATTGCCAGGCATACTGACACAGAAAGCGAAGTCCAGCATTACACTCAAGGTGACCGACCAAGGAACTGACAACTCCTGCTTTTCATTTCCGTAGTGCTACTAGATGTAGAGGCCATTACACAAATTTCTCTTCTCTAGGAACGCTTCTGCCAAAAAGGCCACTTCAAGCGTTCAAGGGGGGGGGGGGGGGGGGGGGGGGGGGTTGTTGGCTTTCTTGTTATTATTACCTTGTGTTCTTTCTTAAACAATTTCACTTATTTGTTTTTTCATTTGAAAGGCTGCTCATCTCATTTTATATCAGCTCTCACTTCCACTAGCTCTACATTCTGATATCTAGTCATCTTGTCACCAGCTTCTCCATTAATTAAAGCATGAACACAATCAAACTGAAGAATGCGGTTGGCCTTGCTAGAGTCTAATCCCACGTTGGTTCTATCATGTGTCTCTGTACCAACTTAAAGTTCATTAGTGCCATGTATCACCTTATGGAGCTGTCAAGAGCTCCTTTATTTACCTCCCCCCCCCAAAAAAAAAAAGAAAACCTAGCAGTCCGCCACTGCCAAATGGTGGATCGGAAGAATTTATATAGCTTCCCGTGTGTCCTTTTGTACCAGAAAAGCCTGCATGTGTCTCCCAGAAGTATTATGGCTGCAAAGATTGGGCTCTTTTTCACTGGAACATGAATGAAAGCCATTGGTAAAGATGTTTATTACATACGAGTGCATCCTCCTTCTTCGAAGCGGTAATATCCATGAGCACAGCGGTCACATTTCTTCCCCGTCACTCCAGGCTGACACCGGCACTGGCCGCTTGCATCACAGTCAAATGACTTGGAGCCAAAGGAGTTGCAGTTGCAAGGCACACAGCCTCCGGATGACTGGAGGCCAAAGCTTTCAGGCTGGCAAGAAGAAACAAGATAAAAACATTAGCAGCCAAGCAGGCAGAAAGTAAGAGATGGGTTAGAAGAAATGGTGGCAAACCAAGTCCCTTCTCCCCCCTCCCCCTTGCCTACCAACTGAAATCTAAACAATTATTTATCCCAGAAGTACTGTCAATGACTGTATATTCATCTGTGCCCCAAAAAGGGGAAGACTGATCACGCTCCTGGGAACCAGCGGCTTGTCATTAGCGCCTGCTGACTTGCTTCACCCAGCAATCTCCTAACCACTCTCATCTTCTGCCTGCAGTTGCAAAGGGGCTCCAGCTTTCTTTCTCTCAGCACTGAGGCCTTTTCAGAAACTGTACTGTAGACAAAATTCCCCTAATTTTAATTACCAGTCATTTATTTCTGCTAAGCTGGAGGAAAGTATATACACACACCACTTTGGGGGTACTTTTCTACCATATTGTGCTGATGCAAATTCTGAATAGTGACTTCTTCCAGGTTCTAACATTGGATTCCTTAGGCAGTAACATTATAGTAGGTCTGCATTGTACAGAGACATATCCCTTTGTGCGTCAGGGTGCCAGGTGAAAAGAAATACACAGCAGTACCTTAGCTGTATAAACATTAACCTGCTCTGAACTGTTAAGATGTATGATGTAAACTCTTGCAGATTTAAAATAATAAACATATGTGGATACAGGCAGATCTAGAAAGAATCTGGAGGACCCCCCTCCCCTAAACATACCCATAATCATCCATCCAATACATAGTCGCCTACTCACACACTCATCCTGTTTGTCTTCCACACACATGCGCCTGAATTTATGTGACCTGTCTTGCACTTGAAACATTTACTTGGTCTAAAGTATTTGCAAATAGACAAACTTCATCTACTCTGTCACATATGCATAAGCATATAAAAATCCACAGACATATATCACCTTCCCATCCATCCCAAGACTAAAGTTCCTGCAACTGGAAGTTTGTTCCCTCTATACAATGTATTTCTCGGTCTGTGACAGACAGGATGAACACATTTATTTGCTGTGGAAATGAAGCAAGTAACTTTCAACCTCATTCACCTTCATGGACATCAGCCATTTTTGCTGAGGTCTGCTGCAAAACTTTATCTGCAAAACAATGTTACCATCCCTGCTTAATTATGAAGCTGCAGATATGTATGCAGTGCACCATTTCCAAATTCTGGCATCTCACATTCAACATTATCATCCTAATCCCATGACATCTTAAAGATACAGTGTCAGAGCTATGGGATTCAGGGTACTGAAAATCAAAATCTGGATTTTTCATCTCTACGAGCCTAACTGCTGACACTCCTCCAGAAACAGAATCTTGGCTCCCGAAAAATTATCCCTTACTCTAATATATTTAATCAATCCCACAAAATGGCCAATATCCCATCAATGCATGCACACACATGCAAACCTCGCAAAAGTCATATTTCCTTTACATTTAGTGTGGAGTAACATGAGGAAAAGTGGGCTCTGACTCTGATGCCCTCTAAAAATGAGGAGATTACACCCATGCATAAACACTGCAAACACAAAACGTTTGCACACAGGAAAACAAACTTTGGTAGTGTAAAACATAGAGAGGCTCAACCATGAATAATTCCGACTGACACATTTGGCCAATAGGCTGCACTGTTGTTCCTGAATCAGCAAAAAAAGAATGCATGCCAGCCTGAAGGTCTACATGCACTTTTCATTTTACACTGCTTTACTACCGTTTTAGCAAAAACAGACTGCACACTGGTCTTTTTCCATCGTGTAGATAATAGAGATGTGTACTACCAAAGAGAAACATTTTGTTTGCACGTTTCCCAAATTTTTCTCAATTTTAATGCATCCAATTAGTTTTTTTCATGTTTTTTTTTTCACATTGATTTTTAAATGTGGACCTTGTAATCACAATTGGGGGGGGGGGGTTATTAAAGGCTGTAAGCTAGTTAATGTGTGTTTCAGCGTGTGGAACTGGAAGCTACCACTCACTAAGTCCACGTTAAGTGGTCATTGCAGGGTGGGGAGCAGAGGGGATCAGCTAGGGACGGAGTAGAGGCCTGCAGAGCACAGTGCTGTTGCAGTTAGCATGCGTGCACATAATGATACCTCTGTGGGCATCGTGAGGTGCACCCGCATTCAGCGCTTTCTGCCTTTAGGTGCTCATTTGAATGCTAACCGCTGGGAACTTGCTGGGAAGTTCCCATGACGGCAGCACAACAGAGGGCAACTTTCCTTTATCTTACTGGACTTGGATCTTGTGATAAAATAAAACGTGGGTGGAGTAGAAAAACAATCATGCCGAGGGCAGAGCAGAATATCCGCTAGACTGCTTAGTCAGTGATTCTGTATTAGTGGTCAGGGGGAGGGCAACCTGAGCAGTACACCTAGTACAAAGACTGAGGATGGAGGAAGGCAAGGCGCAAAAGGGAACAGAGGACGTATTCACAGTGATGTGCAAGCAGCAAGAAATGTAGTTTTATAAACCATGGAATGGAGCGGTAACTTGCCCATCCTTAGAGGAAGTGATGTAGAGCTAAGTTAGTATTTTTATGCATTCAGGGTGTTTGCTTGATACATTTATTGAGTGCATTTTTCATTATTGCAAACTGTACTCATATTTGATATGATTGTTTCTTGCACTTGTAATTGTTGTAAAACACCAGGGGTAGTTCTGTGGTCCAGAAAAGATGGTAGATAAGTGTGCCCTAATTCAAAAGTATTGTGCGGCCAGTGAGGGAGGTACAGGAGGAATAAACACAGTTCTGTGCAGCCAAAACATGGGAAGTATAAGGAGCCAAGAGACTGAGGGGATAAATATGCCATACGCTTGAGGCCACAAAAAATTTGACTACATACACCAACTGTCTGGTCATTGAGATGGGCTTCATGATATATATTTTATAGACCAGAGTGCAAACTAAATACAAATTAGCTTGGGGCTCCATATAACACTGTGGTTTGTGACTTTAAGTAACATTTATCATTTATTTATTTAACAAATTTTCATATACCGTTTTTCTACGAGTCAAAACGGTTTACATGGAACTGAGTTTTTACAATGAACAGGTTATAAAGAACAGGCTATAAAGGGCAACAGGAACTTTATATAATAAAACATGAAAAGTAATTTAGGTGCGAACAGAACAATGTGGTCAGTGATGGAACATCAGGGAATATACTATGGGGCTTGTTTACAAAGCCGCAGTAGCGGTTCAAGATCGCTATCGGAGCCGCGGCCCCGACAACGATCGCGAACCGCTACCGCGGCTTTATAAACAAGTCCCTATGTGATAGATTCTGTGTAGTGTTTAGTGGGGATGGAGGTCCGGTTCAGACGTCCATCCCTACTAAATGCTTGGGTGGCGATTCTACCCACAGAGCTCCCCGCACATACAGCAGAGATGTGTGGGGAGCTTTGTATGGGGACAGGAGGAGGCGGGACGAGGGATGGGTTGGCCCCATACATCTGGGGTCAGCCATTTGAAGGTGGAATAAGACCCCTCTGAGGAAATGATTATTCATTAGCATACTATCTGATGGCAATGTTTCAAGTGAATTCATGTGGGAATGTTTGGATAAGTGATTGCAAATTTTTATATAAAAGCATATATGAATAGGAAATATCTACCCTTGGAACGATGCTGAGTGTAACCAGGTGGTGTGGCAAGGGGATTTCCCCAAGCCAGTAAAGTCCACAGTTTGAGTTCCAGGTATTGATAATATATTGTTGAATAGCCATCAGGGTATGATAAATTTAGATATCTGTACTTTTGTAGTATTTATAAGTATTTTTGAGGGGACTAAAATTATTGAGATATTGGGAATAAGAACATAATGTCATCAGCAGATACATGGAATTGGACTTTAAATTTCCTGAGGATGGCACATATAGGTTGGATGTATCTGTTGAAGAGCGAGCAGAAAGCGCTGAACTCTGTGGAATATCTTTTTGTTGTTTGAAAGTGTTTGATTTATGTGAGCCAATTTTAACTTGTTTTTGTTGATCGGTTAGATAGGATATGAACCAGTCCAACATTGTTTTGCAGAGACCTATTTCCTGCAGTCTTGCTATCAGCGTGTTGTGGCATATAGTTAAAGGTGGCATTGATGTCTAAGAAAATCATTATGAAGCCTTGCTGTGATTTTTCGATTCCTTTGATGAGCGTATTGAAGAGGGATGTGAGAAGTGTATCAAGACTATGGTGAGGGTGAAAGCCATGCTGTTGGGGGTCTAGAGGTGCATAAGTATCGATGTGATCTTGAAGCTGGTGTTGAACAACTTTTTCTATTATCTTGGATATGAAAGGGATGCTTGAGATGGCTCTAAAGAAGCTCGGGAGGTAGGATCAAGTGGCGGCTTCTTCCGAATGGGTCTGATAGATGCTTTTATTAAGGAGGGTGGCATGTACGTAGCTCTACTATATATATCCTTCAATGGTTAAGGGGAAGAGGGAATGTGCATACTATGTACACATATAAGAGAAGAATAAAAAAATCATATTGTTCTTTTAAAACAGCTAGGGGTCTTAGGTGATATAAAATAATTAGCTGTATAGTCTGAAAGGAGGCTATGGAACTGTCTGCTGTGTTATCCTGGCACAAAAAGAAACTGGAGGGAGTTTACACTGTGTGGTAGTCAGCAAAAGGATCTGGGGGAAATGCTAATTCTATAGTACATCTGGCTAAGGCAATGCACACGTTGCCCAAGCATTAGAGAGGAGGGCTTGGGGAATGTACAATTTATTACAGCTAAGAAGGTGGTCATGGAAGAGGGTATACAACACTCTATAGCAGGGGTTCTCAACCCGGACCTTAGGATACACCTAGCCAGTCAGGTTTTCAGAATAACCACAATCAATAGACATGAGAGAGATTTGCATACAATGGAGTCAGTGCATGCAAATCTCTCTCATGCATATTCATTGTGGTTATCCTGAAAACCTGACTGGCAAGGTATGTCCCACGGACTAGGTTGAGAAGCATTGCAGTACAGAGAGCTAAGGGGACTGGGGAAATGCACTGCTGTATAAGTCCACCCAAACCACCTGAATGGTTGTACAGAGCAAAGTAAAATGTATTCCTGCAGCCACTGTCACTGACTGAACAGTGTGTTGTATGCTTTTCAAAGCATCCCGTGCTAGCTTAAGACACAAGGTACTTTTTCCCAGTTCCCTTCATTGGTCATATGGTAAAGTGACCAGTTCCCTGCTCATTGCATGTATCAGTTTATATATGTTAATCCAGCCCCTCCCCTAGTTTACCTTTACAGTAGGAAAAAAATCCCCGAAGCTTCCCTTACTCGGTGTAGAGCAGGGTGAACATCCAGACTGCCCACTGGTCCCCCTATGCTCTGCTTCTACCTCATGCAGGCGGCACATATTTCTCGTACTGTCTGAGCAGCAGAGCACCTTCTCCTTAAACATCCTCTTGCCAGCTCATCACCTTCTCTGCTTGCCTTTAGCAATCTGTGCAGCACAGTGAAAAAGCTACAAATTCACTATATCTGCCAGCATCCAAGTTTAATGACCTTGCTCTAACTTCAACCAAGCCACAGAGCAGCGCCTCTCCCCCCCCCCCCCCCCCCACGGTATGGCATTTTCTGTATTTATTAAACAGAAATTATTTCATGCTCACTGCTCTTTGTAATGCCTTTCTGCCGTTCTGCGTGTGTTTTTACTAGCTGGGGTTTTTTTCCTGCCATCATGTGGTTCTTTAAATGTATTCATTCAATGTGCGCCATATTAATTTCATTTATTAATTTATTTACGTTGTAATATTATAGATTTTGCTAAGGCTAAATTCAGCTTCAGCATACAATTGAGACTGAGGGCCCTATATATCGAAAGGCATTTACACAGTTTACAGACCTGTAAACCATGTAAATGCCGCTGAATGGGATATTCAACAATAATCCTCTATTATCTTCCCTCCATGCCCTGACGCCAGCCACTTAGCATCAAGGCACGCCGCGAGCTTTCCGGGGCGGAGCAGAGGCAGCAAGAATCGCTAATTGGGTAGCAGCGATATTGCACCCACACCCGGTTAGCAACCTGTGGGTAAAACTAGAAAAAGCAAAAGCTGGTCTAGTTTTACCCATGAGAGCTAACCGGGCAGCTGTGCAATATTGGTCCAGGGCACATGCAGCGAACCCAGATACGAGTATTCAATGCCGGCTCTGCATATGACTCCGGCATTGAATATCCGGGGCTAGAGGTCGGCAAGGACGGTTGTGCGCCGTAGCGGCACATAGCCGGCTCAATTCAGTATCGGATCCTGTGTATTTTCTAAGAAAATATACACATTTGAAACTGCATAAAGAGCGGCACTGAGGCGCATTTCCCCTTCCTTACTACTGCTATTACTACTAATCATTTATATAGCGCTACAAGGTCTATGCGGTGCTGTACAGAGAGTCATTTGCAGACTTAGGAATGCCTTGTGGGGGAATTGGTGTGGGATATATGGTAGAGTGTGTTTCAGTAGATAGCTGTAGTTGGAGAGAGTGCATGGTGAGTGTCTGTGTGTGATAGAGAGAGAGTAGTTCAGTGTATATATTTTTGTTGGGGTCCACAAAGAAACAGCGCTAGCCACTCAAACGAGCAGAAACAAAAACAGGAAGCGGCAGATTCAACACCCAATAAATTTATTATAACCACTTATTTGGTTATAATAAATTTATTGGGTGTTGAATCTGCCGCTTCCTGTTTTTGTTTATATTTTTGTTGGGGCAATTTCTCCAAATGGGTTAGTTTTGCACATACTATGACAGTCATGAACCTCACTCCTAAGCCAGGGTATGTGGAATATGATCTCAGTCTCTCAAATTTACTGCTACTGTTCAACATAGTACTTGCATGGTGCCAAAGAGAGCTTCTTTCTGGAGTTTATAAGCTGTAACATATATAAGCAACTTGTCGAGGTGCGATTGGAAATTCGTCTTAATCAGGTCCATGGTACAATGGGAAATATTTCTGCATCTTTCTGCCACATTTTCTTGGTCTCTGACTGCATTTCTTGGTATTTGAGGATCTCCCTCTCCACACAATTCATAGAATAATCACTTGGAACTCACATCTTTAGTATCAGTGTCGTTCTAGTATTTTTTTCCTTTACTACTAGGTCAGGTTCCCTTGCATCCAGCTTCTATCCATTGGAATGCGAATGACCCAAGTTATCATAACTTCTTCATTCTCCATTATTCTCTTAGGGTCGTGATCCCAGTGTTTTTCAGATATAGTGATGTTATAGTTTACAAAGCTTCCAATGGATGAGGTGTGCAACTTTGTTGTCCCTTTCGGTATCGAGGTTTTCTGCCATCAGAATTTCACAACCAACTATGAGATGAGTAACTGTTTCCAGCTCTTTTTATAATTTTGGCTATGGGGAGAGTGTAGGTATGTGTCTGTGGGAATGTTAGTGAGAGAAAGGTTGTGGGCAGTTTCTGCAGTTGTTTGGTGTAAGTGGGCTTGTTTAGGGGGTTAGGGAGTATGTGGAATGGGGTATGTGTGGGGGTGAGAGTGTTCTGTCCCCCATGTGTTCTTTTCCTTGAATTACTTCCCCTTCCATCCCTCCATGTTCTCTCCCCCTTGCATTCCTTCCCACTCTCTCCTCCCCTCACCTTTCACTCTTCCAAACAGACTTCCCTAATACTGTCCCTCCTGGGTCTTATCCAGGGCACCGTGGTATCTAGTGATCTTCAGAGCAGCAGAGATCCCTATCCATTCCTGCCCCAAGTGGCACAGCATCCAAATGGTGGCTTTCATCTCTATCACTAGGGTCAATCTGCGAGTGAGAGATTCTGATAGTTGGAAGGTTCTGATCATTGGAGGTAGCAATAAGGGATGTATGTGTGCGATCAGGACCGTACCGAGCCCTGTGCGAAAGATGCGGCCGCACAGGACGCAAAGACTTAAGGGGTGCATTTTGGCTCTCTGCCGTTGCCTGCCGCCACCACTTTAGCGGCGGCAGACAGTGGCAGAGAGCCAAAATGCACCCCTTAAGTCTTCTCACCGGCACACTAAGCAGGTCTGGTCTCTCCAGGAGGGTCCAGACCTGTTTAGTGTGCCGGCGAGTTGCACATCGGGTGCGCGCCTCTTCTCTCCCGCCCCCATAAAGTGGCTAGATGGAGGTGCGGGAGGGGGGGGGCGCGCGCCCTGTGTGCGATTGGGTGCTTTGCTATGGGGGATCATAATGAGGGAGGGGGCTTGTGTGGCAGGGGTGATTGTGCTGAGGGTGTTTGTCAGTTTTTGGATTAAGTGCAAAAAGTATATTAAAAGGATTAAGTGCTATATAAAGCAAGAATGGTAACAAATAGTCTCCCTGAAATGTTCCTTAATGGATCCTGATGTTAGGCAAAACAAATTGCCTATCTTTATACTGTGTGGTTTGGTCTGTTGCCATCTCCGCTCCGTGTTTTTGCTGCAGAGTAGTGTATGAAACATAAAATGGCCCACAACCTTTAGTACTGTTTTTTTTTTTTGTTTTACTAATACCTATACTGCTGCCAAGTCAATGCTGACTCCTGATAAGCCTCTGTGTTTTCTTAGCAAGGTGTGTCCACAAGTAGATTGTCAGGCCTTTCTTCCAAGGCAATGAAGGGTAAATTGACTTACCCAAGGCCACAAGGAGTGCCAGTGGGAACTGAATGCTTGTCTCTTGGCCATCAGGCCACTGTTCTAACCATTTGTTATGTTGAGATGGGACAGAGACTCTTTAAGTGAACTACACAGTACAGTCTCAGCATGCAGACTCTGAAAAAAATCATTTGAATTTCCTGATAGTAAGAAGAAACAGTTATTATATGTCTCAAGCATACACGATTCTATAATGAATTCTTGTCTTAATTAATTCTGCAGTCCATCTCCAAAGACTCCTTTCAGAAAGTGTGAGGGGAATGGGGGGAGGAAGAGGGAGAAAAAAAATCATGCAAGGATCTCAGGATAGCTATTCAGATTAATGCAAAGAGGAAAATGTACCACAACATGCAGTAAAAGGAAGGAAGCCTGCTTTATAAGGCTGAAGAAACGATCTCACAGGCTGTAAGAGTGCACACGGTTATCGATGGAGCATGGGAAAGAAGTACTGAGAGAGACTGAGAAAAAGAAAATGAAGGAGAGAAAGGAGCAGGAGGAGAAAGAAGGGGGAGGGAAGGGAAAAGGTGGGATAAACAGTACAGAGAGAGACAGCGGAAACCATAAAGGAAGAGGAGGAAGAAGTGGAAAGGAAAGATGGAGGGAACAGACAGAAAATGTGAAATAGAGAAAGAAGTGAGAGCAAACGCGCTAGAAGAGAGGGAGGGGGAAAGAGATAAGGAAGGGAAAAAAAGATAACAGATAAAGGTTCAGAGGCCTGAAAGGGGATGTAATCAGAAAGTGACTGTAAGTGGGAAAGAAAAAGGCCATGATGACAGTACTATACAGACTTTTTTCTTTTCTAGTGACAAGGTTTGCTGTTATTCATTGGCCGTTCAGTATGAACTCGATGAACCATTAACCGAAGCCAATATTACAATAATGCGGCACAGAGATATGTCTGTTCTTTGACTACGCAAGAACATTTCTGGGTGCAGCTTAGCAATAGACATCCTGCTTCTTATTTTTTATGTTTTTGAAACAATGTTATATGGGGTATTCTGATCAAATATATACAATCCCCTCTGCAGGAGGAGATGCACCAAGCATCACATAAATGCACATTCTCTATGCACAGGAAAGCCAGAAATATGAGTATGTCCTGCATCTTCCTGATTTCTGCAGACTCCTCCTTTATCCCTAGAAGATTTTTGCTAGTCTGCACCCTGCTGTGGCTCATTTGTTATCAGGATGGCAAAAGAATTAACACAATTATCTTTTAAACAAATCATCATTTGTTAAACCTCGACTAGGAACCAAAATGAAAGCCTGAGCTTCATATATTGTTTCTATCTCCTTCTGCTAAGTAGTAAGCTAGTTTAAGCACTCCAAACAAGGCTTTGATTATTGCCCACATGCACACACACAGCAACACAGTCCATGCAGAGCACAGCAGATCGGCGATTACCGGAGAACTAGGCTTGTAAGCGCCCCGAGGGCACCCGCTCGTACTAGTGAAGCTCCATCTTCGAGGAGGCATCTGGATTTGCTGTGAGGTCCTCGAAGCCCCTTTCCGCTCATACGCTTGTCTGCTGAGGTCACAGCGCTTCCCAAAGAATCCTGGCTTACACATACATCTCCCCGTCATGTCACAGTGGCGTGACATGGAACCAGTGGGACTGCAGTCACAGGCTACACACACCTGCTTCTCCGAGTCCCACCAACAGTTGGGCTTCAGAAACCAAGAAGGAAAGTTATTCAGAAAGAAAAGCTTAAGCTGGTGATATAAAGAGTAAAATAACTGGTCAGGACCTGACGCTCGGCTGTGATGCTGCCTGCTGGAGTGTGGGATATTTCGATTTTGTTGTCTTATTTGTCATAGTTATGAGATATAGAGACTTCAGGGAACCAACCAGATCCAGCCCTAGTAAGCAAGTAGGACTGCTGACACAAAAGGGGCTTTGACGAGTGTATTGCTAGAGAGGGTTTCTCTTTCAGCTCTTAGCCTGCAGGTGGACTGGAGAGTTGGGGGAAAGGCATATAATTCTATCAACATTAAAATAGCTAAGCAACTGCATTTGATAGATGCAAGGAATCTGAACTTGGAGGAAAGACATTTTTTTCCAGTTTCTTAACCAGTGGCTCTGAAACTTATTTTGACACCTGCATTTAAAATGAGTGTTATACTTGTAGCAGATCATGATAGAGGTTTATAAAATCGTTTATAAAATCATGAGTGGCGTGGAACAGGTTAATAAGGAAGAAACTGGAGAAAGTTCTTTTTCATTCAATGATCAATCAAGCTGTAGTATTTCTTACCAGAGGATATGGTCATGGCATCTAACCTAGCTGCGTTAAAAGAGGCTCGGGCAAGTTGCTAGAGGAAAAGTCGATAAACAATTACTAACCATTTTGACTTAGGTGAGTCAATATTCAAAGGCGCTTATCTGAATAACAGCTGATATCCAGCTAAGTATCCTAGCAGGCATTATCCATGGATTTTCCGCAGCAGTACATACACAGTGCTGCTGGAAATCCTTATAGACCACCTTGGCAGAGATGTGATTTCATTTTAAAATGAAAGTGGCCATAGTGATCCCTACTGCATAATAGCGTGCCCTACAGCATCACGGCTACGGCTACCACCACTCACTGACGTGGCATTAGCAGCGCCCGCACTGTCTGCAGCTCCAACAGTTACCATGCAACGTGGAAGCCCGTGGTACCCGCATGCACACTCTCTGCCCCAGTCCTGCCCACTTCTGAGATAAGGCCCTTTCTGCAAATAGCGCAGAACATCACTGCGTTATCTGCAGTCGCCCCACGTTACCTGCTCCTGCATCCAGACAGCGCAAGCTCTCTGCCGCATTAGCAGCTAACGCGGCTTCATGAACCGGCCCCTTAGTCTGCTATCCGGAAACAATTTAGGAAAGCAAAAAGCTTTACTAAATGTATCAGATAGTTATCCGGAAAGCAGGCTGAATAACCCCGTGATCCAGATAACAGCAGTACTCACCATTCTATGAAGGAACTTCTATAAGTTATAGCAAAAATGTATGCACCATTGGCACACATAAATCGTGGTATTGTCGTTTTCTCTGTCTTCTACATCAGTTGTTATTTCTTAATTTTTAATGATATCCCCAATGGTTGCAACTTCTAATGAATTCCACCAATCAAAATATGTATGACATTTGTAGTGTTATCTTTTGATGATTCTTTTCAATACATGCCCTTCATTGTAAATTCTATGGCTTTAAATAATTATGGTTACTAATAGATTTAAGGGTTTATATTCAACTGAAGCAGTCAGCGCTTTCTTTTTTTGAAACAACAGCAACTGTGGCTAAAAAGTGTCCAGATAATTAGCACTGCTATTCAGATAGTGGGTAGCGCTGAATGAGGTTAGTGTGAAACGTCTGGTTTGCGGTAATCTTCAGATGGTTATCCAGATAACTTATCTGAATAACTTAGGGCAGCCTTTTCACTATCATATGGTTAAGAATTTGGCTACAGGACTCAATATTGCCACTATGGATAAATTCTAGGGCCACCCTGGCTCCACCCATACTCAAATCTAGCACTACCCAGATAGCAAAATACACACGACACCCTCGCCAGGAGAAAAACCACTGAAAAAAATCACAATCACACCACTCCTCACAAAACAAAAACATTTTTTTGTTGGACCAGAAAAAACAAAATCTAGCCCAAATAAAACTAGCTCATTAAGGGTCCATTTTACTCATTTTATGCATAAAAAAATATATTCTTTTTTTAATTTATTCTTTTTAAATATATTCTTTTTTTATTTATTTAATAAAAAACCACAACCAACAGTGTCAACCCAGACAGTGCCAGGGCAGTCAGTCCTATGTTCAGTGGCACTATCCGGATAAGTGACGCTGAATATCTGGCCATTATTTCTCTGCAGAAGATAATAATTCCTATACTATGCAAGCCGGCTCTTTACTTTTTTCCCATCATCATTTTAGCTTATTGGGTTGTTCTAGTTTTTATGCCATTTCATGCTCGCCATTTATTGTTAATTTCAAATTATAAAACTTTGCTTGATTCCTTCAGAAATCTGTAACGTTAAGTGTACTGCTTGAACCTGTTCTCTTTAGTGAAATTTATGGGTCAGTTTTTGGAAGGATTTAGCCAAGGCCATTTTTAGATATAGTTAGACTCAGGGCAGAAACTTAGGATAGGGCCCTGGTTCATGGAATTTCTCCCTCTTGTCTTCTTCACCTTTCCCATGGTCTTTTCCAAGGCATTCACCATCATTTCCCTCCCCTTCATGGCCCTTTCCTGTGGACTCTTTTCTTGGGTACTCTTCTCCTGACCTCCTCCCAAAATTGTCCCTTATTGACCATTTTCCCATTTGAACATCCCGTCTGATGATTTCTTATGGACCCTCTTCCTCCTAACTCCCTCCTTTACCTCCTTCCTCCTTCTCTTCCTCTCAACCTCATCTATGGTCTTATTTGTCTGGCTCTTGGCCATCAGTAGTGATGATTTGAAAAAAAAGGAGAAATCCAAGAAAATTATCACAGGTCCTGTGAGCTGGCAACTGCATATAGGCTCTGTGGTGGCCCCATCCCTCCCTCTGCCATATGGGTTCCTGTTACCTAGGATGACCATGGAAGGAGCAGGGCTACAGCAGGGCATATGAGCACATACTGACTCACAGGCCTCCTGATTATTCCTGAAGATGGCCGCTGCCAAGTCCACACTTCCCTTGGTTTTGAGGCAGGCCATGGAGGCCCCTGTGACTTGGGGTCTCAGGGTAATTGTCCTGATTGCTCCTCATCCCTCACCTTCCCATCTAACACCAGCCTTGGTTTAGCTAATGACTGACTGAAACTTACTATGAACTAAAATACAAATTAGAGAGAATAGCTTTCAAAATTTAACCAGATTTGGGAAAGTGGAAGAGATTCAAACAGGGACCGCATCAATAAGTTAAAAACATAGGGGCACGTTTACTAAAGCATGCTGCTAGGTAGCTCAGGGTTCAGAGCTCCAGAAGAGTTATGGGATGACATCAAGAAGGTTGTGTTGGAAGAAAGCGAGAAATCGCTACAAAAGGTGAAAAAACAAAAACGGCCAAAATGGATGATAGAAGAAACTCTGAAAATTGCCCAGAAACACAGAGAAGCTAAAGCCAGAGGAGAAAGAGAGGCAATCACAGAACTCAACAGAGATTTCCAACATGCAGCAAGACATGACAAGGAGAAGTACTACAATGACACATGCGAGGAAATAGAAGTAGACACTGTTAGAGGGAAAACAAGATCAGCTTTCCTAAAGCTATGAGAGTTAAAGAAAAAATTCCAGCCTCAAATTGGAATGTTACAAGATGCTCAAGGATCTATGTTGAATGATGCTGAGACGATCAAGAAAAGGCGGAAAGAATATACAGAGTTTTTATATGATAAAGATCAAGTGGACCAACAGCCGTTTCAACCTGTACCTTATGATCCAGAACCATTGGTGATGAAAGAAGAAGATGAAGCAGCATTGAAAGCCTTATCAAAGAAAAAGCACTAGGCATTGATGGCATTCCCATAGAGGTATTACAGCAATCTGATGCAACTGTTACCATACTTACAAGGCTCTGCCAGGAAATTTGGAAGACAACATCATGGCCAACTGACTGCAAAAGATCTGTGTTTATACTAATACTAAAGAAAGGTGATCCAACTGACTGTGGCAATTATCGCACAGTCGCTCTGATCCCACATGCCAGCAAGATTCTACTAAAGATTATTCAGCAGAGACTACAACTATACCTGGAATGAGAACTACCTGACGTGCAAGCTGTGTTCAGGAAAGGGCGAGGAATGAGACACATCATCACGGATGTGAGATGGATCCTTGAAAAGACCAAAGAATACCAAAAGGATATCTATTTGTGCTTTATTGACTACAGCAAGGCTTTTGACTGTGTAAACCATGAGAAACTCTGGGCCATGCTAAGAAACATGGGTATACCAAAACATCTGATCGTTCTCTTGCACAGCCTTTACATTGATCAAAAAGCAACTGTTCAAACAGAACAAGGAAAAATAGAATGGTTTAAAATCAGCAAAGGTGTACGCAAGGCTGCATACTTTCCCTCTACCTGTTAAATTTATATGCAGAACAAATCATCAGAGAAGCAGGATTGTATGAAGACAACAGAGGTATGAAGATTGATGGAAGAGTCATCAACAACCTTCGCTATGCTGATGATACCACATTACTGGCTGAAAGTGAAGATGATCTGAAACATTTGCTTCTCAAGACTAAGGAACATAGTCTTAAAATAGGCCTGCATCTTAATGTAAAGAAGACAAAGATCATGACAACTGGCAACATCAATAAGTTCATTGTTGATGGAGAAGAAATTGAAATAGTGGACAACTTTAATCTACTTGGATCAACTATCAATAAAGAAGCAACAAGCAGTCAAGAAATCAGATGACGCATTGCTTTTGGCAGAATGGCTATGAAGGACCTAGACAAGATTCTCAAGAGCAGAGATGTCTCTCTCCATACAAAGATTTGACTTGTTCAAGCCATGGCATTTTCAATAATGTTATATGCAGGGGCGACTCAAGGCAATCTGCTGCCTGAGGCGAAGTATGAAATGGCGCCCCCGACCCCAACACACACACACCTTACAGGGAGGTGGGACTTTTTCAAAAATCCAATCAGAGACTGAACCAAACCAAAAAAATGATTAGATTATATGGAGATTAGATTATAAACCTGCCAGCATTGATGGGAAACAGGAAATGCCTGTTTCCCATCAGCACCGGCAGGCTTAACAGAGCCGCGAGAAAGGGGAACTCTCTTTTCGCGGCTCTGAAATGCCGGAGCTGAGGGAGATAAGAGGGCTCTGCCGGGGCGACTGTGGGGCACTTCATTCTGCTGCTGCTGTGGCGGTAGCGGCAGCGGCTCCTCTCATTGTTTTTATTTTTTGAAGGCCGAGTGAGGCGGGCTTTTTGTGGGCGATTTTTGCCGCCCCCAAAAAGTTGCCACTTGAGGCCACCGCCTCACTTGGCATCATTATAGAGCCGCTCCTGGTTATATGGATGTGAAAGTTGGACAGTGAAAAAGATAGACAGGAAGAAAATTGATGCCTTTGAATTATGGTGCTGGTGACGAATACTGTGTATACCATAGACTGCCCAAAGAACAAACCAGTCAGTACTAGAGGAGATCAAACTTAAGCTTTCTTTAGAAGCTCAGATGACAAGACTTTGACTTTCATACTTTGGACACAACATGTGAAGAGAGAGATCATTAAAGAAAGACATCTTGCTTGGCAAGATAGAAGGTCGACGCAAAAGAGGAAGACCAGTAATCATATGGATTGATACAATAATAGCAGCTATGGGTGCCAGTCTGTCAACAATGAGCCGCCTTACTGAAGACCGAACACAATTTAGGACAACTATCCAGAGGGTCGCCATGAGTCAACACCGACTCAACGGCACTTAACAACAACAACTCTCTTTCTTTTCATTTTCAAGGAAGTTGTTGACTGCATAGTGAGAGAGATGCCATAAAAATCTGATTTCTGCAATCAAGAGAATCACCAGGTGAGCTCTAGTTACTTACCTTGCACTCATCACACTGCCGGCCCAGAACATTGCTCTTGCATTCACATTGTCCGGTCTGAGAGTCGCATGTTTCTGACAAGGAACCATTGACATTGCACAGACATGCTGAAGAAAAAGACAATAGTAAGTTGATGAGCTGCAGATATAGGTGGAATATCATGTACAACTTGTTGCAGAAATACTAAGTCTTACTCATAGGAAATCTATCACATTCAATTGAAAGCTTTCTCACTCTCACATCCTGTGAACCCCTTCTCTCACTCATTAGAACCTCAGTGCCAGTGCATTCATCCTGATCACTGATTTTATGAGAGGCAAGTTTAAGAGAACAAATATTTAGTTCCTGAGAACAAATGAACTCAGAGGTGGGAATTAAATAGCTGTGATCAGAGAAACTTTTCAAAGGCACAGAACATGAAGTGGGAGAGTTGAGGAGAAAAACCGAGTCCTGTGTATTCTTCACTTTCTTAGGGTGTGTCTTCCCCTCTATCCTTGTGTGTTGCTCTCCCACTCCACCTCTGTCTGTATCTGGCTGCCTCTTTTTCCATCTATGTGTCTCTACACCTGTGTCTGTATCTCTGTCTGCCTGTGTCTCTTTTTCCATCTCTCTGTTTACGTATCTCTCCCTCTGCCTCTGGGTGTGTGCATTTGTCATCGTTTGCCTTTGTCTGTCTCCTCCTCTCCATCTAGGTCTCTGCCTATTTCTCTTTCCATCTGTGTGTTTCTCCCCCACTGCCTTTGTCTTTTTCCATCTGTGTGTCTCTCTTCCTGTATTTGTGTGAGTGTCTCTCACTTTCCCACCACTTTGTGTGTGCGTTTGTGTCTCCCCTTTCATGTGTAGGCGATTCTGATGGGGACAGTGCCATATAAATACTTTCCCTTTGAAGATCTGCGTCATAGATGCCTATGGAGGTCATTCTGAAAGGCAGGTTGCAGGGCTGCACATCCTGCCGGGACATGCAGCCCCGCAAGCTGCCTGCACCATATTCCCACACCAGCTCTCCCTATATGTCCTGTGCATCAGGATGGGGATATCCAGCAGGGGGCGAGATTGGAGCAGAGCAGGGGCGGGCCAGCTCCACAGCACGTACAGGGCTGATTCAGGTCATGGCCCTGTATGTGCTGCCGGGCCTGTTGGGACGTGCTGCTTATACCACACAATCGGGAGATTCGGGGCAGGTAAGCCACCCCCGGGTCCATGGCCAGGTGCGGGAGGGTCCCCACTGCCCCATCCAGACCATGACAGGTCAGCCGTGGGTCAGGCGGTGGGGATGTGAATGTCACCTCAGACAGAAGGGGCACACCAGGCCATCCTCTTGGCTGATTCAGGCTCATTCCTGCGGACCAGAATCAGGTCCAAACATCCCCATCTTCATCAGGGACGTCCAGATGGCCCAGATGTCCCCTTCCTGGAATCGGGCTCTATGTGTCTTCATAAATAGTAGCTTGATTGAAGCTGCGGATATTTATGTCTGCTTGTGTACAGAACCTTTATGGGCTTCCTATTTTATTGCTCATAACATTTAGAATATTGGTTTTGGTGTTTGAGACATTGAAACTGGCACAACCACTTATGCTAGATGTTGCAATTCAAAGATCTAGAACTATTGCAGGTTCCCTCTCAGTGCCGGGCTAAAAAGCATGCTCCCTAATTGTCCCTCGGCTTTGGAATCTGTTATCTTTTAGAATAATAACTGCCTTAAAGGGCTTTTACAAGAGGTTTATATTTAGTTGAAGGTGCCTAGTCTGTATATGATTTCTTGAAAGCAACAGGAATATAATGCTGACTGAAGTAGGAAGATAGCAAGCAAATCCTTTTTCTCTCTATGTTCCTTTGTTAACCATTCGGAATGGATAGTGTACAGGATATAAAAGTTTTTAAATAAGTAAAGTATTTGTGCATGCTTTTTCAAGGCAAGTTATATTAAGGTACAACAAGCATTTCCCTGTTCCCAAAGGGCTTACAAACTAAGGTTGTACGTGAGCGTGTATGTGCATATTTTAAATCACAACTCTGCCTGCACTCTACACAAAGTCCTCCCCTGAACACACTTACTCTAAAGTCACCTATAATTACGCACCTAATTGCACCTTGCATACTTTTACACTTGTGTTACTACTGCAAAGACGGGAGCAAAATAAATGAATAAATAAATGTATTAGAATTAGGTGGTTAATCGGTGAGTAACAGTCTAGCCTTCATAGATTTCAGCATCCTTCATACTAACTGCCCCATCAAATTTGCCATCATAGTTTGCCAGAAACCTGTAGTTAAAGAATATGCAAATGGGATATTTTAGATCCTACCAGATTCTTTTAGGCAACTAGTTTCCTTCAATAGTAGACTTTAGGGATGTGCATTATTAGCGTGCCTTCAGTTCGTTAAGGCGCTTCAAAAATGTTAGTGTGCACTAAATGGATTTAATGGATGTGAATTGACTTAGCAATCCCTTAATTTGGCAGTCAGTGCATCTTAAATCCATTCAGAGCACACTAAAAAATTCCCTGTTAAACAAATATGTGGAGCTAACTGATGTCCTTCACTCTCTTGTTCACCACTTATGATGGGTATTTTATCGTACTCTAGTTCCCAGTTTTGTGATGTTCTTCTTCTTGATTAGATTGTAAGCTCTGATGATCATGGATTGTCTCCTACATTTATATGTACAGCGTTGTGCATGTCTTGTAGCACTATACTAATGACAGTAGTAGTAGAAACACCTGAAAATCATGAAAAAATTCTACAAAAAATGCAAACTAACCAACTTTGTCTTGCCTGTGCACATCTCTAGTAGACATTTCCTAGAAATCCTGGTACTGCAGTGCATGAATACCAAAACAAAAATCACCTATCTTCATTCATTCTAGGCGACTACCAATAAATGTCAATCAGTATTATAAAACCAAAGAAAGCCATACTTAAAATCCAAATGGCCAATTTAGAGAACAACGTATTCCACCAGGAAGAACACAACTTTTTAGCTTCTCTCATATTCACAAACACCTTTCTTATCTGTACAGAAAGAGAAGACACACTTAATTCTACAAGACATCCAACAACTTCCACCCCAGTTCCATAACTTACCATGGAACATTACAAAGCTAAGACTAACTTCTTAACCACCACTATGAGCATCTAGAAAGCAATAATTTGCAGTCAGATCCTGGCACCATACAATCTGTTCAAATGAAGACAACTGCATCTCACTCTGTGATTATTTCATTCAACAGGGACACTCTGCCAGACAAATAGAGAAATACAGTGTGTTATATAAATACTCAGGGAAAACCTACTTCAATAGAGAAAGAAAAACCGATCATGGGCTCTTTGAAATGGCCTACAACCTCATTTTACTATCACTCGCAGACATAATGGAGGATCTACAACCAGGGCTTACTGAAGAAGAAATACTGAGAAATATAGCCATTGAGATGCATATGATAGCCTATAGTCTCCCAAGCTCACAAACCTACTTACCAAGAATAAGCTATCATCTTAGCGAAGAGGACCAAGCTGCTCTGTACCCTTCTAAAAGAAGAATGCAAGACTTTCAAATACACACCAAAATAAACTGTCATTCCAACCACAAAGGTCCACAGCTCATTTACCTGCAAATCAACTAACAGAACATTTCACATAGTAGAAGGAATGCCCCAGTTAGCGATATGTTGGAAAGACTAAACAGGCTCTCTAATGCCTAAACAAGGGTGAATCACCATTGATAAACTTTATCTAGGCTTGTAGACGTGTTTGGAAGCATTTTATCCAACAAAAACTCTCACTTTCTGACTGAGGTATTAGCCTTCACAGACAAATTTAAAAGCAGAGGGGACATAGTTACAAATTAGAAATGTAAAGGGAATAAAATTATCCTGTTTTGGGGACATTTTTGGATTTTTCCTCTGATTTTCAGAAACTTTTATAGTTTGATTGACATATTCATTTTAAAGAACTATTTTAATGGGCATTAAAAGATTTAGGGGCAGGTTTAGTAAAGTGAATTAAACAGCATAGGATTTAGCCTGCGCTAACAATTAGGGGCCAGTTTACTAAACTGTATTAAGCTTTTGCAACTAACTCACCAAAAAAGTGCAGATAGTGTCGTGTTGGCTGCAAAAGCTGTGTGTTATCTGTTGGGTGCATGCAGTTCTACAGCAGAAAATGCACTAAAAGTGCAGCGAATACGTTCAGGCAGTATCATGGATGCAGCTAATGCCACCCATTGAGGTGGCATTAGCTGCACTTGTACTATTTGCAAATCTGACAGTTGCCATGCACTGTCGAGACCCAAGGTAACTGTGAATCGTAGAAACACCAATTTCTGCCCTAATCAAGCCCACTCCTGCAAATAATGTGCTTTCTTCAAGTAGCGCAAAAGAATCGCTGCATTATCTGCAGTTGCACCTCATTAAGTGCTGCCATGTCCAGACAGCATGCTCTCTCTGCCGCATTAGCAGCTAATATGGTTTAGTTAACTGGACCCTTAGTGTGGACCTGTGGTAATGGCTACAGTGTGCTTAAAACAGCTTGCACAGTAAAAATCCATGGCTAACTGCCTTGTGTATTGTAGGGCAGGAACTCGGCAGGTTATGGAGGCAGAATGGGTATATTTATTTATTTATTTAAAAGCTTTTCTATACCGCCCATTCCAGAATTCAAGAACGGTTTACAATGAACAGAACAAGTACATTGAACTTTAAAACATGAGTGTAACAAAAGAATTGCTCATAAAATATTTACAGCCAACATATTTACAGAATACATATTTTACATTTTTTTATATTATTTATTTATAGACTGCACACTCAGCATATGGTACTTTATTGCACACTGTCAAGGTGGCCAATAGCATAGATGCACTTAATGTCTTCTCAAGAGGAGGTATTAAGTGCAACCACACTATTGGCAAGCATTAGTGTGCCACCAAAATAAAAAATCTGAATAGCTCCTGATCAACATTCCCGACTCCCTGATCCCAACTAATTGATATGCCAGCACCCAACGTCCCAACATCCTATCACCCTCCAAGCAAAATGTGACTCCTGATCCCCCTGAGCAACATTAAACCCCCTATCAATATCCCAATCACCCTAAGAGCACAAGAGCTTACTTCATCAACATCAGAACACACCCCACATCTACTCTTGACCCCCCCCCAACCAGCATTTATAAAAGCAGCACTCCCCAGCCACGATCCACACAGACACCTAGACAAGGTTTTAGATAGTGCTGGCGAAGAGCTTGCTCTCTTGGTACAAATGTGGGAGGGAGATTCTGGAAGTCAAATTTAGGGTAGTATTCTAAGAAATGCTTCTCGCACAGGACCCAAAAGGCAGGCAGAGCTCTGGAATCTCAATGTGTGGATGAGGTGAAGGTGAAAGGAAGAGGCTTTTGGATTTGTTAGGAACTGGACACCATTTTTGGGAAGGGTAGGAGGCTTTTCCAGAAGGATGGACTCCACCTTAACCAGTGTAGAACCAGGCTATTGGCATTAACCTTTTAAAAGGAGCTTTCAAACTAGCAGCTTTCAAACTAGAAAATAGGTGAACGCTGACAGTTGCCTAAGAGTGCATGGTTTGGAGTGATGTATCCTTGAAGGATACTAGCAAAATAAGGAAATAGGGCATCACGACAGAGAGGTTTCAATAAAGGTAAAAGTATCCCAGATGGCTTTAAGTACAGAGCAGACAAAGCTGAAAGATTCCAAATTACCCCTATTAACTGATAACCAGATTGTTAAAATGAACAAAATACAATGTCTGAAATGCCTGCATGCAAATGCTAGAAGTCTAAAAAACTAAGTTGAGAGAGTTAGAACATATAGCAGTAGATGTAAAGTTAGATATAATTGGCATCTCAGAAGGAGATGGAATGAGGACAACCAATGCAACACCGTGATACCTAGGTACAAACTATATCACAACAGGATAAAAGTTTTGCAGGAAGTAAAATATACTGTAGAATTCTATGGATAGAAATTCCATGTAAAAAGGGGAAGGCAATGGCAGTGGTGAGTGTACTACCATTCACCTGGCAAGAATGAACAGATGGATGATGAAATGCTAAAGGAAATCAGGGAAGCTAGCAAACGTTACAAAAGTAATAATGGGTGATGCCAATTATCCCAGTATCAACTGGGTTAATGTCACAGTAGGACATGCTAGGGCAATAAAGTTTCTAAATTAAATAAATTACTGCTTCATGAACCAAAACAAGAGGAAGCTATTTTAGACCTAGCCTTTAGTGGAACACAGGTTCTGGTACAAGAGATAACAGTGTTAGGGCCACTTGGCAAAAGTGATCATAGCATGATTATACCTGATTTAATAAATGGCAGGAGAATGGCAAGGAAATCCACAGCACTAGCTTTAAACTTTCAAAATGGGGAAAATGATAAAATGAGGAAAATAGTTAAGAAATTGCAAACGTTAAAGATTTACATCAAGCAAGAGAGCTGTTTGAAAAACTATCTTGGAAACCCACACCAGATCTATTCAACATTTTAAGAAAGGTGGAAGGAAAGCCAAATGATGCCAGCATGGTTTAAAGGTGAGGTCAGAGAGGCTGTTGTAGCCATAAAAGCATTTTTCAGAAAATGGAAAAAGGAGCCAAATGACGAATACAGGAAACAACTTAAGCACTGGCAAGTTAAATTCAGACATTGATAAGGCAGGCAAAGAAAGAATTTGAAAAAAGCTTGCCTTGGAAGCAAAAATCAAAGAAAAAATTCTGACTTGTTGAAGTGAATTTCTCTTTTTCTATTATCTTTTTGTTGGAGCTGCCCCGACAAAGTGGGTGGAATAGAATCCATCCCCCCGCTGTGGCCTCTCCTTTTTAATAAGATTATAAACGAGTGAATCAATTTTTTAAACACTTAACTTTTGTCGAGCTTGAAACTTCTATGACTACCGGATTTCATTAACCTGATGCAGGGTCGATGAATTGGGACCCGAAACGGGACACGTAGTTATTCTGAATTCCTTGGTGGTTTGAAAGCTCGACGATGTAGTATCTGAAGATTGGATAATGGCCAATGCAATGCCAATTTTTTAAAAAGGTTCCCGGGGTGATCCATGAAACTACAAACTGGGGAGCCAGATGTTGGTACCAGTCAAAATGGTAGAAACCATTATAAAGAATAAAATTACTGAACATGTACATAATCATGGTTTAATGGAAGAAGGCCAACATGGATTTAGCCAAGGAAAGTCATGTTTTACTAATCTGTTATATTTTTCTGAAGGCATGAATAATCAGGTAGATAAAGGTGAGCTGGTTGATATAGTGGATCTAGATTTTCAGAAAACCTTTGATAAGGTCCCTCATGAGAGACTTTTGGGGAAATGAAAAAGTCATGGGATAGGAGGCAGTGTACTATTGTGGATCAGGAACTAGTTAAAAGATAGAAAGCAGAGGGTAGGTCTAAATGGCCAATTTACTCAATGGAGAAAGGTGAACAGGAGAGTACTTCAGGGATCTGTGCTGGGTCTGCTGCTTTTTAACATATTCATAAATGACTTGGAGATGGGAATAACAAGTGAGGTGATCAAATTTGAAGATGACAAAATTATTCAAAGTTGTTAAAACACAAGAGTATTGTGAAAAATTGCAAGAAGACCTTGCTATGCTGGAAGACTGGGTGTGCAAATGGAAAATGAAATTTAATGTGGACAATTGCAAAGTTATGCATGTAAAGAATAACTCAAATTATAGTTACACGATGCAAGGTTCCACATTAGGAATCACCACCCAGGAAGGGGATTTAGGCATCATTGTGTATAGTATATTGAAATTCTCTGCTCAGTGAGTAGCAGCAGCCAAGAAAGCAAATAGAATGTTATGAATCATGAAGAAAGGAATGGAAAATAAACACTCCGTGGTATGACTGAACCTTGAATATTGTTTACAGTTCTCACCACAATATCTAAAAAAGGATATAGCAGAATTAGAAAAGGTATAGAAAAGAGTGACCAAAATGATGAAGGGGATGGAAGGATACCCCTCTAAGGAAATGCTTAAAAGGTTAGTGCGCTTCAAATTGGAAATAATGAGTGAGCTGATCAAATTTGCAGGTGAAACAAAATTATTCAAAGTTGCTAAAACACAGGAGTATTGTGAAAAATTGCAAGAGGATCTTGATAAAGACTGTATGTCCAAATGACAGATGAAATTTAATGTGGACAAGTGCAAAGTTATGCACGTAGGCAAGAACAACCCAAAGTACAGTTACACGATGCAAGGTTCCACATTAGGAGCCACCATCCAGGAAAGGACTGAGGTATCATCATAGATAATGCATTGAAACTCTCTGCACAGTGTGCAGCAGCAGCCAAGAAAGCAAATGGAATGCTAGGAATCATAAGTAAAGGAACGGAGAATAAAACAAAGGATATTCTTCTTTGTCCACAGGTCTATTCACACTGGCACTCCCCTTTACCTTGCCGACCTGATCCACCTGCACACTCCTTGCCGCTCCTTCCGTTCCATCCACAAGAACCGCTTAACCCTTCCCTCCTCATCCCAGGCCCACCTAGAAACCACCTGTTCCTCGGCCTTTTACTTCCTCGGTCCCCGCCTATGGAACTCGCTCCCCACTGACCTTCGCTTGGAACCTTCCTTTAAACCATTCAAGGCAAATCTGAAAACACACCTTTTCTGTCTAGCTTTTGGCCTCTCTCCTCCATCGCACCCCCCCCCCTTTTCACCACCCCCATGATGTTGTTTCCCATGCTACTGTTACTTGTATTCTAACCTTAACCTTTTACTCTTCTCTCCTCTTTCCTATCACACTATGGTGTTCCTTTCCTAACTTTCTAAGCAGCCTTTGCACATTGTAAACCGCCCAGATGCTATTGTGATGGGCGGTCTATTAAATTCTCAATAAACAATAAACAATATTATAATACCTCTGCATCATTCTACCTTGAATACTGTGTGCAATTCTGGTCGTCTTATCTTAAAAAGGATATAGCAGAATGAAGGTAGTTACTTACCTGTAGCAGGTGTTCTCCATGGACAGCATGAATAAGTCCTCATGTATGGGGGACATCTCCAATGGAGCCCCATGTGCAACATTCCCCAGCTTCTATTGGAAGCTTTTGGGAGCCTCCACCGCACATGCACACCTCCCTTCCCACCTGCCGTGGCGCCATCTTCCCCAGACTGATAACAAAGCTCTAGCAGGTTAGAACTCCTTGGGGAGGTGGGAGGGTTGTGAGGACTTATTCCTGCTGTACACAGAGAACACCTGCTACAGTTGAATAACTACCTTACTTCCTGCTTGTCCACAGAAGAAAGTCCTCACATATGGGACTTCCAAGCTACAAGCTACCGAAAACTGAGGAGGCTGCCGAGAAGCCCAACAGGAGAAAAAACTGAACTAAGAACTGGAGAATCAACTATGTACAGTAATTGTAGTCAACAATAAGGAACTCATCTGATTCAGTTTCTTCACCAATTTTTTTTTGGTAGCCTGGATGGACAGAAGGGCCTTGGGGGGATGGAGTTGGATTCCAATCGCCAAAAAGATATCGGAGTACACATTGGCTGAAGTTGCTGCCATGTCAGGAATCCCCATACTGACAGTAGTGAGATGTAAATGTGTGGACAGAAGACCATGTTGCAGCCCTGCAAATCTCTTCTGACATAGCCATGGCTATGATGTAGTGAGCTGTGACATGACCATCAAGACTCAGGCCAGCTTGGGCATAAGTGAAAGAGATGCAATCTGCTAGCCAAATTGAAAGAGTGTGTTTGAAAATGCCAGTCCCTAGATTGCTGGGGGTCAAATGAAACAAACAACTGGATGGATTTTTGGAAAGCATTTGTCTGCTCTAAGGAGAACGCTAAGGCTAGTTTGCAGTTCAATATGTGCAACGCTGCTTCCACTCTGTGGGTGTGAGGCCTCGGGAAGAAAGTCAATTGAATGACTGATTGATTAAGATGGAAAGTCAATATCACCTTTAAAAGGAATAGAGGATGAGTGCACCAGACCATTCTATTATAATGGAACCTGGTCTACAGTGGATGAGCTACTAGAATCTACAGTGGATGAGCTACTAGAACCTGGAGCTCTATTACCCAGCATGCTGATGTAACCGCCATCAGAAACAAGACTTTCCAGGTCAAGAACTTCATAGGACAGGAATCGAGCAGCTCAAAGGGAGTTAACATGACCTGCGCCAGAACCACATTGCAGTCCCAAACCACTGCCAGGGGCTTGAGGGAAGGCTTCAAGAGAAGTAAAAAGCTGAGCCGAGATGGACATACCTCATATTTCGTGATGGTATGCCCCAATCGCGCTGAGGTAAACCCTGACAGAGTCGGATTTGAGACCCGACTGCAAGAGGTATAAGAGGTACTTGTAATCTGTCAGTATGGTAATGAAAAGGATCTAGCGCCTGTTCAGTGCACCACAAATCAAATCTCATCCATTTGAATGCATAAGACCTTCTCATTGAACCCTTCCTAGAGTCCAACCAAAGATCTGCTACTCTGTCGGGCAGCTTAAGCTTCAACAGGACTAGCCTCTCAACATCAGCAGGATGTAGCATCCTCCCGTTTTCCTGTGATATAAGGTCTGGGGCAGAGCACAGCCATATAGGTTCCCACTGGGAGAGTTGAAGCAGAAGAGGATACCACAGCTGTCGGGGCCGATACTGTGCGATGAGTAACATCATACCCCTGTCTTTCTGGAGTTTCAGCAATGTCTTTGCTATGAGAGGTATGGGAGGATATTCATATAGCAGGCCCTTCCCCCAGTGCAGTAATGGTGAACCTCCATAATCAGACTATTTCCCAGCACAGGAGATATGAACCAGTGTCCCCATGATTATTTATGTAGTATATCACAACCTGATTGTCAGTCTGAATCAGGACAATCTAGTTGGCTAGTCATTCTTGGAAAGTCCTGAGTGCATTAGCTATGACTCTCAATTCCAAGAAATTGATCTGGTGCAGGCTCTCTTGTTCAGACCAGACGCCTTGAGTGTGAAGGCCATTCAGATGCACACCCCAACCCAGTTTGGATGAATCTGTTGTCAATGTTTTCTGAGGTGATGCCTTCTGAAAGGGGAGATCCCTGAGCAGGTTCTGATGATCCAACCATCAGTGCAGGGACTCGACTAGAAGGCCAGTGACAGACATCCATTCCCGAAGGTGAGCAGTGGCTTGGTTCCACTGAGTCCTCAATGTCCATTGAGCTTGTTTCATCAAAAGAAGAGCCATGGGTATGATGTGTACCATAGAGGCCATGTGGCCGAATACAGTCAGCATCCTGCGAGACAGTGTTTGACTGGGTATCTCAGACCAAGGCCATCAATCTCTTGAGTTGGGCTAGTAGAAAGAATGCCTTCACTTGAGTCGTGTCAAGGACAGCCCTATGAACCCTAGCTGTTGGGGGATTGAAGGTGGGACTTCGGGTAATTGACGACAAATCCCAACAGCTCTAGCACCTGAATGGTCACAACCATGTTGACTGCTGGATTCCATCCAGAGTGGTGGTAGTTATGAGATAGTTCTGAGATAGGCCACTACCATTGCGAGGTATTTTGTGAAGACTCAGGGTGCCAGGCCAGTCTGAAAAGAAATACATGGTACTGAAAGTGCTGTTCTCCCAGGAGGAATCTGAGATACCTCCTGTGAGGCAGATGGATCGGTATGTGTTTATACAAGTCCTTTAGATCCAGGGAGCCAATTATCTTTCTGAAGATAAAGGAGCAGGGTGCCTAGAAATACCATCTTGAACATTTCTAGCAACAGAAAGGTGTCAAGGTTTCTGAGGTCCTGGATGGGCCGGAACCCCCCTCCATATTTTTGGGGACCAGAAACTACCTGGAGTAAAATCCCTGCCTGATCTGCTCCTGCGGCACATACTCAATGGTGAGATCAGCCAGAAGAGAGGAGCTTTCTCTTCAAAATAGGTCAAGATGCAGAGGGTCAAGAGGATACCCTTAGTGGGGCAATGTGGCGGCAGCTCAGCGAAGTGCAACATATAGTCACTTTGGACTATCTGTAGCACCTATGAGTCCAAAGTTATAAGGAGGCACCTGTGAGGAAAGAGAGTGAGCCTTCCCCCCCCCCCACACACATTGGAGGGTTCCTTTCTGTTGTCACTGGCAGATTGGCTACACTCCAGAGGAACCAGCCAAAACCCCACTCCCAGCTTTAGCTGTACAACAGACTGGGCCTTTTGAGGTTTCTCTTGACACTGTGGGTGAGGAGCCTGCATTTTTTGCTGGGAGGTTTGAGGACCATGGAATAGATGTGCCTCTGTGGGTAGTAGGTCTTTTCTGGCCTCCACCTTGATACCTCCTGTGATAGGCAGCTGGTTCGGATGTTGTACTGACTGTTCCAGGACAGAGGACTGAAGCCAGGTGAGCCTGTGGATTCCAATGCCCACTGTCACTATTCTGTACACAGTTCCGAAGGCATCGCAGGTCGCCCTGACCATGAACTTCAAACAGTCTTTGCCGTGGCCCACAAGGACATAATAGTGCTCTAGTTTTTTCCAGAGGGAGGAACTGACACAAGCTGGCGAGATCATGCATGATGTCCTTCAATAACATGCTCATGTAGATCTGATGAGTGTTCGCAAGCCACGAGCATGGAGCTTTGGAAGCACCTCCTTCTGAAGGAGTCCAATGTCCATGCCTCCCTATCTAGGGATGTGGATGAATGAGTCTTGGTGCTCTTAATGCTCTACCAGCACTGGCACCATCATTGCTTCCTTAGGGGAAGAGGTATATTGGAGCATCTTCAACTCCTTTCCCTGTGCTCATCCTCCATCTCCAGTGAAAACGGAATGGCCTTGGCCATATCCCTCACAAATTTCTTGAAGGATATGTCCTCCAGAGGAGACTTATGCTGTTTGTGCAGAGGGAAGGGATCCAACAGGAGATCAGGAGACCTGCCCTCTGACAAGTTCTCTGATTCCACATCGGTCACCCAGCCATCAGAGTCAGACTCCGGAGGAAGTCAAAGTACCTCTGGTCTCTGCCCGGAGTGTGGGAAGTGTGAGCTTCTATGGGATTGATGATGCATCAAGGGCTTCTGAGGTTTCGCTCAGGCATAAGAACCTTAGAACTCGAGAGGGAGATGGCCCCACTGGGAACTGGTATCTGATTTCTTTGATGTCTCAACATTGATGCTTTTGGAGGCAGAGCATTCACTCAAGGATCAGCTGCATGATGCTTAATGCCAATGCTGCAAGCATCGAGGCACCGCCCAGCTGCTTCTCTAGTAAAACACAAGGTGGACCTTGAGTCCTTGAAGGAGTCACTCCTCCATGGCTGCCAATTCTGAAGGCCTTGGGGTCTGAGCAACTTTGACCAATGATTCCGACATCCATGAGGGTTTCATCGGTTGACAGAAGATGGTCAGTGCCCCTCTGAAACTCTGGATGTTGAGTAGCCTTCTCTCCAGGGCACTCGTGACCATCACTCTTGATATCGCTCTTGGAAGGGCTCCAATGCAGATGCACCCAGGCCTTCGCCTGGTATCGGATTGATCCCCTTTGGATGCTGATGGAGATGAGACCGAGTCCTTTCTCAACTCCAAACTGAGACTGACCGATGACTGATTCTCCGGGGCAATGCAGGTGCATGGCTCTGATTGATCCCGAGAACTTCTCAATGTCGATGCACCTTCGGCGGATCCCAGGGAAGCCACTGAGATGTATACCAGTGCTAAAGATGCTGAATCAGACTTCTGGTCAAAGAGAGTTTCTCTCTGTTTCTCCCAACCCTTCAGTCCTCTCCTTCTCATCTGCAAACACAAATTTGCAAGAAGATGGCTGGAGGCACCAGATGTGCCTACCTGTGACGGAGATTGTCCTGGCATACTTGGTGCACTTCTTAAATCTGTTGGCCAGTTTCTAGGACATATCTGGAAAGATGGCCATGGCTAAATCAAATGACTTGATGGTGACCATGTGCCCAGCTGGGTTACAGGGAAAGCAACTGAGAAAAATGAAAATTTAACTGAAAGTACTAGAACCTTGACCGCCGAAACCACAGTGGCAGGCACTAACAAAGATACTTAGCCAGGAAGGCCCCTGAAAGGGAAGAATAACATTTATTGATAGAGGACCAAAACAATATTCATGAAGCTCAGCAGAAAAATGAAGACTGAAGAAGATGGAGCCATGGCAGCAGGCGGGAAGGAAGGTGTGCAGGTGCGGTGGAGCCTCCCAAATGCTTCCTCGTGCGGGAAACTGGGGAGCTTCCCGCACGAGGATCCATTGGAAACATCACTAATACATGAGGACTTACTTTCTGCTTGTCCACGGAGAAAGAAAAGGTATAGAGAAGAGTCACCAAAATTGTAAAGGGGATGGAAGGATACCCCTATGAGGAAAGGGTTAAAAAGGTTAGGGCTCTTCGATTTGGAAAAAAGAGATGGCTGAAGGGAGATTTGTTAGAGGTCTATAAAATAATGAATGGAATGGATAAACATAGATCGGTTGTTTACTCCTTCATAAAGTAGAAAGACTAGGGTATATGTAATGAAGCCACAATGTAGCCCATCTAAAACTATGGGAGAAAATATTTTTTCACTCAACGCGGACTCAAACTCTGGAATTCTTTACCGGAGGATGTAGTAAAAGCTGTTAGTGTAGCTGCGTTTCAAAAAGGTTTAGACAAGTTCCTGGAACAAAAGTCCATAAACCATTATTAAAGAGGACCAAGGAAATCCACTGCTTTCCCAAGGATAAGCAACATAGAATCTGTGCACCTTATGGGAAACCTGCCAGGTACTTGTGACCTGGATTGGCCACTGTTGGAAACAGGATACAGAGCTTGATGGACCTTGGTCTGACCCAGTATGGTATACTGTATCTTATGTTCTCACTGGGGAGGGGGGGCGTTCCTGGTGAGTTATGGCAGTCAACAGTGATCCATGGAAGCTCCTGCACTATTGCCACCTGAGTTCAAAATGATGACTCTGACCTCCTAGCAGTCTCATAGCACTACTGCTAGGGGTCAAGCTGCAAAATAGGGAATGCACCCGGGCAATCAGGTTTTCAGCATAAACACAATGAATAGAGATACTGTAGATATGCATACAATGTCAACAGAACATGCAAATACTTCTCTCATATTCATCATGGATATCTTGAAAATCTGCTTAGCTCTGTGTGTCCTGTGCAATGGGTTGAGTGAATACCTGTTCTATCAAGTGACTCCAACATACCTTCACTCTCAGGCGGGCTCTCACTGACGGGGCCTTAGGCATGGTCCAAGTGTGTGACCATTATCATCACATCAAATCTAAGGCACTTCTGATCTCCTTCTGCCAACTCTCTGCACAGATTTCTAACCTCTATTGCTTAAGACAGCTACGAAAGGTAAGCTATGACCTAATAGATTACCAGTTACAAACCCTATAGTGCAGCACCAAATCCGTGAACATCAGTTTCATAGTTACCACTCAGCAGCTTTAAAAGCACCAACACAATGCAAAGCAATATTTATATCCTATGGAACATAACCTGCATTATATCTACAATCATTCTATCTGAATCCTTAACACCAGTTGCCAACCACATGCCAAACATACATACTTACAGAAATCATGCAATAAGGTATTCTCCTCAAAGAACTGGAAACAAAACATATAGGCCGGATATTCAAAAGGCATTTACATGGTTTACAGCCCAGTAAACCGTGTAAATGCCTTAAATCATGATATTCAATGGCACTTACACTCCCCTATGCACCCCAATGCTATCCGGTTAGCATCGGGGCATGTCAGGGGCATTCCAGGGCGGGGCGGAGCGGAGGCAGTGACAAGCAATAACTGGGCAGCAGCAATAATGCATGCTGCCCAATTAGCAATCTGTGACAAAAATATAGGCGAGGAAAACCGTCGCCTATCTTTCAGTGCAGGAGCTAACCAGGCAGCATGCAATATCACTGCTGCCCAGTTACCTAATGCAGCATCCAGCATGTGCAGTGATCCCCAGATATTCAATGCCAAGACCACATATGACCCCGGTATTGAATATCTGGGGTTAAGGGTCAGTGGGCAGGGCTATGCGCCATAGTGGCTCAGAATATCGGGCCCATAGTTTCTTGAGATAAATCGAAATACAAGACCAAAAAGCAATAAGATACCAAACTCATTCACCATTCATTCTACAAGATTTGAAGGATATGTTCATCAGTGCTCGCTCACTTAGGAATAAAATCCCAATCAAAAGAGATTACATCAAAGAATATGACCTAGAGATCTTTGGCCCGATATTCAAAATGCATTTATGTACATGGTTTACATAAATATTCTTAAGGTACCAGGCTATGAGTATTCAACAGAATTAGAAATGGTTGCTGAGGAGGAGGTGTTCTCATCATTATGAAGAACAAATTTAATTTTTCTACCAGAGTAGTAATTAACACCGAGGGCCTTGATATGATTCTTATTGAAAATAAATACATAACTTTATGTTTAGCCTACAGATCACTCAAATCGGATGATGCAGTACTATCTAAAATCCTGTAAATAGCATGCTCAAACACCACTCAAAACAAACAGCTCATTCTATTAGATTACTTCAGTCTCTCTACTTTACCCTTAAGACAATCAAATGCATTCATAGAAGCTATGGAATCATTAGACTAGAAACAGATCATCAACTGCAATACTCACAAGGGAGGAAACATATTAGATCTAATCTTCACCCTGAAACAATTACTAAATCCTCATAGAAACCCTGGGACTCAAATCATCCAGGTACCATGGTCCGACTGCCATTTAATCTCATTCCAACTTCCATACAACTACCCAATTTACCACAATAATTCCAATATAAGTACTAGACACCTCTTCAGACATATTCTTAGATGATGTCTCTCCAGTGCTAGACATAGATTCAAACAATCTCGATGACCTAATCAAGAACTGGAACAATACCATAAGTGAGAATGCCACAGCACCACAAGCTACAGAATAAGACTCTTGTTAACATCATTTGGTACAGACCAGAGTTAAAACAGCTGAAAAAGGAACTCAGAAGATTAGAATGCAGGTGGCGCCACTCACAAAATAACCAAGATAAAAATAACTACTTGCATAATCTGAATATTTATCGGCACAAAGTCAATAAGCATAAAAAGGAGTATCATACAAAGTTCAGGGTATTGCTTTGGAATGGTTCCACTCCTATTTAATTGGATATCAGCAGCAGGTGAAAATGCAAATGAAATGTATGCCTTCGAGTCAATGCTGACTCATGGTGACCCAGAAGCTCCTGGGTTTTCTTGGCAGTGTGACCGGAAGTAGATTGCCAGGCCTTTCTTCTGAGGCAATGGAGAGTTAAGTGACTTGCCCAAGGCCACAAGGAGTGCTAGTGGGAATTGAACCCTGGTTGCTTGGTTACCAAGCCAGTGTTCTAACCACTAGGGTGAAAATAGGACCCATCAAATCAACCCCTTATAAGCTGACATAGGGAGTCCCCCCAAGGTACAGCATTATCCTCCCTTTTATTTAACATATGAGGTGACAAAAAAGAAACGAGACTGTGGCAGCCACGCCCATGACTCAATGCCAATTGACTAACTGCTTATGTCACTGTGTTGTGCAATATCTCACTACTATTCTGCTATAATATTTTTCATCTCTCTCACTCTGTTTTTCTTTTTCAGGTTTTTTGTAGCACACTACTGAATTGCTTTGTCACGCAACTGGAGGTGGCAGAAATATGGAGCAACAAATCAACTTGAGATTTCTGGTTAAGTTAGAGAAGGGCCCAACTGAGTGTCTCCAACTTCTCCAAAAGGCTTACGGAGAAGATGCAATGTCAAGGCCCGAGTCTTCGAGTGGCATAAACGCTTCAAGACTGGCCGTGAGGAGGTGGAGGATGACCCCAAGTCAGGATGGCCTTCTACGAGAAAGATGGCTGAGAACATGGACAGAGTGAACCAACTGGTGCAGAGTGATCACAGATTGATGGTGTGGATGACAGCTGAGGAACTCAGCCTGAACAGGGAGTCAATGTGGACCATCTTGGTGCAGGAGCTGGGGATGCGGAAGGTGTGCGCCAAGATGGTGCCCAAGCTTTTATCGGATGACCAGAAGGAGCACCGGGTCAATGTTTGTCGAGATTTGCTAGAGAAGATCAGAGAAGATCCAGAGTTTGTTGGCCGAGTCATCACAGGAGATGAGACTTGGTCTTCCAGTACGACCCTGAAAGCAAGAGACAGAGCCTGCAGTGGAAGACTCGACTGTCACCCAGACCCAAGAAGGTGCACATGTCCAAATCAAGGATCAAGGTCATGCTGATCACATTCTTCAACCAGAAAGGAATGGTCCATTATGAGTTTGTGCCTGAGGGTCAGACAACCAGCACTTCTACCAGCAGGTCCTCAATCGCCTCCATAACTGGGTTCGGCATAGCAGGCTGACTCTGTGAAGAGACAAGTCGTGGCTGCTCCACCACGACAACACGCCTGCACACACCGCGCTCAGTTTGAGACAGTTCTTGGCCAACAAACAGATCACAGCTCTCGACCACCCTCCTTATTCCCAAGATCTTGCACCATGCGACTTCTGGCTCTTCCCCAGGCTGAAGACTGTGCTCAAAGGAACTCATTTCACCTCTGTAGAAGAGATCAAGGCCACTGTGACGAGGGAGCTGAGGGACCTCAAGGAGGAGGACTTTACCGAGTGCTTCCGTACATGGCAGAAGCGAACACAGAAGTGCATTAACTCTGGGGGAGATTACTTTGAAGGGGACAATGCATAATTTATCTGTAGATTTTGCAATAAAACATTTATGGGGCAGTCTTGTTTCTTTTTTGTCACACCTTGTATACTTACAGCCAGTCTGCATTCAGGCTCATAACATCTTATACTACATTTATGTGGATGATATTATGATTTACACTCCCTTTTCCATAGCAAAAGCCTATTATACTCCTATAATAGATTGCATTAAAACAATCTCTAACTGGTTGTTACAACACCACCTTAGAATAAATTTCAAAAAGATGGACGTACTTTATATTACCAGGAATGAAGATTTCTCCTCACCAACAGCTTTGAAAGTCAATAACTGAGTGGAATAGGAGTCTAGTAGTTAGAACAGCTGCCTCATACCCAACAGCTCAAGGGTTTGATTCCCACTAACTCCCCTTGTGATTTTGAGCAAGTTGCTTTGCACTTCCTTGCCTCTGAAGAAAAAGGCCTGACAATCTACTTCCAATCATACATTGCCAAAAAACCCTAGAAGAAACTGGATTGCTATAAATCAGCACTGACTTGATAGCATTAAAAAAAATTGCAGAGCTAGAAGTTAAGGCTAAGGTCCAATATCTTGGAATAACACTTGATCAGCTGCCAATTCTACAAGTGTCTCGACTTCCTCTCCTCTCATGCCCTCCGGGATCCCTTACAGTCTGGCTTTTGTCCTTTACACTCTACTGAAACGGCTCTTGCCAAAGTCTTCAGTGACTTGTTCCTGGCAAAATCCAAGGGCTTTTACTCTGTCCTCATCCTTCTTGACCTCTCTGCTGCTTTTGACACTGCTGACCACAACCTTCTCCTCGATATCCTGTCCTCGCTTGGTTTTAGGGGGGTCTGTACTATCCTGGTTCTCCTCCTATCTCTCCCATCGCTCTTTCAGTGTGTGTTCTGGTGGCTCCTCCTCCTCTGCTACCCCGCTCCCAGTTGGTGTACCTCAAGGATCTGTCTTGGGTCCGCTCCTTTTCTCTCTCTACACCCAATCCCTTGGTGCGCTTATCTCTTCAGATGGCTTTCAGTACCATCTGTATACTGATGACTCCCAGATCTACCTCTCTATGCCTGAAATCTCTCCGGCAATCCAGACCCGGATCTCTGCCTGCCTTTCCGACATTGCTGCCTGGATGTCTCATCGCCACTTGAAACTGAACATGGCCAAGACTGAACTTCTTATCTTTCCCCCTAAAACCTCCCCTCCACTTCCTCCTTTCTCAGTCTCTGTGGATAACTCTGTACTCCTTCCTGTTTCCTCAGCCCGCAATCTGGGGGTTGTCTTTGACTCCTCTCTCTCTTTCTCCTCAGATATCCATCTGATAGCTAAGACCTGCCATTTCTTTCTCTATAACATCAGCAAAATCCACCCTTTTCTTTCTGAACACAGTACTAAAATGCTTATCCACTCCTTAATCACCTCCTGTCTTTGACTATTGTAATCTACTCTTTGCTGGCCTCCCTTTGAATCATCTCTCTCCCCTTCAATCTGTTCAACACTCTGCTGTGCGGCTAATCTTCTGTCAGCCTCATCATGCCCATATTACTCCTCTTCTCAAGTCACTTCATTGGCTCCCTATCCGTTTCCGCATCCAATTCAAACTTCTCCTGCTGACCTATAAATGCATTCTCTCTGCGTCTCCTCACTACCTTTCTTCTCTTATCTCTCCTTACAACCCCCCTTGGGAACTCCGCTCTTCTAGCAAACTGCTTCTATCTGTGCTAACTCCAGACTTCACTCCTTTCACCGTGCTGCGCCTTACGCCTGGAACACACTACCTGTGTCTGTACGCCAGGCACCTTCTCTAACCCACTTCAAATCCAGGCTGAAAACTCACCTCTTCACTGCTACTTTTGGATCTTGGCTCACCTGATCTTCTTTTTCTTTCCCTTGCTTTGTCCCTGCCTACACCTTCTGTGTTTGTCTTGACTAGATTGTAAGCTCTGATGAGCATGAACTGTCTCCTACATGTTTGTGCAGCGCTGCGTATGACTTGTAGCGCTATATAAATGCTCAGTAGTAGTAGTAGTAGTACAATCCCACATCAACAGAACCACCAGAATGATTGATCAAAACTCTCAAACACTTAGACCCACTAATAGATGCACATGACTTCTAAACAGTATTTCAGGCAATGTCATTCCTGCACTTGGTCCCTCTGTAGTATTATTTACCATGGAATCCCTAAAAATGTCCTACATCCATTAGAAATGGCCCAGCATACTGTAGCTAGAGTCCTGGAGGGTCCAGAACAGATCACATCACCCCTATTCTCAAACAGCTACATTGGCTCCTCCTCCAATGCCATGTCAAATACATAGTACTTATAACCACTTTCAAAGTCTTGCATAACATCACCATGGATTACTTACATCCTTAAAGAGCTACCAGAAAATAGACTCAGGAGAACACACGCTCAGAACACCTTAAGCATGCCTGTTGAAAAACTAAGATTCAACCAAACAACTTGCTCACACACTTTCTCACTGGATGCATCCGACTCCAGGAATAGCCTTCCTACAAAACTTTAGAAACATAGATAGCATCACTAACTTCCGAAAGGAAGTAAAAACTCTGCTCTTTAAAGAACATTTTGATGAAAAAACATAACATGATTGCAGACGCAATGTTAAAGCAACTGATCATCTCTCCACATTTCCTCACACATATAACAATGTTGGACAATTTTAGCTTTACAGGACTTCAGGCCCACTGTTAAACGTACTTGCTGTTAATCAAAAATATTATCCTTACAAGTATGACATCATTTAAGCATAACCATGTAAAATAAGTTATATACTAAAATACTTAAGTCAATGATTTACCCTCTCTGTTAATTGCTTTGGTCCATGTTTCTTGATCCTTGTTGATTGTAAACTATAAATTTTAAAATGTGTTACATGTAAACAGCATTGACTTTAGGAAATGCGGTATATAAAAAATTCTAAATAAAATAAATAAATAAATATTTTATGGTACTAAAGGACCCCAGGGCTTAATACAGGTAGTACCAATGGTGTGTCCGCCTATTCTAGAGATCTTTACTAGAAGCATCAAAGGGAAATTATACTTAATAAGTAAAGTCTAAAATATTATAACTGACAGTCACATCTTAAGAGGGTTATTTTAGAAGCATCCCCATGTCTAAAAATCAGCTTTCCAAAGAAAAAAACAATAACACCCGCAGGAGAAAGGCAGTAGATACAAAGAGTGGGGAGATGAACCACATTGTGGTGTGTATAAAAACTTTTATTGAGTGTCCGGGGGGGGGGGGGGAGAGGGGGGACCTCTGGACACTGAAAGGTTTTTAGATGCTCCATGGTGTGGTTTATCACTCTGCTCTTTATATCTACTAAAAAGCAGCATTGACACATGTAGATTGGTTTGACAGGAGCCAATGCATTTTAGAACATGCTTTTTCCAGACATGGGGCATGTTCACCATTTATTTATTTATCAGGTTTTATATACTGCTTTAGCATTTCAATCAAAGTGGTTTACATTGTAACTTAAACTAAGCAATGTACATTAGACAGGGATATTGATAACTTGGATTTTCCTGAGGCATGGAGAGTTAAGTGACTTGCCCAAGGCCACAAGGAGTGCTAGTGGGAATTAAATGCTGGTTTCTGGGTTCCTAAGCCAGTGCTCTTAACCATTAGGCCACTCTTCCACACCATGTTTATGTTCCCTTGGGGAGTGGTGGGAGTAGAGAGAGGGAGTGGTTTGGACACACTTACAAGTCAGATATGGATTGTCCATTTCATTTAGGGAATCCAAGTATCATTGAAAATATTCAGACATCGGCATTTATACCTGCCCCCATGCACAAATAAGTGCCTGCTTACAGGTGTTAGTGAATGCTGACGTGGGCCTCTCAAATGTGACGTGTTCCCTGTAAGTATTAGTGTGTGTGTCTCATATCCCCACGTGTTAAATGTATCCCCCACTTGTGTTGTGACCGCTTTGATTGAAGGATAAGGCGGTATACAAAACTGTCTAAATAAATCACTGCTCTGACCTGAGAACTGCCCATGCTGCCCTCAGACCTACCCCTCCCCTCAATATTCATGCCTCCACTCCCCTTCAGAATCTCTGACTCTCCCACTTTTCCCTTGCAGAAGCTCAGCTAGGTTCCCTTTTGCAAGCAACTCCTATCCTCCCCAAATGGCTCTCCCTGCAATACACAACTCTCTTCTACCTCCCCTCACAATGAGCCCCAAAATGGCCTCCTCCAGCAGATCATCCACCCCCACCCTCTCGATCCCCAACCGTAAACTTACAGGAGGGTCAGTGGTAGACAGTGGGAGCAGGAGTGAAGCCCCTAGCAGTAATCTCACAGTATTCATGAGATTACAGCTAAGGATAGTACCATGAGGTTTCCACTAGGGTCATTCATGCCATTTTGGAGCTGTCTGCATGCTGAACAGGAGCAACTGGGCATTGCTTCTGTCTCACTGTCCACCAGTGATTCCCAGTAAGCCTGAGTTGGGGATCAGGGGTGGAGAAAGGTTGGTCTGCCAGGCGAGACCATTCAGCAAGTGGGGAGGGTCTAGAAGAGAGTTGTGTGTTGTGGGGGAGGGGGAGGGGGGGACAATTGAGGGAGGAGGAATAGGAATTGCTTGGAGAGAGGGGGAATTGGTTGAGCTTCTGGTGGAAAAGAAGGGGGATCAGAGTTGCTTCAGGGGGGTGTGGATAAAGGCTGCTTCATGCGAGGAAGGCATGGACAGTAGCTAGAAGAAGGATAGGGTCTAGGGTGGCACGGGAGAGTTATGAGATCAGGGCATTGACTGGGGGGGGGGGGGGGGCACCCATGTCAGCATTCACAGCTTCTCCTGCAAGCAGGCACATAATAGTGCATATTAATGCAGGTATAAATGTCTACATCTGAATTTTTTCATTAAGACATAGATTCCATAAATGAAATAGAGAATCCATGTCTTACTTGTAGGGCAGCCCAAATCACTCCTCCCTCCCCTATCACTCCTTCAGGGAAGGTAGATGTGTGAGCATTCCCATGTATGAAAAAAAACATTCTTCTAAAATGGTGTTGACGGTTGAGGGGGGGAGGAGGGCACACAACCTTTGGTGCTGTACCAGATTGCACTACTCCAGCGTTTGTTAAAGTTGCTATTCTTAGCTGTGTTATTGTACTACTGTTTATAGCTCTGTTTCTTTGCCAGGATCCCGCTCCCTGTGTATTTTCCTATTGTGCCTCCGGTCTGCCCACAGGAACCGGAACTCACCCGGACTCCATTTCCCAGGATCCCGCTCCCTGTGTATTTTCCTATTGTGCCTCCGGTCTGCCCACAGGAACCGGAACTCACCCGGACTCCATTTCCCAGGATCCCGCTCCCTGTGTATTTTCCTATTGTGCCTCCGGTCTGCTCACAGGAACCGGAACTCACCCGGACTCCATTTCCCAGGATCCCGCTCCCTGTGTATTTTCCTATTGTGCCTCCGGTCTGCCCACAGGAACCGGAACTCACCCGGACTCCATTTCCCAGGTACTCCTCTCTCCATAAAAGCATCCTGCCTGTGGCTGTTCTGTTATTGCACTACTCCAGCGTTTGTTAAAGTTGCTATTCCTAGCTGTGTTATTGTACTACTGTTTATAGTTCTGTTTCTTTGCCAGGATCCCGCTCCCTGTGTATTTTCCTATTGTGCCTCCGGTCTGCCCACAGGAACCGGAACTCACCCGGACTCCATTTCCAAGGTACTCCTCTCTCCATAAAAGCATCCTGCCTGTGAAGCCGCGAATGCTGGGAAAGGTTAAAGGGCATTGCCTTTAACCTTTCCCACCAATCGCGGCTTCAAAGGAACAGCCGCCAGCGTGAAGGTAAAGGCTCTTCACGCTGGCGGCTGTACAGAGGGAGCCGGGGCCTCGCGCGGGCTTCCCCGGCTCCCTCTGAAGCCCTCCGGGTTGGGAGAAAAGCCGGTATTTTTGCTCTGGCCGCTCCCGATCTTGCGGCCAGAGCAAAAAAAACGGCTTTTCAAGGGCCGGTTTTGCCTCTGCGCCGGCAGCCGGCCTGGCCATGGAAAAACCGGCCAGGCCGGCTGAAAACCGGCCAGTTGGCAACCCTAGATATGCTGTCTGTGCAGAAGCAGCAATTTTATGGGGCTATTCCCATATCTTGGAGGGGGGGGAGGATCCCATGGCTTTTTTTCTTCTGTGCAGGTTCTTAGAAAACTGTAGCTGCTCCTGTCAGACGTGGAGTGGCATGCCTGTGTGATCCTGCACCAATTTTACAAGGGGGCTCTGTGTTTGGCAGAACCTCTTGTAAAATACTGTCATAAATCTCTATGTCCTGACATAGATGTGTGAATTTCCCTCTCTGCATCCTTTCTAACATGTGCTTTTGAAGCCTCAGCATTATCTTAGTTGTTCAAATTACTGCAATATTGTGAATGTTTACTTCATTATTTATTATTTTACTATTAACACTGTATCTTCTTTTCTTTCTTTCTTTCCTATTTTGACAGGGAAATATGTGGAGCAGCCTTTCTGAGCTGTCTCTTGATTCCAAAAGAAATGGAAGAGTAAAAATTAAAAACAAAAGAGAAAGACAAAGGGCATGGACCCTTCTCTTTAGTAAAGGAAAGATTCCTCCTTCGCTAAGACACCAATATATTTTGTTCATCTAGGCTTCTCTGTTTTCTGCTGGCAGAAACAATTGAGTTCCCCTCTATGCAGACATGTATTTAGATCCTTTTTTGGAAGTTCTGTGTAAAGGTTTCTAAAACATAAAAACCATCTGCAAAAAGGAAGAGAGGTATACAGATCTAGAGAAGCTTGATTGTCTTCCACCATCCCTCCATTTTTTAACCAGACAAAGAAGCATGACAGAGGGTGAAGCAGTTAGGTGCACAGGTGGTGTTCTCTTCAATCCTCTCTGGTGAGGGTAAAGGCCAAGGCAGAGAGGCTCACATCCTGGAGATGAATGCATGGCTGCGTGGATGGTGTCATCGAGAGCGTTTTGGTTTCCTAGACCATGGGATGCTGTTCCAAGGGTTGCAGAGCAGAGATGGCATCCATCTGTCCAAGAAAGGTCAACGTGCCTTCAGTAGTAGACTGGCTAATCTACTGAAGAGGGCTTTAAACTAGATTCGTTGGGGATGAGTGAAGAAAGCCCCCAGGTAAGTGAAAGCCCCCAGGTAAGTGATACATTAAATGCCTTTATGGAAATGGGAAAAAGGGGGTAACATATGGAAAGCGGTGTGTATAAATGCCCGTAGCATGGGAAAAAAGCTCCATGATGATGAAGCTTTGGTGGGAGTGGCCGACTTGGATTTAGTGGCAGTTACAGAAACATGGTTCACAGAAAACCATGACTGGGATGTAACTATACCTGGCTATACTTTATTCAGAAAGGATAGTGTAGGAAGAAGGGGAGAAGGAGTGGCACTATATGTAAAAAATACTATTAAAGCTTTGGAATTACAGAGCTTAAAAGGGAGAGAGGAGGCATTGTCGGTTAAACTAGAAAGAGGGAAAGAGAAATCTATTTGCATTGGCATGATATACAGACTTCCCTCACAAGAGGAAGAGGTGGACCGAGAGTTAATTGAAGACATACGCAGCATTGCTAGGAAAGGGGAAGTGTTACTGATAGGGGATCTCAATATGCCAGATGTTGATTGGTACATTCCTGCTGCAGTATCATCTAGAAGTAAAGAGATCCTGGATTCTCTACAGGGAGAACTATTCAAGCAATTGGTAACAGACCCCACACATGAAGGGACCATACTGGACTTGGTGCTTAACAATGGTGAAAGTGTTTCTGATGTTATAGTGGGAGATCATTTTGCATCCAGTGATTACCAGATGGTGTGGTTCAGTATTAGGACTAGGGCTGTTAGAATCCATTCAAAGGTGAGGGTCTTGGACTTTAGGAAGACTAACTTTGCCAGGACGGGCCAATACCTCAGGGAGTCATTAGCGGGATGGGAACAGCTGAGGGATGTAGAAAAACAGTGGGCAAAACTGAAAGGGGATATTTTAAGGGTGACCAACCTTTTTATTAAAATGGTAAATAAAGGTAAAAGGAAAAGGAGACTGCTATGGCTTTCAAAAGAAGTAGCTGAAAAAGTGAAAAAGAGGAAGGCCTTCATGAAATACAAGAGATCACAGAGAGAGGAAGACAGGCATCTATATTTGGAAAAACTTAGAGAAGCTAGCAAAGTAGTCAGGAAAGCAAAGATTCAAAAAGAGGAGGAAATAGCCAATGCAATAAAATGGGGGGATAGGACATTTTTCAGATATGTTAGTGAGAAGAGGAAGGGCAAAATTGGTATTGTCAGACTCAAGAGTGAAGGGGAGGAATATGTAGAAGCTGATGAGGATAAAGCGGAATTGCTTAACAAATATTTCTGTTCTGTGTTCACAGATGAAGAACCAGGAGCAGGACCTCAGAAAACACCCACAAACAGGAACAGAAGCAAGGGATATCTTGAACAATTTTCAGAAGACTGTGTTCGTGAGAAACTAGCTCAACTTAAAGTAGACAAAGCAATGGGACTGGAAGGGATACACCCTAGAATACTGAGGGAACTTGGGGACGTTCTAGCAGTTCCACTGACTGACCTATTCAATGCCTCATTGGAGTCGGGAGTGGTGCCAAAGGACCCGAGAGAGGCTCATGTGGTGCCTTTTCACAAAAGTGGAAGTAAGGATGTGGTTGAAAACTACAGGCCAGTTAGTTTAACTTTGGTGGTGAGTAAATTATTGGAAATGCTTCTGAAAGAGAAAATAGTGAGGTTTCTGGAGTCCAGCGGATTACAGGATCCGAGGCAGCATGGATTCACCAGAGGCAGGTCTTGTCAGACAAATCTGATTGATTTCTTTGATGGGTGACCAGGGAGTTGGACCGAGGGAGAGCCCTAGATGTGGTGTATTTAAATTTCAGTAAAGCCTTCGACACTGTTCCTCACAGGTGACTTATAAACAAACTGAACGCCCTAGAGATGGACCCTAAAGTTACTGCTTGGGTTAGAAATTGGTTGGTAGGAGGTGACAATGAGTACAGGTAAATGGAGCTCACTCTGAGAAGAAGGATGTTACCAGTGGTGTGCCCCAGGGATCTGTCCTTGGTCCGATTCTTTTTAAGATCTTTGTTAGTGATATAGCAGAAGGGCTGTCGGGTAAGGTTTGCCTCTTTGCGGATGATACCAAAATCTGCAATAGAGTATACACCCAGGAAGGTGAAGATAACTTGAGGAGGGATCTAGCTAAGCTTGAAGAATGGTCTAGAATTTGGCAGCTGAGATTTAATGTTAAAAAATATAAGGCCATGCATTTGGGCTGCAGCAATCCAAGGGAGCAATATAGTATAGGTGGTGAAGTACTTTTGTCCACTAAAGAAGAGTGGGGCCTAGGCTTGGTTGTGTCTGATGATCTTAAAGTAGCTAAACAGGTAGAAAAGGCGACGGCAAAAGCTAGAAGGATGCTTGGGTGCATACGGAGAGGAATGGCTAGCAGAAAAAAGGAGGTGATAGTGCCTCTGTATAAGTCTTTGGTGCGACCTCATTTAGAGTATAGCGTGTAATTCTGGAGACCGCACCTTCAAAAGGATGTGAACAGGATGGAGTCGGTGCAGAGCGTGGCTACTAAAATTGTTAGTGGTCTTCATTATAAAGCATATGAGGACAGACTTAAGGATCTTAATATGTACACCTTAGAGGAAAGGCGGGATAGAGGTGATATGACTGAGACATTTAAATACCTCTGTGGCATAAATGCAGAGGAGGAGAGCCTCTTTCAATTGAAAGCAAGTTCTGCTATGAGGGAGCATGGGATGAGGGTAATGGGGGATAGATTCAGGAGTGATATGCAGAAATATTTCTTTACGGAAAGAGTGGTGGATCCATGGAATAGTCTCCCAGTGGAGGAGGTAGAGATGAGGACAGTAACTGAATTCAAAAAAGCATGGGACTAACTCAGAGGATCTCTAAAGGAAAAAAGTGGACTGTTGTAGTTGTTGATATAGAAGGACATACTAGATAGGCCATGTGGCCTTTTCTGTCGCCATATTTCTATGTTTCTATGACTTCAAGTTTATGAGTTAGGTATTCGTCTTAGTCTATGCCAGAGGCAGACTAATCAATTTATCAAGGCATGTGCTTTTGAGATAAAAGCCAGACGAAGGGGACTCGTCCTCATATGCTCTTGCCTCAGAAAATTGGTTAGTCTGTAAGGCTCCATCTGCCTCTTTGATTTTACAAGTTTATCTGTTTACATTTTTTATGCAATTAATGGCCAATTTCAAATTGGGAATAAGGAGCAAAAAATCACCTTGCAATAGACTGCAAAAGTTATGTATTCAATGGAATACTTATGCACATGGGATCTTGCAAGATACATAACTGGTACTTTAGAGTCGGAGTGTATAGCCTGAGATAACACAATCTATTAATTTAATACTTTCAACATGGAGGCAACCAGTCAAGCAACAATATCTCTAAAAGACCCATTTTAGACTACTTATTTTGAATGGCATGTTTTGTTTTCCTAAATCACTTTAAATATCTAGTACATGAGCATTGCCTTTGGATAATGCATTTCAACTACCGGATCACAGTATTGTCAACAATGAAACATAGAAACATGACAGCAGCAAAATACCACATGACCTATCTAGTCTGCCCTGCCATATCAACTACTACAATAGTCCCCTTTTTTTCCTTTAGAGATCCTCTGTGTTTGTCGGATCTTATGTGCTTGTCAAATGAACTACAATACAAATAATTTGTAATTCCTATTTATGTCAACATGAACCAGAATTCTTGCTGAAAGGCATGGTCATCCACAGATTAAACAGATAAAATGATCAAACTATTACAAATGAGACATAATTAATGACCTTTTCTCCTTTCAGAACATCTTCCACAGACTGTGATTTCAGAGATCTCAGCACTTACAAACAGAGGTATGTTTACCATAGTGCACTAGCGTTTTGCAGGCATCACGCATATAAGGTAGATATCAATGTGCGGTGTGTGCAAAGTCATGCGCTTCTTGTTGGGGTGTGTAGAGCACAGATTCAGACCCTAATTTGTGCTGGTGGCAACACAGATGCACTTAGCGCTACACACTTTCAAAAGCATGTTGTTGACCCCCATATTAACTACAATGTGCAGGCATTCCAATGCTCAGCTCCTACCCCATACATTTCCCTCCTGTCATGTGCTCGGCAGATAGCACGGAATTAACTCATTAGCACACGCTCAAGCCCGCGTTAGCAGCTAGCGCAACTTTGTAAATATGCCCTATAGACAACTTGTAACAATTATATTATGCAACACTGAATAAACTGTACTATACGAGTATAAATGGTAGAGGTGTGGATTTGCCTTGTTGACATACCTTAATCAATTTAACACTTTTTGACCTATGAATTAACACACCGAGAATCGATTTGTATGCCTTAAAAAGTTCTAATGTCTCTCAAAAATGAACATCTGAAACAAATTGAAATAAATTGAGAAAATCATGAAAAAGATTGAGAAACCTGTAAACAAATCAACAGTTTTGCCCACGCACATCCCTAAGAATAGTATATTCTGGTTCAGGATACATTTGTATTATTCCTTGAACTTGCAAATGTCCTCATAGCTTTCTCCCATTCTAATACTTGATGAGATAATAAAGATGCAGGGGATAATACCGAGCCCTCAACAGTCAGTGCTTAGATTTTTAAACACCAACTGCTATGGGTAAAAAGATTCCAGATAGTCGGCCACAGCATACAGATAGTGGCTGACGCACAAAATCCAGATATGGCTATCGAGACATCAGTGATGTTCAGTCACTATCTGGACAGTCAAACCGCATACATTTAGGACCACCTTTTTCCTGTCCTAAGTGTGTTGCAAATACTTCTCCAGATAGCAGGGTGGCTCATATTCTTGCACCGACCCCGACATTGATGTTTAAAGATTTCTACTGAGCAAAGTTGCCACATAATCCTTTCGGCTTCCATTATCTTTTATGATGTACCAGGCTCATATGTAGCATCATCAGCAGTACTCTGCAGCAACTTGCAATATCTTTGAAAAATAATGTGGAACCAGTATTCAAAAGGACTTAACCGCTTAGCAGGAGCTGCTAACTGGATAAGTCTTGGTGAGCCCCATATCCAGCGGCACGATCTGGAGAGCGCCTGGGTAGTCCATGGGCAGAGCTGGGGACGAGCCGGCACCTTTCCGGATAGCAGTGTTTTTCAGTGCTGCTCTCCAGATTAAGCATCCCAATCATTTAGGATAGCTGCGTATGCGGATTGACTATCTAGATAGTGGTTGAATATCATTGTAGTAAGTGCCGAGATGCCTCAGAGCAGCTTTCCAGGGGCTATTTTATAAATGCACTTAGATGCATATGTTATGTTTATAAATACTCACAAGATGTGGATTTTGGCGCCTTCCATACCTAGGTGTCCTTTGCTAAATTAGCCTTAGAAGGTGCCTCTAGTTATCTCATTGAGTATTAGCAAGAGAGATGGCTCTGAACAATAGACAAGCCACTCTTTGATTTTACCATGGTACTTTGTGTTGGAACTTACGTTGGCAGTTCCTGGCATCGAGGGCATTGCCGAAATATTTATCAGCACACTTCTCGCAGTGCTCGCCTGTTGTGCCCAGCTTACATTTCAGGCAGGCTCCAGTGGAGGGATCACAGCTGCCAGGAACGGAGAGGTCAAGATTATTGCTGCACAGGCATGGCTGGCATGAGCCACCTGCCACCAAAGGTTGTCCAAAATAACCTTCTGCACACCTAATGCAAGATATCCAAGGAATTAATCAACCAATCAGTCATCAAGCATGCATGATATCACAGGAATCAGAAACATTTAGAGTTGGTTGAGCTGCTAATGGTTAAAGTCACATTCATTGAAGATTTTTCTAATACAGTAATGAAATAGTTTTTTATTTTTTAATCAAAACCAGTTTCTGGCTGAGAGTTCTAATTGTGTTTTGAATAATCAATCAAGTATTACTTCTTTCCTATCGTTTCCCTCTTCTGTCCTGTCTTGTTTCCTTTCCTGTATTCTAAGTTTGGCTTTCATCTTCCTATTTTAGATTTGTTATTGTGAATTGCTCATTATGTTTACCCTACAAAGGGCAGTATATCAAAACCAATAAACGACTTATTACATTTTTTAATGCTAGTGCTGGCTGATATTTTGACAACAGCCTCTTAGATTTCTATAGGGTATGGAAATCTTTATCATAATACTGAACACAATTAAAAAAGAAACATGCAAAATCCTTTCTACTGTCATGCTAAAGGAATTGAAGACAGAATGGGTGGTGTGCGTCCTGCAACAGATCAGAGGGTGGAATATTACAGTTGCACATATGGGCAAATACGTGTGTGCCTACTTTTCAGTCTGTGGGCTTTGTTGAATATTCACAGTGGTTGGAGGCATCTACTTCAGCTTTGAAAATATCCCAGGAACCTTATGTCTCGTGTTTACACCTGCTGCTGTGGGTGCACAGTTTTTCAGGGTTAAAATACACACATATTTTGTGCATAAGTGCAAGTCTCTCTCCAAGCCTGTTCTCAAGAACATGTCCCCAAACAGTAGGAAGCTACCGTGTACACAAGCTGTCTAACCTTGCAATGGGCAGGCAGTCTTGCAACAGGCCTTTGCAAATTACACCCTCTTTATATTGTTACTTATGTGCATTTTCTATACTAAGCAGTACTATTGGCATTTTATTACCACAAAATACCATCATAAAGAAATAATTTCAGTCAAGAAATACAGACACATTTACCACCTGCGGATTTCTTTTCAGTGCAGATGGAGGTTTGGTTTTCTCTCTTTTGTGTTTACATAAGAAATTCAGAGGCAACTCTTCCATGTAAAGCCCATTAGGCATGGATAACTAAAATAAATTCTTCCCACAGAGCCAGTTTCAGCACAATAAAGTAAACAAAAAAAATAATAATAATAAGCAGCCCTCCAACCTATATTTCTATTTAACACACATGGAAGAATGTGTGCAACATCCCAGCCTCTGATTACACTCTTGACTCTTTTCTCTGTCTCTTCGACTCCTTTGTACAATTGTACATGGTGACTCAGATGGAAAAAAAGCAAAGGCAGGGAAAAATGTAAAAGCCTAAAGAGATAATTGTCAGCTGAGAACGAAATATGAAGCATTCCAGAAAAGAAAAAAAAAAAAAAAAAAGAGTTCTAAAAAACGTCCTAAAATGATATGGCATACTCCAGCCATTCAGAATACAGTGCACCTAGCTAGACTGATGAGTCAGAAATAGTTGTTTTTAGAAAGAACACATTCTCACAAATTATTTCAGGGACATCTATTCTTCCTCAAAACTGCTCACTATACTCTACACAAAGGGGGATGTTTACCAGTAGTGCACATTTGGGCAGCAAGTCTAGTGCACAGGCCCATGTCAACTTCAGGGGTGTGTGCATAGGTCGCCCAGTCGTTAGACCATTGTTAACCTGTGGCACCGTGGAAACCAACACATGGGGGCACTTAAGGCCCCCTACTGAGGTGGCACTCTGTGTACCCAAGCTAACAGCAACATTCACAGTTACTCTACGCCCGTAACAATTGCCCTAATCATAATGTGCCATTGCCACCCACATTCCCTAACCTGACCATTCCCTGCTCAGTTGTGCACTAAACGGTTAGCCTGGGATTTTTACAGTGGGACCCTCGCTAACCTTTAGCATGCCCTTAGCATGTGGTCAATATACCGCTAACTCGGCTGACCAAAAGAATCTGGATTTACAAAGGTTTTATTCTCATTCTGAGGATAATAGGTCATGTAAAATAAGGCCAAGTGTGGAGTCTTATCTGAAATATGCATAAGAACATACAAGAGTGCACATGGATTTGCCACCATGCCCAGAGGGAGCAGTGATTCTAAAAAGCTCCATGTGGGGAAAAAGAGCATCCTGCTCTCCCCCAAATGAGCATCAGTGCAACTTTCTAACATCGCTTCTCCGTTCATCTACTCAGCCCCCCACTCTACGATTCCCTCAAATCACAGTTCAGCACTATCCTTGAGCCCCTCAAAGCCCCCACACCACTCCCTTGATCCCCCAAAGCCCAGGGGAGAGGCCAATCAACCTTTGCACCTGCCCCAATGTCATAGGACCCAAAAGCGGCAGAGTGGAAAACAGAGGTTAAAGTTCAGCTCATAGAGAGAGCAGGAGGTTGGGTGAGCCATGCAGGAAGGATGGAGTTGTGCTGCGTGGAAGTATAGCTTGTATATGACATAGCTTATGTGCGTGTGCAGAATGGCTCCGTTATCTGAGGGAGAAGAGCACCTCTTTACCTATCCCCCAGCCCTTTCTGCTGAATATAGTGTTGTGCAGTAAGGCCAGGGCATCCCAGCTTAGGGAAGATGAAGTGGGAGCTTACGTTTCAGAGCTGCTTATGGCAGAAATGTGTGTGCATGTATGTGTAGGTCTGAGGATGATGGGAGACAGGGGTCTGTAACATGCACATATATACACCTCCTTGATGTGTAGCACTGTTACTATAAAACTGAGGGTAAGACAGGCTCATGTGCACCACCTTTAGGTCGCTACTCAAAACCCACTTCTTCAACCCTGCATACAACCTTCCGGCTGCACTCAGCTGACCTGGTTTATTTATGTTTATCTATGTCCTGTCTTTTTCCCGCCTTACGTCTTGTTTTATGTCCTACTACGTCTCTACTTTCCTGTCCCAATTTCTGTAGTTCTTTTCTTGCTATGTGGCCTTGTGCCCGCTCCAGTTTGACTTTGTATATGTGAACCACCCTGATGAAATAAAGGGCGGTATATCAAATTTAAATAAACATAAACATGAGACTCTTGTTTGTCAGTGTATCACTGAACATAGCCAGTTAAAGATATCCAGCCCTGTTACGACTCCAAACCCTCCTCATTAAAAGTAAATTCTCCCCTTCAAGCCACTACTTTGAAATGTCCAGCACAAGTTATGCATTTAGTGGCCCAGGACCTTTAAAGACAATTATCTGATTAACTCCCAAAGTTTCATACTTTTCAATATTGACCACTAAGTTTTACTTATATTTGTTTTAAACGATGTATAAAGTTATTACTCATGTTAATACTGTTTTTGTGCAGGACTACTGCTCATTTGTGCTGGTTTCTTGCCATGAATTCTTTTTTGCTGATGTCACGTAAAAAAATAAAAATTAAACAAATTATATCATGAAAAACACGCAGCTATTTTCTCCTTTCTCTGTTTCCTGGTAGAACAATTCTTTTTTTTACCATGGATGCACCCATGTGAGACCTGGAAGTCATTTTGCTGCTACAGAAGCAGTTGATATGCTTATGGATATAATATCATTTGGGAACAGGGACCCTATTCTCAATGGTAATTTTCTAAAAAAAAAAAAAAAAGAAAAGAAAAAAGTCACCAGGATGGAGTGTTACTCTTGAACTTTCACCCAGCTGCAAAAGAAATAAGTTCACAAATGTTTCAGGTCTGTGCTAGAAGGTTCCAGGCCAATGATGTGACCTGGCAGAATCTCCCCATTGCTCTGTGCTTTGGCTTTTCCTAGGCTGTTGTCTTTGCCTCCTGATTGGCACCTTTGTGAGTGCCTTAGGCTTGTCATTTTATAGCATTCACCCTCCGCTTTTAGGTATCATTTGAGAGTAGATTACTACAATTTTTCATGGAGAGAATCCACTGGACTCCCCTCATCCTCCTCACAGAACTGAACTGATCACTTACTTCTAAGCACTCCCCCCTCCCATCGGTAGGACAGCAGCACTTTTTAGGGGACAATTTCTCCATATGGGTTAGCTTTTCAGATACTATGACAGCATGAACCTCTCTCTTAAGCCAGGGTATGTGCCTCCTCCGCTGGCTTCAGTCTGGTGTCTGGGTGCATGGAGCCCTGACATATCACACAACCTGCTGACCTCATATGTTCAGATATGAGATTGAATCCGGTAGAATGAGGCACCCACAGGTAAAAATGCTGCTCTCCTTCTGCTGGGGGGGGGGGGGGGGGCAAGCAGTGAGAATCATGCAAACAGGGCCAGTCCAACTATTGGGCAAACTGGGGGTGGGGGGGTGGGAAGGGAGGTGCAGTGAAGAGCAGCTACAGTCAAGCAAAGCAATGGGTCCTAACAGCCACATAAACTCAGAGGGCCAGTGGCGCTTTTACCTGCAGGAAGAATGGGTGATATGTCCATTTTCCCCTGTAAATGGCTTTTTGAAAGCTTTCATTATACATGTATTTATAAAACAAAGTTTAATATTTAAAAGTGTGATGTCCAAATATACATTTTTCTAGAATTGTCCTTGGAGAGATAGTGTTGAGATGAGTACAATTATTATTATTATTATTCTCATGAACATTCATTTATGAAGCGCTACAAGGCATGCAGAGCACTGTACAAACAGATAAAGACAGTCCCTACTCGTTAGAGCCTACGATCTAACCAAGACAAACAAGAAAGAGGATAGAATAGGGAAGGGAAAGAGTCACAACGAGCAGGGGATCACGATCCAAAGGCAGCCTCAAAGAGGTGAGCTTTTAGCAAAGATTTGAAAAGTGGCAGGGATGAAACCTGACGTACAGACTCAGAAAGCTTGTTCCAGGTGTAAGGAGCAGCAAGGTGAAAGGACCGAAATCTGGAATTAGCAAGATAGAAAAGGGCAGAGAGAGGAGTAAGCCAATAGAAAAGAGGAGTTCAAGAGGAGGGGTGTAGAGGGAGAGGAGAGATAGTGAGGAGCAGTAGAATGAATGCATTTAAAGGTCCGAAGAGAGGTTATATGAGAAAGGCGAGGCTGGAGAAATATATTGAAGGACTAGAAAGGGGGACTGTTACTTCTGGAGAGAAATCTGCAACTGTGAGTATATACTTCTGGTAATTTTCTAAAAAGAATTCTTTGTATTAAAGCTACTTAATCTGTGAACCCATTGGTTTTTTTTGTTGGATCAGTTAGGGCCTAGTAGCAGCAATTAAAGTTTGAATTTAAAACACAGAGGAGAGCTTTCTGGTTACATTTCATACCCAGCAGAGAGCTTGTAGTTTAAATTTAATAGTCACTCAGGGCCAAGTAACAGCAAAGTACTTTTAGTTTAAATTTAACACACAGAAGAGAGCTTTCTGGTTAAATTTAGTACCCAGCAGAGAGCTTGTAGTTTAAATTTCATAAGAAGTTAGAGCCTAGCAGCAGCTAAGAGCTATAATTTAAATCAAATCAGAATTTAGCTTACCTCAGCAGCACAAGACAGGGTACTGTGTAGCAGCCCTCTTTTAATAAGTGTTATTTCCCTCCCTCCCACCCCTGGGATAATCATAGCTTTATAGGTACTTACACATCTTAAAAGACAGGAGGTGCTTTCAGGTGAAGCTCATTACCCAAATCAGTCATACACTAAGGACCTGAGATTAATTAAGCTTCAGGTGAACAAGGTATATTAAACGTATTAGGTACAGTTTTATTGGTATAAATACCCATAGCAACCCTTAGTAAGTAAGAACTTAAAGATCTAGACACAAACTTAAAACTAAGATGCAGACAGCAGTCCAGCAGCGGGATGGGGGCTTTCCAGTCTTTTACATTGAGTGTCACATGTATGATTTTCTCCCAGTTGGTGAGAGGTCTTACGTGTGCACTAGGTGCAAGGAGCTCTTTTCTCTCAGGGAACAAGTCCGTTCTCTAGAGGCTAAAGTAGCAGACTTGGAAAACATAAGACAGACAGAGAGGTACATAGACGAGACCTACAGGGATATAGTCCTGAAGTCCCACCTCCAGTCTGGCAGCACCCCTGTTGCCATGGAGGAGAGAGGTCACGTGGCAGGAGAGCATCACCCTGGTGTGGCAGGAAGTGATCCTGTAACTAGGACTTGTCCTCCAGGTGATGTAAAACCCTCTCGCACCGAGGAAGTTTCTCCAGGGCCATGTGCCCATGAGGGAAGGGTTAGGACAGCCGTTATAGTTGGTGATTCAATCATTAGGCATGTAGATAGCTGGGTGGCTGGTGGACGTGAGGATCGCCTGGTAACATGCCTGCCTGGTGCGAAGGTAGCGGACCTCACGCACCACCTAGATAAGGTCTTAGATAGTGCTGGGGAGGAGTCTGCTGTCTTGGTACATGTCGGTACCAATGACATAGGAAAATATGGTAGGGAGTTTCTGGAGGCAAAATTTAGGCTTTTAGGTAGGAAGTTGAAATCCAGAACTTCCAGGGTAGCATTCTCCGAAATGCTTCCTGTTCCACGTGCAGGACCCAAAAGGCAGGCAGAGCTCCGGAGTCTCAATGCGTGGATGAGACAATGGTGCAGAGATGAGGGTTTTGGATTTGTTAGGAACTGGGGAACATTCTGGGGAAAGGAGGGGCTCTTCCAAAGGGATGGGCTTCACCTTAACCGGGATGGAACCAGGCTGCTGGCATTAACCTTTAAAAAGGAGATAGAGCAGTTTTTAAACTAGATATTAGGGGAAAGCCGACAGTCGCCCAAGAGCGGATGGTTCGGAAGAATGTATCCTTGAAGTATACTACCAAAAGCAGAGAGGTTCCACAAAAGAGTAAAGTAGCCCAAATGCCCTCAAGTATGGAGCAGACAGAGCTTAAAGATCCCATTTTACCCATGTCTGACAATAGCCAAATTAACATGAATAAAATACATTCTCTAAAATGCTTGTATGCAAATGCTAGAAGTCTAAAGAATAAGATGGGAGAGTTAGAATATATAGCACTAAATGAAAGGTTAGATATGATTGGAATATCAGAGACATGGTGGAAGGAGGACAACCAGTGGGACACTGTGATACCTGGGTACAAACTATATAGTAATGATAGAGCTGATCAAATTGGTGGAGGGGTTGTGCTCTATGTTAGAGAGGGCATTGACTCAGAAAGGATTAAAGTTTTGCAGGAAACAAAATCTGCTGTAGAATCTATATGGATTGAAATTCCATGTAAAAGGGGGAAGGCAATGGCAGTGGGGGTGTACTATCCAGCACCTGGCCAGAATGACCAAATGGATGATGAAATGCTCAAAGAAATCAAGGAAGCTAACAAAAGTTACAGCGCAGTAATAATAATGGGTGATTTCAATTATCCCGGTATCTACTGGGTCAGTGTCACGTCAGGACATGCTAGGGAGATAAAGTTCCTAGAGGAAATAAATGACTGCTTCTTGGAGCAGCTGGTTCATGAACCGACCAGAGGGGAAGCCATATTAGACCTAGTCCTTAGTGGAACACCAGATCTAGTGCAAGAGATAAGGATGTTGGGGCCACTTGGCAATAGTGATCATAGCATGATCGCCTTTGATTTAATTAGTGGAGGAGGGATAGTAAGGAAATCCACAGTACTACCTTTTAACTTTCGAAAGGGAGACTATGATAAAATGAGGAAAACAGTTAAGAAAAAACTAAAAGGAGCAGTTGCGAAGGTTAAAGACGTACAACAAGCTTGGGTGTTGTTGAAAAATACTAACTTGGAAGTCCAGAACAGCTGTATTCCACGCTTTAAGAAAAGTGGAAGGAAGTCCAAAAAACTGCCAGCATGGTTTAAAGGTGAGGTCAGAGAGGCTGTTGTTGCCAAAAAAGCATCTTTCAGGAAATGGAAAAAAGAGCCAAACGACGAAACCTGGAAACGGCACAAGCACTGGCAAGTCAAATGCAAGGCATTGATAAGGCAGGCAAAGAGAGAATTTGAGAAGAAGCTTGCTGCGGAAGCAAAAACACGAAATAAAGACCTTTTCAAGTACATTCGTAGCAAAAAAACTTTGAGAGAGTCAGTTGGTCCATTAGATGATAAAGGGGTTAAAGGAGCACTAAGAGGCGACAAGGCGATAGCGGAGAGACTGAATGAATTCTTTGCTTCGGTCTTTACTGAGGAAGATGTAGGGATGTTACCCATGACTGAAGTGGTATTTAAAGGTGCGGAAGAATTGAAGGAAATATCGATACATCGGGAAGATGTCTTACAACTATTAGATAAACTGTAGAGTAGCAAATCACCTGGGCCGGATGGTATACATCCAAGGGTGTTGAAAGAACTGAAATATGAGATTGCAGACCTGCTATCAGTAATCTGTGAACTATCATTAAAATCATCTCTAATACCTGAAGACTGGAGGATCGCCAATGTAACACCAATTTTTAAAAAGGGTTCCAGGGGTGATCCGGGAAACTACAGACCGGTGAGCCTGACGTCAGTACCGGGAAAAATGGTAGAAACCATCATAAAGAATAAAATTACTCAGCATGTAGATAGTCACAACCTAATGGGAGACAGCCAACATGGCTTTAGACAAGGAAGATCTTGTCTTACTAATCTGTTATGTTTTTTTGAAGGAGTGAATAAACAGGTGGACAAAGGTGAGTCGGTTGATATTGTGTATCTGGACTTTCAGAAAGCCTTTGACAAGGTCCCTCATCAGAGACTTTTGGCAAAACTAAAGAGTCATGGGATAGGAGGCAGTGTACTATTGTGGATCAGGAACTGGTTAAAAGATAGAAAGCAGAGGGTAGGGCTAAATGGCCAATTTTCCCAATGGAGAAAGGTGAATAGTGGTGTACCCCAGGGATCTGTGCTGGGTCTGCTGCTTTTTGACATATTCATAAATGACCTGCAAAGTGGAATAACGAGTGAGGTTATCAAATTTGCAGATGACACAAAACTATTTAAAGTTGTTAAAACCCAAGAGGATTGTGAAAAATTGCAAGAGGATCTTGATAAATTGGAAGACTGGGCATCAAAATTTAATGTGGACAAGTGCAAGGTTATGCACCTAGGGAAGAACAACCCAAACTATGGTTACACGATGCAAGGTTCCACATTAGGAACCACCACCCAGGAAAAAGATTTAGGTGTCATTGTGGATACCATGTTAAAACCCTCGGCCCAGTGTGCAGCGGCGGCCAAGAGAGCAAATAGAATGCTAGGTATGATAAGGAAAGGAAAGGAAAATAAAACAAAAGACATTATAATGCCTCTATATCATTCCATGGTGAGACCGCACCTTGAATACTGTGTGCAATTCTGGTCACCGTATCTTAAAAAGGATAAAGCGATTTTAGAAAAGGTACAGAGAAGAGCCACCAAAATGGTAAAGGGGATGGAAGGATACTCCTATGAAGAAAGGCTAAAAAGGTTAGGGCTCTTTAACCTGGAAAAGAGACGGCTGAGGGGAGATATGATAGACGTCTATAAATTAATGAATGGAGTGGAACGGGTAAACGTAGATCGATTGTTTACCTTATCAGAATATAGAAAGACTAGGGGACATGCAATGAAGCTACAGGGTAAACTATTTAAGACTAATAAAAGAAAACATTTTTTCACTCAACGTGTAATCAAACTCTGGAATTTGTTACCGGAGGATGTAGTAAAGGCTGTTAGTGTAGCTGGGTTTAAAAAGGGTTTGGACAAGTTCCTGGAGGAAAGGTCCATAAAGCATTATTAAGAAGTGACCGAAGATATCAATGCTCGACCCAGTACAAGCATTATGGAACTTGTGTCTCTTGGGGAAACTGCTAGGTACGTATGACCTAGATTGGCCACTCTTGGAAACAGAATACTGGGCTTGATGGACCTTGGTCTGACCCAGTATGGCATATCTTATGTTCTTATGTTCTTATGTTAGTTGTGCAGCAGAATTTTGAATAGATTGAAGGGGAATGAGATGACTCAGAGGGAGACCAGCAAGAAGGATGTTGCAATAGTAGAGGCGAGAAGTATTTACATAGTGGACAAGTGTTTTAGTAGTGTTTTCAGAGAGGAAGGGGTGAATTTTGCAAATGTTATAGATAAAGAAACGACAGTGAGCGCTGGCTTCCCAGTGGTCTCAGGCATCCGGTCGCCTGGAAGAAAAGATAATGGTCTCTACCCGCCTCATCTTGTCTCTCCAGTGGTGGCAATCCTCAGAAAACCTCCTGATAGAGTCACCTTTTCAGATGCCAGCACATCAATGTACCCTGCGACAGATGTGTCCAAATTGGGCTGGGGAGCTCATCTGGACAATTTCTCCTCTCAGGGGCTTTGGTCTCCTCAGAAGTCACAACTCCACATAAATCTGCTGGAGCTCAGAGTCATTCACAATGCTCTCAGAGTCTTCCAGGACCATCTTTGAATCCGCTCAGTTCTAGTCCAGACGGACAATCAAGTAGCCATGTTCTATTTGAACAAGAAGGTAACTTGCTGTTCTTGTTCTTCTCCTCTTCTTATCTGTTTGACTGTTTCTATCCTCTATTCTGTCCTATCTTACAAATGGCGTTCTTTTCCTATTTCCTCAAATGATATAGTATTGTAAACTGCTTTAATACCTTTTGGTCTGAGCGGTATATCAAATGATTAATAAACATAAACATAAACATATGTGAGGAGAAGGAAAGGGAGGAATCAAAAATGACACCAAGGTTACGGGTCGAAGAAACAGGAAGTAAAAGAGTATTATTGACAGAGATAGAGAAAGAAGGAAGGGGAGAGGAAGGTGTAGGGGGAACGATAAGAAGAAATAAAGGGGGTAGAAAGATAGATCTGAGAATCATCTATGTAAAAATGGTACTGAAATCCATTGGAATAGATGAGAGCACCAAGGGACTGGGTGTAGAGAGAGAAAAGTAGAGAGCCCAGAAGAGACCATTGGGGAACACCAACTGAGAGTGGGATAGGGGAAGAGGAGGAACCATTAGAACAAACACTGAAAGAGCGATTGGAGAGATAAGAAGAGAACAAGGACAGCACAGAGCCCCTAAAACCAAGTGAGGACAATGTGTCAAGAAGAAGATGGTGGTCAATTGAATTTGATAATCAAAATCTTGGGGGGGGGGGGTGCTGGGGATCTAAAAGTTAATTGTGATGGGCGCAAGACTGGGGTCCTGCCTAGGGGGCCTAATACTCCGCACTGGTCCTGCATGCAAAATTTGATTTGTATGCCCCGTGGGCTGAACAAACTCAAAAGTGTGCCAGAAAATAAAAAAGGTTGAGAAGCACTGCCCTAAGTGAACCTCAATCCTGGCGCCCCTTCTTCTCCCTACCCCACCCATTTCCTTCCCTATTGCACACAAAGCAGATAGTGTGTGGTTAATTTCACACTATCTGTTTAGCACACATGCTAACTATTAACGCGGCCCCATGCATGCTGGTTAGAGCAGTTCACGTGCTAGCACAGCTTAGTAAACATGCCCCTTTGTATATGTGAGTATGATATCTGCATAAAGTCTATATGTGTATAAGTACATCCAAAATGAGTGGAGATGTTCCCCAGGGTGGGATGATAAAACAGGCATAAATGTTTATGTGTACTCTCCGTGAACATACTTTCCCTTTGAAAATTGATGTCACTTATATACAGGTTTGCCACATAAATTAGATAGCCCATTAGAAAATCACCCTCTCAGAAGGTAATTTAAATAGCTGTCTATGTGTATAAAGCAGAGCTTTTCTAATAAACAACTTCCTTTAAAATTGCCATGACTGCATGTACATCTGAACTGAGTGGAGGCATTCCCGATGTAAGGGTTTTATAGGGGGTACATGTATGAAGCATTTTCCATAGGTATAGCAGCCATTATAAAACAACTCAAGGGCACACACATGCAAGAAGACGACACAGAGAAATACAACTCCTGCTTTTGCAGGACATTCGTGTAGGAATTCCTGGGAGCATAGTCTGGTTGATGTATATATTTATGTCATGAAATACACATATTCATAAACAGATTACACATACTTATTTGCACCTGCCACGGAGCAGATGTAAATTTGTGCAAGAGCATTTGAACGTTAATGAGAATAATTCTGGGGTTCTAATTTATAAAGGCACTTAGGCTCCGTTGTTGCCTTTATAAATTAGGCATAAAGTAGGCACAGTTTTGGAAATTGTTATATGCATCCTACCGTAAAATTACCCCCAGAGAGAGTAATTTTATAGCATGCATCCAAATGCTAGAAATAATAAGGAAAGGAGTGGTGAAGAAAATAGAGTATCATAATTCCTCTGTATCACCGATGGTGCGACCACACCTTGAATATTGTATGCAATTCAGGTCTCTGCATCTTAAAAAAGAGATATAGTGAAATTAGAAAACATACAGAGAAAGGCGACGAAACTGATAAAGGGGATGGAACGACTCGCTTATGAAGAAAGGCTGGAGAGGTTAGGGCTCTTCAACTTGAAGAAGGGATGGCTAAGGGGAGATAGGATAGAGATCTATAAAATCTTGAACAGAGGGCAAGGATAAACATGAATCATTGTTTACTCTTTGAAAAAGTACAAAGATGAAGGGGCATGCCATGAAGATACAAAGTACTACATTTTAAATAAAGTGAAGAAAATATTTTTTCTCTCAATGTATAATTAAGCTTTGGAACTCATTGCTGGAGGATGTGATAAATGCAGGTAGTGTACCCGGGCTTAAAAACGGTTTGGACAAATTCCTGGAGAAAATGTGCTTAAGCCATTATTAAGACAGACTGGGGAAAAAAAATCACTGTTTATCTCTGGGGATAAATAGCATGCAATCTGGCTATTTCTGAGATATGCCAGGTACTTGTGACCTGGATTGGCCTCCGTTGGAAATAAGATACAGGGGTTTGATGGGCTTTGGTTCTGACCCAGTATGGCAGTTCTGATCTTCCTATGTTCTTTTGCAGCAAGTAGGCACATAATTTGCACCGATTTTCAGTATGCGCTTACTTTCCCCCTCTTAAAATTACCCCATAGGATGTGCACACAGACATTTACATCTGCTATTTGCTAGGCGCATGCATTAGTTTTTGTATGAATGGGAAAATTGATGAAAATTGTGATTTTAAGTTAGTGTCAGAGCCAACTGTGCTTCTTCAGGAAAAAAAATCCTGAATTGCCATCAATTTACTTCATTTTCATTTACACAAAGGCACTGCCAGACACACTAGAGCCAATCTGGGAGAAAATTGAGGAGGGTCACCAAAAGCCAGCATGAGATCATGCTGGAGATCCTTGACAAGTAGCCAGAGAAAAGTATCCTTGCCTGAGTTCTGCAGATCCCATGGGCGATGAGGCCCAGCCCAGCCTAAGCCCCAGAGAAACATTTTACATAGTAACGCAGTAACATAGTATATGACGGCAGATAAAGACCAGTATGGTCCCATCTAGTCTGCCCAGCAAGGAGGCAAGAGTAGGTGCACTTGCCGCTCCGTGCAGGTCACCTCTCCCCATGCCTTTGTTTAGGGGTGTACCCACCACTCCGTGTAGGTCACTCCATTTGTTCAGATATAAGAGATAGTTATGCTTATTTTTGAAATTAAGAGAATGAGGAAGGGGTGGTAGGGGTTATGATTGGAAAGGAGAATAAAAAAAGGACTGAAAACCCCCAGCACCTTCAAGTCTGTCTTTGAGGGAGAGCTTGAAGGCGGGACTTGGAGCCACTGTTGCTGGGGCTTGCTAATGCAAAGCACAAAAGAAGATCAGCAAAGGCAGAGGGAGAGGCTGTACAGTTTTCCATCTGGTAATTGCTTCCTGTCCTGAGCATTGCTGGAAGGTGTGTGTATTGTGCAGAATCCATTCCATTGCTGTCAGTGGCACTGGAGAAGGACAAGTTCCTATATCTACTTATTCCATTGCACAGCCAGATGATACAGTGACATACAGTAATTTGTTTTGTAACAATCTTGTTCAGCTATTATCTGTAACAGCAGCTGTGGGAGTGGGGGGATGAACACTTTACTGTATTTACTTATGTTATCCTGTGTTCAGAACAGTAAAATAAGTATTCGAGGCTGCACACTTACAGTTACGGTACTCCAGGGTGGCACAGACCTGCTGGGTGGGGCAGAATGATAAAAAACAGGCAGTTCCTGCTCCCAAGAGCTATGAATCCAGTCTACTACTAGCACTACTACTAGAAGGAAAGAAGGGAGGGAAGGTGAGAGCAGCACTGGTACAAGTGTGCAGAAAGAGGCAGGTCTTTCCCATGGTATGCTTATCGACTCTTCTAGTCCATCAATGAAACTAAAGAGAGATATCTTTACAAAAGAGAGTAGGAAGTGCTGCAGTTTCCAGTGCAACTGTGAAAGAACAGGTGTCCAATGTCATTTCCAGTCTATCAGAAGTGGAAATAGCAGTGGTGGAAAAGGTACAAGAAAAATGAAATCCCAAGCAGATTCCCTATCTTCTTCTGCCAATCAGATAGCATGGCAACAGGCTCAATGCGCATCAAAGTAAGCCACCATAGAAGAGAGATTGAGTGGTATTTGGCAGCATTGTCATGGGGAAATGATAGCCCTGGATGACTGTCCCCTAAAGGTGGTTGAGAAGATGGGGATTACCGAGAGCCCTGCAGGACAACTTTTGATAGGCAGGTGATTCCCAGCCTATATAAATCAGTTCAATTGCAAGCTGCAGGCAGAGCGGGCAAAAGTCAGATGCCAGTATATATTTTATCACTGATATCTGGACTAGTCAGAACTCTACATACACTTATCTCTTCCTAAGAGCACACTGGAGGTAGCTAGATGAGGCAGGAACAGGCTGTAGGGATTCATAGCAGAGATTTTGTTGATGGTGGACATCTTGCATGGTTAAGTGAGAAAAAGGTTGCAACTCTTTATAAAGGAGGATGCTTATATGCCAGCTAGCTGGTCTCTGACCTGCAGATGAAAAAAAAACTATCACTCTGCAGTGCAACTATCACCAGCTTTTCCTATTTAAAGGAAAAGCTGGTGACTGAGGTGGAGGAAGGGGAGCACCAGAGGCAAAGGGTGTGAAAGTAGTGATGCAGCAGAAGAAATAGTAGGCATGCTGGTAAGCAGTACTGGTGCTATGAGCACCTCCCTGTCACCTAACACTGCCGCACCCTGAGGCTCATGAGCCCTAGCCAGAGACAGTCTTTGGTGAATGAAGCCTAGCTACAATGCTAAGCTGCAGAGATCAGCCTATTGCAAGTCAGACTCCTGCATGGATTTCAGTGACATGCTACCTTGGCATACTGGGCAAACAAGTTGGCAGTCCTCCCCTCCAACCAGTATGCCCAGTGAACATATATAAGCCAATGCAGAAAACCGTCATTAAAGTCGCACGCTGTTAGCTATGCGCAGGGTTTTGTAGTGTGCGAGAACCACAAAGGTTATATGCCAATATGCAGCAAAGGAAACACAAGCAAATAAGATATATGCAAAACATTAGCATAAAGTGAGAAGCAGGGGGTAGATGCATGCGTAGATGACATGCTACCAGAAGTGCCACATTCATGCACATACATTCAGGAGAACCCCAAGGGTGATGCAGGGCCATGTGCGGAGACTCATTGCGGGGCATCATTTGCATAGAGGGCAATTCCATTTTGGGCATCCCCCAGTGTGTGTGAGCCCAGATTCTGTACATGCCCCAGCTGCACCAGAGTCTGATCCCACGGTGGGGGGGGGGGGGGCTAGACATGCCCACAGGATCAGAATCAGGTGCAACCAGCCAGATGTGCAGGCTGTGGCCCAATTCTGGACCCCAGACATCCAGCCCACTGCATGGCTAGCCCAGCCAGGCTCCTACATGAAGCAGCAGTGGTAAGGCATCCTATTGCCATGCCACTATGACTCAATACAGGAGCCGCGATCACCAGCGGACCTAGCAAAACTCCTTTTCCCGCCGCCTGACCCCTGATCGGGTCTGACGTGGCCAGGATCAGGCCGCGGGGGAGTCCCCTGTACCGCCTCACTTTTTCAGCGGGCCATGGATCTTCCATTATTTGCCGTCCAGGGGGACTTATTCCACCTCAGAGGTGGAATAAGTCCCCCATGCAAATGGCCGACCCCGGACGTACAGTACCAGTACTGCCTTTTAACTTTCAAAAGGGAGACTATGATAAAATGAGGAAAACAGTTTAAAAAAACCAAAAGGAGCAGCTGCAAAGGTTAAAGATTTACATCCAGCAAGGGAGTTGTTTAAAAATACATAGAAACAATAAATCATCAATTTCAGAGTGAAACAAACGGTTCAAAAAAGCACAAAAATCACTCTAATATAATGCAAACAGGCTAGGTGTTAATTTTCAATAATAACATTAATAAACTGCCTTACCACAGGTATAATGAAAGGAGAATAAAAGCTTCAGATTACACGGGTCAGGTAGACAAGACAAAGCTTGCCTTTGCCATCTCCATCACATCAATAGCCAAAAAAACGCCTTATCAATATTTATACTTTTCAATTTTCAACATGTTACCAAATTGTATTTTCCAGTCTTTACCAGATTGTATTTTCCAATCTTATTTTACCAAAACAAACAATACTCCCTTCTAAAGTATGTCCTTAATACAGCTTAACTGAAATGGTCTCCATGGCATAGTTCAGGTCACAAAGATTTCAATCTAAAACACCCCGATGCCAACCATCTTGTCGACTAAGCATTTCACAATGTGCTTTCTCAAAGGGTTTCAATAATCACACAAGAAATGCTGTAGAAAAGAGTGAAAGAAAAATATAAAGAAACCTGAGCAAAAAGCTTCTAGACATATTACCCACGTGCTAATGATGATGCAAGTCATCTGCATAACAAACACAACAATCTCCACAGCAACAGGCTGAGAGACAGCCATGAGTTAAAAATGGCTCCCACCTCACAGAAAAACAACTACAGTACTGTTCTCCCATCTCCCACAGACGAAGGAAAAATCAACACTCACCCCAACTGATCGTCAGTACCGCTTGACATGATACACAGCTCGGAACGATCAAAAAATGCTGCGCATGAGCAGGAATTAAATAAAACCTGCCTAAATCCAATTGGCTCAAAATGCACCAATCAGATAGCGCATTCCCATAATCACAACAAAAGCCCTGCATCTTAAGCCCGATCCATATCAGCAGTCTGCAAGGGCTGTTCTGACAAAAATCCACACAATAATGATGCAAAAGAGAACAGACTGATTCTCCCTTACACCCATCTAAACACACAAATGCCAGTCTATTTGAGAATTGAGACCTTTGGGGCAAACTGTGTCTAAAGAAAAAAATCCATTTTTTTTCTTAAATAACAGGGCCTGTTCTCTAGTATGCTCACCAATACCCACCCCAATCTAGTCAATACAGAAACAACTCAGGTCGGCAAACAAATGATGCTTCTCTTTACAATGCTGAACCATGGGTGCTTCCAATCTCCCACAGCGTAAACAACTTCTATGTTCGCCCATGCGTAATTTAAAGGGTAGCGTAGTTTGTCCAATATACAACAGGTTGCAAGGGCACCTGATAACATAAACTACAAAACTAGAGTCACAGGTAGTGATATGGCTCAAAGGATAATCTCGACTTCTATAATTAAACACACTGACTGTTTCTGTAATCTCATAGACTGAACAATGACCACAAGGTTTATGTCCAAAAGAAAATCTGCAGCCTCCCTAGGCCTTCTCAATACACTAGGGCTAAGCAGATCTTTCAAATTACGATTACGGGACCAGACAAAATGAGAAGTTAGAATACATAAGCCTGGTGTTGCTCTTATCACCTGAAAACAGTGCCTAATAATCCACTGAAGTTTATAACTCAGCGGAGAAAAATTGGTTATAAAATGTACATATTCACCATCCTCTTTTAGGCGTTTGTTCCCCACAGTAGATAACAACCATTCCCTACTATTAAATTTGACCCATCTATGATTTCACCAGGATATCCTCTAAATAAGAAGACTTTCTTTAACTGCTGAGATTGACCAACAAAATCAGCCAAATCTGAACAGTTACAATGGTATCGAATGAATTGAGAAAAGGGGAGTCCCTCTCGCATTTTTCAAGGATGGGCACTAGAATAATGCAAAGATGTATTTCTGTCTGTTTTCTTTCTGTTACCTGAGGTCCCCCATCCAGAATCATGTCTAACCACCCAAAAATGCAATCTCATTCTCATGAAAGGAAAGAGTGAATTGGATATTAGAATGAAGGTGATTTAACCATTGATGAAATTCAAACAACTTTTCAGAAGAGTCATCCCAAACCAGAAAGACATCATCTATAAAACGGTGCCATATTTTAACATAGGGTGAAAATGGGGAGAATGATAACCATTGTCGCGCAAAATGTGCCAAAAATAAATTTGCAACAGATGGAGCAAAGGTAGTTCCCATCTTTCAGGAAATGAAAAAAGGAGCTAAATGATATAAACCAGAAACAACATAAGCACTGGCAAGTTAGATGCAAGGCATTGATAAAGCAACAAAGAGAGAATTTGAGAAGAAGCTTGCTGTGAAAGCAAAAATGTATAATAAAGACTTTTTCAAGTACATTTATAGCAAAAAAAAAAACTGTGAGAGAGTCAGTTGGGCCATTAGAAAATAGAGGAGTAAAAGGGGCACTAAGAGGGGACAAGGCCATAGCGGAGAGACTGAATGAATTCTTTACTTTGGTCTTTACTGAAAAGATGTAGGGAAGTTACCCATGACTGAAATGGTTTTTAAAGGTGATGAATTGGAAGAACTGAAAGAAATATCAATAAACCGGGAAGATATATTACAACTATTTGATAGAGAGTAGCAAATCACCTAGACTAGATGGTACTCGAGGGTGTTGAAAGAACTGAAATATGAGATTGCAGACCTACTATTAGTAATCTGTGAACTATCATTAAAATCATCTGTAGTACCTGAAAATTTGGGAAAGGCCAATGTAACGCCAACTTTTAAAAAGGGTTCTAGGGGTGATCTGGGAAACTATGGGTCAGTGAGTCTGACATCAGTACCGGGCAAAATGGTAGAAACCAGTATAAAGAACAAAATTACTGGACATAGTCATGGTTTAATGGGAGAAAGCCAACATGGCTTTAGCCAAGGAAGGTCTTGTATTATTAATCTGTTATATTTTTTTGAAGGTGTGAATAAACAGACAAAGATGTGCCAATTGATATAGTATATCTGGATTTGCAGAAATCCTTTGACAAGGTCCCTCATGAGAAACTCTTGGCGAAGTTAAAAAGTCATGGGATAGGAGGCAGTGTACTATTGTGGATCAAGAACTGGTTAAAAGACAGAAAGCAGAGGGTAGGGTTGAATGACCAATTTTCCCAATGGAGAAAGGCGAACAGTAGAGTACCTCAGGGATCTGTGCTGGGTCTGCTGCTTTTTAACATATTCGTAAATGACCTGGAAATGGGAATAACGAGTGAGGTAGTGAAATTTGCAGATGACATAAAATGATTCAAAGTTGTTAAAACCCAAGAGGATTGTGAAAATTACAAGAGGATCTTGACAAATTGGAAGATGGGATGTTCAAATGGCAGATGAAATGTAATATGGACAAGTGCAAAGTTATGCACCTAGGAAAGAAAAAACCCAAACTATGGTTACACGATGCAAGGTTCCACATTAGGAACTACTACCCAGGAAAAAGATTTGGGCATCATCATTGATAACACATTGAAACCCTCTGCCCAATGTGCAGTGATGGCCAAGAAGGCAAATAAAATGCTAGAAATCATAAGGAAAGGAATGGAGAATAAGCCAAAGGATATTATAATGCCTCTGTATCGTTCCATGGTGCGACCACACCTTGAATATTGTGTGCAGTTCTGGTTGCCATATCTTAAAAAGGATATAGCTGAATTAGAAAAGGTACAGAGAAGAGTCACCAAAATGGTAAAGGGGATGGAAGGATACCCCTATGAGGACAGACTTAAAAGGTTAAGACTTTTCAACCTGGAAAAGAGACGTCTGAGGGGAGATATGATAGAGGTCTATAAAGTAATACATTTGAGTGGAATGGTTAAATGTAAATCGATTCTTTGCAGCACCAAAAAATAGAAAGACTAGTGGACATGCAATGAAGCTACAGCATAACCCATTTAAGACTAATAAGAGAAAATATTTTTCACTCAATGCGTAATCAAACTCTGGAATTTGCTACTGAAGGATGTAGTAAAAACTGTTAGTGTAGCTGGGTTTAAAAAGTTTGGACTGGTTCCTGGAGGAAAGGTCCATAAACCATTATTAAAGAGGACCCAGGTAATCCATTGCTTGCCCCAATACAAGCATTATGGAAACTGTGTGTCTTTTTGGGAAACTGCCTGGTACTTGGGCAGGTGGGGTGGATTGGGGCCGCTGGCCAACCATGGATTATTTTACTTGTGCAGGTGGGGGGGGGGGGGATCGGGGCTGCTGAATGACCAGGGATTATTTTACTTGGGTGGGTGGGGGGATCGGGGACACTGGATCTCTAGTGTGTTGCTATCTGTCGGGGGCGCCAACCCCTAACAGTATTTTGCTGGCATTGGGGGCTTTCACCGATGCCTGGATCATTTGAGGGGAGTTTGACATGTTCCCTCAGATGATCCAGGCATTGGAGAAAGACCCTGATACCATCAAAATACTATCGCGGCCCCTATGCAAATAGCCAGGCAGTGCCCTTTTCTCTGGGTGAGCAGGCCAATCTTGCGCCGACTTCTTGTGCACTTATGTTTTGCTTGCTCTCCCAGTTCAACACTGCCATTTTTCACGCAGTTGAATGGGTGGCTCATTTGCATGAGCATATTTTAATGCATGGCTCATTTGCATGCTCACCCTTTTCTGCTTCCTGCCTGAAGTCACACACTATCGATGCACTGCAAATAGGCATAAAAAGTTAACCTCTGCACCAGTTTTTTGCATCGACCTGAAAGTGTGTTGTTTGCTTCCACCAATTGTGGTATTGCTATTTGACCTCTTCACTATGCACTTTGCAGTACTTTGCCCTTCTGATGGGGTTTCTTGTACTTATCCTGCCACTGTATTCTTAACCCTTCTTCTGGTGTCCCTGGGGCTCTATGACACTCTTTATTTACTTGCAGTGTTATAACAGATGCCTGCCATCAAGTTTGAAGCAGGCTTGATTGAAAATAGATGGCAAACCTCCCTGTTGCATTATAAAATAACTTCCCTTATAGATTTTAATGGGGATGAATGTACGAATGCTTTGGTTTCCCAGGACTAATCAAATAGGTATATTCTGATAAAGAAAAACAAGCCCAAAATTCTTTTGCATGCACATCGCTACTATTTAATATGCACAAATTTCACAGTTTATTTTACCTGCATACTCTATGTGCATATGTTATTAAATGTGCCCATAAATGCTCATTTCTTCCCAAATCTGTTCCTTATATGTTGTTTATTAAATAGGTGCAACATATGACCCTGTGCGTATTCATAGCCCAGGCACCCTGTTATAGAATTGCCCTCTTAATACCAATTACCTGATACTAGTTTGCATTTACTATTCAATTACAAAGAAAAGAAATGGTAAATGACTGGATGCAACTTAACTTTGAGACACTGATAATCTCTTTTAATAGCACAGCCAGCTAATCAAGCATTGCCACCATTTATCATGTATTTCTTAAATAAAAGATTAGGTTTGGACGTTTTTACCTTCATTAGCCACTTCACTGCTAAGACTAATGTGTGTCTTCTATGGCAAGGAAAAGGAATTTCATGATAAATTGGAGTCACTATAACAGCACCAAAGGGGTTAATAGTCTACTTGAAATTCTGTGCTCATCACAAATCAGCAGAGTATGTGGTACTCAAATAGGGTACTTGTTGCCACTGGGAGCCATCAGTGACCCTGAATTGACAAACTGCCACCCGAAGTACTACTGATGTGATTTATTCTTGCAGTCATTAGTTTCACAGCTCATTGCTTTAAAAGACTAAGGTGGCTTCCAACACAGAGACAGGAAAAGCCTGACAGAAATAGCACTCAGCAGCACCACTGATGGGCGAAAGCAGGTGACTGCCTGTCAGCGTCTGCCTGCCTGTACTCTGGCTCTTCTTAGAGATGCTGTACAAGCCTGTCTGTTCATATAAAAACATTTTGCAAAACTGAAAATAGGAATATATGGAGTCCACATGAACTAGCCATATATGAATCCACACAAACCACATATTCTGACACAATGTTCTATAGAAATAATGTACATTGTGCATGTTTCCCGTCCCGCTCTTCAAGAGTTTTCAGTGTTATACGGAATGGGCCTGAAGAATTTTACAAGGTATCAATTGATTTTGCTGAGATCTCAGCTACATTAAATGGATTCCCAGGAGCTCAAAAGGATGGAGGTTTCAGCAAAAAAAAACCAGAATCCACAGGACAAAAAATACTGGCAAGCCCATTCACACGAAGGAGACTTGGAGATGATGAATTATGCTAGCAGGCACACAGCATTTGTACACTCATCTACAGGAAAAGAAAATTCATTTCATTTACTTAACTTGATTGCATGCCTTAATAAAAATTCACTCAATGCATAGTACATTAAAACGTAATAAAAATGCTAAAGGCAATATAAATACAATACGCTACTAGTCTAATTGATCAGGACAATTTCCAAAGTGCTATCCCCCTGGTAAACTGCCTTCTCTCAGTCTGGATAAAAGACTAAAGGGGTGTTTTGAGGAACGGGGAAAGAGTGGGGTAAGAAAACAATACACATAGATATGATTTTCAAGAAAATTGTTACCCACAGAAAAAGCATGTGTAAACCTCACAGACTCTTTGTACCTTTAGGCAATTTCACTGGGAAACTAGATGTATAGATTTCTTTTGAAAATTAATTAAAAGGGGCCCTTGGTGCTGACTTTGTAGTTAAATGGGCTTCTTGAAAACTTGTGTCGAAAATCTTGTTTTAGGATCTGTTGTCTACTGCCTTAACAGGCCTACAAAATCCTCTTGGATATTCAGGTGACAGTTATTTCTGTCAGTACTTGATTAAACACATCATAAATATACATGTCACTTTTTAAAACAGGACCTAGAAAGTTAATTACAAAAAACTAAAAGGGCTGTTTCAAATAGCTATGCAAAAAAAAAAACCCATCCAAACCATTCAAAAACCCAAGATTATCTCTAAATGTCAAGTTGTCTACAGAACACATTGTTCTGAATTAACATTTATGAAGATGATATGAAAAACAAAACAAAAAAAGTGTGTTGGAGTATGTTGTGGACTTCTTGAAGTACCCAAGGAAAGAGGCAAATAAAGCCTGAATGAACTCTAATCCACAGGGAAGTTTCTTTTTTTTTTAAACAAGAGTATAAGATTTTGTTTTAGGAAACAGGCGACATTGGCAGTGAAGTGGGCTTTGGAGACAGTAGAAGAGAAGCCCATTCTTGTCTGAACAGCACTGAAGAGAAATAATTCGCAGTTCCTTACCTCTCACAGCGTTGTCCTGTGTATCCAAGGGGACAATCGTCGCATATCAATCCATGACTTCGATCTAGGTGGCATGTTGGGCTAAAGCTATGTTGATGTTGGGCAAGAACAGGGATCAGGAGGAAAGAGAAACAAAAATTCATTAGGAGTATTGCTCCCTGCCTTCTCTCGAATGATTGACTTTGAAAGTGGGAGGTCAGGAACATCCGTTCAGTCTAAGGCTCGAGCTTTGGATTTGGCTTGAGCCATGGAATGTTAGAATGGCACTTCTATTCCTGCCGACACCGGATACAGCATGACAAGAGGCAGCATCCCAACATCATGCTGTTATGAAACTTACTTTAGCCTGTTACTGAACTGGTACACGAGTATAAAAGCAGGAATGTGCAGCTGCTTGTCTGCAGGACTAATAGAAAATTAAAGATAAGCCCCCCACCCTCCTCCACACTATAAAAGCAGAATTATAGTTTAACATAGCACATAAAAACACTGATCTTTCTGTTGAGGATTATAAAAAAAACCTGTGTCAAAAAAAAAAAAAAATCTTGGTGACTCTTTCAAATTCAAAAGCAACCATAGTTGAGAAAACAGAATAGCGACAAGCCAGTTGATCATTCAGAGGTTTGACGGTGATTTTCTAGCTGTGGCTCTGAGTTGATGTTTGCAGCTTAGCTTTACTTTCAGAAAGGTAGCACAACCTAGGGTCAGCAACATAAGTCCAACTATCTATATGGTCTACAGCCTTCGAAATCTATAGCTCTCAGTGAGGCAGTACTTAATATTGTTCTCATTCTTTGCCTGTTATCCACATCTCTCACCTGTCACTTGTCCTTCTTGTATGGGTAGATGGAATAGGCCGGAATCTCTAATGCTGTAGTGCTTTAACTGTACAATCAACAAGGCAGGAGCACACTTGGTCACCACTTTGGCTACGTATAGAGCTGGCACAGAAAACTTTGACAGTGGCAAGGCTTGTTTGACTTCAGAGGTCAACCCCTGACTCTACTGCATGCAAATAGCATATATATATATTTTTTTCATTAGGCGATAGAAAGCTATTCTAATTTAATTTTTTTTTAAATGAACAAATGGTTCTTTCCAAGCATGTACTGCAAAATACTTGGGGGTATGTTTACCAAACCACGATAACGTAGTAGCGGCTATGTTAACGCGCGTTAAGTGACGTTAACACTCGCTAACATCACCAGATGCAACGTTAGCGCATGTTAACATTTCTGGTGGTGCTATGTCCTGCAGAGGGTGGAGAGAGGGCGGAGAGAAGGGGTCAATGGGTGGGGAGTGGGTGGGGAGACGCTACCGTGGCATTATCACTGTGATCTGAAGGGCCGAAAATTACCACGATTGAAAACTTGGCGTTAGATGCATATTTGCAGGAGAGAGAAACCATTTAAGTGTCAACAATGTACAGCATAGGCAGGGAGCCCAGAAACAGTGATAGTAGTGCTACATGTGCAGCAAAAGTATAGTGCTCAGATATGAAAGGGCACTATGGTGATGCTGCAAATAGAGCATAGGGGGCTGCAGGCAGGACATGCAGTGGGGCACCTGGGGCACAGGGTGGACTAGGCAGATGGCCTAGGTGGCACATAGGAATGCGGTAACTGGAAACCAGCAAGACAGCAACTGACCAAGGTCAAATATGCCCATGAGTCCGTGTCCCACAGTGTCCCAACCAGGGGACATTACCCAGCAGGTACCCCAAATGTCACATAACATTGGCAGGCAGTGCCGGGGGGAAGCATGGGTGTCTATGTAGGCACCCCCACCCCAGAACCCCCACCCTAGGCATCCGCCTACCTGCACCCTGGATGGCCTGGGACTACGCACCACCAGCATATGGGCATGTCAGCATGGTGGAGGAGGGGTGCTGGTGGTGGAGGGGACAGTGGCAGCTGCCCATAGCAGACCAAGGCCAAGCCCTGTTCAGGTGGGTGGCGTGCAGGGCAACAGACAAGGTCTGTCTGATGAACAGCCATGGTATCCCCAGGGACCAATTTACCTCTGTGGCAATAGTATAGTGCAGTACACACAGCCAGTGTGTCCTGGGGCAGAAGGTCACAAGTTCAGGTCCCAGCTGTGGCCCCTGCAGACCATATCCCTACATTTTACCCTACATAGCACATACAACAAAAACATGTGCACTCCCTAGAGCATCGGCCAACAGGGGCACAAACACCCATACCCACAGGCTCCACTATCCAAAGCCGCATGGAGAGTCAGGCTCCTGGACCCGGCACAGAACAGCATGTACCACCAAAGTACTACTACTAGCACCTGCATACCTTAGTAATGCCTGCACTGTGCTCAGGACTAGTGCAGGCATTACTAGTGTGGCGGGCAGGGCTGCCAACCACCCCTATCTTTGCACAATGATGAAATAGGTGTGGGAGTGTGTGTATGTCTATCCATTGTTTTGTGACTGCCTACTCCTCACTGGGCCCACAATGCTTACACTATTTCCAGCGTTAGCCTGCCAATGTGCATAATGAGGAGCAAGGTATTGTGGGTATGGTCCGAACAGGGCGGACTGGGCAGGATGCACCTGCACAGGGTATGGGACAATGGCTGGGACATTGTAGTGTCCAACTACCACCTGCATGGACAAGGTGGCCACAGCATGTCATGCTGGGAGGGCAGTCTCACCCTGACTGAGCAGTGACCATGGCATGGCTAGATTCTCACAGAGTGCTATACAGTGGTTTTTTTCAGGTGATATCTGTGTGTTCCCTGTTCTGAGGTCCAATCACTGAGATATTTGTTTGGTGTCTGTGCTTATATCCCACCTGTGGGTGCACATAGTTCCTCTGGGGATATGTACTATGGACTGGCTAGCGGACTGTCTGTAGTCAGCATGTGTATGGCTGGAATGCTTTGCAGGGTGCAGCGGGTGCAGACTGACTGTGCCCTCTGCTGGTGAATGTCAGATTGTGGTGGTGGTGGTGGTGGTGGTGGTGGGGGGGGGGGGAGGGCAGCTGAGCTTTTCCAGGCCTTCTGCGTGTGTGTGTGTGTGTGTGTGTGTGTGTGTGTGTGTGTGTGTGTGTGTGTGTGTGTGTGTGTGTGATATGTACAGATCTGCAGCACCTGACCTTGATGGCACCCTTTTGCCAGCAGGGCTGGGGTTGATGGTCCCACAGCCCTTCACCATGCCCCCTCTACTGCCTCCATTGCAAAGCTGTAGAGTGTTGGTCTGTTGTGGGCAGATCCTGTCCACCACCTTGCCCCAGACAGGGCAGGTTGGTAGGTGGTGCTACATAATCCGGATGTGGGTTCAGCTACCCCCCTGCTCTTATAACAATTGACCATGGCAATCACACTGGATATGCTTAACTTTGGTGGCTCCTGGTCCTCAAGGGCTAGATGTGACTGGGGAATATAGATGGACACAGGATTATCTTAGGTGTGGCTGCAAGGATTACCTATCACACACTGGCAATGATAGGGCCCTGCAGCAAAGCCTATCACAAGCAATCCAGGTACTGTGGACCTGGTGCTGGCAGCGCCACCTCACTCCCAGGGTGAACACGGAACCGGCACAGTGGCATAGTGTGTGGCTACTCTGTGCCAGTATCGCACATGGTCAGTTCCTCCTACCATGCTGAGGTGCTGGAGAGCTGCATACCCCATCTGGTGATCAGATTTAGACTGCTGTTCTGCATGTGCATTGCATCATGTGTACTGGTGGGTTTAATCTATCCTGGTGGACACAGCAGACAGTTTGTGTGCTGACCTGAAGTCTTTCTGTAGCCAACCATTACTAAGACAGCAGCCATAAAGGTATAGCCCACTGGTTAATACAATGACATCCTAGGCAGAGGTCATGGGTTCAATCCCTCCGTGGTCTCATTTTATTAAGCCTGTCCGAGGCAAATCCTTTTCATTCCTGTGACAGTCATATCTCTGCAGATCTGTGCGGCCAGCACATAATACCCTCTTCACAGTTGCCAGCCATCCTTCTGCTGTCTATCTGCATCTGTCAGCTGTGTAGCATCCTGTCTTCATGTGCTGGCTGCTACCCCATGTCCTGCACTGGTACCCTTTTCTGCATTGTGGCTCTCCATGCTTGCCTCTCCTGTGTCTGCTCTGTATGGCACCACTACTCCTCTGTCCTATCACTGCAAATATCTTGCCAACTCTACCTCCACTGGAGGACATGTATTTCCATCCTCTGTCACCCACTGTCATCGTAGCACTTTACATTGCCAACACTATGTGCATCGGTACAGCTGCCTCCAATATGTTTGTCCATGTTGCCGGCTGCCACATTGGCTGCATGCAGATTTGGCAGGTCCATCAGCTCCCACCTCTACTTCCTTCCATCACTTGTCCATTGCCTTTCCTTGGTGCTCTGTGCAGTGTTAGGGTTACATCAGTTTTTGCCCTTACATTTCATGCTTGTCAACTTGGGGCACCTTACTTCCCTTGGGCACCATATCTTGGGTCACCTTAACATCCTTAGGGCACCTTATATGACACCTTAGGTTAAGGCACCTTATAAGGTGCCTTAACCTGAGGCACCTCATGAGGCGCTTTATAAGGCGCCTTATATGGTGCCTTAACCTAAGGCGCCTTATACGGTGCCTTAACCTGAGGCGCCTCATGAGGAGCTTTATAAGGCGCCGTATAAGGTGCCTTAACCTGAGGTGCCTCATGAGGCGCTTTATAAGGCGCCTTATAAGGTGCCTTAACCTGAGGCGCTTAATAAGGCACCTTATAAGGTGCCCTATAAAGCGCCTTATAAGGTGCCCTACAGGGCACCTTATACAGCGCCTTGTCAACCTTGTAATGTGCTGTCAGCTTTAATATGCATTGTCCATTTAACACGCGATACCTGGCTAGGCGCCCTTTACCACGTGTTACACAGCCATTGCTACCTCAACGCCGGTACGTCCACTTCCTTATATGGCATTGCTCACGTTAGCACTGCACTTTTCGCCGGTAACGTTATTGCGGTTTAGTAAACATACCCCTTGGTCTTCCAGTCTACAATTGTTTTAATCTTTAGAGAGATTTTACCAGGTACGTTTTGTTTTTTGGACTGTGCCATTCATTTCTAGAAAAGGAGGAGAGCTAGAATGAAAACCAGAAATCTGATATTTAAACTCCATGGTCAGTGTTAATTTTAAATGCTGGTGGCAGCATACAAAAAGTATACATATATTTAGTGCTGCTATCTGTAAAAGTGGGAGTGATGACTATGCATGGAGATAGGTGACCCCTGCTGCTCTCCAAATATCAACATTCAAAAAAGACCCAAATGATGGAAAAATATTTCAAGAATGTTGGAGTTACTTGACAAAAGGATGGAACATATGCACTCTCTATCAGCAAGTCTCCATTTTAATCATTTTTATTTTATTTTAACATAAAAAGCTTAAAGTACTTATCTCCATAAGAAGTGCATCAGAAAAGCATTTTCAAGGAACACGACATGACATGATTTGAGCCCAAATCAAACGAGACTGGGCCAAACAAGTCTCCATGTCAAGTCTGCAAGTCAAATTAGGATTTTCAAATTATGTTCTTTGGTTCTGTCGGGTCTTGGAAATTGATTGGCCCAGTCTCTTTTGATGTAGACTTTTCATCAGAGGGTTTTCCTTTTCATGGATTTCCCCTCTGTTTTTTGATTGGTTGCTATGATCATTGACGTCAGTTGCCTTCCTTTTTAAGGTGTGAGTAGTTTGCTCTATGTTTAAAGTGCTGACATTTCTTGTTCGCATCGGGGAGTTTCCTGAAACCTGAAGCAGAGCCTGAATTGATCTGGGCTCGAAATGTGTCATGTCATGCGGTGCTTCCTTGAAAAAGTTTTTCTGATGTGCTTCTTATGAAGATAAGTTCTTTTTTTAAAATATTTCAATTGTTTACATCTGTCTTTTTGAAATTTTAAATAACTTATATGCTACGAGATGTTCTCACTTTTTTTGGGCCACCTTGTATATTCTGAATGGCTGCAGTTATATCAAGTGCACCTCAATATATTGTCTGTATATATTACATCTTATATTGATGAAGGTACAGAATGAGAGGAGGATGGGGGGAGTCAGGGAGCAGAGGAAGGAGAATGAAGGAAAAGAGAGGAAGGGGGAAGGGGAAGGAGAAAGAGCAAGCCCTGGATCAGGAGAGGGAAGGGCCATCCATTCAACCCCACAGCCCTTCCAATCCCCTCACTCACTCTCCAAAGTACCTCTGCTCCCCTCACTCAGCTCTCCTCACTGCGCCACACCCCTTCTGATCTCCTTACTGTATCACCTTTTCTCCCCTCTAATCTCCTCACTTTCACCCTGCTACACCTCTGATCCCCTCACTGATTCTTCTGGCAACCCCACCACATCCCCTCATTCATTCTCTTGCCGATGCTTATGACACACCGGCCATTTATAACTCCGAGGCCCAGATTGAAACATAGGCAGCATAAACTATTGCCTAGGGCAGTTTTCTCAGCCCACTCCTAGAGGCACACCTTACCCATTAGGCTTTCAGGACCACCACAATGAATATGCAGGAGACAGATTTGCATATAATGGTCCTCTGCCATATGCAAATTTATTTTATGCATATTCATTGTGGCCATCCTGAAAATCCCATTAGGTGTGCCTCCAAGAGAAGGCTGAAAAACATTGGTCTAGGGTACCACATTTTGAAGGCTTCTAATACCTGATCCTGATTCCCTTTAAATTAGGGCCATGATCTCTGAGGGAGAAACCTCTCCTTCCCACCACTCTCCAGTCCTGCTTATGGGTGCCAACATCTTAAATCTGGCCCTGTTGATTCCAGTGATTTATGGTAAATAATAGGCAGAAGGGAGTGAGCCACCTGTACCATGTTTTCTCTCTGTTAATGTGACTGGGGTGAAGATCTACATTTAGAAGTCACACACTGGTGGCTAGTGTATTTCTCGAGTCTGAGGTGAGTCATGTGGGAACTGCTCTGGCTCAGTGGAGCTGTGCAGCAAAAGTGGACACAAGCTGCTGGTGCAAGCAGTTAGGTGAAGGAGGGTAGTAGCAGTGCCTGCTGCTGTGATTAGGGTCACAGCTAGGACTGAGAGACTGAGCCAGGAACAAGAGGCAACAGCAGTGGAATTCACAACAGCTAGAGTACCAAATCTGGAAATGCTGCCATGATCGCTGTTCTCGGCTGTAAGAAAGGGTGAGCGGAGAAGATCATCAAACAGTGATAGTAGCACTATTATCTTCTGCCACTGCAGGTGATGGTAGTGGGCATCTAGTGAACATAGCGGCAAACCCAGAAATTCTGGATCCCACTAATGAAAAGTGATGTAACATTCAGGGAAAGCGAGCTAAGCTCTAGGGAAAGAAAAAAATGGGCACTAGTTTTCAGAGGAGGTGCACTCACAAAGGAGCCCAGGGACAGTGAAGCTGGTGTCAAGGTGAATGGAGAAAGACATTATTTATTTATTTATTTAGACAGATTTGTATACCACCTTATCCTACAGTCAAAGTGGTCACATCACAATTGGAGGGTTACATTTAACATGAGGGTACTTAACAGCTTATACAATGAACTCGTTAGTCCCAATGAAGCGGTTTGGTGGACAGTAAATGCTACAAAGGGAAATCCTCTTTGGCACAATTCAGGTATGAAGCAGAGCACTAGCAGTACATTTGAGAGACTCAGATCATAGCGAAAAATCCTGGCTTGTGACCAAGGTTCATTTTGTCATGATATGTGTATAACAAACCCATTTGGAAACACTATACCATAACAGACCAAAACAGTTACTGTATTCTTAGAGCGTGAGTGAGAGAGAACCCAGTGCAGTGCTGAATTCAGGCTTGATTGAACCTGTTTGATTATTAAAACTATCTTATCTAAACAGGGGATTCAGTGACCACTCTCATCAGGTTTCTAGTGCACCCAACCACTCCAATTTAAAGGTGTTTCAATTATTAAAAACATCGAGGGAACCATGAAATAGGATGGTGTACCCCAAGGATCTGTCTTAGGTCCGCTCCTTTTCTCTCTCTATACCCAGTCCCTTGGTGCGCTTATTTCTTCCAATGACTTTCAGTACCATCTGTATGCTGATGACTCCCAGATCTACCTCTCTACACCTGAAATCTCTCCGGCAATCCAGACCCGGATCTCTGCCAGCCTCTCTGACATTGCTGCCTGGATGTCTCACTGCCACTTGAAATTGAACATGGCCAAGACTGAACCTCTTATCTTTCCTCCTAAAACCTCCCCTCCTCTTCCTCCTTTCTCAGTCTCTGTGGATAACTCTGTACTCCTTCCTGTTTCCTCAGCCCGCAATCTGGGGGTTGACTTGGACTCCTCTCTCTCTTTCTCCACACATATCCATCTGATAGCTAAGACCTGCCATTTCTTTCTCTATAACATCAGCAAAATCTGCCCTTTCCTTTCTGAACACACTATTAAGACTCTTATCCACTCCTTGATCACCTCCCATCTTGACTACTGTAACCTACTCCTTGCTGGTCTCCCTTTGAATCGTCTCTCTCCGCTTCAATCTGTTCAACACTCTGCTGTGCGGCTAATCTTCCGCCAGCCTCGTCATGCCCATATTGCTCCTCTTCTCAAGTCACTTCATTAACTCCCTATCCGTTTCCGCATACAGTTCAAACTTCTGCTGACCTATAAGTGCATTCACTCTGCGGCTCCTCACTACCTTTCTTCTCTTATCTCTCCTTACAACCCCCCTAGGGAACTCCGCTCTTCTACAGCCTACGTTTGGAGGCAACAGCCCTGTGCTCCTTTGCGGTGAGCCAGGGCATGACCATCCGGGCCACTTATCTCCTGGGTCAGGACAATGCTTTTGGGGACCGGCTCAGCAGGGTTCTCCGGCCGCACAAGTGGCGCCTGTGTCCCTGGACAGTGCAGCAGCTCTTCCAGCATTTGGGGACTCTGGGCTTGGACCTCTTCAGCAGCCCGGCGAACTCGCAGCTTCCTTGATTCTTTGGTCCCTTCTCGCACACGGGCAGGGTTGCCCCCAATGCCTTCCTCATCTCATGGAGCACGGGGTTACTGTATGCCTTCCCCCCCCCCCATGCCCCTCATCGGCCAGACCCTCCTCAAGATCCAGCATGACAGGGCCTCGGTGATCCTCATAGCCCCAAGGTGGCCCAGGCAGCAGGAAGAGGGGTTGCTTCTTCACTCCAATCCGAGGTCCCTTTCCCTCACAGATTGGTGGCTGAGTGGGTCGCCCTAGCCTCCTACCACCTTCCCGTGGAGATTAAGGACATTTTTTTGGCATCTAGAAAGGACTCGACCAGATGGGCTTATGCCTTCAAGTGGTGTCGCTTCTCGGTCTGGTGCTCGGAGCTCCGAGTGGACCCATTCTCCTGCCCTACCAGTTTGGTCTTGCAGTACCTGCTCCACTTCTCGCAGTCTGGGCTGAAGTCTAACACGGACAGGGTTCACCTGAGTGCCATCTCAGCGAACCACCACCCCATCGAGGGCAAACCCCTTTCGGGGCTACCGTTTGTCTCTCATTTCATAAGAGGCCTGCTTCTTTCCAAGCCCCCTAACTGCCCTCCTCTGGCAAAATGGGACCTCAATGTGGTCTTCACGCAGCTAACCAAGCTGCCCTTTGAGCCCATGGCTTCTTGCCCGCTGCGGCACCTGTTGTGGAAGGTGGCCTTCTTGATAGCTCTCACCTCCGCCTGGAGAGTCAGTGATCTCCAGGCATTAAGAACATAAGAACATAAGATATGCCATACTGGGTCAGACCAAGGTCCATCAAGCCCAGTATTCTGTTTCCAACAGTGGCCAATCTAGGTCATATTTACCTAACAGTTTCCCCAAGAGACACAAGTTCCACAATGCTTGTACTGGGTCAAGCATTGATATCTTCGGTCACTTCTTAATAATGGTTTATGGACCTTTCCTCCAGGAACTTGTCCAAACCTTTTTTAAACCCAGCTACACTAACAGCCTTTACTACATCCTCCGGTAACAAATTCCAGAGTTTGATTACACGTTGAGTGAAAAAATATTTTCTTTTATTAGTCTTAAATAGTTTACCCTGTAGCTTCATTGCATGTCCCCTAGTCTTTCTATATTCTGATAAGGTAAACAATCGATCTACGTTTATCCGTTCCACTCCGTTCATTAATTTATAGACTTCTATCATATTTCCCCTCAGCCGTCTCTTTTCCAGGTTAAAGAGCCCTAACCTTTTTAGCCTTTCTTCATAGGAGTATCCTTCCATCCCCTTTACCATTTTGGTGGCTCTTCTCTGTACCTTTTCTAAAATCGCTATATCCTTTTTAAGATACGGCGACCAGAATTGCACACAGTATTCAAGGTGCAGTCTCAATATGGAACGATATAGAGGCATTATAATATCTTTTGTTTTATTTTCCATTCCTTTCCTTATCATACCTAGCATTCTATTTGCTCTCTTGGCTGCCACTGCACACTGGGCCGAGGGTTTTAACATGGTATCCACAATGACGCCTAAATCTTTTTCCTGGGTGGTGGTTCCTAATGTGGAACCTTGCATCGTGTAACCATAGTTTGGGTTGTTCTTCCCTAGGTGCATAACCTTGCACTTGTCCACATTAAATTTCATCTGCCATTTTGATGCCCAGTCTTCCAATTTATCAAGATCCTCTTGCAATTTTTCACAATCCTCTTGGGTTTTAACAACTTTAAATAGTTTTGTGTCATCTGCAAATTTGATAACCTCTCGTTATTCCACTTTCCAGGTCATTTATGAATATGTCAAAAAGCAGCGGACCCAGCACAGATCCCTGGGGTACACCACTATTCACCTTTCTCCATTGGGAAAATTGTCCATTTAGCCCTACCCTCTGCTTTCTATCTTTTAACCAGTTCCTGATCCACAATAGTACACTGCCTCCTATCCCATGACTCTTTAGTTTTGCCAAAAGTCTCTGATGAGGGACCTTGTCAAAGGCTTTCTGAAAGTCCAGATACACAATATCAACCGACTCACCTTTGTCCACCTGTTTATTCACTCCTTCAAAAAAACATAACAGATTAGTAAGACAAGATCTTCCTTGTCTAAAGCCATGTTGGCTGTCTCCCATTAGGTTGTGACTATCTACATGCTGAGTAATTTTATTCTTTATGATGGTTTCTACCATTTTTCCCGGTACTGACGTCAGGCTCACCGGTCTGTAGTTTCCCAGATCACCCCTGGAACCCTTTTTAAAAATTGGTGTTACATTGGCGATCCTCCAATCTTCAGGTATTAGAGATGATTTTAATGATAGTTCACAGATTACTGATAGCAGGTCTGCAATCTCATATTTCAGTTCTTTCAACACCCTTGGATGTATACCATCTGGCCCAGGTGATTTGCTACTCTTCAGTTTATCTAATAGTTGTAAGACATCTTCCCGATGTATCGATATTTCTTTCAATTCTTCCGCACCTTTAAATACCACTTCAGTCATGGGTAACATCCCCACATCTTCCTCAGTAAAGACCGAAGCAAAGAATTCATTCAGTATCTCCGCTATCGCCTTGTCGCCTCTTAGTGCTCCTTTAACCCCTTTATCATCTAATGGACCAACTGACTCTCTCACAGGTTTTCTGCTACGAATGTACTTGAAAAGGTCTTTATTTCACGTTTTTGCTTCCGCAGCAAGCTTCTTCTCAAATTCTCTCTTTGCCTGCCTTATCAATGCCTTGCATTTGACTTGCCAGTGCTTGTGCTGTTTCCAGGTTTCATCGTTTGGCTCTTTTTTCCATTTCCTGAAAGATGCTTTTTTGGCAACAACAGCCTCTCTGACCTCACCTTTAAACCATGCTGGCAGTTTTTTGGACTTCCTTCCACTTTTCTTAAAGCGTGGAATACAACTGGTCTGGGCTTCCAAGATAGTATTTTTCAACAACACCCAAGCTTGATGTACGTCTTTAACCTTTGCAACTGCTCCTTTTAGTTTTTTCTTAACTGCTTTCCTCATTTTATCATAGTCTCCCTTTCGAAAGTTAAAAGGTAGTACTGTGGATTTCCTTACTATCCCTCCTCCACTAAATAAATCAAAGGCAATCATGCTATGATCACTATTGCCAAGTGGCCCCAACACCCTTATCTCTTGCACTAGATCTGGTGTTCCACTAAGGACTAGGTCTAATATGGCTTCCCCTCTGGTCGGTTCATGAACCAGCTGCTCCAAGAAGCAGTCATTTATTTCATCTAGGAACTTTATCTCCCTAGCATGTCCTGACGTGACACTGACCCAGTCGATACCGGGGTAATTGAAATCACCCATTATTATTACTGCGCTGTAACGTTTGTTAGCTTCCTTGATTTCTTTGAGCATTTCATCATCCATTTGGTCATTCTGGCCAGGTGCTCGATAGTACACCCCCACTGCCATTGCCTTCCCCCTTTTATATGGAATTTCAATCCATATAGATTCTACAGCAGATTTTGTTTCCTGCAAAACTGTAATCCTTTCTGAGTCAATGCCCTCTCTAACATAGAGCGCAACCCCTCCACCAATTTGATCAGCTCTATCATTACGATATAGTTTGAACCCAGGTATCACAGTGTCCCACTGGTTGTCCTCCTTCCACCATGTCTCTGATATTCCAATCATATCTAACCTTTCATTTAGTGCTATATATTCTAACTCTCCCATCTTATTCTTTAGACTTCTAGCATTTGCATACAAGCATTTTAGAGAATGTATTTTATTCATGTTAATTTGGCTATTGTTAGACATGGGTAAATTGGGATCTTTAAGCTCTGTCTGTTCCATACTTGAGGGCATTTGGGCTACTTTACTCTTTGTGGAACCTCTCTGCTTTTGGTAGTATCCTTCAAGGATACATTCTTCCGAACCATCCGCTCTTGGGCGACTGTCGGCTTTCCCCTAATATCTAGTTTAAAAACTGCTCTATCTCCTTTTTAAAGGTTAATGCCAGCAGCCTGGTTCCATCCCGGTTAAGGTGAAGCCCATCCCTTTGGAAGAGCCCCTCCTTTCCCCAGAATGTTCCCCAGTTCCTAACAAATCCAAACCCCTCATCTCTGCACCATTGTCTCATCCACGCATTGAGACTCCGGAGCTCTGCCTGCCTTTTGGGTCCTGAGTGTGGAAGGAACATTGATGGCCGATGCACCGTGCAGGAGGTTCTATAACAAAAGGGTGGTCCTGCGAACTCACCCTGAGTTCCTCCTGAAGGTTGTCTCGGATTTTCATCTCAATCAAGAGATAGTGCTGCCCACTTTCTTCCCGAAGCCCCACGTCAACTGGGGGTCAGCGATCCTCCACACCCTGGATTGTAAGAGGGCTTCCTCCTTTTACCTGTAGCGGACTCGGTACCACTACAGATTTGGGCAGCTCTTCGTTTCCTTCAATCCCAGCTGCTTGGGGCTGGCAGTCACCAAGCGTACCTTGTCCATCTGGGTGGCAGACTGCATCGCCTTTGCCCAGACTCAGGCTGGGTTCCCCCTGGAATGCTGAGTCACAGCTTACAATGTCTAAGCGATGGCGACGTCGGTCACTAGTCTGTGCTCGGTGCCACTGGCGTACATCTGCTGGGCTTCCACCTGGTCTTCCACTCACACCTTCACAGTGCATTACTGCTTGGAGAGAGAGTCCTGTCGGGACGCTGCCTTCGGCCAGGCTGTACTCTGTAATCTGTTCGGGGTTTAAGCAACTCCTTCCCTCCGATCCTTCTTGTTCTGGCTACTAGGAGCGCGGTCATCCATGGACCCGGGGCCCTCGGGCTGCCTTCGGCTTTCACTGCCAACTGCTCACGGCGATGCCATGCCTTTTTATACAGGTCCTCAATAGTCTGTAGCTAGGGAGTCCCATATGTGAGGACTGACTTCCTGCTTGATCCTGGAGAAAGCGTAGTTACTCACCTGTAACAGATGTTCTTCAGGAACAGCAGGAATCAGTCCTCACAACCCTCCCTCCTCTCCTTGGAGCTGCTGTATATTTTTATGCCATCTTCTTGAAGGGGCTATAGCTATAACACCTGACTGAGTAAGATGGCACTCTTGGGCTGGAAGGGTTCCATGCATGCGTGGTGGCATTCCCAAAGGCTTTCATTGAAAGATGGAGAAATGCTCCACGCGGGCTCCATCAGCGCCGACACCCATATGTGAAGACTGATTCCTACTGTCCCTAGAGAACACCTGTTACAGGGGAGTAACTATGCTTTCTTCTTACTGCTGCATGCTGCTTCCACTGCCATGATTAAGTAGTATGAAGGAAAAGAATGGTTTGAGGGAGGTGGTAGTTGGTGGACCATGGGGGAGTGGGGGCTAATGGACCAGACAATACAGTATCCAGTTATAACTTGCAATACTGTACAACTTGCTCAGAAACTGAACTATCCAGTCCAAAACTGATTGGCAGTGTCCGGTTACAAGTTGTAACAGGACACTGCATTGTCCATTCAAGGCCTTCAGCCCCCACTACCCCACGGTCCACCCACCACCACTTCCCTCAAACCTTCCTTCAGGTCTCCCTCCTATGGTTCCTTCTTTCATGCCACAGTAAGAACTAACACTAACCCCATTCTGTGGAGTCCATGCGCTCTGTTCTTCTGCATCCCATGCACTCTGTTGTTCTGAATCCCACTCCTGTGAAGGAAGGAATCATAGGAGGCAGGCCCAGATGAGGACTTGAGAGAGATGATGGTTGATGGACTATGGTAATGGGGAGGGGGTTGATGGCCTTGACTGTACAGTGTCCAGTTCCAACTTTTAACTGGACACTGTACTTGAACGTGCGGGTCACAACCATTGCCTCAACTTTCTCTTCTCTCAAACCCTCCTGGATCCTTTACAATCTGGCTTTCGTCCTTTGGCAAGAGCCATTTCAGTAGAATGTAAAGTCTCCAGTGACCTATTCCTGGCTAAATCCAAGGACCTTTACATGATCCTCATCCTTCTTGATCATTTTGCTACTTTTCACACTGTTGACCACAATCTTCTCCTCGATACCTTCTCCTTGCTTGGTTTTAAAGGCTCTGTTCTATCCTGGTTCTCTTTTTGTCTCTCCCATTGCTCTTTTGGTGTTTGCTCGGGTGGATCCTCCTCTACTGCTATCCCATTCTCAGTTGGTATACCCCAAGGATCTGTCTTGGGTCCACTCCTTTGCTCTCTCTATACCCAGTCCCTTGGTGCACTCATCTCTTCCCATGGCTTTCAGTGCCATCTTTATGCTGATGATGCCCAGATCTACCTCTCTACACCTTAAATCTCTCTGGCCATCCAGGTCAGGATCTCTGCCTGCCTTTCTGACGTTGCTGCTTGGATGTCTCACCGCTGCTTGAAATTGAACATGGTCAAAACTGAGCTTCTTATTTTTCGCCCTAAACCCTCCTCTCCTCTTCCTCCTTTCTCAGTGTGGATAACTCTCTACTCCTCCCTGTCTCCTTGGTTCACAACCTTGGGGTCATCTTTGATGCCTATCTCTCCTTCTCCACACACATCCAACTGATAGCTAAAACCTGCCACTTCTTTCTCTATAGCATCAACAAAATTCACCCATTCCTTTCTGAACACACTGCTAAGACACTTATCCACTCCTTAGTCACCTCCCTTCTAGACTATTGTAACCTACTCCTTGCTGGTCTCCCTCTGAATCATCTCTCTCCTCTTCAATCTGATCAGCACTCTGCTGCGCAGCTAATCTTCAGCCAGTTTCATCATGTTCATATTACTCCTCTTCTCAAGTCACTTCATTGGCTAGCTATCCATTTCCTCATCCAGTTCAAACTTCTTCTGCTGACCTATAAGTGCATTCACTCTGCAGCTCCTCACTACCTTTCCTCTGTTACCTCTCTCTACACCCTTCCTGGGAAACTCCACTCTTCTGGCAAATCACTTCTATCTATCATCAATGCTCTTTAACATCTACATTCAGTCCATATGTAACATCAAGAACCACAAACTTCACTACCACATTTATGCTGATGACATCATGGTGTACGCTCCAATCAACCTAATAGCACTAAACACCACAACAATAACCAAATGCCTCGAAGACATGAATGACTGGCTCATAGCCAACAACTTAACCGTCAATTACGATAAAACTGAGGCAATGTTCATCACCAGTAACTCCACCTTCATACCTCCAAAAACCATCAACATCCTAGACAAACACATAGTAGTCAAAGAAGAAGTTAAGTATCTGGACATCACACTAGACAGAGCTCTGAACCTAAAATCCCACATTGCCAAAACCGCAAACAAGGCCTATCAACGATTGAGGACAATCAGAAAAATCAAACCAATGCTCCGTCAGGACCACTTCCACACAGTGTGCCAAGCACTCATTACACCACTGCTTGAATATGGAAACTCACTATATCAAGGCCTTCCTCAGCAGACACTCCACCCACTACAGATGGTACAAAACACCACAGCACGCATCATTACAGACACTCCAAGGACTGAGCACATCACTCCCGTCCTACAACAACTACACTGGCTCCCAATGATGGCAAGAGCTAAATATAAAACAATCATGATCATCTTCAAAATCATTCACCATCTCTCAACAGATGTACTCCAAAACATTGTAACAAGGGACATCAGCAATAGACCAAGAAGAACCAATAACAACAACATAATCGGCACACCTGCAGGCTATCACAAAACTAAACAAATAACTTCAAAAAGAGCACCATCACTACTGGCATCCACACTATGGAACTCCCTCCCAACGAGCCTGAGGGAATTAGATGACCTTAGAGACTTCCGCAAACACCTCAAAACATTCTTATTTATAGAAACATATGAGCATTCAGGCAACATCCCCTACCCAAACAGATACACTACTTCCTCCGCCAACTAAACACGCACTCATCCTATCCATACACACAAATTTATCATACCAAGCTATTAAAGACTCTCCTGTTAAATGTTAACCCTCATTGTACTATCTAAATACTGTTAAGTGTACAGTCTAAATGTGTACTGTCTAAATGTTTGCTGTTAAGTGTACTGTCCAAATGTTTATACGTATCCTAATGTTAAATGTAACCCTCCAATTGTGATGTGACGTGACCACCTTGATTGAAGGATAAGGTGGCATACAAATCTGTCTAAATAAATAAATAAAATCTGTGCCCTCCTCTTCTATTGCTAACTCCAGACTTCGCTTCTTTTACCTTGCTGCTCCTTATGCCTGGAACAAACTACCTGAGACTGTACATCAGGCAACTTCTCTGACTCTTTTCAAATCCAGGCGGAAAACCTCACCTCTTCGCTGCTGCTTTCGGATCTTGACTCCCTGATCTCCTTTGTGTTTCCTTACCATTCACCCTAGATGTATCCCATGTCTACAGCTACTGTGTTGTCTGTCTTGACTAGATTGCAAGCTCTGATGAGCAGGGACCATCTTTTACATGTGTCTGTGCAGCGCTGCGTACGTCTTGTAGCGCTATACAAATGTTCAGTAGTAGTAGTAGTAGGATGAAACTGAATATCAGTAACAGAGATTCAGGAACTCTCCTTCTCCTGACATTCTGGAGCCCACCACACTGTCCTGTGTGGTCCATAGAACAAAACTATCAATAATGAAAATAAAAGAATTAAAGAGGCACTGTGAAGACTGTGAGACGGGAATCTGAAAAACTCTACAGTATCTATAATATACATCTTATTATCCTAGTGTTATTTGCAGACTATGCTTTGCATTTCCTTCAGCATCAAGGCTGTTTTTCTTAGACTTTCCAAGAACAAAAATAACATTTTTAGGGCCATGATATACCCTACAATATTTATGCGCCATTGTGATCTAGCAACCAAGCTATGCAAATTGAAGCAAAAGAGGCGTGGCATCAATTTGACAGGAAGCAGCTCAGCAGGATAGGTGAGTCCACTTCCTGCATTCTGTGTATCTTTGTTGCTGCACCAGTGATTTCCAAGTTCCAATTTTACCAATCCTGAAAGTAATCCTCTAATTTTCCGATTAAAGAAGAAAGAGATAGCTACACTGACTAGCAAACACTTTGACAGAAAAATAAAACCTAAAATCCCAGAACAAGATCCTTCATTTCAGAATATCAGGAGATAGGCTCAGCAATGCCATTTCTCGTCACACAATTTGTTCATGAAAATTTGCATCCCTTATACTGATGCAATCTGCTTCCAAAATCTCCTGATTTTGGCCTATGGATGCTGTCTGAGAATAAACAGCTGTAAAAGAGTTGTGGTTGGCTGCACTGGTGGAATAAAAGTTAGGAAACCCATGGCCTGAGCCAGATGAGAAGGAAGATGTCCGAGCACACTGCTACTGCTTATGTCTTGACTAGCTCGCTTTGCTCTGACGAACCAATCAGCCAAGGGGAGTGGGAGTTTAGCAGCCAAATATGTAGATGCACTTTCCGCCATGCCTGCTGCTGTTACTTGCACTGCATGCTGAGGGTAAGGTTACTACATTTTTCTTAAAGTGGAAAAGTTCAGATAGCTGGTGTAGCAAAAAAGTGTATTTGTGCGTTTCACCTAATCCCAAGGGGGCGGGGAGGATCTTCAATCAGGGCTTCAAGAGTCATTGAGGGGCATCAGTCAGAGTTGGAGTGGAAGCATGTAAATCTGTTGGCTACCTCCCTGAGTTAGGAAGAATAAGGAAGTCTGCTTTTATCGCCTCAAGGAGTGTCTCCCGATGGGCTTGTTTTGTACATATCACGATAGGAATGAAGTCAGGGTATGTTGTGTAAGATATTATTCTCTCCAAGTTACTTCTAGTGCTCAAAGTAATACTTGCATTATGCCAAACAGAGCATCCTTCTGAAGTTCATAGAGTGCAACTGTACAGGCAACATATCACATTTTTGCTTGAAAGTTCTTTGTAATCAGGCCAGTGGTGCCCAGTACAATTAAAGCAATCTCTGTATCTTTTTGACACACTTTCCTGGTCTCTGATTCAGTGGTGTAAATTCCACCAAACTGCCCCTGCAGTGTGGGTGGGAGGTCCAGACAAGAAGGGGACCCAGCTTCTCTGGGACTGGCATTTCAGTGGCCGGACAGAGCAAAGCAAACAACGTACTTTATATGATGCTTGCCATGTTGTCTCCTGTCTCTGCTTGTAATAATATCTTTCTTGCCTGCCAGCTATTACTTCCTGATGCCAAGTCAAAGTCTAGTGCTAATAGCCACAAAATCACATGGCGAGACTAGCAGTGGGAAGTAATAGCTGCTGGGCAAGAAAAGCATTACTTACAAGCAGAGATGGGAAGCAAAGTGGTAAGCTTCATTAAAAGTAAGTTGTTTGCCGTGCTACAGAGGAGAAAGACGGAGGTAAGGAAGACAGTTTGGGTTCCTTCCCCGCCCCCATCATGGGGGCCTCTCAACAAAATTTTGTTTGGAGGCCCCTGTTTAGAACTTACATCAGTGCTCTGATTGCATCTCAGTATGCTAAAGGATCATATTTCCCTCCATACGTTGTACAGAAGGAGATGGCACTCTGGTCTTCAAGGGCTACCAACTGGTCAAGTTTTCCAGATAACCCTAATGAATACTGTAAAGCACGAAGGGACATTCCTGAGTCTCAGGGCAAAATAGACAGTAATGGTAGGTAAGACTACATTTTCATAAATTCCTAGGGTCAAGGAGGGCTCCCATAGGGAATTATGGGAAGGGATCTGTTGGAGGAAGTCCTGATTGAAAGGTAATATAGTAACACAGTACCATATGATGGCAGATAAAGACCAGTATGGTCCATCCAGTCTGTCCAGTAAGTTGGCCAGAGTAGATGTACCCACTGCTTCGTACAGCTCACCCCTCCCTGTTTGTTGAAGTACAAAAAATAGGTGGGTGGACTTCCATTCAACAGCAGGATGTAGATAAACAGGAAGTTGTTAGATAAGTCTTTACGAATGGAGGTGGATGGACAACAGCAAGAGGAGGAAATCTCAAACTGTGAATCCATGCAAGTGTAAATACTCGAGGTAGGAGTTTCTGTAAAGTCCAAGTTACCAGAAATGGAGGAAGAAGCCATAGATATCTGTGCAGTACTCTAAGTAAGAAATCCTTCAGAAGTGCAGGTATGAGATAAATATACTGTTGAGTGGAACTAGTCGCTTTAGTTCTTGCATTGACTGCTGAACAAAGGAGTTTGCTTGACTGTTAAACCCAGAGAAGTTGGTGAAAGATTTGTCAGTCATAGTGTGTAAGTACTAGGCCTTTTGGAACTGGCTGAAGGGACAATTAAGGAGAACTAAAGTTCCTGAAAAGTAAAGACATTTCTGGTGCATTCTAATATTCAAAAGCCAGTGGAAGGTACATGTTCAAAGGATTCAGATTCCTCCAGGACAATGTACTTCTTTTAGGCCTATGATGAAGATTAGCAGAAGATTTTGTTGATACCACTGAGGGGGGAGGCCAAACATTAACAGATCTCTGTTAATGTGAGGGATGACAAAAGGCTAAAGACTCTCTGGTATGTTGCATGAACTTTGGAATACCGATAATTAATTGCATAGAGAAAAAGAGGAGGAACTGACACAAATCAAGAGAACATTGGCCTGCAGAGCTAACCCGGCTGGGGAAGCCCAGTCAGTATTTGGAAAATCTGTAGAGGCTGCCTGTGTGGACAGAGAAACCTACCTAAACAGCGATGAGCTGTGTTTTATGGGAGATTTCATAGGCTCAGAAGATCAGGACGTAGCAATATCTATGACATGGATTTGCATGCACTGCACTTCCTCCAATGGTTGCAAATCTATCTTATGCATTGCTAAGGTTATCTGGAAAACCTGGTGAGCTCACAGCTCCTGAGGACCAGTGTGCCCACCCCCTTTTTGTACAGAAAAGCTGCTTGTGGCTGACTCTTAGCAATGCTATCCTTATGTTTTTCCTCTCTACCACTAAGTCCATATTCTAGCATCAACCTTTGTATCAGCGAGAACGGGAATGCCTCAGGTGATTGCATCATCTTCATTCTTTCAATTCTGTCAAGGTCCTAATTCCATCATTTTTCTGGTAACGTTCTATTATAGCATTTACATAGCTTTCAGTGGGCTGAATGTGTCTTTCCGTATACAGGCCTTCTGATGCGGGTACATCATACCCAATGACGAGACATGTAATCACTTCCATTTTACCCTATTTTTGCTATGCTGGCTGTGAACAGCTTGTCTGTAGTCTGCTGTCCTGTGAAATAAGGATGTAGCATCAAAGGTGCAGAAGGGTGAACTTGAGAAGGAGTATTTCATAATTCTTGTTTTTCAGCTACATGGAAGCAGAACAGCTTTTTGTGTGCCACCAACTTAAGCAGTCGCCCTATCTCCCTGCTGTATGGTAACACAGGTACACTAAAAAAAATTTTTTTAAACTGCCTCTAATGTTTCGATTGATTTTTACGTTTTTTGGTGCGCTGAATCCAAATCTGGTAACCAATTTGCTCCATCATGTACAGATTTTTTGCTACATTGGGTTAGCAGTTTGAGGTGAACGTTTCAGATTGAGTGCAATCGAGATAAAAGTTTCTTGGATGAATTCTTTATACTAATTGTTTAGTAGTTATTCAAATAAGAATAAAGAAAATTGTAACAAGGCAGCACATAAGAATAGAGTAATGTCAACAAAACACACTGTGATGGTAGCAAAATTGTCTGCACTTAAAACAGCCACATACATGTGCACAAACATTGAGCATATAAGAGCGAGGTTAGACACAAAGCAAAGCAAAGAAATGTGCAAAAAATGTTGTACAGGTATGTATGTAAGAATAGAAAACGCAAACCGCACCATTGCAATACATGAAGACAAACACCCGATGGTGTGAAAATAAAATTCTAATAAATGAGATCCGACACTGTGGTAATAACTAGCAAATTTTTATTTCAAAGTTTAGTAAAAACACGATATTTGTCAACACAGTTTAGATTTTAAAGTCATTCTTGGGTCAATCAATCTCCTGGTGGGCCCCGTTTCTTCTTCCCCCGAATGCTTCTCTTGGTGCGCTGCTTGGCATATTTTTCATCTGGGGTTTCCCGCAGCAGCAACCAGCAGAAATCAGCCATCATAGTGGTGTTCCATCTTCCTTGGTACCTTCTCTCTGCGTCCTTGATGTCCTGGTGAAACCTTTCACCTTGTTCTTCACTGTACGCCCACAAGTTTTAGGGAAAGTAGTTCACATGGGAGTGCAAGAAATGGACTTTCAGGCTCATGTTACAGCCTTGTTCTTTGAAGGCATTGAGCATCCTGCAACAATATCCTTATAGTTCTCATCCCGCCTGTTCCCCAAGAATTTGAGAACAACATCCTTGAAGGAATCCCAGGCTTCTTTTTCCTTCTCAGACATCGTTTAAGCGAATGCTCCATCTGAAATGAGTTTCCTTATATCAGGGCCAACAAACACTCCTTCCTTTAGCTTTGCTTCAGAAAGTCGGGGGAACTTTGAGCAAAGGTACCGAAAGCACTCACCATCTTTTGGAAGGGACTTGAAGAATTGCTTAATGAGACCCAACTTAATGTGGAGAGGTGGTAATAGAATTTTATCACGAGGGTACCAAGTTCTCATGAAGAACATTTTTCTCACCGGGTCTCAAATACTCCCGAATTGGCCAGTCTTTTTTCCCCCAGTGTAGGTCACGGGCCCGGCTATCCCACAAGCAAAGGAAGCAGGGATATTTGGTGAAACCGGATTGCTGCCCTAATAGCATGGATAGAATTTTAAAGTCTCCACAAATCATCCACTTATGCTCATCATAACGAATCTTCTGAAGAATCAGGGCCAAATTCTCGTATTTTTCTTGGAGAATAACAGAGCGAGCAATAGGAACTGAAGCGAATGTGTTGCCATTATGAAGAAGAACACCTTTTATGCTGTCTTTTGACGAATCAATGAACAGCCACCATTCAGCAGTATCATACTTTAGTTTAAACTTTTCCATCACTCCGTATATATCGTTGCAAAATACCAAATCTTCCTCTTTGCTGAAATACTTCAAAAATTGTGTCTCGCGGTTGCGGTACCAATAAAAAGTTGTTCCTGGTGACAATAGATTTTTCTGTTTAAGCCGAGAACCTAGCAGTTGGGAAGCATCTTTTGGGAGTCCTAAATCCCGGACTAAATCATTCAATTCAGCTTGAGAGAAAAGTTCAGGTTTCGGATCTGGTTCAGTTTCAAACTCGGAAGTACTGGACTCATCGGGAAAAGCCATCTGATGAGTCTCATCATGATCAGAACCGTCCACACAAATATGATCCAAAGATTTTGGTGGTTCAGGCACAGGTACTTCGTTGCTATGAGGCATAGGCCTAATTGCTGAGGGAAGGTTGGGGTAACTTATTACGTTCTTATTTTTTAAGTTGTATCCCTTCACAATGCAAGAGCAAAAATAGCAGTCACTGCTGTGGTCTCTTTGTTCACGCCACATCACAGGTATTCCGAAACGAAATGCTTGTTTTTTACCTTTCATCCATAAGTGTAGATCTTCCTCACATATCTTGCACACTTTGTGAGGAGCCCACGGTTTGTCTTGATCACTAACTTCAAACCGAAATAGGCAAAATATACTTTAATAAATGCAGAAATGTTCCTCTGCCGCTTTTTCACGGTATATTCCCCACAAATAAAACAAAAACTGTCCGGAGAGTTGACGCAACCTCTGGCTCTGTGAGCCATCACAAATACACAGCACTGCAAACTACAACTGTAGTGAACCACTTCGGAATAAAGCTGGATTACGACTGAGCAAACAAAAGGGAGGAGTAGCCTAGTGGTTGGGGCAAGGTACTTCAGGCCGGAAGGTCGGGGGTTCAAATCCCACTAGAGGACAGCAACCTTGGGCCGGAAAGACTTGGGTTTCTAGTCCCACAGATGCTCCTTGTGGTCTTGGGCAAGCCACTTAACCCTCCATTGCCCATGTTCCCTGTAAGTATTAGTGTATGTGTCTCATATCCCTGCGTGTTAAATGTATCCCCCAATTGTGTTGTGACCGCTTTGATTGAAGGATAAGGCGGTATACAAAACTGTCTAAATAAAATAAATAAAAATAAATAAATAATGAACTTGCAAGAAACTGAAATTTGACAGGAACGTTCATGTCGCAACCACCGTGTTTGAGCGAGCGAACGAGGCGAGGCGAACAGGAAAGAACATGCGCCAGCGCGAGTACTGGATTTAGCCCCCCGCCTCCCAATTGTCCTGTTAATGTATAAAATGAATACAAAACACTCTAAAATATCATGAGGGAGTGTTTCTAGTTAGTTAACCATTACAACCTCTATTTTGGGCCAAGAAAATAAACTGCAGTCGGCTAAAAAGAAATTATGTGAACATTCCTTATATGGGTAAGAAATCTAATTTTGCAAGAAAACGTGACGTGATGGAACATTTTGGCTATTTTTCCTGGATTCAGCACCCCAAAATCTATAGGAATCAGTTGCAAAACTGGAGGCAGTCTTTTGGTAGTGTAGTGGGGAATATACCGTGAAAAAGCGGCAGAGGAACATTTCTGCATTTATTAAAAAAGTATATTTTGCCTATTTCGGTTTGAAGTTAGGCGATCAAGACAAACCGTGGGCTCCTCACAAAGTGTGCAAGACATGTGAGGAAGATCTACACTTATGGATGAAAGGTAAAAAACAAGCATTTCGTTTCGGAATACCTATGATGTGGCGTGAACAAAGAGACCACAGCAGTGACTGCTATTTTTGCTCTTGCATTGTGAAGGGATACAACTTAAAAAATAAGAACGTAATAAGTTACCCCAACCTTCCCTCAGCAATTAGGCCTATGCCTCATAGCAACGAAGCACCTGTGCCTGAACCACCAAAATCTTTGGATCATATTTGTGTGGACGGTTCTGATCATGATGAGACTCATCAGATGGCTTTTCCCGATGAGTCCAGTACTTCCGAGTTTGAAACTGAACCAGATCCGAAACCTGAACTTTTCTCTCAAGCTGAATTGAATGATTTAGTCCGGGATTTAGGACTCCCAAAAGATGCTGCCCAACTGCTAGGTTCTCGGCTTAAAAAGAAAAATCTATTGTCACCAGGAACAACTTTTTATTGGTACCGCAACCGCGAGACACAATTTTTGAAGTATTTCAGCAAAGAGGAAGATTTGGTATTTTGCAACGATATATACGGAGTGATGGAAAAGTTTAAACTCAAGTATGATCCTGCTGAATGGCGGCTGTTCATTGATTCGTCAAAAGACAGCATAAAAGGTGTTCTTCTTCATAATGGCAACACATTCGCTTCAGTTCCTATTGCTCGCTCTGTTATTCTCCAAGAAAAATACGAGAATTTGGCCCTGATTCTTCAGAAGATTCGTTATGATGAGCATAAGTGGATGATTTGTGGAGACTTTAAATTTCTATCCATGCTATTAGGGCAGCAATCCGGTTTCACCAAATATCCCTGCTTCCTTTGCTTGTGGGATAGCCGGCCCGCGACCTACACTGGGGGAAAAAAGACTGGCCAATTCGGGAGTATTTGAGACCCGGTGAGAAAAATGTTCTTCATGAGAGCTTGGTACCTCGTGATAAAACTCTATTACCACCTCTCCACATTAAGTTGGGTCTCATTAAGCAATTCATCAAGTCCCTTCCAAAAGATGGTGAGTGCTTTCGGTACCTTTGCTCAAAGTTCCCCCGACTTTCTGAAGCAAAGCTAAAGGAAGGAGTGTTTGTTGGCCCTGATATAAGGAAACACATTTCAGATGGAGCATTCGCTGAAACGATGTCTGAGAAGGAAAAAGAAGCCTGGGATTCCTTCAAGGATGTTGTTCTCAAATTCTTGGGGAACAGGCGGGATGAGAACTATAAGGATATTGTTGCCAGGATGCTCAATGCCTTCAAAGAACAAGGCTGTAACATAAGCCTGAAAGTCCATTTCTTGCACTCCCATGTGAACTACTTTCCCGAAAACTTGTGGGCGTACAGTGAAGAACAAGGTGAAAGGTTTCACCAGGACATCAAGGACGCAGAGAGAAGGTACCAAGGAAGATGGAACACCACTATGATGGCTGATTTCTGCTGGTTGCTGCTGCGGGAAACCCCAGATGAAAAATACGCCAAGCAGCGCACCAAGAGAAGCATTCGGGGGAAGAAGAAACGGGCCCACCAGGAGATTGATTGACCCAAGAATGACTTTAAAATCTAAACTGTGTTGACAAATATCGTGTTTTTACTAAACTTTGAAATAAAAATTTGCTAGTTATTACCACAGTGTCGGATCTCATTTATTAGAATTTTATTTTCACACCATCGGGTGTTTGTCTTCATGTATTGCAATGGTGCGGTTTGCGTTTTCTATTCTTACATACATACCTGTACAACATTTTTTGCACATTTCTTTGCTTTGATTTGTGTCTAACCTCGCTCTTATATGCTCAATGTTTGTGCACATGTATGTGGCTGTTTTAAGTGCAGACAATTTTGCTACCATCACAGTGTGTTTTGTTGACATTACTCTATTCTTATGTGCTGCCTTGTTACAATTTTCTTTATTCTTATTTGAATAACTACTAAACAATTAGTATAAAGAATTCATCCAAGAAACTTTTATCTCGATCGCACTCAATCTGAAACGTTCACCTCAAACTGCTAACCCAATGTAGCAAAAAATCTGTACGTGATGGAGCAAATTGGTTACCAGATTTGGATTCAGCGCACCAAAAAACGTAAAAATCAATCGAAACATTAGAGGCAGTTTAAAAAAAAAAATTTAGTGTACCTGTGTTATCAATATATCATCTAGCTGTAGTTCTCCTGTTTGCTGTGTTTCACTGTTGATGCAGGGTTCAAAGAAAGAACCTTCAACAGTGATCCGGGAAGGTGACTAGCTCAGCCCATGGGATTAGGAGGCCAGTCCAGGAAACTGCTGTTCCAGGAAGTTGCTATGTGATACAACCAAGGAGGGGCACCAGTCACACTCCTTCCTTCTCTAGGCTGTATGGAAGTCATTGCATTTTTTTCAACATTCTACATGGCGGCTTTACACAGCAGCACAAACCATGGGAAATGAACATGAAGGCAAATTCACTTTATTTATATTCTCTTATATACCACACTATTCTGCATCAGTGCAGTTTACATTGAACAAACTGAAATTACATTGAACAGGGCATTATAACTATTTTACAGGGAACATGAGCTATGGAGGGTTAAGTGGCTTGCCCAAGACCACAAGGAGCACCTGTGGGACTAGAAACCCCAGTCCTTCTGGCCCAAGGTTGCTGTCCTCTAGTGGCATTTGAACCCCCGACCTTCCGGCCTGAAGTACCTTGCCCCAACCACTAGGCCACTCCTCCACTCCACTTGTATTCCCATCCCCATTTCCTGCTTCACAATCTGTTCTGTCAGTTTGCTCATCAACTAAAACAATTATACATCGGGCATCTCAGGACATTTTTATACCAGTCCCCAACAAACAGGAAGTTAGCATGTTTAATGTAAAATTTGAGATCCCAGGCATGGTGCTTGGGATGAGGTACGATGACAGCTTGAATTCCTACAGATTTAAGCTCCATCGTGTGCAAATGATCAATTCGGTAACCATGCTTGGTATCATTACCAGGGAAAGCTAAGTGCCAGCTCTTTCTGCAAAAGCTAACACACTACTATAATAAGCCCTCCAGGGACAGGGAGATAATACCTACTATACATGAATGTAACTCTCTTTGAGATACTACTGGGAAAAGCATGCACTAAATCCTAATAAATCATCATAATAATCATCTTGGTATAGGAAACAACAGGTATAAAAATTCCATATAGCATGTAAGGAGCGCTCAGTCTCTTGCTCCCACACCAATTTCATGAATAGAAAAAAGGCATGGCAAAAATCATCTCTGCTTTCTGGCTCCATTGAGCAACCTACTGGAGTTAATCAATTCAAAACACAAATGGTGGCAAATGCAATTGATTCTTTATATCTTCACAGTGGTGAAAGGGAAATACAGAACAGATATTTCAGTATTGTCGATGACTGACTACCAGAGCACTGTGAAACCATATCTGCAAGGTGTAATTTGCCACAACTGTCGCTGCTAAGTCACTTTGTCATGATGAGACATTTGGATATCCTGAGCATGACTACCCTAAGCATTTGATCTTCTGCCTATATTTCCAATGTTAGCAAGTGAGATATCAACTTTTCTTACATCTTCTCTTCTCTTTTAAAATTCAGTATGAAACAGGGGCTCTCATGTCATTAAATCTTGAAAGAATTAGCTACAGCTCCAAACCATGATCCAAAGACCAACTCCAGATGGCTTCTTTTAGCTAATCAATTGATGTTCCATTAAGGGTGGGCCACTATGCAAGGATCTTGCTTACTAAACACAGGACACCAACTTCAACCTATGTTAAAGTTAAAACATTAGAATTATGTTTTACCTAGTTGCAATGGTGTTGATGTAAAACCACTTTGAGCTTATAGTTGTTCAATCTATAAACTGATTTGACTTATAGATATGGCAGTATATAAGAATAGATAAATAAAACATAATTTTATTTTGTAATTGGAAAATGTCAGTATTTGGAAAGTACATCTTTCAGAAGTCAGTATTGGTGTCAGACTAGCATTGCCAACATTTTGAAAAAGGAAAAACCTGCCACCTGTGGCTAGTCATGCTTCGCCAATGCCCACCCCCACCCCATCCTTTTCCCATCCCCCCTGTCCCCAAAGAAATTGTAGAGAGGACAATGTGAAAACTGAACAAGCAAGATTGCTACACATTCTTAAACAGAAATTCTATACTGACAGAATACGCAGCATTGGTTGTACACACACACACAAAATAGACAGGCCTTCATCAATAAACGAGCACAAAACGAAAATAGAAATATATAGACAGAAATTAAACCAAAACCCCAAGAAGCCAGACTCCGCATGCAGTGCAACACCAGATAAATAAGAGATGCATTTCCCCATACTGTGTAAAATATAAAGGTAGCACAAAGTCCAATCATTAAATTGAAAATAAAATTATTTTTTCTACCTTTGTCTGACCATTTTATTCTCTGATCATGCTGGTCCCAATCGGAGGCTTCTGTTTTCCTGTCTTCTCTTAGCTCTCTTTCTGTGGTCTATAGTCCATCTGCTATTTTTTCTCTTCTTTTGTTTTCTTCACTTCCTTCCATCAGCCTATTTCCAGTCCCAGTAACACTCCATCCAGCCCCCTTTTCAGTCCTCCCCTCCCCTCCCATGACATTCCAATGCCAATCCCCTTGTGTTCCCAGTGGTGTCCATTCCTTTCTAGTCCCCCTCCTTCCTCACTGTCCAGCCCCTTGTAGTCCAAACACCATCCCAGATATCAACTCACTTCCACTCCCAGTGCCTTCCCCGTGTCAGCTCCCTTCCAGTCATCCTACCCTCTGTCCATCCCCCTTCCAGTGCCATCCCCATGTTTCTGCTCCCTTCCAGTCCCAGTGCCCCCTCTCTTCCAGTCTCCTCCCCATTACCCAGTCACTTACCAGTACCATTCCCAGATGGCAGCTCTCTTTGCGCCCCCCCTTGCCCCCTCAGTCAGCTCCCTTCTAGCCACCTCCTCCCCACCTTTCAGCTCTCTTCCAGCCCTCACATTCCACCTGTCAGTCCCTTCTGCCACCTCTTTCCCCTTATAGCTGCTGCTCCTGCTTCTTAGAGGGCAGTGGCTGCAATAAAGTTAAAATAAAAATTAATTTAAATCTGTGTGGAGCCTTATGCCCGCCCCCGCCCAGTATAGCTTCATCTTCCCTCCCCAGTGCAGCTTCACCCCCCTAGTACAGCTTCACCTTCCCCCATCCCCCCTCCGGTGCAGCTTCACCCCCCAGTACATCTTCACCTTCCCCCCAGTGCAGCTTAACCTACCTCCTCAGTGCAGCTTAACCCCCCTATTCAGCTTAACCTCCCCAGTGCAGCTTAAACCCCTGCCGTGGAGCTTAACCCCACCCCGTGGAGCTTAACCTCCCCATGCAGCTCAAACCCCCCCCCCATACAGCTTAACACCCCCCTCCATGCAACTTAACCCCCCTGTGGAGCTTAACCTCCCCATGCAGCTTAACTGGTTGAAAAGGAAGTGACATCAGAGGGACGGGCACTGCAGAAGGAGTTTCTTAGGGCTGGAAGGCCCCTCACAGGTTTCCTTACTTTTAAATTAACTTTATTGCAGCCTCTGCTCTGTAAGAAGCAGCGGCTGCAAGGGGGGGGGGGGAGGGCCAGGACTGTAATCGCAATCGCAAAGCCGGTTTTCTGCTCTGGCTGCTCCCGATCTCACAGCCAGAGCAAAAAAATGGCTTTTCAATGGCCGGTTTTGGTTCTCTGCCGGCAGCCAGGCCGGCTGAAAACCGGCCGGTTGGCAACCCTACTTCCACTCCTAGTGCCATCCCAATGTCAGCTCCCTTCCAGTCACCCTACCCTCTGTCCATCCCCCTTCCAGTGCCATCCCCACATGTCTGCTCCCTTCCAGTCCAAGTGCCCCCTCCCTTCCAGCCTCCTCTCCATTACCCAGTTACCTACCAGTACCATCCCCAGGTGTCAGCTCCCTTCAAGCCCCCTCCTCCTTACCCTCTCTGCCATCTCCCTTCCTGTCATCTCCTTCCTCTCCTCTGTGTCATCTCCCTTCCAGCCACCTCCTTCCCCCGTCTTTCAGCTCCCTTCCAGCCAACTCCTTCCCTCCTCTTTCAGTTGTCTTCCAGCCCTCACCTTCCCTCCTCTTTCAGCTCCCTTCCAGCCCTCACCTTATCCCCCTCTTTCAGCTCCCTTCCATCCACCTCCTTATCCTCTCTTTCAATTGCCTTCCAGCCCTCACCTTCTCTCCTCTTTCAGCTCTCTTCCAGCCAACTCCTTCACCCTGTCAGTCCCTTCCTGACACCTCCTTTGCCCCCCCTTTCAGATCCCTTCCAGTCTTCACCTTCCCTCTGTGTCAGTCCCTTCTGCCACCTCCTTCCCCTTGCAGCTGCGGCTCCTGCTTCTTATAGAGTGGCGGCTGCAATAAAATTAATTTAAAAACAAAATGAAATCTGTGCGGAGCTCTCCGGTTCTATGAAACCCCTGCTGCAATGCCCGCACTCAAAAGGAAGTGACATTGCATTGGGTGGGACAAAGCAACAGTGGTTTCATAGGGCCAGAGGGCTCCACAGAGGTTTCCTTTTGTTTTTAAATTAGCTTTATTGAAGCCACTGCTCTATAAGAAGCAGAAGCAGGAGCAGCAGCTGCATGGGGAAGGTGAAGCTGCATGTGGGGGTGGGGGGATGGGGCGGGGGGGAGGGGGGCGGGGCGGGGAATATAGATGAAAAGCTGGTTTTCTGCCTGGCCACTCCTGGTCTCATGGCCAGAGCAAAAAAATGGCTTTTCAAGGGCCGGTTTTTGATCTCTGCCGGCGGCCTGGCCATGGAAAAACTGGCCAGGCTGGTTGAAAACCGGCCGGTTGGCAACCCTATGTCAGACATGGCTGGGGCCTAGTCAAAGGCAAAAATATGAGAAGGGACCTTAAAGCCTGTTAACAAGCTGTGCCGTTTTCAATCTCAGACAGATCTAAAGCCCTCTCTGGCTTGGGGTCGCAGAGCAATTGCCCTGGTTGCTTCCCGGTTACTTCCCTCTTAATGCCAATCCTGATATCTGCTGTCTTTTGTTTTGTACAGTACAGGGGGAAATGCATTTCTTTCTGTTTCCCTGATGTTGCACTGCATGCAGTGTCTGGCTTTCTGAGGTTTTAGTTTCAATTTTGCCTACACATTTCTATTTTCACTTTGTGGTCACTTATTTAAGAATGTGTAGTAATCAGGCTTGTTCAGCTTTCCTAATAGGAAAGCTAATTAATATTTTAGGGCCCTAAGTTGATTATTTAAGGAAGGTTCTAGCTCTACTCTGCTCTCCTCTGTACAGATTGTTGGGGAAAGGGCTGAGGGGAGGGGGTTCAGTGGATGGAGAATATCTGTTTGGTATTAATGCCATATGGAAGAGCATATGTGTGTTGGAGGAGCCTGAGAAGGGGACAGTGGCTGAAGAGTTCAATCTCTTGTTTACCCCCCCCCCTCCACGACCCCCTTGATATAGCCTGCAGATGCTAAAATCTGCACCGTTGCCCTCTCTGCAATTATTTTTTATGGGTGGGGCAGGCCAAAGGTGGGCATGGATGGAGCATGACTAGCCACAGGTGGTGGGTTTTTCTCTTTCTAAAGGTTGGCAATCCTAGAGGGTGGCAAGGGTCCCCGACATGGTTAAGTCCATCCAAGCAAAGAGGAAGACTTTTCTTCAGCTTAGGCCTAGTGTGGTGGCCATAGGGGGCCTTTGTTTTTATGTTTGATTCCCCTGTAGGTGTCTAGTCAGTTTCAGGGCAATGAGTACATCTTCTTTGACCCAGTTCAGTTAGAATCTTTTCTCATAATTAAGGATCTGAAGTATTGGGGGTAAGAAAGCATTATGTGTCTTATTGTATAAATTAACATTTCTTTTTTTAAAATTTCTTCTTATAGAATCCCCTTGCCTTTTATTATTGTGGATTTTCAGAAAATTTGAGACTTTCATCTTTGTATGTCTTCCTCTTGTTTCCGCTATGCAATATTTTTGAATTCTGTATTGAGCTTTCTTTCCTGTAATTGCTATGGCAAGTTTTATTGAAATGGCAATTAAAAATAACAAAAAAACCAATTAGGTTTGATTCAGTTTGATACTCCGTCGTCACCTTGCTGATAACTCCATGCTTTGATTTACTAATGTGGAATAAGATTGGTTAAAACTATGACATTTAACACATTGTATTTCTTAATACAGTCAACATGCAAATAAGAAGTAGATGAAGGGCAAAATTAATATCAAAGTATACTAACTTGTTTGAAGGCATATTTAACGGGCAGGCACAGGGCCGACAGTCCTCCGCGGTCCCTTCTGTAGGATTGCCATAGAAACCAGGGAGGCATCGATCGCAGTATGGACCAAACGTATGGTGCTTGCAGTTCTAGGAAAGAAAGGTAAAGAAGAACATAATGCGGAAGGGTCTGTTGTTCTTCAGGCAGATGAGAAGTTTATTTTTAACAATCCAGCTTTCATTGCAAACGTTTCTTCCATTTCTTTGAGAGAAATTGACATAAAGCTTCCTTGTTTCGGTTCTGCGTAACATTCATGTGACAAGTATTATCGATGTACCTATTCTGGAGACTGACAAAGCTTTGTGGATTACTCCATTCTCCTTTGAACTAAGAGGAATCAAATCGATATTAACTGGAAGCAATTTTAAGACCATGAATTGCTTGCAAGGCTTGCTTCATATATCCAGGTTGCCGATGCTATAAATGTGTGCAGGAGAATACTCTCAGCATTTTGACCTGTCTGTCTTTTTAAGCATGCTCTGTCCATCTCCACAACTCTCTGACAGTAGTCCCTGGCAAGAAAAATGGAACTTAGGGTGTTCTCTGTCAGGAAGGGGCAAAGGGACCAGGCAAGAAAAAACAAAGGTGACCAGGCCAGTGAATCAAAAGAAGCAAGAACAAAATTAGCATCATCTAAACCAGAAAGGATAGCAAAGATACAGAATAAAGAACAGAACATGAGGATGTGCTAGGACCAGGCAGGAGGGATGTTAATAACACAGCACTAAGAAGGAAGCCGAGCTGGTCTAATGGCTCAACGGCAGGTGCTATGCATGTGCCAGGGATCGCTTCTGCCTCGAATTATCTCAACGTGACCACCTGGTGAATGGGGAGGCTGTGGCTAAAACTGTACCGACCCTTTAATAAATGGTGGGCATGCAAAGGGAGCCCAGTTTGCACTGTTTTACTTATGCTGCTCAGAGAGGATTTGTGCAAAGATCCCAGCCATGGAGGCTGCACATTCATTAGCATGCATTTGGTTTGTTCGGCCCCTTACAAAATTTAAGTTACATTTAGCTTTTGCACTTAAGACGCATTTAGCACTAAAACTAATGTGCATTCAGAGCAAAGCTTCCATAGTAACTGTCGGGGGAGTTGCCAGCATGTTCCCAGCAGTTACCATAGGGGTGCATACAGTACCTTAATGTGCGGCACAGTTAACATGAGTGCACCTAATGCCACCCATTGAGGTCTTATTCAATGCACCTGCAGTGATTGCAACATTGATATTTAGTGTGTGGTACATTCCCTATATTAATTGCATTGTTCTTTCCATGCCAACTCCCTGTTCCTGACCTACCCATTCCTTGCCCCCTCATGCAATTTTCAGCTACTGCAGTATTTACCACGCAATAATTGTTCTCCCCTTGTAGTAACAGTTACAGCAGCTCCAAGCAGATGGTTTCCATGAGCTAAAATGTACATTGACTGCTTAGCACTCTTTAGTAAAAGGGCCTCTTAGGTGGAACACCTTAGCGCCCTTTAGTAAAAGGTCCAGTAACATGTCAAAAGCACCAAAACTATGTTGCATTAGGTGCAACATCACCACTTCACCTGTTGGGGGAGCTGAAAGCATTTCTCTGGCAGTTAACGCAGACTACTTTCCCCTAACACAGACCATGTTTGTGCAGGTGCATTTAACTGCACCTATTAAGGTGACATTAGGTGAACCCACACTAATGAAATTAGCATGCGGTGTGAGCTCAGCGCTAATTGCTTTGAGATCGCCAGGCCCATTCTCCACCCCTAACCTGCCCATTTGTGGCCCTAAAGCGGGTTGCATAGTTAGCACGGGAATTGTCCCATGCTAAATGTCATGACCTTGTACTAGCTTGCAACGCATGTCTCAGAGCACCTTCAGCATGTGCTGCCAGCTAGAACCTTTTATTAAAAGACCCCCCCTTAACATAAGAACATAATTAATGCCATACTGGGTCATACCAAAGCCCATCAAGCCCAGTATCCTGTTTCCAACAGTAGCCAATCCAGGTCACAAGTACCTGGTGTGTTCCCAGAAAGATACACAGATTCCAGAATGCTTATCCCAGGTTAAGCAGTGGATTTCCCTGGTCCTCTTTAATAATGGTTTATGGACTTTTCCTCCAGGAACTAGTCCAAAACCTTTTTTAAACGCTGCTGCACTAACAGCTTTTACTACATCCTCCTGTAACGAATTCCAGAGTTTGATTACTCGTTTAGTATGTGCTCAATTGATTTAGTGTGCATTAACCAACAAATTAAGACATAGTAAGTCAATTAGTGTACTTGAAATCTATTTAGTGCAGTAAAATGTCCCCATTAAATCCACCAAAACCTCCATTCTTGCACACATCCCTACCTGCCATGGCAACTCATAGACTTTTGCACAGAGGAGTGGCCTAGTGGTTGGGACAAGTTGCCTCAGGCTGGAAGGTCAGGGGTTCAAATCCCACTAGAGGACAGCAACCTTGGGCTGGAAGGACTGGGGTTTCTAGTTCCACAGGTGCTCCTTGTGGCCTTGGGCAAGCCACTTAACCTTCCATTGCCCATGTTCCCTGTAAGTATTAGTGTATGTGTCTCATATCCCCTCATGTTAAATGTATCCCCCAATTGTGTTGTGTCCACTTTGATTGAAGGGTAAGGTGGTATACAAAATTGTCTAAATAAAATAAATACTATGATGCTCATTTACACACAAGAATTTGGCCAAACAGCTATTAACTTGCATTAAATATCACATCAGCTTTATAGAGTATTCTGTGCATGTAGCAATTAGTGCGGGTGCACTTATATGGATAGTGCCAGGATGGTCAGTGGGAGAAGCCAGCATTTATCTGGAAAGGGGCAATTTTCATTGCTGTCATCCGGATGAGTATTAGGACAGTTAAAAAGCTGTCCTAAATCTATCTGGTTTGGCATTCTGGATGGTGGCTGAATATTGCCACCATCCAGAGAGCTGTGAGTGCTCACCTCAAAAAAGGCTATTCAGCAGAACCCCTCTCCAGATACTACTGTTGAATATCGAGTATGGTCTGCCTGTGGTGGCTGCAGACTACTGCGGATTAAGTATCAGCCCGAACATTTTTAATGAAAAGAACCCACAGGGCTTTTATGTCCCCATAGACATGGAATGACATAAAACACCTACTAGAGCAGACCCATACTTTCTATGATCACTAGAATATCTCATATAATATAATATAAATAAAATAAATATATTCACACCTTCATTTTTAGCAGTGACATAGAAATAGTTACACGTCCTGCAGCATTCTAACCATTCTGCTGCTCATTTCAACAAGTTCATGAAATGTACTGTTATATGGAATAGTGACGGTGTTCATAAGGGAATGTTTTTACAAGCGCCATGGCTATAGCATGTGATCGTGCTTACTGTGTTGACCGCCTTATCCAAAATATTCATGGGTACCAAGCTCCGGCTTCCTTTTGTCTATAATTACCTCACAGACCCAAAATGCATACTGAAAATGCTTCTTTATGAAAACCTACACCTCATCATAAGGCCCGAAATTCAAAGGCATTTATATGGCATTTACACATGTAAATGCCCCAAAGCGGGTTATTCAGTGCCAATGACATGATTAGTGCTGCTGAACATCCCCTGTACTGCTGCTATATGCGCCAATGCAAAGTAGTGCCCAAGGACAACCGGTTAGCCACTGTCCAGTTATCCACTGGCAGTGAAAATTAGGCACAATCCTAACTTTTGCTGCCAAAGCTAACTGGGCAGCAGCTGAATATCAGGGCTACAGGACAATATGGAGGTTACATGGATCATGGCTACAGGACAATATGGAAGTTATCTAGTTATTTAAAATGAATCAGGGATCGAGAAGTAGGAGGTCACTGGGAGTGTTTGGAGGGACTAGGAGTGGGAAGATATTTTTGGCATATCACTGACTCCTTTCAGAGCATCCATGGGAGCACTGGCTCACGCACTGTTAACTTTCAATGAATAACGCATCTTGTGAAGTTTACTGAAAGCTATTATTCATTTTGCATAATAATGATCTGCTTTGCATGCATTTGCATGCTGCAAAGCTCATTGTTTAACACTGCAGTAAAAAATCTTTGCATTAAGCCATATTAATGGTAAACAATTTCAAAACAGCATAAGCACGTCTGGCATGGATGTTGACATGTTCATACCATATCTGCTCCTGAACACAAATAAGTGCAAAGTAATGCTTGTTTTATGGCAGCAATACTCACAGGGGGAAGAGTGCCAGTGTGACAGGGCAGCCATACATCAACTGGGCCAGGCACTGGGAGACATGACTGATGTTGTGCCAACAGTCCACAGATTGTGCCAAGCGGCCTACATCCTTACCCAGTCTATGATCTATGCAAGCTGTGAGAGTGGTGATATATCTGGAGGCTGGCTACTTGTTCAGATGGCACAGGGATCTTCCCCCTCCTATGCTCACACAGGCCTGTCTAGGGGAGCATTGCCACACAGCAGATGTATACAAACCAACATAAACCAGGACAGAGAGTGGACATTGTATGGGACAGGTGTAGCCAAATGTAGGGAGCTGCTGTGAGAAATGCCAGTACTTAGATATATGGGAAACAGATGCCATAGTCAGACAGCCATAGACATTAGAAGAGCATAGTTATGTCGCTCAGGAATACAATGCATCCTTTAGGGAATTGCAAAGTTAGTTTAGGTTTTTGTGAGGTTGGTAAAGGTCCATTCATAGCATTTGAAAGAGTGTTTTTATAGATGACAAATGCAAGAATAACTGAGGAGTTGTTACCTTGCATCAAAACATACATGGCAGTATATGTCATGACAAGCGTGTTAATATCCACTTGATCTTATATCTTAGAGTGCACTGAGATTACTTTGTATTGTTCTGGGTGTGAAACAGACTAGTATATATACTATAGTCTAGTTTGTATCGGCATGTCTGTATCATCAGTATTTATGTCTAGTTTGCATCAGATGCATGTTTAACTGAGGAGGCGTGGCCATCGGAGGCAGACAGGATTGGAATTGCGCAACTTTCCAGAATACAGTAAGTGTGAGGACATCCAAAACAGTTGCAGTGTTTACCCATGTTCTGTAATATTAGCAGGGATGGATTTTCTGCTTCACTCTATGGCCCGTGCCTGCACCCGTGCGCAAGCCTCATGCTAGATATATGCACAGGCCAGCTGAACAACATGTTGGACGTACCACACCGGACACGTCTACATGCTGATTCAATCAACACAGGCGCGTCTATACCTGTGGATGCAAAATTGGTATGGAATCATGCCCATTTCCGATTTAAACATGTCCGCGGGCTGTATGTGGATTTTGTGGAATTGGCCTCTGATCTAATAACATAGCAGATCCTTTATAATCCAAGTGTGTTTCCTAGAACACTATGAAGATTATTTTTGAAGCATCTCCACATATAAAGAGCAGCATTTACATGGGCTATAAGTACAAAGAGTGATTTTACATAAGAAAATAAGTTACTGTTTACACATGGAGAACGATATCATATGCTGATATTAAGAGGGGTTGATTTGGGCAGTCTGCATGTGTAGTCCCCATTTGATAAGGGGCATATATGTGTAGACCTAAAAATTTCCATACCCAGCTTTTACGCTTGCCAGAGGGACACAAAAGTACCAGCTTGTAGGAGCAGGTGCACAGGCCAAAAGAACCCTCCAGACCGCCCCTGACATCAATAGTGGCAGGATGGGAGGGATCGATGCTGTCAGGAGCAGCTATTTCAAAAAGCTGCCGAAGGGAAAATTTGCTAAGAACAAGATGCTCTTTTTTCCCATCGACAGCTTTTTAAAATCACTGCTCCTGCTGGATGTGCTGGCAGCTACCTGTGCACTCCAGCACATTTGTGTAGGTATTTTACAAAAGGCTCCACATTTGGCACAACCTTTTGTAAAATACAGGGCAACTCAGCGTGCTATGTAAAATGGTCCATCACATGGGCTGCAGCAATCCAAGGGAGCAATACAGCATAGGAGATGAAGTACTTTTGTCCACTAAAGAAGAGCGGGACCTAGGCGTAGTTGTGTCCGATGATCTTAAAGTAGCTAAACAGGTAGAAAAGGCGACGGCAAAAGCTAGAAGGATGCTTGGGTGCATACGGAGAGGAATGGCTAGCAGAAAAAAGGAGGTGATAATGCCTCTGTATAAGTCTTTGGTGCGACCTCATTTGGAGTATGGTGTGCAATTCTGGAGACCGCACCTTCAAAAGGATGTGAACAGGATGGAGTCGGTGCAGAGGGTTGCTACTAAGATGATTAGTAGTCTTCATTATAAAGCATATGAGGACAGACTTAAGGATCTTAATATGTACACCTTAGAGGAAAGGCGGGATAGAGGTGATATGATTGAGATGTTTAAATACCTCCGTGGCATAAATGTTCAGGGAGAGAGCCTCTTTCAATTGAAAGCAAGTTCTGCGACGAGGGGACATGGGATGAGGGTGAAGGGAGATAGATTCAGGAGTGATATGCGGAAATATTTCTTTACGGAAAGAGTAGTGGATCCGTGGAATAGTCTCCCAGTGGAGGTGGTAGAGATGAGGACAGTAACTGAATTCAAAAAAGCATGGGACCAACACAGAGGATCTCTAAAGGTAAAAAGTGGACTGTTGTAGTTGTTGTTATGGAAGGACAGACTAGATGGGCCTTGTGGTCTTTTTCTGTCATCATGTTTCTATGTTTCTATGTTTCTATGTGATTTTTTTTTCCCCCTCTTCGGGTATGCTAGCATTTTTTTCTTTCTATCAGATTTTTAACTCTACTATAGGGAGATACAAATTTGCAGGGAGTTATCATCTATGACAAGGGAAATCCAGATTTCACATTAGAATATACTTTATGGATCTCATCGTGTCAGTCAGCACAAATGACATAAATACACTGGCAATAAACAAAATAATAGATTGAGTAAGTAAAATATACCCATTCACATAGTCAACAATAGAAACAAATCTTTCTCTCAACCAAAAATTGTCATAGTCAACAGGTCCAATGAGAGCTCCATGAACCAACTTCTGATGAATAATGAAATTCCACCCAACAGAACAGTATAATTCATTCCACCGTATACCCAGTACTCCTAACACAGAATCACGATACCTCAGTCGATGTATGTGCTTATTACAATTCACTTTCACTTAATGAGGACATCAACTTCATCTACATTCATACCACAGACAGACAAGAACATCCACATAATATCATGAAACATTTTCGTCATAAGACCCCACTGATCTCCCCTGCAAGCAGAGGGAGTAATAAGTGGAAGTCATAAATATACAGTATTCAGTATATCAGGCTCTTTCCCACACTGCATCGGACAACCGATAGTCACTGCTTCCATAGTCTTGGTGCCAGTGAAAGTAGGTAATCATCGGTGGTAGACATTAGCACAAGAGGATCCTGGTTAGCAACTGCAAGTAAGGCTATCCATAGCCTTTCACAGCATGCTTCAAAACCTACACACTTCCAATGAAAACAGGTAAGTTTTGAAAGGCAGAACCTTTAAAGGAAAGGAAAGGACTGACAACAGCGGGACTTCTTATACAATATTATAACATAACATAACTCAGCTTTACGTTGTCTCCATATAAGCACCCACAAAATTTTCAATAAACTTTGGAGCACTTCCAGATACCAGGTCATGTTGTTTATGATTTGTAGCTGGAAAAAGTCCTCCTTTGCAGTTGATTTCTTTAGCTGATCTCACAGTGCAAGCAAATTCATTCAACTCTGTACGGTGTTGCTATGCAAATCTGGACTAGCAAAATTTCTATGCCCTGGAATATCAACAGGGCTTTCCATCTGGCAGTTTGTAGAATTGCCAGCACTTATGGGTATCTGAGTAGCTTCACAACTATAGGCCACTGGTATTGAGCCTCAGAGGATCAATGGGATGATGTCTGGTGCAACCATTCAACTTCAAACAAATGATTCAATTTTAAACTAGTTAACTTTGGCAATTGCTCCTCTAGAAACTTAATTGGATCATCTCTTTCACTGAGGATCCTTGGATTATTCCTTCAGATGTGGTTATTCAAGTCCTCAGAATTTCACTCCAGGGCCAGCAAAGCTTGAAGCTTCTGTTACATGGAGGAAAGCAGCATCACCTGCACATTATTGTGCATTTGAGGGTTGAATTTAACTGGTTTAATGCCCATGGTTTCTTCCTTCATTTCTGGTATGGCGTCTGTGGTCTTTATGCAGATCTTTGATTCAAAGGAGCTCAGCTCTTAAAGTTTCCAGCTTGACACAAGCGACCTTAGGTCCCACTATCTTTGGTGCTGAGAGGAAGAATCTTGCTTTGATCGTTTTACCCCTTGTAGTGTTGTATTATGGAAATCAAAGTTTCCTGGTTTAGATGCAGACATGCTTACAAGCACATCAGGTTTATTAATCTTCAGCAAAAAAAAAAAAGACTGCAGAGTGGAATAGGGATCTTGAAGAAGTAGTTCAGAGGGAGCTTATGCTTCAAGCAATCATCTTTGACTGTGCTCACCAGCACCCTCCCCCCCCTCTTTTTTTTATAAAATAGACCTAATGTATTTATATTTTTTCACATTCCCTGTTATAAAATCAAGTCCTTAATGGGCTCGTGTGTTTAGAGGAACGTACACTAAGAAAAACTTAGCTTGTCATTTATTTCTCCAGCAGAGAATTACATTTATGACAGCAGCAATCACTTCTCTGTTTCCAGATGTGTCAAGTAGAGAGATGCATTCATTAGCACACATTCGGTTCACTGGTGTGCCTTAAGAATATTAATGTTTGTAAAATTGATTTTTCCACATGTTAAAATGATATATGAAAAAAGTATTAACAAAAAAAGCTTGAAACACACCAAAAAATTGGAGAAAAATGCATGACACTAGCAGAATGAAGAAATTACAAAAGGTATTTGGTATTTTTGCTAGTTTTATATATGTATGTGTCAACCACAATTGTAGTTCTTAATGTTTTTTGTATCTTTCTAAGCCATAGCAATTTTTTAGGGGAAATAAGAGAACCTCTATAAGTTCTGTCATGTTGCTTTTTTTTCTAGCATTTCCAATAGAGATGGTGGCCTCTTCTAGGTTCTCAAGAGAATGTTTAAATAAAGCCAAGTAGGGAATGATGAACAATCATTTTAGATTCTTATTCCTACTCCACACCGACATCGCTCACTGAGTAGTATCTGGGTATTTCCTATGGCAAGTTCCAGATGTAGCTAGTATCAGTAGAACAACTCTGCATATATAAACAGAGATAAGGACCCCCATGTATACTGAAGACTCTGGTGTGCAGAGTCTCGTGGTAGGCTTCTTTAATTTTAGATTTTAATTTTTGTGGTTTAGATCTAATTAATCACATTTCCAGATTTGAGCTGTAGACAAGTTATATTCAGACAACTTACAATCTTTGTTTTGTCCCTGAAGGGATGAGGAGTTAACTGGTTTACCCAAAGTCACCAGGAGTGCCGGAGAGAGACGCAAGATTTGAACTCTGGTTTTGTCAATCAATTGCTCTATTAGGCTAGTCCATCAAACCCAGTGTCCTGTCTCTAACAGTGGCCAATCCAGGTCACAGCTACTTTCAGATTTCCAAAAGGTATATAGATTCCATGCTGCTTATCCCAGGGATAAACCATGGATTTCTCTAGTGCACTTTAATAATGGTTTATGGACTTTTCTTCTAAGAACTCGTCCAAACCTCTTTTAAACCTAGCTACTCTAACAGCTTTTACTACATTTTCCAGCAATTAATTCCAAAATTTGATTACATGTTGAGTGAAAAAATATCTTCAGAGATTAGTCTTAAATGTACTATATTGTAGCTTTATTGCATGTACCCTAGTCTTTCTACTTTTTGAAGGAGTAAACAACCGATCTACATTCACCCATTCCACTCCACTCATTTTATAGACCTCTATTGTTTCTCCCCTTAGCTGCCTCTTTTTCCAAGCTGAAGAGACCTAACCTTTTAAGTGTTTCCTTAGAGGGGTATCCTTCCATCCCCTTCATCATTTTGGTCACTCTTTTCTGTACCTTTTTAAATTCTGCTATATCCTTTTTTAGATATTGCGGTGAGAACTGCAAACAATATTCAAGGTTTGGTCGCACCACGGAGTGTTTATTTTCCATTCCTTTCTTGATGATTCCTAGCATTCTATTTGCTTTCTTGGCTGCTGCTACACATTGAGCAGAGGATTTCAATATACTATACACGATGATACCTAGATCCCCTTCTTGGGTGGTGATTCCTAATGTAGAGCCTTGCATCGTGTAACTATAATTGGGATTGTTCTTTAAGTGCATAACTTTGCAATTGTCCACATTAAATTTCATTAGCCATTTGCACGCCCAGTCTTCCAGTTTAGCAAGGTCTTCTTGCAATTTTTCACAACTCTTGTATTTTAGCAACTTTGAATAATTTTATGTCATTTGCAAATTTGATCACCTTGCTCGTGATTTGCATTTCCAGGTCATTTATGAATATGTTAAAAAGCAGTGGTCCAGCACAGATCCCTGGGGTACTTCTATATTCACTTTTCTCCATTGAGAAAACTGGCCATTCAGCCCTACTCTCTGTTTTCTGTTTTTTAACCAGTTCCTAATCCACAGTAGTACATTGCCTCCTACCCCATGACTTTTACATTTTCTCAAGAGTCTCTCATGGGGGACCTTGTCAAATGCTTTCTGAAAATCCAGATCCACTATATCAACCAGCTCAGTTTTATGTGTTTATTCATGCCGTCAAAAAATATATCAGATTAGTGAGACAAGACTTTCCTTGGCTAAATCTATTAATCTTTTTATTATATTGCCAATGCTAACATGTACAGCACAATCTATATTAACAAAATTTACAAAACATTATAGCACAAATTTCTCAAATATGCCCTGGGAACCATAACCCAGTGAATGAATGGTAAGATTAAAGACAAAATAAGAGCATGTTCCAACTTGTACGTGAGTTATAGAGGCGATTCAGACAGGAAAAGCAGAAATAATGAAGGCTTGATGCAATAAGTTGTGCTTCAATGCACAGCATTCTAATGCATGCACCAAAAAAATCTTTTACTCCTGATGCAGTAAACTAATGGCATGCAAATTAACATGTCATTAAACGTATAAGCTGACAAGAAAAACAGCACACTCTGCTACAGTAATCTGCAGCAGTGTTTTGCATTGCAAGTAAATTCTCTCCCTTCCTGCCATCAGAGATTAGCTCATGCAATGACAGGGAATCATTTAAAAAAAAAAGCCAGACTGACCCCCTGACCCCCTTATCATCACCTCCAAAAATGTCCTGGTGATCCAGTAGGGTTCCCCCAACATTTCCCCTCTTGGGCCTATCTGGTCCAGGGCATCCCTGGTCCAGGCACCTGGGGTCAAGGTACAAATGGACTGCACATGGCACACAGAGGTCCCTGGACAGAGAGCATCTGTACTTCCAGCCCCCCCATTGGCTCAATAACAATTACCTGGTTTGGAGAGATGCCCAGGACTCTCCTTTAGCTGCCACTTTCCAAAATGGAGGTGTCTGACCCTAGTAGTGCATCAAGATGCACAACTAGGTGTTAGTCTCCTAAAGAAGGGAATATCTCCATTAATTGGGAAGCACCCCCTCATTTAGCATACTGACCTTTGATAAAGAGGATCAGACACTGTCATTTTGGAAGATGTGACACTAGAGGCAGGAGCAAGTGAGCATTGCTCCTCCTTTCTAGGTGGGGTTGGGGATGATGTCATGCCACCAGGGTTTGTTTTGTGGGGTCAAGGTGTGGGAGGTCTGGGAGCCCACTTGAGCTACCAAGGAGATTCTGGGGGGGGGGGGGAGTTGAGGTTTGTGTTGGAGTGGTATGCATGTGTGTATCAGGGTGGCTCTGTGTGTATGCATCTATATAAGTGTGTCAGAGGGCTCTGTACGTGTACATTCATGCATATATATGCATCAGGGGGGTTGTCTATGTATGTGCATTAGGGATGTGCATTCATTTGAAAGAATATGGGAAATATCAATAACATCTCCTGTATTTCATATTGTTTTTAATTCAAATACTACATGAAAAAAATCCAAAATTCTCGTTATGATCATCACTAATTGGACAACCAACATTTGTATTAGGCTTGATAAATGTCTCAGATAGTATACTTAAGCATAGTTTCACTGAATTTCTGGCATAAGTCTTGAAGGACTACCAAAAAGGACTGCTACTGCTGGAAAGAAATCTGCACCTGTAAGTATTTACCTTCTAGAGAAAAGGGAATTCTTTAGGTTAAAGCTAATAAATCTGTGTATTTTAGAATCTAGTGTATCTCTTAAGTCAGTCATGGCTTAGTACCACCAGAGGGCTTTGACTCTGCTCATCAACACGTCATCACCCAGTGCCATGACTCTGCATATTTAAAGAACCAGACATAGGCACGCCCATGCCTAAGGGCCACACTGAAGGGCCCTTAGACGTGGCCCTTGGAGTGGACCATAGGAGAATTTGCATCCTAACGCATACCTACCCAAAGGTAAGCTAAATACAAGAACGACCTTAAAACGACAAACACTGACTGACCAAACAGCCCCAGATAATACAAACAAATAGCAGAAGGCTATACATAGAACAACATTCCGACAGCATACATCCTAGACATGCCAAGGAAACCATGTTATTCACAAATAGGCCATTCGCAGTAACAATACTGCTACATCTTTTGCTAAAGCAGGCTGGAGACACTACTCAACAAAAAAACTGTTTAAATAACAACATTAATACAAGGAATCAGAACCAAAGCATCATGACACTACACCTATCAGACAGAATACAGAAGGCCTCACAGACTTATACAGATTAACCTCTCCTCACCAGGACACAAGGTAGAACAAACCACACAACAATATACAACATTAAGATGTGCACTAAAAATGCACCCTCAATATGAAACAAAATGCATACAATATTTGACTACATAAATGACCACCAAATAGACATAATGAAACCGATATTCAAAGGCATTTACATGGCTTACAGACCTGTAAACTGTGAAAATGCTGCTTAGAGGGATATTCAGTGGCACTGAATAGCCCCAATTGATGCCATTGCATGCCGCGATGCTAACCGTGTAGCACTGGGGCATGTTGTGGGCGTTCCGGGGTGGAGTGGAGACAGTGCCGGTTGCTAACTGGGCAGCGGCGATATTGCACCACTGCCCGGTTAGCGACCCACAGGTAAAGATAGGCACAGCAAAAGCTGGCCTCTCTTTACCCATAGAAGCTAACCGGGCAGTAGCGGTGGCAGAGGCTGTGCGGCAAACCCAGCTATTCAATGCCAGTGGCCGCATATGGCCCTGGCATTGAATATCCGGGTTCTCTTCAGCGCCTGCGGCTAGCCACTGTAATCGCGTTAGCCACTAGCGCTGAATATCGGGTCCAATGTGTATAACCGAATCATAGCTTACAGACACTGACAACGTTCTACTAAACCAGATCATCACTCCATCTCACACTATGCACAAATGTTGAAGAATGACCAGAAGAGGTGGAGGAGTTCTCATAATAGCTAAACAGCAATTAAAATTCAATACAATATCCACTCAGAATACAGAGGGAAGCAACACTATAGCAATTGCAAACAAGCACCTCACAGTCTGTCTAGCACACAGAGCTCCAAATACCAGAGAAGAAGAGCTTTCAGCCATCCTGGAAACAATATGTACACTCACAACACCTCACAAACCCCCTCATAACATTAGGAGACCTAAACCTAATATCATCGTCCTCCAAAGATGCCAGTTCCTTCCTAAATGCCATGGAGTCTGTACAATACACACAGCTGATTAAAACCCCAACACACAAGAAAGAGAGGACCTTGGACTTCATCTTTGTACCCAACCACATGGGGGACCAAAACATCATAACCTACTCAACAGCATCACTAGTGCCCTGGTCAGACCACTACATACTGACACACGACATAAGGATATGCACAACAAAGAAACAAGACAACATGCTAAATGAATGCAGAAGATTCAAACAATTTGACAAATAAACCTTCTTGAGACAAATGATACCACACCTAGAACTCAACATGATGGACTTGGAAGCCATCATCAACAATTAGAATGACACCATAGCCAGCGCTGCAGAGGCACCATTCACAAAGGTACCCCAAAAAAGAAAGCATCTCATACCATTGTTCTCCAAGAAAATCAACAAATCAAAGAGGGCACTAAGAAATATAGATTGCAAATGGTGACAAACTAGAGACCAAGAAAACCTACAAAAGTACAAAACTAAGCAACAAGAATATAATGACCTAATCAACAACTGCAAAAAAGAATACCACACCAACCTCATAATGAGCTTGCATGCTCACAAAAGAGCCTACACAGAAAAAAGATAATGGCAGAATAAACCTATCAGAAATAGAAAACTTCCTGGAATCGAAATTCAAAACCACACAAGCTGAGATCCCATTACACATAGATAACACATCTTCACACTCTACTAGCAGCAGAAATTGGAACATATTCCATATACCAACCCCAGAACACCTAGACAGCATCATATCCAACATAAACACAACTACATCCCCTCTAGACCCATGCCCTGTGTCATGGATCAAGCTTGTAAGAAAGGAGGAACCACCCATATTCAAAATCATACAACTATCACTCTCAGAAAGTTACTTGCCCCCCAGCCTAAAACAAGCACCCATAAGACCAACGTTAAAGAATGCCAAACTTGACACAAAGGTTCCCAATGCATACAGACTTATCTCCAGTTTGCTATTTATCTTTAAGATAATTGAAAAAACGGTACAACAACATCCAAAAGATCACATAGATCAACATGCTCCACTAGACCCTCACTAACATGGCTTCAAACCTAACCAAAGCATGGAGACTATTCACATTGGGCCTGATTCTGATCCCGACGTACAACTACTTTGTACGTCTGGGCAGACCCGGAAATACAAAGGAGTTTGCGATTCTGATACCACAGGGCACGTCTAACCCCGAGGGATCAGAATCGCAAACAAGCCTGTACATGCAGGTCAGGACTGCAATTCAGTCCTCGCCCGCACGTACAGTGATAGCCCAGCTAACTCAGCCAGGGATTTTAAATGGAGCCTCAGCACCATGGCGTCCCGTTGCTATGGCACCGTGGCTTCATTTAAAAGCCACGATGCCGACCGCTGCCCAACAAAGTTAATTCCCCACAGCCCGACCCCTGATCAGGCCTCCTAAGGCTTGGGGTGGGCTGCGGGTCATTAACTTTACCCCTCCCAGCCCCTTCCACGCATTGACACCACAAATAGAAAATGCCCAGGGGAGTTATTCCACCTCAGAGGTGGAATAACTTCCCTGGCCAATTCACTGGCCCTGGACGTACATGGCCGACATCAGAATCGGCCCTGTACGTCCAGGGTTGGCAACTGCCCACTGCCTGCCCACTCTCCGCCCCCATGTTGCCTCTTCCCCGCCCCCATCTAACTTCCCCACACAACCAGCGGGGAAGTTATACAGGAGCAGGAGCCGGCACGAATAGCAGGGATGACCCCCATTGCTTTTTGACAGATTAATAAAACACACAGACAATATAAGACAAAGCTTCATCTTAATCTTCATAGATATCACAGCAGCATTTGACATAGTAAACCACCTCATATTATTACAAAGACTCCAAGAAATAGACCTATGGAACAGCACCCTGATTTAGACATGTCTGCGGGCCAGACGTCTGCGTTATGGAATCAAGCTCCACGTGGATATTTATTTATTTATTTATTTATTTAACATCTCTTATATACCGCACTATTGTCATCAGCGCAGTTTATATGAAACAAACATATACATACAGAGAACTGTAATGCATTTACAAGTAACAGGGGTTTTTGAACTTGGGATTAAAAAGGTAAACTATGTAGACTAGTTAACTATATACAATATCTATACACATTAGTCACATTGGTTATCATTTGGGTTCATCTTGATATGCCATATCAAGGGCAAAAAAAGGCCATCTTGGAAGAGGAAGTCTCAGGCAAAAGAGAAGCCATGTACAGAAAGGACCACGGATTTAAAGCAGCAAACTATAAGCTAAGTATTAAAGATTTGAATGGCTAAAAGGACCTATTAAAAAATTGCTGGCGGTTATTGTGCTAGTGAATAAATTATATTGGTCCAACAAATAATTTTTTTTATAGCTTTGATTAGTATTGTGATGTGTGAGAGCAGGTATGCATGTATGTCAGGAGTTGTGTACGTGTGTTTATCATGGGGGTCTGTGTGTATGCACATCCCTCTTTTCTCCTGAACCCACTACTTCTCCTTTCCACTCTTTCACTTTTCCGCCGTTCTACACTACTGCTCTTTCTCCCCTTCTTTCTGACCTTGCACTCTCTCTCTCCTTTCCCTGCCACGTCTTTCACTTCCTCTCTCTCTTTGCATCTTCCCTTCCCTTTCTCTCTTCCCTTCTCCTCATCTCTTCTCTGTTTCTTGTCTAAGCCCACCCCTTTCCTTAGGTTCTGTTCCTCATTTCTTTCCTCCTCTGTAATCCTACCCAGGGCCGGCATTACTACTAGGCAAACTAGGCAGTTGCGTAAAACACCAGTCTTCCGGGGGCACCCATTGCCACAACTATCACCTCTCTCCATGACCTGCAGTAGCAGCAATGGGCACAAATAGCCCCACGGTGCTTACCTTTCAATTTTTGATTTTGATCATTTCAAATATACACTTCAAAAGAAAAGTGAATCGGAAATTTTGAACAACAACAGAAACATAAATACAGTAGCTACATAAGGATAAATACCCCATTAGACCACAATAATGAAAATGGATCAAAGTCAGGAAATAATAATAAAGAAATAAAAATAAATCAGCAAAGCCCCCCTCAAAGGAACTCTTCCAATGGACCATACAGTGCTGCCCTTGAGGTGCTAATCTGGACCCTAACCACTTTACTGCCAAAAGAAAATCATAAAGTTATCTCAGTTCAAAAAGCAGAAAGTTTTTCCCCTCAAGAGCAACCACACAAACACAAGGAAAATGTAATGCAAAACTGAGACCCAGGGCAAGTACCCTGGGTCTCAGAACCAGGAATTCCCGGTGCCTTTTTGCGTAAACTTTGATAGATCTGGAAATATACAAACTTTAGAACCAAGAAACAGCTTATTAATATTGTGGAAATACATTCTGAACACATGATTGTGAAACTCCAATGCAAATCTGGCTATCAAAGTAGCCATCTAGCGAGGACTCAAGAAACTCTGTGAGGTTAAACTTCTCAGAGTTCCCTTGCTCGCCTAGAGGAACATTCCCCCCAAGCGACAAGCACTGTGCCCTGACCAGAGGGAGAAGCAATTCAGATGACATGCCAAGAGCCTCAGTCAAGTGCTTTTTCACCATATCCACAGGAGAGAGAAGGGGAGACAAAGAAAGTTCAAAAATCAAAGATTGTTCTTCTGTATTTGGTTCTCCAAGTATTCCATCCAAAAATAAAGAAGATTTCTGTCCTTAACCAGGGTCTCCCCCAAAACTTGAGATGTATTAACCCAGGACCCCATGACATCACACTTGGCAGCCAGTTGTTTCAATGCTTGAGAGTGTTCAACCACTGACTGAAACACAATTGTTAAGTCACCCACAAATCGAGAAGACAAAATTTGCATTGAGGAGATGAGCTCCTGTATGGCGTCCCAGAGTGACTCCATGGTCACTGCACCCGGCTTTTCAACCTTTCTCTGGAATAGCCCAGAAGTAGTCTCTCCTCTCCCCTGTGCAATCTCACAGTTCATTGGGAAAGGTCTAAACTCCCCACAGAACTTCCTTCCACAAAAGGGGAGGACGCGGTCACAGCAGAACCTCCTGGCAGAGAGACACCGCCAACCAATTAGATCCAGGAGTCCTCCACCTCTCTGCAGATCTAACACTTCCAGGTCTCGGAGATGGTGTGCATGCAATAGGGCTCAACGAGGCCCCCTCACTCCTGCCCGTCGCATGCCCAATGGGCCGGTACTGGGAAGAAGCTATTGAGGAGCTGGCAGGAACATAAAAGGCATCCAAATCCAAAGTCATCCCATTAAGAGGCTGAGAAGTGGCACCATCCAGGAGTATACCCTTCCCCTTTCTGTTGCCCATAGCTGGGATGAAAGTTACCACAGCTAACAGACCTGGAAAACCTCAAAGCATCCCGCAAGTGCGTCTGATCACAGCGTCATTTTGGATCTGTGACGCTTACCTTTAAACTGGTGCCATGGAGCTCTTTGCTTCTACCCCTTGGACACCCAATGCCAACTTCCTGCTGCAAACAGGAAGTCTTATACAAAAAAACCTTGAAACATTGAAGGAAACAAAGTATAAACACAAAACACCTTCAAGGTCTACCCAAATAATATCCCAAGTTCCAAAAAGAGGGAGAGAAAAATTGTATTGTGTCTGCAAACAGGAAGGCAGCATCAGGTGTTGGAGGGAGGATGGAAGCAAACAGCCCCACAGTGCCAACGTTTAAAGATAAGATAGAGGCAGTAATAGTGTCAATGGGCATTGGAGGCGGGTGGGGGCACGGATGAGAATCGCATAGAGCGCCTCATCTCCTTGTGCCAGCTCTGACCATAACCCTTCCTTTATGCCCTTCCCCTTTCTTTCTTTCTCACCCCAGCCTTTCATTATACTCTGTCCCTTTCTTTTCTCAAGCATGCTCCTTTCCCTTGGCTATGCCCCCCTCTCTTTATCTCCGGCCTTTACTTAGCCCTTCCCTTAGGCTCTGTCCTCTCACTCAGCCATAACTTTATTATGCTGCTTCTCCTCATATTGCCAGCGGTATTTGGGTACATCTGCTAGCTCTTCATTGACATGCCTCTGCTCTTATTGTGGGTGAGACCCAGGGACTCCTGCCAACTCTTTAGAGCCTATCATCCAAACTTCTTGATGGCAGGACCTGAGAAACTGGTAATTCCCACTGGAGCTTTTTGCTTCCCCTCTCTGCATACCGGCCGGGGGGGTGGGGGGGGGGGGTCGTGTGTATGCCCCTCTACCGCTCCCCCTGGATCTGCCTTCAGAGCATTCTCATTCTATGCACCTATACTATGGAACTCATTGCCAAGCACCATGAGAATTATAACCAATCCCTTAACCTTCAGGAAACAACCGAAGACACATCTTTTCACGGAACACTTTTGAAGCAATAAACCTACTACAACACACAGCTCCAACCCCACCTTACTACAGTTCATCAACAATACCGATGAAATAGCATAGTTACTCACCTATGTTTATGTTTATTACATTTGATATACCGCTCAGGCCAAAGCATCAGAGCGGTTTACAATATTACATACAAGAATACTGAAAATATGAAAAGAATGCCATTGATAAAATAGGACAGAGTAAGAGATACAGTGATAGTCAAAGAAATAGAAGAGACAAGAGGAAAGCCTCATAACATCCAGAGAGACAGAATATCATACCATTACAGCTCAGTCCTTCCAAACAGACTTGACCATAATCTTATCTCATCACAATTCAAGCCAGGCAGGAATATATTTGGCACAGCTCTCACTCACAGCCTGTGACGCCGACATAATCATCCCTCCATTGACCCGATCGCCATGGCAATCAAACCACATATAGCAGATTGCCCGGTCCCACACAATATAACAGGTGATCTCCGGGAACAGCAGGAATTTAGGCTTCACATATGGGTGACGTAGGTACCGATGGAGCCCGTGTGGGAACACTCCCCAGCGTCCAATAGGAAAGCCTTTGAGAGCATCCCACTGTGCCTGCATAGCTGCCTTCCCAGCTCTCTCTCCTCAGTTGAGTTTGTAGCTGAGATAAAAGGAGAGAAAGAAAAGACGACCTACAACTCCTAGGGGAGGAGGGTGGGTTGTGAAGACTAAATTCCTGCTGTTTCCGGAGATCACCTGTTACAGGTGAGTAACTAAACTATCTCCAGGAACATGCAGGAATGTAGTCTTCACATATGGGACTCCCTAGCTAGAAGATGTCAGAGAGATGACCTCAGAATCAGCTGTGGTTTGCCCCAGGTATGCCTAAAGAGGTCATATATCCTCCATGGATGTCTGGTATCGAAGTCCGGGACAGAGGGTAGGAGTTGTTCTAAGTCTGAAAGAGATGTTGGAGAACAGCCTGACCAAACATGGCATCCCAGTGGAAGTCCTTGTCCAGACAGTAGTGAGCAGCAAAAATATGGACCAAAGACCAAGTTGCAGCTTTGTGGATCTCGTCAATATCTACAGATCATAGATTTGTCATCAAGGTAGCCATGGCTCGAACATTATGGGCAATGTCATGACCCTCGAGGAAGAGTCCTGCCTTCTCATAAGAAAAGTGATGCAGTCTGTTATCCACTTGGAGAGAACATATTTAGAGACTGGCAACCAAAGGTGACTAGAGTCAAAGGAGATGAACAGCTGAGAAGCTTTCCGATGCTCTCGAGTCCTCTGAAGATAAAAAGCTAAGGCGTGTTTACAATTCAGAGTGTGGAGGGTTGCTTCTGCCCAAGATGAGTATGGTCTAGGGAAAAACACATGGAGGTAGATCGATGGTTCAAATGGAAGGGCAAGACCATCTTCAGCATGAAGTGAGGATGAGTCATAAGGGCTACCTTATCACGGTGAAACTGTATGTAAGTTGGGTCAGCCACCAAGGCCTAGAGCTCACTAATGTGCCTTGCTAAAGTGAGGCAATGAGGAAGATGACCTTCCATGTGAGAAATTTAAGTGACTAATAGCTATAGGTTCAAAAGGTGGCTTGAGAAGCTGCCCTAGAACACTGAGGTCCCATGCCACTGGTGGTGGCTTAATTGGAGGCTTGGTTAATAGAAGAACCCTCTTAAAGTGTGCTATGAACGGTTGAGAGGAGATGGGCTGGCCATCAAAGGGTACGTGAGAGGCCACTATTGCACTTAGATGTACTCTTACTGAATTGGTCTTGAGTCCAGAACAAGATAGGTGGAGGAGGTATTCAAGCAGTGCCTCCATCGGAACTGAGAAGGGATTAAGATTCTTCTGAGAACAACAGATAGAAAACATATGCCACTTGAAAGCATAGGACCATCTGGTGGATGGCTTTCTAGAAGCTAAGAGGATGTCCTTAACCTCCTGGAGAAGGTCAATACCCTGGAAGGCTATGCTTTCAGCAGCCATACTGTGAGATGGAGAGACTGCGGATTGGGATGGAGCAGCATCCCCTCCTGAGAGAAGAAATCTGGAGCAGACCCCAGATCTATAGGTTGAGCCTGAGACAGACGTGGAAGGAGAGAGTACCTCTTACTGACATGGCCAGCATGGGGCTATGAGTATCATGAAGCCCCTGTCCACCTGGAGTTTGAAAAGAGTCTTGGGAATTAGGGGAATGGGAGGGAAGGCATATAGAAAGCCTCATCTCCAGTGGTGGTGAAAAGCATCCACCTGTTGGCTGTCCGATGCAGGAGTCCTGGTACAGAAGCAAGGGAGCTTCACATTCTGAGGACTTGGGAAAGGTCTATCTTTGGATTCCCACAGATATGAAAATGTAGGAGACTGTGTCTACATGAAGAGACCACTCATGGGGGAGAAGGATTCGACTTAATCTGTCTGCTAATACATTGTGCTTGCCAGGGAGATACACCGCTTGGAGGCTGTCACGCCCATAGCCCCTTACAGCAGTGTGGAGGGGCGTGCTTGTTATAGCAGATTCCACCACTTCAGCAATGTGCCTGGCTGACTGACTTTGAAGTGCACCATGGGAAAGGTAGTCCAGTCAGGTTACACTTGACTTTTAGGCAGAAAAACACTCTTTTGTAGTTGGTCAAGAGTTAAGGCATTGACAGTATTTATTTATGAGGTAAACGCAAATAAGGTTCACAAATTGTCACCTATTGGATTTCTTCTCCAGGATTATATTTAGTACAACAGGATATAACTGAACTTAAGCACAAACAGCTTGTAATGTCTTTCAATGCAAAGCAGAAAGTCTTTTCCACAGCCACTGCTAGCAAACGTGCCTAGCAGTGCTGTTTAAAACAAAACCAAAAACATCAGCTTCACATAAACAGCTCTCTTTTCTCTTCCAAAAGAAACTTCTTAAATCCACCATGAGTACGGCATAAGGTCTGCACTGCACTGACTTCAGCTGGTCAATGAGCAAACAATTAAGCAGTTGCACACATTCTCAGCACAAGTATTTTCCTTTTCAAAGAACCTTTCCTCTTCACACACAGGCTCTCTAGGGTACTGGACTCTGGAAGGTTCCCTTATGATATATTCCCTCTCAGGACTTCTTTGTGCTTGGCAGTTTGTCATAAAGAACAGTCCATGTAAGAATCATCCTCTTCCAGAGCTAATTCCTGTTCTCCTAGCTGCATGGGTTCTACTTCTGGTTCAGAGGGCTTAGCTGACTGCCTCCCATCAGGACAAGCGCTGTCTCCAGCAAATCTGTAATGCTCCCAATCAGACAGGCTTCCAAAACTCATACCTGGGTCAAGGCTGGGTTCAGTGGTTCCTCCCTCATATTCTGGCCAGCATGTATCTGAGCTTCCCTGTCTTGTCCTCCAGCATGGGCTCTTGGTTCTCAGGGCTTCAGCTCCATTTCTCCTCCAGTAGGCATTCCTACTCCTTCTCCTCTCTCTTCCTGAATATCCTGTCCTAGCTTTAAACCTCCCAGGCTCTAACCCTGCCCTTTCTCCTCTCAGGTGTGGAAAATCAGTCTACCTCTTGGCAGCTGAGTAATTGGGAAGGTCAGTGACGTAAGGGTTCCTTACTCTGAGCTTGCTTTCCCCCTCCTTCTCACCACTAGGGACACTCTGCAACCTATTGCAGCCTGGTACAATCTGGTTTCTAGGTATAACTGAGGTTTTGTATCTCTGACCTGGCAATACAGGTCCTTTGATAAGGGTATATTCCCCATCTTTATCCTTGTTTCCTGGGCCCTTATAAGCTTCCTTATCACAAGGTGAATGTGATGATGTATTGCAAAGGACCAGAGATGTAGAGCCTTGCGGTAGAGGGTCCAAGACCCTGTTCCACCCTGCTTGTTCACACCTGCCTCGCTGATCCTATTATTGGCTCTTTGAATCCTCCCTAGCTCCCCCCCCCCCTCATTCTTTCTATCTTTAACTCTAGTTTATCTTCTGGTATCTTTCCTGCACCCTGGAAGCATGTCTCTGTCTGCCCTATTGCAAAGAAAGGTTCCCTGGATCCCTCCTCCCCTTCCAACTGGCGCCCCATCTCTAATCTCCCATTCCTCTCTAAACTCTTAGAAAAATTAGTTTTTACCCAACTCTCTTCCCACCTTGAAGCTTCCCTTACCCTTCACCCACAGCAATCTGGTTTCTGCCCTGGTCATAGCACAGAATCTGTCCTCCTCCCTTTCTCAACAAACTGCATGCTGCTCACGATCATGGTTCTTTTTCTCTCACTGTCTCCCTCGATCTATCTGCTGCCTTTGACTTGGTTGACCACTGTACCCTTCTAGCTCATCGTCAGGATGCCGGTCTCACCTGCTCGGTACTTCAGTGGTTTCACTCTTTTCTCTCCTGTTGGTCTTTCTCGGTTCTCTCTGGGTCTACTTCCTTCCCCTCCACCCCCCTCCCCTGCGGTGTCCCCCAGGGATCTGTCCTTGTGCCCCTTCTGTTTAACGTTTTCCTTGCCCCTCTTACCCTCTTAGTCCAACAACACGGTATCTCCGCATATTACTACGCAGACGACATCTTCCTCCTTCACCATACTGTCTCCTCCGCTCCCGACATCACTCCCCTCAACACATGTCTCTCCTCTGTGGCATCATGGCTTTCATCCAACTTCCTACACATCAATCTCTCTAAAACCTCTGCTATTTGGTTTACTTTTGGAAGCCCCCCCCCCTTATTTTATTTATTTATTTATTTTATTTAATAGTTTCTTCTATACCGCCCCTTCCAGAGATCAAGGGCGGTTTGCATTGAACGGTTAACAAATTTTGTATACATCTGTATACTTTACATGGAACATGGTACTAACTATAAGAACATGGTTTTAACTATATACAAGTAATAATACATAAAACATAACAGAACTAAATTACATAGAGTTATTTACAAGAGCAGTAAAAACAACAGATTGGGTAAGACTTTTGCGTGTTGGGTAAAGTGTGTAAGTAATGTAGTGTAAGGTTTTCTTGTGTTAGTCATTTGTCCTATCTTGGGTGCTGTGGATGTGTTTTTGTGATTGTTGGGGAGAGGTTCTCTGTTGATAGGGGATTTCAAAATGGTTTGTGAAAAGGTAGGTTTTAAGTTCTTTTTTGAATTGATAAATGTCTTTTATCATGCGAATGGTTATTGGTAGATCGTTCCAGAGAGTGGGGACAGCGAAGGAGAAGGCCCTATCACTTGTAGTTGCTTTAGTTTTTCTGATGGTTGTTTTTATGTTGAGTGAATGGATTGCGTTTTGTCTGCGCATTCTAGTTTCTGATGGGGGTGTATTAGGGTAGACAAATGTGAGGGAGAGATGTTATTAAGGAGTTTGAAGGTGGTTAGGAGGATTTTGTATTTTATTTGGCTACTTATAGGGAGCCAATGCAAGTCTAACAGTATTGGGGTGACATGGTCTGTTATTTTAGCTTTTGTGATCATCTTGGCGCATATGTTTTGGGCTCTTTGTAGTAGGTAGATGCTCTTTAGCGGTAAGCCAATTAGGAGACTATTACAATAGTCAAAGTGGGGGGTGATGAGGGTATTGACTACTGATCTAAAATCATGTGTGTCAAGTAGGGGTCTTAGGTGTTGTATTGTCTTGAGTTTATAGAATATCGTTTTTACTGTCTGTTTTATGTGGGGAAGCATAGTGAAGTAGTGGTCTAATATTAGTCCCAGGTACTTTACCTCCTTTTTAACAGGTATAGGTGTATTGTTGATTGAAATTGTTGCTGGGTAATTGTAATCGGCGTCTGGCTTTCTTGTTACGAACATTGCTTCTGTCTTTTTAAGGTTGATGCTTAGATGGTTGTCTTCGAGCCACGTGGTGGTCTCATTCATGCATATGAGTAGGTTGTCATAGTTGGGGTTGTTAGAGTTTATGGGGATGGCAAGCATAATGTCATCCGCATATATAAAATGGTTGATTTTATATTTTTTTAATATATTTGTGATGGGTTGTAAGTACAGGTTGAAAAGGAGGGCGGAGAGGGCTGAGCCTTGGGGGATACCCTGACCTTGAGGGAAAGTTTCAGATGTTTCTTGACCCATTTGTACCCATATTAATCTATGTGAGATGTATGACTTGAACCATTCAAGGACAGTCCCTCCTATTTTTAAATTTTCTAGTCTATTGATGAGTGTGTTGTGATTGATGCTGTCAAATGCGGCAGATAGATCTATGAAGAGGAGTAGGAAACCTTGGTTATTGTCATTAGTGCCTCTGATGAGGAGGTCCATCAGAGCGATTAGGAGAGTTTCAACTCCATGGAAGGGGCGAAATCCGAACTGATGAGAGTCAAGGAGTTTGTGTTCATCAATATGGTCCTGTAATTGGAGTTCTATGGTTTTTTCTATTATTTTGGCAATGAGTGGTATGCTAGCTATTGGTCTGTATGAGTTTGGGTCTTTTGGGTCTAGTTTGTTGTTTTTTATGATAGGGCGGATCGAGGAGAGTTTTAAGGTGTTGGGCATAATGCCTTGAGATAGTGATTGGTTCACTATGTATTCTATGTTTTCCGCAAGGAAGTCCTTAGTAGCTTAGATCCATGATACCGGGCATGGGTCGAGTGGGGAGGTTGTGGTGTTGATCATTGTAATAATTTTAAGCAGGTGATTTTGTTCAACCATGTGGAAGGTTGTCCATTGGTAGTTATTGTCGTTATTTGATTTTATTATGGTTGGGGTATGGGGTTTTTCCTTTAGTTTTTCAGCAAAGTGTGATGCTAGGGTTTGCACATTTATCGTGTCCTGGTTAGGTTCTGGGTTGTGTATTTTTGTTAGTGTTTTCACAATTGAGAAGAGTTCTCTTGGTCGGTTAAGGGCGAGATTTATTACTTTGGCATAGTAGTCCCTTTTTGATTTGTTGATTGCATTTTTATAGCTATAAAGCATGTTTATGTATTTGGTTTTGTTATCATTTGATCTTGTTTTTCTCCAGATTCTTTCCTGTTTTTGTAGTTGCTTTTTTAGTAGGGCAAGGTCTTTTGTGAACCATTTTTCTGATTCTTTGACTCTCTTCTTCGTGATATGTGTAGGGGTGGCTGCTTCATGGATGGTTTGGTTCCAATTCTCTATAACTGAGTTGATGTCCGTTAGGTTTGTAGTGAGCTTGGGTAATACCTTTTCAAGGAATGTCTCGTTATCACGTATTCCTGTCATCTCATCCCTTCGGTACTTAGGTGTTACCCTTGATTCCTCTCTCTCCTTTAAAGACCACATTTCCTCTGTTGTTCAACGCTCCTTCACCCTGAAACAGCTTTGTGCTGTCCGCCCTTTTCTTTCCCTCTCTTCCATGACCACATTGCTCCTCTCCCTCGTCATATCCTGTCTCAATTACTGCAACGTTTCCCTAGCAGGTCTCCCTCAGTCCCAGCTTCTTCGTCTTCAACACGTCCAAAATACTGCTGTTCACATTCTAACCCACGCCTCACGCTTTGATCACATCACCCCCTCCTTCTTCATTTGCACTGGCTCCCAATTCCTTTCTGGATTCAGTATAAGTTCCTCATCTTCGTTCACAGGTCAATCTACACTGGCACTCCTTTCTACCTTGCCTATCAAGTCCACTTTTACACCCCCCACCACTCCCTCCGTTCCATTCACGCCAATTGCATGTCCCTCCCTCCCCTCTCCATTCCAGGCCCACCTGGAATCTACCCGTTTGTCTGCTTTCTATTTTCTTGGTCCACGACTCTGGAACTCGCTCCCCCCCCAGCCCTCCATTTAGAATCTTCTTTCAATACTTTCAAGGCCAAACTAAAAACCCACCTTTTTCATTCTGCCTCCAAACTTCCCCCCTCACCTCTCTCCTCCCCTCCTCCTCGCTGATGTATACTCCTGCTGCCCCTTTTATCTGTTGGCTTATCTACTCCCATATTGATGTATAATCTTTGCCTTCTCTTCTTATCTGTTGTCCTGTCTACCCCTCTCCCTCCCTCTATCCTTATCTCTTCTGTCCTGCTTTTACATTTTTAATGGTGTTCCTTTTCTTTTCTTTTCCTTGCAGCTTTTAGTTCTCTTTGTAAACCACCCAGATGCTTCTGTTATAGGAGGTATATTAAGTTTTTAATAAACATAAACTGAACATGGCCACTTGATTGTCGGTTTGGCTGGGACTCTGCGGCAAAGAAGATGGTCCTGGAACACTTTGAGAACATTGAGAATGGCTCTGAGCTCCAACAGATTTATGCGGAGGTGACTCCTGCTGAGACCAGAGGCCTTGAGTGGAGAGAGATCCCATTTGGGCTCCCCAGCCCAGTTTGGATGCGTCTGTCGTCAGGTTACATTGATGTGCAGGCATCTGAAAAGATGACCCTACAAGGAGATTTCCTGGGAAACACCATCACTGGAAAGATTACAGCAGAAGGGTAGAGACTTAGCTTGTCCCTTAGGCATATGAGGCTTGAGACCACTGGGATGTTAGTGCCCATTGGGCTGTGCACATGTGTAGACGGTCATATGGGACTACATGCACCATTGATGCCATATGGCCCAGAAGTTGTAGCATTTTCAAGCAGTAAGATAGTTCTTGAGACATGCTTGAGATGCTATCTGATTGAGATGAGTGCAGCGGAATTGGGGCAGAAATGCCCTTGACTGTTGAGTATTTAATAGGGCCCCTATGAACTCTAGCATTTGAGAGGGGATGAGTTGGAGCTTTGGAAGATTTATGACAAATCCCAAGTTTTGAAACACTTGCATGTTGCGTGAAAGACTGGCCTCTTGAGAGGTGCTTGCTCTTATGAGCCAGTTGTCTAAGTAAGGGAAGACAAATATCCCTAGATCCTTATAAATGTGGCTACTACCGCCATGCATTTTGTGAAGACTCTTGGGGAAGAGGCGAGGCCGAAAGGTAGGATTCTGTATTGATAGTGTCTTCCCTGAAACATGAAACACAGGAATTTTCTGTGTTCTGGATGGATAAGAATATGAGTGTACGCTTCCTTTAGATCTAGAGAAGAGAGCCAGTCCTGACTCTGGAGTTAGGGAAGAAGGGTCTCCAGGGAGACCATCTTGAACTTCTCCCATAGGAGATGCTTATTTAGGTCCCTGAGGTCCAGAATGGGCCTGTATCTCCCTGTTTTCTTTGGAATAAGAAAATAGGGAGAAAAGAAGCCCATTCCCTGCTCGAATGTTGGAACCTCCTCTATTGTGCCCTGCAGTAGAAGGGAGGTGATCTCTTGTAGTAATAGAGCAGCGAAAGAGGGGAGAGAAGGGAACTCTCTTGGTGAAGCCGGAGGGGGTAGGCTTTGCAGACGAAGTCTGTATCCCTCCCGTACTATTGTTAAAGTCCACTGCTCCAAGGTGCCATCTGTGGGCATAATGGCAGAGTCTGCCGGGAATGTGGATAGGGTCAGGATTCTTCAGACAGAGGACAGCTATGTTCTCTAGAAAGGAGTCAAAAACCCGGAGCAGCCTGAATCTGCTGAGGTGGCTAAGACTTGGGAGTCTGAGCCTTCTTTTGATGTTTTGGAGGTTATTGTCCCTTTTGAGGAGCATGATACTGACATTGAACAACATAGGTATAAGAAGGATAATATTACTTTTTATTGAAAAAGGCTTTCTTTGGGGGGGCGGAGCCTGATGTCCAGCGGGTAAGACGCTTCGCGCTGAAGCTCCCGAGAGGCCTACTTAGAATCCTGACATAATACCTATACAAACTTACTATTTCGCTCCGGGCTGACCGGGGTACCTCGGGGGGGATGGCGGCCCATAAACCAGCGCGCTTGGACTTCGGGTCTCCTTCTTCTTCTCACGGAAAACGCTCCAAAACAGAGGTGTCCTCCCCACAGAAGATGGTTCCATTTCGGGAGAACCCCGAAATGCACCTGGAGATTTTAGAGGAAATACGCGGCGTGAAGGAATTGGTGCAGTCCAATGGAGAAGCGCTTAGAGCCATGCGAGAAGACTTTGGAGTGCTCCAGGACCGACTTGAAAGTCTCTCATTACGGCAGGACAATATGGCGGGGGTCCTCGACTCGCACGCGGTGCGCTTGGGCACACTGGACAAGGCTGAGCGCCAGATACAGAATCTTCAAAAGGAGTTAGAAGATAGCAATAATCGAGCCCGTCGCAACAATGTGAGGCTCATTGGAATACCGGAGGGGGTGGAAGCGGGAGATATGAGAGAATTCCTGCTCAAAACTCTTCCCTCCTTGCTGAAGATCACCTTTCATAAAGAACTGGAAATCGATCGAGCACACCGTGTTCCTACCCACATGGCGCTCAACCGAACGACCCCCCGGCCTATTATCTTTCGCTTGCTACGATATCAACAAGTGGAACAAATTTTAAATGCTGCCCGGGCGAACCATCATTTGGAATTTGAAGGTCACAAAGTCTCCTTCTTCCCTGATTTGGCAAAGCCTACAGTCGACCGACGGAAGAAACTCCTTGCTTTTCGCCCTCGACTTCAACAGCTACAGGCTCGCTTTGGCCTGTTGTATCCCGCGAAGCTCCGAGTGACTCTCCACAACCAAACCAGGACATTCGAAGATCCTGATCTACTATCAACATTTTTAGACTCCAAAGAAGCAGAGCAGATGCGCTAATCCAACGACTTGGACTTTTATTTGCCGGCTCTGTCCGCCATTTTGAAGGGCCCGATGCGGCGGTCATAGTTCAGCACAGAGACTACCTGGACTTTCTTTCTTTCTTTCTATGACTTTTGTTTTGTGGTCTCCTATCCCTCCATGATGTGTGCCTCGGTCGGATTCGGAGCACGCACAGTCCTACAGGTTATGTGTTTTTCAATTTCGGCCTTCTCTGGGGCTTCTCCCCGCAGACACATGGTCGCCAGTAATTTTTGGGGTTCTGCTTCTTCTCTACCGCGCTGCGGTTTTTCTTTTTTAATGTGGGGCGCTTCATTGTATTATCTAAGCTTATTTTCTTTTATGCCATATGTACAGCCAGATACAGTCAATATGAGGGACATTGTGAAATTATGTGCGCTATCATGCTCAGAATTTTTAACTTGTCTGAATGGCTTTATGTAAAATCTTATCACTCAACGTAAAGGGCATTAATAGTCCAATCAAGAGAAAGAAAATCCTTAGCTATCTTAGCCATGAGCATGCTGATTTAGCGTTTCTTCAGGAAACGCACTTAAACTCTGCTGAAACACTGAAACTCAATGTTAAGCCTTACATGGTGGCTGCCTATTCTCCCGCCGTTTCCAAACGGTGCGGGGTAGCCATTCTGGTTAAGAAATCTTTGCAAGCTACTGTAATTGATACTAGCGCTGACAAGGAGGGTAGATGGGCCCGCGTACATCTTAAGGTTGGAGATAGTGAATTTACATGTATTTGCATTTATGCCCCGAATGTGGACAACCCTGCTTACTATGCAAGTATTGCGCAGTTGGCACAGGCCTCTGCCAATACTCCATTAATACTTGGTGGTGATTTTAATCAAGTGTTAGACCCTCTGATAGATAGACAGCCGCCTAGAACGAGTAGTCCACCCAAGAGTCTTGCTACCCTTACAGCTCTGATGCAAGATCTTGCGCTGGTAGATATATGGAGGCTGCTTCACCCCTCCGACTTAGAGTTCACTTTCTTTTCTGCCCCCCATCACTCCCAATCTAGAATAGATTTCTTTCTCATTTCCAAAGCACTGATTTCTCAAGTAGACACGACTAGGACTCATCCTCTCCATATTTCAGATCATGCTGCCATATCTTTATCATTACGTGTCACTGCGCGGGACGATTCTCCCCGAGCTTGGTTTTTTGATAGATCCCTACTGGGTCAAAAAGATTTTCAGGTTGATATAAAGGCCGCTATCCAAGATTATTTTCATTTTAACTCACCCCATGACACAGCGAGCTGGGCTTGGTGGGAGGGTTTTAAAGCATCTATCCGCGCCACTATAACTAGCTATCAAATTCGGCAGGGGAAACAAAGAAAGCAGCATTTACTGATTCTAGAGCAGCAGATACAAGCTGGGGAGCGTCTCCTCACGTCCCGTACTGACCCATGTATTTTACTCCGTTTACAACGCTTGCGTTTTCAATACAATCAGCTTTTGTACACTGCTGCTGTTAAAAATATCGAATCACAACAAGGGCTATATTATCGGGAAAATAATCGTGCTGGCAAATTATTAGCAAATGCCCTAAAAGGTCAAAAAGAAGCCAAGCGTGTTACCGCCCTCCGTAATCCGTCGGGGGGGGGGCTTGGTCACTAAAGATACCGAAATCTTAGAACTCTTTCGTGATTTTTATACTCGGCTTTATCGATCTGAATGTGATTTTGAGCCAGATGTATTTGAACGCTTACTTTCAGGGGTACAAAGACCGACCCTATCTGACGAAGATAGAGTGGCCTTGGACACACCATTTACTGTCTCAGAAATTCATTCTGCTATCAAGAAATGTGCCTCAGGTCGAGCCGCAGGCCCAGACGGTCTCCCTGCTGAATTCTACAAAACTTTTCACGCTGACTTAGCTCCAGTTTTGAAAATTTATTTTTCTGCTCTGGCCGAGGAGGGTTCTCCTCCTGGGTCCTTTTCAATGGCAAATGTAGTAGTTTTTGAGAAAGAGGGGAGAGACCCGCAACTAACAGCTAACTATCGTCCAATTTCCCTCCTAAACGCGGACTATAAAATATTTGCCACCATTCTCTCTACCCGGCTCTCGGATAGGATGCCTACCTTAATACACCCAGATCAATGCGGTTTCATTCCTGGTAGATCAACTGCTGACAATGCTCGGACTCTATGCCATGTACTGACTACCGCAGTTAATCTTGATCGCCCATTTGTTGGCCTCTCACTTGATGCTGAGAAGGCCTTTGATCGCTTAGAGTGGCCCTTCCTGTTTGCAGTCCTCCGCTGGTACGGATTCGGGGAAGGTTTTCTCCGTTGTCTTCGCACCATGTACGCACAGCCTACAGCCAGTATATGTGCCAATGCTTTAAAGTCTCAGCCTTTTCCCCTTCAACGCGGCACTCGCCAGGGATGCCCACTGTCTCCACTTCTCTTCGATCTTGCACTTGAACCCTTGGCTTTACTAATCCGGCAATCGGAGGAGATTCATGGAGTCCCCTTCACCCATAGGGAAATCAAAATTTCAGCGTATGCTGATGACCTTATGCTTTTTGTCTCTATAGACTCAGTACCGGCTGTCCTAGAGCAAATTGGTAAATACTCACAACTGTCCGGTTATAAGATAAATTGGACCAAGTCGGTAGCCTTTCCATTAAATCCTTTGCTTCATCAGGCAGATATGCAACCCTTCCCCTTTTTATGGCAACCTCGCATGGTCAAATACCTTGGGGTTCACTATTGTTCTCCTTTGGAAGACACTATCTCCTTCAATGCCAAAGACTTAACCTCTAAAGTCCGGGCGCTTACTCACCGCTGGACTCCTTTAACACTTACCTGGTGGGGTCGATTAGAAACCATAAAAATGATGATTGTTCCGAAAGTGAATTATATCTTAGAAATGTTGCCCTGTCTCTTCCCTCGACGTATATATAAAGATATAGAGGGCCTTCTGACTAGATACTTGTGGCAAAACAAGACACCTAGGATAGCGAAACATAAGCTGCAAGCAGATAAGGAAAATGGGGGTGTCAGATTCCCTGATTTCCTGAAGTATCATCAATCTTTTCTTCTCAAACAAGGTGCTCGCTGGCTGGAAGATCCAGTACCGAGTAGACCTGTGTGGCTAGACATAGAAGAGGACCTTTGCAAACCGATTCCTCTTACTTTTCTCCCTGGTATGACTCTCCCATCAGACTCCCACTTTCCACCAATGCTTTTAGACACCTTAGGTGCCTTTAATAATCTTATGCACTCTTTAGACTCCCGACTCTGTCCGTTAGACAAGCTCCCACTTTGGTATAACACTCGATTTCGAATACAAAATAAGCCGATGGCGTGGAGCCCCTGGTACACTAGGGGCATTTGGATTCCTAGTCAGTTGTTCCATGAAGGTCGCTGGAAAACTTTTAGTGAATTGCAAATTGAATTTGGTCTCCCAGCGAAACACTACTTTCAGTTGGTGCAACTTCAGCATTGCCTTCGGAGTGCTAAGGTGCTCCCGCCATCGGCCTCCCCTACACAAGGTTGGTTGGAGACTATCCGATCTATCGGTAGTTCACCGGGTGTAGCATCCAATTTTTACAAAACCTTATGTAATGCTATAACTAGAGATACCCCTATAGCGCAGAAAGCATGGGAGAGAGAATTGCATGTGACTTTGACCCCGGAGCAATGGAGCCTTGTCTGGAGTAGAGTGACACGGGTCTCCCGATCCGCCTCACTCACTCAGACACTCTTCTTTCTAGCCCACCGGTGTTTTTACACTCCTGACAGATTAGCCAAATGGAACACTACTCAGGGCAATAGTTGTTGGACATGCCATGCGGCCATTGGTTCACTACCTCATGTTATGTATGAATGCCCCGCACTACAGTATTACTGGCGTCGGGTCTGGGGTCGTATCCAGTCTATTTTGCACTTTCAAGAGCCCCTTTCTTGGAGGATAGTGGGACTTCGCTCAGCTGCGGGGATCCCCTCTCTTCCAAAAACGGCTTACTTCCTTTTGGACTTTATGCTTGGCATTGCTATTTCCCTAATTACGAAATACTGGAAAAATAGCTCCCAGCTGAGCCCCAATGAATGGTGGAATCATGTCTGTCTCTACAGTAAATATGAACAAATACCTCGTATGTTTGCCTCCCCCATTCAGACTCCTCATCATCGGTCTAAATGGAAGATGCTCAATGACTATGTACATTCTGCTCAATGCTCTCATCTGACTGTCTAAATTTGTATATATCTTTGTCCCATGATTATTCTGTATCGTAGATACTCTTTTGATTGTTTTGATGTATAATCACTGTTGTTTGGAAGCGCTCACATGCTGACATAATCAGCTAGAGAAGAAGCGTGGGGGTGGGGGGTAATTGGGTTTACTTTTCTTTATTGTATACTTGTTTTGTCTCCTTTGGTGTGTTGTTTCTTTTGTTTGTTGCAAAATGAAAATAAAAGTTTAAAAAAAAGAAAAGAAAAAGGCTTTCTTTGCTGCTGCCTTTTTCTTAGCTGGGTTGGCCTTAGATCTAAAGAGCCTATTCAGGGTAGTGTTCTCAGACTCCAACTGAGAGGCCTTGACTTGTCAATCCTTGCCAAAAATATTTTTGCCAGTACAAAAGATATTACCCAGCTTATCTTGAACCCATTGTTCAAGATCCGATGCTTGGAACCAAGCAATCCTGCGTGCACCGATGCAGATAGATGTAGTTCTGCTGATGCACTCAAAGCAAGCAAAAGTTGCTCTATTGACAAATTTTGCGACATTCTGAACATGCTTTACAAGGGTGAGATAATCTGCTCTCTTGTCATTGGGGAGAAGAAGAGCCATTAACTCCAAATCCTTAGCCACCTTTTTGAGGAACATACCCATATAGAGTATATAGGAACTGATTCTGGATGATATCATGGAGGCCTGAAAGCAACGTCGACCAAAAGCATCGAGGATTCTCAATTCCCTACCCTGAGAGTTAGAGGAAATGTGTTTTTGCACTCTTGATTCAACGCATTGCCGATTCCACTACCATGGACACTCTGATATCCGGTACATGGTATCGAGCCAGCAGGTACAGGGAGAAATAGTAAGAGGTGTCTCCCATATTCGAAGCATGAGGTTGTGAAGTATCTAATGGATAGGTAGCATAGAAGCTTCTTTTGGAGCCATAGGGTATTGATTAATTTCCAATTCTTCGGCCCTAGGCTCTTTCTTCGATGTTACTGTTATGGACAGACTCCTAGCAACATCGTGAATAAAGTCTTGGAAAGACATGTCCTCTGGTGGGGACATGCATCATTGTGGAAATGGAGATGAGTCTTCTGGGAGAGTTTGCATGTCTCGAGCATCAGTCAATTCATCGTCCGAGGAATCGGAATCCAAAGACTTGAAGTATCATCAGGCAAGGTGTTCCCACTCCATACAAACTCGGTATCGGTTGAAGCCGGTACCTGGAATTTGTGTAGTTGTAACCTCGGTACTGGAAATGGATTTGAGGGCCGGCATGGGCAGTAGTGTGGAAAGTGGCAAGAAAGTTGATGCAGTATGTATCGGTACTGATGCCGGTATCAACGTATGCAGAATCGACTGTAAGGGTTTCACTGGAACTGAGGCCACCAGTAGGCCACTAATCTCCGCTTGATGGCAAGGATGCGTTGATCCATATAGCTTGCACATGCTTGGGTATCGGTACCAGAATTGTGGGCCACGATCCCTGAGCATGGCACCAGGAACTCTCCGGAGGTGGAGGCCTCGGGAGCATCCTGGGACCCCACTAAGGCTTTGGAGGGAAGGTTCTCCTGCCGGGGTTGTTTAGCCAGTGTTTCCCCTTCCAGGGCAATGCCTGAGGCATCTCAATGCTTAGGAGATCTACCCTTGGGGGAGGCGGCCAGCCTTCAATGAAGACTTAGGTTTCGATACCTGAGATCCATGGGAGGAAGATGAAGCTCTCGATGACATCAATGCTAAAGAGACAGTGTCAGAGGCGAAGAAGGTGCCCAGCTTTGCAGCTCGATTCTGTAGGCCTCTCTTCGTCATCTTTTTGCAGAGAGGACATTCTGACGGTTGGTGATCAGGCCCTAGGCATTTTAGGGAGTCAAGGGTATCTGTGGCCGAGATGGTACTGCCACACTTGGAACATTTCTTAAAACCACTGGATGGTTTCTCCATTTTGTCAGACAAATGGAAGGCCTAGGCCTAAGATGGCATTGATGTGCCTGAAGAAAGTGGAACTTCCTTCTTCACGATTTTTTTTTTTAAGAGAAGAAAGAAAGAACGTACCAACGGAAGTTGGTATCAGCGTTGATGGGAAGACAGACGCGAACCACAAAAATATGCAAAACAGGAATTTTCTGCAGTGATAGAATTTGCTTCCTGTCAGCTCTGCAAAAAATGAAGAACTGAAGAGGGAGAGCTGGAAAGGCAGGAAGGCAGCTACGCAGGTACAGTGGGATGCTCCCAAAGGCTTTCTTATTGGATGCTGGGGAGCGTTCCTGCATGGGCTCCATTGGTACAGATGTCACCCATATGTGAAGGCTACATTCCTGCTTGTTCCTAGAGATACTGCTATAAATACCCAACTAATAATACCGTTAACTTATGCCACATATAAGCATACACTAACCATTCTCTTGGTACCAGTAGATTAATACAAATGTGTTGTTAATAGGTAATTTTTTGTTATGGTCCCAATACCCTCTCCCTGTTAAATGAAATATGTTTAATGTAAAATGGTTGTTTTATGTAAATCGCTTTTGATTACAAGATAAGGCGGTATATAAATAAATTAAATAAAAAATAATAAATCTGTTCGTGCATGCAGAAATGGATGCATATGGAGAAAACGACAGAGAGACAGATGGAAGGAAGGACCCTCTTCAATAGGTGTTATCAATGAAGTGAAATGCACCTATCAGCACACTAAAAATTAGCCTTTTGCATGTGTTTTTGCCTGCCCCCATTCTAGCCTTTAGTGTGATAGTTGTATCATGGATTTTTTCTCACTAAAGCTTCTTACTGCATCTGGAACAGGATTAACATTGGAAAATTAGGTGGAAACTGCTGCTGTAAGGGAGAACAGAGCTCACTGCATTGGGCCCTGAATGTGAAGGAAAGTATGAAGTGAAAATCAGAATGACTATGTCAATTTAATACCAAGATTACCCAGAGAGCTTATTCACTCCTACAGTATTCAATCAATTCAAATATATTATAGGAATAAATGAATTCACCTAATGCATCAAATATCACTTGATTGTAAATTTTTCTAAGACCTGCGTGGAAGGTGAACTGAGCTGTTTCAGATTCTAGGAAAGAAAAGTCCTTTTTATCACCCGAGTCACATCTGATTATACTACAGTGATGTAAATGCCACTATTGTATTATATGAATCAAAGTCCAAAGCCCCAAAGGTAACCTCCCAAACAGTGAAAACAGGTAAAATAGTTAACTTTTGTCAGATGCACTGTCAGGGGAGGAACCACTTCACTCCGAATGACCTGAGCATCCATTTTATTCAATTTAAGTTCCCGTAGTATACTTTTCATATTTTTAGGAGGAGCAGCGAGGGAGAGCTGGAAGCGTGACCCCTATTCCAATAATGACCCTGTATGTCCGGGTTCTGAGATTTAGATGGGGCACTTATTCTACTCGGAGGTGGAATAAGTCCCCCCCCCTGATGGCAGCAGGCAGCGGATCCAGACCCAGCCTGACTCTGGCCTCGGAAGGTATGATCGGAGGTCAGGCAGCAGGGAACACAGAATTTCAGAGCAGGTGGACGATCGGGGCTCTTGCATGGCATCCCAGTGCCATGGCAATGGTACGCCACAGCACCGTGGCTTCATGCAAGAGCCTGGCTGGGCTAGCCAGGAAAATATATGGATGTTTGGCAGGCCAGAATCGGGGCACATCTGGGATTTCCAGACCCTATGCCCCGATTCTGTTCCTGCGGGGCCGTCTAGCTTCCGCGGCCATCCAAATTCTGGACGTCCAGACAGCCCGGATATGCCTCAACCAGAATTGGCCTTCACGAATATGAGAACATAAGAAATGCAATACTGGGTCAGACCAAGGTGCATCATGCCCACTATCCTGTTTCCAACAGTAGCCAATATAGGTCACAAGTACCTGTCAAGTTCCCAAAAAGGTACACAGAATCCACAATACTTATCCAAAGGTAAGCAGTAGATTTCCCTGGTCCTCTTTAATAATGGTTGTAGGGTTTAAGTGCTTGTAGAGGTAGAGGTTAAGTATGATAGATTTGGGGTTTAGTATTATAGATTTGCTTTTAATTTTTAAGTGCTAAGGATTAATAATGTTCCTGATTCATAATCACTTACTGGCTACCCTGAATCTCACAAAATAGCTACCGAAGAATAGCATGCTGCTATGACATGTGAGCCAGTATTCAGGTCTTTGCAAGAAGAGATCCAAGAACCAGATAAGGAGATATCATGAGCCTTGTAAGGTGCCAGTTTGGGCTGAAGAGTCTAAACTTTGACCTACATGGAGATATCAGATAAAGGCTGGGTGCAAAGAAATGCATACACAGGAAACCACAAAGCTACTAACATATATGCTAGACCCGGCTCTGAAGAAAAGCAGCTAGCCAGGTCATGGTGAGTATGAGGAGGAGGGGGGCCAGGAGGGATTTTGCAACAGGAACTAAGGGGAGCAAAAAGGCAACGATAGGAAATAAGGTGGGGAGGGGGAGAGAACACAGAGGAATAGCTCTGGGGACTGGACTGCATGTAGTAATACGGAAGGAAAAAAGGTATAAAACGTAACATGCTTTCTATATTCAGGGGGAGAGTTGCATTCTTGAGGTGCCTAGTGCCCGATAGAACTCTCTTCCCCACTTTGCTACCTGTATTTGGTCATCAGTTATCTAATAAACAGAGACTCTGATTGCACCTGTACTGACTTTTTGGATCTGATCATTTCAGGTAATAATAATAATAATTAGGTTGTGGTTCATTTTTGTACGAAACAGTGCCGTACAAAATTGGTGCCGAACGCCCGGGATTGGCCTACGGGTGGGTCTTTATGGCCAAGATATAAATTTAAAGATTTGGATTCCCCTCAAGAAAAAGAGGGAGGTACGTAAAGATTTGGATTCCCCTCAAAAGGTTGAGGGAGGTGTGTTCCCGGTGCTGAGTGAAGACCGGAGGAGAAGAAGTGAGTGACTGATTCCCTAGGATGACGGCGGCCTGTCATGATGGCGTCATGAGTATAAGTATTTTTAACCAAGCTTGGTATGTGTTGTTTAATTTTTGTTGTTGTTATATGCATAAAGTGTAAGAATAATTTGCTGTTATAAACTGGGACTGAATGATAAGTGATTGAGACAGTACGTGTCGTCTGACACGAAGCGTGTGTGTGTTCTTGCTCACGGTTCCATACCTCCGCGAGGAGATTGGCTGGGCTTGAACGAAGCGAATTCTTGTTTGAAAGGTGTCCTGGACATTTCGTGCACTTCCTTCCTCTGTAAATAAAGAGGGTGGGTATTGAGACCCTTAAATAAAAGGTTGCACGTAGGAATCATGTCTCTGTTTAGGAGAGAGAAAGATAGCAATCAGACATAATGGTAAATCAAGTTCCCCCAGTGACTCCGGTCGAACGGATGATGAGAGATAATCCCTTATTAGGAAAGGAAATAGAGAAAGTTTTTGTCTATTTTCACCCCCACACAGTGAAAACACCAGGTTTACTGATTTATAGGCTGAGGGACAGTGAAGGAGAATAAAAGATTGTTCTAAAAGAAAACAATGGAAGAAATCTCCTTATCTGGGATCAGACCAGAGAGGGTGACAATTAGATCAATTGAAAAGAATCAGTCTAGTTACATAACAATGTAAACAAGATACACATCAATTGTAATTATGGAGTTCTGAACTTTGAGGTTTGTTCTTTGAACATTGCCAGTCACCTGGCCAGTGCTTGGTTGTGTTTAATGAATAATTGCTCCTATATGTCGCCTGATGAAAGATAGCTAATTGTCTAGGATAAGATGGTTGCCTGTTTTCAGCTAGAAAGAGGGAGGGGGACTGCTGGGGGATTTTCTTCTGGTAATGGACGCATTGCCTAGAGGAAACTCTCGATTGAGCAGTCTTTCTTGTTTGTTTAAATAAAGGATTTATTCAGTGTGACAGGAGTTGAAGTTCAGAACTCTTTCGGTGAAGTATTTTTTTCTCTGTAATTAGCTTGCTAGCTTTCTAGGTACGGAAATGACTCTGAGAGAAAGAAAAAAACTGTTTAGAAAACTTAGGGACCTGATTCTGTTCTATGTGTGATAGTTATAATTGTTGTGAATGAATGGGAAGATCTTCCATGCTTTGATATATGATTATTGTTTTGTGGTAATATATATATTCTGGAAACAAAATTGGTAATAGAGGAACAATAACAGCTATGATATCTGCAGAGTGTGATTCAAAAGTTACTTTGCTTTTGAAGCAAAAATTACCAGTGCAGCCGTTTCCCTTCTGGAAGTTCTGTATAACACTCACGCAATCAACGCTTTCTTAATTAGATTTTATGATCTCTGAAATTAAACTGCTTAGAATTCTTTGCTACTGGTGCAACAGATGAAGACTGTTTCCTTTTTCCATTTGACCTTCAAGTAGAGATTAAGATCCTTACAGGATTATGTGGTATTCTGAGCAGATTGCAACTTGAGAATGATTTAAATCCTGAGTGAATAAAATGTTAACCATGTTTGGATTTTGTTCTGATTGTATTAAGCAAAATTAAAAGTTAAACAGGGATTTTATATATTGTGGCAAGGTCGAGGTTAGCTGTAACTCTCAGTGATTGAAATAACTTAAAAAAGGGAAGTGTTTGCATTCTAGATGTCCACCAGTCTTTTCATGAAAAGAGTATCAGTTTCGCTTCCCCGAACTGTAAGAATTACTGTGTAAGTCTTTTGAATTTCAGTTCCAGGAGTTCTGTCTTTAGTTGCTGTTTAGAATGAGCACATATATCCATTCAAAACTACACCAATTAAGTTAGTGGGACTGAGACACTGTTTAAGAATCTAAATTTATATTTTCTGCCTCCCATTTGTTTGACTTTTAACAATTGTTTTAGAAGCAGGATTAGCTGTTGTGTGCGAGCAGCAATCCCAGAAAGCAATCCAAGAAGAGGAAAGGGGGAGGGGAAACAGCATTCTCTCTTTTGTTTGTACCTGTAGAATTTCAGGCAACTGAATTGGTGGAGTGAGTGACAGACATTCTGATAAGAAGTTATTTCAGATCTAATGCAGCACACCTGTGGACAACAGCGACCCCTACTGCAACTACATAATGCTGACTTTTGTGTGACCTTTTGAACTGGTTCAAGCTTGATTGAAATTTATATAGAATGGTATAATGGTATAAACAGTATTGTGTGTTCTCTCCTTCTGCTCTCTCTGAAGAGTGACAAGTGTTTGCTGCATTGTGTTTTAAATGCTGTCATGTATCAAAGTTTCACTGCTGTTGTACTTAATCCTTTTTATGCCTGGAAGCTAGTGTATCAGGCTGTATTTCTGCTCTTTTCTAAGCCATGCTTTAAGCTTACCTCTTTAGGGCTACTTTTGAATATGTGATCCAGCTCACCATTGTCACCGTTACTTCCCCCTTTGCTGCCCACTTGAATAATACTGACACTTGGACTCATGTCAGTGAGTTGAAGTTTTCTCCAACGGTCACCTCTGTTTGATCTACTTCCTTCCTGTATGAACTGTTGCTGACCAAGATAATTGCTGCCAAACCTGCTCCTTGGGACACCATCTGTTTCCTTCATCCTGATGGACAATTAGTCTTACTTCTGCGTGTTCACAGTACAACACACATCTCCAAAGAGGTTCTCAATCAAACCCTGCCTTGAACTGAATTCTTATCGGACCATTCTACTGAACCTTTTGATACCCTTGTGTCCTCCATTGCTATTACACGTAGGTTAGATGCTGGACTTCCTTGATATCTTTCTAGACCCCTGCCATAACTGCTGGACTTGGTATGGCTATATGCCGTCTACAATGCTTACTGTATGTTCAAATGAAAGCTGTTATTGATTCTATAACTAAGTTGTCAGAGTCCCTAGAGCAGAATACACAAATGACTCTGCAAAATAGACAAGCCCTAGATTTGCTCCTTGCTTCTGAATGAGGCCTTTTGTTCTTTTATTAATGCCACTATCTGTTGTATAGTCATAGCGAATCATTCAGTGTTTGTGCTTAATGCTATGGATAAAATACATCACCTGTCAGAACTACATATTGATGATTTTAAGGGTGGCTTCCAGATTGGAGATTGGTTTTCATCTCTCTCCTCCTGGTTCCACTCCCTTGGCTCTGGCTTGAAAGGTTTATTAATTTCTGCTGGCATTATTTTAATCATTGCTTTACTCTTCTGTTGTTTTGTTTCTATGTTTATATCCTGCTGTAAGAAAAATTGCACCAAAGTATCTACCTCTTTTTTGCCTGTTCAGACTAGCCCTACTCTTGTCAATGTTTCTTATGCAGCCGTCCCCATGTCAGACTATTCAGACTTGGATTTCTCCCATTCCCCAGCCGAATAAAAAAAAATAAATAAAAAAATGGGGGAGTTGTAGGGTTTAAGTGCTTGTAGAGGTAGAGGTTAAGTATGATATGGTTTATGGGCTTTTCTTCCAGGAACTTGTCCAAACCTTTTTTAAACCCAGTTACACTAACAGCTTTTATTTCATCTTCTAGTAACGAGTTCCAGAGTTTGATTACAAGTTAAGCGAAAAAATATTTTTTTTATTAGTCCTAAATGGGCTACATTGTACTTTCTTTGAGTGTCCCCTAGTCTTTCTACTTTTTGAAGGAGTAAACAATTGATCTACATTTATCCCTTCCACACCATTCATTAATATATAGACCTCTATCATATCTCCTCTCAGACATCTTTTTTCCAAATTGAAGAGTCCTAACCTTTTAAGATTCTCCTCATAGGGGTATCCTTCCATCCCCTTTATGATTTTGGTGGCTTGTCTCGGTACCTTTCCTAATTCTGCTTTATCCTTTTTAAGATATGGTGACCAGAATTGCACACAATATTCAAGGTGCAGAGGCATTAAAATATCCTTGATTTTGTTCTTCATTCCTTTCCTTATGATTGCAAGCATTCTATTTGCTTTCTTGGCCGCCGCCATACACTGGGCAGAGGGGGTCAACATATTATCCACTATGATGCCTAAATCCTTTTCCTGCGTGGTTGTTTCTAATATGGAATCTTGCATCATATAACCATAGTTGGGGGCTTTCTTCCTTAAGTGCATAACTTTGCACTCATCCACATTAAATTTCATCTGCCATTTGGATATCCAGTCTTCCAATTTTTCAAGGTCCTCTTGCAATTTTTCACAATCCTCTTGTGTGTTAAAAACTTTTAATAATTTTGTGTCGTCTGCAAATTTGATCACCTCATTCATTATTCCCATTTCCTGGTCATTTATGAAGATGTTATAAAGCAGCAGGCCTAGCACTAAAATATAAGCATAGAAAGTCCAGTGTGATCAAAAAATCTCTCTGCATTGAGCCGCAAACTGAAAGGCAAACCTCAGTTTGAGTGGAGGAGTGGCCTAGTGGTTGGGGCAAGGTGCTTCAGGCCGGAAGGTTGGGGGTTCAAATCCCACTAGAGGACAGCAACCTTGGGCCAGAAGGACTTGGGTTTCTAGTCTCACAGGTGCTCCTTGTGGTCTTGGGCAAGCCACTTAACCCTCCTTAACTATTTTACAGGGAACATGGGCTATCTCCAAGTTATAATGCCCCATTCAATGTAATTTCAGTTTGTTCAATGTAAACCGCACTGATGCAGAATAGCACGGTATATAAGAGAATGTAAATAAATAAATAAACCTACCCAACTCTGTGTAAATGCCCCCTCTGCAGAATTTTCCCACCGCGGTGGTTGCCGATCAAGCACTGATCCCCCTGAGCACCTCTGGCATCGCCAATCTCCCCTGCATCTCTTTGTAAGTCACCATGAGTCCCAGGATAAAACTCTCCCACCAAAACTGGAGCAGCTCAGCTGTGATTGTGTACAGCTGAGCTGCTCTGGTTAGGGAGGGAAGGTACACTGCCACGGGTCTGTTTCCATTGCACTGTATATTCTAATTAATTTTTATTAGATGTATTTATTAATTTATTTTTAATTAACTTTTATTAATTCATTTATATGTATATTTGTGTTCTTAGACCCCCTGATGCAGGCTAGTTCGCTGAAACGCAGTTGTCAGGTCTTTTTAGACCTTGGAATAAAGATGTCTATTTGGAATACATTGAGCCGTTGGTCTACCTTGGTTTCTATCATCTTCTGGAGGACTCTTCTCTTTTGTTTGGCATTTTTTTAAATTTATTTCCATTTAAACATAATACATTCAAGCATATACATGAATGATTAAGAACTTGGTACAAAGCAACCATCTTCTAAAAATAAAAAAATAAGGTATTAAATTTACCAAACAGTCTAAAATCAAGGAATTAGAAGAGGCCCCAAGAAACTATGCAAAAGAAACAAATATACCTTTTACAGAACATACATGCAATCATCGTGGATCGAGACTTATATATCAGCTGGAAGAGATGCAACAGTAGTCACCATAGGTTACCTATCTACTAGAAATTCCAACAATTGTCGAGGCTCAAAAAAACAAACATCTTTATAGGAAACATAACATTTCGCAGGAAACTTAAAAAAAAATGTCCCATCTAGGGATAGAACTCTGGGTTTGTACCCCAGAAACTCTCTCCTCCTAAGCTGGGTAAGCCTAACTAGATCAGGGAAAATACAAACATGACAGTCGAAGAACATTTCACTGAAATTTCTAAACTATACTCCAAAAATTCAAAATGTATCTGACTCTAAAGCCAAAGTTAACAGGAGAGCAGAGCAAGCTATAATCACCTCCTGGGAGCTCTTGAGAAAGCCAGTCAAATCTCCAGCTTCAAGAGAGCTCTCGAGGATGACACTCCGGCCACCCAGCCCAACAGACAAATACTGGACCCTAGTCAAAGGAGGCAAATGCTCCTGGAGGATCTTCAAGAACTCCCTAAACTATGTGCACCTTCTCCTGAGATGAGGAAACAGGGACCCAGGGTGCAGATTAGTTTTCCAAATCTGATTTTCAAGATATTCAATCTTCCTTGTAGTCACCATTCTGTCCTTGAGCTGGGTGACCTGGAGCTCCTGAAACTGGCCCAATTCTTCTTCAAATTGGGCCATCTTCACCTCCTGATTCTTCAGCATCTTAGAGGCAACCAAAAAGTCATTTTTAAATACAGACATCTCAGTACTTACAGTTGCTATGGAAGTTTGTAACCATTCTCTGTAGCCATTGTATACCATAGTGCTTCCATTGTCACCTTAATGGGTTTCACCAAGTCCTGAACACTCTGGACTGAAGCTTGCCCTGAGACAACCCCCAGCACATCCTCGGGTACCACAGATGGACCTTTGATACCTCCACCTCCAGGGGATAGTCCAAGTTCAGATGAATCTGTCTCTGCAGAGCCCTCTTCACTCCCCTGTGATGATGTGCTAGTAAGCATGCTGGAAGGGAGCACAACATCGGCCCACAAAACAGCTTCAAGTTGCGGTGGAGGGGCCCACCCTTGATGCACTCAAGTCCGCATGGAAATCCTCTTGTGGTCTCGCTGAAGATACTGCTCCAGAAACAGTGGCAGTGAACCCACAAGCCACCAAAGTCCTTTGTCCCAGCACAGTAATCACAGAGGTAAGTGAGTCTGTTTCCACTTCCTATGCCGCAGGCAGAGAAAACCAGGCAAGTCACTGGGATACACAAAGCCGATTCAACACTCTACCATCATCTTGCCTCCTCAGCCCTCTCTGGCATTGTTTTATTAGAACATTCTTTTCTCATTTCTTTTGGGAATGCCTCTCAACCAGCAGGGTTACCTTATTGTGAAAATCATCAGTAGTTCTACTGGCATGGTTCCGAAATTTAAGAGAATGATGCTACTGAAGTCTATGTAGATATCAGCCTTCAACTTAGGTGAGTCAAGTGGAACACCTGAATGTACCCTAGCTCCCTCATTCTTGTTATTATTATTATTGAAAAGACAGCTTTGAAGAGGAGAAGAATGCTTACACCTCCACAACAATGTGAAGCTCCAGCAACATTCATCCAAGACACAGAAGATCATTTAATCAGACCCAGCTATTAGAATGCTCGACCACTGCATCTCTACCAACCTGAAATATTGCCTGAAGATAATGCAAGCAAAGGAAAGGTCTTTTTAAAGTTGATTCTTCAACTCCATGAACTCCAAAAGCAAGAACAAGCAATTGTGAGTGAGTGTGTGTGTGTCAGATGTTTTTAGATTTTCAGTTGGGTGGCAAAACTGTTGATTCTCCAGAGTCTAACTTTTTGAAATAACAGACCTCTGCTCCCGCTTGTGATGTACTATCAGAGAAAAGTAACTTAAAATCAGTTTGGGAGAAAATCCTGCAACCTGGATACACAGAAAAACCCTTTAGAAATAGTATTTATATCATTTCATTTCATTTATTAGATATTTTACTTGCCCTTACAAAAAGCCCAGAGCAGCGTACAATAACACACAAAAACATACAATTATAAAACATAACAAAACAATTCAATATAAACTAAGCAATAAATAAAGCAGCAGCATCAGGAGCCTATACCAGACTCTTCATCCAACTCATACTCAGCTACTTTGGGGAAATAAAAATGTTTTTACCACTCTCCTAAACTCCACAAGATCAGTAATAAAATGGATATATGAAGGCAGCCCATACCACATAAAAGGCAAGAAGCAAACCAATGCCCCGGTCCAAAGCCTGGCGGAATGAAACTAGTTAGCCCTGGGAAAACTGAAACAAACAAGTGTCTTACCACTACTTATCATTTGTAAAAGGTGTACAGCGCTGTACAGGCACATGTGAAAGACAGCCCCGCTCATCAGAACTTACAGTTTAGTCAAGTCAGACAACACAACAGCTGAGGATAAGGATATATCTAGGGAAATAGTAATTAAACTCATTGGCGACTAAGCAGATCAGGATCCAAAAGTGGTCCCTTAGGAAGGGGTCACCTACATAAGATGATACTTCTGCAAAAGGAGGAGTAGCCTAGTGGTTGGGGCAAGGTACTTCAGGCCGGAAGGTCGGGGGTTCAAATCCCACTAGAGGACAGCAACCTTGGGCCGGAAGGACTGGGGTTTCTAAGTCCCACAGATGCTCCTTGTGGTCTTGGGCAAGCCACTTAACCCTCCATTGCCCATGTTCCCTGTAAGTATTAGTGTATTTGTCTCATATCCCCACAAGTTAAATGTATCCCCCAATTGTGTTGTGACCGCTTTGATTGAAGGATAAGGCGGTATACAAAACTGTCTAAATAAATAAAATAAATAAATAAAAATAGGCTGACAAATAGGTAGGATATAACTGATGAAAAATCCTAAAAGCAATAATCAGCAACTTAAGCTTAATTCACTGAACCACAGGCAGCCAATGAACAGACTCCAAAATAGGTACAGTATAACATGATCCCTAATCAGTTGAAATATACTGTCATGTTATGTTCTCTGTAAACCGTCTTGAATTGAAGAAAGACGGTGTATAAAAACTGTTAAATAAATAAATAAAATCCCTAAGTCTGCTCCAATCAACAACTTTGCAGCTGCATTTTGCACTCTGTTGCCTCCCCAATACCCTCAAAGTAAGACCAGAGTATAACATATTACAGTAATCAAGTCTTGTAAGAATCTATGACTGTATAAGGGTCGCCATATCTGGATGATCAAAAACTGAGGGTACCTTTCTAAGCAGGCAGATATAGTAAAAACACCCCTTTACCACCTGAGAAATCATAAATCTAACATTGATGAGCTATCAAACATGACTCCCAAACTTTGTATGTGCTCTTTCACTTCCAACTGTACTCCTTGCCAAAACAAATTTGGCAGACTAAATACCGAACACATAGGATGCATACACGGTTCCTCTGACAATTCGAAACCAACTTGTTCATTCTCATCCATCAATTGATATCTATCAAAGAAGCTTTTCAACAATATGGACACCCTCATCATAAAGATTGACTACTTCAAAATCTGTTTGATATACAGCCCACCTAATCATAAAACAGAAGACATAGATGCCCTAATAGCACTCCTTAGCTCATCAACTGACAAAAGCCCAATAAAAATGCTAGGTGACTTTAATCTCCCATCCTTACCCCCTGCACACTCAACATTCTTCCTCGAATCCATATCTGACATAGGCTTCCACCAAATCATTAAAACAAAACCTCATATTAAAGGAGGAACTCTAGACCTCATCTTCCTCCCGGAAATATTTCACAAACTCTTTAACCAAGATTCCCTTCAGTGCACACCCATCCCATGGTCTGACCACTACCTGATTAAGTTTAATCTTATATACACTGATACAAATAACAAAATAAGCACACAAAAACCTCCACCCCCCAGATTTAAAATTTTTAATCCAGAAGACTTCCTGGATTTAACAATCCCCCACCTCTCTACATCACCCTCCAATCTAGACCAGGCCATTGCAACATGGCATAAAACAATCTCTAATGCGGCAGCATATAAACAATCAAACAAGAAGAGCTACCGACCCAGAAATGGTGATGCCCCTTGGTTTAACAACACCTTAAAGGAAATGAAAAGAGCACTCAGGAAAACTGAACTAAAATGGCGCAAATCTAAATCTACTGCATGCTACGAAGTATATCATACCCAAATTAAAAATTACAAAGAGACCACAGACAGCGCAAAGAGAAACTTCCATTCAGCCATCCTTAACAAATCTATTAACAGACCAAGAGAACTATTCTCCATTGTCCAAAACTTAACTAAAAACACTTATAACTCTAGTCACGAAATTAGCGATATATCCGCTCAAACTTTAGCAAACCACTATATAAATAAATCAAAAACACATACATTCACACCAAATATACAAAACATTCCCCACCAACTTTTAACAGACACATGGAATGATTTCTACCCCATAACTAATACAACGCTCAAGAATATAATGTCAAACCTAAACACCACAACTTCCAACCTTGATCCATGCCCTATAACCTGGATAAAGCATACCCTTCCTACATTATCCCCATTCATTCTCCCACTAATAAACCTATCACTAACTCAAGGATACCTCCCACCTATGTTAAAACATGCACAAATTCGCCCAATACTAAAAAACAACTCCATGGACAAAACTTCACCAAACTCCTACAGACCTATTTCAAGCATACCTTTCATGGCCAAACTCATTGAAAAAGTAGTTCAAATACAAACAGGAATACATTGACACCTCAGCCCCCCCTCGATGACCAGCAATATGGCTTTCGCCCCGGTCATGGAGTAGATACTCTATTAACTGTACTCCTTGACACTCTCGTAAGAGGAATAGACAATCCTAGAAAAGCTTTCTTACTCCTTTTCATTGACATATCCGCTGCGTTTGACAGTGTACACCATACTGTAATGCTCAACAGACTCAGACAAATAGGTGCAAACTCAACAGTACATAAATGGTTCACTTCATACCTATCTAACAGAACTCAAACCGTCCGGATCTGCACCCAAACCTCTAACACATACAAACAGGAAATTGGCCTCCCTCAAGGATCTGCCCTCTCTGCTCTCCTCTTTAATATTTATATACAACCAATCTGCAACATCTTTAAAAATTTCAAAATCCACTACCACATATACGCAGACGATATCATGATGTACATTCCATTCACAATCCCTACATTCCCCCTCCAACTATTAACAGATTGTTTCAATGAATTAACAATTTGGCTAGAAGAACACAACCTCCACATTAACCACTCCAAAACAGACATATTAATAGTAACAAAAAATCAATCATACACTCCCCCTACTCACATCACGCTCCAGACACACGATATCAACATAAAAAATGAAATAAAATACCTAGGGGTGATCTTAGACACCCACCTCAGTATGAGCACTCACATAAGGAACATTACAAAAAAAATATATTTCAAGCTTAAAGTCCTAAAACAATTACGTCCACTTGTCCACCTGCAGGACTTCTTGAGCATAATTCATGCCATTATCACACCTCACTTCGACTTTGACAACCTTATTCTACTAGGCACAACTAATCAAAATATCAAAAAGCTCCAACTTGCCCAAAATGCAGCAGCTAGAACTATATTTAAGATATACGGTAACCCATTTGAGCACATCTCACCCTATCTAGCTAAACTACACTGGCTCCCGATTCAATGTAGAATAAACTACAAACTATTAATCACCACCTTCAAAGCTATCAATAATACTGCCCCAGCCACGATAAACAAACTCCTTACTAAGGACGCACCCCAAACTGTTCAAAGAAATTGCAATATTAATAAAATAAGAATACATAAAGAGTTCACAAAGGCCAAAAAAACAACAAATAAAAAAGCATTTTCACATGCAGCCCCCATACTCTGAAACTCACTACCTGAAGAAATAAGAGCCTCAACTGACCTTATGCAACTACGTAAAACATTAAAAACTTATCTGTTTCGCTCCCACTATGGCCCACTTGCGAACTCCCAACCTCAAGACGAAAAGGGATAATATACAACACTTCCGCATACCTCCATAATTGATACATGAAAATATGACCACTTCACACAGATTTGATGTTTACAAATAGCTATCTAACGGTTTACCCAAAATCCTTTGACTTGTATATAGTTCTCTAAGTTTTTAATTGTTAAAATTTAAAGTTTTAAATTCTTAAAGTTAAGATGTAAATATGACACATGATGTTCTATGTAAAAGCAGATATGTTACTCTGTTTCATAAAATGTTCTATGTAAACCGCACCTGATCCTTGGAAGGCAGCGGTATATAAGCAACTGTTAAATAAATAAATAAAATAAAATAAATGCCATGACTTTGAATAAGCAAAGCCAAAGGTTGAACATACAAATTGAATAACAAAGGGGACAACAGAGCCCCCCAAAGAACTCTAAAACATACTGGATGCATACCAGGCACCAACTAACTAACCACCACAAACTGGTTCTACTCAGCAAGAAAAAATTTCATCCACAATGGCATAACTCCAACTCCAACTCCAAATGAAGCCAAACGCTGTACTAGAATACAGTGATCTAATATATCAAAGGCTACAAACAAATCAAGCAGGAAAAGCAGTGCATCATCCCCTTTATCCAAAAACAATATCAAATCTTCTCTACTGCGAGAGCACTGAAAACATGACTGACATTCATACAGCAAACCCTTACTATCAACATAAGTTGCCAACTGGTTCCAAACCGCCTTCTCAATGACCTTCAACAAAAAAGGTAAATTAGACACTGGCTAAAAACGTTCAGGCTGTGAAGAATCCAATGATGGCTTTTTTAAATAGTGGATGGACAGCAGCCACTTTCAACTCCCTAGGTATAACCCCTTGGCTCAACAAACTATATATCAATGGCTGAAAGAGCACACAAGTCTTCTTCAGTATCAACCCCAACACACTACATGGACAAGGATCCAATGAGAGCCTCCTTATGGCTCCATAACCAGGAGGTCAAACTAAGCCAGTTCTAGTTTTATCCATGGAGCTGTAGTCCTGTTTTTCTAAGAGGAAGCAACTATTTATTTGTTTAACTGATTTTGGTATACCATTTTTCTACCAGTCAAAACAGTGAACAATTAACAGTAGAAAGACAGGGTGAAAGAGTAGTGGGTGGGACAAGTTTGGTTACAGGTAGTGGACATTCAATAGAAGAGACATGGTGTGGGGTAGTGGATTCCATCATTGGTGGGTACAAAAAGTTGGGCGCAGGAGTCCGTTTGGTGGATTCCTTAGAGGGCTAGCATGTGCCGTAATGTTCATGGAAAAGGTGGGTCTTTAGGTGCTTGCTAAAGTCTTTTGCTGCCTGAATACTTCTTAGGGTGGATAGCAGTGAGCTCCAGAGTGTGGGGGTGTAGAGTGCGAAGGATCTCAGGCAAGCATATTGGGTGCTCTTGCGAATCTTCACTGGGAGGCTGAGCAGATTTAGCGTGCTCTGTCTGCAGGGCTTGGTGGAGCTGGGGGTGCTGATTGACAGCTGGAGGTGCTGGGCAGTGAGGCCATTCTGAGCTTTGTGTATGATGGTGAGGACTTTAAATTTGATCCTGGCGGCGATGGGTAGCTGGTGGAGGGATTTTAGGATGGGTGTTATATGAGAGTGCCTGGACGCTTGGAAGACTGTGCGTGCTACAGTATTCTGTTTTGAGCTGTAGCAGATGGATTGTGTGCTTGGGTAGCCCGTGATATATGGAGTTGCAGTAGTCGAGCAAGGGGGTGACTGTTGCCTGACAGACTGCGTGGAAGTCATCAGAGGAGAGAAGGGGGTGTATGTTGCATAGTGTCTTGAGTTTGTAGTAAATTGCCTTGGTGGTGTTCTGGATGTGTGCTTGAAAGTTTAGGTGATGATGATCCAAGGTGAGGTATTTGAGCTGAGTTCTGACTTGGAGGTCTGCGTCTCTGAGTCTGACTGTTGCAGGAGGCATGAACTCAGGGTCCCTGGTTACATGTAGTATCTCAGTCTTGCTGTAGTTGACTGCTAGGTTTTGATGCTTGAGCCACTGGACAATTTCCTTGAAGCAGGCTAAGAGATTGGAGTAGTCAGGGGCAACTGTGAAGAAAGGGGTGTATACCATTATGTCATCAGCAAATATCAAATACCTGATTTTGAATTTTTGGATCGTTGTGCATAGGGGGCGAATGTAGATGTTGAACAGCAATGATGAAAGTGCTGATCCCTAGAAAATTAGAGCTACATTTCCATCTATGCTATGGGACAAACCCAGGTCTGCCCCAATTTGTCCTCTCTTAACATGGAGCTCTATGTTATCCTAGTATTACGTTTAGAGAGCTTATTCTTCCAAAACTGCAGATTAATAGTGTCCCTTGGAAATATTTCTACAGAGTGGTTGTGCCAGCACTAAATCCTCCCTAGAAAAATAATTAGGCTGAAGAAAAAACTGACTGAGTAGAATTTAGAGAGAGAATTGGGAAACCTTAAAGCAATTTATGACATCTGACCTATAAAAGGCCATACCAGATCTCTGGCCAACATGTAACAAGAGACTCTGTTCATGTTGCAATCTATCCTATAACCTTTATTACTATTGATTCTTCAGGTTACCATAACATAGTGCTGCAGAGTCTCTGACTTGTGGCTAACATATAGTGTATTTTTAGAGCAAATATTCTTGGGGCTTACATTCAGCTGACAATATCACTGACTTATTAAATGCCATAATTTAGCTTGATTTGTATATCTAGTGCCTCCATCTATATTGCTAGCCGTGCTGGATGTATAGCATTGTGCAGTGACCACACTGACACTATCCATTCTGCAGACTTAACCTAAAGGTATACTGGATCCAGAGAGTGGCTGAATATCACCAGTATATGATCACTTTTTGACCTGCCCTCACCAATCCACAAATAACAGCTATTTAACTGGTCTGACATTGTCCATATATTATTTGAAAATACTTGGTTAGTGCAATTATGCGTTCACCGGCCACTGACTCGATAATGTTTGCATAATTTTATGTCTGTGCAGAATACTGGGAAAAAGTTCTACTGGTCTTTAAACAGAAGGCTTTGTTATTGTTTTCTGCCTCAACGTAAATAAGGATCACATCATATATGAAGGCACAAAATCAGCAATAACTTTGAGGGGCTAATTTTATAAAGTCATATGGCAGATAAATAGTCTCTCATAGAAAAAAACAATTACCGTACTGCAAAAGTACATGTTTTGGCATGCACTTTTATGGTAGATGTGCAGATAGGTAGACTTTGGTCACAACTTGGGTGGAGAGCTAATTGTAAAGTACAGTCGGGGGCTTATTCAGTGGCGGTGACTAGGCTAAATAAAGCACCTAGCCGCCGTTGCTTTAAAGAAAGCAGATATTAAACAGTGGAACATGTCCAGGTTTTGCTGCTGAATATCTGGGCTCCCCAGCCACCATCGCAGTTATCTGGTTAGCAGCTGAATAGTGCCAGATCTCCAGGAACAAGCAGGAATGTAGTCTTCACATATGGGTATCGTCGGTACCGACGTAGCCTGCGCGGGAACGCTCCCCAGCGTCCAAAAGGAACGCTTTTGGGAGCATCCCTCAGCACATACGCGCTGCCTTCCCGCCTTTCCAACTGTCCCTCTTCAGTTCTTCATTTTCAGTGGAGCCAACAGGATCTATTCTGTCACCGCAGAAAATTCCATCTTTAAAATTCTCTCTTGTGGTCGCGTTTGCCTACCACACGACGCCTACCGGTACCGCCGTTTCTTTTCTTTTCTTTTCCTAAAAAAAAAAAAAAAACTAGACTTAGACTGTTTCTTTTCAGAAACTTTCCTATTTTGGTGCTAGGCGCCGTTTTGGGCATTAGGCCCCATTTTTCCAAAATCATGGAAAAGCCAACTAGTGGTTTTAAAAAATGTACTAAGTGTGGCGATACCATTTCTGTCACTGACACCCATGATTGGTGTCTAAAATGTTTAGGACCTGATCATTCTCCAACTGAATGTCTCTCCTGCATGGGAATGACCAAAAGAGAAAGACAGAACCGGGCCGCAAAGCTTGGTGCCCTCTTTTCTTCAGATGCCAGATCCATTGCATCGACATCGTCAAGGGCATCTTCTTCCTCCCATGGATCTCAGGTAACTAAACACAAAAGCCGGTCCTCAAAGGGTAGCTTTCCTGCTAAGCATCTAGAGGCCATTGGCATTGCCCTTGAGGGAACCACACTGGCAAAACAGCCCCGGCGGGAGGCTTCGGCTTCCAAAGCATCGATGGGGCTGCAGGATGTTCTCGAGGCCTCAACCTCGCAAGAACTACCTGTGCCATGCTCAGGGGTTCCGGCCGTTCTTACTGGTACCGACACCCAGGCATCAGCAGCGTCGATAGACCAGAGATTTCTTCCTATCGAACGCAGTATCGCAGCTCTTCTCTCAGCTGCGGTACCGGTGGTCCCAAGGGCACCACTGCCGACATCGACACCGATGCCAGTACCGACACCAGTACAGACACCGGTACAGACACCGACGATGCCGGTACCAACGGTACCGGCCCTGATGGTAACTCTTCCCATTCCACCTCCGGCTGGAGTGGATAAAGTGGTACCGGGTCACCTCGGTACCGACTTTGATCGGTACCAGGGTCGTGCTTTGCAGGAACATCGGGGTCATGAATACTTCGAGTCCTCCAATTCCGAAGACTCTGACAGTTTTACTGGCATTAGAGGGTTTCTCTTAGAAGATCCCTCTTCTCCCCAACGCAGAATGTCACCTCCAGAGGACATGTCATTTCAGGATTTCATCCGTGATATGGCTAAAGGTCTTTCAATCACAGTAGCTCCTGAAGAGGAACCCAGAGCAAAGGAATTGGAAATCCTCCAATATCCTAAAGCTTCTAAGGAGGCAGCTACTCTGCCTATCCATGAAATTCTGCATAGCTTGATGCTCAGAATGTGGTAGACACCTCTGACTACTTCTCCTCACTCTAGGAGACTTGATACTATGTATCGAGTCCCATCATGTCCTGGATTTCAGAAAACTCAGCTGCCACACCATTCAATGGTAGTGGAGTCAGCCATGCGTAGAATGAAAAGTGCAAAAAGACATGCATCCAATCCTCCAGGTCGTGAATGCAGGACTCTGGATGCTTTTGGACGCAGAACTTTTCAAGCTTCCATGCTTTCAGCTAGGATCAGCTCATATCCTATATATGGGAATGTTCCTCAAAGAAATCACAGGAGACTTGGAACTTAGGAGCCCATTTCTCCCAGATAAGAGACAAGACTTTCTTACTCTGGTTAAGCATGCTCAGGATGTCTGCAAGTTTGTCACTCGTGCAGCCTTTGACTGCTTCGAATGCATCAGCAGAACTTCTGCTATTGCCATTGGTGCACGACGGATTGCCTGGCTACAGGCATCAGACTTGGAGACTTGGGTACAGGACAAGTTAGGCAACATTCCTTGCATGGGAGAGAATCTTTTCGGCAAGAACTGGCAGGAGAAGGCTAACGAGTTAGATGCTGACAATTCTACCTTAGATAGATTGTCAAAGTCTACAGCCACTCCAGCCAAAAGGAAGCCTTATAAAAAACCCTCTTTTAGCAAAAAGAGGAAGTTTTATCCTTCCTATACCCACCAGACTCAGACTCCAGGTCAGGTTGCCCAAAAGGGACACACTAGACAACAAAAGAAACCAAAAGGCCCAAGAGCCCAACCAGCTCTCCAGGTTCAGCCCCCTCAAGGGCTTTGACTCCTTCCTAGAGAACTTTGCCTTCCTGCCTCTGAGGGGTCCTCAACCCCCCAATATTCCGGGCAGGTTATGCCACTTTGTCAACAGATGGCATCAGATAACAGCAGAAAAGTGGACTTTGTCCATTGTAGGGGAGGGGTACAAACTTCATTTTCACAGCTTACCCCCTTCTACAGTCCTAAAGCAGTTCAATTCACAAACCTCTGCAGACAATCTGCTAGATTATGAGGTCTCCACACTTCTTGCCCAAGGGGCAATAGAGGAAGTACCCATTCTTCAACAGGGTGCAGGGTTCTACTCCCCCTATTTTCTTATTCCAAAGAAAACAGGAGGACACAGACCCATTCTAGACCTCAGAGAATTGAACAAGTATCTGTTTCAAGAGAAATTCAAAATTATTTCTCTGGGAACTCTTCTGCCATACCTTCAAAGCCAGGATTGGCATTGCTCTCTAGACTTAAAGGATGCATACACTCACATTCTCATCCATCCAGATCACAGGAAATTTTTACGTTTCCTTTTCAGGGGAAGACATTTCCAGTACAGGGTTCTTCCTTTTGGTCTGGCTTCAGCACCAAGGGTATTCACGAAATGCATGGCAGTAGTAGCTGCATTTCTACGAACCCTGGGGATTTTTGTCTTCCCTTACTTAGACGACTGGCTCATCCGAGCCTCCACAGTGACAGAGGCCAGCACTGCACTGTCTCGTACAATGCAAATCCTCCAATACTTGGGATTGGTAATCAACATCCCGAAATTTCAACTACTTCCTTCCCAATGCCTAGAATTCATAGGAGCCTGTCTGGATACCAGACAGGCAAGGGCTTTCCTTCCACAAGCCCGGTGTCTTTGCATAATGCAGTTAGCTTCCCAAGCAGCAGGCAAATCCTCCCTCACTGCCCGGGAGCTACTGCAGTTGCTGGGACACATGGCATCCACAGTTCATGTAGTCCCATATGCTCGTCTCCACATGCGAGCAGCTCAGTGGACCCTCTCCACACAGTGGACACAGGCCACAGGTCATTTGTCAGACAAAATAACAATCTCTCAACAACTAATTTTGTCCCTCCAAAGGTGGCAATCACGAGAAAATCTGACAGTAGGGTCTCCTTTCCATCAACCCTTCTTTCAGGCCACCCTAACAACAGATGCATCACAGGTGGGTTGGGGAGCACACCTGAATCATCTCTCTACCCAGGGCACCTGGACTCCACAGGAGGTTGGTTTACACATAAACCTCCTGGAGTTAAGAGCAATTTATTTAGCTCTTCGAGTGTTCCACGCCCAGCTTAGCTACAAGACAGTCCTAATCCAGACAGACAATGAAATAGCCATGTTCTATGTGAACAAGCAGGGTGGGACAGGCTCTCTGTCGTTATGCAACGAAGCTTTACGACTATGGGCCCTCACCAGAGAGCATCAAATTCATCTTCTAGTGGTATATCTTCCAGGCATTCAAAACCTTTGGGCAGACAAACTCAGTCGAGTACTGCTACCTCACGAGTGGTCACTCCTCCTAGACCAGGTGGCAAAGATATTTCATCTCTGGGGCACTCCAGACATAGACCTCTTTGCAAGTCCACTGAATGCCAAACTTCCCCGGTTCTGTTCCAGGATTCCGGCGCACAACTGTCAGGCAAGGGATGCCTTCCTCCTTCACTGGGGTCAGGACTTCCTTTATGCCTTCCCACCCATTCCCCTCATCCCCAAGACACTCTTCAAGCTTCAGATAGACAGGGGTCGCATGATTCTCATAGCACCACGATGGCGACGCCAAACGTGGTATTTCCTGCTTCTGCATCTCTCTCAAGTGGCACCTCTGGAGTTAGGGCATGCTCCAGATCTCCTTTCCCAGGAGAACAGGATGCTATGACACCTGAATCCTGAGTCCCTGTACCTCACGGCCTGGTTGTTGAAGGCTTAGACCTCCAGGATTTCAACCTTTCCCAGCAAGTAAAAGATATCCTTCAGGCTTCTAGGAAAGTTTCTGCAAGAAGATCTTATGCCTTCAAGTGGAAACGTTTTACTATATGGTGCTCCAAGAAGGGATTAAACCCCCTTGTCATACCCTTAGAATCGATACTAGAGTATCTCCTTCACTTATCAAATTCTGGGTTAAAAACCAATTCGGTAAGAGTCCATCTTAGTGCAATTGCAGCTTCTTATAAGCCACTAAATGGACAACCAATTTCCTCTCATCCACTCCTATCAAGATTTATGAGAGGCCTTTTATTAACTAAACCTCCCATCAAGCCATCACCGATAGCATGGGATCTAAGTCTAGTTCTCGGGCAGCTCATGAAGCCGCCTTTTGAACCTTTAGCCACTACAGCCCCTAGGTTTTTTACTTGGAAGGTCATCTTCCTGATTGCAATCACCTCTGCCCATCGCATTAGTGAATTGCAGGCTTTAGTGGCTGATCCTCCTTATACTTATACATCATGATAAGGTTGTTCTTTGAACTCACCCACACTTTATGCCAAAGGTGGTTTTGCCTTTTCATTTAAACCAATCAATTTGCCTTCCTGTATTTTTTCTGAGGCCTCACGCCTCTGATGCAGAAAGAAACCTTCATACTTTGGATTGTAAGAGCGCCTTAGCCTTTTATATTCAAAGAACACAGCAACATAGAAAGTCCTTGCAACCTTTTGTAGCTTTTGACCCTAGTCATTTGGGACGTCCAGTCTCCAAAAGAACTTTATCTAAATGGATTGCCCAATGCATATCCTTTACTTATGAGAGTAAGGGTCTTCCTCTTCAGGACCATGTCACAGCTCACAAAGTGAGAGCCATAGCAGCTTCTATGGCTAATCTCCACTCTGTGTCTATCGATGACATTTGTCGAGCAGCCACCTGGGCTTCGGTACACACCTTCACAGCCCACTACTGCCTAGATAAAGCCTCCCGTCGGGATGCCTTATTTGGCCAAGCTGTTCTTCAAAATCTCTTTCAAACCTAAACCAACTCCTACCCACCAACCCTGGTGGGATGCCAGAGATCCATGGGAGGAAGGATTATCACCTTCGACGGTGGCAACTTCCTGGGGATATCTCCCTGGCATCTTCAGCTAGGGAGTCCCCATATGTGAGGACTACATTCCTGCTTGTTCCCGGAGATAGCGTAGTTACTCACCTGTAACAGGTGAACTCCGGGAACAGCAGAAATTTAGTCCTCACAACCCACCCACCTCCCCTAGGAGTTGTCTCTCTCTCTCATTGTCTCTTTCCTCTCTCCCTCTATCCTTTCACTCAGCTACAAACTTAACTGAAGAGGGACAGTTGGAAAGGCGGGAAGGCAGCGCGCATGTGCTGAGGGATGCTCCCAAAAGCGTTCCTATTGGACGCTGGGGAGCGTTCCCACGCATGCTCCGTCGGTACCGACAATACCCATATGTGAGGACTAAATTCCTGCTGTTCCCGGAGATCACCTGTTACAGGTGAGTAACTACGCTATGGCTGCACCAGATAGCAGTACCTGATGAAAGTTAGGACAGCCATTCACCTGTCCTAACTTTGACTGCTGAAGCTATCTGGTAAGTGGCTGAATATTGCGGCTAATAGGATAGAAGTTGTCACCACCCCTGAACTGCCTGTCACAAACAGCCCTGGTATTAACCAGTCTTTGTTCTGTGGGGTCTGTGGGGATATTCAGCAGCACCAAGCAGTTAGCGACACTGAACATCGCGGTGACTATGTTTTAGCCAGTTAACAAGCCCTCAAACGAGCTAAAATACCCCCTAGTATGTCTATACACATAATCAACAATTATAGGTGCAAACCTCTCAACTTGCTTTAGGGTAGCTGTAGATGTCTGTGTCTGTAATATAGGGGCGTGTTATGCCACTTGTGATATTATAGATGTCTATATGTCTTTATAAAATACTATGTGTCTCTACAAAATTTCACTTGAATAGATGCCCACTTTCACGCTTAAAGTAGGTGCCCTCCCTAGAATATTCTATAAATAAATAATTAAAAAAAATAATTAAAAATAAATAAATAAATAAAGTAGGTGTCCCCTTAGGAAATTACCCTCCACGTGACAAATGACACTGTCAGACATATGTCCCAATATTTCATTTTTGAACCTTTCCCTGCAGCAGAAGCTTTCAAAAAAAGGAACAATAAAACATTTTCCAGTTTGAAGTCTGCTTGCTATTCTGCAAGGGATATGAGCATATGATATGCTACTAAATTGGCATTACTCAAATTCCATTTCTGAAACTAATCAAATGAGAAGAGCGGTTTTAAGCTTTCTGCCATGTCATACAAAGCGAAACAAGAGCGCCCTTGAGTTAATCAGAGCAGTCTATTCAACCCGATTCGCCCAATCCAAAGAAGGTCTCAGAGCAGGCTGAAAACTCAATATCACTTAATAGTTTGTTTAGGATAATGGAATGTACTTAATTATAACACTGCTAGGAAAAAATAATAATGTTTTCATTTTATCAGAATGAAATATTGTTGTATTTTGAAACCAAGCCATATACTTTCAATAATCTTTTTTAAAAGCATGATTTATTAAGTCTGGAGTATTTAATTGAATATACATAGCAGGCTTACTAGGTAGACAAGTGAAGAGGGAACAGATGCGGGACTTGCCTATTATTTTTTTCTCAACTAAGCTATCACACACATGATCTAAAGGGGTGAAGAAAGGTAACCAAAAATTTACAAAAATCCCCCAACAACATCAGTGCAAAAAAGATGTTTCCAAACTAATCAGACAAGCAGTCCGTGTTGCATAAGAAGTTCATGTTGAATCAGAAGACTGCTTGACTGCTAAGTTTGGAAATGATTTCCTTACTTTTGGAGAAAGCTAAGTACTGATTGTCCCTGATACAGAACTTTTATTTGTGAATTGTTATGGAGTTTGAAACCTGGAGCTATATCGGATGATTTCTGATTGAATGAATTTGTAGACTTATTGAATACTGAATGAAAATTGAAGAGTTTCACATTATTACAAAGTAAAATGGAGCTATATTGACATAGATAGTTGTTAACATATATTTTCTGGTCCAACAAAAATATCTTTTTTGCACTGCTGTTATTTGTCACTATCTGTTGGAGGATTTTTGTATAATTTTTTTTGCCATCGATTAAAATCAATAGCATAAGAAGTTCTTCAGACTAGTGTGAATATACAGTCTTGCACTACTGCTTGTCTACATAGACAAAAATAGTCTGGTATGACTTTAGTTTAAAAACAAAACTTAATTCCAGGAACCTTTTGCTACAACAATCTCTCCTGACATGTTGACATTTGCAACCACTGGCAGTTAGCTCATCTGTAAGGGTGGGAGTATAGTCCTCCTCTCACTTTCCGCTAGAAATGCTTCTGCCATACATCGCAGAAACCCATAATAGAATCGGATCAATACTCAAAATGAAGCTAGTAAGCTAAGTCCGCTCACAGCTGATCCTCAAAGCAGGTACTATACAGACAATGCCAGCAAATATCACTCTGACCATAATGGCACTCTCTGTATAGTGCCTTAGCACAGCTGTCATAGCCAACTACATGTACAGCAGCAAAGGTCAGCTGCTATGGGGGTTATTTTTTAAAGTCAATTTAGTGTGCATATAGCAATATATATGAATAAAATTACTCTTATAGAACTACAGTATCTCAGGTGTGCTTTCAGTCTAAGCGCTGCTGGGGGCACAGTCTGGACAGAGCAATGGGTGGAACACTGATGTACTCCCGAGCAGGCGAATATATTCATGATCTCAATGTAGCAAAGCTTGCGGCTGGATTTTATAGTGACAGATAGGCACCTTCTTACCCTCTAACCATTGGTGCCCTGCTATAAAATCACCCTCCACACATATAGCTAAGCAATTTACTTTAGGCCTGCTAAAACTCAGTCCTAAAATAAACTGCTTAGCTATACATCGAGTATCTGAATATCATTACTGTATGCATGGACGATGGCAGTCAGCACATTGCATGTATACTCAGCACCACTGACTATATGTGTAGCATGCGGAATATACATATTTATTTTAAAGGCTGCACCAGCATAAAAAATAAGCTGATGCAAATCTCTTCACACTTACTTAAGAAAATGTTAAAGGGGACAGTATGGCATACTGGTCAGTAAATGGACCAATCAACAAAGCTGTACTTACCAGGCATGCTCCAGTGATGTCATCACAGGCATCAGCATGACCAAAGCAATGGCATGGTTCACAGATTCCGCCAATGAGGGTGCCATTAACTCGCCTATGCCTGGGCAGGCAAGACTACAAGAAAGATACCAAGTGTCAGATGGCTAGATAGTTTAATCTTTTTTCAGTGCTTTAACTATTGCTTTTTTCTCCCTGGATGATATATTTGGTGAGCAGACTCCGCAAATACAATTGTCAAAAGCTTGAAATGAATGAATCCTCGCCAGAAATATGTTTTACTATTTTCTTGGCACTGCTGGATTACACTGACCTTAGTTTTATTGGCAGGTGTAAGATTAGATGAAGCAATAGCTTGATTCTTCTTCTGAAGCAGTCAGAGAAAAACAGAGAAAGAAGAATAGAAATATGACAGTTTGAAGGCCAAGGGTGCAGGTTGAAAAACAGCCAGAAGATAAAATATTGCAGGAGAGAAAATTAAAAAAAAAAAAAAGCAGTCCCTTCCAAACAGCTCAACTGTAAATAGCACATCACAAAAAAACATTATTCTTTAATTTCTGTCCTGAAGAAGAAAGTTTTAACCTTCAAAAACTAGTCTGAGAATATATTAAATTAGTCCAATAAAAGGTATTGCCTTATTTTCCTTTTATCTAACTTCATAAAGTAAAAGTTGGCTTAATGCTTTTAAACTACAATTTGAGAATAATTAATTTTCCAAGGCTGTTTACAGTCTCAGCTAGAGATATGTTTAAACAATATTTAGTGGATGTACTAGGGTCTCTCCTGATTTGATTCCACTCTTGGTTAAGATCTATTACTTACCTAGGGCGAAATTAACTTCGGCTTTGGGTAAAGTGGGGGGAGACCTAGAACAGGGGAATACTTTGAATGTAACTGCTTTATTGGAAAACCCGGGATATGAGTCGCAAGTCTCTTCCACATTACTAATAATGTTTGCTTTATTGTCTGATAAAGAATGGCTGTTGAAATTTTTCTTTCAGAAAAGGAGGCTACTGTTTCGAGGTTTAGTGGTGCGTATTTACCCTGATCTAGCAAGGGATACCCAGAAATGGCGCAGGGATTTTCTCCTGCTTCGTCCTGGAGTAGTGCAGTTGGGTGGGCTCTTTTTCTTAAAACACCCTTGTAAATGTCTAGTGAAGTATCACTCTGTTTCTTATATTTTTTATGAGCCCTCCCAGCTGTTGGCCTTCATTAATGCTAGGCGCCTGGAATCTTCAATTGACTCCTCCTAGAGCTCTTATGAATTATTGTTCTGAATTTTGACTGCTTGCCTTATTGTTTCTTACATATTTGGTAAAAATTATAATATGATATCTCCCCCCTCCTTTGTGGACTAGGGTGGGCTGACATTTATTTTCAATTGAAAATGCTTCATGGTTTTTCTTTTTCTTTTTGTGTATCTTGTAAAAGAGTACTTTCTTTGTGTTTGCTCAGTTTCTGCAAGAATGGCTTGTACAAACTTTGTTGATTTATTTGTAAAAATTTCATAAATATAAAATAAAAAAAAAAAATACAATTGTCAGATACAATATGTTCCTCTGTAATATAACTTTACTTGGTGTGTCTCTCCCTCATACATATGTATTCATGGATAGCCAAACTTTTAAATTTAAAAGGGTCAATATTCAGAACTTTAGCTGGTCAGTCAACAGGAATAATCATGGTCATTCTGGTCAGCAAAACATGCTTACTACTCTAATCTCATCTCCTCTTCAGCAAACTCCTCTCGTCAATTGTTTCAAGTACTGCAGTCTCTCTCTACCACTCGCCCTTCTTCCTCTGCTGATCCCGCTCACTCCATCTCTAGTCCACCGCGACTGGCTACTTTCTTTGTGGGAAAGATTCAATCCCTTCACTCCTCCTTCCCTGCCCTCTCTTCCACTCCTCCCCTCTCTTCTCCCCCTCTCCCCTCCCATCCTTCCCTAGCTCACACCTGGTCAGCTTTCTCCTCAATTTTTGATACTATGCTTTCAAAATCCTTGCATTCTACTAGGAAAACTACCTGCCGGGCTGATCCTATCCCCTCTGCCTGGCTGTTGGAGTCTTCCCTTGCCCTTCTCCCTGCCATCCGGACTATTCTCAATTCCAATCTTGTTCCTTCCCCACCCCCTGGAAACATGCACTTGTCTGTCCACTTTTGAAAAAATCCACACTTGACCTCCCAGAACCCTCTCACTACCCCCCTGTCGTCAACCTCCCTTTTCTCTCCAGAATTCTTGAACAGTTTGTTTTTTCACAACTTTCACAGCATCTGGAATCTATACACTACTTACAACCTCGTCATTCAGGTTTTTGGTCTGGGCATAGCATAGAATTGATTCTTCTGTCATTTCTTAATGAGCTTCACATCTCTCGATCTGTCATTTGCATTTGACCTGGTTGATCACTTCACTTCACTCTTCTCTCCTGTCTTCATGGTGCTGGTATCTTAGGGATGGTCTTGTGCTGGTTTCACTCTTTTTTTTCCACTCATTCATTCTTGGTCATCTCAGATACCTCTTCTTCCGAACCATCCCCCTCCTATGTGGTGTCCCTCAAGGGGCAGTGTTGGCTCCCTTATTCTTTAATGTCTTCCTTGCTCCCCTCACATTACTCATCCAACACTCTGGCCTGTCAGCGTACTATTATGGCACCTGATCTTTCCCCATTGAACTCTTGCCTTTCATGTGTTTCTGATTGGCTTGCATTCAACTTTCTTCACCAGAATGCTCAAAAGACATCCACTATTTGGTTCTCCTTTGGCAATCCTTCCCCATCCCTGGTTCCTTCTTTGTCTGGTTCCCAAATCTCACTGGTCAATTCTCTCTGCCACCTCGGTGTCACCCTAGACTCTGCCATTCTTTCCATGAACATATCTCATCGCTTGTACACTGCTCTTTCTTCTCTCTCAGGCAGATCAGGACTCTTCGCCCTTTTGTAAGCACTTCCTCTCTTACTATCCTTCTTCTATCCTTGGTGATATCATGACTTGACTATTGTAACTCCATTCTTGCAGTTCTCCCTCAGTCCCAGTTCCATCATCTCCAGCTTATTCAGAACAACGCTGCCCGGATCATATTTTATGCCTCCTGTTATGATCACACTACACAATTACTCATTGACCTTCACTGGTTGCCTATCACTCACCGTGTCCATTACAAAATATTCATCAGAGTTCACAAAGCTATCTACACACACACACACACACACCCCACAATACCTGTCTGATCATCTTCAGTTTCATACCCACTCTTGGAGTCTCTGCTCAGCCCACATAAACCAACTGCATCTTTCTTCCCCATCCCATGCACACCTGCAATCCATCCACCACTCTGCTTTTTTCTTTTTGGGTCCATCCCTATGGAACTCCCTGCTAACTGACCTCCACTTAGAACCTTCCTTCCCGAAGTTTAAGTTCCTCCTCAAGACCCACCTATTTCTTGCTGCTTTCGACCTCCCGCCCCCCACTTCCTTGACTATTCCTTTCTTTTCTTTTTGTTTCCTCTTACCCCTTCCAACTATGTGATTGATGACCTCTGTCCTAACCAAATATGTAGTTCCTTTTCTTTGGCTTTGACCATTTCTCTGTATATTTTTATGACATTGTAAACCGCTCTGATGTAACAAAGGGTGGTATAACAAATGTGCAATAAAGATAAAAGAGGCCATCCAGATAAGAGTGCTGACCACAATATACAGTGGCATTATCCCAGTAGTGATGCTGAATGTCTCTACAGACTGTCATGGCACTATCCATGGGTGTCATGAGGGAGTTTCAGCACTATCCAGATACGTGTCAGCGTGTATCCAGTCAGCGCAATATTCAGCCAGCACCTATTTGAACAACTTGGACCACCTGAAAAGCAGGTCTAAGTTGTAATCCGGAAAAGTGCTGGTTGTATATTGCACTGACCGGATATGTGCTGTCATGTATCCGAATAACAGCGCTGAGCCCAGCAATTCAGCAGCCACCACTACTATCTGGATATTGCCATGGAAAATCCCACTGATATTTAAGCACTGGGGCTGACTGCCATGGCAAAGGAATATTGGGCTCCAAATTTGTAATTTTAGCTTCTTGTAAAGGGGATTTTGGACCGCTTTATCAAGATCTATGCTCCTCCCAGCGAATAGCATATGGAGAGTTATGAAGTTACAATAAACTGAACCATTTTGCTATGGTACTCCCCTCCAGGAATGACCACCGTGGTATGGACCAAGGTTTGGTCAGGAAAATCATGAGGACATTCTAGGCAGACAGGTTCGGAGTTGGGAAGGAGATCATCAATCTCCTGTTACATAAACTAAGAAAGGAGGAGCCAAATCTAGGGGGAAGATGGTGGTTGAAAGACTCACGGTGTGCAAGCTCTGCTCCTGAAGTTTTCTGTTGTGACTCTGCAGCATTTCCTGACCGGCTGAGATGGGTTGAAAGAAGCGCAAACAGGCATACCTACCCTCGGGTAATGCCAGTGAGAGCAGCATGGCCCAGCAGATGCTGGAGGCATGCGGGTTTGGGCCGGGAGCTGGAGCAGCATCTACGGCAGGTCTGCTGGGTGCGGAACTAGAGACAATGAGTGTTTCAGGAGTGTGGTTGTCTCCCAGGTTGTGGACCCCCTCCCCCCCTCTGTGGCCTGGAAGTGAAGCGCTGTCTGGTGGACTGCTTCCCCTCAGCCTGGCAGTGAGCACGCCGGTGAGGGGGAGTGAAGAGAGCTCACCAGCAATGCATTCTCCATCTCCAGAGGCTGGAGGGTTGGTGGATTTAACATCGATGGTGGAAGTGCCAACGACAGTGCTGGGGAAAGAGAGGACTCTGGGCATCCCACAGATAGCATCCCACAGAGTATCTAAAGTTATCATGGCTATGAATACCTCCTTGAGGGTTACAGCAGGAACTGCAAGTACTGACTTTTTGGGGTTTAAAAAATAATTACTTGAAGTTTCCCGCGTTCAGGAGGAACAAGGGGTGAAGCAGACAAAGTTAGAAGAAGAGCTTTAACAGCTTTGTGGTCTGGAGGAGGCCAGGATTAAAGACAGGACTGTGAGCTCCAAAAAGATTGAATATTTGGAGAATCAAGTTCAGAAAAATAATCTGAGATTGCTGAGTTTTCCTCGTTCTCTGGTTCAGTCACCTTTGGAGATGGTGTGCAGATATTTTCAGGAAGTGTTACAAATCCCCCTGGGAGATCTGCTTCCTCCTGCCAAGGGTCCAGTGTCTGTCCCTGGACTCTAATGCCCCAGTAGCTGCATCAGGTCCCTCCAATGTTGCCGGGGACCTTACAGGGTTTCTAGCGAGTTCATTGGAGGTGATTACTGGCCGCTCTACCCTTCTTATTACACTGGCTTTGGAATTGGATAAATCTATAATTTTGCGTTCTTATTTCAGAAATTTTGGGAAGCAGTTATTTGGCTCTTTTGTATGTATTTTCCCAGATTTAGCTCATGATACCCAGGCTAGGATAAGAGAGTTCTTGAGATATAAACCCAAGATTCTTTACCTTGGTGTTTTTTGTTTTTTTTTACTAAAATTTCCTTCTAGATGTCATGTTACATATCAAGGGAATGATTATCTGGTTTTTGAGCCAGGGCAGCTTCTAGAATTTATAGTTGCTAGGGAGGATGTCACAGTAGCGGCAGCATCTCATATGATTGATGTATAAGTCTCCAGTCAGCCATTAACTGTTGTATAACGCTTAGTGAGGGATTTTCCCTTACTTTGAGGTATTTCTTGGTGCCCCAGTTTCTTGCTTTTGTGGGCTAAATGAATGGCTTTTGTTTTTCTTTGTTAAATTTGTGGATTTTGTTATGTGTTATGCCATGATGTTTCCTTCATTCATGTATTATGCCTGAATGTTACGTATTAACCATAATAAATATAAAATTGAAAGAAAAATCCCTAGGAAAGATACTGAAGAAGGACACTTGTTTCCTGTCTCTGGGCAGCGGTGGAGGCAGAGGGTTACACGGGAAAGAGGAAAGTACTTGTGCTGATGCTGCAATATTTCACTGAAGCAGCTGCTCCTGAGGCATCCAGCTGTGGTATGCAGTGTGACAACCCCCCCCCCCCCCCAAGAGTGTCAGTCTTTCGTTCTGACTCTCTTTCTTACAGGGAAAGAAGAGCCTGATTGGACTCCCAGAAGTGAACAAAGATATGCACAGGTGTAGTGAGAAGTGTGTTCGTTGCCTATCCAGAGGTACCCACCTGTGCAGAGAGTGGAAAAAAATACAGGACAAATTTAGCCAATTGGCGCTTAATCCAGATGTTCAAAAGAGTTCACAGAAGGGGAGAGTTAAAAGGAAGAGGAAAGATGTAAGGAGTTGGGTTAAAGGTTATCGAAAGGGTTTATAGGGTCCGCAAAGACCAAGGAAAGCGCAAGAGGGTGTCCCAGAAGTATGTGAATGGCTCACAACCTATTCTGCATTTTGAGCTTGTATGTTATACAGCTGCTGTTACCATAACTATGTGCTGTTTGCTTTTGAGTAACTTTTCTCAATAAAGTGTTTTATGTTATGACATCATGAATTTTATTTATTTATTTAGACAGTTTTGTATACTGCCTTATCCTTCAATCAAAGCGGTCACAACACAATTGGGGGATACATTTAACATGTGGGGATATGAGACACATACACTAATATTTACAGGGAACATGGGCAATGGAGGGTTAAGTGGCTTGCCCAAGACCACAAGGAGCATCTGTGGGACTAGAAACCCTAGTCCTTCTGGCCCAAGGTTGCTGTCCTCTAGTGGGATTTGAACCCCTGACCTTCCAGCCTGAAGTACCTTGCCCCAACCACTAGGCTACTCCTCCCCCAAATGAATAGGTTTGAAGTGTTTCCTTTGACCTATTAATAGTATGCCTTGGGCCCTGATGTAGAGAATCTCTAAACTGTTCCCACAAAAGGAGTTAAAGACTAGACTTTACTTTGCAGGGAGATTAGTTTGAGTTAGAGAGGTGCTTCACTGATATTACATCTAAGCATATGTTAAACCATGCAGGTTTGGGGCAAGGGTAGCAGGTGCCTAGGAAACCTTCAGCTCCCCCCCCCCCCCCCATCCATTTAGCTGTCAAATCCCTAGCCCCTCTTCCCTCAAATTTTAATAATCAAACTCGGCAATGATGATTGCTCCAGAATCACCATTCCCAGAACAATTCTGCACAAAACCAGACATCAAATTTTGAAGGAGGGGTGGGTTCCATATATGTATATAATGAGAACAATTTCTAAAAGTCATTTCCTCAGGTAAATGAGCTACTGGAAAATTGTTTCCATTTTTTGCCTTTGTGTGGCTATCAGGACCTATTGTTTTGTCTTGAATGCAGCTACTCTTTCCCGTCCCCAGAAGGTACCTAATATATCTAAAGCTTGAGGCGTCCCGGGAAGCATGCAATATCGTTACATTTTACTGCAAGATTACTGCGAGGGGCTGAAGTAGCCATTTCAAAGCATAAAGCCATGGGGCAGGAGCAGCAGGGAATCATTTCTGCACCCCAGGGAAACCTCTGGTATGTGTTAGGGGGTTTAGGGGTGGGGGATCTTGTTTAAGAGGGTTGAGAGTGTTTTTTTTTTCAAAAGGGGATTGGGATAGAGCATCTAACATCAAGTACCAGGTTTTAAGTTGCTCCCTGGGAGCAGGAAAGGACGCTACTTCAAAAGCAGCATTGTGAGATTAAATATGGGCCATACTATTCATTATTACATAATAATGATCTGCTTTGCATGCGCTTGATTATGTGGCATTTCATTATTATCACGCATTGCGCTAAAGCAATCTGCAATAAAGGGCAAAACATTTTATTCCCATAATGCATGCTAGTTATTTTCTTTCTTAAAGTGAAACTGCAAAGTAATAGAAAAGGTGGTTACACATAGCAACCTCTGCTTTGTACTTTGACACAAAGCAGTCTTTCATCATGTGAATCAATAGAATAAAACACATTTTAGGCCAAATAAAACATGTCAAATGGCAAAATCGCATGGTATTTGATCTTAACACATGGTTTGTTTGTTTTTTTTTAGTGCAACACAAGGGATCTGTCCCTGGTCCGATTCTTTTTAACATTTTTTTAATGATATTGTGGAAGGGATGTTGGGTACAGTTGCCTCTTTGCAGATGATACCAAAATCTGCAATAGAGTAAACACCCAGGAAGCAGTAGACAACATGAGGAGGGATCTAGCTAAGCTTGAAGAATAGTTGAGAATTTGACAGTTGAGATTTCATGCTAAAAAATGCAGGGTCATGCATTTGGGCTGCAAAAATCTAAGGGACTGGTACAGTATAGAGGATGAAGTACTTATGTCCACAGAAGAGTGGGACCTGGGCCTGATTGTTTCTGATGATCTTAGGCTGGCTAAACAGGTAGAAAAGACGATGGTGAAAGCCAGAAGGATGCTTGGGTGCATAGGGAGAGGAATGGCCAGCAGGAAGATAGAGGTGATAGTGCCTCTGTATAAGTCTTTGCTGAGACCTCGTTTGGAGTGTTATGTGCAATTCTGGAGACCGCACCTTCAAAAAGATATAAATAGGATGGATTCTTGCAGAGGGTGGCTACTAAAATTGTCACTGGGCTTCATCCGAAGACATATGGAGACAGACTTAAAGATCTCAATATGTATATTTTGAAGGAAAGGCAGGAGAGAGAAGATATGATAGAGACGTTTAAATACACCATAGCATACGTGCACAGTAGGAGAGCCTCTTTCAATTGAAAGCAAGCTCTGCAGCAAGGGCACATAGGATGACAGTGAAAGGAGATAGACTCAAGAGTAATATGCAGAAATATTTCTTTACAGAAAGAGTGGTAGATGCATGGAATAGTCACCCAGTGGAGGTAATAGAGACCAGGACAGTATCTGTATTCATAAAAGTGTGGGACCAACAGAGAAGATCTCTAAAGGGAAAAAAGGGACTATAGTAGTTGGTATGGAAGGGCAGACTGGATAGATCACATGGTCTTTTTCTGCCATCACGTTTCTATGTTTCTTAAATAATGAAATGCAAAGCATGTGAATGCATGCAAAACACTTTATTATTTTTGCAATATGAACAACAACTTGTGTTTAACCTTACAAGCTGCATTTCTCATAGAAAGATAATATCATCTTTGAGTTGTCATTATCCTTCCTCCCTGGGAGACACAGTCTAACAATCAGCTGATGCTCTCAGGGAACCTCGTAAAGAGGCCAGTGCTGTAAAGAGCAGCCCCTCCACATCTTCCGACAGCGCTGGTATACAACCCTTCATCCCCCCCCCCCCGGTCCCCAACATATCCTTCAGCCAAATGCCCCTTCTCTCAATGCTTCTTGCAGTTCCCTGGTGGAGACTGACTGGGCAGGAGCACCCCCTGATCGTTCCTGCCCTGTTGGCTCCCAGTTGCAATATAATGCTGCTCAACCCCTACAAGGCTACCACAAAGGGTCAGACTGCCAAATAAGGTTGAAGTATGCATTGATGATTATTTGCCAGGACCCACTATTTTATTTTGACTGCATCTGCTTCCCTCAAAAGCTGCACTCTAGGCAACTGCCTATTTTGTCTGATGGTTAACCCTGCCCTAATCAGAAATAAATACTGTTTCATGGCATTTCAAGTTGTATAGTTTCCTGTGTCTTGTGTAAGAGGATCAGAAAAATATGGCACCTTCCACTCTGCCTTCATTCACTATTATTACCACCTCTTCTTTTAGGGATGCCACAATTCTTATCTACATCTCTGTTAATGGAAGGAGTGGGGGAGGTCACTTATGAACAGAGTGTACAGTTCCCGTAAATTTGGCACTAAAAATGTATCTTCGTGTTCTTCTAAGTTTTGTGAAGGTCCACTGACCACATTCTATCCTTCCAGCATGCTGCTGTCTTCTGGTGGTATGAACCATGTGGGACATGGTTGAAACTATGAAACAGCTGCTACGTGTCTGGGGGATGGACTGCGGTAGGTGGACTCCCACACAGCAATCTTGAAGGAACAGATTAATAGTATTCTAGAAGCACATTTCTGCCAGAAAAAAAAAAAAGATGTGAAAGGTTTAGGATAATGAAATTGAGTGACTCTTAATACGATTGTCAAGGGAACAAACCACCATTATCATTTTCCAGTTCAATTTTAAGAGAAGCTCAGCTGAGTGTAAAGAATTCTTTTCTGTAGTCTTTAGATAACAGCTTATCTGTGTATTCCTTTAGGTTTTCTTTCTTGTTCAGAGAATCTAAGCTGCAGTTGCGATACAAGAAAAGCATTCAGTGTGAAAAAAGACTCTTAAGTTCCATATATAATTTGTAAACATGGAACACTAAAGAAAAAAGAGAGGCAGCTAGTGAATGCCTACAGGGCTTGTATAAAAGGCATGTACTTAGTATGCTTATCAAGTAGGGCATCTTGCCATTTGTAACGGCTTCCTTAGAGGCCAGAAGCACTGCAATTACACATTCTGAGCAAATGCAAATGTGCATATGTGTTCCAGATGCACAATGAGTCAGTCTGTGTTTCTACTCGATGAGCACTCAAGACACAAGTATGGCAATTTTGAAAGGAATTTGCTCAGATAAAAATGGGAGATATTGGGGTGATTCCCTTGGGGTGAGGACTGTTCTCTTCTGCAGGCCCCGGGGGTGAGGCTAAAGTAGGGAAGAGAAAATCTGCACAAGGTCCTCATTTAGATCTTGGGCTCCTTGTGACTTTGGTCAAGTTACTTAATCCTCTTTTGCCTCAGGTTCAAATTTAGATTGTAAGTCCTCTGGGGACATGAAAAATGCCTTAACTGTAACTCACTTTGAACTCTGAATAAAGGCATGAACTAAATCCATCTCCCTTCGCCTTTCCCTTCCCTTTCTTTCCTATATGCGCAAAGACCATGGATATTGTTGTACCTGTGATGTTCACCTGCCCTGCATTTTCAAAAGAAATTTCCTTTTCAAAATCCCTGCAAACCCACAAATAAGTGTGGCTACCATGTTGGGATGATTCTAGAGGAGGTGATTTGTAATCTGAATACAGGACTTGTAGTCTCACAGGACTGCCAGCACCTTTTCACGGGAACAGAAGACACTTGGTACTTGCATTTTTTTAGCACCTATTATCACCTATGCCCATTTTCAACCCTCATCATCTTTACCATCCCCCTCTGCAATCATCTCACCAGCTAAATACTTCTTTTATCCTGATCCTGTATATTACTGTATTCTGTCTTTAATCTGATGTACTTCGATGACTGTGTTGCTATGAACCACTTCAGATAAAACTACTTTTTTAAAAATACAGATTTAGTGCATGTCTTTGCAGGACTAGTTGAAGGCAATTACATGCAGGTATTACCTGTTCACAAAGAGCTTACAATTTAAGAGGCAAGGGCATGTTTACTAAAGTGTACTAAGTAGTTAGCAGGGGTTTTAACATGCACTGATCATTAGCACAGGCTCAAAGCAGCAGCTACTGCATGGAAAATATCCCACGCTGACTACTTACCTTGAGTAAGAAGCTGGATTAAAGGTATGTCTGTATTCCTGGGGTGAGTTTCCATATTCAGGATGAAGTTACTAAGTTTTGGTAAAATATCACATTTTACCAGAGTTTAATTTACCATGGAAGTCACTAACTAGCGGTAACTCAGTACAGCAGGTTAGTAATGCTCATAGTAAATGAATAATGCAGCTTGTGATCAACCTTGCAAGCTGTGTTATTCTACTCCCCTGGAGCTTCGGGCTGCTAACGTGCAACCCGATGTTCCCAGGATGCCTTTTCTTAAATGGAATGGCATCTGACAAAAAAGCATGGTCTGGGGATAGCTCTACACCCAACAAAAACTCTGTGCTTTCCTCTAATATATTCCATCTCCCACACAGAGTCTTCCTTTGAAGAATTTGAGAAGGAACTTACTACGGAAGCAAAAACACAAAATAAAAACTTTTTCAAGTACATTCGTAGCAAAAGGCCTGTGAGAGAGTCAATTGGATCATTACATGATAGAGGGGTAAAAGGGGCAGTAAGAGGAGACAAGGCTATAGAGGAGAGACTGAATAAATTCTTTGCTTCGGTCTTTACTGAGGAAGATGCAGGGATGTTAACCAAGACTGAAGTGGTATTTAAAGGTGATACTGCAGAGGAATTGAGAGAAATATCGCTACACCGGGAAGATGTATTACAACTATTTGATAAATTGAATAGCAGCAAATCACCTGGACCAGATGGTATACATCCAAGAGTTTTGAAAGAACTGAAATATGAGATTGCAGACCTGCTATTAGTAATCTGTGAACTTTCATTAAAATCATCTGTAATACCTGAAGATTGGAGGATCGCCAATGTAACGCCAATTTTTAAAAAGGGTTCCAGGAGTGATCCGGGAAATTACAGACCGGTGAGCCTGACGTCAGTACTGGGTAAAATGGTAGAAACCATTATAAAGAACAAAATTACACAGCATGTAGATAGTCATGGCCTAATGGGAGACAGCCAACATGGCTTTAGACAAGGAAGATCTTGTCTTACTAATCTGACATGTTTTTTTGAAGGTGTGAATAAACAGATAGACAAAGGTGAGTCGGTTGATATAGTGTATCTAGACTTTCAGAAAGCCTTTGACAAGGTCCCTCATCAGAGACTTTTGGCAAAATAAAAAGTCATGGGATAGGAGGCAGTGTACTATTTTGGATCGGGAACTGACTAAAAGATAGAAAGCAGAGGGTAGTGTTAAATGGCCAATTTTCCCAATGGAAAAAGGTGAATAGTGGAGTACCCCAGGGATCTGTACTGGGTCCGCTACTTTTTGACATATTCATAAATGACCTGGAAAGGGGAATAACTAGTGAGGTTATCAAATTTGCAGACGACACAACTGTTTAAAGTTGTTAAAACCCAAGAGGACTGTGGAAAACTGCAGGAGGATCTGGATAAATTGGAAGACTGGGCATCAAAATGGCAGATGAAATTTAATGTGGACAAGTGCAAAGTTATGCACCTAGGAAAGAACAACCCACACTATGGTTACACGATGTAAGGTTCCACATTGGGAACCACCCCCCAGGGAAAAGATTTAGGAGTCATCGTGGATAACATGTTAAAACCCTCCGCCCAGTGTGCAGCAGTGGCCAAGAAAGCAAATAGAATGCTAGGTATCATAAGGAAAGGAATAGAAAATAAAACAAAGGATATTATAATGCCTCTGTATCGCTCCATGGTACGACCGCACCTTGAATATTGTGTGCAATTCTGGTCGCCTCATCTTAAAAAGGATATAGTGTTATTAGAAAAGGTACAGAGAAGAGCCACCAAAATGGTAAAGGGGATGGAAGGCTATTCCTATGAAGAGAGGCTACAAAGGTTAGGGCTCTTCAACCTGGAAAAGAGACGGCTGAGTGGAGATATGATAGAGGTCTATAAATTAATGAATGGAGTGGAACGGGTAAACGTAGATCAATTGTTTATGCTATCAGAAAATAAAAGACTAGGGGACATGTAATGAAGCTACAGGGTAAACTATTTAAGATAAATAAGAGAAAATATTTTTTTCACTCAACGTGTAATCAAACTCTGGAATTTGTTACCAGAGGATGTAGTAAGAGCTGTTAGTGTAGCTGGGTTTAAAAAAGGTTTGGACAAGTTCCTGGAGGAAAGGTCCATAAACCATTATTAAAAAGGGACCCAGGATATCAATGCTTGACCCAATACAAGCATTGTGGAACCTGTGTCTTTTGGGGATACTGCTAGGTACATATGACCTAGATTGGCCACTGTTGGAAACAGGATACTGGGCTTGATGGACCTTGGTCTGACCCAGTATGGCATATCTTATGTTCTTATGAAGCCACATTCTGAAGCCACCCCAGAGACGTCTACCTCCTGAATCCTAATCTTGAGCTCTCTGAAGACCCCCCGCCCATTTCTTTTTGGCCACCCTGGTCCTACCTGATCAGTTCCCTGGTAGTCTAAGGGGTAGCAGGCAAGAACGATCCCTAGTCGCTGCTGCCAGGTTCAAGATCTCTGAGGGTCAAGTTGCCATTTTGCCTTTATTTGGCAGACTGAACCCTAGCGGCAGTATCGTGAGATTACCACTAGGAGTCAAAGCCTCTATTTAGTAGGAATGTGCATTCGTTTGAAATGAAATGGAAAATATCAACGATATTTCCTATTTCATTTTATTTGATTCTCAAATGAAAACAAAATGGCAAATGCTGACATTTCATCACTTCCCAGGTTTCTTTAATGGAACACACTGTCACTTAATAATAAATATTATTAAGCAATAGTGATTGTTATTAAGCAGATAGTGTGCACTATTATGTATTATCACATAATAAGACACACTATGGGGCTTGTTTACAAAGCCTCGGTAGCGATTCGCGATCGTTATCAGAGCCGCGGCCCCATTGAAATCAATGGGGCCGCGGCTCCGATAACGATCGCGAACCGCTACCGCGGCTTTGTAAACAAGCCCCTATGACTTCATAGTGTGCACTATTGCTCAGTTGTGACCAGTATTAAGTGATAGCATCATTATTAACCAAACTCAGGAAGTGCCAAAAAAACAAACAAAATGAAAAGAGAATTTTTACACAGTAAATGTAAAACAAAATGAAACAATATTGTTTTGTCTTCATATCCCTACTATTTAGAACCCCAGTGGCAATAGGGAGGGGGAGGACGCCCAGGGATACCCTGCTGGGTAAGTTCCATGGAGGTCAGAGCTCAGTTGTGGTCCTCACAGGATTGGCTTTGGTTGGGGATGTGGCTTTACCTGGGATTGAGGAGGATGTTGGTGGGGGGTTGAAGATCAAGGGGTTGATGCTCTGGGGGGGGGGGGCTGTGTTTGATAGGGAGATCTTGTTTTGGGAGTGTTGATGATCAGGGGAGGTTGTATTCAGGGAGTAATTAACAGTATTTTTTTATACTTAGGCTTTGGCAGCACTGGGACTGTGTTAGATGGTGCAGCCATGCTATCTGCTGCTGCAAGTAGCATGGTTCATGCAGTGTCTGTTCGGCATGATAAAGGCATGGCATGTACTTACCATGCTTTATTTTTTGTTCCTAATGTACAAAAGCTTACTGCACTTTAGTAAACATGCCCCTAATTTTGCTTGTGAGACAAAGGAGGGTGAAGTGACTTGCCCAAGGTCGCATAGAACATCAGTATGATTTGAACCCTTACCTCCTTGCTTCTCGACCTCTAATGGAGTGATTTTGAAATATTTTTAACATACTAAAGCTTGGTATAAATGAGGAAACCTAGTAGCAACACAGTCTCTTCTTTTCCTGTATCAGATAATGCCTAAGAAGTATGTTACAAATCTTATTGTTTCAAGACTGGCAGAATTTTCCTCTGCAAAAGTTACTTTTGAAAAAACTAGTTCCATGTTCCATAAGAACATAAGAAATGCCATACTGTGTCAGACCATGGTCAATCAAGCCCAGTATCCTGTTTCCCAACAGTGGCCAATCCAGATCACAAGTACCTGTCAGGTTCCCAAAAAGACACACAGATTCCTTGCTGTTTATCCCAGGGTAAGCAGTGGATTTCCCTGGTCCTCTTTAATAATGGTTTTCAAATCCAATTACTTGTGGGAACTGTGACAATTGTATGTATGTAATATGTTCCTATTCTAAGCCTACTTTTTCCTGTATTCACAATGGGCCCGACTCTGATTTAGACGTGCCGGCCCTCTGTGCGCCCGGTCAGAACCAGGTGCACAGAGTGAGCTGGGATTCTGATCCCACTGGGCACGTCTAGCCCTGAGGGATCAGAATTACATCCAGGCCTGTACATGCAGGCCGGGACCCCGATTCTGGTCGGCCTGCACGTACAGGCCTTTCCTGGCTAATTCAGTCAGGGCTCCTGAATGGAATCGCAGCGCCATGGTGTCTGGTTAACATGGCACTGTGACTCCATTCAGGAACTGTGATCCCTGGCCGGCTGACTGAAATCTTCATTCTCTGCAGCCTGACCTCCGATCTGGCCTCCCAAGGGCAGAGTCGGGTTGTGGGGAATCTCCTCTGCTCCCTCCCACCTTTTCTGTGCCCTGGAACCGCCGGATCCACCCGACTAGGGGAACTTATTCCACCTCAGACGTGGTATAAGTTCCCCGTTCAGGCTGCTGGTCCTGGACGTACAGGGCTGACATTGGAATCGGCCCTATACGTCCGGGGCTGCCAACTGCCCACTGCCCGCCCTAACTCTGCCCGCACAACACTACTTTCCTGCCCCTATCTAACCTTCCCGTGCAATGTGCGGGGAAGTTAGTCGGGGTCAGCAGAGGGGCCAAATAGCAAGGATGGACATTCCAATGGATCCCTGAATGTAACATGCTATCGTATTTATTCAGAGCTTTCCACGTGGAATCGTTTTACCTATACAGTATATACACATGTACTCTGCTCCAATAAATAGTGCTCATCTATGACATTATGGATCTTCAATAACGAGCAGCAATTTTCCAAAGTTTAATTTGCATAAATGCATTTTACCTGTGTAAAAACAGGGTTTGAAAATTGCTCTGCCTTTAGGACATATAAAAGCATGCATGTTGTTTCACACCGCATGTATTTTTACCTACAGAGAAAAGCAGGCGGGCTTAGTTCACGTGAGGAAAAGTTGATGTGGAGACTGTATTTTGAAATCCTCATGGCTACTTCATCATGTGACCTTTTGCATATGCTTTAAAGCAGGGGCAGGATACTCAGGTATAAGCATATGCAAGGTACAAGGGGACGCACATTCCCCTGCTGGAACAAATTCTTAAAGGGAAACTCATCATCCGAAGGATATGGTGAAGAGATTCACCATTTCCTACTAAGGAAGGTAATTTTATAATGGGATGCTATAAAGGCACATGTTCTTTTTTCACAAAAGCAACATACGCGCTTATAGAATATTCTCCCGAAAAATAGGGATGTACATTTACCACTGCTCTAAGACAGGCTCAAATAGTCTAAGTTTGCTTGATGTGCACGTTTTATAATATACCCAGATATCTCACAACTCTACACCGTCGTCGCCCAACCTCCAGTTTCTATTTTATCTATAAAAAAACTTTATGAAACCATCCCTGTCAAGATTGCCTAGGCAGACAGAGCCCTCTATAAATATTTAGGGTCCTCAGGACAGATTTCTGCTAAGTACTGCAGAAGAGAATGAATCACTCTGCCAACTATTATGACGGAAGGGTAATATGAATAGTTCAAATGGTGATCTCTTTCTTGCTTGCATATGTAGTGCTGTTTAACTCCATTTGTATACTCATCTGAAGTGTTTGTTTATTTAAAACTTTCTATACTGTCCTACACCTTCCAGTACCAGAATAGATTACATAATAATGAAAAGAAAGCTAGGAAAGGAAAATTCGGACAGGAAAGATCAGAAAATAAATAAAATGATCAAATAAAATTAGACAGAACCTGAAACTCCCACCACCCTATCGCACATATCCATCAAAGGCCAGATTATAGAAATGAGTCTTAGGGGGGATTTTAAATTTATTAAAAGACGGCTCTATATGGATCGAAGCTGGAAGAGCGTTCCAAAGGCTAGGTGCCAGGAAATAGAAGGTGGTAGTCTGGGATGCCAAGCATGCGTGGGATACCAAGGAATAATTAGGAGATTAGGATTTTAAGAACATAATGAATGAGATGGGCAATAGGGGATCAGCATAGTAGATAAGCAGAGCGGAATACCTGAGTGAAATACTTTATGAACTAAGATCTGAAATTTAAACTGAAAACAGTAAGGGAGAGGAAGCCAATGATGCCTACATAGGAGATGAGTCACATGATCAAATCTGATGGTGTTGGTCAGTAGCCAAATAACCATATTCTGAATGAGCTGTAGTTTAAGGTTTGTCGATCAAAGGCTGCAGTAAACTGAATTACAGTAATTGAGGCATGAAATAACCAGGGCATTAAGAAGAGACTGGAAGGAGAGAAATTGTTTTATTGGCCTAATTTGGCTTAAAGAAAGAAAGGTAGAATGAAGTGGGTGTCGATGATGATATCTAAATGGGTAAGGGATGAGACAGTGATACTGGAGTAGCAGATATCATGGGCGCAACTGTAGGAATGTAGACTTTTTCATAATCCAAATGATCTGTGACTTTTCCGGATTCACGTTTGAGGAAATGAGCAAAAGGTCAGGCGGCAACTGACTCTAAACAACTGTTAAGAGGTGAGGGATCAGGAGAAAGAAGAGAGGAGGTATAAAGGCACGTTTTACAAAGGATGTCCAAGTACATTTAGGGACATCAAAATTAGAACGTCTGAATAAAAAACAGGCATGTACAAATTCAGGCACAATTTCAGAAATGTGGATATGCCTGATACGGACATCTGTGGAGATATGTACATAGATGTCCCTAGAACAGCATTTCTGAGCAGGGATGTCTAGTAGCCTAATGGTTTAAGTAGTGGGTTAAGATTAGAGTGACTAGGGTTCAAATCCCATGGTGGACCTTTGTGATTGTAGGCTAATTGCTTCATTCTTCATCTCCTTTGGATATATATATTTTTATTTATGAATTATATAAATTACAACATCCAGGCAAATAACATGAATGAAAAGAAAAACAATGGATTATGACATGATCAATAAAACAATACAGGCAAAACAAACTTAAATATCAAGGAAACATCAAAATTCATGTCATCCATATCATTTAGCCCCCAATACAAGAGGAAATAACAGGGGCGTATTAGGTAAAGAAACTTTGATGCAAAATCTACATCACAGCAAATATTAAACAGGCAAACATGAAAAGGCTTAAGTGTCAGCCGAATGGGATGTCTTAGGGACCTCTACCACAATTTCCTCCCTAGCTATTAAGAACTCATTGAGCTGCCTAGGTTCAAAGAAAACATAAGTTTTTTGTTTATAAACCACAAAACATTTTGCAGGACATTTCAGAAGAAAAGTTGCGCCTAGAGCCACAACTCTAGGGCGAAAAGCCAAAAGACTTTTCCTTCTTATCTGCGTAACTCTTGAGAAATCAGGAAACACTCGCACTTTAGAGCCTAGGAATTCTTCATTAACCCTTTCCAGGCCGAGCCCAAAACTCTCGGGATCCAAAATTCTGACTAAATATTCCTATCAAATGGTATATAATACATGACCATAGCAGAAGGGAAATCACTATTAGAATATATTGAATAAGACGGGTACAATTTTCCTGAAATATGCAAAAATTAACCCGGCTGCAGAATGTGGATTAAAAATTTAAAGTAGGCCTTCAAAGGGTTAATATTCTTAAAATACAGCCGAAGTATAAAAAATTTGTCTGATTCCAACGCCAGGGTAACTAGCAGAGTTGACTTGTCAGTGATGACCTCTAGGGAAGACTCTAAAAACCCGGTCAGGTCACCCTTCTCAGCACGAGCAGTAGGGGTATTGGGGTCACCCCCCCCCCCATCCCAGCAGAAAGGTACTGTGCACGGACCAGAGTTGGAAACTGGTCCTAGGGGAGTTTAAGCACCTCCCCGAAATACTTCCTAACCATCTCCAATGGAGAGAGTAAGGGTGACCGTGGAAAATTTAGAAAACGAAGGTTATAACGTCTAACCTGGCTTTCCAAATATTCCATTTTTCTGGTGAACACATTCCTATCCACAACCTGGGCATTCACAACTTCCTGCAAATGCCCCACATCCCGCTCAAGCTTAGACAGTCTCTCCACCTGGCTAGACTGGTCATTAGACAGAGTTCCACACATAGACTTAACCCCAAACAAATCAGTTTTCACAGCACCAAACATCATCTGCAGAGAGGAAGTGAGTGAAGCCAGACCATCCCATAGGGTCTCTAAAGTTATTACCGCAGGTTTCACCAGCACAAACTGCCCGGAAAGGTCTTCTCCCTGCACGGCATCCTCAGCTGGTACCTCCAACACTGCTCCAGCTTCTGTTGTTTTCTGCTGCTGCTCCAACATCACAGGGGAAGAACCGGTAACCGACACTCCTCCCAAGGACCCCTCCTTCGGAGTGCTCGACGGCAAGCCTGTGAAGGATCCAGCATCAGGTACACCAAAACTTCCGGGTCGCGGTAGAGGGGGGGAGTTCGCATCTCCGGCAAAAGCCAAACCCCCGACACACTCAGCACCGACGTCTCAACAGCCGGCACCACCGAAGACACTGCTTCTGCTCCGCTGCGAAAACCGCACTCCCCCAAGGTCCGTTGAGCCAAAGAACGCGGCATGGCCACCCCGGGAGGATCTACAGCCTGTTTTCGCTTCCTCCGCCCCATATCAACAGGCGGGGAACGACTCGGCACCAACACAACCAGGAAAGAGCTGCTTCACAGTTCGGAGCGTCCCGTCGCCATCTTGTCACGCCCCAGTGCCTCCTTTGGATATTTTAAGGCCATAACAAGCACTTTCCTGATTCCTGTTTTTGCCTGCAGCAGGTCTAAACGTGGATGTGCCTGCAGACATTCACCGACATTTCTGAAATCGAACAGGGAGGTTTAAGTTCATTACAGCTCCCCAGACAGGCTTCCACCATGCCCCGCTGCCTACTTGGATGACCCTGCACCAGAGATGTCTCTAAATGTCATTTGTAAAATGTCTCTGTGATTTTGATGTCACGTGCACGACTCCAGATGTCCAAATCACACCTAAGGCTTTTTAAATGACCCCGTAGTGTATTAAGATTATGTCATCCACGTAACAAAGGCATGAAACTTCATGATATTGAATTAGTGTCAAAAGGGGGGAAAAATATTGAAAAAGAATTGGGGAAAGAAATGATCCCTGCGGAACTCAGTAGGGGAAGGTCAGAGGGTAGGAATAGGCATTGCTGTCCAACTGGACCCTAAAGGAACGTTCTGAGAGAAAAGTGAGCCTGGTTCTGTGTACCATCTTCTGCAAGATGCTGAAGAATGAGTGTGGTTGATGACATCAAAGGCAGCTGATAAATCGAGAGAGATAATGAGTGTCTTAGATATTTACTTCAATACTGCTGATCGATTTACCAGTTAGTAAGTGCATGGTTTGCCCTTGAAAACCCATAGGGGTATATTTACCAAAGCGTGGTAGGCTTTTGCAGCTAATGCTGGGAGTTAGTGCATAAAGCACTGCGGTAGCTGCACAAGTCACATGCTACCTGTTGGGGGTGTGCTCATCATTTCCTCATGTGATGAAACTACGGGGATCTTGACATGGCAGCATTGCTGATGAAGCTACCACTACCCATAGAAATGGTGTTTGCTGCATCCGTGAGGTCTGCAAACTGTACGGTGACTGCACACTGTCAATGTTTGCGGTAACTGCACGATACAGGCATGCCCACTCTCCGTCCACACCCCACCCACTCTTGCTTCTAAGATGCTATTGTAAAACATTGCTTGAGATGGCTGCATTTGGCCCATGTTAGCTGTTACCATGTAATGATTTTTTTAGCACCACAATGACAGCTAACGCCCTTTAGCAGACATACCCCATAACTACTGTAAGAACCATACTGCAAGCTTTTCACTGCTGATTCCTACCAAAGAGTTCAATGTACATAAGACCTATTAGCTGCTTCTTTGGACTTCAATATACATCAATCCACTTATCACTATAGAAATTCATTTCTGCACAATAAAAGAGATCATTTTTCAGTCCTTATTACCTATTGATTCCCAAGGTGTTGGGCCATGTGAGTATTCCCATGCATATTTAAATAAGTGTAGTGGCTAAACTGTGGGCAAGTTTTTTTAGCTTATACAGAAATCAAGTTGCCATCATAATCAGAGCATGTTTAGAGTACTTCCTTTGTCCAGTTCTAGCAGTTAGTGACTTTATGAGAAAATTTGCATATCTGAAAAGGAATAATGTGGCTTCAAATAATAAAATGCCTAATTATTAAGGATATGCAAGCAAAATATATTTTTGTTTAATGTGTGAAATATTTTGTTTTGTTTTGCTTTAAATTTGTTTCAGGGAAATGTCGTTAATAACGCACACTATTAATGACAGAAATGAAGTGACAAAATTTCAAGGTTTTTTTCTTCTGTTTTCATTTGAAAATGATATGAAATGCTATAGGAAATGTTGTTGACATTTATCATGCCATTTCAAATGACTGTACACCCCTACACATTATGTTAATCTGAAAACCGACTAACCTAATACTCCAGATCCAAGGAGATTGTTTGTTTTATCTCAGATATATAAGGGCTTCTGAGCCATGTTTTTCTTTAACATGTAATTTGAATATTGCTGTTTACAGACATTAATATTTGTCTTCTGCTCATAAAAAAAATACATAAATAAAAAACAAACAAGCATCTGTTTATCTTTCAAATAAACCATTCAATTCTGCTAAAAACTCACTTCGCAGGAAGTACCACTGAAGCCAGGAGGACACCGACAAATCTCTACAGCTGGAGCTGATTTTCCAGTGGATGAAGACTGCACAGCAACGTCTAGGCTGACTGAACTTAACCTGCATTCAGATAACATAAAGAAATATAATAACATCACAAAAAATGCTTTGCATGGCCAAATGTAAGACTAAGGGGCTTAATCAAAGGGGTGACGGCTCCGATAACGATCGGAAACTGCTACCGCAGCTTTGTAAACAAGCCCCTAAGATAAACAACAGAAAAGCACAGTTAAGACAGATATGGAATTACTAGGCAATTACAACAATATTTGCTGCAGTGACGTTTTTACAAAGGTAGAGTTGAATTAGCAGCAGAAATTGAAAAATAAAAAAGATTTGAAAAAGTCATATCTTTGGGTCAGGCATGTTAGAAAAAGGATGAGAACTGAGAGGTCGTTTTAGTTCATCAAAGAGGTAGGGGTAAAAATAGGAAAAATATCATTCAGAAAGTACAATGAAATATAGAAGCAGCATAAATGGAGACAGCAAAGATGGTTAACATGGTCAAAGGTTCAAATGGAGGCGTATATTGTCCAATTAGTAAAGGAGGAAATAAAATGATCTTTAGGTATTTAAGTGGAAAAAAGGAAGACTAAAAGGGGAAACTAAAGAGTTAAAGGGGAGGACAGATTTATGAAGGGTCAGAAGAAAGCTCATGATCTCAATTCTTTCATTTGGTGCTCACACTAGGAGGAGAAGGCGATTACTATTTATCATTTGTATAGCGCTAAAAGGCGCATGAAACACCGTACATAAAAATGTAAGACACAGCCACTGCTCATCAGAGCTTACAATCTAATCAAGACGAAGAATATCACCAAACTGGGGACTAGAGTACGGGAAGGTACACATATGTAGTGAAGCAAGAGAGTGAGGAGCATCAAGATCGAAAAGCAGCCTTGAAGAGTTGTCCAGAACAGTAAAGCAGGATATAATGGCTTTGGAGTGAGGAAGTTGTGTTCAAGGCATCTTGTTGCCACCATGGCTCCATTACAGACACAATTGGGTGGAACTTGGGTGAGTTAGAGTGGAATGTGGGCATTGACAGTACGTTGCAGTTACTGTGGACTTTTTGGGGGGCGAACGCTAACTATGAATGTTGTCAGCATGAGTGCACTTAACACCACCCATTGAGGTGGTGTTAAGTGCACTCATGCTGAGAACATTCATAGTTAGCGTTCGCCCCAAAAAAAGTCCACAGTAACTGCAACGTACTGTCAATGCCCACATTCCACTCTAACTCACCCAAGTTTCACCCAATTGTGTCCTACCCAGTTAGCATGGGGCCCAGTGCTAACCTTTAGAGTGGTGCGCTTACCGTATGCTAAACCCGCACTAACAGCATGGTTTAATAAACACAACATGTAGTTCAAATCTTTTATTAATTTTAGGACGGTACAATATAAATAGTAAGAAAACAAACAAAATACAACTGCAACCTTAAGCAATTGCACAAGTGAGTGGAATTACTACAATCAGGCTGGTATAAAAGCTAAGTCAATCAGGGTCATCCGTCTTTTGCCTTAAGGCAAGATATATTGTATCACAGACAACCAAAACTGCACAAATGAAAGGACTTGATTATGACGTTCCGCTACAGCGCCTGCACATTGTCTAATTAAGCACACTGATTGCCACCAGAAATAAACATTTAGATTAGTACAATCTTTCCAGCACCCAAAGAAGTTTTGAGCAGCAAAAGAGAGCAGTAAATCAAATAAATGTCTCTTATCCACATTACTTGGCACTTCAATGGCTTATAATTTAAATACTATCACCACATATGTTAATGGATCATTAAACCCAAATATATTTTGAATAATTTGCTACACCCCTTTCTAAAAAAGTTGACCGTTTGGGCAATAATGTATGCAGTGGTCTAATGTCCCCACATCACTGACAGAACCAGCACCAGCTAAGAACATAAGATATGCCATACTCGGTCAGAGGTCCATCAAGCCTAGTATCATGTTTCCAATAGCAGCCAATCTAGGTCACAAGTACCTGGCAGATTCTCAAACAGGTATACACATTCCATGTTCCTTATCCCAGGATAAACAGTGGATTTCTCGGGTCCTCTTTAATAATGGTTTATAGACTTTTCCTCCAGGAGCTTGTCCAAATCCTTTTTAAACCCAGCTACACTAACAGCTTTAGCTACATTTTCCAGCAACAAATTCCAGATTTTCATTATGCGTTGAATGAAAAAGTATTTTTTCCAGTCAGTCTTAAATGGGCCACATTATATCTTCAATGTTTGTCCCGTAGTTTTTCTACTTTTTGAAGGAGTAAACAGCTGATCTACATTTACCTGTCCCACTCCATTCATTATTTTATAGACCTCTATAAAAGCCCACTACTTCCATTTGGTGAACTAGGCAGTCGTCTAGAGTGCTGATCCTCTGGGAGTGCCCATTGCCATCACTTTTTGCCCCTTTGTGGGACTGACAGTGGTGGCAATGACTTGAAATAGCCATGCATCACTTACCTTCAAGCTTTGGCACTGTGAGGCTGTTTGCTTCTGCTGCTGTCCGACTTTCGATGCCAACTTCCTGTTTGCAGAGAAGTCAGCTTCGGGTATCAGAAGCTACAGTATGCTCCATGGGGCTGTTTGTCACTATTGCCGCCACTGTCAGTCCTGGAGAGCAGTGGCAGCTGTGGCAATGAGTGCTGATGTGGAGGGGCACATCTGGGAGGGGGGGCCACAAGGGATGAAGTTCACCTAGGGTGCTTCATCTCCTTGCGTCGGCCCTACCTCTATCATATCTTCCCTCAGCTGTCTTTTTTCTAAGTTGAAGGACCCTAACCTTTTAAGCCTTTCCTTTTAGGGGTATCCTTCCATCCCCATTACCATTTTAGTGGCTCTTCCCTGTACCTTTTCTAATTCTGCTATATCCTTTTTTAGATATGGCTAAATACACTGGGATTGATTTGGTGATGACTTAAGAGGAGTCCAATGTGCATGATGCATAGAAAAGTACATTGACTGGGCTAAGGACATGGAGAAAGAAAGTCTTGCTACATCCTTGCAAAAAATTGTCCACTCTTGCTCTACAAATTGTATTTATTTATTTAACAGGTTTTTTAATACCACTTTGTCATTTCAGTCAAAGCAGTTTACATTGTAGGTCAGCTTGGTAATGTACATTAAACAAGGACATTGAAGTCCATTCTCTGCTATAGGAGGAGAAACTCTCCCATCCAAGAATAGTCCATATAATTAAGATGCCACATGGCTCTTTCATGAGCTTCCTGACAAATTGCAACAGTGGCAGGTACTTTCTGAAGCTCATGGAACTGTATGCCACTTGACTGAATTGCATGAGTCAACTGCGACCACTTAAAAACATTGAAAGTGATCCCATAAGTTTGTCAAATTTGTTGGAAGGGTAATAGGCTTCTGTTCCTGGAAATTCAACCAATTGATTATTCATCCATAGTTCCCAGTAAGCCATCTTATTACCCATCTTGACCTTTGGATTACATCACAGGGGGATGCATTCAGAGCAATTCCATTTCTCCTCCACCACACCAGTACCTGAAAAATTTTGAATGTCATTAATACTGTAATATAGAGTTGGGTTCATACAATTTGGGAGGTTGAAGAGGAACTGTAAATATAGAGGCTTTAACTATAATTCTTTCCAGGTCTAGCCAACGTGAACCTGATTAGCCCTCTCCGGGATCAATGACATAGCTAACTAAGGATAAAAGCATAATGATACAAGAAACTATCAGGGAATACCATGCCCTTGCAATATTTGCTACGAGGAGCCACTTCTTGTTTCACAAAAAAGCTACTAGGATCCTATTCAGTTCCTTATAAAAGGAGCCAGAAAAATAAATAGGGAACATATTAAAGGTATACGTGACAACTGGCACCTCCATCACTTTGATGATGGCCAGTCTTCCCCATCATGATAAAAACAAGGGTGTCCAGCACCCACACTACTCCCTAACCTAAGTCAACATTCTTTGCTCATTAAGAGAAATAGTCAGTTCCAGTTCAGAAGAAAACCAGATCCCCAGATAGGTTATCCCATTAGGCTTCCATTGAAAATGGAATAACTCGAGACTGGGCATCAAGCAGTGCACATTCAGTGACATCATTTTGGATTTGATCCAATTAATTTTGTAACCTGAAAACAGCCTGAAGCAATGTATCAAAGACACAAGTTCTAGAAAGTTGACATCAGGGTCTCTCCAATGCAATAATATCAATTGCATAAGCAATTAACTTAAATTTGCAATTCCCCACCTGAATATCATTTATGTTTTAGTTCTTCTATATGAGGAAGCTTATGAGTTCCAAAGTCAAATCAAAAAGTAGAGGGAAATAGGGCAACCCTGATGGGTGCTCTGAGTTAAGCAAAAAATGTACAGAAAAACACCTAATCAATATATAATTGAGCTGTTGGGCATCCCAAAGTCCAGACCATGAAAAGGTCGAAAACAAATACCCCTATTCGATGCAGTTGAGCGCTTTCTCTGCATCCAAGGATATGGAGAAGGCAGGCTAAAGTAGTTCCTTCACAATTTGCAGTAAATGACAAAATAAACGATTATTGGCAGAATGTTTACCCCTCCAGAAACCAGCTTGGTCTCTGGTAAGCAAATATCCAGTCACTAAGGCTAACCTGGACACTAGTTTCTTGGGATAAATTTTATAATTTGTGTTAAGAAATGAGATTTAGGGCTTTTTTGAGGGGGAACATGGTGTTAGAGAGTACCGGCACCTTTACCATTGCCTGCTAAAATTGACCCATGGTTCTTATGTATTACTGAAAGAGCTCCGAATATGAGTACCGGCACCTTTTTATCTTGGAAAAATGCACTGCATGGGCTTATAGATGCCCACCTCAAAGGGAGCTTTCCAGTGGTGGGATTCGGCGGGTTCAGCCTGGTTCAGGAGAACTGGTTCCTGCCACAGGCCATGTTCGCTGAACCGTGCCGAAAACGGCATCCCGATGCCAGCACTGCATTGGCAAGAATCCCCCCACCCACCAGTGGTTTGATAGCATTGGGGGACCGCAGCATCACTGGAAGCCCCCGATGCTGTCAAACCACTGGCAGGTGGGGGGATCAGGCCTCTGGGCCACCAAGGAGTTGCTGCCCTGTGGATGCTGCCAGTGGCTTGAGCATGCAGTGCCAGCAATGCAAATGCGTTTTGTGCTGCCATCCATTTGGTTCTGGCAGTAGCAGGATCAATCCAAACTGGTTCCTGTTCAGAATGAATCCTGCACTGGATCTTTCCCAGGCTTAGATAGAAAAATCATTAGTGTTTCCACCAAAGTACCAGTCAATGGCTACTCAGTCAAGCATTCAAGGTACACTTCTCTTATACTAGAGTCTAATATTGATGTGAAAGCCTTAAAGAAATTCCAGCGTAAAGCCATCCACTCTTGGGGTCTTGTGTGTGTTAAGGGTCTGTATGGCAGCCTTTACCTCTTGTAAGAAAAAGGGTGAATTCAAAAAACCTCTGTCCTCATCCATCAATACCCGGCAATACCCTGGAAATATTTTTCATACATCGGGACAAAAGTTCTTGCATGCTCTCCTCGTCTGTCATCACATAATACTAATAGGAGGAGCATATCCTCTGGACTCTAGCCCTATCCTTCCTCCCTCACAAAAACCTAGCAACTGTACTGTTGAAGGAATAAGGCATTTTTAGTTAGGGGACTTAACAGCTCATTATATGAATATCCTAGTTTTTTCCATTTGGAGAATCACTGCCTGTTAGGATTGCGAACTGGGTCCAGATGTGCCCGACAGGCTTGATCTAGTCCTGGGTTTATCCCATTGCATGCAGGGACTTATAGTCTTGCTTTTCTTACTGAGTGCAAAAGAGATATCAGAATACATGTCCCTGCATGCAATGAAGTAAACCTAGAACTGGATCAAGCCTGTCGGGCACATCTGGAGCCAGTTTGCAACCCTACTGCCTGTGCACTACCAGAATCCACAAACAGTTGTGCTTCCAGACACTCCGGCTCATGCCACCTTAGTCAATTCTAATAACAGGTAAAACTAATAATCTTCCCTCTAATAGTGGCTTTGAAGTTCTCTCTTGTAACTAATTTTGATGTGTGAGAGCTATTGTTGCGGACATAAAAATCTTCCATGGCCAACACAGGACAAGAAACAATCTTCCCATTCTGTAGCAGAGCATGATTAAACTATTATATGATGCACACTTATTTATTTATTTATTTATTTACAGTCTCTTATATACCGCACTATTCATCATCAGCGCAGTTCACATGGAACAAAATGCTCAGTACATTTAACACGTATGAGTTTACAGTTAACAGGGTATAAATAACTTGGATAACCGGGGTAACTATTTACAAAACATACTACATGGAATCATATACACAGAAGTTTCATAGGAAAACACCAGCCAAAACTATAGGAATGAATATCAAACTTGGTGAGTTGTTGATATACCGTAGATTTATCTGGGACTTGGTATCAGTGGGTGTTATTGGGCTCTAGGTGACGCCATTGGGTTCTACTAAGGTACTTGTTGAAGAGGTGGCATTTGAGGGCTTTTCCTAAAACTGTTGATCAGGCTCCTATAATAGCCCGGATATCAGGGGTACCTGCATTCCAGCATTTTGGGGCACTGAGACTGAAGGCTCTGTTTGGCTGTCGATTTAGTGCAAATAGTAAGTTCCTTCGGGATTTTGAGGGAGTTTATAGCCATGGATCTCCTTGCTCTATTTGGAGATGTGCTATGGATGAGGGAGGATAAGGATGCAGATGTGAGATTATTGATAGCTTTAAAAGTGATTATCAAGGTCTTGAAAACTATTCTATAAGGCATTTTTGTTGGCTTCTTGGAATCCCTGAACATGTAAGGAAATAGCAGCATGGTCCGTGACCAGTATGGGGTAAATAGATGTGTTTGACACAGAGGGATGAAGGATCTTAGAGACAGGAAGTAGTCTATTTGGGAATGGGAGAGGTGGGAGTAAAAGAACAAGGTATATTTCTTTTTGAGTGGGGTGGAAAAGTCCAAGGATCCATCAATCCATCTTCCGACATTAGATGTCTAATGGCTTCTAGGGCTTCAGAAGTCATATTTTGGGCCACTGACTGTCAATCTAGCACTGCACCATATCTGGAGGATGATTGAAATCCCTACCCAAAATGATGGACACCTCACCCTCCTCCAAAAGTGAGGCCAATATTGTATAAAAAAACATTGAAATCTTCTAAAGTGGGCGCATGCAGATTAAAAAGTACAATATCCTGCAAATGCACCACTAACCTCACTTTAATCCATCTGTCCTCTGTGTCAGGCTACTGAAATTAAATAGTTCCATCAAAATCCTGGAAATAGTAATATTGCAATACCCTGTTTCTTGTTAGGCAGGGAGAGAAAAAGCATTTTCTAACCCAATCACACTGCAATTTAAGTGACTCCCGTTGCGGTAGATGAGTTTATTGCAGATAACAGACACCTGCCCTACAGGCCCTTAGTCTAATTTCTTATGTTTTTTAATAGGATGGTTAATCCCATTACTTTTAAATGAAGCAAGTATGATACCAGGCATCACTATATACTAATTCCTGTACCTCACAGGATGCCCAAATCCCCTCTACAATTGCACAACCTATTCTAGCTTCTAATTTCGCTTCCTAGCTGTTCGCACACCTTATCCCACATCCAGTTACCATGCACTCCAACTTATGCCCACTCATATACTCATCCATGCTATCAACCACCACGCAACAGTCAACAAAAATCACATGCATTCAGAAGTCCAAGATCAGTCCAACGGCCGGATCAATTCCCAAACTGAAATCCTTCTCTCCATTAGGGATAAGGCATGGTTCAAAGAAAACAAAGAAAGGCTCTTTGGAATACAAAATGTCAATGCAGCCCCTGCGGAGTGGTCCTGCACTCAAATACTCCACAAAGCCTTGCCCAGATGTCAACAAAAATACACCCCATTATCTGTCAAAAAGATCTGCATCATGTCTGGATGATGATTGAAATCCCCACCCAAAAAGCACCACATTGCAGGGGGTTCATGAAGAATTTTTTTAGATCTGCTGGGTCAGCAATACTCCTTTTCATGTTGTTATAAGTGATCTTCATGATAGCTGGATAAAGCAGGCCATAAGGGGCCCCAAGCTCTTTCAGCTGTTTCCGCTGGGCTACAATCACTTTTGCCAAGTCTGGAATATTTCAGAGCTGATTCCCATTCCATATACTGGAAGTGGTAGTTCACACTTTTTTCTGAATCACAACAACCTGAGGATAGCACAGTACCTATAAAAAGAAGGACCAAAAGCCCTTGCTTGAATGCAGGGATACTGGGGATTTGATGGGCTCTTTTGCTCTCAAAAGACCAAAGTCTATTGCCAGATGTTTAGGCCAAACACCTTCTATGAAGGCCTAAACATGTAGATTATTCATCTGATTTCAAATTGTAGCATCCTCTGTCTCCTACTCCAGGCCCCACGGACTAGTAGAGTCATGGTAAACGAGTCGGGTAAACGTAGATCGATTGTTTACGTTATCAGAATATAGAAAGACTAGGGGACATGCAATGAAGCTACAGGGTAAACTATTTAAGACTAATAAAAGAAAATATTTTTTCACTCAACGTGTAATCAAACTCTGGAATTTGTTAGCGGAGGATGTAGTAAAGGCTGTTAGTGTAGCTGGGTTTAAAAAAGGTTTGGACAAGTTCCTGGAGGAAAGGTCCATAAACCATTATTAAGAAGGGACCCAGGATATCAATGCTTGACCCAGTACAAGCATTGCGGAACCTGTGTCTTTTGGGGAAACTGCTAGGTACGTATGACCTAGATTGGCCACTGTTGGAAACAGGATACTGGGCTTGATGGACCTTGGTCTGACCCAGTATGGCATATCTTATGTTCTTATGTTCTTATGTTGTAGGTGCAGAATATCGTCTTCCACCGCTGCTGCTACTACTACTGCTCACCACTGTGACCCTGCTTGCCACCACCTCCTTTTCTTCTTGCACAGCTTGCCTTTGGCCAGCGAAATGAGCCAGATCCTGTCATATCTTTTGCATTGTCTCATGATTTTCTTGCATTAGACTTTTTAAGCAGGCAAAATCTGCAAAAATAAGCCCTGTGATATCCAAAATCTCTACAGTAGACGCCATCTTTATATGAGTCAGCAGCTCTTGTTTGGTATGTTTGGCTCCAGCAGTCACGGCAAAGGCTACACCAGTTTTATTCTGTTTAGTGCCTGATATATTCCCAGTAAGCAAGGAAAGCGGAGAACAGGTCACGATCAACAGGAGGCTCTTCCGATGAAATGATTGTAGCTCTAATGCCAGCAGAAATTGATTCAAGTGACCTGGTCTGCTGCTTGACTCTGCCCCCCAAAATAATTCATTGAAATATTGCAGATAGTTTTGTTAAAATGTAAGAACTTGATAATTTAAATTCTAAAATGTTAAAATCTATACATCTTTAGTTTCCCAATGCCATACTGTGTATATCTGAAGCCCACAAGAGTTGAAAGATGGTGGATATACTTATTGAAACCAAGTCAAGGGGTTTTGAAATACTCAATTCTCTCTGGGATCATAAGTATACAACACCATTAGACATATACATTAGTTTTTATATGAATCAAAAAACTGATGAACATCACAATTTTTTGATTGATTTGATGGCCAACTAACCAATAGTACATGTCTAAAAACTTTCTTGAATCACCATTAGTAAACTTTGTTTTCATCATGCACATAGGTGCATCAGACATACTCAAGCTATTCTGGGAGGGGGAGACAATCAAGGAAGGGTGACAGGCAGCCAGAGAGACTATCCCTGGCTGAGTCATGCAAATCCAATGGACCATGATGTCATAGCAGAGTTGCAAGACACAGCCCAAGCCAAGCCCAAGAGAACCACTTTGTGGCGAACTGTCAGAGTGAGGAAGGGGTGCTGAGACATAGGATTGCAAAAGAGAAAAAAAGAATGAAAAAGAAGCGCATTCAAGTCTGTCTTTGAGGGAGTAAGCAAAGGATCCTGGGGTAGGACTTTAAATCCGAAAACATTGGAAAAGGCACAGCCTTTTGGGTGAGGTGGGGAAATAAAAGATAGGCAGTCCCTTCCTCAAAGAGTTGGGAATCCAGTCAATTAAGAGCATTAGCTGGGCAAACACATTCCCTCTTTTTCCCAGTCTGTTGAATAGTATGAGTGGGAAGGCAGGGTGACTAGGTCCTGTAGGTACTATCCAAGGCCAGGTGGGTGACCCCGGGGCCAGAGTTAAGGCAGCACACGTAAGGTAGAAGCACAAGCCTGCTAGGTGGTGCATAACACTGAAAGGTTAATAGATGGAATCCAGTCTGAGCATATCACAATGCTTGGGAAGGCTACCTATGGAAAATTAAAAGGTTGTAGAAGGAAAGAGGGGAGGGCTGGTAAGAGCTCTACTGGCACAAGTGCACAAAAAGAGACAAGTCATTCCCAGGATATGCTTATGGGCTTATCTAGACCACCGATGAAGCTAAAGAGAGATGTCTTTGCAAGAAAGGTAGAAAGAGCTGTAGCTTCCAGTGCAACTGTGAATGAGAAGGTGTCTGGTGTCATCTTCACAGAGAAGCAAGGGGAGATTGACATAGTGCAGGGTGGAGGGACATGAGAGAAGCAGCAGGGAAAGTTTGCCAAGTAGACAGCATGTGCATCATCTTCTCTGCTGAAAACTGTGTAGAGAAGGCTGTCATAGATACCAAAGTGGAGGAATTCACATAGGTAAGATTTTCATCTGAATCATCAGATATTGAAAGTGTACTGGCTGAAGAAAGTATTGAAGAGATTGTTGTTAGCATGATAACAGGTGAGGAGGTAGAAAGTGATACTGGCATTGCCAGAGCCAAAAGCACTGCAATTATTTATATAAATAAATAAAACATTAAAAACATAGGAACCAAGGTAAAACTTAAGAAATCAAATGCTATAAGTGCACATAGAAAAACATGCTGAACACAGATAAAACAACCTATTTCTCTAATGATCATTCGACAATTGTCGGATGACCATTCTAAAAACAGACGTGTGTTCCATGTCTTTGTCTTTATCCTCCGCTGCTCCTATCCATAGGCATTCACCATTGCTTTTACTATCACAATTGATGTCTCCGCTGGCTACTATGTTTCTTTCTATCTTAACCCTACATATGGTTTAGGCACTAGGTTTAGTTCATAGACTTTGATATTTGTCATTATGATACTTAAACATAATAGGTTGTTTTATCTGTGTTCAGCATGCTTTTCTGTGTGCACTTATATGATTTCTTAAGTTTTACTTTAGTTCCTATGTTTTTAATGTTTTATTTATTTATATAATTAATTTGTATGGGTCTTGTGTTTTCATTTTTATCTTTATTAAATATATTTGTAGAGGTCATAATCCCCTGATGAAGGCCCCCGGCCAAAACATGTCTCGAGCTGACTTCATGGTTGGTTGAATAAAGATGTCCTTCCATGATGAATTCCATCCTGCTTTTTGTTTGTGCCCGCTGATGATGCAGGAGTGATGTTCTCCTTTTGTCCTTATCCTCATCAGAAATGCATTAATTAAGAACCTACATTGAATTAATCTTGAGGTGAACAAAGTCCATTAAACGTATTGGACCTGATTCCAAAGGGGGAACGTCCTGCCCGCCCAGACGTCCAGGATTTGGATGGGCCGATCTAGTCCCCGATTCTGAGCCTGCAGGAGCTAGACATTCCCCCAATTCTGTGCCACTGGATGTCCAATAGTTTCCCTGCACAGGCCTGTCCTGGCTCCTGCATGCAGTCACGGTGCCATGGCGTCCTGTTGCCATGGCACTGAAGCTCCATTAAGGAGCCATGATCCCCAGTCACCACCAAAAAAGTTAATTCCCCAAAGGCAGGGTTGGGCTGTGGAGAAGTTCCTGCATACCTCACCCCACTGACCTGGCCCTGCACCACCGTCCCCCGATGTCCTTGGGGACTTATTCCACCTCCAAGGTGGAATAAGTCCCTCATCCATGTTGGCAACCCCGGATGTATAGGAATGACCTCAGGATCGGCCCTGAATGTCCAAGGTCGCATCTCTGCCCACTGCCCGCCTTTGCTTCTCCCTCAGCCCGCCCCCTCCTGCCCCCCATACATCTCCTATGTACATGTGGGGAGCTTTAGGCAGGGGATATGGTTCTAGCATTTGGCAGGGATGGACGTCCAACCCAGACGTCCATCCCTGCTAAATGTGGCTTGGCAGTCCAGCAACAAGATGGGGGCTTTCCAATATTTTGCATTGAGTGTCACACATATGATTTTCTCCTAGTTGGTGAGGGGTCTTACGTGTTCACTAGGTGCAGGGAGCTCTTTGCTCTCAGAGAATGAGTCTGATCTCTGGAGGCTAGAGTAGAAGACTTGGAGGACAAAAAGAAGACAGAGAGGTATATAGGCGAGACCTACAGGAATGTACTGACGTCCCACCACCAGTCTGGCAGCCTTCTTATTTGCCATGGAGGAGAGAGGACATGTGACAGGAGAGCATAATCCTGGTGTGGCAGGAAATGATTCTGTAGCTAGGAACTGTCTTTCAGGTGATGTAAAACCCTCTCACATCAAGGTGGTTTCTCCAAGGCCATGTGCCCATGAGGGAAGGGTTAGGACAGCCGTTATAGTAGGTGATTCGATCATTAGGCATGTAGACTGCTGGGTGGCTGGTGGACGTGAGGATCGCCTGGTAACATACCTGCCTGGTGTGAAGGTAGCAGACCTCACACACCACCCAGACAAGGTGTTAGATAGCTCTTGGGAGGAGTCTGCTTTCTTGGTACATGTTGGTACCAATGACATAGGAAAGTGTGGTAGGGAGGTTCTGGAGGCCAAATTTAGGCTTTTAGGTAAGAAGTTGAAATCCAGAACTTCCAGGGTAGCATTCTCAGAAATGCTTCCCGTTCCACGCGTAGGACCCAAAAGGCAGGCAGAGCTCCGGAGTCTCAATGCGTGGATGAGACAATGGTCCAAGGAAGAGGGTTTTGGATATGTTAGGAACTGGGCAACATTCTGGGGAAAGGAGGGGATTTTCCGAATGGAGGGCTTCACCTTAAGTAGAATGGAAACAGGCTGCTGGCAACAACCTTTAAAAAGGAGAAAGAGCAGCTTTTAATCTAGATACTAGGGGAAAACTGACAATTGCCAAAGAGCGCATGGTTTGAAACAATGTATCCTTGAAGGATACTAGCAAAAGACTTACGTTAAGGCATATCGAGAGAGAGGTTCCAATAAAAGCAAAAGTAACCCAAATGCCCTTAAGTACAGAGCAGACAGAGCTTAAATATTCAATATTATCCCTGTCTACTGATAACCAGATTAATATGAATAAAATATAACCTCTAAAATGCTTGTATGCAAATGCTAGAAGTCTAAAAAATAAGATGAGAGAGTTAGAATATATAGCACTAAATAAGAGGTTAGATATGATTGGTATCTCAGAGACCTGATAGACATGCCATACTGGAAAAGACCAAGGTCCATCAAGCCCAGTATCTGGTTTCCAGCAGTGGCCAATCCAGGTCACAAGTATCTTGCAGGTTCCCAAAAGGCACACAGATTCCACAATGCTTGTCCCAGGCCAAACAATGGATTTCCTGAGTCCTCTTTAATAATGGTTTATGGACCTTCCTTCCAGGAACTTGTCCAAACCTTTTTTTAAACCCAGCTACACCAACAGCTTTTAACATATTCTCTGGTAACGAATTCCAGAGTTTGATTACGCATTGAGTGAAAAAATGGTCTCTTATTAGACCTAAATGGGTTACATTGAAGCTTCATTGCATGTCTCCTAGACTTTCTACATTTTGATGGTTTAAACAACAGATCTACATTTACCCATTCCATTCCATTCATTAATTTATAGACCTCTATCATATCTCCCCTCAGCCATCTTTTTTTCAAGTTGAAAAGCCCTAGCCTTTTAAGCTTTTACTCATAGGAGTATCCTTCTATCCCCTTTACCATTTTGGTGACTCTTCTCTGTACCTTTTCTAATTCTGCTATATCCTTTTTAAAATATGGCAACCAGAATTGCACACAATATTCAAGGTGCAGTCACACCATGGAATGATACAGAGGCATTATAATATCCTGGATTTTATTCTATATTCCTTTCCTTATTATTCCTAGCATTCTATTTCCTTTCACCAAAGAATGACATTCCATTGCTAGTTACTATCATCTTGCCACAAAGTTATTTTTTATGTTTATCCCATGCTTTTTTTGAATTCCATTACTGCTTTTATTTCTACCTCTTCCTTCAGAGTCTATTCCATGAATTCACTACCCTTCCTATGAAAAGATAATTGCAACATAGTTGAAGTAATTAATGTGGATTTTAGTAGAAATTTCTTATTCACTTGTATTGACATCACAATGATATAGAAGAAAGTGCACCATGATATTTGCGTTTTGATATGTATTTTTCTATTTTCTTTTATGTATTTTAAATATGTTTGAATTGTTTTTATTTGATTTGTAAAATGCTTTGTTGCTGTTTGCTAAAGGCGATAGATCAAGTGGAAAATACACATATAGTCATGATGTCTATAGAAAGGGTTTTATTAATATTTGCATTTTGCAATCAACTTAAAGCATTACCAGGGCCATAGTTCTTCTATCTGGCTAGATTATTTTGCTACTGTGCTTCACATCTGCACATCAGCAGCAGGTAGACTGGATCATGTGCATCTAGAATCTATATGGCTATTGTAAAATGCAAATATTCCAGGCTCCGGCATATCAATAAAAATTTCTAGATAACCTCATCTTAATGGGAACTTTGATCTAGGAATTAGGACAAACAATAAATATGAAAACTTTTCAATTGGACAGGAGTGACACATAAATGAAAAATACCCTTACTTTTATTTTCTTAGTAACATAGTATATGACAGCAAATAAAGACCAGTATGGTCCATCTAGTCTGCCCAGCAAGGCTTCAAGAGTAGGTGCACTTGTCACTCAGTGCAGGTCACCCCTCCACATGCCTTTGTTTAGGGGTGTACCCACTGCTCCATGTAGGTCACCCTTATTTGTTCAGATATAAGAAATAGTTATGCTCATTTTGAGTGGAGGAGTGGCCTAGTGGTTGGGGCAAGGTACTTCAGGCTGGAAGGTCAGGGGTTCAAATCCCACTAAAGGACAGCAACCTTGAGCCAGAAAGACTGGGGTTTCTAGTCCCACAGGTGCTCCTTGTGGTCTTGGGCAAGCCACTGAACCCTCCATAGCCCATGTTCCCTGTAAAATAGTTATCTCCAAGTTATAATGCCCTGTTCAATGTAATTTCAGTTTGTTCAATGTAAACTACACTGATGCAGAATAGCACGGTATATAAGAGAATGTAATAAATACATTTTATCCTGTTGCTATAAAGGGATCCACTGTGTCTGTCCTATGCCATTTTGAATTTTGTCACTGTGTTTGCCCCCACCACTTCCATCGGGAGGGCATTCCAAGCATCCACCACCCTTCCAGTGGAAAAGTATTTCCTGACATTGCCTTTCAATTTACCCCCTTGCAGCTTCATGTTATGCCCTCTAGTTTTACAGCTTCCCCATCTTTGGAAGAGGTTTGTTTGTTCATTAAGATCTGAATCATATCTCCTCTGGTGTACATATTTAGGTCTTCAAGTCTCTTCTCATAAGCCTTCTGACGCAGGTTTCAAATCATTTTGGTCACCTTCCTCTGAACCGCTTCCAGCCTTTTTATATCTTTAGCGAGATACAGTCTCCAAAACTGAACACAATATTCCAAGTGAGGCCTCATTAGCGACTTATACAGTGGCATTAGTACCTCTTCCTTTCTGCTGGTAATTCCTCTCTGTATGCAACCCAGCATCCTTCTGGCTTTTGCCACCACCCTGTCACACTGTTTTGCTACCTTGAGATCATTAGAAACAATCACTCCGAGGTCCTTCTCCTGGTCCATGCACACCAATCTCTCACCCATCGCATACAATTCCCTTGGATTTCTGCTTTACAAGTGCATGACACTGCACTTCTTCACGTTAAATCTTAACTGCCAAGCATTAGACCATTCTTCCAGCTTTTGTAGATCGTTCCTCATGTTCTCCACACCCTCAGGGGAGTCCACTCTGTTGCAAATTTTGGTGTCATCTGCAAAAAGACAGACTTTTCCATTCAGCCCTTCAGCAATATCACTCATGAATATATTGAACAATACCAGTCCCAGGACCGAACCCTGGGGCACACTGCTAATCACCTTCCTTTCATCTGAATGAGTTCCGCTTACCGTCACCTTCTATCATCTGTCAGTCAACCAATTTCTGATCCAGTTCATCATCTTGGGACCCATCCCCAAGCTGTTGAGTTTATTGATAAGCCTCCTATAAGGAACAGTATCAAAGGCTTTGCTGAAATCCAGGTAGATCACATCCATCGCATGCCCTTGATCCAGCAAAGGACGATCTTGCCAAACCATGTTCCTCGGATCATGTGACCTGTTGGTTTTGAGGAAGTCTACTATTCGCTCTTTCAGGAGCATCTCCATTACTTTTCCCGCCACTGAGGTAAGGTTTATTGGTCTGTAGTTTGACACTTTCTTTCCTATTATCACTTTTGTGGTGAAGTACCACATCAGCCCTTCTGCAGTCCTGTGGAACTTCTCTTGTCTCCAAGGATCTATTAAAAACATCCTTTAAAGGCCCTGCAAGAACCTCTCTGAGCTCTTTCTGCTCTTTTCTTTTCAAACTGTATATTTATTGAATTTTCAAAAAAATGCACAAGTTACAAAAACTTAAAACGTTACAGTACTGTAGCAATGAACTAAAGGAAAAAAGGCAACTTAGAATGCAAGCAATTCTGTATACTATTGAGGCCACAATACTGAGAGAGAACCAAGGAGAATGCTTGAAGCTAGGCCATAATCCAGGTTTACCAGGCTCTAATCATTCCCCATTTCGACTTCGCAAACTCTATACTACAAGGGCTTCCTCAATCTACCTTAAATCCTCTTCAACTCACCTTGAACAGTGCAGCGAGAGTACTTTTTGGAGTATCCAAAAGAGACCATGTAACACCCCTTCTAAAACAACTACACTGGCTTCCTATTCAAGTGAGAATCACTTTCAAGACACTGCTCCTGGCCTTTAAAGCATACAAAGGTCTCACCTCCACCTCATTATCGGAGATGATACAACCAATCATACCCAATAGACTAAGAAGAACCACGGAACTAAATATGCTAATCGTACCAAAGGAAGTCAAAAGATACAACTCTACAACATCGAGCAGAATCTTCAGTCTATGTGCCCCAAAACTTTGGAACACCCTTCCTTCACACATTAGGGCCATCTCTGATCTCAGCCAGTTCAGGAAGGCCCTGAAACATCACCTTTTCCTCAAATACTTCCCAGGGAACAAAGAAACACAATCACACCCAAATATCAATAACTACATTCCAACCACGTAAACTTTCCTGTCTCAACAGCACATTACACCACTTCACCAGATTAACAGTATGCTTTTCAGACACTATGACACTGTTATGTAAATAGTTGTTTCGTAAATAGTTGCTCCTGTTATCCAAGTTGATTTTCCTGTTAACTGTAATGACCAGATAAATGTAACTTGTATAAGGTTTCTTGTTCCATGTAAACCGCGCTGATAACGAATAGTGCGGTATATAAAAAAATGTTAATTAATAAATAAATAAATAATCAGAAAAAAGGAAGAAGAAAACGAGAGACTATGTAACCATTATAACAATGGTTGCTTCTACTCAGTCCATCAGGTTCTGAAGGGAAAATGAATTATTCACCCAGAGACAGGGAATTCCAATTTCTTAGCAGTTAACAAAAATCTGAATTGGTCAAGTTCAAAACAAACCATAGAAAGTCTCAAAGAGAATACTACATGTATTAGTTTGTATTTCCTGGAATGTTCTGGTGTTCTGTAAGGCACTGTTACATCTTTTAAGTTTTACGTAAACCATCTTGGATAGTAGAAAGGCGGCATATAAACAAAATTTAAATAAATAAATAAATACATTTACAAGGAAATCAGAACTGAACCTATCCTGCCAGGGACAGAACCTCCTGACATATTTGAAGAAACAAACTCCTTCTTGCCTGTGTACAAAATATCTAAATGTTTAAACCCATGAAAAGCTCAGCTCTATGGTGGAAAAATAAACAAAGAACATGATCTCTATCTTGAGGAAATACAAACTACTCGTACAATTCCAGTTCCTTTCTTCATAGCCACAGGATCAGATTGTTCCAAAAACCCTGTAAGGTTCAAACTATCTGCTAATTCAGTTAGTTCCTTTTTCCACTGTAGTATTAGAATCAATCCTCTTAGAAAATATAAAGAAAGCCTTTGTTAAAGAAGGCAAATACAATACACAGTATCTTCAGGACTTCATATATATATATATTTTTTTTAATGAATCTATAGGAAAAACAGCCAGTATCTTAGGAAAATTGGAGAGAGTGGAAAATTTGAGGGTTCTCAATTTCCTATGTGTTAAGGGGGTTATTCTATGCTACAAATAGCTGGGATGGATGGCCCGATGGAACGTCCATCCCCGCTATTCATGCTGGCTCCTACCCGTGACTAACTTCACTGCCTGTGTGTCCAGGGCCAGCGACATTGCGGGGAAGTTATTCCACCTCCGAGGTGGAATAACTTCCCTGTACATTTTTTTTTTTTTTTTTGCTGTGTCCGGGGTGCGGATGGGGCAGGGGGGCTAGAGGACATTCCCCACAGCCTGACCCTAGCCTTAGGAGGCCAGATAGGGGGTCAGGCTGCAAGGAAGAGGCAGTTTTTGCTGGAGGCTGGCATTACGGCTTTTAAATGGAGCCATGGTGCCATGGCAACCGGACACTATGGTGCCGCGGCTCCATTTAAAAGCCCTGACTAAGTTAGCCAAGCTTTTCATGTATGTGCAGGCCAGACTGAATCGCAGTCCTGGCATGCATGTATATGACTGATTGCGATTCTGATCCCATGGGACTAGACGTGCCCCACAAGATCAGAATCGCAATCCCCTCTGTGCATCCGGTTCAGTCTTTATCCTTAATGTTTCAATTTGGCCTTCATTAGATTATCAATTGTAATTTCCAGTATACCTAAATGATCCTGGCAGTTATTAATAAGTTCAGACTGAGCCATAGAAGTCAGCGGGGAATCAAGCACAACAGAAGTTACACTGGAAATGGATTTGTGAACACCAGCCAGTGCCTTCCAGATAGATCCATGGGTGGTTTGAGCAGGCTTTTCCAATGAAGGAACAGCTACCTCCACTTCCCCCTACTGGCTGCTCACCTTGATATCTTTCTGCTCCTTTAGAAGTACTCATGAGGCATCCCAATAGGAGCACATGCCGGTCTTCCTCCCCAGTGACTTTGGGGAATTCAGAGGATTCACCTCCGACAATGGCATTGCAATGGAGTTCTATACCATTGATGCTCCGCTGACCCTGGTAATGCAATTGCTGGATTGGGTGGGGAAAACCAATCATCTGAGCTCAATGTCGTCATGCTCTTTCTGGGCGGCTCTACTTTATCTTTCTATCATAGGAGTCAGAAACTCGCTCTGTGTGAATTTCAAAGTGATTCAAGTAAACATGTTTGGAACCCAAATAGAATGCCTTTCAACTCATTTGTAGGCAAACAACTATGCTGATATCAAGTAAACTAATAACCATTTGCCTGCCTCAGAAGAAAAATGCTTTATGTTTCATTTTTAAAAAATCCCTTAATCTCTCTCATCTCTGTCCACACACATTCACAACACACACACAGTCCAAAAACGTGACTAAAGTGGAAAAACAATTTTATTTAGCAAAGGCTCTTGTCAACCCGACACAGGCCGTGTTTCGCAAACCTTCGTCAGGGGTTGATCGGGTAAAATCCTCTACAAGGAAGACCCATCAATTGGTGGCCTTCAGAGGAAACTGTACTTGTCAAGCTCAATCGCTCGACGTATTTTTTAGAAAACTTCAAAGTTTCAGCCCAGGAAGCTACAGCAACGTATATCTCTCAGTACAACCATTTTATCGGAGAGATATGCGTTGCTGTAGCTTCCTGGGCTGAAACTTTGAAGTTTTCTAAAAAATACGTCGAGTGATTGAGCTTGACAAGTACAGTTTCCTCTGAAGGCCACCAATTGATGGGTCTTCCATGTAGAGGATTTTACCCGATCAACCCCTGACGAAGGTTTGCGAAACACGGCCTGTGTCGGGTTGACAAGAGCCTTTGCTAAATAAAATTGTTTTCCACTTTAGTCACGTTTTTGGACTGTGTGTGTGTTGTCGACGTGATTCCTTGCCTTTGTTGTTGGACTATTTCACACACATTCACAAGCCAGATTTTGTGTACATATGGAAGGGAGATGTGAAAGGCAGTTTTGCAGTTAGAGGGACCTATAGCTCTTTTGGAGATTCGTAGGGGAGGGGGATATTAGGAAGATGACTATGACCTGCTATAAACACATCTTTGAGCTTATAACAGCAATGGGTTGAAACTGAAAAGAAACATAAGCGAGTCTGTAAGAAACTGCATTTTAAGATAGCAGAGCTGCTCTCCTTGTCAAGAAAAAGAGTCCCAGCAAATGTTCAGCTCTATGAAGAATGCAATGGAAATGTTATATTTGCCAGTCTGTTAGGATTCATGTCCTCACTGCAAGCACGCGCGTTGCTCTGATATTCCTCTTTTTTAACTGTTTGTGTTAGGAGTCAACCACTGAGTGCTGACAATAATCATCAACTTTAATATTTTGTCTAAATGCCTAGACGGAGACAGTTAATATGCCTCAGAATGACATTAGAATTCAGCTCCCCATTACTGCCAGCACTGTGCATTGTAATTAATCGGAACTTGCCATATAGGAATAAGAATGACCACGCTGAGGAACAAGGATGCTGCAACTTTTGTAAATGAATAACAATTTAACTGTTAAAACTGTTAAGCACATTAAAATCTCATTTGCCAAATAGCAAACCCTAATGAAAGTTGGATCTGTCCAGTGAATACAAATGAACAGTATTACTATGTGCAGTGTCTCTGTGCAACAGCCATGCATGAAATCAAACTATATTAAACTCGGTAGTAGGGGGAGAGCCTTCAGTTCAATAAGCAATTTACCCCTGTAAAATTCTATGATATGCTCTATGCCTTTGTTCTATGTATGTTCCCACTTCTCCTGTTTAATTAACTTTCGATCTTGGTGATATTTAAGACAAAAATATTATTCTTGCTGCTACCAATCATTTGGGATTCAGTTTGGAAGACTGTACGGTTCGCAAGAATGCTTGGCGTGAAAAGAAAATGCTGACTCTAGCATTTGTTTTCTTATGGACTTGATCTCCACCACAATCAACATTGCAAGGAAAGCTATTTATTCACTGTTGAGCGATATACATTGATTTGGCACTCCCGCTTTATATAACAGCATTATGGATTGCATTAGCACTGTACTAATGCTGAAAACACATTTGTCTAAAGAATGGAAGCCGCATTGACAAAACATGACACCTATAGTATATGCTGCGACTTGATTAAGGCTAGCAACAATCTTTTTCTATTCTGTGAAGTGTCTGAGGTGAGGCCTGCTTTCTTAGGATGTATGTATTTGTCAACTCTGCATGCTATTTAAGAAACTGCTTTTAATATATAACTGACTTGCTATAAAGCTGCCATCACGTACTTGGAGAAACTGTGCTAAGTGTCTAGAGCAGATTTCTTGTTCCCGTTAGATAGGTATGATATTGAGGCATGTGCGCGCCAACGATTTTCGGAGTCATTTTTGTTTGTCAGAATATACCTGTTCGGTTAGTCTTCAGGAACCAAACCATTCCTGTATTTGTCCCATTTATTCCCATTAAATTCTATAGGGGAAGTTATTTTACAATGCAACAGTGAGGCTTGAATCTATTTTCAATCAAACCAGTTTGAAACTTGATGGCAGGCATCTGTAACAGAACTAAAAGCATCAAGAACATCACAAACCCTTCAGGGGCACCAGAAGAGGGGCAAATAATACAACCGCTTTAACCCGGTGAAAAGCGGGATATAAATGCAGCTAAATAAATATATAAATAAATGCTGTGGCAGGATGACACCAAAAACTATCATCGGAAGGAAAAGGTTTTACAAAGAATCCAATCAACACTTCAAGATAGGGAAGAGGGCAAAGCAGCACTACAATTGGTGGAAGCATACTAAGGCACTTTAAGAGGCGCAAAATGCCAAGGAGACCAGCATAGCAACTAGATAGGCTAAAAGACCCTAAATTATGCTAAGAGGACTAGCACAGGATAGAACCCAGATTGCCTGGAAGTCCCTTTAATATGTGTGAATGCCAACAATGCCAACAATTCAAAGGGAACCCAGTTTTTTTTTTATCACAAAGACTCACTATCCAAAAAAACCACAATTTTTTTCTTAGAGAAGTCTTAATATGTTTTATTTGTAATTTTACCTATTTTTTACGCGTCACAGAGTAGACTAATGGTTGAATTAAAAGCATCTATAATTTGACAAATCTGAACATCCAAAAGATGAATCACCATGGTACCCTTATGCACCCGTATGGAGATGGGCAGCCCCAATCATCTCCCAGCCAGAGCACTCCAGCTTTCAGAGAACTGAAAGCTCACAGACCACTGGGAGTCTGCAACACCTCATCAATTGATCAGGGAGCTCCAACCAAGCTGGTCCATGTTCAGTGCTGGAAAGAGAAGTATCTCTCAGAGCCAGTAGGCCAAAGACATGTCCTCATTTGGTCATGGTGAAGGGCCATCTCTTCAAAGGAACAGGGCCCATAACATCCACATGGACCCCAGATGCACCTATGTACCACTACATGGCCACCCATTCAGGGGAGATGGTAGTCTGACAGCACAGTTTCATTGAGCACAGGCCCTTTCTCCCAACTCACCTGCAGCTGATCACACCAGTTGCCCTTCCACATCTATCCATATGCAGACATGACCTGCATACTGTCAAGACAGCCTTGACTGCGTATGTTTGGGTGTGTTCACTCTCCCAGCTGATAAACTCATGTGCTGCAGGCTCTCATTTTGTGGCTATTAGGCTGTGGAGCTTCATTGCCATGGCAGCTGGGCCATGCCGTCTTCTTTGCTACCAGTGCTGTAGGAGAATGCCTGGTTCATATGTGAACTTTGCTATACTGTTTTGTGATGAATGGTATATGTGCGACATGGTTATGGCATTTAAACTGTGTGGGATTGGCAGCCAGAATGCGCATTTGTGATGTGCTTGCAAGGCAGGCGCAGCTACAGATGCCTCTAGAGCCTCTAATGCACAGCTGCATGCCGCTGCAACCACTTACTCTCTGCCCCAACCCTCTCTATTCACCCGCCGGTCAGGTAGTGCAGTGCTTTTAATGTGACAACCTTCTGTCCCAGCTACCGTGCTTTAGTAAGCATACCTCTTCATTTCATTGACACACACATACTCGTTCATTAATATATATCCCACGTGATCTACCATTAAGGACTGCAGGTTGTAAAAGTTACCAAAGGCAACTGATACCAGTGTAGAAATAGATAGTGGAAAGGCAAAATATTCCTTGCAAAAATACATATCTACAGAAAACAATATCTTGCTGCTGAAGTCTATCTTTTGCTTTTATACTAAAATGAAACAAGATTCATTTAAATATATTTACCTGTAGATCGCTTCTTTCTCACTGCTGTATGTGGCTCGAATAAGAAGCCGGTTCACATTTGCCAGAACAGTCATGAAATCCTTTTTGCTGACTGGATAGCTGCTACCGTGAAGAGTGAATACTTCTGGACTCAGTACAACGGTTTCAACATGTTCCTCAAATGGCTGTAGGTTAATCCCCTCTTGAGTGGTGCTTATCCTCAAGCCATTTCCCTGCAGAGAGACAGTGAAAATGAAAGCAAAGAAGTCAGAGAGATGCGAAGGCACATTTTAGACAAGACATGGAGAGCAGATTGGAGAGGTCAAGGTCGAAACACTTACAGTTCCGGCGCTATTATAAAAAGGGCTCTACTAAAAGTAGAGCCGTTTCTAAATACAAGGAGGAAGTGCAGACGTGCACATGCATCTATATCTGCACACAGGAGAAGAAGCCATTTTCCAAGTCTGCGTACGGGAAGTAACCATGTGGAAAGACAACTGCATGCACATGTAAGAGCTGCCACTTACACATGGAGGCCTGCATGCACATGTGCTGTGCACTTACACATATACGGGGGCGATTCCGCAAGCCTCACTTGTAAATGCCACCAGTTAACTACCGAGGCTCTTTTTCTAATTTCAATATGAAGGGAGCGATAAGCAACAGGGGGTTAAAGAGAGAGCCCCCTTAATCCCCTCTGTAAAGGGCTGGCTGAAACAAGCACTTTTTAAAAATTAAACATGCCAGGGAACAGGTGTAAATCCTGACATGGGCATTTTTTGTCATATATATGTATATTCTCCATATGATTCGTCCTGGCCATGCCCTAACCTTGTCCCTAGCATGCCCCCTCACAACTTACATGTAGTTAGGACATCCATGTGTGAATTCAGCTCTTCCTAAAATCATCATTTATACATGTATTGGTATTTGCACATTAATCACGAATAAGGCTTCTAAAATAACCTACTGGTAGACATAACCAAATACAGTTGTGGTAGTATGGCGTGTAGTGGGAAGGGGCTTTTTTCTTTAAAACACCAAACAGACAGCAGTTCAGGGACAACCAAAGTTAGCTTTTATTCTATCCCAGCTTGTTAAACCTTCACAAAGCTAAATCACAGGACAGACAGCAGTTCAGGGAAATCAAAACTAGCTTTTATGCTGTACCAACTTGTTAAATCTCCACAAGCTGGTTTTCTTGGCCCTTCCTCCAGCCCCAGTTAAAGCTCTGATCTTAGAACTCCTTTGCACGGATTGCCCTGGAAGGACTTCTGGCTCCATGTGTTTCTTTCCCTTCTGCAGCCTGCTGGATTCTTAACTTCTCCCTGTGAACCGCACCCTCCCAGCCCTGAATTGTGGGCTGCAAACTCTCTTAAAGGGACTGCTGAGAATCCCTTTGGAGAGGGATGGATAACATTCTATATACCCCATCACAACAGGACACTAGCCAAGCTATTAGCTTTTAGTCCAAAGGAAGCGGGATACTAGCAAAGAAAGTATAAGATCGCTATTGCAATTCAAAGCCCTCTGGGGCAGGATCTACCTACTGTACATGTATATAACTAGCCTAGAGATTGTATCTGACAATCCATTTCCAAAATAACATCAAAAACTATACTCAAAAATTGACATCTGTATTACCAACTTGACCATTTGAATGATGTTTTGTTATTTGAAATTCCCCAAACATTCAATTGGGATATTCAAAAGTCCCTTGATGTGCAGTTTATCTTGCTTTATTTATTCATATACAATACACATGCAAATATATTAAACACATCTGGACTTAATTTAATTTAAGAATTTATAGTCAACCTTTTCACTCTCTGGTACTTTTAATTAACTTGGACCATCTATAAAATATAAACAGGATTAGCTAAAGTTAGAATGCAAATAAAACAGGATGTGGATTCTGGCAGAATGTGTGTTAATGTTTGATTCTTCCTTTATTTTAGTATGCTAATGCAACTACTTTGTGTCTGTTGCCATGTGTCTAATAAATGTGTGTTTATTTCCCTCAATAAGAAAAGCACATTGAGCTACACTTCAAAAGGCCTTTGATATCCTATCTGAATTTCTGAAGTATTTTAAATGAATCACTCAAATGGCAATGGATAGATCTACCTGTGTTTTCATATCACTTAACAAGTTAACCTCCTAATTACTTTCAAAAAATGTAGGTTGGATATGTAACACGATTAACGTGGTTAGCAGACCTGCTAATTGTGGTCACTGGGTCACTGGCTAGCATTGGGGCTGCCTGGTTATTGCTATGTGATCAAAGTTAGGAACTTTAAAGGGCAGTCTAACTTCAGGACAGAGTGAGGATCTTGAGTTGCTTTTTTCTTTTAAATTTCTACCATTTTACAACAGGTAAACTAAAAGAAATAGAGAAAAAAAAGAAGGAACAAGGTTACAAATCACATCAGTTGGCAGTATAGAGTTAAGAAAAATGAAATGACCTTGCAAACCTCAGTGTTATATCACTTAGGAGTTCCTACTACATCTATGCAGACAATATATAGGCTATTATACCTTTTCAATTATACCTTTGGAGACACCTACAAATTGGTCCAAAGATGCTTTGATGAGCTCACTATTTGGATGAAGTTATACAAATTAAAGTTAAATGTAGAGAAGACAACACTGTTATGGGTAGGTGTCCAGTAGAATTTAGGGAAGCACAGGTTCCATGTTGCTCCTCAGGTCAGCAGCGATTCCAGCAGCTCCTTATCAGTGGAATCTCTCCAGGAGACTGAGCTCCTGCTCTTCTTCCTGGCCTTTATTGTGGCTCCACATGTTCTGCCCCAACCCTCATTGGTTACCCAGGAAATCAGCACACCCTCTATCCTAGATCTGTCAGTTAGCAAAACCTGGCCTGGATCCCAGGACTGCCATGTCTTTTCCTCTCTCTTGTTTTACTTTAAACTAAATGATGGGATATATACCTTATACAGTAGGAGACAAAAGAAAGTCAAAAGGGCAACAGTAAATGGAGTAATGTTATCTCTAAAATCTTCCATTCAAAGCTTAGGTGGTGTGATTGACTCCCACAAAAAGATGGACCAAGAAGTAGGGGATGTCGTATGTGATACCTTTATCTACTTGCAAACGAACCAGCAAATTCATGATCATCTTCCTTTGGACCACTTGAGGAAGACAGTCCAAGCAATCATATTAACACACTTCAACTACTGCAAAATTCTATATTTAGATCTACCCAGACATCCCTTAGCAAGTCTCCAATTGCTGCAAAATATTGCAGCAGGGTGGTTCAAAAAACAAACTAACAGATTTCAGGTCTCCACAAGGCTGGTTTTGTTCTTTATCATATTTATAACAAACACACAAAATTAAAAAAAAAATAAACAACATTTAGAGGTCACCCCATTTGTCAGTTTTTATGTCATCTGAACTAAACAGTAGACAACTGGAATGTCTGGTAATGGTGGCCGCTGAAGGTCCTGCGCCATCTTTTTCTTTGTTTCTGCTGAGACTCTGTTATCAAAAAGGGATAGGCCTGCCAAATATTCAGACAAAAACTAGAGGTGCCTTGAAAATGCAATAGCCTGGCTTGGGTAAGTCTTAAATCAAGGGGTCGAGTACAAGTGCAACAGGCCCGTTACTTAACATGGTGACAAGCCTGTTCACCCCTCCCCTGCTTCTCAGAGGGGGCTGGGATCTCACCAGAGTGCAGCAGGAAAATCTCCTGCCTCTGGGAAACCATTGTGACAATTGTCACCAGTCCTGTGTGCCTGGGTGAGATCTCAGCCCCTGATAAAAGCAGAAGGAGCAGAGCGATCCTCCTTTTGGATCATTGGCTTCTTCTGCTTCTCTCGAGCTGCTTTTCCTGTCAATGCTCGTCTGCCAAAGCATCCCTGCTGCCACTCCTCTTCATCCATTCAGCCCTCTCCCACTGCGGGGCTGTTTCCCACCCCTCCGATCCCCGGATCTTTGGGCTCAGCCAGAGGGAAGGAAGAAGAGCATCCTTCCTCTTATGGGGCCCAGATCCAGTCCTCCACTGAGAGAGGGCAGAACTCGGGAGCCGGAGGCTAAGAGAGCAAAAAAGAGTCTTTTCAGAATCCCCAGAGGAGGTGGAGCAGCAGCCTAGTGTCGGGACAGTGGCTTGGTAATTGAGAGACTAGAGTTCTACTCCTCTGGCACTCCTTGTGGCCTCAGGCAGGTCACCTGGCCCTCATTGCCTCATAAGAAAGGCCTGGCATTCTACTTGGCTGCCCCCAGAGAGGGGAGTTGAGTGGCACACAAGCAGGCAGGAGCAGTACGGCCAGGAGTGGGACAAGAGCCAAGCAGCCAGGGGTGAAAAGATGCCCGTGGTCTGCTTGCAGGTGGCAGGCTCTCCAGCACGTGGAGGAGCAAGTAGGAGAGGAGCAGCCTACTGGCCTAGCCCCAGCTCTTCAAGGGAAATGCTTGACTGAGGGGTTGTGGTCATAGTCAGACCATCGGTATGCCCATAAGATGCCTGCCGCGCAGAAAACTTACCCACCGATCTGATGATCGCTTGGACATACTTGACCCCTGTGCCCCTCAACCCAGCGTGGCCTTGGACACAACAGGTGAAGTTACATGCTGTCCCCAAAGAATCAGAAAGCTCCCGGCAAGATATGTCGGCACAGCCAACACCCTGCTGACTCAAAAGGGGGCAGCCGTTGCATGAAGATTAGCTACGGCTGTTCAATACATGCCTTTGACCCCTAGATGGTGCTCAGGGGACAATGGACCAGCAGCAACCAACTCGCCTACCCCTTTCCGAATGGCCGCAGTCTCTGGCACAGAGCCTTTGATGACTTCTCCTGTCTACGACACCAGTGGGCCAGAATTCCACCATGACACAGAGCAATGGGCACCTGACCCACCTGCATTGACCACCCCTAGGAGGCGCTCTCTATCCCATAGCACCCATTCCCCTGGGGCATATAGATGGCATGATTGACACACCTGCATACCCCATATGCTGCCCTGGTGGAGGAGGAGACATCACTCTACATCTTTGAGTGCGAGCAGCCTGAGTTAGAGCTTGTCAAGCTCTGTGCAGAGCCAGCACTGTCATAGATCATCACACAGGCAGAGCTGCTGGTCACATTGCCGGCACCGCAGAAGAGAGCACTGGGCCTCACACAGCAGCTCTTTGGGTCGATCCTCCTCCCATAGCAGCTCTCAATGGGAAAGACGCTGCTATCGCCGCTTGCCCCACAAGGGAGTGAGCCTCCCCAAGGCAATTCACCAGCAGTCTGTGACTGTGCAAGAGCCACACTCCAAGATCTTGGCAGCGCATCCGATAGACACCACCCGTCCATGCTGCCCCAGCAACTTGAACCGCAGAATGCATCTAGGCAGCCCTGTTGGAGCCGACAGGACGCATGGCAATGTAGAAGTCAGGTGAGACTATTTCCATTGATTCTCCCTCTATTCCCCTGGTGAATGCCCCTAATGCCAAGCCCGCCCCTACAACACTTGTCCCCAAACCCTCTCACAAAAGCAGGAAGAGGCGCAGGCAAACATGATCATCCTCTTCCTGCAGTTCCTCATCGTCCTCCTCTTCTTCTTCCTCCCTTGAGACTGAGAGACTCAGAGCTGTCAGCAACCATGCCGCTTTGCTGCCCAGCACAACAGAATTGTGGGAGACTGTCCAAAGGTCCCTCTGGAAGGTGGTCATCCGAAGGGAATATTTTGACATCTTCAAGCTTCTAGAAGGGAGGCGCTGCAGCAATGCAAAGAAAAGAGCTAAGATGGCAATCTATTGTACCCAGGAGAATGGCACATTCCACGTACCATTCTCAACTGAACCACCACATATGCCCATATGACCAGCATCATGTGCTGCAAAGATCCTTCCCAGCTCAGGCATATGTTGGCGTACATGGACACCACTGTCAATGCCGCAAAGGAGTATGAGGGGTACGCTTGGCTGTCATATGATGAACATTTCCGTGACAAGATGGAAGTGCGCTTCAAATTTCATGGGGTACAGATAACATAGGGATTTAGCTTTGGATTATGAACTCTGGTGACGGGATCTGGTGACGGGATCAAGAAACAACACCACAACAAGAGACAAAACAAGCCATGGTACTCAGCAAAAATACGACAGGAAAAGAGAGAGCTCAGGAAGATTGAACGGAGATGGAGAAAAAACAAAGCTACCGCCGACCAGCATCTTTACCTAACAAAGCAAAAACAATACAATGAACACATCAACCAATCAAAGAGGGAATTCCACACAAACATGATAAATACTTCCATCAACAAACCCAGAGAGCTGTTCGAAATAGTAAAGATCCTCACAAAAGAGCAGAAGGCGAAGTACAAGTTGATCCACAGGATTCGCCGATCACATCAAAGACAAATTCACTCCACAGAGCGAACAACTACTAGTGGGACCACCAGGTCGGACGTACACCCCAAAACCTGGGGCACATTCTACTCACCCTCAACAGAAACAGATATCCCACATCATCTCTACAATCAATACAAGCACTGCCCTACAGGACCCGTGCCCAGTGTCATGGGTCAAAGCCACCAAATCCTGCTTCATCCCCACCATACATAAAATGGTACACAACTCACTCACTCAAGGTATCATGCCAAAGCAACTAAAGCTTGCCTCAGTAAGACCAATCCTAAAGAAAACAAATCTCGTCAAAAAAAGATCCAGCAGCATACCGACCGACCATCTCCAGCATACCCTTCTTGCAAAAATCATCGAAAAAACAGTTCAACTACAACTTTCAGGAACACATCGACAAACAAGAAACACTCGATGACAACCAACACACGGATTTCGTCCCAATCATGGAGTCGAAACGCTCCTGATCTACCTCTACGACAGCATCCTAAGAATAATCGACAACACCAAGAATGGAATCATAATGATCTTCATCGACATCTCCTCAGCCTTCGACACAGTGGACCACAACACCCTCCTGGAAAGACTAAAGAACACCGGTATACACGGTATCACATTAAAATGGTTCCACTCGTACCTAACCGAAAGACAGCTACAGGTCAAATCGGGACACAACACCTCCCGACCCATAATCGTCCGACAAGGAGTACCTCCATGGATACGAACTCTCAGCACTCCTATTTAACATCTCCATACAACCAATATGCAACATCATGAAAAAGAACAACATTCAATACACTATATATGAAGACGACATAATGATATACCCCCCGATATCAATCGACAACCCGGACTTCTCTAAGATAACAGACTGCCTCACCCAAATGGAGAGTTGGTGTCAAAACAACAACCTAGCAATAAACTACAACAAGACCGAAGCCTTATTCATCACCCAGAACCAAAGCTTCATACACCCACCAAATTTAAAGATACAAAGCACCACTATACTAATAAGATCAGAAGTGAGATACCTCGGAGTTACTCTGGACAATAAACTCAATCTCAAACCACACATAGACAAGACAATCCAAAAAGCCTACTAGCACAAAGTTTACTACTGCCAGTAGAATACTTTCAACCTGCACTGTTGCCAGTTGCCAGTAGTCATCCTTCAATAGGTATCATTTTATTACTGTTGTCAGTAGTTTACTCATAACTATTAATGTTATAATGATGTTAGTAACCAGCCTGTAATAGTTACTACCCATGGCATTATTGTAATCAGCAATACCCTCATAAAGCTACACTTACAAATCACTGCACTGCTGTTACAAATAGCTGATACATTGTAACAATCTTTATACAATTATACAATTGTAACAATTGTAACATTATACAATTGTAACAATCTCATACAATTGTAACAATCTTATACAATTGTGACAAACAGCCAGCCAAAATTAACTTACTGTTCTAACTCTCCTAACTGATACTTTGCTGTTCTATTTTAATCACGTTCTATCTTAATCACATACAACTCAACACAACCACTCTTAAGCCGTCTTACATACTAGCCCGCCAGAAACACTTCTCTCCTACAAAACAAATACAAACATAATGGCCTACCTAAAAATAAAGTCACTACCAACCACTCTCCTTCTAATAGCCCTCTTCTGCAACCAATATACACATATAAATTCAACACCCCCCTTGTAATAGCATCCCATCATCCACAACCCCAACCGCAAGCTAACACGCTCTCCGAGACACTAGCACTCATACACCCCGCCAGCAAACACTAGGTCCCACAGACATCCTCCGAGAGTCATCCAGATATACTGTGAAAACCTGACTACAAAATCTCCTCCACTTGCGACGGACACCAAACTAAAAATTGATCCTAATAAACATCGCTCTATTAGGAACAAAATACCAATAGTAAATGACATAATAAGAGACGAACAACCTGACATTATCTTCATCACTGAAACATGGCTACACCTACAGACACAATATTATTAAACCAACTTCACACATCACAATATGAGGTATTCAACTGCCACCGTGACACAAAACAAAAAGCGGAGGTGGAGCACTCATCCTCACTAAAAAAAAACCTACAATACACCCTAACGAACTCAAACAATGTCGAAGGAATGGACATAATAAACATTGAAAACAGAACACTAGCATTCTCCTTAATCTATAGACCCCCATCAGCTGATCACAAAAATCTCTCCCCCATCCTTGAACTCTCTTGCACAACTTCTCTGAGAAAACCCCTTATATCTTAGGTGACCTTAACCTCCCATCCTCTGAACCAATCCCAAAAAAGACAACTTCATTGACTCAATGTCCCACATAGGATTTAACCAGATATTCCATACTCCCACACATAATAAAGGAAACTCACTTGATCTTGTTTTCCTCCCTTCCCCCTTTAACCTACATAACTCCATTCTTCCCCGATAGCTAGGGAAGTACCATGGTCTGACCACCATTTGATAACATTCCACCTATTAGCACAAACAACATCACAGTCCACAAACACAATATCACATATCTCACGCTTTCCCCACTTTGATAATGACACCATTCCTTGACAACATACTACCTAAACTCACCACAAGTCTAAATGACATAGAACAAACATAGAGAACTGGAACCAAACTATCCAAAAAGCAGCAACCCCCACTCAAACAATACAGAAGATAAAGAAGGAATCACAAAAATGGTTCACTAAAGAAATTGCCAGGCTAAAAAAGCAACTACGGAAACAAGAAAAAACTTGGAGAAAAACAAAATCACACGATAACAAAACTAAATATATAAATAACTTAATAGATACAAGGAGCAATCAATAAGTCAAAAGGGAATACTACTCCAAACTCATAAATCATGCTATCAATCGGCCAAGAGAACTTTTCTCAATTGTGCATACATTAACAAAAACACAAAACCCCGAACTGAACCAAGACTCAATCAGTGTACAAACCTTAGCATTACATTTTGCTGAGAAACTAAAGGCAAAACCTTAACTCTACAAACCACCACAATATCTAAACAAGTCAGTAATTATGAATGGACAACCTTTCACAAGATTGAAAGAAAGCATATTCTTAATATTATAACAATGATTAACACCAACCTCAACCGCTTGACCCTTGCCCTGTATCATGGATCAAAAATACTAAGGAATTTCTTGCAGAAAATATCCAACATATAGTAAACCAATCACTCTCTCAAGGAACCATGCCAATGCCCTAAAGCTCTCCTCGATCCGTCCCATAATAAAAAACAATAAACTAGACCCAAAAGACCCCAACTCCTACAGGCCATAGCTAGCATACCACTAATTGCCAAAATAATAGAAAGACCATACAACTCCAACTACAAGACTACATTGATGAACAAAAACTCCTTGATGAGCATCAATTTGGCTTCCGACCCTTCCATGGAGTTGAAACTCTCCTAATCGCCCTAACTGATCTACTCATCAGAGGCACCAATGACAACAACAAAGGCTTCCTTCTCCTCTTCATAGACCTATCTGCTGCATTCGATAGCATCAATCATAATAACCCTCATTAAACAGACTAGAATACCTAAAAAAAATGAGTGACAGTCCTGAATGGTTTCAAATCCTACATCTCAAACAGTTAATACGGATACAATTAGGTACGACACATCCGAACTTTCCCACAAGGTCAAGGCATCCCCCAAGGATCAGCCCTCTCAGCCCTCCTCTTCAATTTATACCTCCAGCCCATACAAACAATATTTAAGAAGCACAAAATTAACCATTTCATATATGCAGATGATATCATGCTTGCCACCCCCATAAACCCTAACAATCCTGAATATGATAGCCTACTCCAATGTATGAACGAGACGACTACTAAATGGCTTGAAGACAACCACCTAAGCATTAACCTCAAAAAAACAGAGGCAATGTTCATAACGAGGAAATCAGACACTGAATACATATACCCCAATACATCACAATAAACAATACACCTATACCTGGTTAAAAGGAGGTAACAATACCTTGGAATAATCTTAGACCACTCACTCTCCATGATTCCACACATAAAACACACAGTAAAAAACCATATTTTATAACTCAAGACAACACAACATCTGAGACCCCTACTCAACACCGATGACTTTAGATCTGTAGTTAATACACTCATAACCCCCCCACTTCGACTATTGTAATAGTCTCCTAAATGGACTTCCATTAAAAAGTATATACTATCTCCAAAGAGCCCAAAACATATGCGCCAAGATGGTCACTAAGCTAATCTAACAGACCACGTGACCCCAATTCTCCTAGACTTACACTGGCTCCCTATAAACAGCCCGAATAAAATATAAAATCCTCCTAACTACTTCAAATCGTCAACAACATCTCCCCAACACAACTATCCACCCTAATACACCCTCCATCAGATACTAGATCACGCAGACAGAATGCAACCCACTCCCTCAACATAAAAACAAATTTAGAAAAAAACTAAAGCGACAACAAGTGACAGGGCATTCTCCTTCGCTGCCCCCACCCTCTGGAATGAAACACCATTAACATCCGCATGATAAATGACCTTCACCAATTCAAAAAGAATTAAAAACCTACCTCTTTACAAAACACTTTGAAATCCCCTACCAACAAAGAACTTCGCCAATACAATCACAGAAACACATACCTGTACCCCAAGACAGAACAAATGACTAACACAGGAAAATTCACTAACCCCACTAACCCCACACAACCCGCTAATGAACCACTCAAACAGGTTGATTATTTTCACCACTGTAACTGTATCTAACTAAGATGCGCTCCATGTATATAACTTGTAAATAGTTTGAAAAGCTCTGTTATAGTTAATGTTCAAAATGTTGTTCAAATGTTGTTCAAAATCTGTTCAAATAAGTTCCCTGTAAGTACACCTGTACATAGTTAAAAGCATAATGTTCCCTGTAAATGTATACAGAAGTATACAATTGTTCTGTTTAATGTTCAATGTAAACCGCCCCTGATCTCTGGAAGGGGCGGTATAGAAAAGACTGTTAAATAAATAAAAATAAATAAATAAATAAATACTACAAGATGCGAATCATCAGGAGACTGAAGCCGCTCCTCGCCCCGGAACACTTCCGTACCGTCTGTCAAGCACTGATAACCCCACTACTGGACTTCTGCAATCCGATATACCTTGGACTACCGAAACAAGCCCTCAAGCCTCTACAACTAGCACAAAACACGGCTGCACGAATCATATCAGGAACTGCAAGACAGGAGCACAATCACACCACCTTAAAGGACTTACACTGGCTTCCAATCGGTGCACGCATCAAATACAAAACTATCATAAACCCTATTCAAGATAAAACACCACACATCCAGCCAACACCTACACACCCTCATACAATCAGACACCAGTACGCGTCCCAGAAGAAAACAAACCCACACCGAGTCACACCCCAAGTGAATACAAACACAACGCAAGGACACAACAGACAGGGCACTCTCAATGGCCGCTCCAACAATATGGAACAAAACTCCCGGACGAATTGAGGGCTGCTACAGACCTCAAAGACTTTAGAAAACAGCTGAAAACCATGCTGTTTCATAGAAACTATGGACACATCACTAACTTCAGAGAATGAATAACAACACATAATTCCGCCTAACCAATGTATGTATCGAATATGTTTTTGCACCACTGTATATAGCCCACTCTGTACATAGCTCATACCAATCTAGCACACAACACAACACACACTCAATTTCCCCCCCCACTGCATGTATAACACACTCACTTGACCTGATTGTTTGCTGTGATACCACCTTGATTATTAAGATAAGGCGGTTTAGAAATACTGTTAAATAAATAAAATAAATAAAAATAAGAGTTTTCAAAAGCAAAATGTACCCACTTTGCCTGCACCGAGCAATGATGTCTACAGGTGCTACAACAAAGGCATGTGTTACTTTCATGACTGAAAATATCAACATGCCTGCCTCCACTGTGCAGCCTCCCAACCTGCATCTCAGTGCACAAGAGGATGCAGTCAAAGACCGTATAGAAACTGAAGCAGTGACCCCGCCTTTCAGTGAGCCCCTACACCAGTTTCCATCGCAGCCTTGGATCCCTGACTTGATATCTACCCAAAAAGGATGGATGCTAGGTGCCTCAGGGAAGGCTTCCGCTTTGGCTTCATGATCCCATTTCAAAGGCACACCCAGGGTCCCCTCACCCGTCCTACTCAGCCACCACAACAACATTGGCACATCATGCAGGAGAAGATAAACATGGAGGTGAGACTTCAGCAGCCCCTTCAGCCTGCCCCTTCAGCAGCCTGCCATTTCTTGACTTTTGCATCTTCCCCCTGACAGTGGTCCCACAAAAGGACCCTGGGAAGTACAGGTTAATACACAATCTCTCCTTCCCTCGGGGGGACTCTGTGAATGATTACATACTGTGTGGGACCTGTGCGGTGCAGTATGTCTCTTTTGACCAGGCCCTGGACATTGTTAGGGCATCCGGATGGGACTCGTACCTGACAAAGGTGACAGAGTCGGCCTTTAGGCTCCTTCCTATCCACCCCTCCTGCTTTCCCCTACTTGGATTCCTCGTCAAGGAGATGTACAACTTCGACAGACGTATGCCGATGGGTTGCTCAGTGTCCTGCTCGGCCTGTGAGGTTTTCAACACCTTCCTCCACTGGGCGGTGCAGCAGTAGATTGGGCTGCGGTCCATGGTCCACTACCTTGATGACTTCCTGTCCGTCATTCAGGAACATTCCACCACATTTGTGATGCTCTTGGATGCCTTCCAGGATATGGTAAAGGAATTCGCTATCCCACTGGCACGGGACAAGACAGTTGGACCCATTCAGACATTGTCGTTCTTGGGCATTGAGATCGACACAAGGCAAGGTATTACCCGACTTCCCTGGAGCAAGTTGGAAGACCTCAAAGAGAAAATTGCTGCCATGGGGGGCAACAGAAGATCACCCTCTGGATGGCTCAGTTGCTCATTGTTTCCCTGAACTTCGTATGCAGGGTTATTCAGATGGATCGCCCTATCTTGAGACACCTCATGCTTATGACAGCTGGTCTGCACAAGAGTCACCTCCGTCTTTGTGTCTCATGGAGTTTGAAACAGGGCATGGACATTTCCTCGATACATTCAATGGTGTGAACATGTGTCAGCAGGACATGTGCAACAATGTTGAATTGGACCTCTCCACTGATACAGTGGGGGCCTCTGGCTTCAGCATGTTTTTCAGGGGATCCTGGGCTTCCACACCCCCTGGTCTGCCACCACCTGGCCCGATTGCTGAATAGCTAGTGGCCTCACCAGAAAATCACATTCCTTAAGTTCTTTCCTCTTTATCTGGCCCTGTGTGTCTGGGGAAACTATCTTCATGACCACAGAATCCTTTTCTGTTGTGACAACCAGGCGGTCAACACTGTTGTGAACAGTCACTCTGCCAGGTATGCTGTTGTGGCTGAGTTCCTGCAGATGTTTGTCCTAAAGTTACAGCAAGTGCACATCATGTCCCTAGAAGTCTAATAACATTACTGATTCCCTCTTCCATTTGCGGTAGGACACATTCCAGCAACTGGCCCCGGCAGCCAATGAGTACCCTACCCCCTTGCCAGCATGGATATGGGACACAGTGTCCACATAGATTGGAAGCTTGTCCAATGGTCAGTAGACCTTCTGCACCTGGGCAGCATACATCTGAGGCTACACAGCTGTCTTGTCCTACCTGGCATCCCAAGTATTGAGACAGGGACCTCCACAACCAGAGCTGTTAGTGGCATACATCACGTGTATGCCAGCTCCCTAGGCCTGTCTCGGCAGGCTGTCCAGTCTCACCTGTCAGGCTTTTCCTTCTTCATGAAGCTGGCAGGCTGGGGGAACCTGTGTGACAACTTTTTACTTAAAATGCGGATGAAGGGCTGGGCATGAAGCCTCCCCTGGCAGCCTGATACATGATGCCCTATCACCCGTGAGATACTGGAGGTATAAAACCTGTCTGTTCTGGGCGGCATTTACACTGGCCTTCTTCGGCACTTTTTGAATTAGCGGGCTTGTGGCAGCCTTCAAAAAAACAGGCCCCCCACCTCTGGTCGTCAGCTTTCGGAGGCCATGGTGTCACAGGAGCTGCTGCACATCTAAATTATCGGACCAAAAACAATCCAGGGGAAAAGGGCAAACCATCTCCCTCAAGGTAGTACCTGGGCTTCGCACATGTCCCGTGGTCAACATGCTCCAGTACTTCACAGCCCGGCCCTCCATCACATCACAGTTCCTCATACATTTCGATGGCATGCCACTCTTTAAATTTCAGTTTGCGGCGGTGTTCAGGAAATCGTTAGTGGCACTAGAACTATCAACTGGCCTATTCGGAATGCATTCCTTCTGGATCGAGGATGCAACGACAGTGGCGGAAACGAGCCTTCCAATACAAGCAATCTAGGCATACTACTTATATATTCACCCGGATCCAACTTTCACTGTTGATTGACTGTTTTCTTCTTCTCTAACCACGCCCCTTCCTCTTTTGCAGAACACATAGCTTGTATTGTGGGTCACTCCTCCATCCACTGGGCAGCTGAAGGGGCGTCCACGTAGCCTTTGGAGATCCACCTTGGACTTTGTGATTGTGATGTGTGCCCTTATGGCTGGGTTTCCCAGGCATGGGGTGGAGGCATCCGTGGCCCTTCTTTTACCAGAATTTACAGACACACTCCCCACCTGTAGCCCTGACAGTTCACCTTGGAGGAAATGACCATGGGACAGTATCCGGAAAGAACTTCATTGACCTGATCAGAATGGAGCTCTCCTGGGTAAAGCACAACCTCCCCCATATGCTTTTCATCTGGTCTGACCACATTCCTCGCCTTAGGTGGGTGGGCATTCGCCTATGGGGCAGGGAGCTCAAGAAGGTCAACAGGTAGATTGGCCTCAGCATCCTGCGAGCAGAAGGATGGCAAATCTGACACGAATGGACACACCCCCTCTTGCCTAGATATTTCACTGGGGACCTGCTCCATCTGTCGGACATTGGACTGGACTTATTCCTCAATGACTTATATGAGACCTTGGAGGATGCTTTTCGGGCCAGCACCCAGCAAGACCCAGCCATCTCTGGGCTCCAGCGAGAGGTTACCTTGTTGGGGGGGGGCATGTGGCAGTTACCCGAGCCATGCCACAAGCGCACACAGAATGCGAGCAAAAGGGGCAGGGCGCCCTAGCTGCCACCAAGGCGGGGCACCCTGGCGAATCCCCATACACAATAGCTGCCCGGCACAGATGGCCCCCAAGCAGCACAGCAAGACCCCCGTTGCAGGAGTGTGCCCAGCTCAGTTTGCCAAGGTGGGCCTCTAGCCCTCCTCCCCCCATTTGGCCGGTTTGACAGCAAGGGACGAGACCATGGTGAATACTGGCTCAGGTGACTAAAGTGGGATCCTCGCTCCACGGTAATATGTTGCATGCATATACAGGGCGGCCCAAAAAAAGTGAGAACATCTCGTAAATTAAAAGCTTAAATAGTTTACTTATTTACCTTTTTTAGCTATATAATGTCTTTATTTCGACAATTTCTGGTCATCATCTTTTTTTTTTAATTTGTCAATTGTTTACATCTGTCTTTTTGAATTTTTAAATAATTTGTATGCTACCAGGAGTAGCCTAGTGGTTAGAACACTGGCTTGGTAACCAAGCAACCAGGGTTCAATTCCTACCAGCAGTCCTTGTGGCCTTGGGCAAGTCACTTAGTCTGTTGCCTCAGAAGAAAGGCCTGGCGATCTACTTCCAGTCACACTGCCAAGAAAACCCAGGAGCTTCTGGGTCAGCATTGACTTGAAGGCACACATTGCATTTTGCATATATATATTTGTGTTGATTATGTTGATCTAGCAATAAAGCTGCGGCCATGTTTTATCCATAATTGCTGAGTAACGTTATCATTGGGTCTAGGGTATGGGCCTACTAGATTATATCGCGGGAGGGGCAGACGTAAGTCCTGCCTGCCTATGTTAAGAACTAATAAAAATTAAATGTCATTGAGAGGAGCTTGAATTGCAAATGGAGCTTCATTCCACTGTCTGACGTAAACAAGACTGACAAACAGAGCCAAATCTGTGATATTCTTGGACTCATGTGCAGTCATCATGAACTGATTCTTAAAAAGGAATATTTTCATTACATTCAGTGAATGTCTTTTCTTATCCATAAAATGGTCAGAATGGGGCACCTCTAAATATTTCCCTATCAGGCTGAAGTTTCATAGGTAAGCAAGTTATCCCTAATGGACAAAAATAAGCCTTGTGGAGAAATGATTCTTCAAACATTAACTTTTTTTTTATTGGTTTGTAGACCACCCTAATATGGCAGCTATGATAATTATGAGAAAGGCTAAGTGTGATAGGGCTACACCTCTTGTAATAACTCTCCACTGGCTTCCTTTTTTCCGCAAGGACTGAATTTAAACTCCTCTGCTTTATTTTCAAGATTCTGAATTGCTTGGCACCATCTTATTTAAACTTGGTTACCAGTAAGAGGCCCTTTTACTACAGCGTGCTAAGCAGTTATCACATTTTCATGTGCAGTAACTGCATGCTACATAATCCTAGGAGACCAGAATCTCCCATCCCTTAACCCATCCCACACCTCCAACTTCTTGGAATCAAAGAGCGAGATGGGTTTCCAACAAATTATTCAATCATCCACACACATAAAGGGAAACTCTCTTGACTTAGTCTTCCTTCCAACTCTAACTATGAATCACTACATGTACACTCCCCCCTCAATAACTCAGGTCCCCTGGTCAGTTCACCATCTAGTGACCTCCTATATGCCCACACATATCACCCATACATCCACGCCAGTCACAAAACTACATACTAGGAGATTTGTCTATTTAAAAAAAAATATCTTCCTAGACAACATACTCCCCCAACTAACAATTGACTCTCCTGACATTAACACAGCTTTAGATTTATGGAACCATGCCATACAAAAAGCTGCTTCTCCTCTTATCAAACCCCCCAGGCAGCTATACAAAAAATCTGAAAGGTGGTTCATCCATGAGCTCACAAAGCTTAAAAGGCAATTAAGAAAGCAAGAATAAAAAGTGGAGACTAACAAAAACACAAGAAAACAACCAACACTATCTTAACCTACTCACTATCTACAAAAACACAATCAACAAAACAAAAAGGGATTATCACACAAAGATCTTAAACGCTTCTCTTAACCGACCTAGAGTTATTCACAATTGTCAGATCACTAAGACATCAAGCAGAATCAGAAATGTATAAAATAAACACACAAACCCTTGCTACTCACTTTGCAGACAAATTAAAAAATAAAAACAACTACTATACCCTCCCCGTACCTGAACTCACAAGAAACCTCATCATCTGGGACAGCTTCTACTTAATTGATCAGAAACACCTACTAAACATTATAACTAAAATCAATACCACAACCTCCCCCCTCAATTTATGTCCGGTGTCATGGATTAAATAATCAAAAGCTGAACTAGCCCCATATATACTACACATAGTCAACCAATTTCTTTCGCAAGGTATTATGCCTACTGATCTTAAATGCACATCCATCTGCCCTATACTTAAAAATAAGACACTTGATGCAAAAGACCCAAGCACATACATACCCATAGCTAGCATACCATTTATTGCCAAAATAATAGAAAAAGTCATCCAAATACAACTTTAGGATTTCATCGACCTCAATGCCCCATTAGAGTCTCACTAATTTGATTTTCGTCCCTGCCATGGAGTCGAAACCTTGTTGATAACCTTAATGGACCACCTCATCAGAGGCACAGATGACAATAATCAAACTTTTATCCTACTCTTTATAGATGTCGCATTGGCTTTTGACAGTCTTAACCATGACACCCTAATCACGAGATTAGCTCAGAATGGCATAGGTGGTACTGTCCTACATTGATTCAAATCATACATCGCAAACCATAAGTTGCATGTCCAAATAGGCCAAGAAACATCAGATACGTTCCCCCAAGACCAAGGGATACCTCAAGGGTCAGCGCTCTCTGCCTTACTTTTTAATTTATACCTGCAACCAATTACCAACATCTTCAGGAAAGTTAACATTGGTTATTATATCTATGCTGATGACATTATGTTGTCCCTCCCCATAGACATACACAACTTTAATTACCACAAGCTATCAGAATGCATCAGGGAAACCAAATTCTGGCTGAATGCCAACAACCTTAATATCAATTTCAAAAAAACGGAAGCCTTATTTATTTATTTTTTTTCTCTTTTTTTTTTGTCCTTCCTGTTAAGCAAGAGGTGAAATACTTCGTAATAATATTAGACCAATCTCTCAGCATGCTACCTGTCTAAAACAAACAGCAAAAACCATCTTCTTTAAACTTAAAATTGTGCAACATCTCAGACTCTTGCTAGACATCCATGACTTCAGGTCAGTAGTCCATGCTATTATTACTCTCCACCTTGACTACTGTAACAGTCTGTTATCAGCCAAAAACATAAACATCTTCCAGAGAGCACAAAACATAACTGCTAGAATAGTTTACAAGGCCCGACTAACTGAACATATAACTCCTATCTTATATGACCTCCACTGGCTCCCAATATTGAGCTGGATAAAATACAAGATGCTGATAACAACCTTTAAATTACTCAATAACATCTCCTCATCACACCTATCTGCACTTATCCAGACACCACCAAACTCCAGATTCTGGAGGCAAAATGCAATCCACTCATTTGTAATACTCCACTCTATTCGTAGGATGAAACATACTACGAGCTCCTGAGCCTTTACATTCACTGCCCCTAATCTCTGGAACTCACTACCATTACCAATACGCATGATTAAAGACCTCCAGTTATTTAGAAGGGAGCTCAAGACACACCTGTTCATTAATCACTATGGAACTAAAAATGGAAACCCCTCCCTGCAAACAGCCAATCAGCACACCCAATGACCACCCCCTGACTCATCCACATTTCACTTACTTGCGCAATATCCTCTACAACCCAAACTCAGAGAACCTCATTTAGTTTGTAAATTTGTATACAGTTTTAATTTTTTCCTGTTTAATTTTTCCTGTTTAGACTACAGTGTTCATGTAGCAGTTTAATTACTCAATATATGTAACATGTATCTATGTATATAGTTCAATTATAGTTCTTTGTATTATGTTTTGTTAACTGTAAACTGCCCCTTATCTCTGGAAGGAACGGTATAGAAGAACCAAATAAATAAATAATAAATAAAAATGCTCAGGCCCATGGAAACTTTTACTGCTCGCTGATTCACATGCTACCTGCCAATCGCAAGTTGAAATGGTGAATGGATGAGTTAGGGGAAAAGAGTGGGCATGGTGAGAACATACTGTGTTCTGCCAATGTTGCAATTTGTGTGGTGCAATAATGCCACCTCAGTAGGTGATTTAGCCGTACCCACACTAATTGTGCCGTGCGATAGGGTGTGCATCCATGTTTTAACAGCTAGGAAAACGCTGACCCCAACAGTTACCGTACTTAATGCACCTTAGTTTTACAACTAAACACGCAATAAGTGCAAAAACCTTAACAAACTTTAGGAAAAGGGCTCCTAAATAATAGTAATTACTAGTCATTTAAAATTCCCTTCAGCTACTGAATTTGGATTAGTTGCAGCATTCAAGAGGCTACTAGAGTGAACTGCTCCTAGTTTAAGGAACAGCCTGCCACACAAAATGAGTACTGAGAGAATCTATGCAAGATTCAGAAACGCCTGAAAATTTGTTTGTTCACGTGAAGACACATTTTAGACACTAAATGGTAATTGGAATTGAGACACTGAGATACTGTAATTACAGTGGTATTGCAGAAATAGCTCTTCGAAAGGTGGATGTGTTTCTAAAATACACAGAAGGAAGCACAGGAACACGGGGATTGATATCCACATGCAGCGGCAGCAATCATTTCAGGAAAATGCACATGGGGAAAAATCAACAGAGGAAATCCAGCAAAATAGGTGCCCTTGTGTCTTTATAAAATAGGCTTAAAATAGGCACCGGCTTACTCTCTTATCCTAGGCACACTGTTACAATTTACTCTCTTATTGCTCTGCTGCCTCAAGTACCAGCACCAGGCTAGATTTACTAATACGTGTTATATACTACAGGTCTAATTTTATGCAATAGAACCTCTTTACTAATTGCATACTGTACATTAACGACATTCGTGCACACTAACATGGTAATGCACCATAGCACCATATCTAGTCCTGATTGTAAGCTCTATGGGAAACTGCCTATTTCATTTGTCTCAAGACTGCATCTGAAAAGACAAGTAATTAAATTCAAATTCACCAAGAGGTGCAGCCTCCCAAAAACTTCCAATGGAAGCTGGGGAGATTCCCATGCAGTACTCCATCAGAGATGTCACCCATACATGAGGACTTACTTCCTGCTTGTCCATGGAGAATTGGACATTCACACATTTACTGGGCTGACAGACAAGTGAGGGAAAGATACTACGGCAGTCAATTGGGTTTTTCCACATAGGAAGCTGAAATATGGTGACTGGGATGGCATGGGATGCATTGAGACCAGCTGGTGCCTACGTTGTTAGAGCTGGCCGGGCGCCTGCCAATGCCAAACCAGGTGTTATTATATCTGGGTGGTAGCAATTTGGTATCAATAAAGAATACTGACCTCATAGTACAGATGAAGCAAGACCTTGCTTAGCTAAGGCGCACGTGACCTGTGACTGGCATCATCTGGTCCTGGATCATCCCATGGCAAAAATAGCAGGACACGGAGAACCTCAGGGGCATTGAGAAGAGTAGGAGGAAGCTTAATAAGGAGATAGGGGATTTTGTACATAGTTTGGGTAGGAGGGTAGTGCACCGTGATAGCATAGTATTGGGGTGATCCACTCTTTGGAGAAGTGATGGGGTGCACCTGATGGATACTGGATTAGATTTAATGAATGCAGCATTCAAAGAAACCATCAGTTTGGTCTTATAGGGTGGGGAGGTCAGGGGGTCCCCAAGGGGATCCTTCTCCCAGTGGTAGCCCCTCACCAATAGGCCAGGGGGTACACTTGAGTCAAGTCATGCTGCTGTTACTGTGGGTGCTGTTACTGTGGGTGCACTTACTTCCATCTGTGTGGTGGAGTTAGGTGAACCCTTGCTAATGGCAACATTGTTAGTGCACGATATGTCTTCTTAAATTAACTGTAATGTGCTCACCATGCCTACCCTCCCCCCCCTACACTGCCCATTCAGCATCCCAAAGTGCAAGAATTAGCATGCGACATAGCGTGAGGTAACAATTACCATAGGCCCAAGCAGGTAGTTATCAGGTGCATAAATGTGCATTAACTGCTTAAGCATACTTTATTAATAATGCATGTTAATGGTGTATTAAACCATGTTAATATTTGCACACCTTAGTAACCAGATCCCTTAATGCTAAAAAATGCAGGGCCATGCACTTTGGCTGTATATACCCAAAGGAGTGGTAGAGTATAGGGAGTAAAGTACTTCTATACATGAAAGAAAAGTGAGACCTAGAGGTAGTCATATCTGATAATCTTAAGATGGCCAAATAGATAACAAAGGTAATATCAACAATCAGATGGATGCCTCGGTGCAAAGGTAGACAAATAGCCAACAGGAAAAAGGAAGGCATAGTGTCTCTGCATAAGTCTCTGGTAAGACTTCATTTGAAATGCTATGTACAATTCTGGAGACCACATCTTCAAAAAATTACTTACAGGATGGAATATGCAAAGCATAATCTTCCCTAAAAACCCCAAACAAGAATACAGAACCATCAAAAAAATTACAAAGAAATTCAAAACACCTCTTTTTATATATGGTCACTAATAGGACATACCCAGTGGCGTAAGATCCAATGAGGGCCCCACATTGTCAAAGTAGCATGCCCTCCATGTCCGTCCCCCCCCCTCCGTGTGCCCCCCTCTCCCATGAATCCCCCCTTGTGTGGCGGCAGCGACAGCAAATTTACTTTATGGTGTTTGCTGTGCTGCCTTGGCTCTTGTAAGTTTGCAGCAGGCCTGGCTGCTGTTATGTGCCTGGCTGAAGTCTCGCAGTGTGGCAGCTCGGCAAACATGTTAAAGTAAGTTTGTAGTACTGCTTTACAGCTGCTGTATGAGCCCCCTTCCTGCTCAGGCCCCCCCAAATTGTGGGAACTGCTTGGGTGGGATTTACAACACTGGATACATGGGCTCCTCCAGGGTGGTACAATGGGCTCCTCCACGGTGCTGGCTTGTTCTTCCACTGCCTCTAGCTACTATCTCTTTGACTTTAACTTCACGTCGAGCAGCCTCCCTGGGTCTAGTGACAGTCTCCATGGTTGTGGGTTTAACTCCAACTCCATTCTCACCATCGGCCACCATCAACCTAAACAACACCATCATACCGGTAAGACAAGAAATAAAATACCTGGGAGTAACGTTCGACAAGGACCTCAACCTCCAGTCCCACATTGCAAAAATAACAAAGAGCGCTTACATCAAAATGAGGACAGTCAGAAGGCTCAAACCCATCCTCGCCCATGAACACTTCCAAATAGTCTGTCAAGCCATCATCACTCCAGCCCTAGACTATTGTAATCACATCTACCAAGGACTACCTAAAAAGACAATAAAACCACTACAGTTAGCACAACACACAGCCGCACGACTCACGACAGATCCCACAATTCACGATCACATCACCCCCATACTGTACCACCTACACTGGCTCCCAATCAGCTCCAGAATCCAATTCAAAGTACTTCTACACATATTTAAAATAATACACAACCTATCAGCAGACAGCCTACGCCCTCTCATAAAAACCGATGACAACAGGAGACCAAGAAGAAAAGGAACCTCAGACACCATCAGAACACCAAAAGAATTTGCTAAAACAAGGCTGGCCACATCAAGGAGGGCACTCTCCCTGGCAGCACCCGCTATATGGAACTCTCTCCCAGACCACATAAGATCAACCAAGAACCTCAAGGACTTCAGAAAACTTCTTAAGACTGATCTATTTACAGTACATTTCAAGGACCTCACATACATTTTCTACCTCAAGACATTACAGGATCACGATCTTACCCCCAAGACATTACAGAATCTCAATCCTAGCACGCCTCTCAAACAGCCCCATTTTGTATATATGTATATAGCTCATTATGTAAATAGTTCACTGATATAATCTAACGCACTGCCCCACACACTACACTTCTCAGTTCTCACACTGCATGCTACAAACCACACTTTATTATTGATTTTGATTGATGTGCCACACCACCTTGATTTAACGATAAGGCGGTATACTAAATCCTTCTAAATAAATAAATAACACCTTCACTTATATTGAGACAAGCATTGAACTTCATGCCTTTATTGCCTTTAAATTTGCCCTGAAGTAGGAAATAGATGCTAAAACAAAGCCATGTCAGGACTTATTTTTATTTGATTTCATTACAGCTATTTTTGGCATTTTTTCTTTTGGACTCATGTCTATTACTATATATGAGTTATTAACTCTTTTTTTAACTTTTATATCATCATTAAATGGTTTTCTATCATGTCATATGTTTTGTTTTGTTTACATATGCACTAAAGTGCAGGGCCGTACCAAGCCATAATAAATGCACCCTGTGTGACTTGCAAACCTGGTGCCCCCCCCAATAACATCAGACTTTTGTCATTTGCCCCCCCCCCCATGTCCAGCATCTCCTCATCTTACCCCACCTGCTCATGTCTGGCCGCCCTCCCCCCCCCCCCCCGCCTGTCTGGCCTGCCCTTACCCCACCGCCGCTTTTCCTATTCCCTTGGTGGTTGCATTGACGGTAGTGGCAGCAGACCTACCGCAATTTTAAAAAAATGCGGGTCTTTCTAACTCCACACTTGCATGGCTGGTCTGATCCTTCCCTCCTCTGACGTATGCTCGCATCAGAGAAGGGAGGGACCAGACCAGCCATGTAAACATTGAAGGAGGTCTGCTGCCACCACCAAGGGAACAGAAAAAGTGACGGCCGGGCAAGGGCAGGCTGGGTGGGCAGGGAGAAGGGAGCTGAGCCCAGTGGTTGCTGACCAATGGCCTCAGTTCCCCTAAATACGACCCTATTTTTTTTCACCCTGTGCGGCCGCACCGCTCGCACAGGCCTAGGTATGATGCTGGTAAAGCGCTTTGAGACTCTGCATTTTGCTACTTTTCTCTTCAAGTTGCACTGGGTTTATTTACGCTACCTCATCATCAATTGTGTCAGAAAGAGGAAAGAAAAGCAACAGCAAGGGATGTTAGAAGCGCTTTACCTCTATAATAACATCAGAATGAACTTCTGTTTGAACTGTATCCTCTTGCCCTGTGATGTCATAGGAGATGGTAAAAGTTAGTTGTCCTCCAGCTGCAGTCACCTATAAAAAAGAAGAAAGGTCATCAATTTCAGCAACATAATTTGCTCAGAGTTTATTATTATAATTCCAGGGGATGGAATGATGGTACCAAGAGCCAACGAATGTTGATACTACCTTGCAAAGAAACATTTGGTGACCAGGGAATGACCAGGCAAATGCATCTGGTTTTATTTTTATGTATTTTATTTTGTATATTTCTAGTTGGCTAGTCCTAAAATGCTTGCTCCTGGTGGGAAGCACATTAAGGGGCATATTTTCCAAGCTTTGCTAGGTGTTTAACATGGTTTTTGATAGTCTGGCTCTGCATTAATATCTGGTACAGTGCATTAAATGTTATCATATGCTAACTGCCACATTAAGCACAATGGGGGTCATTTTAAAGGTCTCAGTCATGAATTGGATGTCTGAAGAAGTACATCTCAATGTTGAAATCATGGAGACATCCCCGAAGCCATTCCACAAATAATGTTTACAAACATCTCTGGTGCAGGGACGACTAAATAGTTAAGAGGGCATGGTGGAGACGTGTCTGGCGAGGGGCAATGGACTTACATGTACCAATTCAATTTAGGAACATCTGCAGGCACCTCCACGTTTAGACCTGTTGCAGACGTGAATAGACATCAGGAAAATGCTTGTTTTGGCTTTAAAACATCCAGAAAAGATGGAAAGTTAAGCAACTAGTCTAAGATCACAAAGACTCAAACTGGAATTTGAACACTGGTCACCCTACTCCCAACACAGTACTTTAACCGTTATGCTATTATTAGACATCCATGTTCTGATCATCTATTCTAGGGTCATCTATGTAGACATCTATATACGTCTATATCAGACACTTCCATATTTTTGAAATCGCGCCCGAACTTGCACGTGCTTGCTTTTCTTTCAGATATTCTGGCTTTGATGTCCCAGATTGCACTTGGACATCCCATTGTAAAATGTGCCTTAATGAGGATATTCCTATTAAGGGGGTATGATATGGGTGAAAATTGTGCCTTCCCATTAACACAGAAGTCATTATCACACATTAACTGTAAGTATGGCAGATAACAAGGTGCAGGTAGCTACACCTCCAGAGATGTAACTAACCGCATTCCGTGTTATCAGCCATGCCGTTAATGTGCATTAGTGAGCACTGCTCTGTTAATTGCACCACTGCCTTCCAAAGTGCAGGATGCACCCCCAAAATTTAATGCAGAGGTTCTGCAATTGACACTGCTGAAATTTGGTTGTTAACATATATTACATACAAAACCTTAGTGCAGATAAGTAAATAGGTCCCTAAAACACGTAACGTATTTATACAGTTAAAACAGTGTATCTGCAGAGAACGTAAATGATCGGGTCTGGTGATAGAACTTCTGATTGGTCTAGGGTTCAGCAGCGGGTTCTTCAAGGCCCCTGTCTCCAGTCCTGCTTAATTTATTTATGGCCCCTGTTTGTGATCTGTTGTCAAGATTGGGAGTTATCTTTAAGCTGCAGGCAGATGACCTCCAGTTGACCATTAGGTTGCTTGATCTCCTTTGCGTTTCCTTACTATTCTCCCTAGCTGTGTCCCATGTCTACAGCTACTGTGTTGTCTGTCTTGACTGGATTGTAAACTTTGATGAGCAGGGACCGTCTTTTACATGTCTCTATGCAGCGCTGCGTACGTCTTATAGTGTGATACAAAAGTTCAGTAGTAGTAGTAGTAGTGGCAGCAAAGGATTGGTCAGAGGAGAAGGTAGAGGACTGGGCTTCAAAGCGAAAGCAAATGCATGATAAATTAGTTGATACAAACTGGGCTTAAGCTGCCCTCTCGTGCGATTTGAAGGGGGGGGGGGGTTGTGGTTCTATCAGGCGGCTAGGAATCTGGAGGTGTCAGTGGATGACCAGCTTTATATGAAGCACCAGATTGCATCAGTGTTATGTACAGCTTTTTTTCTAATTGGCTGTTAAGGAGGCACAGCTACAGCTAGAGGTGCAGGTGTGGCTTATTACAGGTTTGGGCTACTGCAGCAGCCTATATGTGAGTCTTTGGGACAAATACATAATGCTGTTGCAGGTGGTTCAGAAAGCAGTGGCCCATTTGGTTACAAGATTTGGGCAACATGAACATATCACTGTATCTTAGAAGCCTGCACGTTTTGCCAGAACAATTCTGGATAAAGTGTAACGTTTTATACATGGTACAAAGGGCAGCCTATGGCCACGGTTCAGCGTACTTTTGGATTGCTGTTCAAAAGCATCAGTCACTGCAGACTTGTGCCCAGAGACACTGAGGCTACTGGATTTGCCTTTAATTAAGTTACATAAGATGTCAATGACATGATCTAGAACATTTTCAAGGGTGGCCCCAAGGTTGTGGAATTCACTTTTGTGAGATTTGAGAAGTGGATATTGTGGGTTTGTTTTTTTCAGGAAACCTTTGTTACATTGTAATTGGGGCTATTATTGAGAACTTATTTTTAGTATAGGGGATTATTTTAGAAGCCTTATTCGGCTTTTGCATAGGGATGTAATGGCAGAAAAGCGTGCAAGCCGCTCAACGTGTAAAAATGTACTTTTAGAAAGATCACAATTTACATGTCTCTCCCCTGGCTATGTCCAGGTTACAAATGCTGGGGGCTGGTCTCAGAGGAACATGTATCCCCCATTTCATATAGGAGACATATGTGGAAGACAGAAATTGTCCACCACTGGATATACTGTATACTTGCTTGCTGGCACAAATAGACTGTAGAAAAGTGATTGTTTCAGCCAGCGCTTTGCAGGAGAGATTAAGAGGAATATTCCCTTAATCGCCAATGATTATTTCCCCCTCTGACTTGAAATGAAGCAAACAGCGCGACCTCGGTAATTAAGAGTAGCTGCATGTCTACATTTGTACAATGGCCAGGATACATGTGTTAAGGCTAAAAATGACATAACAGTTAAAACAGAAGTTAAGTGCTTAGGGATATGCCTAGACCAGAACTTGAACTTCCAAGCACATATAAACAAAACAACAAAAGCAGCCTATCATAAATTAAGAATAAATCAAAACTCAAACCCATACGTAACACCAGTAACTTCTGCACAGTCTGCCAAGCTATGATAATGCCCATCCTGGACTACTGTAATGTCATTTACCAGGGCTTACCGATGCACACCACCTATCCTCTTCAATTAGTGCGGAATACGGCTGCCCAAATAATAACTGGTACAGCAGGAAGCGGCCACATAACCCCAACCCTAAAATAACTCCACTGGCTACCCATAATTTCCAGGACCAAATACAAAGCGTTACTTACCATCTTTAAAATCATTCATCAAGTATCACCAACCATCCTTCAAACTCTCATCAGTAAAGATCCAGAAAATAGAACTAAATGGAAACCCAATAAAAACATACTACTAATACCCAAGACTAAAACAAAAGCAAAACAAGCAATCTGTTACAGAGCCTTTTCAATATATGCACCATCACTCTGGAACTCACTTCCCGAGAACATAAGGATTATCAACAACCTATGAGACTTCAGGAAAGCCATAAAAACACTCCTCTTCTTGGAACACTATGGACTGGACATCTGATATCAACCTAGGCCCACACCCACCTCAGTAAAAACATATACACATATTCCTCCACCCCCCCCCCCTTCTATCTTCTCTAGCCCCTTCAGGCTTAGCTATACTGATTCCTATATCACATGCTCCTCTCCCCAAATATACCATGCCAATATAGTATTCAGATTGTGATGCAAATTTACTATGTAAATCAGATATTGTTTGTTGACCCTGTTAACATCCCAGTTTAATTCCCTTGTTCTATGTAAAGTTTTCATTTTACCTGTTCACTGTAAATCGCTTTGAATACAAGATAAGGTGGTATAGAAAACTTGTTATATGTTGTTGTTGTTGTTAAGTGCCGTCGAGTCGGAGTCGACTCATGGCAACCCTCTGGATAGCTATCCTAAATTGTGTTCGGTCTTCAGTCAGGCGGCTCATTGTTGACAGACTGGTACCCGTAGCTGCTGTTATTGTATCGATCCATCTCATAGCTGGCCTTCCTCTTTTGCGTTGACCTTCTACCTTGCCAAGCATGATGTCTTTCTCTAATGATCTCTCTCTCCGCATGATGTGTCCAAAGTATGAAAGTCGAAGTCTTGTCATCTGAGCTTCTAAAGAAAGCTTAGGTTTGATCTCCTCTAGTACAGACTGGTTTGTTCTTCGGGCAGTCCATGGTATACACAGTATTCACCGCCAGCACCATAATTCAAAGACATCAATTTTCTTCCTGTCTATCTTTTTCACTGTCCAGCTTTCACATCCATATGATGTTATTGAAAATACCATGGCTTGAACAAGTCGAATCTTTATATGGAGAGAGACATCTCTGCTCTTGAGAATCTTATCTAGGTCTTTCATAGCCATTCTGCCAAGAGCAATGCGTCGTCTGATTTCTTGACTGCTTGTTGCTTCTTTATTGATAGTTGATCCAAGTAGGTTAAAGTTATTCACGATTTCAATTTCTTCTCCTTCGATGATTAACCTGTTGATTATGCCAGTTGTTATGATCTTTGTCTTCTTTACATTAAGGTGCAGGCCCATTTTGAGACTATGTTCTTTGATTGTGAGAAGCAAATGTTTCAGATCATCTTCACTTTCCGCCAGTAATGTGGTATCATCAGCATAGCGAAGGTTGTTGATAAGTCTTCCACCAATCCTCACACCTCTGTTGTCTTCATACAATCCTGCTTCTCTGATGATTTGTTCTGCATATAAATTAAACAGGTAGGGGGAAAGTATGCAGCCTTGTCTTACACCTTTGCTTATTTTAAACCATTCTGTTTCTCCTTGTTCCGTTCAAACTGTTGCTTCTTGATCAATGTACAGATTGTGCAAGAGAACGATCAGGTGTTCTGGTATACCCATGCTTCTTAATGTGGCCCAGAGTTTCTCATGGTTTACACAGTCAAAAGCTTTGCTATAGTGGATAAAGCACAAATAGATATCCTTTTGGTATTCTTTAGTATTTTCAAGGATCCATCTCACATCCGCAATGATGTCTCTCATTCCTCGCCCTTTTCTGAACCCTGCTTACACTTCAGGTAGTTCTTGTTCCAGGTATGATTGTAGTCTCTTTTAAATAATCTTCAGTAGAATCTTGCTGGCATGTGGGATCAGAGCGATTGTGCGATAATTTCCACAGTCAGTTGGATCACCTTTCTTTAGTATTGGTATAAACACAGATCTTTTCCAGTCAGTTGGCCATGAGGCTGTCTTCCATATTTCTTGGCAGAGCCTTGTAAGTATGGTAACAGCTGCATCAGATTGCTGTAATACTTCTTTGGGAATGCAATCAATGCCTGTTGCTTTGTTCTTTGATAAGGCTTTCAATGCTGCTTCAACTTCTTCTTTCATCACCAATGGTTCCAGATCATAAGGTACAGGTTGAAACGGCTGTTGGTCCACTTGATCTTTATCATATAAAAACTCTGTATATTCCTTCCATCTTTTCTTGATCTTCTCAGCAACATTCAACATAGAACTTTGAGCATCTTGTAACATTCCAATTCGAGGCTGGAACTTTTTCATTAACTCTCGTAGCTTTAGGAAAGCTGATCTTGTTCTTCCTCTAATAGTTTCTGCTTCTATTTCCTTGCATGCGTCATTGTAGTACTTTTCCTTGTCCTGTCTTGCTCACGTTGGAAATCTCTGTTGAGTTCTGTGATTGTCTTTCTTTCTCCTCTGGCTTTAGCTTCTCTGCGTTTCTGAGCAATTTTCAGAGTTTCTTCCGTCATCCATTTTGGCTGTTTTTTCTTTTTTACCTTTTGTAGAGACTTCTTGCTTTCTTCCAACACAACCTTCTTGATGTCATTCCATAACTCTTCTGGAACTCTATCATTTGTATCTAAAGCAGCAAATCGATTTTGCAGGCAGTCTTTAAATTCCAGTAGTATATTCTCAAGGTCATATTTTGCTGCATTCATGAGTGGTTTGCTCTTTTTCAGCTTTAGCTTGAGTTTGCATACTAGTAGTTGATGATCTGTACCACAGTCAGCTCCAGGTTTTGTCTTTGTTGATGTTATAGAGCTTTTCCATCGTTGACTTCCACTGATGTAGTCAATTTGAATTTTATACAATCCATTGGGTGAAGTCCATGTGTACAGTCGCCGCTTGTGTTGCTGGAAGAAGGTGTTCGAGATGAATAGATCGTTGGTCTTGCAGAATTCTATCAGTCTTTCTCCAGCTTCATTTCTGTTGCCAAGTCCATATTTTCCAACTACTTTGTCTTCTTCTTTGTTGCCAGCCTTTGCGTTCCAATCACCCATGACTATCAGGATATCCTGTTTGCATGTTCTGTCAATTTCAGCTTGTACTTGTTCATAGAACTCTTCAATTTCATTCTCTTCTGCAGCTGTTGTTGGGGCATATACTTGAATTATAGTTGTGTTGATAGGCATTCCTCGTAGACGAATACAGATTAAGCGTTCGCTGACTGCATTGTATTTCATTACAGTTCTTGCAAGTTTCTTCTTTATTATAAATGCAACACCATTTCTTCTTTGTCTTTCATTTCCAGCATAGTAGACCATGTGATCTTCTGATGCAAAGTGCCCGATGCCAGTCCATTTCAGTTCGCTGACACCCAACAGATCAAGTTGTACACGTTCCATTTCATTCTTGACCACCTCCAACTTCCCTTGGTTCATGCTTCGTACGTTCCATGTTCCAATGTGTAAGACATCTTTACAGCTTCTGACTCTCATTTCATGTGCAGCTACATCAGCAGTCAGACGTCCCGAGGGCTTTGATCCAACCACATCATAAATGCTGGCTTTACTCTGAAAAGTCTTCAGCTCTTCCCCAGTAGCTAGTTAAGTGCCTTCCAACCTGGGGGTCTCATCTTCCAGCACTACAGCACAATTTGTTTTGTTGTAACTATCCATTGGGTTTTCATGGCAAGATACAGAAGTAGATTGCCGGGCCTTTCTTCCGCGCAGTTTAAGTTTGGTGTTGTTGCCGTTGTCACAGAAATGTGATCCTCCGCCGTCAACACTATCCCATTCTGCTGCTGCCCAGATGGGTGGTTTGTCTTGGTTAAATAAATAAATAAATTTACACTTGCTGATTCTGAAATGCCAGCACTTATACATGTAAGTTGCTGGAGCTCCCACACTGATTTTTCTCACAAGTACTATGTTTGTGAGTTAGCCTCTCCCGCTGCACATGGATGTCCATTTTGTGCATTCCTGAATTTCCTTCTTTGATGTAAAACACACATCCATGGTGAGAGGCAGAGATATGTTCATTTCACAGTGGATGTACATGTGTCCACCCTCTGTTCTAATATGAACATAGATTTGCAGATGTTTTCCCTTGGACATCCTGCAACCGCATAAATGGCCTTTCTAAAATGTGCCTCTTAATGTTTTGTCACATTTTAGATTCATTGTGACCTGTATGCTTTATATTATGCATTGTAAAGGATCCAGGAGGGCTTGAGAGGAGAGAAAGATCATGGTGGTGAACGGCACGTTCAAGTAGTTTAGAAATGGAGGGGAAGAGGGAGATGGGTCGATAGTTAGAAGGACAGATAGGGTCTAGTGAGGGTTTCTTGAGGAGAGCATGCTTGAAGGCTGCAGGGATAGTTGCAGTAGAGAGCGATAGGTTGAGAATATGAGAGATGGAAAGGACAACAGTGGAGGAGATGGGGCTTAGGAGATGGACGGAAATAGGATCAGAGGAGCAGGTAATAAGTTTGGAGGAGGAAAGAAGGTGTTTGGTTTCCTCCTCAGAGATCACAGAATAGGAAGAAAGAGTAGCAGAGATATGGGGGGGGGGGGGGATTGGGAGTGAAGAGGAAGAGGAGGGGAAGTAGCTGATCTCGTGGGGAATTGGAGTGTGATCTTGTGGATTTTGTCACGGAAATAGGCAGCCAAGGTTTGGGCAGAAAGGGAAGGAAGGGTCAGAGGCAGAGGCACCTTGAGGAGAGAGTTGAGAGTTGTAGAGAAGGGAAGGGTCAGAGACAAGAGAATTAGTCAGATGGATATAATAGTTTTGTTTGGCAAGTGCCATGGCTGAGTGGAAAGAGACAAGCATGAGCTAGAAGTGTAGAAAGTCTGCAAGGCTACAGGACTTGAGCCAAGCACGCTCAGCTGAATGGGCACAGGAACGTAGATAGTAGGTAGTGGAAGGCAGCCAGGGCTGGGGTATAGTACACCTCAGAGGACATGGCATGGGAAGAGCAAGAGCAATCTGAGCAGAGGAGAGTGCAGCTTTATAGGAAGCTACTGCCTCATCAACAGACTCAGACGACATAGTGGAGGACAGAGGTGATGAGACAGTGGAGGAGAGAGCAAAAGAACAATAACATGAAAATTTCTAAAGAGGATGGAGGAAACAGGACAAGGTTGAGGCAGCGGGTGATGAAGAATGAAGCTTAGCAGGTGATGGTCAGATAAGGGAAGAACTGAGGTACAAATGTTTGAGGGTAAGCAATTAGAGAAGAATAGAAGGTCGAGGCAATGGCTGTGCTTGTGAGTGGGAGCAGTAGAGCAAAGCTGGAGGAGGTAAGGGAAAGGAGCTTTAAAGTATAAGGGTCAATGTCACGACAGGCTATAACATTTTCAATACACGGTATGACTATCAAAGTTAATTTAGAAAACCCAAGTTATGATAATAAATGTGTGTCGTCATTTATATCCATAACAAAGGCTTATTAAAAAAAAATTCCATCAGGCCAAATAAGTCTTTTTAAAAACTCTAAAACATGTAAAGAGCAGCATTTACATGTGCAGATTCTACCCTTAGATGCCCAGAGTCAAAATGCTGCCTCTGCACTTAGTGGTAGTCTCGTAGTACAACCCCCCCTAGGGGTCGAGCTGCAAAATAAGGAGTGTGCCGCCGTTGCATGCCCTAATACTGATCGGTTAACATAAGGGCATTCTGGGGGTGGTCTGAGGCAGCACCCAGCCATAACCAGGCAGCAGCAATAATGAGTCACTGCCCAGTTATCGCAATGTGGCAAAAATCAAGCACAGAAAAAGCAAGCCAAACTTTCACTGCTGAAGCCCTGAATATCCAGGCCCTGAATATCCAGGTCTAATATTCAGTGGCAGTGGCTCTTGGCCTTCTCAGTAGTACTAAATAAAATAGCTGCAGTTCTCATGGTGCTGTCCCCCCAGTGTGAGGATGCTAGGGGGCAACACCACAAGGACACAGCCATTTTGAGAAGCCACGATACAGGTGGCAGGAGCGGAGAGGACTGCTCTTCCCCCCTGCAGCCTCTAGACTACTACAAAATTAAGGTAAAGGCTTAGTGAGGGTTGGGGTTGGGGGGGCCTAGGAGGCCCCTTCTAGGCCAATTGGCTAGCCAAAGGAGGGAGGGGGACAGGGGACAGACTGACTACCCAGGATTATTACTAGTAGATGAGGGGTTTGGGGGGACTGACTGGCAAACCAAGATTATTACTAGTAGATTGGAAGTGGGTGGGAGGGAGGGGGACCTGAATGGCTAACCAAGCTTTCAACTTGGTCAGTGTACACAGATCTCCCCTGACAGTTCATGGTGGGAATTGGGAGCTCTCCAGGTGGGGGATTACTGCTAAGGGGGGGGGGGATGCTTTGTTTTATTTGTTGGTGCCATGGATCTGTAAATCCATGAAGATGCCCACAGCAGAGCTGGCTGCAGCTAACATTGGTGTTCAGGTTATTTTTGGCAGCCATTGTACAAAATATTTTCACTCAGTAGCTACCAAAAATCAGAATGTCTGTTCCCTGCCCTGATCCCACCTCCCCCTCAGGGTCCAATGCACAAAATGCACATATTGCACTAATTCCGCATTAGCCCCACGATAGCATTTAACATGGTTTAGATCAGGCTGTTTGTTACTTTTCATTGGTATAGGTGCCTTATCATTGGCTTTTTTTTCTTATACAGATAATAGTATGGATTCAGAGTTAAATGTAATAGTGCCAGTGGGACTGGTTTCGAGAGATAGGTAGATGAAGGTGCCCTTTTAGGTGGTTTCAATCAAGATGATTTAAAGAGAAAGTCTTGGCAAACCTAAGAAACTCTTCCTTATATTTTCTTGTAACATTTCATGTTTCCTTGTAAAAAAAAATGGCCACCATATTATTGCTCTACAGCAAGCCTAGCTGTTGTAGTACTTTATTGAGGCTCAGAACTAGCATTGCAGTAAGACTTTACTTATTGGCATTTGAAAGAATGTTCAGCTTGCAGCTTCCTCTCTGTACCCAGTATATTTTTATTATTAGATTTTATGTTCTTTTGATTGCTTTCAAGGGGACGATGGAGGTTCTGGATACTTTAACTGCATGCTGGGAAAGTTTTGTTCATACTCTCTTCAGTGGCATTATCACAGTGACATATTATGAAAGATTTACTTCTCCGCCTTTCAAATGAGACAAGGTAGTTTATGCCCCTTGAGTGGGGGAGCCAGAAACTAACTTAACTGTGCAGCCATTTGGTTGTTAAGATTTCCAAGACAGATTTACAATTTTACCTAAGGGTTTCATTATTCCTGCTATAGGACAGCTTGTTGTATTAATATCAAGGATTTATATTTTGGCTATATATTTGGTGGCTCTTTCCCTCATCCAACCAGTCAACTTCTACTGTGGCTGCCTATCTAAAAAAAAGATAGAACAGTATTGATAGGCATATGCATAGAAAAAATTTCAGGTCACTTTTGGATTTTTTTCTGATTTTGAGACTTTTTTTCAGTTGTTTCATATATGTGCATTAATAAAAAAACATTAATATGTGTTATAACTTTGTAATGTTCATTTATCAACTTTAAATGTGTTAACTCATAGATTAACATCCATTAAGGCAATCTAGTGCACATTTGAGAGGTAGTTCTAATGTATGTTAAAGGAATAGCCATGACTTTGCCAAAATTTATGTATTAAATGGCAAAATTTTACTATTTGCTCTTAGCGCCTCTTTTTTGTAGAGCAGTGCAAACTAAATAATAATGAGATGTAAATACATGCAAAACATCTCATTATTAAGCAATTTGAATAGCCCAGTTTGCATTTAATCTCATAAACTGCATTATTGCTGGAAGATGATGCCAACCTAGAGCTGGTTTTGTCTTTCCTCCCCAATTAAGAAACTTCCAGGAGCCTCTTAAAGGGGTTGTTGCCTAAAATGTAATTACCCCCAATCCCCTAATCTAGCATAAATGACAGCTCCCTAAACCCAACTAATAAAGCCCACACGCCCAATCCCTCTTGACACCTATTGGGGACATACCTGGTAACTAGTGGGTAGGCAGAAGTGAACCACAGTTGTGCCTATCCTATCAGCTGCCAGCTTCAAAATGGCATCGCTTGACCCCTAACAGTATTCTTACGGTACTACTGCAAGAGATGAATCTGGAAATAAGGGCTCACATCTGCAAAATATGTGGCGTATGAGAACCCCCATGGCACCAGACTGTTATGGGAGTTTCCCTTTTAAAATAACCTTGTAGGACTGTGGGAAGTTTGAAAATTACCCTTCCCACATAGAGGTAGCTCTAGCATATTTTCATTTTTCTTAATTTTATCAAGATCAAAGGCTTTGGGGAAGGTAGTCTTACTGGATATCAAAAAGACGTCTTAGAGGTGAACTGGCACATGTGTCTCTTGGGCATTAATGGCTAGAAAAGTTCTTTTCAGTTAGAGTGATACACAAGTTTGATATTCCCTAATGGGTCTCTACTATTGTTAGCTTTCTCAAAATGATTTAAATGAATGGGCTGTACCCATCCATTCAACTGGATGGGTGAAGCACATCACTCAAAATGAAATCAAGTAGTATATCTTCAAGAGATACTGCAAATGGCAAAGTTATCCTGATACAGAGGTTATGATAAAAACTGAAGTAGTTCAGAAGTATTTGAATAAAGGACAGCATAAATGATTCCATATTACCCCCATCAACTGCTAAACTGGTTGTAAATACACACTGTGATGTGCAGAGGTGTACATCGGGGTTATTTCATGCTGCTGTCACTAGGTGGAGCCCTTGGGAGGTGCAAAGGCGCACATCAGAGCATTTCTATGTTCCTGCTACTAGGGGAGCTCTCACAGGCGGCTGGGAGCTCCAGCCATAAGGAACCATAGCGGCATAGCTAGAGAAGGGAAGCAGGTTTCCTTAAACCTTTGTCGGGAGCCACCTTAAGAGAGAAACAGGGCAGACAACCTGGTTGTTTGTTTAAAAGCAGTTTGTGGGCCAAAGCTCAGGGAGGCCCCATGGAAGTTGCAAATTAAATCTCCAGAATCTTGCTTGCAGTAGCAGGTGGAATCCCAAGGCTTATGACTGGGGAGAACTCTCAGGAAAAGGAAAGGATTAGGGGGTTGTAACCTCATGAGGCAGAGCCCAATGGAATGAAGGCTGGCACAAGATGAGTCAGAGAGAGGCCTAAGGTTAGCCTGAAAAGCAGCCAGGAAGCTGCAGGAGTATACTCAGGAAGAGGAGGGGGCTTGTAACCGCAGAAGGCGTGAGGCAGAGCCCGAAGGAATGAACGCTAGTAGCATGTAAATGCACCTGTGTGAGCTGCAAGAATCAGCTGGAAACTGTGCACCAGAAGTATTGCTTTGCTCTACCAAATGGCAAAAGGGCAGCAGTATGGATAATACATGTAACTGAAACCCAGAGGTCCTGGCGAGAGTAAATGGTAAAGCAGGATATAAGCTACTGTTGTAGAAACAATCACGACTCAGCTAGAGGCTGTGGACTAGAGATACTGTTTTTGCGCTGCATAAGTAGGACGGGCAGCAGCATGTTTAATGCCATTCAGTTGTTCTAACTTTAGCCAGCTAGGGTTAATCAGACAGTGACTGAATACCACCACTGCCCAGTTACCCTATGGTGCTGTCCCCAGAACGCTCTGATGATAAACATTTAGCATCGGGGCATTTAGCGACCCAAACCAGTGATATCCATGGGCACTAACCAGGATAGTGCCGCTGAATATCCCAGTGAGCAGCATTTATGCGGTTTGTAGGTCTGAAAACCACATAAATGCCTTTGAATATCCTGACCCCCTACGTTTGGTTTTTTTGCATATTGTTTATTCCTGGTTACCATATCCTGGCAAGTCAACAGAGTCAATGTCTTGTGTCTGCAAAGATGGAAGTAAGCCGAGCAAGAATATTACTTCAGAATTACTGAACTTGAAGCAGAACAGTGTAACAAGACTCCTAGTTTCCTCTGCACAGTGATTACTTGGAGCCTGCCAGCCAGCTCTGCTGGAGGCATGAACTACGAGCATCCAGTGTAATTCCCACTGATGTTCTGCTGTTTCTGTTCTTATATATTTGACAGTGGGCTGAATAAAAGCAGCTATAATCAGAGACTTGGAACTTTTGATAATTCCTCAGCCAGCTTTCAGATATGTTTTTCATTTAGGCAGCTCTCACAGCTACCTCTTTAATTAACAAAATTGCCCAGAAATGAAAATTTATGAAAACAGCATGAAACTCTTTTATTGCTGATGATCATCGTTCCTGTTTTCTTATATAAAAATTTGCAAAATGTAAAAAAAATCTAATAAATCACCTTGAACTTTAGTGATGAGGTACTTCATACAGTAATTTGAATAATTAAATATACATTTTGAATGCCCAGTTTTTGCTATAAAAAATCTAAAATTTCAAAAAGTGTTCTGACCTTTTTTAAATTTATTTCTGAATCTTTATTGTAATACATTTGATAAAAGTAGCTATGTTTTATTATATAAACTTTGATATGATTAATATGAATTGTTCTTACAGGACACAAGAGAATAGGAGTTATGGATATGGTAAACAGCCATTCCACAAGGAATTCTATTGTTAATTTAAAAGATGATATAGTACAATTGAGTTAAGTTTGCCACCCCTTAATGGGTGCCTCAATAATTAGAGGTAAATAGATGTAGCTTGCCACCCCTTACTAGGTTTCCCAATACTTATGTAAAAGGTGTACATGAGTATTTAGCTAATGTGTTTAACAAATGTGACATATTACCAAATAATGATAAATATCACAAGAAGATCAACCAGAAAGAGGAGAGTGCACTTTTCTTAACCCAAGAATACAGTACAAGGGTTGTTTTAAGGGCTCTGTACTATCCTGGTTCTCCTCTTATTTCTCCCACCACTCTATCAGTGTTTGTTCTGGTGAATCCTCCTTTGCTGCTATCCTGCTTTCAGTTGGTGTACCCCAAGGATCTGTCTTGAGTCCGCTCCTTTTCTCTCTCTATATCCAGCCTTTTTGTGCACTCATCTCTTCGCATGGCTTTTAGTACCATCTTTATGCTGATGACTCCCAGATCTACCTCTTCACAACTGAAATCTCTCTGGCAATGCAGACCCGGATCTCTGCCTGCCTTTCTGACATTGCTGCTTAGATGTCTCATTGCCGCTTGAAATTGAACATGGCCAAAACAGAACTTCTTATTTTTCCCCCTAAAACCTCCTCTCCTCTTCCTCCTTTCTCAGTCTCTGTGGATAACTCTCTAGTCCTCCCTGTCTCCTCAGCTCGCAACATTGGGGCGGTCTTTGACTGTTCTCTCTCCTTCTCCACACACATTCATCTGATAGCTAAGACCTGCCATTTCTTTCTCTATAACATCAACAAAATCCACCCATTCCTTTCTGAACACACTGCTAAGACACTTATCCACTCTTTAGTAACCTCCCGTTTAGGCTATTGTAACCTACTCCTTGCTGGTCTTCCTCTGAACCATCTCTGTCCTCTTCAATCTATTTAACATTCTGCTGCATAGCTAATCTTCTGCCAGCCTCATCATGCTCATATTACCCTTCTTCTCAAGTCACTTCATTGGCTCCCTATCCATTTCCGCATCCAATTCAAACTTCTCCTGCTGACCTATAAGTGCATTCATTCTGCAGCTCCTCACTACCTTCCATCTCTTATCTCTCTCTACACTTTTCCATGGGAACTCCGCTCTTCTGGCAAATCGCTTCTTTCTCTGCCCTTCTCTTCTACTGCTAACTCCAGACTTCACTCCTTTCAAATTGCTGCACCTTATGCCTGGAACAAACTACCTGAATCTGTACGTCAGGCGCCTTCCATGATTTTTTCAAATCCAGGCTGAAAACTCAACTCTTCGATGCCGCTTTCGGATCTTGACTCATCTGATCTCCTTGTGTTTCCCTTGTGTTGTCTGTCTTGACTAGACTGTAAGCTCTGATGAACAGGGGCTGTCTCTTACATGTCTTTGCAGCACTGCATATGTCTTGTAGCACTATACAAATGCTCAGTAATAGTAGTAGTAGTAGTTGCAATCTTCTTAACCCAAGAAATCTTCAGATATTAATAATATTCTAGCTGAGGCAAACTGTGGTTCTTATGCAATTTGATTTAAGCGTTGCATTTGATGTAGCAGACCACTATATGCTTTTGGCTATCCTGGATGTTTTGGGGATCTCTGGGGTTGTATATGACTGGTTGCTGTTATTTTTTGTTGTAGTTTTTTTTTAAATCGAACATATAGGGTTCAAGTTAGTGAAGATTATTCATGGAAATGGAGGTCCAAATGTGGGATTCCACAAAGATCCCCATGCTCTCCTATACTTTTTAATGTATTTATGTTCTAGCGGAGTTTATTTATTTATTTATAGTTCTTTTATACCGCACTCTTTTTCATCAGCGTGGTTTACATTAAACAGGAATACTCATTGCAAGCAACAGACTGTGATGAGTTTACATATAACAGGAGAATTCAACTGGGATTTTAACTTTGGGAAACTTTGTACATATTTGTAAAAACTTTGTAAAAACTTAGTTGTTTTTTTGATAGTGTAGAGTTTAAATACTATATATATGCTGATGATATTACTATACTTTTGTCTTTTCCTCCACAAACCACTGATTTGTATGCAGTTATAAATAATGTTCTTGATAAATTGGGTGGATGGACAAAGACTCTTTTTTTACAGTTAAACAGGTCCATACCTAGCCCTGTGCGAGCGGTGTGGCCGCACATGGCGCAAACGCTTAAGGAGCGCATTTTAGCAGCTTCCGTTGCCTGCCACCACCACTTTTTCTTCTCTCAGCGGCAGCAGGCAATGGCAGGACAGCTAAAATGCGCCCCTTAAGCCTTCTTGCCGGCATGGGGACAGATCTGCTTAGCATGCCGGTGACTTTCACATCGGGCGCGCCCCTTCTCTCCCGCCGTGGGGGGGGGGCGCGCGCCCGAAGTGCAAGTCGCACAGGGCGCGATCTTCACGCGGTACGGCCCTGCAGTTAAATGTATCAAAAACAATGGTTCTTTGTCTAAATAATGATAAACCCATTCCCACTTTACTAATTGTGGCTTTAACTCAGCTAAATCTTAATATTGAACCAGTTTTGCAGTTATTGGGGATACTATTGGATGGGAATCTAATTTTGAGGCGCACGTGAATGTGATGATTTCTAAATCCATTTTTAGGATGAGGCAATTAAGACGACTTCAGTCTTATTTTTCTTATGAACAAGAGCACTGTTTTAGTATTTTTAGATTATAGTAACTTAGAGGCCAATTCTATTCTGGCCATCCAGCCCCTGTGCGGCCCCTCAGAATCTGGGCATACAGCAGTAGCACCCGATTCTGATCCCGCGGGGGCTAGACATGCCCACGGGATCAGAATCTGGTATACCAGCCTGGAAGTACAAGCTGTGCCCCGATTCTGATGGGCCTCATGCCCATCAGATCCCCAATTAACTCAGCCAGACTCCGCAATGAAGCATCAGTGCCATGTTGTCTAGTTGCCATGGCACTGATCCCCGGCCTCTGACCCAAATTGCTCTTTTCCTGCAGCCCCACCCCTGATCCGGCCTCTCATGGCCAGGGTCGGGCTGCGGGGTACCCCCTGCACCCCCTCACTATTTTGTCCTGGCCCAGCACTGCGGTCCCCCAGCATCCAGGGGGACTTATTCCACCTTCAAGGTAGAATAAGTCCCCTGTCTACGTAGCCAACCCCAGACATACAGGGCCGACCTCAGAATCGGCCCTCTACATCTGGGATCATGGCCCACCCATGCCCTGTCCTCGCTCCGCCTCCAGACTGCTCCATCCCACCCCCATCTAAGGCTCCCCATACAATAGTGCTGTTCGTATGGAGAGCATTTGCACTGGGAGCAGCAGGGTGACAAATAGCGGGGATGTACCTCCAGGCAGGACATATGTCCCTGCTATTCATGGCACAGAATGACCCCCTTTAGTGTTGATTAATTGCTCTAAACATCAGCTACAGAGACTACAATTATACCAGAACACAGCAGCTTGATTGATTTTTGGAGTTTCAAGGTACAGTTCAGTTACTCCATTATTTCATAAATTACATTGGCTTAGGGTCCCTTTAAGGATTCTTTTTAAGTTTAATATGTTGCTGCATAAATTCTTTTTATGATTTTGTTCCATTTTGGTTTTCTTCTCTTTTATTACCAATGTTGATGACAAAGTCTATGTGATTGCAGGCATTTGGTTTCTTTTATCTCCATTCTAGTAAAGGAATGAGTTGTAAGACAAGATTTAAACCAGCACTACCTTACAAAGCAGCTGAATTATGGGCTAAGTTACCTGTGAGGATAAAAGGTCTCTCTTCTGTTTTACTTTATAGGAAAATTTTGAAATCATGGTTGTTTGATTCTTAAATTTAATTTTAAAATTTGTTTTTCTTTTAATCTAATTCCATGTGATTTATTAATCTTCTGTTGAACTACACTGAACCACTTGGCATGGGAGATTAATGGTATAGAAGTCTATATTAGAATTAGAAATATATTACAAGAGACATTGAGAAGGTGTGGCCTCTGACACGGGCACTTTACTATAGGAGACTAAAGCAGTGTTGCAGCTTGCGTTCCTGTCTAGTGGGAAGGACTGGGGATACTTGATTATAACAGAGGTGAATTTCTAGTAACCAGATGAAAACATGTCATCTTACAGACAAGAACTGAGTAGTGCAGGAGGAAGGGATTCCTCTCAAAAATTATTATAGACAGTGTGATTTGAGTTAAAGAAGGGAGAAGCTTGGGCTAAAACTCCAGTACTAAAAAAAAAGAATAGCAGATGTACAACTGTGTGCAATATATGCAAGGAAGAAGAGGGGATACAATTTCCAACTATATTACAGGGGCCTGATAATGTAAATGCCAAGGAACAGGATATTCAACAGCACTAACATGGTGTTGCTGAATATCCCCAACTAATGCTGCTATACACTGTGGTGTGTGGTGGGTGTTCCGGGGCGTGTCATGGGCGGTGACAGTCGCTAACCAGGAAGCGGCGATATTGCACCGCTGCCCGGTTAGCGACCTGCGGGTTCAACTAGGCATAGCAAAAGCTAAGGAGGCTGTGCAGTGACCCCGGATACTCAATGAATACCGGACCCCCGACTTATCTTTTATTGGCGATATGGTTGAAACTTTTTGCCTCAGCCTTTATTATTATTGGTATTATATCAATGACCCTAAAGTTCTTCAAATAAACCCTTGGTTCAGAACATACATTCTGGTCTGGACTCGTTTATTTTGAGAAGGAAGAGGGAGGGAGTGGAGTTTAAGTTTCAAAGTCTCCCAGTATATACTGGTCCCATTAAAAAAAAAAAACCTCACAAAATTATTCCGAGGAGTAGAAACTGAAAAACTGCATTGCTTTTGGATGATTTTGATCATTGTCTGACAAGCGGTGTGGAGGATGTTGGAAGATCTACAAACAGGCAAGGGGTGGAGCAGAGGGATGTGGGAGAAATGCTGGACATCAGGGAGGGAAAATAGGAAGACGGACAGAAGATGCTGTACACTGTGGAGGAAGAAATGAGAACACAGAGGTGAGATGCTGCATGGAGAAAATGAGAGGGCGGGTCTAGATGCTGGATGGGGAAAAGAGAGAGAGAGAGGAGGAGGAGGAGGAGGAGGAGATGAGTAGAGAGATGGGAATATTGGATGACCTTAGATGGAATGAGTGAGGGGGGGGGCATGCTGAGAGATACTTGGGTTGGAGGTGGGAGACAGTGCCATCATATTGGGAGAAAGGTCTGATACTGGTGCTTGGAGAAGGATGCTGGGGGTTGATACAGGGGCTGAGGATCGGAGAAGCGAGCTAATACTAGCAAATGCTGGTGCGGGCATGAGAATGGAATAAGGAGGTTGATGCTTGTGCAGTGAGAAGGAAGATGAGGACAGATAGTGGGATGAGAAGTAAGGGTGTATGCAGGGAAAAGTAGAGATAGAGGGATAGAGGAATAGATGCTAAGGATCAGGTGGAAAGACATGGTAAATTAATATTGGAAAAGAAAATAGGCAAGTGGATGCTGAGGAAGGGGAGAAAGAATTATGGGGCAATAGATGCTGGTGAAAGAAGAGAAAGGCAGAGGGTTATGAACAGGGTGAGAGATTAAGCAAAAGGACAGGTCTTTGAAGGAGTTGAGAAAGGGTAGAAATAGAAGATGTAAAAGGAGGCAATGAGAACCTGGATAAGTGTATAAGATATAAGAAAAGGACTGAAGTTTGAGAGAAGATGAGTGATCGTGAAGGAACTGAGATTGGTAAAACAGAGCTAGATGAGGTTGGGGAGGGAATGAGTACAGAAAGTGGTAATGGGGGGCTAGAAAGTGGTTAGAGGACTGAGAAAGAAGAGACTGGTGGGAATGGGAATACTAGGGAGGTAATAAAAGAAATTGGGAAGCTGGTAAGTAGGTCAAAGTTGAAGAGAGAGAGAAAGATTGAGGACTGAAGAGAGGGAGGAGGAGGAAGAGGATTCCATAATGTGCACGTCTGGGCCGCGGACACATCTCAATGAAAAATGGGCCCTGATGATCCTAATTCCACATGCATAGGTCTGGATGTGCCTGTGGGTCCAGAATCAGGGACAGAGATGTGTTTGGCATGGCACGCCCAAACCCTGGGGCACGGTTATATGTAGGAAGTGGCATGGATGTCCCTGCTCTCATTGAATTCCAAAAAGATGTACGGTTCCATGCAGCCACACCTCCTCAGTTAAAATATACATCCCCGAAGTTGCATCTCACACTGACGGTGTGGTGCCCATGCCAACCACCTATGGAAACGTATGATATAAATGTGCTGATGCAAAACAGACCATATAAGCTAGTCCTTTGCATAACCAGGACACTGCAAAGTGATTTCTGTGCACTCAGGGATATTACATCAGCAAGTAGAAAGTGATATGAGTTTCCTGACATACCTTGCAACACAACATACATGGCAGTAGGTGAACATTTTAGTTGCGCTTGCATTGGTCATCTCTGACAACGGTCTGTACAATGCTATGTTTGGACTATAAGAAATCAGAAATGGTCCTCTACAGCTAAATATCAGAGCACATCACTGACATTAAATAGGGATCCTCAGATTGAGTGCATGCACCAGCACAAACAGCACCACTAGATGTCCAAGGGCACCAGCAACTATCTATACAAATGTGCACATTTCTGAGACCGCTGATGGTGCTGCATGCCCTATTGCATGCACTCATTCTGAGGGTCACTTATCACTGATAGGGATATGCTTTGACATTTAGCCATAGAGACCCGTTCTGCTGTATCCTGGCCGATCACACGTGCACTTGGTCACACTGCGGTCAGCAGGTTCTGACCAGGAACTGATATCCCCCCAAAATTGCAGTTTCACACACTGGATCCCCTCATTCATCCCTCTAACCACATATACATACAGACACTATCACGTGCAGTCACACAAAACATACATCTGCAGTACAGATGTCTTTTACCTCTAGAAAACAGCTGGCATGGGGTCCCAGGAGTACTAATCTTATCTGTGTTTCTCAATCACCGAGGCATTCCATCCTATAATCACCCACATACAATCCGTACATCAACAGTCCCACTTCTCAGATGACAGGGATTGTTAGGATGCTCTAGATCAGTGGTCCTCAACCCAGTCCTCTGGGGCCCACAGGCCAGTCAGGTTTTCAGGATACCCACAATGAATATGCATGAGATAGATCTGCATACAATGGAAGCAGTACATGCAGATCTATCTCATGCATATTCATTGTGGGTATCCTGAAACCTGACTGGCCTGTGGGCCCCAGAGGACTGGGTTGAGGACCACTGCTCTAGATCACCTCCTCTAGCTCACACAGCAATTGTCAGCATAGCCGGAACTATCACCATTGCACTTCTGAATATTTCTGTAGGGGTGTTTAGTAATGTGTCTTAACCATACAACCTATCCAACACCTCTGCATTCTGTTCTTTACAACTGCATCTTGTAGTCTTCAAGACTGCAGACATACAGCAGTCTTGAAGACTAGTCCCTCCAACTCCTACTACCATCAGCAGTCTTGAAGACTAGTCCCTCCAGCTCCTACCACCATCAGCAGCTCTCCCCAGTCCGGGGATAGAGCCTCCGGCAGTAGGAGGGCAGCGGCAGCAACATCGCCCAATCGGGGCTCACCAGCAGGCCTTAAAAGGCAGTGCCAGTCGGGCGCACCCGCGCCTGGCGGGCCCGCACCTGAGGGCCTCGCCAGAGGGCCCTTTGGCGTGGCCCTTAGGCGGGGCACTTGAAAACACCTGTTCTGATCCTACGCCAGCCCCAACGGAGAATACATTGCCATAACCTTTCCAACAAATCTCAAGAATAACTCAATCTACCTTCCAATCCACTCGGACCCCAAGCTACGCTAACCAGCTTTCTCAGGTGAAGCATTTTTGCTCAATATAGATCCTTTTTGTGAACTTAAATGTGCAGTCTCTCTCATTATGACCCCACTCTAACAAAAAAAAAAAAAAAATTTTGTTAACATAATTTGGCCTGCTCAGATAATCTGTAGCTATATAATACTAGTGCTTCCTCATTTAGCATTATTCTGATAAGTCCTTGTATTACTTAACCAAATCTGCTTTATTCCAATCGGTTTTTCTCACTGGTCACAAATTCTATGCTGCTAATTGTCTATGCTATGCCATATAATTTCTATTACATAGAATTGGAACGCTCATTAAGCAACCTTTTTGTAACATTTATCTGTTCTCAACTAAACTCTAGAAAATTGTCTTTGCCTGGCCAGATACTAAGTACCGTACTACAGAATATTACAAACCTTATCATTAAGCAAACTTTTGCTAATATTTGTTCATGCCTTGCTAAACACTTGACTTCTTCTTGCAAGCATTTGACAAACAATTCTCAAATCTCCTGCAATAAAGTCTCCTTCCCTAGCAGTTTTCTGCACATTTATATAGGCTGAGAATGGCCCTCCACATCAAGATAACATTAGGCCTATACCTCTTCCTCATAGGTCTGATACCAGACATTCTAGCTCTAATTACTTCACACAATTCCATACCTATCCTACATAACAACTGGAGAAAATGGTCAGGCACCAGTCACCACAATAGAAACTGGGCCCACCGTTCTCATCACCATTATCTATTACACATACCTCTTCAACACACTTTAAACTTAAATTTAGAAAATCACAATCAACCCCGCTCTCTGAAATGTGCCCTCATTAATGCTCGCTCTCTTCGTAAAAAATGGCCAGTTGTCACAGACATAATAACATCTCACAACCTGGACATCCTTATGGTCACTGAAACATGGCTGTCTCCTGAAGATAATATAATTCTCAATCAACTCCTCCCCAACAACTTCGTAGTTTTCACCAGTAGCAGACAAAATAAACGAGGAGGAGGGTACTTTTCCTCGCCAAGACAGAACTCCAGTTCAAAATGGACGACTCTACTAGCAACAACCACCTGGAAACCATCTCTATCTCTAATAACCTCTGTTCTATAAACTTAATATACAGAGCGCCATCATCCTCCCCAGACGAACTGTCAACTATTATAAACCTCGCCTCCAACTCACTGAACCCAAATAGACCCAACTGGATCTTAGGAGACTTTAACTTACCATCCCTACAAGACAATCAATCTGACGCCTTTATAGATGCACTAGAAAACCCTAGGATACAAGCAAGTAGTACAACAATCTATGCACATAAAAGGCAACATCCTTGACCTCTTATTTGTCCCACAATCAGCACACAATCAACCTCATAACACTCTATTATCAATCACAGCAGTCCCATGGTCAGACCATAAGCTCATTATGTTCCAGATTCCCATTCAAAATAAACAATATTCAAACGACAAGGACCTAAACAAATACTCAAATACCACATCCAGATGCTTCCAACCTTTCAACAGGGAACGGATCCTGGATGTAACTGATGCACTCTTCAAAGACACTACCCTAAACCTGGAAGAGATTATCACTTCTTGGAACAACAGACTCAACCTCATCTCATCGCGTCCACCTAGAAACAAATCCTCAAGGAAAAAAGCTACGGCACCATGGTTTACATCAGAACTTAAAGAATCCCTAAAATTACTATGAAAGCTCGAGAAGAGATGGAGGAGGTCACACACCAACAGCAATCAGACTGCATACATGCAACATCTTGACGCTCACCGTAAAGCCATCTCAGAAAAAAATGAAACTATATCACACTGACACCCTGAGACGTGCTCTAAACAAACCCCATGACCTATTTACTCTTGTCAAAAAACTAGCCAAGGAACCGTCACCTGAGCACCAGTGTGAAATCAACCCGCAAGAATACGCTTTTTACATACAATCTAAGATGTGCTGCACAAATAAAATTACATTACCCTCCACCCCAACTATTCAGGGGCACCCATCTCCGTTAGTATCATTCACCACTCCTTCTTTGAAGCTGATTGAAGATATTATCTCATCTCTCAACCTATCCACAGCACACACTGATCCTTGCCCAGCCTTCTGGATAAAGGATCTGCGTAAAGAGCTTGCTCCAATTATAGCCAAGATCATAAGGCTATCATTTGACACCGGCTCATTCCCTGTTGCCCTCAAACAGACATCTATAAGACCTTTATTGAAAAACCTCAAGTTAGATCCACAAAAAACAGACTCATACAGACCCATTTCCAGCATACCCACGCTTGCAAAAATAATTGAAAAAAATAGCCTACAGACAACTACAAGACCATATTGACACTGAAGCGCCTTTGGATTCTTGTCAACATGGATTTAGAGAATTGCACGGGGTCGAGACGCTCCTTACTTCTCTCCTCAACAGCCTAAACTCTGGTATCGATAACATCAGACAGGGTTTTGTTCTCATCTTTTTAGATATTGCGGCTGCTTTTGATTCGGTCTGTCACGATTTGCTTACCATCCGCCTAAGAGAGAAGGGCCTTTGTGGAAATGCCCTCGAATGGTGTAACTCATACCTCTCAGATAGATGGCAGCATGTTCGATCAAATGGAGAAACATCAGACCCATTTCATCAAGGACAAGGAGTCCCGCAAGGATCCTCTTTATCATCATTACTATTTAACATTTATATGCAACCTATATGTAACATCATCAGATCCTTCAACGTCAACTGTATGATCTATGCTGATGACGTATTATTATATATGTCATTCTGCATAGATAAGATGAACCTCACCCCCATAACCAACTGTTTTAATGCCATATCAAATTGACTACTGACTCAAAATCTCAGAATTCAACATAAAAAAACAGAAGTTCTCTTTATTTCATGGAATACTAAGTTCATACCACCTACATTCCTTGAGGTTCAAGATGCCAAGCTGCAAGTAAAATCCCACATCCGATACCTTGGAGTGACTCTGGATCAAAAACTGGACATGAAGTCCCACATAGCCAACACAGTAAGGGCAGTTTATTTCAAGATTCGTTCCCTCAGACATCTCCGACAATTGATCGATCCGGATGATTTCCGTACTGTCTACCAGGCTTTAATTATTCCCCATTTTGACTACGCGAACTCCATTTTACTAGGACTCCCCCAATCTACCCTAAACCCGCTTCAACTAGCCTTGAACAGTGCAGCAAGAGTGCTTTTTGGGGTACCTAAAAGAGAACATGTAACACTTCTTCTGAAACAACTACATTGGCTTCCTATTCAAGCGAGAATCACCTTCAAGACTCTGCTCCTGGCCTTTAAAGCTCACAAAGGACTTGCTCCCGCCTCATTATCAGAGATGATCCAACCAATCACCCCCAACAGACTAAGAAGAACCACGGAATTAAATATGCTAATGGTACCAAAAGAGACTCTAAGATACAACTCTACAACAGTAAGCCGATCCTTCAGTTTATGCGCTCCAAAACTTTGGAATACCCTTCCATCACACATTAGGGCCATCTCTGATCTCAGCCAGTTTAAGAAGGCCTTGAAACATCACCTTTTCATCAATTACTTCCCAGAGGACATAGAAACACAGGCACACGCAAATAGCAACATTCCCTTTCTGACCACGTAATCTCTGCTGACCCAACAACACATTACACCACTTTCCCATATTACAAGGCTCTTTTCAGGCAATATGTCTTCCTAATGTAAATAATTACTCTGACTGCTTTTGTTGTAAATAATTGCCCCGGTTATCCAAGTTATTGTTCCTGTTATATGTAAAACCAGATAAATGTAACTTGTCTGAAGTTTTCTTGTTCTCTGTAAACCGCGCTGATAATGAATAGTGCGGTATATAAAAGATGTTAATAAATAAATAAATAAATACCGGTTCACAAGATCTTTGTCACAGTCATTCATCTCTATGGGCCGCATTGCAGAGCAGAGCAGATAGGTTTCTAAGTCCTGGCCTTATTCCACGTTTCCGCTGGTAAAACGTGGATGTCTGTGGGAAACACGTAGAACGTACATGGGCCTTTCCTGAATAAGCATTACATAACTTCACTGTTGACCATGCCGTCATTCCGCCCCCTCCCTGTACTAGTACCATGTATGTGGAGGGCCATGGGTGTTTCAGACTACGGTTGTAGATGTTTTTGCTAGAAAAGCATTTATGCTGCTCATCCAAGGGCTTATTCCAGTTCCAAAATTCCCCCCTTTAGGAATAGGTAGATTAAAACGCAGATGAAGAAAATGGAGAAAAACAACAAAACTGAAGATTCTACATCAGAAAAAATATAGGAAAGGAAGGACACTGAAGAAACATAAAATGGAAATAAGACCCTGGAAAGGACTTTGGAGAAAAATCAACCAGAGGAAGTAAAGAGAGACGAAGACCAACCTGACTGACAAAATAAAATAATACTACAAAGATACAAAAAAAATATTTTCAATTTTTAGAGAAATGAAATATGTCAGCTTTGAAAATATGCATTCTAATACAGGAGGAAATGCATTTCAGGTTCTCTTTCTTCAAGGTATAGCAGCTTATAGAGTCTGGTTTCTTGTGTAGGAATCTTAGAAGTAGGATTGGTGCAGTTTTATGTCTTGGACTCTGCTAATACAGAGGTCTAGATACTAAGGTGCACTAACATTAATGCATGTTATTTTAACACAGGTTCTTCTATGGGGCCTAGTTACTAGTAATGGTGAATTAACGCATGTTAATGTTAGTGCACTTTAGTAACTAGACCCCATAATGTGGTAATCTTCTAAGGGGCTTGTTTACAAAGCCGCGGTAGTGGTTCGCGATCGCGATCGCAACCGCGGCCCCATTGAAATCAATGGGGCCGCGGCTCCGATTACGATCGCAAACCGCTACCGCGGCTTTGTAAACAAGCCCCTAAGTGTCCATTTACAGGCTTTTGTGTTACTTTACATAGAGGAGAATTTTAGAAGGGATGTCGAAGTGCAATCTGGGACGTTTAAGCCAGAACATCTGAAAAAAGCCGATGCAATGTCACAAACGTGGATTGCCTGATATGGATGTCTGTGGTGGCGCATACAGATATCCCCAGAACCAAATTTCAGAACCCAGATATCTAGGACAGCATAATGGTGAGAGTAGTAGGTCAGGAATAGGGTAGCGAGGGTTCAAATTCTGCTGTAGCTATATAATAGTTGAAATTGCGTGGAGTACTGGGGATGATGGAGTGCTATCTTCTCTACACCCTCTGGATGCTTTTCAGACAATTCAAACACTTTTTGGATGCCTGATCATGCCTGGAGCAGGTCTAAACTTAGACATGACCTAGGATTCCAGATACCTGGCCACACCTTTGCCATGCCCCCATTCACATTTGAATGCCCTCATATTGGGGATGTCCCCAGAGCCGGCTTCTAACATGGCTCTGGAGAAGTTGCTATGACCATTTTTGGACATCCAAAGCACACAAAGGGCTTCTAAAATGACCCCCATAATGTCTGGCAGTGGAGGGAGTTGATACTGTTGTTACTGATGTGACGCTGCACTTTAAACATATAATTTTTGTATGTTGAATTAAGAAGTGACACATTCTACTTCTGCTCTGTACCTTGTGTTGACGGAGTATTACTGGTTGATCTTGGAATGTCCCATGTGAATAATAATTATACACTATGGAGGTAATTTCATAACAGGTCACCTATGTGTGAAAGCCAGGTAGGCACCTATTTTTAGCCTATTTGATAAAGACACCAATGGCTATGTGTGTTTATAAAATTCTAGCGGTAAACCAGTAGAAAGCATTGACTCCTGCTTGGGAGCCGGTGTTAAATGTTAAGGTGTAAGCACAAGCATATATGCATATTGTATGAGATACATGCATAAATTATGACTCTGCCTGTGCTCTGCCCAAACGTCTCTATTGAACGTGCCTACTTGAAAGCTAAGTATAAGTACGTGTCTAATTGTGAGGTCATTTTATAAGAGGTCTTTTACATGTATATACTACCACACATGCCCATAGAATCCGTTATACAATTACCTCCTATATGATTTACATAAAAAAAGTAGATAAGAAGAGAAAATGTGAGAAATTGGGGTGGGAGCTAGGGGGCAGAGTTTGAGGCAAAGCTTATGCCCCTCCCCAACCAAAAAGCCATTTTGCTGCTCTGAAGCATATGATATTTTATTGCATTCATATTTCTGTGTTTCTAAGATACCATCATGCAGGGCCAGCCTGTCCATTGTGCGAGAATGTTGTTTGCACAGGACACCGTGCTTCAGGGGGCCCCGCACCAGCATCATCCTGCACATGCTATTTGGCTCCCAGCAGAGCTGGCTTCAGAGGGAGCCAGGAAGGCCCAAGGCCCTGACTCACCTCTGTACAGCTGCCGAAGTGAAGAGAGACATTTTTCTTTACTTCAGCAGCTGTGTTCTAGTGTAGGCTGCTGGCGCACCGAAGGTTAAAGGGCATTTCCTGTTCCCTGGCACTCAGGAAACCAGCAGCCTCCATTAGAACACAGCTGCCAAAGTGAAAAAAAAAATGATGCTCTTTACTTCAGTGGCTGTACACTCCGGCTCCCTCTAAAGCCAGTCGAACAGGTGTGGAGCTCTTGGCGGGGTGGGGGAGGGGGGGTCTAGGACTGGAAATAGCTGATGAGAGGGTTAGAACTGGAAATGGGCTGATGGGGTGGCTTGGACTGAAAATGACTGATGAGGGGGCTAGGACTGGAAATGGGCTGATGGGGGGAATAGGATAACTGGAAATGGCTGATGGGGTGATGAATAGAAATGGGCTGATGGGGGGCTTGAACTGGAAATGGCTGAAGGAGGAGCTAGGACTGGAAATGGGCTGATGGTGGGCTAAGATAGGACTAGAAATGGCTGATGGGTAGCTAGGATTGGAAATAGTCTGATGGGAGGCTAGAATATGACTGGAAATGACTGATGAGGGGCTAGGATTGGAAATGGGCTGATGGGGACTGGAAATGGGCTGAAGGTGGGCTAACATAGGACTGGAAATGAATGATGAGGGGGCTAGGCTTGGAAATGGGCTGATGGTGTGGGGCTTGGACTGAAAATGAGCAGAAGGGGGGCTTGGACTGGAAATGGGCTTATGGGGGGCTAAGATCGGAAATGGGCTGATGGTAGGGTTTTGACTGCAAAGGGCTAATGGGGCTAGGATAGGACTAGAAATGACTGATGGGAGGGCTAAGATTAGAAATGGACTGATGGGGGGCTAGGATAGGACTGGAAATGGCTGATGAGGGGGCTAGGATTCAAAATGAGCTGATGGGGGGTTGGACTGGAAATAGACTGATGAGGGCTAGGATAGGACTGGAAAGGGCTGAGGAGGGGCTAGGACTGGAAATGGGCTAATGGGGGTGGGGCTTGGACTGGAAATGGCTGATGGCAGGGCTAGGATTGGGAATGGGCTGATGGGGGGGATGGGAGAATGGGACTAGAAGGGAGCGGAAGCTGGCTGAGGCTGGAACTAGAAGGGAGCTAATGTTGGAGGAGGACTAGAGTGGGATGGGGCTGGTGGAGTGAGGATGGAAAGGGGAAAATATATTTTGTGTTGGAGGAAAGAAAAATCTACGATTGCCCAGGTACTAGGAGAGTAAGTAGGGATTGAGGATGGAAGGGTGAAATTTGAGTGAATGAAAAAGGAATACAGAAAGAAATGGAGGAAAGAACAAAAGGGGAAAGATCAGTATGTTAAAACAGATGTAGAGAGAGAATGGAAAAAAATCTAGAAGAGAAAAGAAAGGACAAATGGACAGCAGATAATTGAGAGATAGCGGAAGACACGAAGAAACCACAAGAAAGTGACTGAAGCAATTGCAACTGAAAAATAGAATGCCCAGGCACAAAAGGTAGAAAAATACTTTTTTATTTTGAATTTATTAACTGGAATATGTCAGCTCTGGGAAATGTGCATCGTTAACGTCTTTGCCTTTTGTTATTACAAGAGGAAATTAATTTATAATTTAATTTCTCCAGTGTTGTACATTCCAAATTTGGCTTTTGGGGTTCCCAGTTTAATTATTGTCTTCCTATTTCTAAATTGCTGTCAGTCTTTCTCCAGCTTAGGAACAAGAGACATCATTGCGGATGTGAGATGGATCCTTGAAAAGACTAAAGAACACCGAAAGGATATCTATTTGTGCTTTATTGACTAATCAAGGCTTTTGACTGTGTAAACCATGCAAAACTCTGGGCCAGATTAAGAAGCATGGGTATACCAGAATACCTGATCGTTCCCTTGCACAATCTGTACATTGATCAAGAAGCAACAGTTTGAATGGAACAAGGAGAAACAGAATGGTTTAAAATAAACAAAGGTGTATGACAAGGCTGCATACTTTCCACCTACCTGTTTAATTTATATGCAGAACAAGTCATCAGAGAAGCAGGATTGTATGAAGACAACAGAGGTGTGAAGACTGGTGGAAGACTCATCAACAACCTTCGCTATGCTGAAGATACCACATTACTGGCAGAAAGTGAAGATGATCTGAAACATTTGCTTCTCACAATCAAGGAACATAGTCTTAAAATGGGCCTGCACCTTAATGTAAAGAAGACAAAGATTCTGACAACTGGCAAAATGAATAAATTCATTGTTTATGGAGAAGAAGTTGAAATCGTGGACAACTTTAACCTACTTGGATCAACTATCAATAAAGAAGCAACAAGTAGTCAAGAAATCAGACAAAGCATTGCTCTTGGCAGATCAGCTATGAAAGACCTAGACAAGATTCTCCAGAGATATCTCTCTCCATGCAAAGATTCAACTCGTTCAAGCCATGGTATTTTCAATAACATCATATGGATGCGAAAGCTGGACAGTGAAAAAGATAGACAGGAAGAAAATTGATGCCTTTGAATTATGGTGCTGGCGACAAATACTGCGTATACCATGGACTGCCTGAAGAACAAACCAATCAGTACTAGAGGAGATCTAACCTAAGCTTTCTTTAGAAGCTCAGATGACAAGACTTCGACTTTCATACTTTGGACACATCTTTTGAAGAGAGAGATCATTAGAGAAAGACATCATGCTTGGCAAGATAGAAGGTCAAGGCAAAAGAGGAAGGCCAGCTATAAGATGGATCGATACAATAACAGCAGCTACAGGTACCAGTCTGTCAACAATGAGCTGCCTGACTGAAGACCGAACACAATTTAGGACAACTATCCAGAGGGTCACCATGAGTTGACACCGATTCGATGGCACTTAACAACAACAACATTTCTAAATTGTGATCCTTTGTTCTTTGTTTGTGATGGTCTATGTTCTGCATTTGTAACCGAGCTGAGGTATTCTGTTCATGTAGTTTCTATTTGACAGTGCCATTTGTTCTCTTTCTCCAGTAGGAGATATATTGGTATTCTCTGAGATGTATTGGTTTAATATTTGCAGTGTTGCCTTTTGATAGGTAGGGTATGGTGCTTTGTGAGTCCTGGTTGTGCTGTTATGATATGGCAGGTTTGCTATGGGTTCTAAATGGTCAGTGTTTATAATACTTCCTAATGTCCCTGGTGGCTGGCACTGGAGTATAGTAATGTAGAAATCTGGTAGTCTTTCTTTATCCAGACACTCATTAAGAGGCATGTTTACTAAAGGTTAGTGCATGTTAACATTATGCAAATATTTATGCAAATGAGGCTCCACAATGAGTCTCTGCAGATGTCCCCCGCACCCGCCTTGGTCTGCCCTGCCATCATGTATAACCAAGGACTATCTCAGCACAGTTGCACCTAGTGCTTGCTGATGATCATGTGTGAGTGTTTAGAAATGGGGAAGCCTCATTACGTGCAAATCATGTGCCAGAAGTCTGATCATTTCTAAAGAACTGAGCAAAACAAATTTGATGACTGAGCTAATTTCTAAATACATGAAACCAAAACAATAGAATTACTCCTAGAAATTATTGGATTCACGAACCAATTAAAGAGAATCAGATGCTCTTATATTTGCAGAGGGATGATATTTGACCCAGACAGTGCTTTATTTATAATTTTCAATGTTTATTTAGCTTTCAGGCAGGTCAAGCATTTTCACGCATCATGTATGTGTATGATAGATGAGGGGAAAGGAAAAGAGTTGTACTTTGATACACAATAATAAAAGACACAGAAGGTTAATTATGCCCTATCACCTTTATACTGTATGAGTCATTTAGCTGTACAGTAAATGTAATATACTGCCAGCAATAGAAATGAATGGGTCGTCAGTACACTGAAAAATGGTTATATCAAGTGCAATTATGTTATGATAATATTAACACTCTATAAAGAAAATACATTGAGCATGATTCATTCAAAGTTTTTGTCTTTCTTTTTATGGGAAAAGACCTTAAAACATCATACTCTTAATCTTTCCCATCACCATAAGCATCTTAATAGTAACGCATATTCTAATGTCTCACAAAGTTGAACTGCTACAGTTCCATTTCTATGAAGGGTATTTATTTAACTTATTTGATTGCATAGTCTTCCAATAAGATTGGAGAAGGGTACTATAAAAATATTATAAAATAAAAAAACAATCCTCCTATAAGTCCCACCATTATACCCACCACCCTATCCCAACCAATCTGTCACTCCATCTTCAACCTCTTAACCTAACCTAAAACCTACTTCTCAAACAAAACTGGCCCTGATAAATTAGTAATCAAAAGCTTATTTAAATAAGTATTCTTCCACCTTCTTTCTGAAAGACAAATAGCTCTTTTCTAATCACAACTCCAAAGGAATAGTATTCCACAAATCTGGATCCACATAAACACACAATGACATGGACATTGCAACCTCAATTTACTAGGAAGCAGTAATAATGCCTGCTGTGAAGAATGACGTGCTCATGACAGCACCTTCAGTACAAGTTTGTCCCTCAGATAACTTGGTCCCACCAAATTTAATGCACAAAAAACAAACACAAAATATTAAATTTAATCCTATGCTGAATGGGCAACCATTGTAAAGATAAAAGCAAAGGGGTCACAGGGTCCTTATTATATAATAAGTTTAGTCCCAATGTCCACCTCATTTCCAATCATTTGGCAATTATTTTTCAATTCATCTGCCAATGTCCAGACCTACTGCCCAACAGACACTGTGCATAGCAAATCCATCTCATGCATATTCATAGTGGCTGGCCCAAAAACCTGACTGGCTGAGTGTGTCCTGAGGACTGGGTTGAGAATCACTGCCCTATACTGTGAAAGTGTTCTATGTAGCGCCCAGTCTAGTTACTTTTTCTTATGCTGCTGCCAAAGAATTCTACTCTGCTAACCTTAATTTAAGTCTAACTGCTAGCTCATAATAATGATTTCTAACAATACAAATTCTCTCTTGTACTGCTAAATGCTTTAATATTTAGCAAGGTCTCAGTTCCTCAAATTTACTGTGAATTGTGCAGCTTAAAATAACTATTAACTTTATTACTGAACAATAAAGTATCGATATAAGAGCTATTACTTCACGAGAGCATTAAAAGAGCACATCATTCCATTATGAAAAAGGCCTATTTAAATTTTCATAGTGCTTTTCCTGAATTAACAGATGCAGATTTGCCTTTACAATTATTGTTAGATAACTGTAGATCTGGAGTCAATCTATTGAACAAAATTGTTCAAAGTCTGGGTATCTTATTTAAAACTCTGTAAGGGATATGACTTGAACTTGCAAACATTTTCAAGCCAAGAAAATTACTACATCTTGCTGTTGTTATTTTGTTTGGTTTAAAATATTCTTTGTTGGGCAACAGCCTCACAAAATTTTGATGACTGTGTGGACTGTTACAAAAATTGTTAGTAAGACATGGTCTAAGGACTGAATAAAAGAGGATGGTGACAATACTTGAACCGGCCTGTCGGTGGAGGTATTGAAGGCCAGTGTTGTAACATTTGGATTTGCTTAGGACAGATAGCCAAAGTAATGTTACAAACAGAATTAAAAAATATGGACAAATATGGAGGGCAGTGGTAGAAACAGAGTTGAATAAAAAGGAGCTGGTTTTGGTATATGCAGATGGTTTATATGCTCAGTAATCCAAAAATCTATACTGTCTGACTGGATGGACCATCTGCTCTTTTTCTTTCATTATTTCCTTTATTACTATGACATTGATATTCAAAGATCTGTAAGTACCTAATCTTGTCTAATCTTAACTGTTTAAATTTGGGTGGCAAATACTATCCTAAATTTAGGCCATCTATTGATTCACATAAATTCAGATCATTAAGTTAAATGTTCATTGCTGACTCTATTCCCCTGACCTGTCACTCACTACTCTTAGCCCCACCCTCATTTTAGGTGTCTAAATCTAGGGGCTTAGTTAAAATAAATCACTAAACGTTCAGTGGTGCATTTTTACCACAGCGGGATGTAGTGGCGTGGTAGATGCAGGGGGTGCTGCATAGTAGAGAAGGGCTGCCATGCTGGGCATGCCACTGTGTGGTAGCAGCAAACGCACAGCTGCAGCACATGTGCACTACGAAGGGACTTGCTACATATGCCCTATGATGCTATGGGTGGCAGTAAGTTACAAAACCCTTGCAGAGAAATGACAGCCATCGGCAAGGGGCAGGGAGAGAGAACACTGAATAGGGAACCACAACCAAGCTAGCCCATGCTCAGTAGGAGACATGTAGCATCTGCTCATGAGCCAGTAGGCCAAAACCATGTCCTCCTATGGTCAGGGTGATGGCCATCTGTCCACAGGAAGAGTGTTCATGGCACTGGCATAGCTCCCCAGGTGCACATATGCACTGCTACATGGCAATTCTGGTTGCCGTATCTTAAAAAGGATATGGCATTATTAGAAAAGGTACAGAGAAGAGCCACCAAAATGGTAAAGGGGATGGAAGGCTACTCCTATGAAGAAAGGCTAAAAAGGTTAGGGCTCTTCAACCTGGAAAAGAGACGGCTGAGGGGAGATATGATAGAGGTCTATAAATTAATGAACGAAGTGGAACGGGTAAACGTAGATCGATTGTTTATGCTATCAGAATATAGAAAGACTAGGGGACATGTAATAAAGCTACAGGGTAAACTATTTAAGACTAATAAAATAAAATATTTTTTCACTCAACTCTGGAATTTGTTATCGGAGGATGCAGTAAGAGCTGTTAGTGTAGCTGGGTTTAAAAAAGGTTTGGACAAGTTCCTGGAGGAAAGGTCCATAAACCATTATTAAAAAGGGACCCAGGATATCAATGCTTGACCTAGTACAAGCATTGTGGAACCTGTGTCTTTTGGGGATACTGCCAGGTATGTATGACCTAGATTGGCAACTGTTGGAAACAGGATACTGGGCTTGATGGACCTTGGTCTGACCCAGTATGGCATATCTTATGTTCTTATGTTCCCTATGCAGGGGAGGTGGTGGTGATCTAACAGCACATACTGGTGCCAAACCTTCATTTTGCCAGTTATTGCATCACCTCATTTGCATGTCCCCATCCCACAATTGTGCTCTACCATCTCCAACCCTGCCTATGTGGACAGTTTTGGCCATTGCACAGAGTCTGGGCCCTATCTCTCGACTCCTCTGCAGCTCATCACACTAATTCCTACTACTGATGTTGTTTTTGTTAAGTGCCGTCAAGTCAGTGTCGACTCATGGTGACCCTCTGGATAGTTGTCCTAAATTGTGTTCGGTCTTCAGTCAGGCAGTTCATTGTTGACAGATTGGCACCCATAGCTGCTGTTATTGTATCAATCCATCTCATTGCTGGCCTTCCTCTTTTGTGTTGACCTTCTACCTTGCCAAGCATGATGTCTTTCTCTAATGATCTCTCCCTTCGCATGATGTGTCCAAAGTCGAAGTCTTGTCATCTGAGCTTCTAAAGAAAGCTTAGATTTGATCTCCTCTAGTACCGGTTTGTTCTTCAGGCAGTCCATGGTTTACACTGTGTAAATACCTTCAAAGATCAGGCCCCATATGTATAGTGCTACAAGGCATATGCAGTGCTATACATATACATGTAAGAAACAGTCCCTTCTCCATAGAGTTTATAATCTAATTGAGACAGTCAACATAAAAATTAGAGATCAAGGTAAATCTAGGGGGAATGATAAAGATACACATAGGTGGTGATAGGAGAATAAGTGGATCAGGATCCAAAAGCAGCCTTGAAGAGGTGGGTTTTTAGCCTGGATTTGAATAGTGTCAGAGATATAGCTTGATGTGATGACTCAGTTAGTCCGTTCCAGACCCTGCCACATCTATTGAGTACATATGCAGTCATAACCATCATCCTATCCAGACAGACATTGTTGTGCATGTAGATTTGTGCCCACTCTTTGGAGTCCCAGCAGATTCTTTCATGTGCTACAGCCGTGGTTTGGTGGCTATCAGGATGCAGTGTTCTGCTGCCATGGCAGCCACACCATACTGTCCCTCTGATACTGATGCCCTAGGCCAGTGATTCTCAGCCCAGTCCTCTGGGACTCCCAGGCCAGTCACGTTTTCAGGATATCCACAATGAATATGCATGAGATGGGTCTGCATACAATGGAAGCAGTGCTTGCAGCTCTATCTCATGCACATTCATTGTGATTATCCTGAAAACCTGACTAGCCTGGGAGTCCCAGAGGACTGGGTTGAGAACCACTGTCCTAGGCAAATACCTGTTTCAATTCTAGATCTCACCATCCAGCATTGTCAATGATTGCATATCTTTGAGATAGTTCAGGGCTTCAAACCATTTGAAATGTGTACCTGGGACATGCATTGGTATCACATTAGCAAGAGGGATGCAACAACTGTCTAGTCAGAGTTTGGAGGTAGTTGCAGCCACCAAATCTCTAAATGCCCTCTAAAATATTGAGAAAAATACTTAAGGGAAATGCTACTACAGTTCCTTCTTTAAATACTTTTTTTTTTGTTTTGTTTTTATATGCTTTTATTTATTTTTTCGTTGTAAATTTTAGATATTCCTAAAAAATGAATGCAGGTCTCAGACTCACATTGGTGTTGCTCTGTATTTACAGAAAGCAAATCACCTTATCGCATCAATGACCTTATAGCATTCCTCATTTTCATTAAAGAAATGGCGTCTTACTAATTTCTTCCCTTAGAACTTTCTTCAATTATTACCAGTTACATTAAACAGGTTTTGTTTCCTTTAAACAGAGTATTTTAAATACAAGATTGTGCTTATCTTTTCATTGCATTTAAAATAATCTGTTTAAAGGAAACAACCTGTTTAATGTAACTGGTAATAATTGAAGAAAGTTCTAAGGGAAGAAATTAGTCAGACACCATTTCTTTAATGAAAATGAGGAATGCTATAAGGTCATTGATGCGATAAGGTGATTTGCTTTCTGTAAATACAGAGCAACACCAATGTGAGTCTGAGACCTGCATTCATTTTTTAGGAATATCTAAAATTTACAACGAAAAAATAAATAAAAGCACATAAAAACAAAGAAAAAAAGTATTTAAAGAAGGAACTGTAGTAGCATTTCCCTTAAGTATTTTTCTCAATATTTTAGAGGGCATTTAGAGATTTGGTGATTTTTACCCTCTGTCATTTTGACCTAAGTACTCGGGTAGTTGCAGCCATACTAGCAGCATCTTTCAAGCCTGGAAACACCACTAGTATGGCCGCCCAGCTGCGCGAGGCTGCTACTGACCACTCTCTTCCCCCACTCCACCCTAATTCCGCCTATTCTTGTGCTGCTTGGGTAGTGTATTAGAAGAATATCGTCTGTGTAATAAAATCCATTAATGTTCTGAATTTACACTAAGGTAGCAAGCGTGCTTAAAAAAGTATTGAAAAATAATGAGGCCAGAACAAGCTCTGTGGGCTCCCACATAGCAATGCATATGGTTGGGACACTAACATCCAGAAAGATGGAGAAGTAGCGACTTGAAAGATAAAAGGCAAATTAGTGTAACACCATGCCACAGTTCCAGTGCATCAACTGCCTGATTCAGAAGGGACACTCTGTTGCACCAGGTCCTTCAGCGGGGCCCTCTGCATTGAAGCGTGTGAAAAGGAGCCATGGTCTTAACAATGTAATGGAGAATGACTCTAGTGGTGAATTGATGGCAGTGACTAGAACCCTTTTCCAGAAAACTTTGCACAGGGAGGGTGATGGGGAGAGGACCAGTATGGGGAAAGGGTGGGCACAGAGGCCTCAGAATCATATAAATATCTCATCATCACTCACAGGGTTCTCTATACTAGCACTCCTCGGTATCTCTCTGATCTTATCTTTCATCAGCCTACCCCCCGTCTCCTCCGTTCATCTCATACCAACCGCCTCTTCCTCCCTTCCCCATCTCAGGCCCACCTTGAACTTACCCGCCATTCCGCCTTCTTCTTCTTAGCCCCCGCCCTCTGTAACTCTCTTCCTCACACCCTCCGTACTGAGTCCTCCTTCCCTCAATTTAAAGCTCTCCTCAAAACCCACCTTTTCTCTCAAGCATTTGATCTTCCAGCCTCCCCCGAACTATAACCATCATCCAACACTCCTGCCCACCATGTCCCACCTGACTGCTACCCCCCACTCTTCCTTTCCCCCTGCGTTTTTGTGTCTAGCTCTCCAGTCTCTGTCCTTTTTTCTCTCTCTATCTCTCACTCATTCTTTCCTATTATTTAATGGCGTTCCTTTCTCTCTTTATTTTTCTGTGGCTGCCTTTTATTGTACACTGCCCTGATACTCCGGTCCTGGGCGGTATATCAAGCCTGAATAAATGTAAATGTAAATCATAGCATAGTCAGGTGTAAGTGCCCCAAACTATCTTTACTTGGTTGCTAGCCTTTAATATCTAAGGTGGGAGAGGATATTTTATTTATTTATTTACATTTCTATAAACTGGTTCTGTAGCCTGGACTGTTTTCAATGTTCGTGAACTGAGGTTGTGCAGACAGTGTACACTAGGGTTTCAGTAATACACTATTTGAATGACTTTCTGTTGGGGGTGTTGTAGGGTCGGGAGAGTGTACATAGTTAGTGTCAGCCTTCCAGGAGTTGGCAAGTTTATTGGGCATTCCATTAGCTGAAGAGAAGTCTAATGGACTGTGTATTCTGTTCATCTTCTTGGACATCGAGTTGGATTCAGAATGCATGGCGTCCCTGCTCCACAGGCAAAAAGTGGATACACTGGTAACTGTTACAATTTTACTGTTTCACTCACAATGTTATATGTAAACCGCCTTGTGTTGAAGAAAGGCAGTATATAAACACTGTTAAATTAATTAAAGAAATTGCAGAGGTTAGAGAGTGTAAGAAAGTAAGAAACTCATGCTGTGGTAGATCCAGTCCTTAATTAAACAGTTCAGTTTTGCCTGCTGAGTGATTCCCATGATCCAGGTGTTCACATGCTGTTTTATGGGCTGATGAGAGGGGTGGTACGAAAGCATTATTTGGTGAAGGTACTTTGTGACATTTTGGAAGATCTTGCCTTGTGAACCTTGAGTCTAGTTTTCATCTTGGTGGTGCTATGCACTGTGTCGGCGCATAGCCTGCCCCCCTTCTGCCTAACCCTGATTTTCAATGCCGGGGTCAAATGCAGCCCCGGCATTGAAAATCTGGGTCTCGCCGCACACCTTGGAAGCCACGGGAGCTAGTTGGGTAGCACTGATTTTCGATGATGCCCACTTAGCCTCTTGTCTATCTGTAAGGTGCAGGGGGCTAAGCGGGTAACATTGAAAATTGGTGCTTCTTGGTTAGCCCTTTCCTCTGCCTCTGCTCCACTCCGCAATGCCCCTAACATACCCCGATGCTAACCACATAGCATCTGGGAGCATTAGGGACATATCAGGGATTTTCAAAGGGCACTACCTGTGTAGGTGCCCTTTGAAAATCTCTCATATGGCATTTACACGGGTAACTAGGGCAGTCACCCCTATAAATGCCTTAGAAAATTGGGCCCCTCATTCTTAGAGTACTTTAATGGGGTTAGTATGTGGCAGGCTCTTTGGTATCCAACTGGGATCTGGAGTAGTTTTCCGATGCCTCGGGAAGTCTGGGTTTTGGCATATTTTTCTTAGGAGCCTGGAGTATGCAGGCATGGCAGGATAGGAGTTAGTGTTGTAACACTGCTTTTCTGGAACCATTCTCTATGTGGGTGATGCTGGTGATATGGGGAGTTTGCTTGACACATTGGAGGGTAATCTTCTATTCAGACAATACAGCAGTGGTATAGGCCAGAAGAATCTGATCTATTATTTTTTTACATTCTCTTATATACCATGCTATCCTGCATCAGTGTGGTTTATATTGAACAAACTAAAATGACATTGAACAGGGCATTATAAATTGGAGATAACTATTTTACAGGGAACATGGGTTATGGAGGGTTAAGTGGCTTGCCCAAGACCACAAGGAGCACTTGTGGGACTAGAAACTCCAGTCCTTCCAGCCCAAGGTTGCTGTCCTCTAGTGGGATTTGAACCCCTCACCTTCTGACCTGAAGTACCTTGTCCCAACCACTAGGCCACTCTGGTAACATCCTCTGGTAACATCTAGGTCTTTGACTGGGTGACCAAAGAGTTGGATTTGGGGAGAGCATTAGATGTATGTATTTATTTATTGAAATAAACCTTTACTGCCTATCCCAAATGTCTAAGCAGGTACAATTAACATATATATTCTTCATTACAAATACACAAAACAGCGCAAAGAGTCAAACCATCTGAAAAAGATGGGCTTTGACCTATTTGTGGAACACCAAATATTCCTTAATGGATCACATTCTATAATACAGGAGCTGTAACTAAAAAAAACCTCCACCTTGTGGAAACTTGCATTATCAGATGGGTACTTTCAAAAGAGCCTGTGATGCAGAACGTAAGGGCCACACAGGATGGTATTCACTTAAATAGCAGCAACTGCTTCTGCATCATAGCACATACTAATTTAAAGACCACGGGCCTGATTTTTGAAGGCATTTACATGGATTACTGCTCTAGTTACCCGTGTAAATGCTTTATCCAGGATGTTCGAAAGGCACCTACATGGTTAGTGCCTTTCGAAAATCCCGGATAAGTCCTTAATGCGCCCAGATGCTATGCAGTTAGCATCGGGGCGTGTTAGGGGCATTCCAGGGCAGAGCGGGGGCTGAGGAAAGGGCTAACCTGGTTTTTCCTCACCTATCTTTCAGGCGCAGGGGCTAAGTGGGTAGCATTGAAAATTGGTGCTACCTGGCTAGCTCCTTCGGCTTCTGGGTTTTGCGGCGAGACCCGGATTTTCAATGCCAGGGCCACATATGACCCCGGGATTGATAAATCTGGGTTAGGCGGAAGGGGCACTGTCCAGATGAAAATCGGGCCCACAACTATACATTTTAAACTTAACATGGTGAATATACTGGGAACCAATGAAGTTCCACCATTTAAGGTTGAACATGATCTGTCCTCTGCGAACTATAAATAACCCAAGCAGCAGAATTCTGTACCAATTGTAAAGGGTGAATCACACATTTTGGCAACCCAAATAAATCAAGTTACAGCATGGTTTTACTAGAGGCAGGTCTTGTCAGACAAATCTCATTAATTTCTTTGACTGGGTGACCCAAGAGTTGGACTAGATGTAGTGTACTTAGATTTCAGTAAAGTCTTTGACACTATTCCTCACAGGTGACTTATAAATAAATTAAGTTTATTTATTTATTTATTTATTTAACAGTATTTCTAAACCGCCTTATCTTAATAATCAAGGTGGTATCACAGCAAGCAATCAGGTAGAGTGTGTGTGTTGTACATGCAGTGAGGATAAAACTTAGTTGTGTGAGGGATGTGTTGGGTGCTTGATTTGTTTGAGCTATATACAGGGTGGGCTATTTAAGTGCCCTAGGGATGGACCCTAGTGACTGACTGGGTTAGAAATTGGTTGAGTAAGAGGCCACAAAGGTTACAGGTAAATGGAGCTCACTTTGAAGAGGAGGATGTTACCAGTGATGTGCCTCAGGGGATCTGTCCTTAGTCCTATTCTTTTTAATATTTTTGTAAACGATATTCCAGAAGGAATATCGGGTAAGGTTTGCCTCTTTGCATATGATACTCAGGAAGCGGTAGATAACATGAAGAGGAATTTAGCGAAGCTTGAAGAATGGTCAGGAATTTGGCAACTGAGATTTAATGCTAAAAAATGCAGGGCCATGCATTTGCACGGCAAACCTCCAAGGGAGAGGTACAGTATAGGGGGTGAAGAATTTCTGTCCATGAAAGAAGAGCAGGATCTACAGTAGGTGTGATTGTTTCTGATGATTGTAAGGTGGCCAAACAGGTAGAAAGGGCTATGACAAAAGCCAGAATGATGCTTGGGTGCATAGGGAAAGAAATGGCCAACAGGAAGAAGGAGGTGATAGTGCCTCTGTATAAGTCTTTGGTGAGACCTAATTGAGAGCATTGTGTGCAATTCTGGAGGCCACACCTTCAAAAGGATATAAACAGAATGGAGTCGGTGCAGAAGGTGGCTACCAAAATGGTCAGTGAGCTTCATAAGGCATATGGGGACAGACTTAAAGATCTCAGTATGTATATTTTGGAAGAAAGATGGGAGAGGAGAGCTTCGTATGATAGAGACTAAAGATCTCCATGGCATAAATGCACAGGAGGAGAGCCTCTTTCGAATGAAAGAAAGCTCTGCAATGAGGAGGCATAGGATGAAAATGAAAGGAGATTTTGACTCAGGAGTAATTTGTGGAAATATTTTTTTATGGAAAGAGTGGTAGATGTGTGGAATAGTCTCCCAGTGAAGGAAGTAGAGACAAAGACTGTATCTGAATTCAAGAAAGCATGGGATAAACACAGAAAATCTTTAAAGGAAAAAAGGGGACTGTAGTAGGTAGTATGGAAGGGTAGACTGGATAGGCTGTATGGTCTTTATCTGTCATCATATTTCTAAGAACCTGTACAACCATTCTAAAGCAATCTAATCCAAATAAAACTTCAATGGATGCACCATTGGCAGCTTAAAATAAACTGCCCTAGTTACTACAGTGACCTGGTGCTGAAAAGAGAATGAAAAATACAGTAAAACCCCCAAATACCAAACCACACTGCGAATCAGAATAACAGACACCCCTAAAACTATTGATTGAGGAAGAACATAAGAAGTATCTTGATAAAGAACCATAGCCTCAATCTTACTAGCATAAGTCATTAGGCCATGAGACAACATCAAATGACTAATTCGTAGAGTCAAACAAATGGACCAACTTTGAGAAAGATAAGCCTTCACAAAAGCAGAAATGCCTCAAAAATTAAGATATCAGCATAAACTCAAAACTCCAATTGCAAAGAGTGTAAAAACTGACACAGTGGGACCAAATATAAATTAAAAAGTGTGAAAGAGAGTGCTGAACCCTGAGGTAAAGACTGGGCTAGCAAATGACAAGAAAAAACTGTATCACCCAAAAATACCTGTTGCTCCCGTTCATCAAAATAAGAGTCAAACCATTTCCAAACGGTCCCTGATAAGCCTAAAAATGTCAAGTACTGCAGCAATATACCCGGCACAACCGACTCGAAAGCTGAATGCACATTAATATTCAGCCGCTAATAGATAACTAACCCACATAAAGTTAGTTCAGATCAATGGCTGTCCTAATGTGTGGTGTTTGCTATCCAGTTAGCAGATGAACATCGTGCCAGATGCCAGATAAGCTCCGATGCTGAATATCTGTCTTAATTAAAGTGGCTAGTCCAACAAATCAGAACCCCAGGGCAAGGGGGGAAAAATAAGACAAATGGAACATACACATACATCTCATTAACTAAATATAAAACATTTATTCAAACAATCTTTAAATAAATTTCCAGTGAAAGAGACTTTCACAAGAAATGGGGATTTTTTCTATTAGTGTGTATTTTCAAATGCAAAATCCATAAAGGCAAAAACAGGAAAATCACTTCAGTTCTCTATCTCTGTACTGTAGGAGAAATCTGTAGCAACCTTCCCCAACTTCAATCTTTCAGCTGTAAGTGTGACTGTGCTCCAATTTGAACCAAATTGGGCATCTGACCAAATGGTACTTGAAACTATGTACAGCTGTTTTTTCTTTCCATCCTCAGTCACAGTTCTTCAGGTATATAGAAAGCTGGGACGAGGAAGAAGTACAAACAGAAGGTAAGGAATCCAATTACAGAGGAGTATTTTGATCTTTCCATAAAAGAAATGAGGCCAGCTCACTGCATCTTCCACCAGCATGGATGCACCACTAGTGTCTGCCCCCAGGGTTAGCCTTTAAGTTGAGCCGATCCTGTGCCTCTCTACTACGCATGGTTAACACAGACACACCGAGGCAAGACCAGGACTGGCTCCACCTGGACCCAGGTTAAAATTGGATTAATACAAAGGGATTCATTTACAGTAGCCAAATCTGACCTTGGGTCCTAAGGATTGTGATGAGGGCACATTAAAGATGTCTGTAACACAAGAGGAAGCCACACCTGCAAGATAATCCCCCCACAAAAAACTTGGCTAGCTGGGCATATCGCACCATACTTGGCACGTATTATACATGCAGACAAAGTCAAAGGTGCTCTTCTGACCACTCTGAAAACAAAGTTATACAATTTAATTTCAAAGTAAAATCTTCCTATGCTGACTCAAAAGTCTCCTAGAGCTATTGAAACTTCAACTCTTCAACTGGTAATTCATTTTTTTTTTGCAGTTAATAAGGAGCAATCTGATTAGCAGACAATGTTAGAATTAAAAGAAAAAAAAAGTTAAAAAAGATACATAGATGAAATATGGGGAGGATGGAGAGTGGGAAAGACTTATTAAAGCAAAAAAAAAAAAAAAGGTCTTAAAGAACATTCCAGTCCAGGACATATAGAACAAGCTGTCAATTCTCACTTTTTCCCTAGCTTTTCATGCGCACGTTGGTGGATATTAACCTGAAGCAGCGTTTTTGAAGTTTGTCAACCCGAAACGCAGGACTGTGTCGTTTTCCACCTTCACTGATGAACTGTGCTGAAGTGCTGTGGTTTCAGTTAAGTACTTTCTTCATGTAAAGATTCTTGGCAGTTTAAAGGTTTTATTGCATTTTGAATAAAAGGACGCAAACCTTCAGTTAAGAAGTTCTTGCCTGGGGTTCTTTGTCCGACAAAAATATTTATTTTTATTGTTGGGGATTTGTTTGATCACTTGAGGAGAGGAGCCTGTGTTCTTGTTTTGATTAATTAAAGTGGCAGCAGCCAAATGCTTTAAAAATGCCTGGCCACTGCGGCTGAATACATTTTCATTTTTCTATGACAACATATAGGGGTATGTTTACTAAACTGCGTTAGTGCGATTCGCGTTAGGAGCCGCGTTAGAGACAGAAACCCCAAATAAGGACATGGGTGGTACATCGTTGCCGAGAACGCGCGTTACAAGGCACCATAAATGAACGAGCGCTACAGGGCACGTTACCGCGCGTTAATCTTAAGAAGGCGTGCAGGCATATAATCACAGCAACAGAGCTGTAGCACAATGGTTACAACACTGATGGATGATTCATGGGTTCGATTCCCCAGTGGGCCTAATGTATAAGGCTGGCTGAGGCAGGACCCTTTACATTTAAGTTGTGATTGGTGAGGCATTTGACATGTATTTTAATTTGTGCTGCCAGCAAACACACCCTCACGGTGGCATAACCTAAGGTGCCGCATAAGACACCCCATAAAGCACTCCATAGGGCACATTATAAAGTGTACTGTCCGCCAAGGCACCCTATAATGTCCCCTTTAAGACACCTTATAAGGCTGTGAACAAAGCCCTGGCTGGCTGCAGGACTGCACGTCACCACACAAACTGTATGCTGTGGTTACCAGGATAGAGTTAACCCACCCATACCCATGATGCACTGCACATGCAAATCAGCATTCAACAGATGGGCACAAGATTGTATGCACCCCCACAGCACCTCGGCCAGGTAGGGGGAACAGACCATGTGTGGTACTGCCACAGAGTAGCCACAGACAGTCACATTGTGCGGGTACTGTGCCCACCCTAAGGTTGAAGGGGGGCGCCCAGCACCAGGTCCACAGCACCATTCATGGCTGAACTACACCATGCTGCAGGTCCCCATCAGTGTGTGATAGGTATTTCCTTTAGACACACCTAGGGTACATCTGTGCCCTGCTGTATGTCCCGGTCATGTCTAGTCCCTATGGGCGATGATGCACCCAGAATAGTGCATATCCTGTGTTGGTGCCACAGTTACCTGCTGTAGGGGGAGGGGAGGGGGGGGGAGGGAGGGGGGGGGGAGGGGGCGGGGGGGGGAGGGGGAGGGGGGGGGAGGGGGGGAGGGGAGGGGGGGGGGAGGGAGGGAGGGGGGGGGAGGGAGGGAGGGGGAGGGAGGAGGGGGGGGAGGGGGGGGGAGGGGAGGGGAGGGAGGGGGGAGGGGGGGGGGGAGGGGAGGGAGGGAGGGGGGGGGAGGGGAGGGGGGGGGGGGAGGGAGGGGAGGGGGGGGAGGGGAGGGGGGGGGAGGGGAGGGGAGGGGGGGGAGGGAGGGGAGGGGAGGGGGAGAGGGGAGGGGAGGGGAGGGGGGAGGGGGGAGGAGGGGAGGGGAGGGGAGGGGGGAGGGGGGGGAGGGGAGGGGGGGGAGGGGGAGGGGGGAGGAGGGGAGGGGGGGGGGGAGGGGAGGGGAGAGGGGGGGGGAGGAGGGGAGGGGGGGGAGGGGGGAGGGGGAGGGGGGGGGGGGCGGGAGGGGGGGGGCGGGAGGGGGGGGAGGGGAGGGGGGGGAGGAGGGAGGGGAGGGGGGGAGGGGGGGAGGGGAGGAGGGGTGGTGTATGGATTCATGGGCAGATCATGTACCACCACACAACCCACCCTCTGGGGCACAGGGTGGGAAACAGGATCACCCACCAATAGATCCACAGTCTACCTCCCTGCAATGGCAGCAGTAGAGGGGACCAGCAACCCCTGTCCTGCTGGGGAACAGACAGAGCGGTACACATCCATAACACAATAGCAGACAGATGGCAGGCCTGGAAATGCTCAGCTGTCCCCACCCCCACCCATACCATTATCTGATATTCTCCAGCAGCTGCACCCTGCAAGGTGTTCCAGCAAGACACATACTAGCTGCAGACAGTCCGCCAGCTAGTCCATAGTGCATGGTCCTGGAGAAGATGCAAGTACCCACAAAGGGGATGTCAGCATACACACCAAGCAGATAAATCAGTGATTGGGCCCCAAAAGGAAACCCATAAATATCACATGAGAAAAATACAATAAAGCACTATGGGGGAACCTAGCCATGCCATGGGCACTGCTCAGTCAGGGTGAGAGTGACCTCCCAGCAGGACATGCTATGGCCACCCTGTCCGTGCAGGTGGTGGCCAGGCACTACAATTGCCATTGCCCTATGCCATGTGCAGATGCATCCAGGCCATACCACCCTATCCAGGCTATTCCCACGGTACCTTGCTCCTCATTATGCACATTGGCAGGCCAATACTGGCAACAGTGCTAGCAGTGTGGGCTGTGGAGGGTGTTGGCAGCCACCACACACTGGATAGACAGACACACACTCCCCACACCTATGCCAGCATTGTGCAACTATAGAGGTGTTGGGCAGCCCAGGCCACCACACAAGTCCTGGGCACAGTGCAGGCATGGCTATGGTACGCAATACTGTAGGAGTCACTCCCCAGGTTGGTAGACACAAGACCTGTAGCACACTCCACAGACATCAGAAGGGTTGCTATGATGCAGCTCACTCAGATAATTGTACTTAACCTAGGACTTGCTATCTGCCAGTAATCATAGCAACCTTTTGATAGATGTATACCATATTCCCAGGTTTAGGGTGGCATTACTAAGGTATGCAAGTGCTATTATTGGGAGATGCATGCAGAGCCCAAAGTCCTGCCTCTCCAGGAGGCTTTGGATAATGGGGCCTGTGGGTGCGGGTGTGTCTGCCCCTGTTGGCTGCTGCTCTACGGCAGAGGTTCCCAACTCCAGTCCTGCGGTGCCAAACACTGTTCGGGTTTTCATGCTGTCCCTCATGAATATGCATGAGATACATCTGCATACCATGGGGGTGGTGCATAGAAATGCAGCACAGGCATCTTTATCAGAGGCAGCATGGAACCGGAATGGTGTTTGGCCCTCCAGGACTGCATTTGGGAGGCTCTGCTCTAGGTCAGTGTTTCCCAACCCAGTCCTACGGGGCACACCGGCCAGTCAGGTTTTCGGGATATCCCTAATGACTATGCATGAGATATATATGCATTAGAGATATCCTGCCAACCTGACTGGTTTGTGGCCCTCCAGGGCTGGATTTGGAGACCCCTGCCTTACACCTCTGTCATTTAAGATTGTGAGTGGGCAAGGTGCAGATGTCCTAGACATCGAAAGGGTATATAGAATGTGACACATTCCTCCTCGATTCTCACCACCACCAAAAAGTTGTCTAATAGACAATATTTTGGTGGTGGTGAGAATCGAGGAGGAATGTGTCACATTCTATATACCCTTTCGATGTCTAGGACATCTGCACCTTGCCCACTCACAATCTTAAATGACAGAGGTGTAAGGCAGGGGTCTCCAAATCCAGCCCTGGAGGGCCACAAACCAGTCAGGTTGGCAGGATATCTCTAATGCATATATATCTCATGCATAGTCATTAGGGATATCCCGAAAACCTGACTGGCCGGTGTGCCCCGTAGGACTGGGTTGGGAAACACTGCTCTAGGTAATGTGCATGTTTATGGTGTCTGTGCTCTGTAGGGTAAAATGTAGGTGTTTTGGGCATGTTTACGTCATCTGCAAGAAAGGTTCTGTCTGTATTAGCACGTTATAGTAGTGGATAAAATATGAGGACTGGGTTGGCGGAAAGCACAGCTGGGATTTGAACCTGTGACCTGTTTCTGAATACAGTGGTTTTGTGCACTGCACCACCATGTTATCACAGAGATGGTGCATTCCCTGGTGATACCATGACTGTTGGTCAGACAGGGCCTGTCTGTTGCAGTCATGGCACCCACCTACACAGGGCTAGGCCACGGTCTGCTCTGGCCAGCTGCCACTGCCCCCTCCACCACCAGTATCCCTCAGCCACCATGCTGACATGCCCTTCTGCTGGTGGAGCTGGTGGTGCGCAGTCTCAGGCCATGCAGTGTGCAGATAGGTGGCTGCCTATGGTGCGGGTTCTGGGGTAGGGGTGCCTGCATCGACGTCCACGCTCCCCCCCAGCCCCGCCTGCAAATGTTCCATGCCCTTGGGGGTAGCTGTTGGGTACTATCCCCTGTGACACTTTGGGAAACACACTCGTGCCCATGTTGGGCCTTCAGCAGTTGCTGTCTGGCTGCTCCACTGTTTCAGCATTCGCATGGGCCACCTGGGCATCACCCTAGTCCGCACTGTGGCCCAGCTCCACCACAGCATGTGCCGCCTGCGGCCCTCTGTATCCCCTTCTCCGGCATCTGTCCAGTTGCCGTTCCGACATGCCTGCCCTGATGATGCGGGACATGTGCATGCCATAGAAACCCTGTCCAATGGTGGGGAAAACCCTGAGCAGCGCTATTTCACTGTGGGCCCATTCACCTTGTATGGGGACGGAGTATAGACCCTTCCACGATTTATATCTGTTCATCTCTCCACCTTCTACGTTGTTTTACTGCGCCGTGGGGCTTTACGATCGTTAGCGCATCATAACGCGCGTTATGTAACGTTAACGATCGTAAGCGCAGCATAACGCGCGTTATGCTGCGCTTACGATCGTTAGCGTTACATAACGCGCGTTATTCACGATTACCGCAGTTTAGTAAACATACCCCATAGTGTAGTTACTCACCTGTAACAGGTATTCTCCAGGGACTGTAGGAATCAGTCCTCACATATGGATAACATCAGCACCAATGGAGCCTGCGTGGAACATTTTCCCAGCTTTCAAAGAAAGTCTTTGGGAATGCTATCATGCATGCATGGTCCCCTTCCCGCCCAAGGGTGTCATCTTGCTCAGTCAGATGACATAGCTTAGGCAGAATGTGAATAAGATAAAATAAGGTAAAGGAGGCAACTCCTAGGGGAGGAGGGAGGGTTGTGAGGGCTGATTCCTGCTATCTCTGGAGAACACCTGTTATAGGTGAATAACTATGCTTTCGTCAGGATCCATCAGGAATTCAGTCCTCACATACAGGACTCCCTAGTTCCAGGCTGCCGGGGACCGAACCACGACCCATAAAAATGAATTCCGAACCAAAATTATGGGGACCGAACCTCGACAGCTCTGACAGCTACCAATAGGGAGGCCGTGAGTTGCAGAGGGTGAGTCACTGCCAAGAAACTCTGCAGACCCCAGCATCCAGCATCACCATCACTCCGGTAGCCTGAACACAGAAGGGTCAGAGGACAGGAGTTGCCTATACACCAAGAATACTTCAGATTACTGCCTGGCCAAAGGCACTGTCCCTGTGAGACTCACTCTCGAGACAGTAATGAGCTGCAAACGTATGCATTGAAGACCATATGGCAGCTTTACAACTTTCTGTCACCGTCACTGAGTGTAGTTGGCCACAGATGTGGCCATAGCCCTCACATGATGAGCAGTAATCCAGTGCTCTAAGGAGAGGCCAGCTCGCTCATAAGCAAGGGCAATACAATCCACCACCCAAGTGGACAGGGTTCACTTGGTCACAAGTAGCGCCAGCCTGCTGGGGCCATAAGAGACAAAAAGTTGAGAAGCCTTGCGTTGGAGCTGGGTCCTCTGCAGATAGAAGGTCAGGGACCTCTTACAATCCAACATATGCAGAACCGACTGGTACCGGCATGAGGCCATGGGAAGAAGGTGGAGAGGACCACCTCCCGATTGAGGTGGAAAGTTGACACCACCTTCAGGAGGAACTTGGGGTGCGTGCAGAGCACAACCCTGTTCGTATAGAAACCTGGTATAAGATGGATCCGCCACCAGGACCTGTAGCTCGCTCACTCTCCGAGAGCATGTCAAGGACACTAGGAAGGCCACCTTACAGGAGAGATATCTCAGGTGGCAAGTTGCCAAGGGCTCAAATGGCGGACTGGTGAACTGTGAGAGCACCACATTAAGATCCCACTCTGGCGGGAGGGGGGGGGGCTTCGATAGCAGAAGACCTCTGAGGAACCTGGAGACCAGGGGCTGGCTTGAGAGGGGTCTTCCCTCCACAGGGTGATGGTTAGCTGCTATGGCACTAAAATGCACCTTGATCAAATTCGATTTCAACCCTGAGCGGGAGAGATGCAGCGGGTACTGCAGTATGAGCTGCAGCTGGCAGGAGAAGGGATTCTCATTCTGCTCTGCATACCATAGAGAGAATCTCCTCCACTTGAAGGCATATGCCTTTCTGGTGGAGGGTTTCTGGCAGGCTAGACGGATCTCTTGCATTTGAGACTGAAGGGGGCCAGTGCTACCTTTTCAGCATCCATTCAGTTAATGTCAAGGATCCCAGGTTGGGGTGGAGAAGGGAACACCCCTCCTAAGAAAGAAGATCTGGCTGATGGCCCAGTGCTACTGGGGGTGCTGCTGACAGGGAGAGTAGCAGGGGGAACCAGAGCTGTCTAGGGCACCTGGGAACAACCAGGATTACTGCAGCATGGTCGCTCTGAATCTTGAAAAGGCACCTGGCAATTAGAGGGGTTGGTGGAAATGTATAAAGCAGGCCTCTCGATCATGAGACGAGGAAGGTATCCGCTGCCACTCTTCTGTGGTGTGGCTGAGGTGAGCAGAATTTGGGTAGCTGTGCATTGTCTGGGTAAGTGAACAGGTCCAGCCAAGCCTGCCCCAGAGGCAAAAGAGCCTCTGTGCTACTCTGGGATCCAAGCGCCACTCATAAGGGCAAAGGATCCTGCTGAGTCTGTCCACCAGGAGGTTGTCCTGGCCTAGCATGCACACTACTCTCAGGAGCATGCTGTTGCACACTGCGAAGGAGTGGAGGGCTGCTGCCTCCACATAGAACATGGCAACCTGATTGTCCATCTGTATGAGGACCGAGAGGTTGCTCAGGAGGTAGTGGAAGGCCTGTAGGGCCAGGAAGATGGTCCTGAGCTCAAGGAGGATGATTTGTAACTGAGATTCATCTAGGGACCAGTTTCCCTGAGTGCAATGGCCCTCACAAAGTGCGCCCCAGCCTGCCAGGGAAGCATCTGTTATTAGGACCTTTTGTGGTGCTAGTGTTTGGAAAGGCATCCCTGCCCTGAAATGCTGTGGGGACTTCCACCAGTTGAGGGAGGCCGCAAATCAGTGGGTGACCCTTACCCTGTCCCTCAGGCTGCCTGTGGCCTGTTTCCATTGGGATCTGAGGCATCACTGGGCTGCTCCCATGTGCAGGCGAGCTAAGGGTGTGACATGAATCGTTGAGGCCATGTGGCCTAACAAGCAGAGGAGCAGGCGGGCTGGCACCGACCTGTAGTCTTGAACTTCCTTTGCTAACTGCAGCAGATGGTAGGCCCTTCCTTCCAGCTGGGCTCCTATGAATTCCAGTTCTTGAACTGGGGAGAGGCTGGACTTGGGATAGTTGATGATGAATCCCAATTGCTGCAGGGTGTGGATTGTAAACCTTGTGGCTTGGCTGGCCTTGATGGCCATTCTGCCTCTGGTGAGCCAGTCATCCAGGTAGGGGAAGACGTGGGCCCCTTGGAAGCAAACATGGGTGGCTATAACCACCAGGCACTTCATGAAGACCCTTGGGGAAGAGGTGAGGCCGAATGGTAGCACCCTGTACTGGTAGTGCTGCCCCCCCCCCCCCACCACGAATCTCAGGTACTGTCTGTGGGAGGGATGGACCAGGATGTGGGTGTATGCATCTTGAGATCAAAGGAGCAGAGCCAGTCTCCCTGGCGGAGGTAGGGCAGAAGTGTCCCAAGGGAGAGCATCTTGAACTTTTCCCTCACCAGGAACTTGTTGAAGTTGTGCAGGTCCAGGATGGGTCAGGTCCCCCTGTTCTTTTTGGGACAAGGAAATACCTAGAGTAGAACCCCTTTCTCCAGAGGTGTTGGGGTACAGACTCTACCGTCCTCTCCCCGAGTAAGCCTGCGAGTTCTGCAATGAGCAAGGCCTGGTAGAGGAGAGACAATGATGGTTCTCCTTGGAAGGTCTGGAAGGTTCTGTTGTAGATGGAGGTGGTAACCCTCCCTCACCACCTGCAGGACCTACCTGTCCATGGTGATGCTGGACCATTTGTGGGCAAATGAGGCCAGCCAACCCCCAGTGTGCTAAGGCAGGACTCCTGGGGAAGGAGAGGCCCTGCCCAGGGAGTCAAAAGCTTCCCCCCAGTTGGGTGGTAGCTGGTGTCTTAGGCTTGGGGGGCCTTGATCTTCCAGGACCCATGCCCCTGGCTTTTAGACTGAGAGGTCTGGTGCTGCTGCCCCAAATAAAGCTGGTAAGGCCTGGCCTGAATTCTTCCCTGAGGATTTTTTCTTGGGGAGGGTCGAAGTCTTCCTGGACAGCCTTTACTGGGTCACTACCTCGGCCTCTATTTCAGCCACCTTGTCAGACATCGGCTTCCCGAACAAGTTCTCGCCATTGCAGGGGACATCCAGCAGCTTTTCTTGCACCCACTGCTCGAGGTCCATCTGCCACCCTGGCCACAGACTCATAGGCATCCCAAGAGAAGAATTTGGAGCAGTCCCGGATGCCCACTGCCAGGGACTGGAATCTCTACAGGGGTTCCCCGGCAAGACCCACCGAGAACCCCGAGAGCTCCTGAATCAGGCCTTTTAGGGACATTCCCATGTACAGTTCATACACCTGTATCCAGCGTCTGAGCATGGCATCCTGATAACACTTGCGGCCCAGAGCGTCGAAGGCCCGGGCCTCCCTGCCAGGGGAACCGAAGAATAGTTTATTTGGCTCTTCAGTTTCTGCATCGAGGACTTCGTGTACCAACTGACCACTGGCACCGAGGCCGGGGTCTCCTACATCCTGAGTAGTCTTTCGAGGATAGGTGGAATTGCACCTTGAGACTCTCTTTGGGAGGAGACTCATATTGCAGAATCTTGAGATCCTCGGTGCGCGGATCCTCCTGTGACTCCATCTGGACTGAAAGAGCCCGGGCCATGTCATGGACAAAGTCATGAAAGGCTATGTCCTCAGGTGGGGAATGGTGCTGATGCCCCAGGGGAGATGGCGCAGAGGATCCTTAGGGCGTTGAGGAATCAGCTTCAGCATTAGCCCCAAGGAACCGGGGTCCCCCAGAGGATCTGTGGTCAGACTCCCAAAAACTCACCAGGGAGGACCAGATTCCTGAGGAGTGTGACCGAGACCTCGATCAATGCCAAGGACTTACCTGAGGCTGATGGTGCTTGGTTCCTAACTCAATGCCCGGGGAGTACCCTGAGGTCAGGGGGCCGGGTGTTGGGGCCGATGATGCTGGAAGACCAGACATCAATGCCTGCTACAAGGCCAGGATGGAGGAGATGCTCTGCTCCATGGCTGCCATACGGGACTCAAGGCCCAATGGCTCTGCAGCTCTCGGTGTGGACACAGAGGACCTTGAGTCCGACACTGGCAATCCAGAGAGTGCATCCTCAAGGAGGACTATGGACTCACGGATCCTGGCACAGTCTCTGCTGGCCGAGGACTCCTGTCTCAAGACTTTCAGAGGGGATTGCTTGGAGTCCTCCGCCTCCCACCGCGGGACTTTGCCAGGTTTCATCGAAGGCACCTCAGTAGGCTTTGGTACCTTTTTCTTTTTCTTGGAAGGATTTGGGGCCATGCCAGAGGAGCCACTGCTGCGGGACTCAGAGGATGCCTGGACCTCACGGGAAGTGCTGGCTTTGGGGTTCAGTGATGGGGAAGCAGGGGCAGAGTCAGATCTCAGGAATAGCTTTCCCTGCAACTCCGACCGCTTTTTGTTTATTTTGGGGGTCATGGCCTGGCACTGGTTACAGGTGGAGCTGTCGTGGTCCGGGCCCAGGCAGCGAAGACAGCAGTCATGGGTATCATTAACTGAAATAGTCTGACTGCAGTGGTTGCATTTCTTGAACCCACCATGAGACATGGTGGGAAAGCAACCAGCTGGGGTTGACGACCCCCGGGCAAAAAATGGTGCAAAGGACAGTCGAAGAGGAACCTCGAGGAAGAAAGGGAGTAAGAGTCGAGGATGTCAAGGCGAGAAGGGAACTAGTACGCAAATCAGAGAATTTGAAGGATTTTAAGAACTTTTTAAGAACTTTTTCCATGGAAGTAGAGGACTACGTCCATTGGGCTCCACAGAAAAAAGTAGACTGAGCAAGATGGCACTCTTGGGCATGTGTGGTAGCATTCCCAAAGGCTTTCTTTGAAAGCTAGGGAAATGCTCTGTGCGGGCTTCATTGGCACCGAGATCACCCATATGTGAGGACTGACTTCCTGCTTGTTCCTGGAGAAATTACAGTTACATGCACTGCTGTGTTACCAACCAGAACTATTGCCGAAAATGCTTAAAAAAGAACACTAGGACACTTTGTAGAAATCCCACCACATCAATACAGCATTGACTGCCAGCACCCAAAGAGTAACAACTCTATCAAGGAATAGGCAGCACTGCAAAATATACCATAGGCCTTAAAAAACAATTCATCTTATTTATTTTTGATTTACATATCGCCACTATCACCTAGACTTGAGGCAGTTTACAAAATAATAACATAACAGACAGTAATAACAGAATTTAAATAAGAAGAAACAAAAATATAATGAAACAAAAATATAACATCACTGAACTCTTATCAACAGCAGGAAAATCAATTTGCTCCGCCAACCACCCTCACAGTAAGAGATGCAGAACTCCCTATCAAAGCCTCCATAAAGTACCTCGGTGTGATACTCGATCAACAACTCAATCTTAAAGAGCACATAAAGAACACAGTAAGGTCAATTTACTACAAACTAAAAACACTGCGCCACCTGAAACCAATGATGGAGACCAAGGACTTCCGTCACCAAGAATACACTAAATCCACTTCAACTGGCGATGAACGCGGCAGCCCGCATCCTATCTGGAGCTTCTATAAGAGATCATATAACACCAATACTGATCGATCTGCACTGGCTCCCGATAAACTGCAGAATAATATACAAAACCCTCCTCATCACATTCAAGGCTATTAACAAATTATCTCCTGCATCGATCTCAAATCTCATCACCCACACACCAAACAACAGACCCAGGAGACTAGTAGCAGAAAACACACTAGTTACTCCCAGTATCTCCACAAAATGGACACAACAAACTATTAACAGAGCTTTTGTGTCCTATGCTCCCAAGTGCTGGAACAAACTACCTCCAAACATCAGATCAATCAGGGATATCACCCAATTTAGAAAGTCCATCAAGCACTATCTATTCACTTTACACTTCAAGCTACCATACACACAATAGAATCCGTCTCCCGCATCACTCAGATAACTACTACACATAACAACAATCCAGAACAAAGGATCAAAATGTGAAAACACTATATTCTTATCAAATATCAAAACTTGATGTAACCTATTCAATGTATATATAATTATGTATAATTATGTAGATAGTTATTCCCCAGTTAACACCCAGTTTATCTTCCCTGTTATCTGTAAACCTAGATCAGTCATGGATTGACAGGTATGTTGATGTTCAATGTAAACCGCACTGATGATGAATAGTGCGGTATATAAAAAATGTTAAATAAATAAAATAAATAAAAATAAAAATCCAAATCCATAACCAATTTCGTAGACTGTAGGGACCCATTACTGAAAAGGCTCTCTCTCATAGCCTTCCACTTGGAAAATAAACAAGATGGACTTCTACAGATTCTTTTATAGACACTATATACTGGCAGAATACCTCCTTGCCTTGGTCATGTACACAGGGCCAGATTAACACTATATAGGGCCTTAGACAAACACAGGTTTTGGGCCCCTACCATGGATCCATATTTTTTCCTTTTCTTCTCATTCAGGACCTACATTCACCTTTTATTTCCTCACTCAGGATCTCCATTCATGGCCTTTTCCCTATTCCTCCCAAGATTATCTATTTGATAGCATGAAGTTGCAAGTGCATTGCCTTTAACCTTTCCCAGCAATCGCGGCTTTACAGATACAGCCGCCAGCGTGAAGGAAAAGGCTTTTCACGCTGGCGGCTGTACAGAGGGAGCCGGGGCCTCGCGCGAGCTTACCCTGCTCCCTCTGAAGCCCTCCGGTGTGTGGGCCGGCCCCGGGTGCGGGTTTTCTCAGTCCTGGGGACTCTTGTTTGTGGGCCCTTGCCAGCTGTGGGCCCTACGCCACGGCGTACCTGGCGTATAGGTAAATCCGGCCCTGGTCCCGATCTTCTGACTGTTGCCAAAGAATGAGAATGGGCACAGGCCAAATAGTTTTGGTTAATCCGGCTCACCTCTCCTTACCCCCCCCCCATCCCCCTACCCCCCCTTCCCCATTTTTAAGTGCTTTTCTGGTTCATTTCACATAATCATTTTAATATAACTTTTTAATACACACAAATCAACTGTATGTAGGTTGATGTGTTATACTGATTTTGCACACACTAAAATGTTAAGGCACATTAATGAATATCGAATGTCCTCTCACAAATGTACATCTCTATCAAAGAAGAGAGTCTACAGTAATGTTGTTGATGTATCCTTTCCCTTCCACATTCAGCCGCCTCTTCTAATTGGATTCGTTGCAAAGAAAAGGAAGTGGGCCAAATACTTAGTAATAGACCAAAGCCTTATTCTCGAAGGGATACTTTCTATGACACCTATCTTTTGCAAAACCTTTGCTTGAAAACAAAGCCTTACATATTTAATTCCAGTTAAAGAAAACAATTTCCCCTTATGAAGCAATTACTTCACACCTGTGATTAGTTTATGGAAAAGATCCAGTTAATCTTCTTGGCGGCAAACATCAATCTCAGTTTGATTATTACTTTCCATTACAGTATTCTAGATGTTACCTTGGTGCAAAGTTGGTTATAAGAATATCCTTGGCAAAATATTAGCTCTTAAAGTCATTAAAGCACAAAACAGTTCTTCATCATATATTTAGAAATTATCTGAAGGGATTATTCACTCTAAATAGTAAGTCATTACCTCTAATTGCTGAGTAAATATTAAGATTATTGACTTATCCAGCAATTCATTTCTGTTCAGGTCACCTGAGCTATCAGGGGATAGTTTAAGCATGAACATATTTTCGCATTAATTAACCAGAGCAGATATTAGAGAAAGCTCTTTTATATTGTGGAGTGATATTTCCTTATTCAATTTCTTACACTGCTGATAGTAAACATACGGAGGCATGTTGATTAAAGTGTGCTAAGTTAGCGCATGATTCGGCTGTGAATTTAGCATGCAGACCTGTGCTAACTTCATGGGGGATTGCACACAGGGAGTTGTAACTGCATGGCACTGAGCTAACAGGCACACAGGTGCACTTAATCCACCCACTGAGGTGGCATGGTGCACCCACACTGACAGCCTGCGATGCACCGTTAATGCCACGTTCCACCTCTAACCCATTCAATCCCCGCCCAATCACCCGCTAACATGGTATTTTTAGCATGGGGCCCTATGATTTAGAACAGTGCGCTTATTGCACGCTAAACCCCGTATTAACTGTTAGCCCACTTCAATGAGCATGGTACACAGTGAGCAGAGGTATTTTATGGAATAGGAAGGACAGATTTGTTTGCATGCAAATATCATCAGAACATACCAGCACAGTTTTCCTATAGTTTTTTAGATGTGCATAACAAAAAGGCACAGGAAAGGCATATTGCGTTCTACATAAATGCACGTGCATGCATACAAGATATACATTATAATGTACATGCTTAAGGGTTTTTTTTAACCAATACATTTAAACCAGCTCAGAACTACTGTATCTTCTGTAGAAATTTGTGAACTGCTCTTTCTTGCCTTGTCCTCACTTACACCTCCTAGCCCCACCCTCTACAGCTGCCATGGATTTATCCAGGAGTGGAGGAGTAGCCTAATGGTCAGAGTAGCAGGCAAGAAGGCAGAGTTTGAAACCCACTGCTGATCCTTGTGATCTTGGGCAAATCACTTACAGTAACCCTCCTTTGCCTCTGGGACAGGAAAATACCTACTATACCTGAACTTATCTCACCTTGAGCTTCTGAGAAGTGGTGCGAGCTAAATCCAATTTCCCATGTCCTTCCTACCTTTTCAGAAGTGTCCTAGCTTCACCCCTCTTACCCATCACACCATTATAATGCTCATTCCCATTGATTCCCACCTCATCCTCCATCTAAACTTTTCATTGTTTTAGTCAAGCTATGACACCTCTTGTCCTCCCCCAACCAGTGTCAAAAAACCAACAAACTTTCCCAGTGGATTTGTAGAAAACAAATTGACTCAAACCACACTGAAATATGATCTCAGATTATTTATACGTGTCTAATCTTCTTGGATTGTAATGCTAACCAATTTAAAATAGCAATAAAGAAAGGCATTTATTTATTTATTTTAAATCATTTATGACTTGCTGTATCACATAAGTCATAGTGACTAGCAAAGCAACATATATAGTTAAAACATGACAATTAATGCAGTACAATTCCTGTCAGTGAATCATTGCCTCCTCTGAGCTATTACATACTGTCATACTGTCATAAAATCCAGTTACCTATTTGTAATGCCAAGTCTACTCTCACAATTACATAATTGATATTACATCTACCATCAATCTAAAATACAATTCTTGCCTATAATTTAATTTTTCATAAACAATAGCAATGACAATAAACTGCATAATAACTCTTCTCATTGTCAAGCATTGTATGACCACACTAGAAGCCTAAGTAAAAAGGCAGGTCTTAGGTTTCTTTGTAAAAGACACTTCATTTCCCAGCATCCATAACTACTTCGGAGGCTTATTCCATTCAATCAGTCCTGAAATGGAGAAAGCCTAATAGCCTGCAATGGGCAGTGCAGGGGTGTCGGCATGCAGTGGCTGTGAATTTAGTGTTCATGAGTGTGTGGATAGGTAAATTTTGATTTGGGGTGCAATATATACAGGTTGAGCTATCTACATTGGGCTATATACAATTTACTGAGAGTAGTAGGATGTTTTGATGTTGTGAATGTCATTTCTTGTGTAACTCGTTTTGTGGTGTGGTTAGGGTGGTTTGGTGGTCTTCATTGAATTGTTCAATAAATAGGGTGGCTTTGAGTAGCTTCCAGAATTCCTTTATATCTGTTGTTGATTTTAGATTATCTGGGAGGACATTCGAGATAGCAGGGGCAGCAAGAGAGAAGGCTCGCATGGATGTGCATTTGTTTGTTTTTGTGAATAGAGTAGGTGTTGGTATATTGTTTTTGGTGCTGTTTCTGCCTGGTCTTTTGCTTGTTTTGGTTCCAATGAGTTCCTGTAGTATTCCTGCTGAGATGTTGTTTTCAATTTTGAAGATGGTGAGCGCTGATTTATATTTTGCTCGTGAGGAGATTGTTAGCCAGTGTAGATCTTGTAGTATTGGAGTTATATGGTCTTGCATTGAAGCGCTAATGATAATGTGGGCAGCAGTGTTCTGGACTATTTGTAGGGGGCGGGTGGTTTGTTTAGGTAGACCTTGGAATAGTATATTACACTAGTCCAGCAGCGGTGTAATGATGGCATACTGTACGGAAATGTTCTTTATTGAGGAGGGGTTTTAGTCTCCAGAGTGTTGTGAGTTTGAAGAAGGCTGTTCTGGATATCTTGTTGATATGCAGTTTGAGGGTGAGTTAAGGCTTGATGTATCAAGGTCAATACCTTAAATTTGGCCCTCCATATAATGAGGGTGATTTTATAATCTCCTGTGGATTTTACGCATATTAGAACATGCCTATTTTATAAACACAGGCATCCCAGAGGACTGGGTTTGATTCCCACTCGTGCTTCTTGTGACCTTGGACAAGCCACTTAACTCTCCATTGCCTCAGGTACAAACCTAGATTGTAAGCCCTCTGGGGATAGGGAAATACCTACTGTACCTGAATATAACTTGCCTTGAACTACCACTGGAAAGGCACAAGCTAAATAAATAATAAATAAAGTGACGTACACTATTGTTTTTATTTGTTGGAAAACATATTATCATATTCTGTATGTGGTTGTTCTATGTGATAAACTTAATTATGTTGCAGTAATTTATTTTTGTGGACCATACACCATGTTTGAAATGTTATGAACTTACTGTTGTAATATAACATAGTAACAGAGTATGCATAATCAAACATACGCCATGTTTTAAGGTGGTATGTGCAGCGTTTTAAGGGGGTATACCAAATGATAGAATAAATAAATAGTAAAAGATTGCAGATAAAGATCAGCATGGTCCTTCTGGTCTGTCCAATAAGGTGGCTAGAATTGTGCCTACCACACTGTGCAGTTTCCCACCCTCTATGCCTTTGTTTAGGGTTGTACCTTGCTCTCAATGCAGGTGACCACCTCTATTATTTTGTTTAGGGTTAGTACCTGTCACTCCATACAGATTACCAAGTGTAAATGACATTTAAGTTTGTTCTGATTTCATCTTCTTGGTATATGGGGATCCTCTGTATTTGTCACATGTCTTCTTGAATTCTGTCATTGCTTTTATCCCCACCACCTCCATTGAGTATTCTAGGCATCCATCCATGAAAAGATTTTTCATGATGTTGCTTTTGAGTTTACCTCCTTACAACTTCATTTCATATCCTCTAGTTCTATGGCTTCTCTGTCTTTGAAAAAGGTCTGTTCATTAACCCCTTTCAATTTTTTAAAAGACTATGGGGTATGTTTACTAAGCAGTCTTAACGTGCGCCCGGCGATAGTGTGCAGGATGCCATAAAAGGAGTGGGCGTTTCGGTCTTAATGTAGCAAAATGGGATTATCGCGCGATAACGCGCGCTGCGCACATTATCGAGTGAAACGCCGCTAAGCACGTTAACGCGCGATAATCTTAAGTAGGCGCGCAGACATGCAAACATAGAAGCAGAGGTGTAGCACAATGGTTAATACACTGACTGATGTTACAGGGGTCATGAGTTTGATCCACCAGTGTGCCTACTGCATAAGGCTGGCTGAGTCATTAGCTTTTACATGTAATTATTGCTGTTTGAGGCATTTTAGTTGCATTTTAATTAGTGCTGCCAGCAAACACACCCTCATGGTGGCGTAACCTAAGGTGCCGCATAAGGCACCCCATAATGCACTCCATAGGGCACATTATAAAGTGCACTGTCCGCCAAGGCACCCTATAATGTCCCCTATAGGGCACCTTATAAGGTGCTTGATAGGGCGCCTTATGAGGCACCTTAAGGTTACAGTACTCTGAGGGTGTTTTTGCTGGCAGCACTAATGTACATTAAAATAGACAATACCTCAGACAGCCCTATCAAATAACCCCACCATGGGTTTGAACCCATAACCTCGGACTTCACAGGCAGTGAAGTAAACAGTGGGCTACAGCTGCTAACAAATCCCTGGCTGGCTGCAGAAGGACTGCACGTCACCACACAAACTGTCTTCTGTGGTTACCAGGATAGGGTTAACCCACCCGTACCCATGATGCACTGCACATGCAAATCAGCAGTCGACAGATGGGCGCAAGATGGGGTATGCACCCCCACAGCACCTCGGCCTGGTAGGGGGAACTGACCGGGTGCGGTACTGGCACAGAGTAGCCACAGACCGTCACATTGGGCGGGTACTGTGCTCACCCTGAGGGTGAGGTGGGGCACATTTCATGGCTGAAATACGCCATGCTGCAGGTCCCCATCAGTGCTACTGTGTGTGATAGGTAGTTCCTGCAGACACACCTAGGTTACATCTGTGTCCTTTTGTATTTCTCAGTCATGTCTAGCCCTTATGGGTTATGATGCACCCAGAATAGTGCATGTCCTGTGTTGGTGCCATGGTTACATGATGTAGGTGAAGAGGGGGGGTGTTTGGACCCATAGGCAGATTATGTACCACCACACAACCCATCCTCTGGGGCTCAGGATCACCCACCAATAAATCCACATTTTACCTCCCTGCAAGGGTGGCAGTAGAGGGGACCATCAACCCCAGTCCTGCTGGGGAACAGACAACCTACAGGGCAGGCAATGCAGTGCTGTACACATTTTATTTATTTATTTATTTAACAAGTTTTCTATACCGCCTTTTCCTTCAATCAAAGCGGTCACAAGAAATACAAAGGTTATAGGCAAGGGAAACAAACACAGTATAAACATAACAGTACAATGGTAATAGGAAAAATAACAATGGTTAACATTTAGGCAAATGAGTTAAATTCTTTAAAATAACTATAATATATTTAGTCAATTGTTGATCCATATTGTTCAATGAAAAGTGTAGTTTTCAATTGTTTACGAAAGTCTTTTAAATCATCCAGTGAGCGTAAATCAGGAGGGAGAGAGTTCCAAATTAAAGGGGCGGCCAAAGCATACAGCAATAGCAGACAGACGGCCTGTAAATGCTCAGCTGCCCCTACCACTATCTGACATTCTCCAGCAGCAAGCCTCCAGCTGCTGCACCCTGCAAGGTGTTCCAGCAAGACACATACTAGCTGCAGATAGTCTGCTAACTAGTCCATAGCGCATGGTCCTGGAGGCAATGTGTGTACCCAGAACTAGAATGTCAGCATACATGCCAAGCAGATAAATCAGTGATTGGGCCCCAAAAGGGACCCATAAACACCACATGAGAGAAATGCTATATAGCACTATGGGGGAACCTAGCCATGCCGTGGTCACTGCTCAGTCAGGGTGAGAGTGACCTCCCAGCAGGACATGCTGTGGCCACACTGTCCGTACAGGTGATGGCCGGGCACTACAATGTCCGAGCTATTGCCCTATGCCCTGTGTAGATGCAGCCAGGCCAGGCCACCCTATTCAGGCTATTCCCACAGTACCTTGCTCCTCATTATGCACATTGGCAGGCCAATACTGGCAAAAGTGCTAGCAGTGTGGGCTGTGGAGGGTGTTGGCAGCCACCACACACTGGATAGACAGACACACACTCCACACACCTATGCCAGCATTGTGCAACTATAGAGGTGTTTGGCAGCCCTGGCCACCACACCAGTCCTGGGCACAATGCAGGCATGGCTATGGTACGCAATACTGTTGGGGTCACTCTGTCAGACACCAAACCTGAGGCACACTCCACAGACATCAGAAAGGTTGAGATGATGCAGCTCAATCAGCCAATTGTGCTTAACGTAGGAATTGCTAACTGCCAGTTATCATAGCAACCTTTTGATAGCTGTGTACAGTTTTCCCATATTTAGGGAGGCATTGCTAAGGTATGCAAGTGCTAGTATGGGGAGATGCACGCAGGGCCCAACATCCTGCCTCTCCAGGAGGCTTGGGATAATGGAGCCTGTGGGTGCGGGTGTGTCTGCCCCTGTTGGCTGCTGCTCTAGGGCAGAGGTTAGGGTTGCCAACTGGCTCCAGATGCGCCCGACAGGCTTGATCCAGTCCTGGGTTTACTCCTTGCATGCAGGGACATGTAGTTCCGATTTCTCCATTGCACTCCATAAGAAAAGCAAGACTACAAGACCCTGCATGCAATGGGGTAAACACAGAACTGGATCAAGCCTGTCGGGCGCATCAGGAGCCAGTTGGAAACCCTAGCAGAGGTTCCCAACTCCAGTCCTGGAGGGCCAAACACTGTTCGGGTTTTCATGCTGTCCCTAATGAATATGCATTAGATACATCTGCATACCATGGGGGTGGTGCATAGCAATGCAGCACAGCCACATTTATTAGAGGCAGCATGGAACCTGAATGGTGTTTGGCCCTCCAGGACTGCATTTGGGAGACTCTGCTCTAGGTAATGCGCATGTTTATGGTGTCTGTGCTCTGTAGGGTAAAAGGTAGGTGTTTTGGGCATGTCTCTGTCATCTGCACTACAGGTTCTGTCTGTATTAGCATGTTGTAGTAGTGGGTAAAACATGGGGGCTGGGTTGGCAGGAACCAAGGCTGGGACTTGAACCTGTGACCTTCTGCTCCTGAACACACTGGCTGTGTGCACTGCACCACCGTGTTGCCACAGAGATAGTGCATTCCATGGGGATACCATGACTGTTCGTCAGACAGGGCCTGTCTGTTGCAGTGCATGGCACCCACCTACACAGGGCTAGGCCACGGTCTGCTCTGGGCAGCTGCCACTGCCCCCTCCACCACCAGTACCCCTCTGCCACTCTGCTGGCATGCCCGTCTGCTGGTGGTGCTGGTGGAGCGCAGTCTCAGGCCATCCATTGTGCAGGTAGGCGGCTGCCTATGGTGCGGGTTCTGGGGTAGGGGTGCCTGCATAGATGTCCACACTTCCCCCCAGCACCGCCTGCCAATGTTCTGTGCCCTTGGGGGTACTGCAGTGCCAAGCCCCACAGTACCTGCTGGGTACTATCCCCTGTGACACTGTGGGAAGCACACTCGTGCCCATGCTGGGCCCTCATCAGTTGCTGTCTGGCTGCTCTACTGTTTCAGCATTCCTATAGGCCACCTAGGCATCACCCTAGTCCGCACTGTGGCCCAGCTGCAGCACAGTATGTGCCGTCTGCAGCCCTCTGTGTCCCCTTTCCCAGCATCTGTCCAGTTGCCCATTCCGACATGCCCGCCCTGCTGTTCTGGAACATGTGCACGCCATAGGAAACCTGTCCAATGGAGAGGGAAACCCTGATCAGCGCTATTTCACTGTGGGATCATTCACCTTGTATGGGGACGGAGCGTAGACCCTTCCAAAATTCATATCTTTTTTTTGGAGCTTTCTTGGGAGTGTTATTCGATGTTTCCCATTAATATCACTATTGCCCAGCTTGGTTATGTTTTTTTTATACTTTGTTGGGGTCATTTTCAATGTTTATTTGCACTTTTGTTCCGTGCACGTGTATCACACTTATCACTTTTTTGTAGGTTTCCCTGGTTTTGCTGTACATTGCAGACAGAAATGGTTTCTCTTCCCTTTAAATCAGCTCTAACGCCAGGGTTTCACTGGCGTTAGTTTTCAGCCTCGGATTTCACAGCGTTAGCGTGCAGAGAGCCTCTCCCCTCCCACTCTCAGCCCATTGACCCCCTCTCTCCGCCTCTGGGGAGCCTTCCTCCGCCCTCTAGGAGCCTTTCTCCGCCCTCAGCGCTCATTTGCGTTGCTGCGAGCGTTATCGCGCGATAAGGTACCTTATCGCTCGATAACGCACCTTCATTGGGCGAGAAGGTACCTTATCGCCCGATAACGCACCCTCATCGGGCGATAAGGTACCTTATCGCGCGATAACGTGGAAGAGCACACGTTAAGACTGCTTAGTAAACATACCCCTATATCATATCTCCCCTCTCCCTTCTCTCCTCTAGGTACAATTATTCAGGTCTTTAAGTCTCTTTTGGTGCAGACTATATCATTTTGGTTGCCTTCCTCTGAACTGCTTTAAGTGTTTTTTTATGTTTAGCAAAATATGGTCTGCAAACTTAACACTATGCTCCAAGCAAAGCTTTGGCAATGACTTTTATTGGGCATTATTATCTCCTGCTTGCTATGCCTCTCTATATGCAGCCTAGCCTCCTTCTGGCCTTAGCCACCATCATGTCAAATTGTTTCACTACCTTGAGATCCTCAGTCACTATCACCTCAAGGTCCCTGTCCTGGTCCGTGCACACCAGCTTCTTGCTCCCTATTGCGTACAGCTGCTTTGGATTTCTGCATCCCAGGTACATTATTCTGCACTTCTTTGCAATAAATCTTAACTACCAAGTATTAGATCATTCCACTAATTTTTGTAGATATTTTCTCATGTTGTCTACTCCCTCCAAGGCGTCTCTGTTGTAAATCTTCATGTCATCCACAAAAAAGACAAACTTTTCCTTTTAATCCTTTAGCAATATCACTTACAAAGATATTGAACAGTACCGGGCCCCGATCCCCAAGGTATTCTGCTACTCATCTTCCTTCCTTTTGAGCAATTCCATTTACCACCATCCTCTGTCATCTGTCAGTCAACCAATTTCTGATCCATTTCACCACCTTGGCACCCTTCCCCTGACTACTTCGTTTATTCATAAGCCTCCTATGAGTAACAATATCAAACGCTTTGCTGAAATCTAAGTAGATCACACCCAGTTCTCTGATAATTCAAAGAAATCTGATTCATTTGGCAGGATCTTCCTTTGGTAAAACTTTGCAACTTCTGATCTTCAACCCATTGGATTCTACTGGAGTAAGGCTTGCCAGTCTATAGTTTCCCATCTCTGTTGCCACTTTTGTGAAGAGGGACCACATCAGCCCTTCTCCAAATCCACAAACCCTCCCCCATCTCCAAAGATCTACTAAACACATCCTTTAAGAGTCCCCCAGGACCTGAGTTCCCTTAGTATCATAGGATGTATCTCATTCTGTCCAATGACTATGTCTACTTTCAATTTTATAAGATGCTCATAAACACTTTCTTCCATTTCCATTTTTACCTTAGCAGGGCCACAGCAAGGATATGAGGCAATCTAGGCAAATCTCATTCCTGCTATCACCCTGCTCCCGCTCTCTCCCTTGCCCCCATTGCAGTCACTGCCAACCCATTCCGGAACCTGCAGCAGCAGCAATGACTTGAAACCAGCAATGCAGCACCTACCAAAACCTTTGGTGCTGAGTGCTGTTCGTGCTTCTGCCCCCTCTGCTGCAGACTTCCTTTTTTTATTTATTAACATTTAATTCACACCTTTCCAATTGTAGTGCAAGGTGAGTGGGAATGTCGGTGGGGAAAGCACTATAAAAATTGTCCAAGGGATCGGGGTGGGTTGGAGACATCCAGTGAGGTCACACTTTCTTTTTAAAAGAAATCATTGGTTGGGGGAGGGGGTTGGTCTGTGAAATTGCTACTAATTTTTGTTTTATCAAGGATTGTGAATGGGGAAAGGGTTGCACTTTTGGGAAGCTAATTTGTTAACCATGCCAATCCCTTAGTATGTTAGCAGGCTAATGATTGCTTGGAAAAGTTAACAATGCCACTTGAGGTATTAGTGACATTCAATGAGAGACATAAGAACATAAGATCTGCTATACTGGGTCAGACCAAGGTCCATCAAATCTAGTATCCTATAAACATCACCTCTTTCTCCTACACTATTCACAGCAATCTAACACGTCACCCCTTAACATGCTATCAAGTATGAACACGTGAACCTTACCAATGGATGTATATACTATAAAAACAGTCTGTAAATAGATGTAAATTGTTGTACATAGTTACCACTAGTTGAAATCCAAGTTAATATACCCTGTTCATTGTAAGTGCTATGCTTTCACTGCACAAATCTGTTATATGTAAACCGTGCTGATTTTTAAGAGTGAGGTATATAAGAACAACAAATAAATAAAGAAATAAATAAATTTCCAACAATAGCGATCCAGGTCACAAGTACCTGTCAGGTTCCTAAAAGGTACACAGAGATTATTTGCTGCTTGTCCCAGGGTAAGCAATGGATTTCCTCATTCTACTTTAATAATGGCTTATGGACTTTTCCTCCTCGGGAACTCATCCAAACCTCTTAAATCCAGCTACACTAACTGCTTTTACTACATCCTCTGGTAACAAATTCCACAGTTTGATTATGTGTTGAGTGAAAAAATATTTTCTCTGACTTAGGGGCATGTTTACTAAACATTCCTAAAGTGCGGGGCCGCGGTAGTGTGCCTGTGCCATATAAGGAGTGGGCGGTTCAGGCCGAAAAAGGAAAAAAAAAGACCGTATGTGTGCGCGTCGCGTTAATGTGCGGGGCCCACATTAGCGCGTGGGAAGGCTAAGTGGGGCGCAGCTGTGCACATATAGGAATAGAGCCGTAGCACAATGGTGAAGACAATAACCAATGGTGCAGGGGCCATGGGTTCAAGCCCCCATTGTGCTCAATGAAAAAGGCCAGCTGAGGCATCAAATGTAGTTGGAAAAAGTGGTGTAGGAGGCATATTAATTTTGGGCGGCAGAAGGCGGCGCACTGTTTATTTTTAACGGCATGAGGCAGCGCACCGTTCATTGGGGGCGGCAGAAGGCGGCGCGCTGTTAATTTTGTGCGCCACAAGACGGCGCGCTGATGGTTACAAGGCTGCGCGCTGATGCTCAAACACAGGAACAGAGCCACAGCACAATGGTTACGACACTGACCCCTCACAGTGCCCAGTGAGCAAGGTTGGCTGGGGCAGTAAGTATGATGGTGAGGTGTGCTGTAGGAGGCCTTACAGTTTTATTTTATTACCCACTACCAGTAAACCCGCTCTAACAGCGTGTTAATATATGGAGGCCCGTAAGGCACATGTTACAGTGCACAGTCCGCAAAGGCACCCTAGCAAGTCCCCTATAGGGCACCATGTATGCTGCGCCACAGGATAATGTATAGTGCACGCAATATGGATGGCAACCATAAGGTGGCCTATTGGGCGCCCTATAAAGCACCCTCAGAGGCACCCTTATGGGTACAGTATGCCAAGGGTGTGTTTGATGCCATAAACATATGTCCACTAAAAAATGACAATGCTCTGGACAACCCTATCACAGAACCCCTCTGTGGACTTGAACCATTGACCTCCTGCTATAAAGGAAGTGATGGAACCATTGGGCTACAGCACTATAGCTCTGAATAAGCGCCTGTCTGGCTGCAGAGAGCCTGCACGTCACCCCACAGACAGTCTGCTGCTGTAGACAGGACGGGTTAGGCCACCCGTACCCATGATGCACTGCACATGCAAATCAGCTGTCCACAGATGCACACAAGATGGGGAATGCACCCCAAAAGCTACCCGGCCTGGTAGGGGGAACTGTCCGTGTGCACCCACACAGCACCTCGGCCTGGTGGGGGCCTGAGCGGGAGGACTGCCGGCGAAGGGTAGCTACACACCGTCACATTGTGCGGGTAATGTGCTCACCCTGAGGGTGGGAGGTGGCGCCCAGGACCAGGTCCACAACACCGGCCATGGCTGAATGAGGCCATGCCAGAGCTCAAGAGCAGTAATAACCTGTGTGATAAGAAGGTGTTGCAAAAACATCATGGATACCCCTTCTGTCTTAGTTGGTGGTTCCACCCCGCCAGACCCCCTAGGTGGGCAACGTACCTACCCTCTTCCCCCCCCGGGTGGGTGGCAAACAGGGTCTCGCATCAACAGATCCCCATCCTTCCCCCCCCCACCCACCAATGGCAGTAGAGTGAGCCATCAACCCCTGTCCTGCTGGGGGACAGACACCCTACAGGGCAGTCCAAGCAGCTCCACACACATCCATAACACACTATCAGACAGACAGTAGGCCTGGATATTCAGGGGTGCACCCCAGCACTATCTGATATTCTCCTGCAGCAAGCCATCAGCTGCTGCACCCTGCAGGGTGCTCCATCAAGACACATACCAGCTGTGCAGAGTCTGCTGGATAGTTCTGATGCGATTGCATGCACCCCAAACTGGGGTGGCAGCACACACAAGCAGATAAGTCCATGAAGAGGCCCCCAACAGGAAACCCATATATATCACAGGAGAGAAATGCTATACAGCACTATGGGGGTGCCTAGCCATGCTGTCATCACTGCACGCTCAGGGTGAGAGTGATCCCCCAGCGGCACATACAGAGGTCACCATGTCTGTGTAGGTGGTGGCTGGGCATTACAATGTCCCAGCCAGTGCCCCATGCCCTGTGCAGATGCATCCTGGCCAGCACACCCTGTCTGAGCTATACCCATGGTACCTTGCTGCTCATTATGCGCATTGTCAGGCCAATACTGGCAACAGTGCTGGCAGTGTTGGCTGTGGAGGGTGTTTGTAGCCAACACACACTGTATAGACAGACACCCCCCCCCCCCACACACCTATGCCAGCATTGTGCTACTATTGAGGGGGTCATTCGACGTGCCCACCACACCGGTCCTGGGAAGGGTACAGGCATGGATATGGTACACAGTACTGCTGGGGGTCACTCCCCAGGGTGGTAAATACTGTCAGGGGCCAGACCTGGGGCACGCACCGCAGACAGCCGACAGCTTGTTCTGCTGGAGCACAAGGAGCAAACAGTGCTGAGCGTAGGACTGTCTACCTGCCAGTACCCACATCAAACGTTTGTGGGCTGTGTACCGTGTACCCAGGTATAGGGTGGCATTGCTAGGGTACGCAGGAGCTAGATCTGGGAGATGCCCCCCCAGGAGGCTTTGCCAATGTGGCCTGTGGGTGTGGGTGCGTCTGGACCTGTTGCCTCTTGCTTTACGGCAGAGTGTCCCTACTCCAGTCCTGGTGTTCCAGACACTGTTCGGGCCTTCATGCTGTCCCCTATGAATATGCATGGGCTACAGTTGCATACCATGGGGGTGGTGCAGACATCTGCAGCACAGGCATCTGTCTTAGGGGAAGCATGGAACCTGAATGGTGTTTGGCCCTCCAGGACTGCATTTGGGAGACTCTGCTGTAGATAATGTGCCTGTTTATGGTGTCTGTGTTTGGTGTGGTAAAAGATAGGCGTATTGACCATGCCTATGTTCTCAGCAATAAAGGTTTGTCCTTACTACCATGGTGCAGCTGTGGGGTGCATATGTGGACAGGGTTGGCGGTAGCCGCAGTTGGGCTCTGAACCTGTGACCCTCTGTTCTTGCACACACTGTCTGTGTGCACTGCACCACCGTGTAGCCACTGATTGGCTGTAATCCCTGGGTGGTCCATGACTGTACATCCGACAGGGCCTGTCTGTTGCAGTGGACGGTGCCAGCCTGCACATGGCCTGGCCACTGTCCTCTGTGGCTAGCAGCCACTGCCCCCTCCACCATCTGAACCTTTCCGCAGACATGCTGGCATGTCCTTATCCTTGCAAAGGCATATGACCTGATTGCGTAGTGGCACCCCAGGACTGTATTTGGCTCACATGGTATAGCGGTCTAGCTGTTGTTCTTTAGCAAGGTTTTTGGGGAACGTGGGGCACCCATTACGTTATGAACCAGGGACACAATTGGCCCTTGGCACGTGGGGTGAGGGCATGTACAGGCACATCTGTCATACATAACCTCTACCTACTTAACCTCTACCTACGTGTCCTTAGCCCCTACAGTTGTGGCACTACAGGACTGCATTTGGGGGACGCGGCTGTTGGTGATGCTCATTGTGCTGGTGTGTGTGTGGTGTAGGGTAAAATATGGGTGTTTGCAACATGCTTTTGTTCTGTGCAATAAAGGGGTGTCTCTGCTATCTCTGTTTAGTGGTGGGTAAAATATTGGGATTGTGCTGGCATGTGCCACAGCTGGGATTTGAACCTGTAACTCTCTGGTCCTAGAGGTACTGGCTCTGTCCACTGCACCACACAGACAGTGCAGTCCCTGGAGATAGTAGACCTGGCAGGGTGGGGGTCACAAAACCTGCTCTGCACATTATTACTGTGAGCTCCTTCACCCTGTCTGGTGACAAACGTGCAAATATAACACGGGTATGACGTCGGAACAGAGGGGGATAGCATATTCCCCAGCTGGGCAACAGTGCTATTGATGAGCAACCATAGGGAACACTCCCAGGAAGGGTCCAATACACGGAGACGTTTTTGGAGGTGTCTCCGCTCCGTGCACCTTTCCAAAATTATTTTATTTTATTTTTTTGGAGCTCTGCTGGGTGTGTTTTTTACTTTTGCGCATTACTATACCTGTTCCCCAGCTGATTTACTATTTGTAATGCTTTTGTTGTGGTCATTTCCTATTTTTCATTGCAGTTTTGTGCTGTGCACATGTATCACACTGCTGACGTTTTTCAGGTTTCCCCGGTTTTCCTGTACATTGCTGACGGAAATGGTTTCTCTTCCCTTTAAATGCCCTCTACCGCGACTGTTTCACTCGCGCTATTTTTTACATGGAAATTCGGGCCCGATACTGTGCGGGGAGCCTCTCCCCTTCCACTCTCCACCCATTGACCCCGTCCCTCCGCCCCTCCGGAGCCTTCCTCCGCCCTCCTTTAGCCGTTCCACGCCTCTATCGGACATTTGCGGGCCCGAACTTGTACGGGGCCCGTTAGTGTGCCGCGTACCTGTGCGGGGATGACACGCACGTGTGCGGGGCATTTAAATGCGTTTCTGCGCGTTTCAATGCCGCGTTGCCGTGCGCTATTTTGCGGCGCGCAGATTTGCGGACTTTAGTAAACATGCCCCTTAGTCTTAAACGTGCTACATTGTAGCTTCATTGCATGCCCCCTAAACGTTCTACTTTTTGAAGAAGTAAACAACCGATCTACATTTACCTGTTCCACTCCATTCGTTATTTTATAGACCTCTATCATATCTCTCCGCAGCTGCCTCTTTCCAAGTTGAAGAGCCCTAATCTTTTAAGCCTTTCCTCATAGGGATATTCTTACATCCTCTTTATCATTTTTGTCACTCTTCTCTGTTCCTTTTGTAATTCTGCTATATACTTTTTAAAATAAGGCAACCAGAATTGCACACAATATTCAAGCTGTGGTCTCATCATGGAGCGATACAGAGGTATTATAATATCCTTCATTTTATTCTTCTTTCCCTATGCAACCCAGCATTCTATTTGAATTCTTGACCTCAGCTGCACATTGGGCGGAGGGTTTTAGCATGTTATCCACGATAATGCCCAGATTATTTTCCTGGGTGGTGATTCTTAATGTGGAACCTTGCCATCGTGTAAACGTAGTTTGGATTGTTCTTCCCTAACTTTGCACTTGTCCATATTAAATTTTATCTGCCATTTGGACATCCAATTTCCCAGTTTATCAAGATCCTCTTGAAAACCTTCTTATTCCAGCAATACTTCGATACGACTCCCACCACAAACCGCAGCAACTATGACCGCCCACCACGAACCTCTGATCCTAAACTGCCCTAAACCTCCGATCTAAAGCTACTCTACCATGTCCAATGTCCAGTGTCTGTCTCATAACCCAATCATCAATGTTGTCTCCCCGGTGATGACCCCACCCTATCGCTTAATTTCCCCCCCCCCCCCATATATGTAACGCCGCTTTGACCCAGTGAAAAGCGGGATATAAATACAGTTAAATAAATAAATAAATAAAATAAAAAATAAATTTTTCACAATCTCTTATGTTTTAACAACTTTTAATAATTTGGTGTCATCTGCAGATTTGATCACCTCACTTGTTATTCCTATTTCCAGGTCATTTATTAATATGTTAAAAAGCAGTGGACCCAGCACAGACCCCTGGGATACTCCACTATTCACCTTTCTCCATTGAGAAAATTATCCATTTAGCCTTACTCTCTGTTTTCTATCTTTTAACCAGTTCCTGATTCACAAAAGTACATTGCCTCCTATCCCATAACTTTTTAATTTTACCAAGAGTCTCTCATGAGAGATATTGTCAAAGGATTTCTGCAAATTAAGATACACTATAGCAACTGGCTCACCTATGTCTACGTTATTCATACCTTAAAATATATACATAAGTGATCAGTAAGACAAGACTTCCCTTGGCTAAATCCATGTTGGCTTTCTACCATTAAGCTATGACTATCTACATGTTCAGTAATTTTGTTTTTTAGAATGGTTTCTATCTTATTGTCTGGTACTGACGTCAGGCTCACCAATCTTTAGTTTCCTGGATCAACCCTGGAACCCTTTTTAAAAATTGACATAACATTGGCCACTATCTAATCTTCGGCTACTACAGATGATTTTAATGTTAAGTCACCCTGGGATGTATGCCATTTGGTCTAGGTGATTTGCTGCTCTTTAGCTTATCAATTAGCTGTATTACATCTTCCCGATTTATCAAGATTTGTTTCAATTCCTCTGATACATCACCTATAAATATAATTTCTGGCATGGGGAAGCTTCCTACATCTTCTACAGTAAACACCGAAGCAAAGAATTTATTCGATCTCTCCATTATGGCCTTGTCCTCTCTCAGTGCACCTTTTACCCCTCCATCATCTAATGGTCCAACTGACTACCTCACAGGTGTTTTGCTATGAATGTACTTGAAAATGATTTTATTATGCGTTTTGTTTCAAATTTGCTCTTTGCCTGCCTTATCGATGCCTTGCATTTAATTTTCCAGTAATTATGCTATTTCCTGTTTTTGTCATTTAGCTCTTTTTTCCATTTTCTGAAAGATTCTCTCTTACCTATAACAGCCTCTCTGACCTCACCTTTAAGCCATGCTGGCTGTCCTTTGGCCTCCCTTCCACCTTTTTTAAAATATGGATTACATCTGGTCTAGGCTTCTAAGATAGTATTTCTAAATAAAGCCCAGGCCTGATGAAAATTCTTAACCTTTGCAGTTGCTCTTTCTAGTTTATTCTTAAGCATTATCCTCATGTTATCATACTCTTCTTTGTGAAAGTTAAATGCTAGCACAGTGAATTTCCTTGCCATCCTCCCTCCATTTATTAAATCAAATGTGCTCATGTTATGATTACTACTGCCAAGCAGCCCCCAGTTACCTCTTGCACTACAGCCTATGTTCCACTAGGTTTAAAATAGTTCCACTAGGTTTAAAATAGCTTCCCCAGCTGCTTCATAAAGCAGTTTTTATTTCAACTAGAAAATTTATTTTCTAGCATATCCTGATGTGAAATTTACCCAGTCAATACTGGGTAATTGAAAGCTCCCATTATTACTGTGTTGTAAACTTTGCTAGCTTCCCTAATTTCTGTTAGCATTTCATAATCTGTCTATTCATTTTGTCCAGGCAGTTGGTAGTATACCCCCACTGCATTACCTTCCCCTTTTTACATGGAATTTCTATCCATAGAGATTCTACAGTGTATTCTGTTTCCTGCACAACCTTTATCCTATTTGACTCAATACCCTCTTTAACATATACAGACCCCCCCCCTCCATCAATGTGATCTACCTTATAACTGAGATATAGTTTGCAGCCTGGTATCACAATGTCCCATTGGTTATCCTCCTTCCACCAGGGCTCTGAAATGCCAATTATATCTAACCTTTCATTCATTCATTGCTATACAGTGCCTTGCAAAAGTAGTCATCCCCTTGTTTTTTGTCCTGTTTTGTTGCATTATGTATCACCTGGAATGAAAATGGAGGTTCATTTGGATGTTAGGTAATGGACCTAACAATATAGGCCTTGTATATATTAAAAAAAAACAAGTAAAAACTGAAAAGTTGTGAATGCATATGTATTCATCCCTTTTGCTATGAAACCCCTAAATAAGATCTGGACCAACCAATTAACCTCAGAAGTCACATAATTAGTTGATTAGGGTCTACGTGTATGCAATCAGTGTCACATGATCTGTCACATGATGCCTGTATAAATATACCTGTTCTGAAAGGCCCCTGACTCTGCAACATGAAGACCAAGGAGCACTCCAAACAGATCAGAGACAAAATTGTGAAGAAGTATAGATCAGAGTTTTGTTATAAAAAGGTATCCCAAATTCTGAATATTTTATTTATTTATTTAGACAGTTTTGAATACCACCTTATCCTTCAGTCAAAGTGGTCACAGCACAATTGGGGGATACATTTAACATGAGGGGAAATGAGACACATATGCTAATATTACAGGGAACATTTATTTATTTATTTATTTAAACGGATTTCTATACCGCCTTTTCCTACAATCAAGGTGGTCTAAACGGCAAACAATCAACCAATTACTGTGTCTAGTGTGTGCATGCAGTGAGCATTGAGTGCGTGTGTGTGTATATGGTTGTTGATTCTTGGTGAGCTATTTACAGTGTGTGCTATTTACAATATTATGTACATCAGGACTTAAATTCAGTACCATAATCGAGTCGTGAGGGGAGGGTGGTTGATCTGGGGGATTGTCGGTTGCAAAGTTTAAGTAATGTCACCGTAGTGCTCTATGAAGAGGGCTGTTTTTAGCAGCTTCCTAAAGTCCTTAATGTCCGTTGTTGAACGTAGTTCATCGGGGAGGGCGTTCCAAATTGTTGGAGCTGCCTTTGATAAACCTTGTTTTTCGGTGTCCTTGCGTACCTTGGTGAGGAGTCTTGGAGTGTTGACATGGTTGGATGTGCCTCTTCTCCTCGGTCTTGTGCTGCTGTCGGGTTGTATGAGTAGGTGTAGGCTGAAAGCTGATGATTGTTGTTTGATTTTGAATATGTGTATTACTGTCTTGTATTTGATGCGGGATCCGATTGGTAGCCAGTGTAGCTCTTTTAGAGTGGGTGTGATGTGTGCTTGTCTTGTGGTGCCAGATATTATGCATGCTGCTGTGTTTTGCGCCAATTGCAGTGGTCTGATTGTCTGTTTTGTTAGTCCAAGGTAGATTGGGTTGCAGAAGTCTAGGATTGGGGTTATTAGTGCCTGACAGACTGTGCGGAAGTGATCTTGAGAGAGGAGGGGTTTGAGGTGATGGACTAGTCTCATCCTGTGGTATGCATTTTTGGTGGTTCTACTGATGTGGGACTGAAGGTTCAGGTCTTTGTCCAGTGTCACTCCAAGGTATTTCACTTCTAGTTGTATGGGTATGGTTCTGTTGTCATAAGAACATAAGAACATAAGATATACCATACTGGGTCAGACCAAGGTCCATCAAGCCCAGTATCCTGTTTCCAACAGTGGCCAATCTAGGTCATACGTACCTAGCAGTTTCCCCAAAAGACACAGGTACTACAATGCTTGTACTGGGTCAAGCATTGATATCTTGGGTCCCTTCTTAATAATGGTTTATGGACCTTTCCTCCAGGAACTTGTCCAAACCTTTTTTAAACCCAGCTACACTAACAGCCTTTAATACATCCTCCGGTAACATATTCCAGAGTTTGCTTACACGCTGAATGAAAAAATATTTTCTTTTATTAGTCTTAAATAGTTTACCCTGTAGCTTCATTGCATGTCCCCTAGTCTTTCTATATTATGATAACGTAAACAATCGATCTACGTTTACCCGTTCCACTCCGTTCATTAATTTATAGACTTCTATGATATCTCCCCTCAGCCTCTTTTCCATGTTAAAGAGCTCTAACCTTTTTAGCCTTTCTTCATAGGAGTATCCTTCCATCCCCTTTACCATTTTGGTGGCTCTTCTCTGAACCTTTTCTAATATCGCTATATCCTTTTTAAGATACGGCGACCAGAATTGCACACAATATTCAAGGCGCGGTCTCACCATGGAACGATATAAAGGCATTATAATATCTTTTGTTTTATTTTCCATTCCTTTCCTTATGATACCTAGCATTCTATTTGCTCTCTTGGCCGCCGCTGCACACTGGGCCGAGGGTTTTAACATGGTATCCACAAAGATGCCTAAGTCTTTTTCCTGGGTGGTGGTTCCTAATGTGGAACCTTGCATTGTGTAACCATAGTTTGGGTTGTTCTTCCCTAGGTGCATAACTTTGCACTTGTCCACATTAAATTTCACCTGCCATTTTGATGCCCAGTCTTCCAATTTATCAAGATCCTCTTGCAATTTTCCACAATCCTCTTGGGTTTTAACAACTTTAAATAGTTTTGTGTCATCTGCAAATTTGATACCCTCACTCATTATTCCACTTTCCAGGTCATTTATGAATATGTCAAAAAGAAGCAGATCCAGCACACATCCCTGGGGTACACCACTATTCACCTTTCTCCATTGGGAAAATTAGCCATTTAGCCCTACCCTCTACTTTCTATCTTTTAACCAGTTCCTGATCCACAGTAGTACACTGCCTCCTATCCCATGACTCTTTAGTTTTTGCCAAAGGTCTCTGATGAGGGACCTTGTCAAAGGCTTTCTGAAAGTCCAGATACACTATATCAATCGACTCACCTTTGTCCGCCTGTTTATTCATACCTTCAAAAAAACATAACAGATTAGGAAGACAAGATCTTCCCTGTCTAAAGCCATGTTGGCTGTCTCCCATTAGGCCATGACTATCTACATGCTGAGTAATTTTATTCTTTATGATGGTCTCTACCATTTTTCCCGGTACTGACGTCAGGCTCACCGGTCTGTAGTTTCCCGGATCACCCCTGGAACCCTTTTTAAAAATTGGTGTTACATTGGCGATCCTCCAATCTTCAGGTATTACAGATGATTTTAATGATAGTTCACAGATTACTAATAGCAGGTCTGCAATCTCATATTTCAGTTCTTTCAACACCCTTGGATGTATACCATCCAGCCCAGGTGATTTGCTACTCTTCAGTTTATCTAATAGTTATAATACATCTTCCCGATGTATCGATATTTCCTTCAATTCTTCCGCACCTTTAAATACCACTTCAGTCCTGGGTAACATCCCTACATCTTCCTCAGTAAAGACCGAAGCAAAGAATTCATTCAGTCTCTCTGCTATCGCCTTGTTGCCTCTTAGTGCCCCTTTAGCCCCTCTATCATCTAATGGACCAACTGACTCTCTCACAGTTTTTTGCTACGAATGTACTTGAAATAGTTTTTATTTCGCGTTTTTGCTTCTGCAGCAAGCTTCTTCTCAAAGTCTCCCTTTGCCTGCTTTATCAATGCCTTGCATTTGACTTGCCATTGCTTGTGCTGTTTCCAGGTTTCGTCGTTTGGCTCTTTTTTCCAATTCCTGAAAGATGCTTTTTTGGCAACAACAGCCTCTCTGACCTCACCTTTAAACCATGATGGCAATTTTTTGGACTTCCTTCCACTTTTCTTAAAGTGTGGAATAGAGCTGGTCTGGGCATCCAAGATAGTATTTTTCAACAACACCCAAGCTTGATGTAAGTCTTTAACCTTTGCAACTGCTCCTTTTAGTTTTTTCTTAACTATTTTCCTTATTTTATCATAGTCTCCCTTTCAAAAGTTAAAAGGTCTTACTGTGGATTTCCTTACTATCCCTCCTCCACTAATTAAATCAAAGGCGACCATGCTATGATCACTATTGCCAAGTGGCCCCAACAACCTTATCTCTTGCACTAGATCTGGTGTTCCACTAAGGAGTAGGTCTAATATGGCTACCCCTCTGGTCGGTTCATGAACCAGCTGTTCCAAGAAGCAGTCATTTATTTCATCTAGGAACTTTATCTCCCTAGCATGTCCTGCCGTGACACTGGCCCAGTCGATACCGGGGTATTTGAAATCACCCATTATTATTACTGTGCTGTAACTTTTGTTAGCTTCCTTGATTTCTTTGAGCATTTCATCATCCATTTGTTCATTCTGGCCAGGCGGTCGATAGTACACCCCCACCGCCATCACCTTCCCCTTTTTACATGGAATTTCAATCCATAGAGATTCTACAGCAAATTGTGTTTCCTGCAAAACTTTAATCCTTTCTGACTCAATGCCCTCTCTAACATAGAGCGCAACCCCTCCACCAATTTGATCAGCTCTATCATTACGATATAGTTTGTACCCAGGTATCAGTGTCCCACTGGTTGTCCTCCTTCCACCATGTCTCTGATATTCCAGTCATATGTAACCTCTCATTTAGTGCTATATATTCTAACTCTCCCATCTTATTTTTAGACTTCTAGCATTTGCATGCAAGCATTTTAGAGACTGTATTTTATTCATAATAATGTGGCTATTGGTAGACATGGGTAATTGGGGATCTTTAAGCTGTCTGCTCCATACTCGAGGGCATTTGGGCTACTTTACTCTTTTTTGGAACCTCTCTGCTTTTGGTAGTATCCTTCAAGGATACATTCTTCCGAACCATCCGCTCTTGGGCGACTGTCGGCTTTCCCCTATTATCTAGTTTAAAAGCTGCTCTATTTCCTTTTTAAAGGTTAATGCCAGCAGCCTGGTTCCATCCCGTTTAAGGTGAAACCCATCCCTTCGGTAGAGCCCCTCCTTTCCCCAGAATGTTCCCCAGTTCCTAACAAATCCAAAACCCTCATCTCTGCACCATAGTCTCATCCACGCATTGAGACTCCGGAGCTCTGCCTGCCTTTTGGGTCCTGCGCGTGGAACGAGAAGCATTTTGGAGAATGCTACCCTGGAAGTTCTGGATTTCAACTTCCTACCTAAAAGCCTAAATTTAGCCTCCAGAACCTCCCTACCACATTTTCCTATGTCATTGGTACCGACATGTACCAAGACATCAGACTCCTCCCCAGCACTATGTAAGACCTTATCTAGGTGGCGCGTGAGGTCCGCTACCTTCGCACCAGGCAAGCATGTTATCAGCCGATCCTCAAGTCCACCAGACACCCAGCTATCTACATGCCTAATGATCGAATCACCAACTATAACAGCTGTCCTAACCCTTCCCTCATGGGCACATGGCCCTGGAGAAACTTCCTCGGTGCGAGAGGATTTTACATCACCTGGAGGACAGTTCCTAGTTACAGGATCACTTCCTGCCACACCAGGGTGATGCTCTCCTTTCATGTAACCTCTCTCCTCCATGGCAACAGGGATGCTGCCATAATGGAGGTGGGACGTCAGGACTATATCCCTGTAGATCTCGTCTATGTACCTCTCTGTCTTTCTTATGTTTTCCAAGTCTGCTACTCAAGCCTCTAGAGAATGGACTCGTTCCCTGAGAGCAAAGAGCTCCTTGCACCTAGTGCACACGTAAGACCTCTCACCAACTGGGAGAAAATCATACATGTGACACTCAATGCAAAAGACTGGAAAGCCCCCATCTCGCTGCTGGACTGTTGTCTGCATCTTAGTTTAAAGCTTGTGTTTAGGTCTCTAAATTCTGCATTTACTAAGGGTTGGTGTAGATGCTTATACTAATAAAAGTGTATCTAATACCTATAATATACCTTGTTCACCTGAAGCTTAATTAATCTCAGGTCCTCAATGTATGACCGATTTGGATAAAGAGCTGCACCTGAGAGCAGCCCCTTTCCTCTAAGACGTGTAAGTACCTATAAAGCTACAATTACCCCAGGGGCGGGTGGGTGTTGGGGAGGGAGGGAGGGAGGGAAATAAGACCTATTAAAAGAGGGTTGTTACAAGGTACCCTGTCCTGTACCCTCAGAATAATCGCTACTGTGGGATTGTGGTTGCTTTGTTGGAGTTCCTCGCCTAAGGGCCACACCAAAGGGCCCTCCGGCGAGGCCCTGAGGTGCGGGCCTGCAAAGCGCAGATGCGCTGGTTGGAGGTGGTTCTTTATGCCGGCTCAGCTGCACCTCCCACTGCCCCGATTGGGCAGGAGCCTCCGAGCGGGAGAATCGGCTACCTTTCCCGTTCGGGCGCTCTACCCCCAATCAGGGGAGCTGCTGGACAAAGGCTGCTGCTGGCGAGGTTCTTTCATTGGAGCTGGCTCTTTTTGTCGGCTCAGCTACACCTCCCACTGCCCAGATTGGGCAGGAGCCTCTGAGCGGGAGAATTGGCTGCCTCTCCCGTTCGGGCGCTCTACCCCCAATCGGGGGAACATGGGCAATGGAGGGTTAAGTGGCTTGCCCAAGACCACAAGGAGTACCTGTGGGACTAGAAACCCCAGTCCTTCCAGCCCAAGGTTGCTGTCCTCTAGTGGAATTTGAACCCCTGACCTTCTAGCCTGAAGTACCTTGCCCCAACTACTAGGCCACTGCCACGTAGCCCCATTAAATCCATTATAACAAAATGGAAAGAATATGACACCACTACAAACCTGACAAGAGAAGGCTGCTCACCAAAACTCACAGACCGGGCAAGGAGGGCATTAATCAGAGATGCTACAAAGACACCAAGGATAACACTGAAGGAGCTGCAAAGATCCACAGAAGAGATGGGAGTATCTGTCTATAGGACCACTTTAAGCCATATACTCCACAGAGCGGGGTTTTATGGAAGAGTGGCTAGAAAAAAGCCATTGCTTAAAGAAAGAAATATGCAAACTCCAAACGTGTTTTCTTAACAACATGTGGTGCCCCCCCCCCCCCCCCCAAATGCATGGAAGAAGGTTCTCCGGTCAGATGAGATGAAAATTGAACTTTTTGGCCTTCATGGGAAACGCCATGTGTGGCGCAAACCCAACACTTCCTATCACCCCGAGAATACCATTCCCACAGTGAAACATGGTGTTGGCAGGGACAGGAGAACTGGTCAGGACTGAAGGAACCATGGATGGCACTAAATACAGGGCAGTTCTTGAGGAAAACCTGTTTCAGTCTGCCAGAGATTTGAGACTGGGACAAAGATTCACCTTCCAGCAGGACAATAACCCTAAATATCTTGCTAAAGCTGGTTTAAAGGGAAACATTTAAATGTCTTGAAATGGTCTAGTCAAAGCCTAGACCTCAATCCAATTGAGAATCTGTGGTGTTATTTGAAGATTGCTGTACACCAACGCAACCCATCTAACTTGAAGAAATTGAAGCAGTTTAGCCTTAAGGAATGGGTGAAAATCCCAATGACTAGATGTGCTAAGCTAATAGAGACATACCCCAAGAGACTTGCAGCTGTAATTGCAGCAAAAAGGTAGCTCTACAACGTATTGACTTTGGGGGGCGGTGGGGGGGGGGGTTAAATACATATACACACTCCTGCTTTCAGGGTTTTTTTTGTCTTAATTATTGTTTGTGTTATAATAAAGGATATTTTGCACCTTCAAAGTCATAGGCATGATGTGTATATCACATGGTGCTAACCCCTCAAACCCCCATTTTAATTCCAAGTTGTTATGCGACAAAACAGGACAAACACAGAGGGGATGAATACTTTTGCAATGCACTGCATATTCTAACTCTCACATCTTATTTTTTAGACTTCTAGAATTTGCATATAGGCATTTCAAAGTTTGTTTTTTGTTCATAGTAACAGTCTGGCTATTTGATAACAAGGTTAATTTGGAATCTTTCAACTATGATTTTTACTTAAAGGCACCTGGGTTACTTTTACCTTTATTGGACCCTCTTTTTCGGGATGCCCTGACTTCCCTGTTTTTCTAGTATCCATCAAGGATACATCATTCCAAACCATGCACTGGTGGGCAACTGTTGGCTTTCCCCCATTATCTAGTTTAAAAGCTGTTCTATCTCCTTTTTCAAGGTTAATGTCAGCAGTCTGGTTCCACCTTGGTTAAGGTGGAGCCCATCCTTTTATAAAAGTTCCTCCCCCCTTCCTCACAATGTTGCCCAGTTGATAACCAATCTAAAATTCTCTTCCTTGCACCATTGTTTCATATAAGCATTGAGACTCTGGAGCTCTGCCTGTTTCTTGGGACATGGAATGGGAAGCATTTCTGAGAATGCTACCCTGGAAGTTCTGGATTTCAACTTTCTACCTAAAAGCCTCAATTTGGCTTCCAGAACCTCTCCCCCCACCCCCCCTCCCAACACACTTTGCTATGTCATTAGTACCAACATGTACCAAGAAGCAGGCTCTTCCCCAGTACTATCTTAAACCTTGTCTAGGTGGTACACCAGGCCCACTACCTTTGTACCAAGCAGGCATGTTAACAGGCAATCCTCATGTCCACCAGCAACCCAGCTATCTACATTCTTAATGATTGAACTGCTAACTATAATGGTCATCCTAACCCTTCCCTCATGGGAACTTGGCCATGGAGACACATCCTTGGTGCAAGAGGGTATTGCATCTCATGGAGGACAGGTCCTAGCTATAAGATCACTTCCTGCCACACCAAGGTGATGCTGTTCTTTCTTGTGACCTCTCTCCTCCATGGCAGCAGAGAGGCTGCTAGACTGGAGGTGGAACTTCTCTATTATATCCCTGTTGGTCTCGTTTATATACCTCTCTGTTTGCCTCAGCTCCTCCAAGTCTGTTACTCTAGCCTCCAGAGATTGGACTCATTCCCAGAGAGCAAAGAACTCTTTTCACTTAGTGCACACATAAGACCTCTCACCAAATGAGAGAAAATCATATATGTAACACTCAGTGCAAAAGACTGGATAGCCCACATCTTGCTGCTAGACTTCTGTCTGCATCTTAGATTTATAGATTTCTTTCAGTTATTTAAAGTTGAGTTATTTAAAGTTGCTAGGGGACTAGGGATGCTTGAAGCAATACAATAATATCTAATAAGTAAAAGGGACCTTTAGTGTTCACCTCAAGGTGACCTGCAAGGACTTAATTGACCTACTCCTAAGGCCTTATTTATTTAACAGATTTTTTACCGCTGTATCTATGAGCCACAGTAGTGTACAGGGAACAAGATTGGAATGGTTTATATACAACTTAAGTAACAGCAATCAATAGTATAACTTATAGTAATAACTTGCTGATGAAGATAGTCAGTTAAACCTGAAGGTGAGTAAGATCATCCTTTTCCCCTTAATTGGTTTAGGAGGCTTTAAATCAAGGATTTGCCTGGGGTGGATGGGAGATGGGATGGGTGGGAGGGATGACCTATTTATATCTGTGTTTCTAAGGCAATCTCTTAATTTCCTGGGTGATTCACATTGCCCTTAGACTGATAGAGAGAGCCTTTCAAGTTGCCCCTTTGATCTGTCACTTGGCTTTAACACAAATTTCTTCCCAGCAGTAGCAGCTCTTCTGGTAATCTTTAAAGAATACCTCGGGCACTGTTGCAAAATTTAATGCAAGCTGCATTATTCATTTTGCGTAATAAGCAATTTCCTTGCCTGCATTTACATGCTCCACACTTTATTATTTGATTTACATTAGTGGGAGATATCATGAGCTGTCAATGCTGCCATTAGCGAGGGCGCACCTAATGACACCACGATGGATAGGGTTAAGTGCACCGTCGCTAATGGCAACATTTTTTTTAAATTGTATTGTTTATTTAATTTTTTATGTAGTTTTTAGTGTATTTCTATTGTAAATTGCCTTCATGTTTTAAACAAAGGGTGGTATAGTAAATTTGAAATAAACATAAACAAACATAAATCTGTGGTAATATCGCTGTGTGTTGGGAGTATTCATCCATGCATTAACTGTCTGGAACATGCTGGTCATGCCTGATAGTTACCATAGAGGCTTTGCCTTAATGCTTGTTAGTTTTTGTGGTAAACACACGTTAGGTGCAAAAGCCTAATGCGCTTTAGTAAAAGGGCCCCTAAGAATTTATATAGTCAAGGTCATGGTTCCAAAAAAAATACCATAAAAAGTGGTGAATAATATCCATCAGGATGTAAACCCACAAATATTGCAGCACTCTTAATAGTACACATTTTAATGTAGAATTGAACCCCTCTGTTTACAATTCAGGAGAACAATATTTTTGTTAACATTACATGTTTTTTAAACATTTACGTGTGCCACACATGTAAATTTTAAAATACAAAATCTTAAATTGATGAAATGATGATTCATGTCCCAAAATGATAGAGTGAAACACACGTACAGTACGTTCTCAGGCATTTGGATCATAGTCTACTCAGACACTGTTAATAGTATCCTTTTAGACTGATGTTATGTATTTTTCCATAAATTTTGTATTGATGTTTTATTCTGATTATTTCTAATGTTTCTAATTAACTCAGAATGGCATATGCAGAGGAATATAAATGTTACACATAAATAGATAACACAGGTACACTAAAAATTTTTTTTTTAAACTGCCTCTAATGTTTCGATTGATTTTTACGTTTTTTGGTGCGCTGAATCCAAATCTGGTAACCAATTTGCTCCATCACGTACAGATTTTTTGCTACATTGGGTTAGCAGTTTGAGGTGAACGTTTCAGATTGAGTGCGATCGAGATAAAAGTTTCTTGGATGAATTCTTTATACTAATTGTTTATTAGTTATTCAAATAAGAATAAAGAAAATTGTAACAAGGCAGCACATAAAAATAGAGTAATGTCAACAAAACACACTGTGATGGTAGCAAAATTGTCTGCACTTAAAACAGCCACATACATGTGCACAAACATTGAGCATATAAGAGCGAGGTTAGACACAAAGCAAAGCAAAGAAATGTGCAAAAAATGTTGTACAGGTATGTATGTAAGAATAGAAAATGCAAACCGCACCATTGCAATACATGAAGACAAACACCTGATGGTGTGAAAATAAAATTCTAATAAATGAGATCCGACACTGTGGTAATAACTAGCAAATTTTTATTTCAAAGTTTAGTAAAAACACGATATTTGTCAACACAGTTTAGATTTTAAAGTCATTCTTGGGTCAATCAATCTCCTGGTGGGCCTGTTTCTTCTTCCCCCGAATGCTTCTCTTGGTGCGCTGCTTGGCGTATTTTTCATCTGGGGTTTCCCGCAGCAGCAACCAGCAGAAATCAGCCATCATAGTGGTGTTCCATCTTCCTTGGTACCTTCTCTCTGCATCCTTGATGTCCTGGTGAAACCCTTCACCTTGTTCTTCACTGTACGCCCCCAAGTTTTCGGGAAAGTAGTTCACATGGGAGTGCAAGAAATGGACTTTCAGGCTCATGTTACAGCCTTGTTCTTTGAAGGCATTGAGCATCCTGGCAAAAATATCCTTATAGTTCTCATCCCGCCTGTTCCCCAAGAATTTGAGAACAACATCCTTGAAGGAATCCCAGGCTTCTTTTTCCTTCTCAGACATCGTTTCAGCGAATGCTCCATCTGAAATGAGTTTCCTTATATCAGGGCCAACAAACACTTCTTCCTTTAGCTTTGCTTCAGAAAGTCGGGGGAACTTTGAGCAAAGGTACCGAAAGCACTCACCATCTTTTGGAAGGGACTTGATGAATTGCTTAATGAGACCCAACTTAATGTGGAGAGGTGGTAATAGAATTTTATCACAAGGTACCAAGCTCTCATGAAGAACATTTTTCTCACCGGGTCTCAAATACTCCCGAATTGGCCAGTCTTTTTTCCCCCAGTGTAGGTCGCGGGCCCGGCTATCCCACAAGCAAAGGAAGCAGGGATATTTGGTGAAACCGGATTGCTGCCCTAATAGCATTGATAGAATTTTAAAGTCTCCACAAATCATCCACTTATGCTCATCATAACGAATCTTCTGAAGAATCAGGACCAAATTCTCGTATTTTTCTTGGAGAATAACAGAGTGAGCAATAGGAACTGAAGCGAATGTGTTGCCATTATGAAGAAGAACACCTTTTATGCTGTCTTTTGATGAATCAATGAACAGCCGCCATTCAGCAGAATCATACTTGAGTTTAAACTTTTCCATCACTCCGTATATATCGTTGCAAAATACCAAATCTTCCTCTTTGCTGAAATACTTCAAAAATTGTCTCGCGGTTGCGGTACCAATAAAAAGTTGTTCCTGGTGACAATAGATTTTTCTGTTTAAGCCGAGAACCTAGCAGTTGGGCAGCATCTTTTGGGAGTCCTAAATCCCGGACTAAATCATTCAATTCAGCTTGAGAGAAAAGTTCAGGTTTCGGATCTGGTTCAGTTTCAAACTCGGAAGTACTGGACTCATCGGGAAAAGCCATCTGATGAGTCTCATCATGATCAGAACCGTCCACACAAATATGATCCAAAGATTTTGGTGGTTCAGGCACAGGTACTTCATTGCTATGAGGCATAGGCCTAATTGCTGAGGGAAGGTTGGGGTAACTTATTACGTTCTTATTTTTTAAGTTGTATCCCTTCACAATGTAAGAGCAAAAATAGCAATCACTGCTGTGGTCTCTTTGTTCACGCCACATCATAGGTATTCCGAAACGAAATGCTTGTTTTTTACCTTTCATCCATAAGCGTAGATCTTCCTCACATGTCTTGCACACTTTGTGAGGAGCCCACGGTTTGTCTTGATCGCCTAACTTCAAACCAAAATAGGCGAAATATACTTTTTTAATAAATGCAGAAATGTTCCTCTGCCGCTTTTTCACGGTATATTCCCCACAAATAAAACAAAAACTGTCCGGAGAGTTGACGCAACCTCTGGCTCTGTGAGCCATCACAAATACACAGCACTGCAAATTACAACTGTAGTGAACCACTTCGGAATAAAGCTGGATTACGACTGAGCAAACAAAAGGTAATAATGAACTTGCAAGAAACTGAAATTTGACAGGAACGTTCATGTCGCAACCACCGTGTTTGAGCGAGCGAACGAGGCGAGGCGAACAGGAAAGAACATGCGCCAGCGCGAGTACTGGATTTAGCCCCCCGCCTCCCAATTGTCCTGTTAATGTATAAAATGAATACAAAACACTCTAAAATATCATGAGGGAGTGTTTCTAGTTAGTTAACCATTACAACCTCTATTTTGGGCCAAGAAAATAAACTGCAGTCGGCTAAAAAGAAATTATGTGAACATTCCTTATATGGGTAAGAAATCTAATTTTGCAAGAAAACGTAACGTGATGGAACATTTTGGCTATTTTTCCTGGATTCAGCACCCCAAAATCTATAGGAATCAGTTGCAAAACTGGAGGCAGTTTTTTGGTAGTGTACCTGTGTAATAAATAAATGCTCACAGTAGCATTTCAAATATCTCATTCTCTTAATGCATTCCTTTTGCATTTGTTTCAAAAGCTTTCATCTTTAATAGACTTGGCAGGAATGCGCGAGTCCCTGCACTTGTTTTTCTGGATATTCTATTACAGTATAGCATTGGATGGTACTTGGGGAAAAGATACAGTTTCCATTTAACCATCAATTTATTTAAAGGCCACCTCTGGAATTCAGATTGTGATGAGCACTTTCACAAGTGTTTTATCACCTGCTTCCACTCTTATCAAGAGTGCATGACCTTGCATTTCTCCTTCTAATGATCTACAGCAGAACTTTCGAGACTTTACAATGACTGTGCAAACAAGAAAAAGGAAAGCTGCACCAATAGTGGTAGGAAGATTGTACATGACGGGTTAAACAAGCTTGACTGAGCTCTTTCATGAGGTGGCCAGAATAGTGTATCGGGGGAGGGGGTGTCAACTGGGTATTACCTATCTGGATTTCAAGGTGGAGGAAGGCACCTATTCCAAACAGAACAATGGTTAATAAAACTATCCAGTATGGGAATATGAAAGAAGTTGCTAAAAGGACAAGAGCCTTGTTACAGAACTTAACTGAGAGAGTGACAGTAAATAGAATCTGTTCTGAGAACTCTGAAGTGAGTGGTGGAGGATATCTCAGGACTTTGTGAGAGGGCCAGTACTTTCCAATAGCCTCAGTAGAAACACGCAGAAGCATTTCAAGGAAAAAAAATATGTCAGTTTGCCCATTGCACAAAAATCAATTAACACAGAATAGACACTGTAGGAGGGATAGAAAAAAAATTAAGGTGGCTTGAAAAAACAAAGAATAATCAAGGGTTTGAAAACTGCATAATTTAAAAAAATAAAGTATGAAATCATGCATCTGTGAAATTCAGGTCTGAAATGCAGCCATTTAGCAATCTATCAATTAGAAGGGTAAAACCTGAGACTGTCAAATAGGGAAGGTATATGGGGTAATTATCTTTAATGATTGTAAAACTGCCAGTCAGGGAAAGGTGACTATATGCTCTGGCTCATGAAGAGCACCAACAGAAGACAAGAAGCAATCTCACACTTTTACAGTACTCTCTTAAGAAGCCATCCTGAGCATTGTGATCTCTTTAGGAGATCATACTTTTGTAAAAATGTTGGAAAGATAGTGGCAGTTCAAAGGAGACTACCAAAATGCTGCTACTCTGTCTGCGACAAATATTACAAAGTCTTAAGAAAAGGAGCTCTAAATGTACCATTCTCAACCCTGTCCTCGGGTTACACCTAGTCAGTTACGTTTTCAGGATAACCATGATGAATATGCATAACAGAGATTTGCATTCAATGGGGGCATTGCATGCAAATCTCCATCATGCATATTCATCGTGGTTATCCTGAAAACCTGATTGGCTAGGTGTGTTCCAAGGACTGGACTGAGAACCCCTGCTCTAGAATATGAATTCTCAGCCAAGGTCACATGGAGGGCTGGTTTTCAGGGCACCTACATGTAATAATTATCAGAGGTATTTGCAAACATATGAAGGCAAATTTATAAAGGCTGTTTAGGTGATGGCAGGGACAGGCAAAGCAAAACACACCCTGTTACAAGTTTTATGGATTATCTGTTGTATTCTCTTATGTCACACAATCATGATGTCTTTGCCCTGGAGCATGTATTACACAAGCTGCACAGTCTCTATGCATAACGCCCTGCCAGCATTTCCTGATAATACAGTCCACCGTTGCTTGTATAGCAGATTTCAATGTGTTTATTTCATCAGGTTTTTTGTAGTCCTTTTGACTGGCTATGACATCAAATGCCTCCCTTTGATATGTACAGAGAAAGCACAAACATTTGAACTCAGGTCTCTCTCTCTGAATTTCAGTCTGAACTTACACTGTGTTTACCAGAATATTTCTCTCTAACCATGAGGTCTTAAAAGCAAAATGCTATCACATGGACAGCAGTGGTTTCTCTAACAAAAGATGTGTTAATTGAGGTTTAACATTTGTAAAGAAAAGCTTCTATCCTGTCTGTGCCTCTGTGAAAAGCCCCTGTGCTGTGTTAAGAATCTTTTGTGAGAAAAAAGAACTGGGGCAGTGGGAGAGAGAAAAGCATTTTTTGTTTACCAGGGTTCCTGCTTTTTGCAGATGTAAACATTAACCAAAAGCAAAACACATTTCTGGAGTCAGTCACTCTGCTTCCGCTGAGGTCATCGGAAAAGGACACAGCCCTTTTCTGATGACACCCTATTTCCAGTGATGTCATGAAAAAGGGACAGTCCGTTTCTTTTTTTTTTATTATTATTATCTATTTATAAATTTTACAATAAATCCAAGCAAAATAAAACTTGAATGGAAATAAGGATACAGAACACAAGGTCAGAAATACATCAACCCCAATATAGGAAAACAACACAGGCAAAATAACATTTCTGTTCCTTCTACAGCCCACAATACAGAGGAGGAGACCCGAAACAATAATGATTACAATAATGAAGGAAATCCTACTGGAGAGAGACAGTTAGGAATAAACTATGCAGTAGAACCTATACTGCATCAGAGGGGTGACAAGCATTTATGAAGGCTAACAACTGGGATGGATCATAAAAAACATATGTTACAGAATTCAATTTGATCATACATTTAGAGGGAAACTTTAGAAAAAACTGACCCCCCCAAAGACAATATACCTGGATGTAATAACAAAAACTCTCGCCTACGTTTCTGGGTTTCCCGAGAAAAATCAGGGAATACCCAAACAGTTAAACCAAGAAATAACACATCCCGTTTACGAAAAAACATTTTGAGGAACCAATCTCTATCAGAATTCAATGCAAAAGTTATAATTAACGTAGCAGGAGTGGCTGTATCAGTTAAAGATGTTTCTAACATAGCAGATACATTCAAAGAATCAGCCAAATCTACACCGGGTATAATACCACCACCCTCCTCCTTTTTCCTAGTAGACAGGTAATATGCCTTAACTAAGGGCGGATGTGACTCAACCGGTACCCCCAACACCTCAATCATATATTTTTTAAACATTTCTTTCGACCCAATAGACTGAACCTTAGGAAAATTAACCAAACGAAGATTGGAGTATCGAGATAAATTTTCCAGGGTTTCAACTCGAGACCGTAATGCCATAACATCTTTCTGGTAGCCAGAGCACAAGTTATCAACCTGAGTTATTTTCTGTTGGAGTTCAGAAACAGAGCTCTGCATCACTGAAATCTCCACAGTATGTTGCTGAAGAAGACCCGTATGGGACTGTAACAGGGAAGACAAAGTAGAGACCTGAGGAGCCAGAAATTCAGCCAACTTGACTATAGCAGACCAAATTGTCTCCAAAGTAAATTCCTCGGGCTTCTCAAAGGAGAAGAACATCGGAGCTTGCATAGCAGCTGCTCCAGCATCCATAGATCGTCGCTCCACCTCCGACACAACAGGAGACCCCAAGGCCAACAAAGATGACGCCACAGTGGTGGGAGAAATTACCGCGGCACTTCTGCCGCTCCCCGATGCTGGCATCCCTCCACTTTCCACTCCCCCACCAGTAGCAGGGGGAGGTATCGTCGTCGGAACCGAGCACCTCACCAGCGAAGGCTCTTTAGGGGGCCGCCACTGCTCCGGCAACGAGATGTCGGGCCCGGATCCTCCCGCTGACGAACTCAGTTCAGCCGAGAGGTTCCTAGGGCCACTACTCGCCGGTTGCCCCAACTGCTGCCGTGGCACTAGAAAAGGATCTAGCGGACCAACCGCCTGAGAAGGTAAAGGGGTCGAGGTTGCCGGGGCAGAGGAGGGTTTCTTAGCTCCTTTGGCTTTCCTTTTCTCCATTAAGTATAGCGCCGCCGCACAACGCTCCCTTCAATGCGCCATCCAAGATGGGACAGTCCATTTCTGATGACGCCCTGTTTCCGGTGAAGTAATTTCCGATGATGTAGGTTGAGGGTGGGAGGCTGATGTGGTTGAGGGTGGGAGGCTGTGGGTGGGGCACAAACCAAGAAGTGGGTGCTGATTGGCTAATGCCATATTGTGGGGCGGGCGGGGGTGTGGCACAAACCCAGAAGTGGATGCTGATTGGATGATGTCATCCTTGGGGTGGGGTGGAGGCATGTAAAGTGGGGTGGTGGCCACGCCTGGGGGCGGGAGAGGGTGGGGCTAACTCACCATTCACTTCTATGGGAGGGGGCGTGGCCTAAGGTGGGACATGCACCGGAAGTGGACGCTGATTGGTACCTGTCAACAGTTTTGGGGGTGGGGGTGGGCGGGGCTAACTCACCATGCACTTCTATGGGAGGGGGCGTGGCCTAAGGCGGGACATACACCGGAACTGAACGCTGATTGGCTCCTGTCATCCTTATCTCACCTGTCAATCAGTTTGATGAGTAGTGTACCCATTATACTACTGCCACCAGCACCCCTCTGCCACCATGTTGCCATGCCATTATGCCAGTGGTGCTGGTGGTACGCAGTCCCAGGCCATCCAGTATGCTGGTAGGCAGCTGCCTATGGTGTAGGTTCTCGGGTAGGCTTGCCTACATGGACATGCGCGCTCCCCCCCACCCCCCCCCCCCGCACCACTTGCCAATGTTATGTGCCCTTGGGCGTACCTGCTGGAAAATCTCCCCTGTGACACTGTGGGACATACACTTGTGCCCATGTTGGACCCTCATCAGTTGCTGTCTTGCTGCTTTACAGTTTTGGCATCCCTATATGCCACCTAGGCATCTGCCTAGCCCGCACTGTGCTCCAACTGGACCAAAGTATGTGCCACCTGCAGCCCCCTGTATCCCATTTACAGCATCAGTACAGTTGCCCTTTTCTACGTGCCCATTCTGCTGTTGCTGCACATGTGTATGCCATAACAAACCTGTCCAATCTAAATGACAGAAACCCTGATCGGCGCTATTTCAATGTGGGATCATTTACTTTGTAGGGGGACAGAGCATAGACCCTTCCAAACATGATATCTTCATTTATAAGCTTTGTCAGTAGTGTTGCTTTATGTTTATCATTAATATCACTATTGGCCAGCTTGGTTATTGGGATTTTAGATGTGGTTCTGGTCCTTTTATATGTTTATTTGCCTTTTTGGTCCCTGCACATGTATCACAACTATCACTTTTCTGGGTTTCCCTGCCTTTGCTGCTCATTGCTGACTGAAATGGTTTCTCTTTCCTGCAAATGTGCCTTAACGCAAGGGTTTCACTGGCGTTAGTGTTCAGACCCGTATTTCACAGTGTTAGTGTGCCTGGAGCCTCTCCCTTCCCACTCTCCGCCCATTGACCCCTTCTCTCCGCCCTCTGGGAAGCCTTACTCCACCCTTCAGACCAGGATTTCACAGCGTTAGTGTGCCTTAACACAGCCGCTGCGTTATCATGTGATAAGTGACATTATCACGCGATAACGTCACTTATTGCGCGATAATACCACTGCTGCGACATTAAGAAGGTTTGGTAAACATACCCCTTAAAGAGTTGTTTAAGATCACTGTTGATTGCTCCTCCTGTCTCAGTTACACAAAATTCTTCTACTATAGAGTGTGAGACATCATTGCGGATGTGAGATGGATCCTTGAAAATACAAAAGAATACCAAAAGGATATCCATATATGTTTTATTGACTACAGCAAGGCTTTTGATTTTGTAAACCATGAGATACTCTGGGCCACATTAAGAAGCATGGTCTCTTACACAACCTTTACATTGATCAAGAAGCAACAGTTCGAACGGATCTAGGAGAAACAGAATGGTTTAAAATCAGCAAAGGTGTACAACAAGGCTGCATACTTTCCCCCTACCTCTTTAATTTATATGCAGAACAAATTATCAGAGAAGCAGGACTGTATGAAGACAACCGAGGTGTGAAGATTGGTGGAAGACTCATCAACAACCTCCGTTATGGTGATGATACCACATTCCTGGCTGAAAGTGAAGATTATCTGAAACATTTGCTTCTCAAGATCAAGGAACAGTCTTAAAATGGGTCTGCACCCTAATGTTAAGAAGAAACAGATGCTGACAACTTCCAAAATCAATAAGTTCATCACTGATGGAAAAGAAATTGAAATAGTGGACAACTTTAACTTACTTGGATCAATAATCAATAAAGAAAGGACTAGTGGTCAAGAAATCCGACGTCATATTGGACATATTGGTAGAATGGCTATGAAGGACCTAGACAAGATTGTCAAGAGAAGAGATATCTCACTCCAAAGATTTGACTTGTCCAAGCCATGATGTTTTCAATAACATCATATGAATGCAAAAGTTGGACAGTGAAAAAGATAGACAGGAAAAAATTGATGCCTTTGAATTATGGTGCTTTTTGATGAATACTGTATATATCATGGACTGCCCAAAGAACAAACCAGTCAGTACTAGAGGAGATCAAACCTAAGCTTTCTTTAGAAGCTCAGATGACAAAATTTCGACTTTCATACTTTGGATATATTATGCAAAGAGAGAGATCAGTGGAGAAAGACATAATGCTTGGGAAGGTAGAAGGTTACTATAAAAGAGGAAGGCCAGCAATGAGATTGATTGATACATTAACAGCAGTTATGGATACCACTCTATCAACAATGAGCTGCTTGGATGAAGACCGAACAAAGTTTAGGTCAACTATCCAGAGGGCTGCCGAGAGTCAACGACCCTTAACAACAACATACGTAGAGTGTGATAGTCTTGCTGTTTAAAGTTATAATATATCGTATCAGTTTGTTTTGAATAACTTACTTAGGGAGATCTACTTATACAGAGAGACAACTTAGAAAGCACTGAGTGAAAGTCTTTAAGAAAGCTGAAGTTTGTTTGAATCCCTTTGCTCTTACTTTGAAGCCATCTTGTTAGTTCCAATTTAGGCCTGCTTCATCTTTGCTAAACTGAAACTCTCAACACATATTATCATCCTGGCCTGCAACTTTTGCCCTGTTTTTAATACCCCTTTACTTTCAAAGGTAATTGAGAATGTGGCATTGTCTCATCATCAGTCATTCAGTCATTTATATTGAGTAGAATTGTAACTTTTTAGACCATATCAGTCCCCCTTTATAGCCAGTCAAGGTGGTTCTTTTGCTGATTTAATTTGTGCAAAGGGCCATGGGATCCTCTCTGTGCTGATTCTGCTCTATTTCTTCTCTGCCTTGAACCTTATTGATATCCACATTCTTTTGGGGAGACTGTGGAATTCGGCATAAGAGATCTGTCTCTCTTCCTTTTTCATTGACTGGGTGCAGACTATCGTATAAGGCACTGCTCCCTCAATCCCTTCCCAATTACTAGGCAGGATTTTATACAAATCTTTGTTGCCCCCTATACTCTAATATCTTTTATGATCCCTAAGAAACATGACATTTGGGATTGGTTTCTATATTTATGCAGGTAACATCCAGCTTTGTCACCCTGGGTGTCAACTGACAAGGTTCTTTTGACTATATAAATGTGGATTTAAAAGTCATTTGGGATTGGGCAGTAGTAAGTAGACGTAAATTAAATCCTGAGAAGTCTGAAGCGTTAGTGGTCAGTCATGATGCTTTTTATGACCCACATATAGGGGTATGTTTACTAAGCAGTCTTAACGTGCGCCTGGCGATAGTGTGCAGGCTGCCATAAAAGAAGTGGGTGTTTCAGTCTTAAAGCAGCAAAACGGGAGTATCGCGGTCTAACGCGCGCTGCAGCACACATTATCGTGCGAAGCGCCGCTAAGTGCGTTAACGCGCGGTAATCCTAAGTAGGTGCCCAGACATGCAACCATTGAAACAGAGGTGTAGCAAAGTGGTTAATACACTGACTGATGATACAGGGGTCATGAGTTTGATCCCCAGTGTGCCTAATACTTAAGGCTGGCTGAGGCATCAGCTTTGACATGTAAGTATTGTTTCCTGCTGCACTTTATTTGTATTTTATTAATTGCTGCCAGCAAACACACCCTCATGTGCCATAACCTAAGGTGCCGCATAAGGCACCCTATAAGGCACTCCATAGGGCACATTATAAAGTGTACTGTCCGCCACGGCACCCTATAATGTCCCCTATAGGGCACCCTATAAGTCGCTCCATAGGATACCGTATAGTGCACCTTATATGGACGGTAACCATAAGGTACCCTATTAGGCTACTCCTAAAGCGCCCTCTGAGGCACCTTATGGGTACAGTACGCTGAGGGTGTTTTTGCTGGCAGCACTAATGTACATTAAAAATAGATAATGCTTTGGACAGCCCTATCAAATAACCCCACTGTGGATTTGAACCCATGACCTCTGGCTCTACTGGCAGTGAAGTAACCAGTGGGCTACAGCTCTATAGCTGCTAGCAAGCCCCTGGCTGGCTGCAGAAGGACTGCAAGTCACCACACAAACAGTCTGCTGTGGTCACCAGGATAGGGTTAACCCACCCATACCCATGATGCACTGCACATGCAAATCAGCAGTCTACAGATGATCACAAGATGGGGTATGCACCCCCACAGCACCTCAGCCTGGTAGGGGGAACTGACCGTATGTGGTACTGGCACAGAGTAGCTACACACCGTCACAATGTGCAGGTACTGCACTCACCCTGAGGGTGAGGTGGGGCGCCCAGCACCAGGTCCACAGCAGAGATAGGCCATGCTGCAGGTCCCCAGCAGTGCTATTGTGTGAGATAGGTAGTTTCTGCAGACACACTTTGGATATATCTGTATGTCTCAGTCAGGTGTAGCCCCTATGGACCCCTAGGAGGATTATGTACCACCACCCTTCTCCAGGGCTGAGGGTGGTAAACAGGGTCTCCCACCAACAGATCCACATTCTACCTCCCTGCAATGGTGGCAGTAGAGGGGACCATCAACCCCAGTCCTGCTGGGGAACAGACACCCTACAGGGCAGTCAATGCAGCTCTGTACACATCCATAACGCAATAGTAGACAGACATTAGGCCTGGATATGCTAAGCTGCACCCCACCACTATCTGATATTCTCCTGCAGCAAGCCTTCAGCCGCTGCACCCTGCAAGGCGCTCCATGAAAACACATACCAGCTGCAGACAGTCTGCTAACTAGTCCATAGTGCATGTTTCTGGTAGAAATGCGTGCACCCAGCACTGGGATGTCAGCATACACACCAAGCAGATAAATCAGTGACTGGGCCCAAAAGGAAACCCATAAATATCATATGAGAGAAACACTATATAGCACTATGGGGGTGCCTAGCAATGCTGTGGTCACTGCACTGTCAGGGTGAGAGTGATCTCCCAGCAGGACATGCTGTGGCCACCCTGTCTGTGCAGGTGGTGGCTGGGCACTACAATGTCCCAGCCAGTGCCCTATGCCCTGTGCAGATGCATCCTGGCCAGGCCACCCTGTCTGGGCTATACCCATGGTACCTTGCTCCTCATTATGCACATTGGCAGGCCAATACTGGCAACAGTGCTGGCAGTGTGGGCTGTGGAGGGTGTTTGCAGCCACCACACACTGGATAGACAGACACACACTCCCACACCTATGCCAGCATTGTGCTACTATAGAGGAGTTTAGCAGCCCTGGCCACCACACCAGTCCTGGGCACAGTGCAGGCATGGATATGGTACGCTTTACTGTTGGGGGTCACACCCCAGGGTGGTAAACACTGTCAGAGACCAGACCTGAAGCACACTCCACACACATCAGAAAGGTTGCTATGATGGAGCTCAATCAGCAAACTGTGCTTAACGTAGGAATTGCTATCTGCCAGTAATCATAGCAAACTTTTGATAGCTGTGTACCATATTCCCAGTTGTAGGGTGGCATTGCTAAGGTATGCAAGTGCTAGTATTGGGAGATGCACGCAGGGCCCAATGTCCTGCCTCTCCAGGAGGCATTGGCTAATGGAGCCTGTGGGTATGGGTGTGTCTGCCCTGTTGGCTGCTGCTTTACGGCAGAGGTTCCCAACTCCAGTCCTGGTGTGCCAAACACTGTTCGGGTTTTCATGCTGTCCCTCATGAATATGCATGAGATACATCTGCATACCATGGGGGTGGTGCATAGATATGCAGCACAGGCATCTTTATTAGAGGCAGCATGGAACCTGAATGGTGTTTGGCCCTCCAGGATTGCATTTGGGAGACTCTGCTCTAGGTAATGCGCCTGTTTATGGTGTCTTTGCTCTGTAGGGTAAAATGTAGGTGTTTTGGGTATGTTTACGTCATCTGCAATAAACGTTCTGTCTGTATTAGCACGTTGTAGTAGTGGGTAAAATATGGGAACTGGGTTGGCAGGCACCATAGCTGGGACTTGAACCTGTAACCTTCTGCCTCCAAACACACTGGTTGTGTGCACTGCACCACCGTGTTGCCACTGAAACAGTGCATTCCCTGGTGATACCATGACTGTTTGTCCGGCAGGGCCTGTCTGTTGCAGTGCATGGCACCCACCTATACAGGGCTAGGCCATGGTCTGCTCTGGGCAGCTGTCACTGCCCCCCTCCACCACCAGTACCCCTCTGCCACCATGCTGACATGCCCTTCTGCCTGTGGTGCTGGTGGTGTGCAGTCTCAAGCCATCCAGTGTGCAGGTAGGTGGCTGCCTATGGTGCGTGTTCTGGGGTAGGGGTGCCTGCATAGGCGTCCACGCTTCCCCCCAACACCGCCTGCCAATGTTCTGTGCCCTTGGGGGTACCTGCTGGGTACTATCCCCTGTGACACTGTGATAAACACTCTCGTGCCCATATTGGGCCCTCATCAGTTGCTGTCTGGCTGCTGTTCAGTTTCAGCATTCCTAAGTGCCAGCTAGGCATCTGCCTAGTCCGCACTGTGCCCCAGCTGCACCACAACATGTGCCGCCTGCAGCCCTCTGTATCCCCTTTCCCAGCATCTGTCCAGTTGCCCATTCCGACATGCCCGCCCTGCTGTTGTGGAACATGTGCATGCCATAGGTAACCTGTCCAATGGAGAGGGAAACACTGATCAGTGCTATTTCACTGTGGGATCATTCACCTTGTATGGGGACGGAGCGTAGACCCTTCCAAAATTCATATTTATTTTTTGGGGCTTTCTTGGGAGTGTTTTTTGATGTTTCCCAATACTATCACTATTGCCAAACTTGATTATGATTTTTTTTTATTTTGTTGGGGTCATTTTCAATGTTTATTTGCACTTTTGTTCCATGTACATGTATCACACTTATCACTTTTTTGTAGGTTTCCCTGGTTTTGCTGTACATTGCTGACAGAAATGGTTTTTTTTCCCTTTAAATCAGCTCTAACGTCAGGGTTTCACTGGCGTTAGTTTTGAGCCTCGGATTTCACAGCATCGGTGTGCAGAGAGCATCTCCCCTCCCACTCTCCACCCCCATTGACCCCTTTCTCCGCCCCTGGGGAGCCTTCCTCCACCCTCCAGGAGCCTTTCCCTGCCTTCAGCGCTCATTTGCGCCGCAGCGCGCGTTATCGCGTGATATGGTACCTGTGCGCCTTAAAAAGCGCCATCATCGCGCGATAAGGTACCTTATCGTGCGATAACGTACCTTATCGCGCGGTAACGTCGCAGAGAGCACATTAGGACGGTTTAGTAAACATACCCCATAGTTTCTTTTGAATGAGTCTCTGCTGCCAATAAAAAAGGAGGATCATAACACCAAGACTGATTTGAAAGAAAGTTGATCCTTTAATCACACGTTCTGGCAGCTTTATTTGATTACAGTTGATCCCATTTTTAAAGATTTGGATTTTGCTGCTCTGACTTAATATGCACTCATCTCATCACATCCAGGCTACAGCAGTGTCTTAAGGGTAATTTTATAAAGAATTTTTAATACACAAAAGCAAGTGGAAAATGGTGATAATTACTATGAGCAAACTGTGCATTCAAGGAGACATACTGAAAAGAAAATGCGCACTTCTATGTTGACAATGTGAGGACATTCAGGGTGTGTGTTTTGGGTGGAAAAATAAAGAGTTGTGATGTGCATGTGTTCTCCATAAAATAGACATGCAATATGAGCCTTTTTTAAATTTATATTTTTTGATTTTCCAAAAACACAGTAAAAAACAATTTAAACAACCAACCAGCCCAACTCCCTCCCTCCGCTCCAGTCTCTTTGTTGGTTCATGAAGTACACCTGATCACACGGGGTACCTGGTGCTACACAAGTCCATTTAACCTGCAAGTAAGGGTATACTTATCTTATAGCTGACAGAGTGGCATAAACATCCAGAAAGCGCTATTTATTTACTCTCAGGCCCCCTCGGAACATGCCTCTTTCATGAGCATTTTCATGTCTACAATATAAACACAGCAAGTTCCACCACAAATGCCAGTCCAATTTAAGAGGCTCTTTCTAGCATAAGACTACTAATTTTAAGGCAACAGCCATCATAAAGTTGAAAAGAAAAAAAATTCTCCTTATCCAAGGCTGAAATTTCCATTGTGGAACGCAGAATAATTATCTGCCACATCAATGGGGCCTGAAAGCAGAGTACGTTTTGTATCTTATCCCAAACTTGTACCCAGAAGCTCTGAACGTTTGGATAAAAGAACATTACATGTGCCAAAGTGCCTAACACTTTGTGACATGACCAACATTTGTTGCCTATGCTCAGATCCCATTTAGTCATTTGAACTGGGGTGATGTATGCATGGTGGGCTAGAAAATACAGCGTTTGGGTAAGGGCAGCAGATTTCAATACCCGTGTCAGGTGTCCCCAGAGGAGCAACCAGACCTGCAGCGTGGGGAAGGATCCAAATTCGCCTTCCCAGGATTTTTTCTAATTCCAGGAAGTGAAAAGGTGACTTGTCTCTGAGTAGAGCATAAAATGTAGAGACCTGCAGCCACAAAACAAGTGCCTGCATTTGGGGAATGGCTTTAAGATGGCTGCAGTTCAGCGCCTCTAGGTGCAGCGTATCTTGCTTATGGGGAAAAGGAAGATTAGAGATGGCAAGAAGCCCTCCGGGGCCCCCTCTGCTTTACCTTTGGTTTCCTCAGTGGGTTCTCTTGACTCATTTCTTGTACATGCACCTCAGCAGGCTGGCAATATACCAGCAATTGTTTCCCCAGTTGTCTGCTCCTCGGGGTTGGAAAGCCCATTGAGCAGTTTGGGACTCAATCTTTCTCTGCCGGAGCAGCTGCATTCAGCAAACGTCTGTGTGTTGGAGCCAACTTGATTGGAAAGTCTGAGTTCATCGGGTGCTCCTAGAGTTAGTATACCGATGTATCCTGGAGGACAGACTTCTGAGCAGTTGCAAAGGGAAGCCAAAACTCTTCCGGGTCAACATTCTGATGGACAGCTAGCTGCACATTGCCCTAGGCAGTGGCTTGGAGAACTAGGCAAGAATGGCCTCAGCAGTGGCTTTCTTGGCAGACTTGGAGATGAGTCCCAACATGGGAGATGGTCCTCTGGGCTTCCACATGCAGCGTCCTGCTGAAAGTTACTTTAGAATTGATTTGGTTGGCGATTCAACAACTTGGGGACTCTGTCTAAATAGGTATAATGTGTTTTCACTCAAGTGAAGGATAATGTGGTTTCTATGCAACAGCAGGTTGGAGAGATATCTGAGCTGCGGGGGTCCATGTCCTCAGTAGTGGAAAGAGTTAATCATCTGGAGGACTCTGAGGTTGCTTTTCCCAAGGACACTATGAGGATGAAATCTCGTCTGGAGCACCTGGAGAATTTCTCTCAATATCAGAATTTTAGACGTACTAACTTTCCTAAAGGAGTGGTGGAGTAGCCTAGTGGTTAGAACACTGGCTTGATAACCAAGCAACCAGGGTTCAATTCCCACTAGCACTCCTTGTGGCCTTGGGCAAGTCACTCAACCCTCCATTGCCTCAGACAAAAGGCCTGGCAATCTACTTCCAATGACACTGCCAAGAAAACCCAGGAGCTTCTGGGTCACCAGCAGTCAGGACTGACTCAAAGGCACACATTACATTTGCAACTTTCCTAAGTCATCATTTGTTACTGCTAGAGATATATGATTGAGGTTTTTGGTGTTACTAGTGAGTCCCATCCCTCTTTTGCTAAACTATATTATTTCCCATCTGGACGGAGATCCTCAGGGGCGGGAGACATTCCAGGAGTACGGCAGGCTGACTTGCTTGATGTCTCAGTTATATTGGACACATCTAGTGATGAACCCTGCAGTCCGGCTACACTATTGATGACTTTTTCATTATCTTATAATAGATACTATCATGATAGATACTGGATTTTGAAAATGTTTTTCCGTAAATGTTTGGTTATGTTTAGAAGGTTTCAAGTACGGGTCTTCCCAGATTTGTGCCGGGAAAATCAGAAAAGGAGGCATTAGTTCCCTTTCTTACGTCCAGGGCTCCAACAGTTGGGGAGTAAAGTTTTCCTAAAATTTCCATATAAATGTACTGTGAAGTTGCAGGCTGTTTCCTATATTTTTTTGACCCATCCCAGTTGTCAGCATTTTTGAGTTCCTGGAGAGCTACTGCGCTAGAGGTAGGGAATGCTGCTGCAAGTTAATAATTGCTAGTCTGAGCCTTACTGAATCCTTTCCTTTCAAATTGTGGTAAGCTGTGGGCTCGTATTGCCATTCCCCCTTAATTTGTGGGCTAGTGGTTGGCAGTCTTTGGGGTATGTTTACTAAACGGCGCTAACGTCGCAGCTGTGATGTTATCACGTGATATGTGATGTTATCATGTGATAATGGTGCATTACCGTGCGAGAACGTCATATATCGCGCGATAACATCTCCTGCAGCGTTAAGGTGCGCAGAGGGTGGAGTATGGCTCCCCAGAGGGCAGAGTAAGGCTCCCTAGGGGCAGAAATAAGGGGTCAATGGGTGGAGAGTGGGCAGGGAGAGGCTCCATGCACACTAACACCGTGAAATGAAGGTCTGAAAATTAGCGCCAGTGAAAACCTTGCGCTAGAGGCACATTTGCAGGGAGAGAGACCATTTCAGTCAGCAATGTGCAGTAAAGGCAGGGAAACCAAGAAAAGTGATAGTAGTGATACATGTGCAGCAACATCATAGTGCCCAAGTACGAGAGGGCACTACGGTGAGGCTGCAAATGTGGTACAGGGGGCTGCAGGCGGGACATGCAGTGTGGCAGCTGGGGCACAGGATGGGCTAGGCAGATGCCTAGGTGACACATAGGAATGTGGAAGCGGAAAACCAGCAGGACAGCAACTGACCAAGGGCAAACATGGCCATGAGTGTGTGTCCCACAGTGTTCCAGGGGATGGTACCCTGCAAGTACCCCAAAGGGCACATAACATTGGCAGGCGGTGCCGGGGGGAAGCATTGATGTCTATGCAGGCACCCCTACCCCATATCACGTACCATAGGCAGCCGCCTACCGTCACACTGGATGGCCTGGAACTGCGCACCACCAGCACCACCAGCAGAAGGGCATGTCAGCATAGTGGCAGAGGGGTGCTGGTGGCGGAGGGGGCCGTGACATCTGCCCACAGCAGACCACGGCCAAGCCCCATTTAGGTGGGTGCCATGCACTGCAACAGACAAGGTCTGTCTGACGAACAGTCATGGTATCCCCAGGGAATGATCTGGCTCTATGGCAACAGTTTGGTGCAGTACACACAGCCAGTGTGTTGAGGGGCAGAAAGTCACAAGTTCAAGTCCCAGCTGTGGCTCCTGCCAACCTTGTCCCCATATTTTACCCAGTACTAAACCGTGGTAATAAAGACGGAACCTTTATTGCAGATAAAATTAAAATGCCTGAAACGCCTATAGTTTTCCCTACAGAGCACAGACACCATAAACATGTGCAATCCCTAGAGCAGAGTTTCCCAACTGCAGTCCTGGAGGGCCAAACACCATTCAAGTTTCATGATGTCCTTAATAAATATGCCTGTGCTGCATTTGTATGCACCGCCCCCACTGTATGCAAATTATTTCATGCATATTCATTAGGGACTGCATGAAAACATGAACAGTGTTTGGCCGACCAGGACCGGAGTTGGGAACCTCTGCCCTAGAGCAGCGGCCAACAAGGGCACAAACACCCACACCCACAGGCTCCACTATCCAAAGCCTCATGGAGAGTCAGGCTGTTGGGCCCTGCGTGGAGCAGCATCTCCCAATACTGGCACCTGCATACCTTAGCAATGCCGTCCTAAACTTGGGAACACGTTCCACATATATCACAAGGTTGCTATGATTAATTTCAGCTAACAAATCCTAAGTTAAACACGATTTGTTGACAGAGATTCATCATAGCAACCTTTCTGATATCTGTGGAGTGTGTTTCATTTTTTGCTTCTGACAGTGTTTACCACCCCTGGGAGTGACCCCAACAGTATTGCGTACCATAGCAATGCCTGCACTGTGCCCAGGACTGGTGTGGCAGCCAGGCTGCCACAAACCTCTATATTTGAACTTATACTAATCACATGGGATGCAGTTAGTGTGCGGTGCGTACCCTGCGCTAATCGCACAGAGTTCACCATGCCTTCTCTCCACCCCTAATCCTTCCACTCACGTCCCTAATACGGGATGCACAGTTAGCCCGGAAATCACCCTGCACTGTCATGGCCCCACATTAGTTGGCAACATATGTCCAAGGTGTGCTTTTAGCACGTCCCGGACATGCACTTCCAGTTAGCACCCTTTAGTAAAAGATCTCCCCTTGTTCGTATAAACTATGAACTTAGCATTTTAGATACAGTATATCTAAATTACTGCATATCAATAGTTTGTTTTACCACAAATGCACTTTTCAAGTTGCAAAAGTGTTTTAACACTTTAAAATGAGCAGGAGAAATGGAAATTTCTGATAAAAACTGGTGTGCTGCAGCAGTGTACACCCAAGTAACCATGATCAAGGCAAGGAAGGAACAAATTTCATATAGGAGAGACAGCAGGCACAGCAAAAATGCAGGGGAAGATCTCCCACTCATTACAGAGAGAAGCATATCCTTCAAGGTCTATCAAGGACTTTGTTTTTTCAAAGGACATGTTGATCTCTGTTCATGTTAAAAGATGACTGGTTTTCCACCATGTTTCAAAGACAGATTACCAGTTTTATAGTGCCGAATTCCTTCCTAAAATATTTATTTGTCATATGCTTTCCCATTTATAATGTAGATTAGGGACAGAGAATTCCAGTCCTTGAATGTCACAGAAAGTTATGGATTTAAAGCAACAAAACGTGAGAGTAATTGAAGTCATATGCGACTCTGGCACCATTTAAATGATTTTTAATAAAATATGCTTTTAGGATGGTTGCTTGTTCCAATAACTGGACAGCAGAATCCTGCAGCAGAGAATTTTAAGATTGTTTGGGTAAAGCTGCATTGCTAACTGAGCTTGTTAGAACTGACACTGTTGGCCCAGAACCTTTTGAGAAGTAATTAACATATTCAAATTAACATTTATTAGAGACTGCACAAATAAGACCTCATGTGTATGTCTCGAGAGTGTCCTGAAAATTACCTGTTTATCATTACAGCTATAGAATGTAATGACAAAAATCACTGCTGAAATAATCTGTTACCTTGATATTTTCTGTCTCTTTTGGGATCATTTTATAAGAGCAAAAACCAGTGCATACTCCTACATGACATGCATGTACATGTGCTCTTGGGTGGAGTACAGGCAGAGTTGCAAAGTATGTACATTCGTTATCAAATATGCGCAGACTTTAAGTGCACACATTCTCGAGCTGATGTAAGGTTCGCTACAGTCTAGCTGCGATTTCTTCCAATTTATCTCCAGTACTTTATAACGGCGCATAAGTGCTTTTTTTTCTTTATAAAATAAGCATCTTCTTCAGGAGCAGCTCCAACATTAGGTAGGATGAAGTAGCTCCCCCAACCCCCAAGCCACCAAGTCCCCCAGTCCGGTACCCCCCTATTACCCCCAGTGAACCTCACACTTTCCAAACCCTCTCCCCGGACTGGCCATTAAATCAGTAAAAAGGAGCCTGTGGCCCCTTTAAGGTAATCTCCGCCCCTTTAGTTAGGCCTAAGCCAGGCTCAGTAGTTCCTGCCTGCCCCGATACTGCTCTGAAGCCTACTGATGCTCCCGATGCTATCTGCCAGCCCCAGGCCAGATAAAAGCCGTCCCGATGCTTGCAGACAGCAGTGGGACTACTTCCTGCTCTCAGCACATCCATTGCATTGCCAGCCACGAATCGCAGTGCCGATCATGGTTCCTACTGGCAACACTTCACCGTTCTGCATCAGCCCTCCTCTCTCCCATGCAGCTGCCACTACCGGTTCCCGATCACGTTACCGATCACTGCTCCAGGTTTTAACTTCAATTCAATTAATTTACTGGCCCTGCTCTCTCTTGTAACTCCAGGAACTGCTTCAATTATTTATTTTGATTTTAAAAAAACAGCCAGGCTTCCATGGAAGCCCCTGTAGCCACAAACGTTATTTATTTTTAAAACAGCCATACTTTTTCTTTATTTTTAAACTTGCTGCGCAACATTAAGGGTAGTTACTCAAGTGTAGCAGGTGTTCTTTGTGGACAGCAGGAATAAGTCCTCACATATGGGTGATGCCTCTGATGGAGCTAGGGTTGCCAACCGGCCGGTTTTCAGCCGGCCTGGCCGGTTTTTCCATGGCCAGGCCGGCTGCCGGCACAGTTGTAAAACCAGCCATTGAAAAGCCGGTTTTTTGCTCTGGCCGCAAGATCGGGAGCGGCCAGAGCAAAAAAACGGCTTTTGTGCCGAAGTCCGCGGCACGAACGCGATCGCAATTCCCTATAGCAGTGCAGCCGCTGGTTCTGCTTTGTACAGAGCAGCGGCTGCACTACACTTACATTGAAAAGTAAAGAGAAACTGTGTCAGGAGTCCTCCGGTCATCGCAGAGCCCGAGGAAGTGATGTCATGGGGGCGGGCTCCTCACAGGCTGTCTTTCCTTTTCAAACTAACTTTAGCTGCAATAAAGTTAATTTGAAAAGGAAAGACAGCCTGTGAGGAGCCTGCCCCCATGACATCACTTCCTCGGGCTCTGCGATGACCGGAGGACTCCTGACACAGTTTCTCTTTACTTTTCAATGTAAGTGTAGTGCAGCCGCTGCTCTGTACCAAGCAGAAGCAGCGGCTTGGGCAGAGGGGGGGGGTGAGTGAACCAGCAAGGGGGGGGGGGGTGATGGTGGAGTGAACCAGCAAGGGGGGGGGGGTGAGGGTGTGAGTGACCCGGCAAGGGGGGCTGTGAGGTTACCAGCAAGGGGGGGTGTGAGTGAACCAGGAGTGGAGGGGGGGGTGGTGTGAGTGAACCAGCAAGGGGGGGGGTGATGGTGTGAGTGAACCAGCAAGGGGGGGGTGATGGTGTGAGTGAACCAGCAAGGGGGGGGGGAGTGTGAGTGAACCAGCAGTGGAGGGGGGAGGGGGTGGTGTGAGTGAACCAGCAAGAGGAGGGGTGGTGTGAGTGAACCAGCAAGGGGGGGGGGGTGATGGTGGGAGTGAACCAGCAGTGGAGGGGGGGGGGTGGTGGTGTGAGTGAACCAGCAAAGGGGGGGAAGGTGTGAGTGAACCAGCAAGGTGGGGGTGATGGTGTGAGTGAACCAGCAAGGGGGGGGGGGCGATGGTGTGAGTGAACCAGCAGGGGAGGGGGGGTAAGTTATTGATTGACCCAGCAGGAGGGGTGAGTAATTTAAAGGGGGGTGGGTGAGTGAACCAGCAGTGGAGGGGGGAGGGGTGGTTTTATTGAACCAGCAAGGGGGGGGGTGATGGTGTGAGTGAACCAGCAAGGGGGTGTGTGTGAGTGAACCAGCAGTGGAGGGGGTGGGTGGTGTGAGTGAACCAGCAAAGGGGGGGGGGGAGGTGTGAGTGAACCAGCAAGGGGGGGGGGCGATGGTGTGAGTGAACCAGCAGGGGAGGGGGGGTAAGTGAGTGAGTGACCCAGCAGGAGGGGTGAGTAAGTGAAAGGGGGGTAGGTGAGGGAACCAGCAGTGGAGGGGGGGGGGTGGTGTGAGTGAACCAGCAGGGGAGGGGTGTTGGTGTGAACCAGCAGGGGAGGGGGGTTGGTGTGAGTGAACAAGCAGGGGAGTGGGTGAGTGAGTGACAGGGGGGTGGGTGAGTGAACCAGCAGGGAGGGGAGGGGAGGGGTGGTGTGAGTGAACCAGCAGGGGAGGGGGGGTGAGTGAGTGAACCAGAAGGGGAGGGGGGGTGAGTGAGTGAACCAGCAGGGGAAGGGGGTGAGTGAGTCAGAAGGGGGGGTGAGTGAGTGAACCAGCACTGAGGGGAGGGGGTGAGTGAACCAGCACTGAGGGGGGGGTGTGTGACTGAATCCTCGGTAATTTTTGTGGGTGGGGCTGGGGGCGGGGCAGGGGTGGGGCTGGGGGCGGAGAATGGGTGGAGCATGGCGAGCCACAGGTGTCGGGTTTTTTTCGGTGAAAAAGTTGGCAACCCTAGATGGAGCCCCGCATGGGACTGCTCCCCAGCTTCTATTGGAAGCTTTTGGGAGGCTGAACCATGCCTGAGTGTCTGCTTCCCACCAGCTGCTTCAGCGCCATCTTCTCCAGTCTGATAAAAAACTATAGCAGAATACAACTCCTCGGGGAGGTGGGAAGGTTGTGAGGACTTATTCCTGCTTTTCACAGAGATCACCTACTACAGCTGAGTAACTACCCTTTCTGCGTGGACAAGTAGGAAGTAAGTTCTCACATAGGGGACTCCCAAACTACAGCCTACCGAAAACCAAGGAGGCCAAGAAGCCCAACAGGGTCAACATTGAACTGAGAACTGGAGAATCAACTATGTACAGAAATGGTAGTTCACAAAAGGGAACTCATCTGATTCAGCTTCTTCACCATGTTTTTTTTCTTTTAGGAGACTGGACGGACAATAGATCCTTGGGGGTTGGGGGAGGATGAAGTTGGATTCCAATCCCCAAACAGATGCTGGAATACCGATTGGCCAAAGCTGCTGTCACGTTGGGAATCCCCATCCAGACAGTAGTGAGATGTGAACGTGTGGACAAAAATCCACATTGCAGTCCTGCAGATTCTTCCATGGAGACCGAGTGTAAGTTGGCCACTGACGCGGCCATGGCTCTGATGTTGTGAGCTGTGACATGGCCATCAAGGATCAGGCCAGCCTGGACATAAGTGAAAGAGATGCAGACTGCTAGCCAAATTGAAAGAGTATGTTTGGAAATGGCAGCCCCTAGCTTGCTTGGAACAAAAGAAACAAACACCTGGATGGACTTTTGGTGGGCCTTCGTCCACTCTAAGACGATGGCTAAGGCTCGTTTATAGCCCAGCATGTGCAGTGCTGCCTCCCCTCTGTGGGCATGAGGATTAAAGAAGAAAGTTGGCAGAATGACTGACAAATTAAGATGGAAAGTGGATACCACCTTTGGAAGGAATTTAGGATGAGTGTGCAGGATCAATTTATTATTGTGGAACCTGGTGTATGGTGGATGAGCCAGTAGAGCCTGGGGCTCACTTACCCAATGTGCTGACATAACCACCACCAGAAACAAGATCTTCCAGGTTAAGAACTTCATAGGGCAGGAATTGAGTGGCTCAAAGAGAACCAGCATGAGCTGCCCCAGAACCACATTAAGGTCCCAAGCCACCACCGAGGGCTTGAAGGGAGGCTTCAAGAGAAGCAAACCCCGCATGAAGTGAGCCACTAATGGCTGAGCCGAGATGGACTTTCCTTCTATTCTGCAATAGTATGCTCCAATCACACTGAGGTGAAACCTGACAGACTTGGACTTGAGACCTGACTCCAAGATGTGTAGAAGCTATTCGAGTAGTCTTTCATTGGGGCAATTAAACAGATCAAGTGCCCGTTCCGTGCATCAAACCTTTTTGTCGAGGCCCTCCTAGAGGCCAACAGAACATATGTTACACTATCAAGCAGGTTAAGCTGTGAGAGGACTAGCCACTCAAAACAATTGATCTATGTTTACCCTTCTCTCCCCCAATTTGCTGATTTTGGGTGATCTTAATGTTCACTACAACTCCCCTTCCACCCAGAAGGATCGCACTTTCCTATCACTGTTGGATGACCTCTCCCTTTGTCAGTACGTTTCCTGCCCAACCCATGCCTTAGGAGAGACACAACAAGCGAGTGGTGTATGGAGGTCACGGGTGCTTTATTATTTCATCAGAGACCCCAACGTGTTTCAGCCGTAGCCTTCTTCAGGGGGCATGAAAAGTGCTCTGGTTGACATGCATTTCAGCTTTTGTCAATGAGATTCTTCATTACTCTATAGACTTGATTTACTTCTTGGAATTTAACACACATAGGGGCATGTTTACTAAACACCGAAATTGTGCGGGGCCCCGTTAGTGTGCCTGTGCCATATAAGGAGTGGGCGGTTCAGGCAGAAAAAAGGAATAAAAACGACCGTACCTGTGCGTGGCGCGCACATTTGCAGGGTCCACATTAGCGCGTGGGAAGGCTAAGTGGGGCGCTGCTGGGCACATATAGGAACAGTGCTGTAGCACAACGGTGAAGATACTAACCAATGGTGCAGGGGCCATGGGTTCAATTCCCCATTGTGCACCACAAAAAAAGCCAGCTTGAGGCAATAACTTTAATGGTTAAAGGTGCACTAGAAGGCATATGAATCCTGTACAGCAGAAAGGGGAACCCTGCTAACCTTTTGCAGCAACAGGCGGCACACTGTTCATATCTGGGCGGCAGAGTGCGCCGCACTGTTAATATTGGGCTCAGAATGCTTTGCGCTGCAAATTGTGTGCATTAGGCGATGTGCTGTTAAGTCCTTGCGGTTTGAGCGGCAGAAGGCGGTGCGCTGCAAATTTGGAAGGCCGAAGGCAGTGCGCCAACAGACAAACACAGGAAGAGAGCCACAGCACAATGGTGAAGACACTCACCAATGATGCATGCATCAGGGGTTCGATCCCCCACAGTGTCCAATGAGTAAGGCTTGCTGAGCCATTATCTGTCATGATGAATATAGCTGAAGGAGGCATGTTAAGCTTTTATTGTAGTGACTGCTGTTAGCAAATGCACTCTCAAAGCACTGTAATATAAGGTGCTGCATAAGGTGCCCTAGAGGGTACATTATAAAGTGCACTGTCCGCCAAGGCACCCTTGCATGTCCCCTATAGGGCACCATATATGTTGTGTCTCCGGATAGAGACTAGTGCACCTCATATGGACCTAAACTAAAAGATGGCCTATTGTGTGCCCTATCAACCACACTCAAGGGCACCATGTGGGTATAGTACGCTGTGGGTTGATTTGCTGCCAGCAACATCTGCACATTAAATGTTAAATACCTATGGACCGCCCTACAAAATTACACCACTGTGGGTTTGAACCCATGACCTCTGACTTCACAGGCAATGAGGTACCCATTGGCCTACAGCTCTATAGCTGCCAGCAAGCCCCTGGCTGGCTGCAGAGAGCCTGCATGTCACCACACAGACAGTCTGTTGTGGTAGCCAGGATAGGGTTAGTCCACCCATACCCATGATGCACTGCACATGCAAATCAACTGTCCACAGATAGACACAGGATCGGGAATGCACCCCGGCATCTCCACAGCTTGGTAGGAGGGAGTGTCCATGTGCACCCACACAGCACCTCGGCCTGGTAGGGTGTACTGAGTTGGTGTTGTACTGGCACAGAGTAGCTACACACCATCACATTGTGCGGGTACTGTGCTCACCCTGAGTGTGCGTGGAGGCACCCAGGACCAGGTTCACCACAACCTCCATGGCAGAATGAGGCCATGCCAGAGCTACACAGCACTATTACTCTGTGAGATAGGTTGTTTCTGCAGAGACACCTTGGATATCTCTGTCGGTCAGAGTCAGGGGCACCCCTTATGTGAGACCTAGGTGGGCTCTTTACCACCATTTCTCCCCCTCAGGTTGGAAAGCAGGGTCTCTTATCATCATGCTACCTCCCTGCAATGGTAGCAGTAGGGTGGACCATCAACCCCAGTCCTGCTGTGGGAGAGACACCCTACAGCGCTGTCACAGCAATTCCATACACATCCATAACACAATATCTGACAGACATTAGGCCTTGATATGCTAAGTTGCACCCCACCACTATCTGATCTTCGCCTACAGCAAGCCATCAGCCACTGCACAGCACTCCATCAGGACACACACCAGCTGACATATGTCTGCTAGTTAGTCCTGTTGGAAATGCATGCACCCAGAACTGGGATGGCAGTGCACACCAGCAGTTAAGTCATTGACTGGGCCCCAACACAAAACCCATATATATCACATGGGAGACATACTATCATTCACTATGGGGGTGCCTAGCCATGTTGTCTTCACTGCACAGTCAGGGTGGAGTGCAACCCCAGCAGCACATACAGAGGCCACCATGTATGTGTAGGTGGTGGGCAACCACTACACTATCCCAGTCAGTGCCCTCTGCCCTGTGCAGATGCATCCTGGCCAACCCGCCCTGTCAGAGCTATACCCATGGTACCTTGCTGCTCATTATGCACATTGGCAGGCCAATACTGGCAACAGTGCTGGCAGTGTGGGCTGTGGAAGGTGTTTGCAGCCAACACACACTGTATAGACAGACACACACTCCCACACGTATGCCAGCATTGTGCTACTGTAGAGGCGTTTGTCAGCATTAGCCACCACACCAGTCCTGGGCACAGTAAAGGCATGGATATGGTAGCAATACTGTTTTGAGTCACTCCCCAGGGTGGTAAACGCTGTCAGAGACCAGACCTGATGCACCCACTGCAGTCAACAGACAGATTGTCATGATGGAGCTCAAGGAGCAGAATGTGCGTGACGTAGGGATATCTATCTGCCAGTACTCAGAGCAAGTGTTTGGAAGCTGTGTACCGTATACCCAGGTGTAGAGTGACATTGCTAAGGTATTCACATGCTAGTATTGTGAGATGCACACAAGGCCCAATGTCCTGCCTCTCCAGGGGGCATTGGCCATTGGGGCCTGTGGGTGTGGGTGTGGGTGTGGGTGTGTCTGCCCCTGTTGGCTGCTGCTTTACGGCTGAGGTTCCCAAATCCAGCCCAGGGTTGCAACACACTGTTCGCGTTTTCCTGCTGTCCCTCATGAATATGCATTAGCTACATCTACATGCCATGGGGGTGGTGCAGAGATATACAGCACTGGCATTTGTATGGGCGGCAGCATTGAACCTGAATGGTGTGTGGTCCTCTAGGACTGCATTTGTGAGACTCTGCTCTAGGTAATGCCCCTCATCATGGTGTCTGTGATCAGTGGGGTGTAAAATTGGCGTATGAGCAATGCGTATGTCCCCAGCAATAATGGTTTGTCCTTACTATCACGGATTAGTTGTGGGTAAAGATATGTGGACAGGATTGGCAGGGCTTTGAACCTGTGACCTTCTGTTCTTGCACACACTGTCTGTGTGCAGTGCGCCACTGTGTTGCCACAGATGTGCTTGATTCCCTGGGCAGTCCATGACTGTACATCCGACAGGGCCTGTCTGTTGCAGTGGACGGTGCCAGCCTGCACATGGCTAGGCCACTGTCTTCTGTGGCTAGCAGCCACTGCCCCCTCCACCACCTGTACTCGTCCGCCAACATGATGGCATTCCTACTCTCAGGGAATGCATATGCCCTGATTGCATTGTGGCACTCCGGGACCGGATGTGGGGGACTGGGCTGTAGGTAATGCCCATTGTTATGGGGTGTGTGCGGGGTAGGGCAAAATATGGGTGTTTGCACCATGCTTATGTTCCCTGCAATACAGGGGTGTCTGTGCTATCTTTGTTTAGTGGTGGGTAAAACATAGGAACTGGGCTGGCATGAGCCCCAGCTGGGATTTGATCCTATGCCTTATGGTCCTAGAGGTACTGGCTCTGTCCGCTGCACCACAGTGTGTCCACAGAGACAGTGCAGTCCCTGGAGATAGTTAACCTGGCAGGATGGAGTCGCAAACCCTGCTCTGCACATTTTTACTGTGGGCTCATTCACCCTGTCTGGTGGCAAACGTGCAAATAAACCCTGGAACTGACCACCGCAGAAGGGGGTTAATATATAAACAAACTGGGCAACCTTGCTATTGATGGGCAACCATAAACACCACTCACAGGGAACGTACGAAACAAGGAAATGTGTGTTGGGAAAGGTCTCCGCTCCGTAGACCCTTCCATAATTCATTTATATTTTTGGGGCTTTCCTGGGTGTGTTTTTTGGTTTTGCCCTTTACTATCACTGTTCCCCAGCTGACCTCCTCTTTGTACTATTTCTGTGGTGGTCATTTTATATTTGTAATTGCACTTTTGTGCTGTGCACATGTATCACACTGCTCACGTTTTGAAGGTTTCCCCGGTTTAGGTGTACATTGCTGACGAAAATGGTTTCCCTTCCCTTTACATGCCCTCTACCGCGAGTGTTTCACTCGCGCTATTTTTTACTTGCGAATTCAGCCCCGATAATGTGCGGGGCGCCTCTCCTCTCCCCTCCCCTTCCCTGCCCATAAGCCCCGTCTCTCCGCCCCTCCGGAGCCTTCCTCCGCCCTCCGTTAGCCTTTCCACGCCTCTATCGGACATTTGCGGGCCCGTACTTGTGCGGGGCGCGTTAGTGTGACGCGCACGCGTGCGGTGGTGACCCGCACGTTTGCGGGCCATTTAAGTGCTCTTAAGTACCACTTTTAGTGCGCTATTTTGCGGCACGCAAATTAACGGTTTTTAGTAAACATGCCCCATAGTGTGCTACTTTTCATGCCCCCTGAAAAAGGCTACGGCTGAAACGCGTTGGGGTCTCTGTTGAAGTAATAAAGCACCCGTGATCTCCATACACCATTCACTTGTTGTGTCTCTTCTGATTTGCTGTGAGGGTTTTGCTCTCCTTGTGTTCCTTCCACCCATGCCTTAGGACATACCTTGGATCTTATTATCATGCCTACTAATGCCCCCTTTATCCTGTATGCCATCTCCCCCACTCTCTTCCCTGGTCCAACCACGCCTGCCTTTTCTTCTCCTTTCCTCTCCCTCTACCACCCTCTCCCCTTGCTCCACGTTCCCTCCCCCCCCCCCCCGCATCTCGGCGCAATATTACCCCCCTTACTCTGCAGCAATTCCCTTCTGTTGATACCCTCCCCCCTCTGATTTTTCCTACGTTTCTGTGGATGGGCAGGTGGACACCTGGTCCAACAGCCTGTCCTCTACCCTAGATCGTTTAGCACCCTATCGTCCCCTCCCAACCTCTCTCCCTTCCAGCCGCCATTCCTGGTATCACCCTGGCCTGCTCCTACACTGTACCCACCTTCGCCAGACAGAACGGCTCTGGCGTAGGCACCCTACCTCGGCCTCTCTATCCATCTATCGTTATTACCAACAACACTATCGTGCCACTATTAATGCAGCCAAACAAGTCTACTACTCCAACCTTATCTCCTCCTCTTCCAACTCCTCCAGGCAGCTGTATCATGTTCTCCACTCCGTCATCTCTGACTCCTGCTTCCTGTCCCGCTCCTTCCCACTCTGCCCCCCCCCCCCAGTCCTGCCCGACTTGCCTCTTTCTTTTCAGAGAAAGTCCTTTCCTTTCGTGCCTCCTTTTCCTCCTGCCCTCCTCCTCTTTCCCTGCTCTCTCCTTCCTCATCCCTCCCTCTTTCCCTTTCCCCCATGTCTCCTGCCTTCCCTCACACCTGGCATGCTTTTCACTCTGTCACCGTTTCTGAACTCATTAAGGTCATCACCTCTTCTCATAGACCACCTGTCCCCTTGACCTGCTCACTTCCTCCTGACTCCTGGAACCCTCCCTCTCTGCTATACCATTCATTCTCCTCATTGTGAACTCCAGCCTCTCCTCCGGTTCCTTTCCCATGGCCTGGCAGCATGCTGTCATCCGGCCCATTAAAGAAGCCTTCCCTTGATACCACCTTCCCAGCCAACTGGTGGCCTGTTTCTAACCTCCCTTTCCTCTCCAAGATCCTCGAAAAATTGTTTTCTCACAATTCTCCCTGCACCTTGAAGCCACTCTTTCCCTTCACCCCCATCAATCCGGCTTTAGGTCAGATCATAGTACTGAAACGATTCTACTTGTACTTTTGAATGATGTCCACCAGGCCCATGAGCGTGGTGACCTCTCTATTGTCATTTCATTTGATCTTTCCTCTGCCTTTGACCTGGTGGACCACCGCACACTCCTCGCCCGCTTGCACGAGTTTGGGGTTCATAGGACGGTACACCGCTGGTTTCACTCCTTTCTTTTTTCCACGTATCTTCTCTGTTCTGCAGGGCTCTGTCTTTTACCAGTCACTCTCCTTCACTGTGGGGAGCCTGAGGGCTCAGTGCTTACCCCACTCTTATTCAACGTCTTTCTTGCCCCGCTTGCTCTGATTATCCAGCAATTCGGTATTTCTGGCTATTACTACACTGATGATCCCCTCCTCCTATATCATACTGACTTTCTCGCCCTTGACCTGTCCCCCCTCAATGCCTGTCTCTCTACTGTCTCTACATGGTTGCACACCAACTTCCTTCACCTCAACCCGTCCAAATCCGTGGCTCTTTGGTTCTCTCTGAGTTCCCCTCCCCCTGACCTCTCCCCCCTGCTGTGTTCTATCCCTCTACCCCTTGTATCCACTCTCCATTATTTCAGCATCACCTTGAATTCCTCCCTCAGCTTTCACTTCCACATCTCTCGACTCGCCCAGCGCTCTTTCCTCTCTTGGTGCCAGATTCATGCCATTCATCTCTTCCTTTTGCTACTGTCATATTGTCCCTTGTCGTCTTTGTAATGTCATTTTTACAGGTCTCCGCCAATACCAGCTTCGTCGCCTTCAGCTCATTCACAACACTGCTGCCCGCCTCATTACCCACTCCTCCCCTTTGGACCATATCACCCCTCTTCTTCTGCAGCTCCACTGCCTTCCCATCAAATATCACTTCATTCACAAGATCCTCACCACCACTCACAGGGTATTGTACACTGGCGTTCCCCGCTACCTTGCTGATCTTATTCACCACCGGCCCTCCCCACGACCCCTCCATTCCTCCTGTGGGAATCGACTTTTCCTTCCCTCCCCTGCCCAAGTTCACCTTGAACTCACCCACCACTCTGCCTACTTTTTCCTTGCCCCTGCTCTCTGGAACTCACTCCCATCAGTTTTGCACACCGAGGCCTCATTTCCTCATTTTAAAGCACTGTTGAAGACTCACTTATTTCATCTGGCATTTTATCTTACCGTCCTCCACCCCTGAGTCCCCCCTGTCAGCTATTCCACTCCCGTTTCCCCACTTCAGTGTGTCGCTGCTTTTCTTTCCTTTTGTCTTATTTTTTCTGTCTGTTCTGCTGCTTTCCTATCCGATTAATAGCATTTATTTATCACCCTTTGTCCTTCTCTGCAGCCTTTTTATTTTTGGATTGTACACTACTGTGATGCAATCGCCTGGGTGGTATATCAAATGTCTCAATAAAGATAAAGAATTACATAAAATATTCAAGGTGCGGTCAAACCATGGAACTATACAGAGGCATTATAAGATTCTTTGTTTTATTCTCCATTCCTTTCCTTATGATTCCTAGCATTCTATTTGCTTTCTTGGCTGCCGCTGCACACTGGGTGGAGGATTTCAATGTATTATCCATGATGACGCCTAAATCTTAGTCCTTAGTGGCATGCAGAATCTGGTGCAAGAGATAAGGGTGTTGGGGCCACTTGGCAATAGTGATTATAGCATGATTGCATTTGATTTAATAAATGAAAGAAGGATGGCAAGGAAATCCACAGTACCTCCCATTTAACTTTCAAAAGGGAGACTATGATAAAATGAGGGAAATAGTTAACAAAAGACTAAAAGGAGCAGCTGCAAAGGCTAAAGATTTGCATAAAGCATGGGCATTGTTTAAAACAGTGCTCCTGTAGCTAGGCCTGTGAAGCAAGCCTGGATACAGGCCACAGGCCTGCTTGGGACTTTTGACCACTGTTAGGCCAAAAGAAGAATCAGGAGAAGAATGAGCTGCTGACATAGCATGAGAAACTGCTGGGAGTAGAGTGATATGGAATGTTGCTTATTTAGGGGGTCATTCTGAGCCACAAATAGCGGGGATGGATGACCCGTTGGGATGTCCATCCCCTCTATTTATGCCCCTTCCTGTCCCTGTCCTCCTTCCCCACTTGTTGTATGGGGAAGTTAGATGGGAGCAGGGAAGGGGCGGGTCAGGGGTGGAGTTAGGGCGGGCAGTGGGCAGTTGTTGGCCTTGGACATACAGGGCCAATTCCAATGTTGACCCTGTACATGGAATAAGTTCCTCGATCGGGCAGAGGACGGCAGCCCGGGGCATGGTAGTGGTGGGAGGGAGCGGAGAGCATTCCCCACAGCCCGACCCTGGCCTTGGGAAGCCGGATCGGGAGTCGGGCTGCAGGGAAAGCATTGTAGAAGTCAACAGTCAGGGATCACAGCTTTACAATGGAGCCGTGGTGCCATGGCAGGACGCCATGGCACCGTGGCTCCATTGTAAAGCCCAGACTGAGTTAGTCGGGCATGGCCTGTACGTGCAGGCCGGGCTGAATCGTGGTCCCGGCCTGCATGTACAAGCCTGTTTATGATTCCAATCCCGTGAGGCTAGATGTGCCCTGCAGGATTGGAATTGCGACTCCCTCTGTGAGTCCGGATCCGGCCGGGCGCACAAAGGGCCTGTATGTCCGATTAGAATTGGGTCCTTAGTGTACATTTGCTAATTAAACCCAGATAACACAAATAAAACAAAAAAGGAGACATGACGTGAAACCAGGGAGTAAGTTTTAATTAGGTACTGGTCTTGGAAAGATGAGATGGTGTTTCTAGCTAACTTGAACCTTGGGAAATGTAAAAATGTGCCAATATTTATTTATTTTTATTTATTTTATTTACAGTCTTTTTTATACCGCGCTATTCGACATCAGTGCAGTTTACATGAAACAGAAACTTATACGGTGCAAGGGACTGTTCCGTATTTACAATAAACAGGTGCTTAAAACTATCGTAGATTAATGATGGTGTGTTGGTGTATGTGAGATGGTTGTTGGTACACCTAAGTCTAGGTAGTGTTTGAGGAAGAGGTGGTGTTTTAAAGCCTTCCTGAATTGTATTAGAAAATTGTATAGAAAAAAAGTATCATTAAAAAACAGCTGCATGAAAAGAAATAATCTTTGTAGTAACGCCAGCCTTTCAGAAAAAAATGTATAAAAAACAGACCAGGACAGAGGAGAAAGTGGGGAGTTTATTCAGCCCTGCCTTGGATGCGACAGTGTGCTGAACTACCCCGTTAACCTTTCTCTTTTTTCTATTCCCTATACTGTAGCTATAGTAACCGTGTTAAGAGAATTTGTGTGTGAAGAATTTATGCCAAGAAAAGGATATCCTGCAATAAAGATTTTGTGAGTATTGCTGAGAAATTGGTTTCTTTGTACTTCCTCCGAGTAATGAGAGATAGTGATCCTTGCGGCCCAGTAGGACCCTTACATCATGTATATAGTCATGGTCTAATGGGAGAAAGCCAACATGGATTTAGCCAAAGAAAGTCTCATCTTACTAATCTGTTATATTTTTTTGAAGGTTTGAATAAACAGGTAGACAAAGGTGATATAGTGTATCTGCATTTTCAGAAAGCCTTTGACAAGGTCCCTCATGAGAGACTCTTGACATAATTAAAAAGTCATGGGATTGGAGGCAGTGTAGTATTGTGGATCAGAAACTGGTTAAAAGATAGAAGGCAGGGTTGGGCTAAATGGCCAGTTTTGTCAATGGAGAAAAGTAAACAGTGGAGTACCCCAGAGATCTGTTCTAGACCCTCTACTTTTTAACATATTCGTAAATGATCTGGAAATGGGAATAATGAGTGAGGTGATCAAATTTGCAGATGACACAAAATTATTCAAAGTTGTTAAAACCCAAGAGGATTGTGAAAAATTGCAAGAGGACCTTAATAAATAGGAAGACTGGGTGTCCAAATGGCAGATGAAATTTAATGTGAACAACTGCAAAGTTATGCACCTAGGAAAGAACTACCCAAACTTTGGTTCCACAATGCAGGGTTCCACAATTGGAACCACCACCCAGGAAAAAGATTTAGTGTTGAAACTCTCCACCCAGTATGCAACGGCGGCCAAGAAAGCAAATAGAATGCTAGGAATCATAAAGAAAGGAACGTAGAACAAAACAAAGGATATTATAATGCCTCTGTATCGTTCCATGGTTTGACCGCACCTTGAATATTTTATGTAATTCTTTATCTTTATTGAGACATTTGATATACCACCCAGGCGATTGCATCACAGTAGTGTACAATCCAAAAATAAAAAGGCTGCAGAGAAGGACAAAGGGTGAAAAATAAATGCTATTAATCGGATAGGAAAGCAGCAGAACAGACAGAAAAAATAAGACATGGTAAAGGGGATGGAAGGATACCCTAATGAAGAGAGGCTAAAAAGGTTAGGGCTCTTCAACCTGGAAAAGAGACGGCTGAGGGGAGATATGATAGAGGTCTATAAATTAATGAACGAAGTGGAATGGTTAAACCTAGATTGATTGTTTATGCCATCAAAATATGAAAAGACTAGGGAACATGCAATGAAGCTACACTGTAACCTATTTAAGACTAATAAGAGAAAATATTTTTTCACTCTATGTGTAATCAAAGTTACCGGAGGAAGTAGTAAACGCTGTTAGTATAGCTGGGTTTAAAAAGGTTTTGGACAAGTTCATGGAGGAAAGGACCATAAACTATTAAAGGGAAGCCGGGAAATCCACTGCCTGCCCCAACTCAAACATTGTGGAACCTGTGTCTTTTGGGGAAACTGTTAGGTACTAGTGACCTAGATTTGCCACTGTTGGAAACAGGATACTGGACTTGATGGAACTTGATCTGACCCAGCATGGCATATTTTTTGTTCTTAGGAATCATAAGGAAAGTAATGGAGATTAAAACCAAGGATATTATAATGCTTCTGTATTCTTCCATGATTCAAATGCACCTTGAATAATGTGTGCAATTCTGGTCACTGTATTTTAAAAAAATATATCGCGGAATTAGAAAAGGTACAGAGAAGAGCCTCAAAAATGCTAAAGAGGATGGAAGAATACCCCAATGAGGAAAGGCTTAAAGGTTCAGGGCTCTTCAACTTGGAAAATAGAAGGAGAGGGGAGACATGATAGAAGTCTATAAATTAAGGAATGGAGTGAAATGGGTTAATGTAGATCAGTTGTTTATGCCATCAAAAGGTAGAAAGACTAGAGGACACGCAATGAAGCTACAAATGTAACCCATTTAAGACTAATAAGAGAAAATATTTTTTCACTCAACACATCATCAGCATATATCATCCTTGAAATATGCTGATGATGTGCTGCTCTACATAGAAACATAGAAACATAGAAATATGATGATAGAAAAAGACCACATGGCCTATCTAGTCTGTCCTTCCATATCAACAACTACAACAGTCCCCTTTTTACCTTTAGAGATCCTCTGTGTTTGTCCCATGCTTTTTTGAATTCAGTTACTGTTCTCATCTCTACCACCTCCACTGGGAGACTATTCCACGGATCCACTACTCTTTCCGTAAAGAAATTTTTCCGCATATCACTCCTGAGTCCTGAATCTATCTCCCTTCACCCTCATCCCTTGTCCCCTCATAGCAGAACTTGCTTTCAATTGAAAGAGGCTCTCTCCCTGAACATTGATGCCACGGAGGTATTTAAACATCTCAATCATATCACCTCTATCCCGCCTTTCCTCTAAGGTGTACATATTAAGATCCTTCAGTCTGTCCTCATATGCTTTATAATGAAGACCACTAATCATTTTAGTAGCCACTCTCTGCACCAACTCCATCCTGTTCACATCCTTTTGAAGGTGCGGTCTCCAGAATTGCACACTATACTCCAAATGAGGTCGCACCAAAGACTTATACAGAGACATTATCACCTCCTTTTTTCTGCTAGCCATTCCTCTCCGTATGCACCCAAGCATCCTTCTAGCTTTTGCCGTCGCCTTTTCTACCTGTTTAGCTACTTTAAGATCATCAGACACAACCACGCCTAGGTCCTGCTCTTCTTTAGTGGATAAAAGTACTTCACCCCCTATACTATATTGTTCCCTTGGATTGCAGCAGCCCTAATGCATGACCTTACATTTTTTAACATTAAATCCCAGCTGCCAGATTCTAGACCATTCTTCAAACTTAGCTAGATCCCTCCTCATGTTATCTACACCTTCCTGGGTGTCTACTCAATTGCAGATTTTGGTATCATCCGCAAAGAGGCAAACCTTACCCGACAGCCCTTCCGCTATATCACTAACAAAGATGTTAAAAAGAATCGGACCAAGGACAGAACTCTGGGGCACACCACTGGTAACAGCCCTCTCCTCAGAGTGAGCTCCATTTACCTGTACTCTTTGTCGCCTCCCACCCAACCAATTTCTAACCCAAGCAGTAACTTTAGGGTCCATCCCTAGGGTGCTCAGTTTGTTTATAAGTCGCCTGTGAGGAACAGTGTCAAAGGCTTTACTGAAATCTAAATACACCACATCTAGGGCTCTCCCTCTGTCCATCTCCCTGGTCACCCAGTCAAAGAAATCAATCAGATTTCTCTGACAAGACCTGCCTCTGGTGAATCCATGCTGCCTCAGATCCTGTAATCCGCTGGACTCCAGAAACCTCACTATTTTCTCTTTCAGCTGCGTTTCCAATAATTTACTCACCACCGAAGTTAAACTCACCGGCCTGTAGTTTTCAACCACATCCTTACTTCCACTTTTGTGTAAAGGCACCACATGAGCCTCTCTCCAGTCCTCTGGCACCACTCCCGACTCCAACGAGGCATTGAAAAGGTCAGTCAGTGGAGCTGCTAGAACATCCCCAAGTTCCCTCAGTATTCTAGGCTGTAGTCCATCCGGTCCCATCGCTTTGTCTACTTTAAGTTGAGCTAGTTTCTCACGAACACAGTCTTCTGAAAATTGTTCAAGATGTCCCTCGCTTCTGTTCCTATTTGTGGGTGTTTTCAGAGGTCCTGCTCCTGGTTCTTCATCTGTGAACACAGAACAAAAATATTTGTTAACCCTTTCCAGGCTGGTCCTGAAATACTCGGGACCCAAAATTCTGACCAACTGGCCTAGCCCGAAATAGTCGGGATCGGCGCAATGACGCAGATACTAAAGATTAATGAGCGAAATACCGGGGGGGCGGAGCCTGATGTCCAGCGGGTAAGACGCTTCGCGCTGAAGCTCCCGAGAGGCCTACTTAGAATCCTGACATAATACCTATACAAACTTACTATTTCGCTCCGGGCTGACCGGGGTACCTCGGGGGGGATGGCGGCCCATAAACCAGCGCGCTTGGACTTCGGGTCTCCTTCTTCTTCTCACGGAAAACGCTCCAAAACAGAGGTGTCCTCCCCACAGAAGATGGTTCCATTTCGGGAGAACCCCGAAATGCACCTGGAGATTTTAGAGGAAATACGCGGCGTGAAGGAATTGGTGCAGTCCAATGGAGAAGCGCTTAGAGCCATGCGAGTAGACTTTGGAGTGCTCCAGGACCGACTTGAAAGTCTCTCATTACGGCAGGACAATATGGCGGGGGTCCTCGACTCGCACGCGGTGCGCTTGGGCACACTGGACAAGGCTGAGCGCCAGATACAGAATCTTCAAAAGGAGTTAGAAGATAGCAATAATCGAGCCCGTCGCAACAATGTGAGGCTCATTGGAATACCGGAGGGGGTGGAAGCGGGAGATATGAGAGAATTCCTGCTCAAAACTCTTCCCTCCTTGCTGAAGATCACCTTTCATAAAGAACTGGAAATCGATCGAGCACACCGTGTTCCTACCCACATGGCGCTCAACCGAACGACCCCCCGGCCTATTATCTTTCGCTTGCTACGATATCAACAAGTGGAACAAATTTTGAATGCTGCCCGGGCGAACCATCATTTGGAATTTGAAGGTCACAAAGTCTCCTTCTTCCCTGATTTGGCAAAGCCTACAGTCGACCGACGGAAGAAACTCCTTGCTTTTCGCCCTCGACTTCAACAGCTACAGGCTCGCTTTGGCCTGTTGTATCCCGCGAAGCTCCGAGTGACTCTCCACAACCAAACCAGGACATTCGAAGATCCTGATCTACTATCAACATTTTTAGACTCCAAAGAAGCAGAGCAGAGCAGATGCGCTAATCCAACGACTTGGACTTTTATTTGCCGGCTCTGTCCGCCATTTTGAAGGGCCCGATGCGACGGTCATAGTTCAGCACAGAGATTACCTGGACTTCCTTACTTTCTTTCTATGACTTTTGTTTTGTGGTCTCCTATCCCTCCATGATGTGTGCCTCGGTCGGATTCGGAGCACGCACAGTCCTACAGGTTATGTGTTCGTTCAATTTCGGCCTTCTCTGGGGCTTCTCCCCGCAGACACATGGTCGCCAGTAATTTTTGGGGTTTGCTTCTTCTCTACCGCGTTGCGGCTTTTCTTTTTAATGTGGGGCGCTTCATTGTATTATCTAAGCTTATTTTCTTTTATGCCATATGTACAGCCAGATACAGTCAATATGAGGGACATTGTGAACTTATGTGCGCTATCATGCTCAGAATTTTTAACTTGTCTGAATGGCTTTATGTAAAATCTTATCACTCAACGTAAAGGGCATTAATAGTCCAATCAAGAGAAAGAAAATCCTTAGCTATCTTAGCCATGAGCATGCTGATTTAGCGTTTCTTCAGGAAACGCACTTAAACTCTGCTGAAACACTGAAACTTAATGTTAAGCCTTATATGGTGGCTGCCTATTCTCCCGCCGTTTCCAAACGGTGCGGGGTAGCCATTTTGGTTAAGAAATCTTTGCAAGCTACTGTAATTGATACTAGCGCTGACAAGGAGGGTAGATGGGCCCGCGTACATCTTAAGGTTGGAGATAGTGAATTTACATGTATTTGCATTTATGCCCCGAATGTGGACAACCCTGCTTACTATGCAAGTATTGCGCAGTTGGCACAGGCCTCTGCCAATACTCCATTAATACTTGGTGGTGATTTTAATCAAGTGTTAGACCCTCTGATAGATAGACAGCCGCCTAGAACGAGTAGTCCACCCAAGAGTCTTGCTACCCTTACAGCTCTGATGCAAGATCTTGCGCTGGTAGATATATGGAGGCTGCTTCACCCCTCCGACTTAGAGTTCACTTTCTTTTCTGCCCCCCATCACTCCCAATCTAGAATAGATTTCTTTCTCATTTCCAAAGCGCTGATTTCTCAGGTAGACACGACTAGGATTCATCCTCTCCATATTTCAGATCATGCTGCCATATCTTTATCATTACGTGTCACTGCGCGGGACGATTCTCCCCGAGCTTGGTTTTTTGATAGATCCCTACTGGGTCAAAAAGATTTTCAGGTTGATATAAAGGCCGCTATCCAAGATTATTTTCATTTTAACTCACCCCATGACACAGCGAGCTGGGCTTGGTGGGAGGGTTTTAAAGCATCTATCCGCGCCACTATAACTAGCTATCAAATTCGGCAGGGGAAACAAAGAAAGCAGCATTTACTGATTCTAGAGCAGCAGATACAAGCTGGGGAGCGTCTCCTCACGTCCCGTACTGACCCATGTATTTTACTCCGTTTACAACGCTTGCGTTTTCAATACAATCAGCTTTTGTACACTGCTGCTGTTAAAAATATCGAATCTCAACAAGGGCTATATTATCGGGAAAATAATCGTGCTGGCAAATTATTAGCAAATACCCTAAAAGGTCAAAAAGAAGCCAAGCGTGTTACCGCCCTCCGCAATCCGTCGGGGGGGGGCTTGGTCACTAAAGATACCGAAATCTTAGAACTCTTTCGTGATTTTTATACCCGGCTTTATCAATCTGAATGTGATTTTGAGCCAGATGTATTTGAACGCTTACTTTCAGGGGTACAAAGACCGACCCTATCTGACGAAGATAGAGTGGCCTTGGACACACCATTTACTGTCTCAGAAATTCATTCTGCTATCAAGAAATGTGCCTCAGGTCGAGCCGCAGGCCCAGACGGTCTCCCTGCTGAATTCTACAAAACTTTTCACGCTGACTTAGCTCCAGTTTTGAAAATTTATTTTTCTGCTCTGGCCGAGGAGGGTTCTCCTTCTGGGTCCTTTTCAATGGCAAATGTAGTAGTTTTTGAGAAAGAGGGGAGAGACCCGCAACTAACAGCTAATTATCGTCCAATCTCCCTCTTAAACGCGGACTATAAAATATTTGCCACCATTCTCTCTACCCGGCTCTCGGATAGGATGCCTACCTTAATACACCCAGATCAATGCGGTTTCATTCCTGGTAGATCAACTGCTGACAATGCTCGGACTCTATGCCATGTACTGACTACCGCAGTTAATCTTGATCGCCCATTTGTTGGCCTCTCACTTGATGCTGAGAAGGCCTTTGATCGCTTAGAGTGGCCCTTCCTATTTGCAGTCCTCCGCTGGTACGGATTCGGGGAAGGTTTTCTCCGTTGTCTTCACACCATGTACGCACAGCCTACTGCCAGTCTATGTGCTAATGCTTTAAAGTCTCAGCCTTTTTCCCTTCAACGCGGCACTCGCCAGGGATGCCCACTGTCTCCACTTCTCTTCGATCTTGCACTTGAACCCTTGGCTTTACTAATCCGGCAATCGGAGGAGATTCATGGAGTCCCCTTCACCCATAGGGAAATCAAAATTTCAGCGTATGCTGATGACCTTATGCTTTTTGTCTCTATAGACTCAGTACCGGCTGTCCTAGAGCAAATTGGTAAATACTCACAACTGTCCGGTTATAAGATAAATTGGACCAAGTCGGTAGCCTTTCCATTAAATCCTTTGCTTCATCAGGCAGATATGCAACCCTTCCCCTTTTTATGGCAACCTCGCATGGTCAAATACCTTGGGGTTCACTATTGTTCTCCTTTGGAAGACACTATCTCCTTCAATGCCAAAGACTTAATCTCTAAGGTCCGGGCGCTAACTCACCGCTGGACTCCTTTAACACTTACCTGGTGGGGTCGATTAGAAACCATAAAAATGATGATCGTTCCGAAAGTGAATTATATCTTAGAAATGTTGCCCTGTCTCTTCCCTCGACGTATATATAAAGATATAGAGGGCCTTCTGACTAGATACTTGTGGCAAAACAAGACACCTAGGATAGCGAAACATAAGCTGCAAGCAGATAAGGAAAATGGGGGTGTCAGATTCCCTGATTTCCTGAAGTATCATCAATCTTTTCTTCTCAAACAAGGCGCTCGCTGGCTGGAAGATCCAGTACCGAGTAGACCTGTGTGGCTAGACATAGAAGAGGACCTTTGCAAACCGATTCCTCTTACTTTTCTCCCTGGTATGACTCTCCCATCAGACTCCCACTTTCCACCAATGCTTTTAGACACCTTAGGTGCCTTTACTACTCTTATGCACTCTTTAGACTCCCGACTCTGTCCGTTAGACAAGCTCCCACTTTGGTATAATACTCGATTTCGAATACAAAATAAGCCGATGGCGTGGAGCCCCTGGTACACTAGGGGCATTTGGATTCCTAGTCAGTTGTTCCATGAAGGTCGCTGGAAAACTTTTAGTGAATTGCAAATTGAATTTGGTCTCCCAGCGAAACACTACTTTCAATTGGTGCAACTTCAGCATTGCCTTCGGAGTGCTAAGGTGCTCCCGCCATCGGCCTCCCCTACACAAGGTTGGTTGGAGACTATCCGACCTATCGGTAGTTCACCGGGTGTAGCATCCAATTTTTACAAAACCTTATGTAATGCTATAACTAGAGATACCCCTATAGCGCAGAAAGCATGGGAGAGAGAATTGCATGTGACTTTGACCCCGGAGCAATGGAGTAGAGTGACACGGGTCTCCCGATCCGCCTCACTCACTCAGACACTCTTCTTTCTAGCCCACCGGTGTTTTTACACTCCTGACAGATTAGCCAAATGGAATACTACTCAGGGCAATAGTTGTTGGACATGCCATGCGGCCATTGGTTCACTACCTCATGTTATGTATGAATGCCCCGCACTACAGTATTACTGGCGTCGGGTCTGGGGTCGTATCCAGTCTATTTTGCACTTTCAAGAGCCCCTTTCTTGGAGGATAGTGGGACTTCGCTCAGCTGCGGGGATCCCCTCTCTTCCAAAAACGGCTAACTTCCTTTTGGACTTTATGCTTGGTATTGCTATTTCCCTAATTACGAAATACTGGAAAAATAGCTCCCAGCTGAGCCCTAATGAATGGTGGAATCATGTCTGTCTCTACAGTAAATATGAACAAATACCTCGTATGTTTGCTTCTCCCACTCAGACTCCTCATCATCGGTCTAAATGGAAGATGCTCAATGACTATGTACATTCTGCTCAATGCTCTCATCTGACTGTCTAAATTTGTATATATCTTTGTCCCATGATTATTCTGTATCGCAGATACTTTTTTGATTGTTTTGATGTATAATCACTGTTGTTTGGAAGCGCTCACATGCTGACATAATCAGCTAGAGAAGAAGCGTGGGGGTGGGGGGTAATTGGGTTTACTTTTCTTTATTGTATACTTGTTTTGTCTCCTTTGGTGTGTTGTTTCTTTTGTTTGTTGCAAAATGAAAATAAAAGTTTAAAAAAAAAAAAAATGAGCGAAATACCGGAAGCTAATGACAACACACATTTGGGCTGATGAAAAGAGAGTTGTGCTAGTGTTTCTATTTATACACCAGGCCAAAACAGCCAGAAAACAACCTGCAAATAGGTCATTAGCAATAGGTGATTTAGAATTAAAAGCAAAGTAAACAAGATGGAGTCAGCTGGTAAAAGAATGCGAAAAGAACGATATAAAGCTGCTGAAGTCATTAGGTTTCTCACAGAAAGTGATGGTAACAGTAATAGCAGTGGTGAAGATGTCATTGATAATGAAACTGAAGAAGTTTTCACAAAAAATGTGGACTTTGAAGGCTCGGATGACAGTGACCCAGATTCAGTAGCAGCCACAGCTGAACCTCCAGGTTAGTAATTATTTGCAGACATTATTTATGTCACCTATATATCAGCTATGTCTTTAGGTATAGCAAAACGCTAAATGTCACATTTATATTGATAAATTGTTCAGTTTGAAAAACGTCAACTATAATAAAACATTTTCATTTACAGTTGTGGCTGCGGCTGAACCATCTGTAAATATAAATCCTCTTGGCAGAGGGAAGCTTTGCCGTCATACTGCAGACCGTGGCGATAATGCAACTACATCACAAGTACGGACAAGAAGAAGCAGTCTTCCATGGAAAACAACTCCAAAAGACGTCCGTCAGTTTCCTTTCATTGCACAACCTGGCATAGCCAAACGTATGGGTATCAATGCAACTAAATTGGACTTCTACAAGCTCTTTGTTACAGATGAACTAATTTCAATGATTGTTCTTAAGACAAATCGCTATGCAGCAGAACTGTGTGCTAAAATACCAGCTGACAAGCCTCATGCCCGAATGAGAAAATGGCAAGACGTTGACCATAATGCTATATGGAGAATGTTGGCGTTGACGATGGCTATGGGAATAATCAAGAAGCCTATGATCGACTTGTACTGGTCAGGTCAACTACTGTTAGAAACTCCATTCTTTCCATCAATAATGAGCCAAAATACATATAAGCGAATATTACAGGCCCTTCACTTTCAAAACAATGCAACACAGAAACCCGAGGGTGATCGCATTTGGAAGCTTTGTCCATTCTATGACATTATCACAAAGCGATTCCAAATTGTTTATATCCCGGAACAAGACATTTCAATTGATGAATCTCTACTGCTTTTCAAAGGAAGGTTATATTTCAAACAATACATACCTACAAAATGCTCAAGATTTGGCATCAAATCATATGAGCTGTGTGAGTCACGTAGTGGATACACCTGGAAGTATATGCTATACTCAGGTCAAGATGCAGTTCTAAGTGTCGTCATTTTTCTATGTTTCATCTGTCGTCATTTTTCTATGTTTCTATGAAGTGCCCACACTTCTGCTCGAAGCGCCCCTCTACGTGCAGTCTATCAAGAAATGCCTTCGACCAGCACTGGGGGGGAACTGTTGCCACGTTATATCTTCCACTCCACTCTCTTCATATCTAGGACTCTGTAGAAGATCAGACAAGACAAGGCCATGGCCATCCTCATAGCCCCCCACTGACCGAGACAGGTATGATTCCCTTACCTGTATTGCCTAGTCTTGGAGCTACCCATTTGGCTGCTACTCAAACTGAGCCTCATCACTCACTACACTACCCCAACCTGCTGACACTCACCATGACAGCCTGGAAATTGAAAGGGTAATCCTGTCATCACTCAGTCTGTCAGCAGAAGTACAGCACATCATTCTAGCAGCCAGACACCCCTTGACTAGAAAATCCTACAGCCCGAAAAGGAAATGTTTCTGTGTCTGGTGTGAAGCACGTGGGCTGGACCCTGCCTCTTGCCCTATCTGCAGGTCCTACAGTACCTGACCGCACTCTTCGACCTCAGACTCAAGATGCCATCCATCCAAGTACACATCTCGGCCATGGATGCTTTCCATGACAAACAGGGCAATGCCTCCATCTCCATGCATCTGTTGGTCACCTGCTTCATGTGGGGCCTGGCCAACCTATGCCCCATGGTGCACCCCCCAGTTCTGTCCTGGGACCTGAACATCTTGCAACAACTCACACTGGACCCATTTGAGCCACTGCCATCCAAGCGGCTCAAGTACTCCACTTGGAAGACCCTCTTTCACATACCCCTCACCTCTGCCAGAAGAATCAGTGAGCTGCAAGCCCTGGTTGCCCACTCCTTGTACACACAGCTCTACCATGACCAGGTCACCCTCAGAACCAACCCACACTTCCTTCCAAAGGTCGCTACTCCATTTTACCTCAACTAGACATTCAAACTACCCTCCTTCTGCCTGGAGCCCCATGCCTCACCGGAAGAACAGAGGTTGCACAGCCTGGACTGTATGCATGCCCTCGGTATGTACCTGCACTGAACAGCACCCATCAGGCACGGGGCGCAGCTCTTCATCTCATTCTACCCCAACAGATCAGGTCTCCAGGTGATGAGGAGGATTGTACCAGTGGATTTCAGACTACCTTGCATTTTGCTACGCTCAGGAGGATAATCAGCCCACCTGGAGTGTCCAGGTCCATTATCTCCACACCATTGCCAACCTGCATTCGGTGCCCATTTCTGACATCTGCAAGGCTGCAACCTGGTCCTCCATACACACCTTTCAGAGAAATTACTGCCTTGACCACGAGGTACTCACAGATGCTTTCTTCAGATGGACTGTACTTTCCGGCTAAGGCTGCTCCCAGGATACGCCAAGCTGACTGAGCGCATTATCCTGAGGTGGGACATTGATCAGTGGGTTCCACCAGGACCACTGGTGGACCTTTTCCTGCTGTTGCCATTATTGTTGTTCTATCGTTGCACCCAGTTGCGCTGTAATTGCACTACCCAAGTATGGGCAGAACGCACAGTTGTAAGTTGTTGCTTGTCACTACTATCACTCCATGTTGTTAATAAAGCCTTCCTGAGAAACTGCTGTGTTCTATTGTACTAGTAACTGAAAGAAACAAGTACTCATGCCCTTGGCTGGTGGCATCATCCTCCACAACTCACACGGCCAGATGCTGCAGCTGGGGAGGCATTGGGTGTGGCTGACGGATTAGGGCATGTCAATTTTAGGGCTAGATTTTTATTTTTCCAAACTTTGCAAACTACTAATGACCAAGTTACTGCTTGGGTTAGAAATTGGTTGAGTGGAAGGCGACAAAGGGTTCAAGTAAATGGAGCTCACTCTAAGGAGAAGGAAGTTACCTTACCAGTGGTGTGCCACAGAATCTGTCCTTGGTCTGATTCTTTTTAACATCTTTGTTAATGATATAGCGGAAGGGCTGTCGGATAAGGTTTGCTTCTATGCGGATGATACCAAAATCTGCAATAGAGTAGACACCCAGGAAGGTGTAGATAACATGAGGAGGGATCTAGCTAAGCTTGAAGAATGGTCTAGAATTTGGAATCTGGGATTTAATGTTAAAAAATTTATGGCCATGCATTTGGGCTGCAGCAATCCAAGGGAGCAATATAGTATAGGGGTGAAGTACTTTTGCCCACTAAAGAAGAGCGGGACTTAGGCGTGGTTGTGTCTGATGATCTTAAAGTAGCTAAACAGGTAGAAAAGGTGACGGCAAAAGCTAGAAGAATGCTTGGGTGCATACGGAGAGGAATGGCTAACAGAAAAAAGAAGGTGATAGTACCTCTGTATAAGTCTTTGGAGCGACCTCATTTGGAGTATAGTGTGAAATTCTGGAGACCGCACCTTCAAAAGGATATAAACAGGATGGAGTCAGTACAGAGGGTGGCTAATAAAATGGTTAGTGGTCTTCATTATAAAGCATATGAGGACAGACTTAACGATCTTAATATGTACACCTTAGAGGAAAGGTGGGATAGAGGTGATATGATTGAGATGTTTAAATACCTCCTTGGCATAAATGTAAAGGGGGAGAGCCTCTTTCAATTGAAAGCAAGTTCTGCTACGAGGGGACATGGGATGAGAATGAAGGGGGATAGATTTAGGAGTGATATGCGTGAATATTTCTTTACGGAAAGAGTTGTGGATCCGTGGATTAGTATCCCAGTGGAGGTGGTACAGATGAGGACAGTATCTGATTTCAAAAAAGCATGGGTTAAACACAGAGGATCTCTAAAGGAAAAAGGGGACTGTTGTAGTTGTTGATATGGAAGGACAGACTAGATAGGCCATGTGGTCTTTTTCTGTCGTCATTTTCAGAAACTGAGGGAATGGATAATACAAGGAAAGATCTGCAAAAGCTGGAAGAATGGTCTAATGCTTGGCAGTTAAGATTTAATGTGAAGAAGTGTAGTGTCATGCACTTGGGATGCAGATATCCAAGGGAACTGTATGAGATAGGGGGCAATAGGTTAGTATGTGTGGACCAGGAAAAGGGCCTCGGAGTGATTGTTTCTGAGGATCTCAAAGTGGCAAAACAGTGTGACAAGGCACTGGCCAAAGTCAGGGGGATGCTGAGTTGCATACAGAGAGGAATTACAGCAGAAAGGAGGAGGTACTAATGACAATGTACAAGTTGCTGGGAAGGCCTCACTTGAAATATTGTGTTCAGTTTTGGAGACCATATCTCACAAAGGACGAAAAGACAAGCAGCCTCAGTTGTCATTTTTACACACCTTTCTATGGACTGGGTGTGTGATAGCCAGTCTGGAACCACCATGGACTGTTGTCATGGTACAGATAAGAGAAGGCTCAGAGATTCCAGAGCTCCAGTCAAGTAATTGGGTGAGTATAGTTGCCTCAGTGTTGATGGATGATGTTTTCCTGGGTCTCGCACTGCTGTCTCCAAACTGAGTCTTCTCATCTCTCATTGTAGGCATGACTATCTTCCTTACCTCTTCACATTGTTCTTTATTTATTTACATTCTCTTATATATCAGTGTGGTTTACATTGAACAAACTGAAATTACATTGAACAGGGCATTATAACTTGGAGATAACTATTTTACAGGGAACGTGGGCTACGGAGGGTTAAGTGACTTGCCCAAGACCACAAGGAGCACCTGTGGGACTAGAAACCCCAGTCCTTCCGGCCCAAGGTTGCTGTCCTCTAGTGGGATTTGAACCCCGACCTTCCAGCCTGAAGTACCTTGCCCCAACCACTAGGCTACTCCTCCACTCCACTCTTTCAACAGTTGCAGCTGGAAAAGGAGATGCCTGGGACCTTGTGTCCAACTGCTGTTTATTTTTATATTGAACCAGTTCACCATGTAAACCCCAACACAGAAATAAGTCAGATAAATTGATAAATGAGGCACAAAAGGCATTAATGTGCAATGCAAACACATAAAAACTCTTATCAGAGCACTTAAACATATTTCAGTAATTTGTGTATTTTTTGCATAATTTCCTAGAAATTACAGGTAGGTAAATAACATATTTCACAAAATTTAAAGCTAGTTATTGATTTGCCACATGAAATTGTGCCATTTTTTTCATTAGTGCTTTTTAAAATTATGATATCTACAAAATCAACACACTCTACTGACGCATCCTGCTTGTCCTAGAAGAAAGCGAGGTCACTTACCTGTAATGGGAGTTCTCCGTAGACAGCAGGATAAGTCAGCCACACACATACCTTGCCCATCTCCCCTGGCCGAAACATCTACAGGCCTCAGTCCACCTACCTAGCAGCAAGATCAAAGCTTGGGATGTACTGGGCTAGATAAGGGCAGGCCTGAGCATGCTTCTGAGCTCTGGAGAGCATTTCTGTCTCGGAGCCAGTGGATGACATCATGAGGCATGGCTGACTTATCCTGTTGTCCATGAAGAATCCCAGTTACAGGTTAGTAACCTCGTTAATTTATAAAAGAGCTAGGCCCAGGAGTTCTCAATCTAGCCCTTGGGACATACCCAATTGGATTTTCAGGATATCCTTGATTGATATTTATGAGAGGTACAGTATGCAAATCTGTTGCATACATATTCATTGTAGATGTGACTAGCATTTAAGGTTTTTTTTGGGGGGTGGGGGGGTGCAAAAGCTGTCTAAGTCAATGGAGGTTTTAGTGTTTAATATATAAGGTACTAGTTATCCTAGCACCAGTCTAGAAGTTTCTAGCTGGCTTCCCAGTATGAATGATCAGGGGATGAGGATTTCAAGAGATTATTAAGGAAACAGTTTCTAGAGGGAAAGTGTCTCTCTCTACTTAAGGGTGGTGGATGCTTGGAATGCCCTCCCGATGGAAGTGGTGGGGGCAAATACAGTGACAGAATTCAAAATGGCATGGGACAAACACAGTGGATCCCTTTACAGCAACAGGATAAAATCAAAATAAACGTAACTATCTAATTTCTCAACATACAGGGGTGTCCTACACAAAGCAGTGGGTTCACCCCTAAAACAAAGACATGGGGAGGGGTGGCCTGCAGAGAGCGGCAGGTGTACCTACTCTTGCCATCTTACTGGGCAGACTAGATGGGCCATACTGGTCTTTATCTGCTGTCATTTACTATGTTACTATGTTACCTTCTTTCTGCCAAGTTGACAATAAGGTAACAGAGCTCCTAGTGCCAATTGGGGTTAGGTATTGACCAGCATTCATACCAAATGAAAAGAGGAAAACTGGGGGTGTTTGCCCAAGCCCCAAAAAAGCTAAAGGAGAATGGGAATGCAGTTGCTATTTCCCAGAGAAGCAGGTTGAGTCTGAAGGAGTACAGCTGAGAATCCTGTGAGGTGTTGTATTCACTACTACTACTGCTACTATTTAGCACTTGTAGAGCGCCACACACGCAGCGCTGTACAGCTAGGAGAGTGGTTATCAAACCAGGGGTATAGGAGGAGTCTTCACACCATCTGCCACCCAGACAGGACTCTGCCTGTAAGGAGGCAAAGCTACATGGAAGATTGCATGCACCTCTCAGTTTCCCTGCTGATCCAGTCTGTTTCTTTTTTTGTTTCCTTGGTTGTTCATTTAATTTTAGACATTTTTTTAGTGGAGGAGTATCCTAGTTGTGAGAGCCATGGAATGCAAACCATTGAAGCCAAGTCTCAAATCTTGCTTATTGCCTTTGTGATCTTGGGCAAGTCATTTAACCTTCCCATTGCCTCAGGTACAAAAGTAGGCCCTTTTTACTAATCTGCCCTAAATTGCATATTGTGCGATCTCACTTGCAGTGCCATTTAGGAAACCTTGTGATAGATTACCTTAGGATTAGTGGGTCCCAGTAGGGCCACTATCTTTTAAAGGGCTAGGCCATCAATTTAAATAACCTCTATTCCTTCAATAAGAGTTCCTCCCAGGACCCTCTCATACGCTGATCCATTTCCCAATAAGAACTTCCCCCTCCCCCAGAAATTCTACCCTAATCCATTTTTCAATCTGAATTCGCCTTATCCCCCCCCCCCCCATCCCCTGCACTTCCCAGCACCTATCAGGAGTCTCCATGGTGAGTAAGGAAGGGGCAGAAGAAATCAACAGATGCTCATTTAAAATGATAGCCTCAGACCTCCTAATGGTAGTCCCATGACAGTACCGCTAGCGCTCAGGCTGCCTGTATCCGGTACATCAAAGGCAAGGATACATTCTTGGGCATGGGACTAACTTCTAGTTTCACCCACTACATCAGTTCCTTCACCACCTAAGCATGTGTATCATTTCACTATGGATAAATGACCGGAGGAGGAGGATGAAAAGAAGCATGCAAGTCTCTATGACTGGCATCAGAAGTCAATAAAAAAAGAAAGAAATCAGAATATATATCTACTATTTTTCTCTAGTCGAGCAACAATGTTTGTCTATAGATATGTCTGCAAAGCTAAGCCTCTATACAGTTAAATAAAGATTTTGCTGTCTTCCAAGTGTCCTATCATTACTAATTTATTTGGATTCATTATAATAATATTGATCATAATGAGTCCCGTTATGTATTATCATTGATGTCAAATTTCTTCCCACATGAATTTAATCTTAATTTAGCTTTGACTGTATCATTAATCATGATGACTTCTTTTAGTAATTGTGTATATGCAATGTATAATTCCATAAAAATCCTATTATAATTTAGAATTAATTTTGCTTGAAGAGTACTCCCCTGTCCAATGAGAAGATTTAATACTGTAGCGGACACTGGTAATTTATCTTCTGGGCATTTAGCTATACATGCATCACTGTATCCTACACAACAACCTCAATTTCTGATTAGAATAATGAATGTCACACATCAACTAATTATTTACTAAATATAAATGTTTATTCATAATGTTTTAAATAACAAGACTACTTTTGAATCAATAATTCAGTTCGTGATATCTCCCAGAAAAATACATTTGCATGAAGCAACACATGAACAACAGAAATAGCTGGCAATTCCTGAATCCTAAAGAAGATAACAACCCAGAAACAACATCTCATTTATTATTTGTAGACGATCTGAAGCTCTATAATTCCAGCGACCAACAATTAGCAGAGCAACTCCGGTGGTGAAAAGCTTTTCTAATACCTTTGAACTTTGACCTTTGACAAAAGTGCTAAGGCAACTTTTTTTTTAGAGGAAAATTGAGCAAAACAGAAAACATCTTCCTGGCTAAAGGCTGTGACATCAAGGACCTTGAACAGAAAGGCATATATAAGTATCTTGGAGTAGAGGAAGGAACGACACTCAAGCAGAAATTACTGAAAGAAAAACATCAGTAAAGAATACTACAGGAGATCACGAAATAAGATACAAGCCATCAAACAGCTAGCAATTCCTGTATTTTCATACAGATTTGAGATTGTGGACTGGCCTCTTAAAGATCTTGAAAAACTGGATATGTGAACATGAAAACTCCTCCTTGCCCATGAAGTAATTTACAAGAATCAGTATATGCCAAGACTGTACATCCCTAGAGCTGAAGGAGGATTAGGACTCAGAGATTGATTACACCTACAGAGCTACTATCATAAGCCTCCAGGCCTACTTAACTGCATCCTTGGATCTAAATATGCAAGAAGTGCTGAAATATGAGAGTAAATGTCCAGTATTTTCATCAAACTTGGACAAGCGTTCTGATGACTAGAAGGAATGAATTAAAATCCACAAGTATGCACAGGAAAGAAAGTAACAGAATTTGCAAAACAAGAAAAAAACTCTTCAAAGAATTAGATCAACAAACAAGGAAAAACAAGTGACAAATGCACAGATACAGTGGGAAATACAGAGTGTTACTCCAGGAACCCTTTGTCAATCAAGAATGGACACATGAATGGTTAAGGAGGGGTGAACTGAAACCGAAGGATGAGAGGTTGATAGTTTTAGCCCAGGACAGTGGCTTACGGATGAGATGGTGAGCATTGAAAAAACTGGCAACACAGACATATGTTAATTCTGTAAGGCAGACCTGGAAATGGTGACTCACTTCATAGCTGGCTGTGAAGTTCTGAGGCAGAAAAGTTCTGTACAGAAAGACATAATAAAATAGTGTGCCACATCTATTGGAAACTCTGTAAGCATTACAACATCACTGTGTCCAAAAAGCACTGGGATCATGACCCTAAGAGAATTTCAGAAAATGAGGTGGATACTCCTATCTCAATAGATAAAAAGCTGAATGCTAGCAAGCTGGATATAGTGGTTAAGGCAGCATTGATATAGAAGTGTCCGTTCCAAGTGACTACTCTATGAATCGCGTGGAGAGGCAGAAGATCCTGAAATACCAAGAAATTCAGTCAGAGACCAAGAAAATAGCAGAAAGATACAGAAATATTTCCTATCATATTGGGTGCCACAGGCTTGATAAAGAAGAATTTCCAAGCCCATCTTGACAAACTACCCGTACATGATTCATCTTACGAACTCCAGCAGGAGGCTCTATTGGCACGATGCAAGTACAATGCCAAGCCTTAGCAATAAATTTGAGAGACAGATCATACACCACATGCCCTGGTTTGGAAGTGAGGTTCCTGACTGTCATGGTATGTGCAAATCTAACCCATCTGGAGAAACTGCCCCAAGGCAAAACATAATAAATGGCGGCAGATAAAGACTAGTATTGCCTTCCAATCTGCCAGTGAAACCCCATACCTTTTTGGGGGGTTGTAACATGGTCCTCTGTTACCTTCCCCATGCCTGCACCACTTCATCCTCTTTAAGAAATTTGAAGAGGGCCCTTATAGCAAGGGTGACAGCTTTCTACTAAGTGGCAATGGATAGGGATGTTGAACAAGGTTTGTTACTTTGTTATTCTGGCAGACAGGGTATATAACAAAGCCCTTGTGACTACACAGTCCAAAAGAACGAATATTTGAAGTACTAAAAATTCACATCAGGGATTTGGATTGCTCCCCAGAAAAAGTGACTGTGATTATACTTGCTTGCTTGTTACACTCCTCACAATACTGCTGTTCCTGAATAGGGTTGCCAACTTTTTCAAAGAGAAAAACTCGCCACCTGCGGCTGGCCATGCTCTATCCATGCCGCCCCCTGACCTACCCTTGCCCCAACCACTGTCCCGCCCCTTGTCCCCAAAAAATAATTGCAGAGAGGGCAATGTGCAAATTGAACAAGCAAGATTGTTATACATTCTTAAACAGAAATTCCATAAAAACAGAATACCCAGCCTACAGATAGGCCTTCATCAATAAATGAAAACAAAACAAAAAGAGAAATATATAGACAAAAATGAAACCAATTTCTCAGAAAGCCAAACGCTGCTTGTAGTGCAACAAAAGAGAAATAGAAATGCATTTCCCCTGTACTGTAGAAAATAAAAGACAGCAGAGGTCAGGAATGACCTTAGGAGGGAGGCAACCTGACAATTGCCCTGGACCCACAAGTCAGAGAGGGCTTCATATCTATCTGAGACTGAAAAAGGCACAGCTTGCTAGTGGGCTTCAAGCAATGCAATGTGTGGAGCTGGGCTCAGGCAGTATATGGGGACATGCTAGTGTCGGAGAGAGCCGTGATCACCGTGGCTGCTCATGTTTAAGGCCCACAGTGCTTGTGGCTACTCCTGGCTGCTGCCGTAGCAACCCTGACAGCAGTCCAGCACTCTAGAGTAGCCACAAGCACCACGGGCCTTAAACAGGATCACCTACGGTGATTGCGGCTCTCCCTGATGCCTGCATGACCCCATATGCTGTCTTAGCCCAGCCCAGTGGCTTTACTTTCCTTTTAAATTCTGCTGCTGCTGCCTAAGGCTGACTCGGGCCCACCATTGCCGCTGACAGTCCCGACAGCAGCTGGAAGCAGTCCTGCTGCATGCGTACGGCCGGTCCTGGCAGGGCCGTGCTAGGGTTTCAGGCGCTCCCCTGCAACCTATAAATCGGCACACTTCCCTCTTTATTAGTAATGTTGGCTACACTACACCCTCCTTTTCCCCACAACTCCTTTGTGAACTCTTTTCATGTGATGCTAGTATCTCTCCTTCAAATGCATAGTCAGAATACTTAGCACTATTCAAACAGGCTGTGATAATCCAAAAAAAAATCTGATTCTGGTCATTTCACTAACAACAACTTAAACATTTTCCAATACCAAGCATATAGGGGAACTAATCTAAAACCCTACAAAAGTCATTGATTATCTCCAAGGCCAAATCTACCATACCATACCAGCATACACTTCCAAAACTCATACAACAAGGAACCTCCCCATAAAAAGGGCAGCACTATTAATACTGCAGGGGTCCCTAGAACAACTATTTGAAAAGCTGAACAAGTCAAATTACTTCAGTACAGTATAGCTCCCTATGTACAAACTCCATGTTAACAGAACACCTGGCCTTAGTCACATACTCAGAACACAGATCCTCACCAAGTACAGAATAAGTGATTACAACCTAAAGTAAAATTAAAAATATCTAAACAAAAATTAAACTGAAATCCCAAGAAGCCAGACTCCGCATGCAGTGCAACATCAGATAAATAAGAGATGCAGTTCCCCATACGGTGTAAAATATAAAGATAGCACAAAGTTCGATCACTAAATTAAAAATAAAATTATTTTTTTCTTCCTTTGTTGTCTAACCATTTTATTCTCTGATCATGCTGGTCCCGATCTGAGGCTTCTGCTTTCCTTTCTTCTCTTAGCTCTCTTTCTATGGTCTATAGTCCATCTGTCAATTCTTGTCTCTTCTTTTGCTTTCTTCATTTCTGTCCATCAGCCTATTTCTAGTCCCAGTAACCCTCCCCAGTATCAGCCCCCTTTCCAGTCCTCCCCTCCCAGTACCTTCCAATGTCAACTCCCTTGCATTCCCACGACTGCCACTGGTGTCCATTCCCTTCCAGGCTGCCACCTTCCCCACTGTCCAGCCTCTTCTAGTCCAAATACCATCCCAGGTATCAGCTCACTTCCACTCCCAGCATCATCCCCCATGTTAACCTACCTTCTGTCCATCCCCCATCCCCATGTGCCCGCTCCTTTCCAGCCTCCTCCCCATTACCCAGCCACCTACCAGTCCCATCCCGAAGTGTCAGCTTCCTTTAGTCCCACCCCCAGGTGTCAGCTTCCTTCCAGTCCCCCTCCAGTACCATCCTCCAGTATCAGCTCCCGTCCAGCACTCTCCTTCCCCCTCTGTCAGCTCCCTTCCTGCCCCCTCCTTCCCCTCTCTGCCAGCTCCTTTCCAGCCCCCTCCTTCCCCCCATCAGCTCCCTTCCTGCCACTTCCCCCCCCATGTCAGCTCCCTTCCAGCCCCCACCTTCCAACCATGTCAGCTCCCTTCCTGCCACCACCTTACCCTGTATCAGCTCTCTTGCAGCCCCCACCTTCCCCCTGTGTCAGCTCCCTTCTTGCCTCCACCTTCCTCTCATGCCAGCTCCCTTCTAGCCCCCTCCTTCCCCCTCCATCAGCTCCCTTCCTGCCCCTTCTTCCCACTCATGTTTTCTCTCCTACATCTCCCTCCTTCCCCCCCATGTCTGCTCCCTTCCAGCCCCCTCCTTCCCCCCTTGTGTCAGCTGCCTTTCTGCCCCCTCCTTCCACTAGCAGCCACGGCTCCTGCATCTTACAGAGCCGTGGCTGTGATAGCAGTAATAAGCAAAACCAGTGCAGAGTCTTCTGGCCTCTACTATATAACCCCCTTCTGCTGTCCCACTCCCTCTAACATAACCTCCTTTGGAGGGTGGGACATGGCAGCAGGGGTTACATAGCAGAGGCCAGAAACCTCTGCACCAGTTTTGCTTTTATTTGAATTATAGCGCTATTGCAGCTGCGGCTCTGTAAGATGCAGGAACTGTGGCTGGATTGGAGGGAGGGAGTGTGAGGCTGCGGTGGGAAATGAAAAGACGGTTTTCTGCTCTGGCTGATCCCTGTCCCACAGCCAGTGCAAAAAAACGACTTTCCAATGTTCTGTTTTAGCTCGCTGCCGGCAGCCGGCCTGGCTATATAAACACCGGCCAGGCCAGCTGAAAACCGACCAGTTGGCAATCTTCTTCCTGAATATACTTTGTGCATCTCTGCAGCTGACCACTTTCCAAGAACCACACATAGGTGCCATGTATTTGCAGGGCCGCAAAGGTTTCACAATACGGCCATAGATGTTTTTGCTAGGAAATCACCTATACCGTACATCCAGGTGGGTTATTTGCATTTCAGAATGACCCCCTTAGGGAAGAACAACCCAAACTACAGTTACACGATGCAAAGTTTCACATTAGAAGCCACTGCCCAGGAAAAGGATTTAGGCATCATTGTGGATAGTACATTGAAACACCTCTGCCCACTGTGCAGCAAACGGCCAAGAAAGCAAATAGAATGCTAGAAATAAAGAAATGAATGGATAATAAAATGAAGGATATTATAATGCCTCTGTATCACTCCATAGTGCAACCACACCTTGAATAGTGTACAATAGTGTACAATTCTGGTCACCATATCTTAAAAAGGATATAGCAGAATTAGAAAAAGTACAGAGAAGAGCATCAAAAATTGTAATGAGGATGGAAGGATATCCCTACGAGGAAAGGCTTAACAGGTTAGGGCTCTTCAACTAAGACAAGAGATGGTTGAGGAGAGATATGATAGAGGTCTATAAAATAATGAATGGAGTGGTAAATGCAGATAGGTTGTTTACCCCTTCAAAAAGTAGAAAGACTAGGGGACACAAAATAAAGTTACAATGTAGCAAATTTATGATTAATCTGAGAAAATATTTTTTCACTCAATGCATAATCAAACTCTAGAATTCATTACCAGAGGATGTAGTAAAAGCTGTTAGTGTAGCTGGATTTAAAAGAGGTTTGGACACGTTTCTGGAGGAAAAGTCCATAAACCATTATTAAAGAGGACCAGGGAAATCCAATGCTTACCCATGGGACAAGCATCATGGAATCTGTGTACCTTTTAGGAAACTGACAGGTACTTGTGACCTGGATTGGCCACTGTTGGAAACAGGATACAGGGCTTGATGGACCCTTGGTCTGACCCGGTATAGCACATCTTATTTATTTTTTTATGTATTTGTTTTTATATACCACCACTTCCAGAGATTAGTGGTGGTTTACAATGAACAAAAATAATAACTTTACATTATAACATCAGTAGAACTTATATACAATGTAAATAAGATGGTGGTAACAATGTTGCCGAAACTATATACAAAAATCAGTTTGCTATTTCAAAGCATTATAGCACATACGAGTTAAGAATGATAGGTAAAAGGGTTATTGGGGGGTTATGTTGTTTGCGACTGTTTGTTGGTGGATGAGACATAGGGATATGTTTACTAAACTGCGGTAATCGTGAATAACGCGCGTTATGTAACGTTAACGATCGTAAGCGCAGCATAACGCGCGTTATGCTGCGCTTACGATCGTTAACATTACATAACGCGTGTTATGATATGCTAACTATCGTAATGCCCCGCGGCGCGGTAAAACACCGCAGAAGGTGTAGAGAGGGCGGAGAGAAGGGGTCAATGGGCGGAGAGTGGGCGGGGAGAGGCTCCCTTCACACTAACGCACTGATCTGAAGAGCTCAATTCCAACGCGAATGAAAACCTGCCGTTAAATGCACATTACATGGGAGAGAAACCATTTAAGTGTCAGCAATGTACAGCCCAGGCAGGGAAACCTAAACAACGTGATAAGTGTGATACATGTGCACAGAACAAATGGGCACATAAACACTGAAAATGACCCCAACAAACTGGAGAAAAAACATAACCAAGCTGGCCAATAGTGGTATCAATGAGAAACATCAACCCCTCCCCCCCCTGAGTAAGCTCCATAGAACAGATATAAATCTTGGAAGGGTCTATAATACGTCCCCATACAAGGTGAATGAGACCACAGTGAAATAGCGCTGCTCAGGGTTTTCCCCACCATCGGACAGGGTTTCTATGGCGTGCACATGTCCCGCAACATCAGGGCGGGCATGACGGAACGGCAACTGGACAGATGCCAGAGAAGGGGATACAGAGGGCTGCAGGCGGCACATGCTGTGGTGCAGCTGGGCCACAGTGCGGACTAGGACGATGCCTAGGTGGCCCATACGAATGCTGAAGCAGCAGAGCAGCCAGACAGCAACTGCTGAAGGCCCAACATGGGCACGACTGTGTTTCCCACAGTGTCACAGGGGATAGTACCCAGCAGCTACCCCCAAGGGCACGGAACATTGGCAGGCGGTGCTGGGGGGAAGCGTGGACACCTATGCAGGCACCCCTACCCCAGAACCTGCACCATAGGCAGCCGCCTACCTGCACACTGGATGGCCTGAGACTGCACACCACCAGCACCACCAGCAGAAGGGCATGTCAGCATGGTGGCTGAGGGATACTGGTGGTGGAGGGGGCAGTGGCAGCTGCCCAGAGCAGACCGTGGCCTAGCCCTGTGTAGGTGGGTGCTGTGTACTGCAACAGATGGGCCCTGTCTGGTGAACAGTCATGGTATCACCAAGGAATGTACTGACTCTGTGACAACAAGGTGGTGCAGTGCACAAACCAGTGTATTCAGAAGCAGAAGGTCACAGGTTCAAGTCCCAGCTGTGGTTCCCGCCAACCCAGTCCCTGTATTTTACCCACTACTACAACGTGCTAATACAGACAGCACCTTTATTGCAGATGACGTAAACATGCCCAAGACACCTACATTTTACCCTACAGAGCACAGACACCATAAACATGCACAGTACCTAGAGCAGAGCCTCCCAAATGCAGTCCTGGAGGGCCAAACACCATTCCGGTTCCATGCTGCCTCTGATAAAGATGCCTGTGCTGCATTTCTATGCGCCACCCCCATGGTATGCAGATGTATCTCAAGCATATTCATGAGGGACAGCATGAAAACCCGAACAGTGTTTTGCACCGCAGGACTGGAGTTGGGAACCTCTGCCGTAAAGCAGCAGCCAACAGGGGCAGACACACCTGCACCCACAGGCCCCATTATCCAAAGCCTCCTGGGGAGGCAGGACTTTGGGCTCTGCGTGCATCTCCCAATATTAGCACTTGCATACCTTAGTAATGCCACCCTAAACCTGGGAATATGGTACACATCTATCAAAAGGTTGCTATGAGTACTGGCAGATAGCAATTCCTAGGTTAAGTACACTTTTCTCAGTGAGCTGCATCATAGCAACCTTTCTGATGTCTGTGGAGTGTGCTACAGGTCTTGTGTCTGACAGTGTTTACCAACCTGGGGAGTGACTCCTACAGTATTGCGTACCATAGCCATGCCTGCACTGTGCCCAGGACTTGAGTGGTGGCCTGGGCTGCCCAACACCTCTATAGTTGCACAATGCTGGCATAGGTGTGGGGAGTGTGTGTCTGTCTATCCAGTGTGTGGTGGCTGCCAACACCCTCCACAGCCCACACTGCTAGCACTGTTGCCAGTATTGGCCTGCCAATGTGCATAATGAGGAGCCAAGTACCGTGGGAATAGACTGGATAGGGTGGCCTGGCCTGGATGCATCTTCACACGGCATAGGGCAATGGCTCGGACATTGTAGTGCCTGGCCACCACCTGCACGGACAGGGTGGTCATAGCATGTCCTGCTGGGAGGTCACTCTCACCCTGACTGAGCAGTGACCATGGCATGGCTAGGTTCCCCCATAGTGCTATACAGCATTTTTCTCAAGTGATATTTATGGGTTTCCTTTGGAGCCTGACCACTGACTTATCTGCTTGGTGTGTATGCTGACATCCCTGTTCTGGGTACATGCATCTCCTCCAGGACCATGCACTATGGACTAGCTGGCGGACTGTCTGCAGCTAGTATGTGTCTTGCTGGAACACCTTGCAGGGTGCAGCAGCTGGAGGCTTGCTGCTGGAGAATGTCAGATAATGGTGGGGGGCAGCTGAGCATTTCCAGGCCTGCCATCAGTCTGCTATTGTGTTATGGATGTGTACCGCTCTGTCTGATCCCCAGCAGGATTGGAGTTGCTGGTCCCCTCTACTGCTGCCATTGCAGGGAGGTAGACTGTGGATCTATTGGTGGGTGATCCTGTTTCCCACCCTGAGTCCCAGAGGGTGGGTTGTGTGGTGTTACATAATCTGCCTATGGGTCCATACACACACACACACACACACACACACACACACACACACACCCCAGCAGGTAACGATGGCACCAACACAGGATTTGCACTATTCTGGGTGCAGCATCGCCCATAGGGACTAGACATGACCGAGACATACAGCAGGACACAGATGTATCCTAGGTGTGTCTAACTGAACTACCTATCACACACTGATAGGGACCTGCACCATGGCGTATTTCACTCATGAAAGGTGCTGTGGACCTGGTGCTGGGTGCCCCACCTCAACCTCAGGGTGGGCACAGTACCCGCACAATGTGACTGTCTGTGACTACTCTGTGGCAGTGCCACACACGGTCTGTTCCCCCTACAAGGCCGAGGTGCTGTGGGGGTGCATACCCAATCTTGTGCCCATCTCTCGTCTGCTGATTTGCATGTGCAGTGCATCATGGGTACGGGTGGGTTACCCCTATCCTGGTAACCACAGCAGACAGTTTGTGTGGTGCCGTGCAGTTCTTTTGCAGCCAGCCAGGGCTTTGTTCACAGCCTTATAATGTGTCCTATAGGGGACATTATAGGGTGCCTTGGCGGACAGTACACTTTATAATGTGCCCTATGGAGTGCGTTATGGGGTGCCTTATGCGGCACCTTAGGTTATGCCACCGTGAGGGTGTGTTTGCTGGCAGCACTAATTAAAATACACGTCACATGCCTCAACAATCACTACTTCAATGTAAAGGGTGCTGCCTCAGCCAGACTTATACATTAGGCCCACTGGGGAATCAAACCCATGACCCCTGTACCATCAGTCAGTGTTGTAACCATTGTGCTACAGCTCTGTTACTGTGCTTGTATGCCTGTGTGCCTTCTTAAGATTAACGCGCAGTAACGTGCCCTATAGCACTCGTTCATTTATGGCGCCTTGTAACGCGCGTTCTCGGCGCGTTCTCGGAAACGATGTACCGCCCATGTCCTTATTTGGGGTTTCTGTCTCTACCGCGGCTCCTAACACGAATCGCACTAACGCAGTTTAGTAAACATACCCCATAGTATTCTATGAAAAGGTGTGTTTTGAGTTCTTTACGGAATGTTTGGAGGTCCTTTATGATTCTTAAGCTGCCTGGTTGAGTATTCCAGATGGAAGGGGCGATGTAAGTGAAGGCTCTAGCACTGGTAGATTTATTGGCATTGCGGATTTGAGTTGGTATTGTTAGTGTATTCTGAGAACAATTCTTTCTGGTTCTTGTAGTGGTGGGTGATTTGAGGGGGTAGCAGAGGTGTGATGGGATGATTTTGTTATACAGTTTAAAGACTATCATGAGGTATTTGTAGTTAGTCCTTGCTGCAATGGGTAGCCAATAGAGGGAGTCGAGGAGTGGCCCTGCACAGCTCCCTGGAGGGAGTGTGCTCTTTCCACACGCGGGCCATCGCCGACGTCCCAGCCAGCTCCTCCTGCCCAATCGGGGCAGCTGTTCACATTAAAAAAGGAGCGCCGAGATCAGCATCCCCCTCTTCGGCCCTGCACAGCTCCCTGGAGGGAGTGTGCTCTTTCCACACGCGGGCCATCGCCGACGTCCCAGCCAGCTCCTCCTGCCCAATCGGGGCAGCTGTTCACATTAAAAAAGGAGCGCCGAGATCAGCGTCCCCCTCTTCGGCCCTGCACAGCTCCCTGGAGGGAGTGTGCTCTTTCCACACGCGGGCCATCGCCGACGTCCCAGCCAGCTCCTCCTGCCCAATCGGGGCAGCTGTTCACATTAAAAAAGGAGCGCCGAGATCAGCGTCCCCTTCTTCGGCCCTGCACAGCTCCCTGGAGGGAGTGTGCTCTTTCCACACGCGGGCCATCGCCGACGTCCCAGCCAGCTCCTCCTGCCCAATCGGGGTAGCTCCACACACTTCAAAAGGAGTGTTAGAGGGTGCACCCGCGCCTTGCGGGCCCGCACCTGAGGGCCTCGCCAGAGGGCCCTTTGGCATGGCCCTTAGGCAGTGGCACACACCTGAGCAGCAAAGACGCCAGAAAAATCTCATTGACACACCTACATCTACATCAATTCAAGAGTCGGTAGCTGGAGCTCCCCCATGGTCGAGCTCGCACCCCTCCAACACCTCAGTCATCTTCCCAAGCTTATACCATCAACGCAGCCAGCTCACCACCACTGCAACAGAGCGCAAGAACTGGATGCAAAACATCTAACTCTGGAGGACAGTAATCCAGGTGACTATCATCTGCCTTTAAAATTATATGGTCTCAGGGAAAGGATTTAGCTCAGGTTGATAAGGTAATAACTCATCCTACAAGCATACAGTTTGCAGATAATCCACAGGTAAAGTGTAATGTGTAAAGTGTAATGTGTAATGTGTAAACTCCAGCAACCCCCGATAGATTAGGAGCCCCACCACAAGCTGCAGCCTTCCTACAACTTGACCAAAGCTAGTGCAAGACTATCGCGACCAGGCAACATACCTGACCCACCACCAACCAACATCCCAGCCCAGACCCACACCACAACCAACGCACACAAAAATGGCCCTATCCTGCATCATCTCAATTGCCCTCTACCTCCTCGCTACAGGCCTAAGCAATGTCACTGGCCTACATGCTAACAATAATCACATACCAACTATCCACAATCATAGAAGGAGGTGGCCAGATGCCCCTTTCTATGAATCACGAGAAACTACTCAAACTCACCACCACCACCTCCTGCAGGTAGCATTACAACACAGCAAGAAGAAGAAACAGGGAGAAACCCCCTCCCCCGACTCATGAAATGCGCCCTTATAAATGCCCGATCAGTACGTAAGAAATGGCCGGTCATCTCAGATATGATATCACTACACAACCTTGACCTACTACTGATCACCGAGACATGGCTTTCCTGTGATGACAACGTGCTACTCAACCAGCTTCTGCCCGCTAACTTCTCCGTCCATACATGTCACAGGTCTGGCAAAAGAGGAGGTGGCGTCCTCGCCATCACCAGATCTGACCTTCAGTTCAGCATAAAAGATGCAGCCAGCTCGCCGCTCCTAGACACAATCTCGATAGAGAATAAGTGCTGCTCCATCAATCTACTTTACAGAGCTCCATCAACTGACCCAGATGCACTATCAACGATAATTGACATGGCCGCAAACTCCCAGAGCCCGCATACAGCAAGCTGGGTGCTAGGAGATTTCAACCTCCCCTCCCTACAAGACTCTCACTCAAAGGCGTTTATCAAAGCCCTGAAGGATCTAGGATACAGCCAATTAATCAAGGAACCTACCCATATAAAAGGAGGCATGCTAGATCTAATATTCACAACAGAGACAACCATCGGCGGACCAACCATCCCTGAACTATCAATCACCGCAGTCCCATGGTCAGATCACTTGCTAATCCTATTCCAAGTTCCTCAGCCAAGCCGTGGCCAAAAGGGAGAAAGCACAGCAGGCGGTCAGTCCAGCAACCCGCCGAGAAGATTCCAACCATTCAACAAAGAACTAATCCTGAAATCAGCACTCCCACTAATAACCTCACTAGCACACAACCCAGACGAGCTAGTCTCCGACTGGAATGAGATACTCAGCTCAATCGCTGTTCTCCCATCAAATAACAAACCACAAGGGAAACGACCCGCAGCAGCCTTGTACTCAGCGGAGTTGAAAGCCTCACTCGCGATGCTGAGGAAACTTGAGAGACGCTGGCGCTGCTCACGCTCAGAAGTAGACCAAAATGCATACAACTTACAACTCACAGCGCATCGTACCGCAGTGACAGAAGCCATGAGACGTTACCACGCTGACACATTAAAGAGATCCCTGAACAAACCTCGTGACCTGTATGCCCTCGTTAGACGACTTACAACAGAACCTGCTTCAGAACAAGCAAACGGAATCCATCCTCAAACATATGCTGACTATCTACAAACCAAACTCTGTCAGATAAACAACAACCCTGCGCCCAGCACTATCCTTCAGCCTTGCATTCAAACACCACTCACTACCTTCACGACACCACCCAAACAACACATCGAAGACACCATAGCGGCCATCAACATGACCACTGCACAATCTGATCCATGCCCGGCTTTCTGGGTCAAAGAACTACAGACTGACCTCAGTCCCGTCATATCCAGACTCATGGAACAATCGTTCACAACGGGGGCTTTCCCACGCACCCTCAAACACACATCAATAAGACCTCTACTAAAAAACAACAAACTCGACCAACAGAAGCTGGAATCCTACAGACCGATATCAAGCATACCGATGCTAGCAAAAATAATGGAAAAGGAAGTTCAGAGACAAATACAAGATCATATTGATTCCAACGCACCACTGGATCCATGCCAACACGGATTTAGAGAAGCCCACGGGGTTGAAACCCTTCTCACCACGCTCTTCAGCAGCATAATAGCAGGCATCGACAATATCCACCAAGGGTTTGTCCTTGTCTTCCTTGACATCACTGCGGCGTTTGATTCCGTGAGCCATGAGCGCCTCCTAGAACGCCTCAAAGAGAAAGGAATCTCCGGTACAGCACTCGAGTGGTGCAGGTCCTACCTCTCGGACAGATGGCAGCAGGTACGATCCAGAGACACATCATCACATCCATTCCACCAAAGCCAAGGTGTCCCACAAGGATCCTCCCTCTCCGCCCTGCTGTTCAATATATACATGCAGCCTATCTGCCACCTGATCCGGTCTTTCAACGTTAACTGCATGAAATACGCAGATGATGTGCTGTTATACACGCCTTTTGCAACAGAGAACCCCGACCTCTCACCAATAACAAGCTGCATAAACAAAATATCCAATTGGCTACAATCCCAAAACCTCCGGATTCAACACAAGAAGACGGAGGTGATGTTCATTACAAGGAACCGTAACTTTACTGCTCCGGCAGTACTAAAAGTGAAGGACGCAGACCTCCAGATCAAACCCGCTATCAGGTACCTCGGCATCACACTAGACCAGAACTTGAATATGAAGGCGCATATAAGTAACACTGTAAGGGCAGTATATCACAAAATTAGATCCCTTAGATACCTGCGATCCCTGCTGGAGCCAGATGATTTCAGGACCATCTATCAGGCACTAATCATCCCGCATTTCGATTATGCAAACGCAATACTGCAAGGACTCCCCCAAACAACTTTGAACCCACTGCAAATGGCAATGAACGCCGCAGCAAGAGTACTACACGGAGCATCCAGGAAAGACCATGTCTCACCCATTCTGAAACAACTCCACTGGCTCCCGATACAAGGTAGACTTACATTTAAGACCTTGCTACTCACCTTCAAAGCCACCAAAGGTCTCTCGTCAGCATCGCTAGCAGAGCTAATCCAGATGACACCCCACAACAGGGACAGAAGGTCAGTAGCACAAAACACCTTGATAGTCCCAAGATCAATAACTCGATGCACCAAGTCAACATCCAGCAGGGCCTACAAATTCTATGCACCAATGATCTGGAATAACCTCCCCCACAACATCCGAGCAATCCCAGACATATTCCAATTCAGGAAGGCCTTGAAACACTACCTCTTCCTCCTGCATTACCCAGAAACCAATAGAAGTTCAGCACCAACTGCTGAAACCACCCAAATCTCCCTTGTCTGAAACCAAAATGAGCACATGACCATGTTGTGAATTGTATATGTTGTAAATTGTATATAGTTCCCCTGTTAGCCAAGTTAAATGTCCTGTTCATCTGTAAACACAAAGTACTATTGGAAATGTGTGATTTCATTGTTTATTGTAAACCACGCTGATGCTGAATAGCACGGTATAGAAAAGACTATAAATAAATAAATGATGTGGTCAGAGTAATGGGTCTTATGTATAATTCTGGTAGCGATGTTTTGTGCTAGTTGAAGTTGATGAATGGATTTTTTGGGTAGGCCGTATAATATGTTGTTACAGTAGTCAAGATGGGGTGTTATCAGGGCTTGCAGGACTGATCTGAAATCATGGTTTTCCAATAATGGATGGTGATTTTGCATCATTTTTAGTTTGAAATATATCATCTTTGAGATAGCTTTTATGTGGAGGACCATGGTTAAGGATTGGTCTAGGATGATTCCTAAATATTTGACTTCTTGCTTGAATTCTATCTCTGTGCCTTTTAATTGAAGTTTGGTGTCAGGGGGGGGTGGGTGAAATTTTGGTTTCTTTTGATGTATGACACTTCAGTTTTCTTGAAGTTAATTTTTAAGTTATGTGAGTTAAGCCAGTCAGTTATGTCGGTAAGGCATGCTTGGATTTGAAGGCAGATGGGGTCATTGATGTCTACTGGATGATAGAGCATAATATCATCCACAAAAAGATGATAGTATATGTTGTGTTTTTTTAAAGATGTCACATAATGATTTCATGTAAAGATTGAATAGTAGGGAGGATAGGGAGGAGGCTTGTAGAAATCCTTGTGCTTTTTTGAAGGTTGAGGAGGATTCTGTGCCGATCTGAACTTGTAGAGTACAGTTGGTTAGATAAGATTTAAATCATTTTAAGACTGTGCCCTGGAGGCCAGTCTGTTGCAGTCTTGTGATTAATGTATTGTGGCTAATGCTGTCAAAGGCAGCAGCAATATCCAGGAAGATAAGGATGAAGGTTTGTTTGCTATTATTTAGCCCATGGTTGAGACGGTCCATAAGGGTTAGCATCAGTGTTTCCACACTGTGAAATGGTTTGAAACCGTGCTGTTGGTCGTCAAGAGGAGTGTTTAAATCAATAAAGTCTTGCAATTGGATTTGTACCACTTTTTTGATGATTTTTGCCAGGAACGGCAGGCTGGATATGGGTCTATATGAATTACGGAGGGTTTTGTCTGTGACATTAGATTTTAATATAGGGCATATGATTGCCTTTTCAGCATGGGTGGCATCTGTCCTGTCTCTAAGGACTGGTTTAATATTTTAAGGATGATGGGTGAAAACTCTTCTTTTGTGACTTTAAGCTAGCTGACTGATCAAGGGACTGATGGTTAGGTGATTGTGTTAAGGTTTGTGATTGTGGTTTTTAGTTATTTGAGATCTATGTGGTGGAAAGAAGACCAGATGATTTGGTTGTGAGGTTAAGTTACGCTGAGACTCGGCGATTTGTTGCTGAGTGTGGCATCATTATTGTTTAGGGGGGCAAGTTTCTCCAGGGTTCAGGGTTCTATGGGGGGGTTGTTCATTGTCAGGATTGAGAGATTAAGGGGCATGTTTACCAAAAAACGCTAATTTGCGTGCCGCAAAATAGCGCACTAAAAGCGGTACTTAAGAGCGCTTAAATGCCCTGCAAACATGCGATGAAGCCCCGCACACTTGCGCGTCACAGTAACGGGTGCCGCACAAGTACGGGCCCGCAAATGTCCGATAGAGGCGTGGAAAGGCTAACGGAGGGCGGAGGAAGACCCCGGAGGGGCGGAGAGAAGGGGTTAATGGGCGGGGAAGGGGAGGGGAGAGGCGCCCCGCACATTATCGGTGCTGAATTTCCAAGAAAAAATAGCGCGAGTGAATCACTCGCGGTAGAATGCATTTAAAGGGAAGAGAAACCATTTCCGTCAGCAATGTACAGCAAAACCGGGGAAACCTGAAAAACGTGAGCAGTGTGATACATGTGCACAGCCCAAAAGTGGAAATAAAAATAGAAAAGGGCCACAACAAAACTTGTAAAAATAGTAACTCAGCTGGGGAACAGTTATAGTAATGGGCAAAACCAACAAACACACCCAGGAAAGCTCCAGCAAAAAGAAATGTTTTTTGGAAAGGTGTACGGAGCGGAGACTCTTCCAAAAACATTTCCTTTTTGTTGGAGCTTTCCTGGGAGAGTCTTCTATGGCTGCCCATTAATATCACTGTTGCCCAGTGTGGTGATATTGTGTCCCCCATTTGCCGTGGTCATTTCCGGGGTTTATGTGCACGTTTGTCACCAGACAGGGTGCATGTGCCCACAGTAAAAATGCGTAGAGCAGGCTTTGTGACTCCATCCTGCCAGGTTTACTACCTCCAGGGGCTGCACTGTTTCTGTGGCCATAGTGTGGTGCAGCAGACAGAGCCATTACTTCTAGGACTAGAGGGCCAGAGGTTCAAATCCCAGCTGGGGCACTTGCCAGCCCAGTTCCTATATTTTACCCACCACTAAACAAAGATAGCGCAGACACCCCTGTATTGCAGGGAACATAAGCATGGGGGAAACACCCATATTTTACCCAACACCGCACACACACCACAACAATGGGCATTACCTACAGCCAAGTCCCCCAAATGCAGTCCCGTACTGCCACATTGCAATCAGGTCATCTGCTTGTTCTGAGAGAAGCTCATGCCAGCATGTTGGCGGACCAGTACATGTGGTGCAGGGGGCAGTGGCTGCTAGCCACAGAAGACAGAGGCCTAGCCATGTGCAGGCTGGCACAGTCCACTGCAACAGACAGGCCCTGCCGGATCCACAGGCATGGACGTTCCAGGGAATCCAGCCAATCTGTGGCTACACAGTGGTGCAGTGCACACAGACAGTACATGCAAGAACAGAAAGTCACAGGTTCAAAGCCCAGCTGGGGCTACCACCAATCCTGCCCACATATTTTTCCCACAACTACACAGTGATAGTAAGGACAAACCTTTCGTGGCGAGGACATATGCAATGGTACTACGTCTATCTTTTACCCCACTGAGCACAGACACCATGTACAGGGGCAGTACCTAGAGCAGAATCTCCCAAATGCAGTCCTGGTGGGCCACACACCAGTCAGGTTCCATGCTGCCACTCATACAAATGCCTGTGCTGCATATCTATGCACCACCCCCATGGCATGTAGATGTAGCTCATGCATATTCATGAGGAACAGCAGGAAAACCCGAACAGTGTGATGGAAACCTGGACTGGAGTTGGGAATCTCTGCCGTAAAGCAGCAGCCAACAGGGCCAGACACACCCACAGGCCCCATTGGCCAATGTCTCCTGAAGAGGCAGAACATTAGACCCTGCATGCATCTCCCAATACTAGCACCTGCATACCTTAGCAATGTCACCCTACACCTGAGGTATGCGGTACACAGCTCTGAGACGCTTGCTAGGAGTACTGGCAGATAGATATCCATACGTTACGCACATACTGCTAGTTGACCCCATCCGAACAATCTGTTCGGTGTTTGCGGTGCGTGCTCCAGCCCTTGCCTCTGACGGTGTTTACCACCCTGGGGAGTGACCCCCAGCAGTACTGCGTAGCATATCCATGCCTTGCCGTGCCCAGCACCGGTTTGGTGGGCAAGGCTAATTACCTCCTCAATAGTAGCACCATGATGGCATAGGTGTGGACTTGTGTGTCTGTCTATACAGTGGGTGTTGGCTGCAAGCCCCTTCCACAGCCCACACTGCCAACACTGTTGCCAGTATTGGCCTGCCAATGTGCATAATGAGTAGCAAGGGACCATGGGTATATCTCAGACAGAGTGGGCTGACCAGGCTGCAGCTGCACAGGGCATAGGGCACTGGCAGGGGCATGGTGGTGCCCGGCCAACACCTACACAGACAGGGTGACCTCTGTATGTGCTGCTGGGGGATCACTCTCACCCTGAGTGCGCAGTGACGGCAGCATGGCTAGGCACACCCATAGTGCTGTATTGTGTTTCTCTCATGTGATATATATGGGTTTCCTGTTGGGGCCTTTTCACTGACCTATCTGCTTGTGTGTGCTGCCACCCCAGTTGTGGGTGCATGCATTTCTATCAGGACCAACCAGCAGACTGTGCACAGATGGTATGTGTCTTGATGGAGTGCCTTGCAGGGTGCAGTGGCTGATGGCTTGCTGCAGGTGAATATCAGATAGTGGTGGGGTGCATCTGTGAATATCCAGGCCTAATGTCTGTCTGATATTGTGTTATGGATGTTTGTGGAGCTGCTTGGACTGCCCTGTAGGGTGTCTGTTCCCTAGCAGGACAGGGGTGATGGTCCACTGTACTGCCATCAGTGCAGGGGAGGGTGGGGAGGGTGGGGTGGGGATCTGTTGAGGGGAAGCCCTGCTTTATCCACCTGGGGGTCCATGGGGGGGGGGAAAGGCCACTAACTGAGCCAGACAGAGATCTCCAAAATGTTTATTCAGTACCTACCTATTCCACAGATTATTGCTGCTTTGGAGCTCTGACATGGCCGCATTCAGCCATGGCTGGTGTTGTGGACCTGGTCCTGGGCGCAACATCTCACACTCACACTCAGGGTGAGCACAGTAACCGCACAATGTGATGGTGTTTAGCTACTCTTTGCCGTTTGTCCACCCACTCAGGACACCCTACCAGGCCGAGGTGCTGTGTGGGTGCACACGGACACTTCCCCCTACCAGGCCGGGGAGCTTTAGGGGTGCAATTCCCATCCTGTGTTCAATCGTGGACAGCTGATTTGCATGTGCAGTGCATCATGGGTACGGGTGGTTCACAACAGCAGACTGTCAGTGAGGTGACGTACAGGCTATCTGCAGCCAGCCAGGGGCAGCTTACAGCTATAGAGCTGTAGCCCAATGGTTATGTCATTGCTCTATGCAGCCAGATGTCATGGGTTCACACCCATATTACAAGGTCTCCCTCAATCCACTCTTAGCCCATTACAGATGGCCATGAATGCCGCAGCAAGAGTCCTCTACGGAGCCTCCAGAAGCGATCACGTAACTCCCATTCTTAAACAGCTTCACTGGCTCCCCATCCATGGGAGGATCATCTTTAAAACCCTAGTCCTATCATTCAAGGCAATCAAGGGTATCTCATCCTCCTCACTCACAGATCTGATTCACACTGTACCCCCCAACAGATCCAGAAGAACAACAGCCGTAAACCTACTGACAACCTCGAAGGCGTTGACAAAGTGCAACATGACAACCTCAAACAGAGCCTTCAGTTTCTATGTACCCAAATGCTGGAACGCTCTACCCTCCGACATAAGGGCCATTACTGACCTACTCCAGTTCAGGAAGGCACTCAAATACCACCTCTTCCTTCAATACTACCCTACCAGCAATTGAACCAGAGGAAGTGAACCACTCATGAACACACCATGCCGTTCTTGATATTATTAAGACTCTATTCTGTTCTATGTAATTATCTCATGTATATAGTTTACCCCGGTTCTCCAAGTTTGTACTCCTGTTCGATGTAAACCAAACAGCTTGTTGTTATGGTCTTTATGTTATAATGTAAACCGCGCTGATGCCGAATAGTGCGGTATATAAGAACTTGTAATAAAATAAATAAATAATAAATAAATAAATAAATAAGGGTGTCCAAAGAGTTATTTTAATTTACTGTACATATGTTGCTGCCAGCAATGACACCCTCAGCGTACTGTACCCATAAGGTGCCTCTGAGGGTGCTTTATGGGGCGCCCTATAGGGCACGTTACGGTTGCCAGCCATATAGGGTGCACTATACATTATCCTGTGTCGCAACATACATGCTGCCCTATAGGGGACATTCTAGGGTGCCTTGGCGGACGGTGCACTGCAACATGTGCCTTATGGGCCGCCTTATATTAATATGCTGTGAGAGTGCGTTTGCTAGTAGTTATCACAAAATAAAATTAAAAAGCCTCCTACAGCACTCCACAACATATAACATACTGCCTCAGCTAGCCTTTTTCACTGGCCATTGTGAGGGATTGAACCCCTGGTCCCTGCACCATTGCTCGGTGTCTTCACCATTGTGCTGTGGCTCTGGTCCTGTGTTTGAGCAGCAGCGCGCAGCCTTGTGGCCATCGGCGCGCCGTCTTGTGGCGCACAAAATTAACAGCACGCCGCCCAACATGGGCATGCCCCTTAAAATAATGCCTCAGCCAGCTGTCTTCAATGGGCACTGTGGGGAATTGAACCCATGATGCCTGCACGAGTGGTCAGTGTCTTAACCATTGTGCTATGGCTCCATTCCTGTTATTTGAACATCAGCACTCCACTTATCCCACCCACTATTGGGCTGCCCCCTCACACATCAGCGCACCGCCTTCTGCCCACCGGCTCGCCGCCTTCTGTTGCCCAATTTTATCAGCGCGCCGCCCTCTGCCGCCCAACCTTAACAGCGCGCCGCCATCTGCCGCCCACAATGAACAGTGTGCCGCCTCATGCCGTATAAAAAAAGAGTGCGCCGCCTTCTGCCGCCCATAATCAATATGCCTCCTACACCACCACTTTTGCCCATAAAAGTTGATGCCTCAGCTGGTCTTTTTTGTTGAGTGCAATGGGGGTTTGAACCCATGGCCCCTGCACCATAGGTCAGTGTCTTCACCGTTGTACTACGGCTCTGTTGTTTGGTTATGCAGCATCGCCCCACTTAGCCTTCCCACGCGCTAATGTTGGCCCCACACATTAGCGCGACGCACACACGTACGGTTGGGTTTTTTTCTTTTTTCTGCCTGAACCGCCCACTCCTTATATGGCACACGCACACTAACGGGGACCCGCACAGCAACGGAGTTTAGTAAACATACCCCTTAGTTAATGATTTGACTATTAAGAAAAGTTCTCTGGGTCGGTTGAGGGATCTTGTGAGGATCTTGGTGTGATATTCCTTTGTTCTTTTGTTGATGGCTTCTTTGTAGGATTTGAGCGTGGTCATGTATTGTCTGTGTCAGATTTTGTAATTCTCCATTTGTTTTCTAGTTTTCTGAGCTTTTGCTTTAGCTTTCTTAGTTCAGGTGTATACCAAGGTTTGGATTCTTTCTACCTTGTTGGGTGATGTGTTATGGTGGTGTGAGCAGCTGTGGCAATAGTCCAGCTATATATGAAGTCACTGAGGTTTGCCGTAGAGGAGCCCATGTTTGGTATGGTGTCATTTAAAAATAATTCTTTGTTAAAAGGTTTGAATTTGTTTTTGAATCTGTTAACTTCCATGGTTCTGGGAGGTGTGGGGGTGGAGGGGATAGAGGAAATGATCTGTCCATGGGAGGGGGAGTATATTTGGGGGAGAATAGAAAGTATCTTGTAAAATGTTGTGTGGGAGGAAGATGAGATCCAGTGTGTTGCCTTTCATGAGGAATGGGGGATTGTTGAAATCCTAGATCGTGCAAGGCATTTACGAAATGAGAGGAATGTGTGGGCGGGAGTGATGGCAAGTTAAAGTTACTGAGGATAATGTGTTGCTTCTTTAGGGTAGATGTGCCTGCAGTTTCGATAAGTTGTCTGGGCTGGGGGAGGGAGCTCTGTAAATCAAGTTTATTGTGAGGAATGCTTTGTTGATGCTCAGTACATCCATATCTTCTATGGTATTATTTAATCAGAGAGAGAATTTTAGGTCTTTTATTTTTGTTAGGATTAATATGCCCCCTCCGCGCTTACAGAGACTAGGGCATTGGAAGAGGTCATAGTTGGATAGAGCTAATTGGTTGATTAAGATATTGTCAGTATTAGATGACCGGATTTCAGTTAGGCAAAGTGTGTTTGGATTGTTATCGTTAATAAGATCAATTATTGCTGGGATTTTGTTTCTAATGGATCTAGTATAAATGAGAGAAATTTTTATTGGGTGTTGCTGGATGGTAGATTGGGGTGGGTGTGAATGGGGGTGAGGTGCATTAACCTAGGAGGAGGGTGTTTTTGGTAGGCCGCATATGGGGTGTGGAAGGAGAATAATTGAGTGTTTTTTGCCTGTAGGGTAAAATGGTTATTTGGTAGTGATGGTCCTGGTGTTGTAATGGAGTAGATATTGGTGCTAACAAAAGAAGTCAGCTGATGAAGAGGATGTGCTTTAGATTTGCCATTATGATTGAAAGTAATGGCTGAAGAGCATAAAAGTGGTTGGATAATATGTTGAGCAGGAGGGGGTTAGTGTAGTAAACAGGAAGTTATGCAAATATATGATTGCTTAGAGTACGAATGGCGATTTGGCAGATCTTATGTTCTTATGTTACATGTGTATATGCCTAATTATACATGTGTAAATCACAAATAATCTAAGGGATATGTTGGTTCTGCAGTGAATCTGAGGCTGCTGACATCAGATACAATTCTTTACTAAATGTATGTTGTCATGGGTTGGGGGGTTTTTTCAGTCATTTCCAAAGAACACAGTAGAGTTGACTGTGCCTTGCTTCTACAGTGCTTGGTCCCACTTCAGCCCTGTTTCCTCTATCAGTTTCTCTGCTTTCTTTCTCTTCCTCCTGTCAGTCCTCCACCTCTTTGTGCTCTGAGTGCCTTTAGTGTTGAATGTCTTTTTAGGTGTCAGGCTTACTTTCCGACATTGTTCAAGTCAGGATGCAGAGCCATGGCAAAAAGAGAACTGAGCATTCTCAATTTTTGATATCTTTTATTAAAATATGTTTAATAGTTAATCGGGGGAATTAGTGCATGCTGATAGTTCATGATGGCACTAGCAGTTAACACAGCAGCTTGACATATAGGAGGTCACTTTAGAAGCATTGCTACATGTCACTAGCAGCATTTACGCATGTAGATTGGCAAACATGTGAAGATGCAGTTTAGGAAAGGGCTATTTACACATGCTGATGCACACCACGTTTAGTTTTCTAGAAGCAGGGTAAAAGCAGAGAGAGGAAGTGGTTTTGATAGACCTAACATATCAATGTGGATTCCCTTTTTTACAAGGGAATCCATGGTGATAGAAAATAATCCAGAATCTGTATTTATGCCTGCCACCAGGCATGAATTAGTACCTTTTTGAAGGCGATTATGTAAAGGCAGAGGTCTGGCATCCTCAATCACTCCCCAACATTTATTCTCCCATCCAAGTCATATGATCCTTCGGATGACCCCCTTCAAGACCTCCTATGCTGTCTAAGACCTCCCCAAGTCAGCCAGTCCCCTTCAGCCATCCAATCCCCTCTAATCGATCTCTCCCCCAGCTATGAAGACTTCCCAACCTGGCCCCTCCTTAAATAAAGAAAATGCCCTGAGGACCTCCTCTACAAGACCCACACCCCCATTCTATCCCTAGGTTTACTGGGGTCCCTGGTGTCCAGTGTGAGCAGCTGTTCCTGCTCATTTTGGTCCTGAGTTCAAAATACAACCATGATGCCTAGCACTAAACTTGCAATACTATTGCTAGAAGTCAGGCTGCCAAATAAGGGCATTTTGCATCCAGAACCTCTTGCGTTCTGATTTGAGGTGATCTTAGCGGGGATAGGATAATTTGAAGAGGGTCATTAGAGGGATCATATGCCTTGAGGGTGGGTAGGGAGGACAGAGTGGATCGATGTTAAGGGAGAATTAGGGAGGAGACAGATGATGCAATTTTAAAAAGCTGCTCCCATGCACACGTGGGCTATGATAGCAAGTTTTTTAGGCCCACATTCAGCTTTTGAAAATCACTTCTCCAGATGGATATGGGAAGGCATTAGTGTGCAATCCTGCAGGTCCTTACCCTTATTTCGCAAGAGACTCTGCAAACGGCAGAATCTCTTGTAAAATACAGTGTGAATTTTCCACATTCTGAACTGGATGTCTAAATTCCCCTCGCCAATCCCATCTAAAAATCTTCCTTTTATCATGTGCTAATTCTTGTGTTCACCGACAATCATGGAATGGTCAGGGTCTTCACCTTGCACTTAACATGTGGTATGGTAATGTATTAACTATTAATGCAATATATTGTCACCATGTGGCCAGCCCTCTGCCTAGGGAGCAGAGGGTTGTTCTGCCATGATAATTTCTCTATGCAGAAAGTGAGACTACAGCTGTGGCTTTTGCAAGGCCTCTTGGGAATTGTAGTCCCTTTTAAAGCTCTCTGATAAAGAAGCAATTGTAGTCCGAGTGTTTAAGGCAAAATGACAAGGATTTATTCCCCTTACAAATAGAACTTTGGTGCAGAACAAAAAATAGGATGGTTTCTAGGAGTTTAGCATGAGGATTATATACAATAACTAAGGTAATTGCTTCTTCACTCTCTGGTCCCAAAACATGCAGTGCTCATTACAAGTACAAAAAGGAAAACAAACAGCTTCACCTAGCAAAGCAAAACAGTTCCTTTTTCTTTGCTGCATCTCAGCACTTTTCACTTCAAGGTTTAACACAGTGACTCAATGTTGTCAGCCAAACAAAGCATGCAATCCATCTGCATATCTGCTACGTCATCAACATTAGAGTCTATCTGCATATCTTCTGCTTCAGGATTAACAGTGTTTATATGCAAACTGTTACTGTGGGATTTCAGATAACTTCCGTCTATAAGCTTAGGTGTTTTCCCTTTACACACCTCAAAACAGTAAGGGTTTTAAATACCTGTGGCCCTGGAGTTTCTTCTTTGGCTCTCCTCTAATTCTTGGCAGTTATAAGGGAATACTTGTGTGCTGGGCTCCCACCTGTGCAAACTGTGAAGGCTTCCTTCTGACTGAAGGGTTCCCTGCTCTCTCTGTTCCAGCCAATTCCTGGTCACAGGGCGTGCCTTCCCTCCTCCTAGTCTGCTGGCTTTTCTCCCAGACCTGTAGGTAATTTCTTTACCCTGTATCCATCTCTCTGGAGCTTCTGAGCCTCTCCCAGCACGTCTTACAGGAGTTCTCTCCTCTCTCCTGTTTTTGCTGTCCAGGACTCCTCTTTCTCTGCTGCCACGGCTCCAACTGCCATCTGAGCTGCAATTACCACTCCAGCCTGTACTCGAGCCTGCTTCTCTTCCTCTTCCCTCAATTCCAAATCCTAATCTCCAACTCCCTCTGCTCCTGGGAGCTAAATGCAATGTGTGCCTTCGAGTCAGTCCTGACTCCTGGCGACCCAGAAGCTCCTGGGTTTTCTTGGCAGTGTCACCGGAAGCAGATTGCCAGGCCTTTCTTCCGAGGCAGTGGAGGGTTAAGTGACTTACCCAAGCTAATGGCGAGGTTTTATAATTCTGTTCCCCTGGGCTTGGTTCTGCCCTCAACCTGAACAGGTGTGATGGATCAAGCTCTAAGCTTGCTGCTGCGTCAGAGCTTGGGTGTGTCAGTTCAGCTCCTGACTTTCTCTGTTTACCTTTTCTTTATAAACAGTGAGCCATGTGTTCTAGCTGCCTGTCAGTTTTAAAGGTGGAATCTTCCTTTCTCTCTATTTCCATGGGCTCCGTAGGGGTCTCTACATCACATATCCCCCCCCTTAAGATATTACGGGCTGGCGAAGCCACGCTCGCACAGCACGTAATCACTGCTGAGGCCTTGATATGCTTTTCTACTTTGGCCAGATGCGCTGCCGCTGTCCTTTCATGCCAGGGCCTAAGGACGTTCATATGGTAGACCTGGCGGCGTCCTCTATAGTTTTCCACCACATAGGAAACTGGACCTACTTCTTCTACCACTTTATATGGACCCTTCCATTGGGACTCAAATTTTTGTCCAGCATCTGCTACCATCACCACTACTTTTTCCCCAATGGCTAACTGACAAGACTTCGTCCCTCGGTCATAATACTTTTTCTGACGTTTTTGACTGGCTTGTAAGTTTTCCTCTGAGGCCTGAGAAGTCCTTTGTAATCTACTCCTCAGATCTCATAGAAAATGAGGTACCCCTATCTCTTCAACTTCGGGCTCCACCCATTGTTCACGTAGAATATCTAAGATTCCCCTTGGGGCCCGACCGAACAGTAGTTCATAGGGGGACGCTCTTAGAGATGCCTGCGTACATTCCCGACAGGCGTATAAAACAAAAGGGAGCATGACATCCCACTCGGACATCTTCCCGTCCAGACTACGCCTTAGCATTTGCTTGATTGTCTGATTTAATCGTTCCACCAGTCCATTGGACTGGGGATGGTAGGCGGCAGTCCTTATGTGGTGTACCCCAAACGCATCCCATACTTGGGCCAAGTATTTCGACATGAAATTACTACCCTGGTCCGTGAGCATTTCTTGGGGAAACCCTACCTCACAAAACAACTTAATCAATTCTAAGGCTATGGTCCTAGCCGAAATGTTCCGCAAAGGCATAGCCCATGGGAATCAGGTGGCCTGATCTATCACCACCAGAATGTACTGAAAACCTCTAGGTGTCTTAAGCAGCGGTCCTACAATATCCATCGACATACGCCGTATGGGTGTCAATATCGTAGGGGTAGGGATCATGGGCACCGCTCGTGGTTTGGCAGAGGTAACTCGCTGACATGAGGGACAGGATTCGCAGAAACGAGCGGTTTCTTTAAAAACCCCCGGCCAATAAAAATGGGCTAAAATCTGATCCAATGTCCCCTGTATCCCTTTATGACCACCCACCGGGTGATCATGGGCCAGCCTTAAAACCACTGCCTTGAAAGTAGTCGGGACTACCAGTTGTTTTCTAACTGCTCCTGTCTGCAGCTCATTACTTTCCCGATATAATATTCCTTTATCTAGCAGGAATCTGGGGAGAGTATCCCTCTCACTTTAGGGCATACTCGAATGCTCGTTTTAACGTGGGATCTGCTTGTTGCTCTTTAGGGAAGGATGGAAATTTCTTAACTATATCAGCGGGAACCCAGGGCAAATCTTGTCCGGCCTCCATCTCTGCCCTCCCCTGAGCCCTACGCTGTCGCTCCAGGCGTCTATCTGCTTTGCCTTTCCTAGTCTTCTTAGAAGGGGTGCTAATCAGGTCCTCATGTATAGGAAGCTCCTCCAGTGCCTCTTCTACCTGTCCACCCTCATCCCCTGTAGGTTCATCCCTCTCTTCAGGGAGTTCATCTCTCTCTACAGGGGGTTCAACTTTCATTTCTGAGGTTCCTGCCTGGGACCTAGTAGAGACCATGCCTTTCTTGGTATGTAGGCCCTTCGCTATCCCTCTACTAAACTGTGGCCAATCCCTACCCAGAACTATATCATGGGGAAGCTTAGGGACTACGGCCACTAGAACCTCTTTTTGTGTTCCTAATCCCTTCACTGAGAGCTTATACAATGGATAAAAGGAGGATGCACCATGTATGCAGTGGATTTTAACTCTGCCTTCAGGTCGGCTCGGTACTGACCCGATGCGGGCTTCTATTGCCTGCCAGGGCTTCTTTGAGACCATGCTCTGGTCAGCACCTGAGTCGAGCAATGCACTGGCCAAAACACCATTAACTTCCACATTTAACAGAAAACCTTCTTGTACCTGTTTTTCCTTGGCCGTTATCAGTGCTGTTCGCATTACACGGTTTCTTTGTAAATGACCTGCCTTTCCATATTTATAACATTTACCTTTGGCCCACTTCCATTCTGGCTTTGGCAAACAAGTGGATACACCTTTCACATTGGTTCCTAGTTCCTTCTCTGATTTTCCAAAGTTTGCCGACCCAGATACCCACAGAGCGCCTCCTTTTGGATTACCAGCCAACTCTGCCTCCAAATAATGCTTGGTAAGGAGGGCTGCCTCCGCTGTGGTCTGGCAACTTTGCAAGATCAAAAAGGATCTTATTTCCTGAGGAACTGCCTCCATGAATTGTTCCAAGACTATAGTGTCTATCACAGACTCGAGGGTCTTTCCCTCAGGAGTGAGCCATTTCCACGCTAAGCTCCCTATCCTGTGGAACAAGGCTTTGGGCGTTTCATTAGGTCCTAGCCTAGTATCCCTTAACATGCGTCTATAGACCATAGGTGTTAATCCCAATCTATCCCTGATTGCCTTCTTAAGTTCTTCATAGTTAGTCGCAAGAGCAGCGGGCATGGCTTTATAGGCAGCTAAGGCTTCTCCTGTTAGGGATGCAGCGAGCCTTACCGCCCATTGCTCTGGCAGCCACTTTACAGTAAGTGCAATTCTTTCAAAGGCTTCAATGAAGTCATCTATATCATCGTCTACCGTTAGCTGTCCACAAGTTAAAGCTCCACAGTCTTGTGGTCCTACCACACAAGTAGGTGAGAATTTTGCTTGTTCTGTCGCCTTCTGACCATCAAGCAAAGCCTCTATCTAGTCCACAATGGGTTTTTGCTGGGCCTGCATGGCTGCAGCAGCTTGCTCCTGGGTGTGCTGGGCCATCTCCCATTGTTTTTCAAACTGGTTGGCCATCCAGCGTAGAACTTCTTATGGCTCCATCTTCAGGACTTTTCTGTAGATAGGAAAAAAAAGAAAGAAAGGCCCACCAAGTGCGGCACAACAACTTTCCTTAGACCTGTCTAGGTTATATGCTGGACAAGAGCTCTCCTTCCTCCCACGAATCCTACACACCCGTGCCCAAATACCCGTTACCTGAGCATGGTGTAGACTCAAACTTTGAGAAAGGAGTCTTTCTGCTGGTCCCCGGTCCCTCTGTCCGATATTGCCAGTGGTATCTCCCACTGCTCTTCAGCCCACAGCTTAGCAGGGTTTTGTTTTTTTTTCTCTCAGTGCTCTTGTGGCAAATCCTCTGGCGTATATCCTGGTGTGTTTCTCAGTTGAATGTCCTTATATTCCACACAAAATCCTAAAAACTACGCCACTTGTCACCACGTGGCCAGCCCTCCGACTAGGGAGCAGAGGGTTGGTCTGCCATGATAATTTCTCTAATAACTCTATGAAAATCACTCCAAATAAACACACTGCTACAGAATATATAGGAGGGTGAGATCATAAAACTTAATAATCAAATAGTATCCTAGGAACCGTCTCAGACCAGTCGGCTGCCTATATGCTGGGAAGTGAGAATTCAAATTCACCAGCGGCGCCAATAGCATCAATGACTGGTTCCTGGTGTTTTTTCTAATTATTGACACCCTCAATAATTAGAAAAAACACCAGGAACCAGTCATTGATGCTATAGGCGCCGCTGGTGAATTTGAATTCTCACTTCCCAGCATATAGGCAGCCGACTGGTCTGAGAAGGTTCCTAGGATACTATTTGATTATTAAGTTTTATGATCTCACCCTCCTATATATTCTGTAGCAGTGTGTTTATTTGGAGTGATTTTCATAGAGTTATTGCATTATATTGCTCCATAAGAAAGACCCTATTCTTTTGTATGATAATTTCTCTATGCAGAAAGTGAGACTACAGCTGTGGCTTTTGCAAGGCCTCTTGGGAATTGTAGTCCCTTTTAAAGCTCTCTGATAAAGAAGCAATTGTAGTCCGAGTGTTTAAGGCAAAATGACAAGGATTTATTCCGCTTACAAATAGAACTTTGGTGCAGAACAAAAAATAGGACGGTTTCCAGGAGTTTAGCATGAGGATTATATACAATAACTAAGGTAATTGCTTCTTCACTCTCTGGTCCCAAAACATGCAGTGCTCGTTACAAGTACAAAAAGGAAAACAAACAGCTTCACATAGCAAAGCAAAACAGTTCCTTTTTCTTTGCTGCATCTCAGCACTTTTCACTTCAAGGTTTAACACAGTGACTCAATGTTGTCAGCCAAACAAAGCGTGCAATCCATCTGCATATCTGCTACGTCATCAACATTAGAGTCTATCTGCATATCTTCTACTTCAGGATTAACAGCGTTTATCTGCAAACTGTTACTGTGGGATTTCAGATAACTTCCCTCTATAAGCTCAAGTGTTTTCCCTTTACACACCTCAAAACAGTAAGGGTTTAAAATACTCGTACCTGTTGCCCTGGAGTTTCTTCTTTGGCTCTCCTCTAATTCTTGGCAGTTATAAGGGAATACTTGTGTGCTGGGCTCCCACCTGTGCAAACTGTGAAGGCTTCCTTCTGACTGAAGGGTTCCCTGTTCTCTCTGTTCCAGACAGTTCCTGGTCACAGGGCGTGCCTTCCCTCCTCCTAGTCTGCTGGCTTTTCTCCCAGACCTGTAGGTAATTTCTTTACCCAGTATCCAACTCTCTGGAGCTTCTGAGCCTCTCCCAGCACGTCTTACAGGAGTTCTCTCCTTTCTCCTGTCTTTGCTGTCCAGGACTCCTCTTTCTCTGCTGCCATGGCTCCAACTGCTGTCCAAGCTGCAATTACCACTCCAGCCTGTACTCGAGCCTGCTTCTCTTCCTCTTCCCTCAAGTCCAAATCCTAATCTCCAACTCCCTCTGCTCCTGGGAGCTAATGACGAGGTTTTATAATTCTGTTCCCCTGGGCTTGGCTCTGCCCTCAACCTGAACAGGTGTGATTGATCAAGCTCTAAGCTTGCTGCTGCGTCAGAGCTTGGGCGTGTCAGTTCAGCTCCTGACTTTCTCTGTTTACCTTTTCTTTGTAAACAGTGAGCCATGTGTTCTAGCTGCCTGTCAGTTTTAAAGGTGTAATCTTCCTTTCTCTCTATTTCCATGGGCTCCGTACGGGTCTCTACATCACAATATACATGGTGTCAGAATGTTCAACATAATATATTAGAAAGTTGTATCAGGCCAATTCAGAAAACTTACGTGAATTGTTGCGTGCATCTAATGCCACTTTTACACACAAATCCATATGCCAAATGCAGAAAAGCAATGGATGTGCACATAAAAAATGTGCAAGCACATGGAATGCCATGCATATTTAAATGTATTAAAATGATACACAAATGAGTTGGGCATACTCAAATAACATGCTAATGAGGTCTGGCCCTAACTGCGTGGATGTTGAGAGGCTAGTCCTGTCGGAGGTTAACCTGCCCAACAAAGTAACAGATGTTCTGTTGGCCTCTAGGAGGGCCTTGATGAGATGATCTTATGCATTCAAATGGAAGAGATTTGCTAGCTGCTGTGCTCTTAATCGCACACTCGAGTACCTCCTACACCTCTTGGAGTTGGGTCTCAAGTCCAACTCTGTCAGGTTTCACACCTTAGCGCCACTGCAGCATGCCAACGTGGAATGGAGGGAAGGTCCATCTCAGCTCAGCCTGTAGTGGTTTGCTTCATGTGGGGTTTGCTTCTCTTGAAGCCTCCCTTCAAGTCCCCATTGGTGGCTTGGGACTTCAATGTGATTCTGGTGCAGCTCATGCTGGCTCCCTTTGAGCCATTCAGTTCCTGCCCTATGAAGTTCTTGACTTTGAAGATCTTGTTTCTGGTAGTGGTTACATCAGCACACTGGGTAAGTGAGCTCCAGGCTCTTGTAGCTCATCCACTGCACATCAGGTTCCATTATAATAAAGTGGTCCTAAGCACTCATCTGTGATTCTTTGCAAAGGTGGTATTGGCTTTCCATCTTAATCAGTCAGTCATTCTGCCAACATTCTTTCTGAGATTTCACACTCACAGAGGGGAAGCGATGCTGCACATGCTGGACTGCAAACAAGCCTTAGCCCTCTACCTAGAGCGGATGAAGACCCACCCAAGGTCCATCCAGCTGTTTGTTTCTTTTGAACCCAGCAAGCTAGGGGCTGCCATTTCCAAATGCACTTTTTCAATTTGGCTGGCAGACTGCATTTCTTTCGCTTATGCCGGGGCTGACCTGAGCCGTGATGGTCATATCACGGCTCACGGCATCAGAGCCATGGCTATGTCGGTGGCCAACTTGTACTCGGTCTCCATGGAGGAGATCTCCAGGATTGCAACTTCATCTTCTGTCCACACACTCACATCTCACTACTCTCTAAAAGATTCTAAATCAGCTTGATATCTGGGGCAGAAGCATAGAGATTCCTTTTGACTTCGGAAAGTTTTATTTTTATAATGAAGTAGGTCTATCAAGTATCAAGATCAGGTACATTCCACTTCTCTTCCTTAGTATTAGACATAGACTGATTTTTAAAAGATCTAGGAACCTAAGATTAAAAATTATGCCCTTTGGATCCCCTAAATTTAGAGATCTTAATTTCCAAAGGGGCATGTTTATTACAGTGTGATAGGTTTTTTCACTTACCACATGCTAGGAGCAAAAATGAGCGCATTGTATTTGCTGTAGACGCTTCAAAGTTTATCTAAATATTCAAAACAGAATGCAAAACATCTGCTTGAACGCATTAGCAAAATAAAAATATATTCAAACAATATAATTCATTTACAATGCCAGCAGCTTTTGCAGCTTGTAAACCGTACAAGAAATCCAGAAATGTTCTGTCAGAGAACTTTAAGAATTTCTGTACTGCCTGCTGCTTTGAACAGCAGTAGGTTTCGCATTTTAAAGTAAATAACCAGGAGCGCTGCTGCAAACTGTGTGATTACACTCACTTGTGGGATTTGTACTAATAAATAAAGCAAAATTATGCCAATAGCTTTACCTTGATTATTGCTTTAGGGAAAAGCAAAGATTCATAATCAAAAATATGCCTGCCTTCCCCCTACGGTATATATTTAGCTCACACCTTTCAGAAAAGCTCAAGGTGGGTTACATGCAGATGCAGGAGGCGCAGCCTAACTTTGTATCTGAGGCACCAGAGAGTTTGAGGAATCGCACAGAGCCAAAAGGAACATCTGTAGGATTTGAACCAGACTTTCTTCAGTCCCCTACCAGTGCCCAAACCACTAGGTTACTCACACATTGATGAAGAATGCAACTATCTTTACCTGCATATACTTCATTTCTATGGGTAAAACAGAGTTTTGTCTTTTATTCAAGTCTGATGTATGTGCTCACACTGGGTTTCTGTACCTATGTCATGTCCCAGTTAATTATACCCGATGGGGCTCTCTCTGCCTCCATCTAGCAGCAGGTCTCTTTTCTTGATGCTGTTCGCCAGCAGCCAGTCTCTCTACCATCGTGTCTTTACTGCTTTCCCTAGCCACTCCAGTTGGCTCTCATGTTCTGCTGTCTGACTGAAAGCAATCACAGTCAGTTTTCAAAACAGAAGACATTCAGACTGACAGAAGAAAGAGCTCACAGGACACACGATAGCTCCTCTAGTCTAGACAGTGAAATGGGGTGATGTACAGAGACTGACATGAACTGCTCATTAAACATTCTTTTTAATTGTGTTATTTTATAACTTTGTATTCACAGCAAGCCTAAATAGGGGCATTTTGGGGAACTTCCTGCATGTCACTTTTGTTCTTCATCACAAATCCTACATCATCCACCCACCCTGTATTCTATTGTTATTTAATTAATGTTAAGTCTGTGCAGGGGTATATATCCTCTCAGAATTTGAGCAACAGTGTCTGAGCCCATGTTCTTTAGCAATAAATATATATTCATTCTATTCAAAGAACCTTTACCTCACAGAAACCACTGTAAGTTGAGCAAGAAAATTAGAGATGAGTTACATCTATCCCAGCTACCATAAAATGGTAAGTGTACCATTAAAAACATAGTTTATATTGTTTACCTTAAAAATATTGGGCCCTATATTCAAGGGATTTATTGGGTCGATATACAAAGCCCTTAGCCAGCTAGATAAGGGGGCAGACTATGATATTCACTGGCACTATCAGATACTGCCCCGGAATATCTTCACAGACTGCCTTGGCACTCTTCAGTTAATTCAGGGGAGGTCTGTGGCGGAGAGGGGGTGGTACAGCACTATTCTGGTAGGTACTGGCATTTACATGGTTAGCACACTTTTCAGAGGCTCTTATCTGGGCAATTTACACAGCATGGAAAGCCGGCCTAAGCTGTAATCCGGGCAAACAGTGGCTGAAAGTAGCACAAACCGGGTAAGCGCTGACACCCAGTTAGCACTGCTCAGCTTGGAAATTCAGTGGAAACTCCTGTCCAGAAACTGCTTCTGAATATCCTGCTGATGTTACAGTGCCACAGCTGACCACCGTAGCATCTGGATATCGACAATTTTGAAAACTGGACCCTAGGCTCTTAACTTTGAGAGTCAAGCTTTTAAATTGGCCTCTGAAAATTTATTAGGACTAAAGGCCTAAATTTATACGCAAAATGTCACTAACTTCTTGAATTTAGGAGCATAAAAAGTAAGGGGAAACTGGTGGACTTAGGGTGGGGAAAAAGTTAGGACTTTAACACTGATTTTCAGCATTAGGCTCATAAATCTAGGCAAATGAATAGCAGGTCTAAATTTATCAGCATAACTTTTCAGCTCCTAAATTAAGAAGAATTTTCAGCTGAAAATTTAAGATCCTAAGTTTGATGCCTAGTAGACTTTGTGATTAGAGCTGTGGCCTGGTGAACAAAAGACCAGACTTTGATTCCCATTGGCACTCCCTGTGTCTTTGGACAAAACACTTTACCTTCCCTTGCCTTAGCAGAAAGACCTGGAAATCCACTTCCAGTCACACTGCCAAGAAAACACAGGAGCTGCTGGGTCACCAAGAGTCTTCCTTATAATGCAAATACTACTCAAAAAACCTCTGTGTAACCCTCACACTCATCACAAACAGTATAACAAGAGTTACTATGTAACTCAAGACATGCCACGGGAGTTAAGCACTCTAAGAATATCTCTAATAAATGAAGAACTACTTCACTAAACTACTATGGGATGTTCAGAGGTGGTTAAGGAGCCTCAGCTACAGGGAACATAGTGTAATTTATGCACCAGGTCTTCCGACTGTGTTTGTTATATACACTCAACTCTCCATCCCTATTATATCATTCGTTGGCTCCTGCTCACGTTTTTACAATTTTTAATTGCAATTAAAAGAACTGAAAAAGCTTAGCTTTCAGCACGAAATCCCTCTGAGTCATCAGAAGAACAACCACAGAGAGTGCAAACATTTAGGGAGATGCAGGTGTCGACTTGAGTTTTGCCCGTTAAAAATCCTGAGCTGCTCCAGAACTTTAAATGCCTCCTCCCTTTACTAGAGTCTCTAGTTCCTCATGAGTCAGCATTGACTCAACAGCACACATTGCATTTTGCAAGTTTGGCTGAAAATAGGGTTCAAAGTTAAGAGCATACTTTAGGAGCCTAAATTTAGGATATTCAGCAGCAGTATCCAGATAGTGGCTGCTGCTGACTCTCCGGATTGTGCAGTCACCATCTGTTAATTAATGCCACCAAACCTGTTGAAATCACCTTAATACACCAATTCAACCAAATTCCAACAAATATTGAACCCTAAACCTTTTCTTTTTTGTCGGAGTCAGTCGTCAAAGTGAGTGGAAGTTGACCACATACCACCGCGACATCTCCTTTTTATTTTAAATTTATGAATAAAACTTCTCACTTAGCTCCAATGATGATCTTCCAAAAGATAACTTGCCAGAATATCAAAAGCGATGTCCCACACATTTCGGGTTGTCTTCAAAAAACATTCAACCCTGCTTCAGGCCAACTGAAACTGGCAGATCCTTGATCGTAATCGTAGAGCTTATACAATAGTAAACAGAGGCAAGGGCACATATAGCTACTGCTCCCCCGGCGTCTGACATCACTTACACCAGGTGCCTACCAGCTGTCAATCATAATGAACTTTGAAACATTGCAACTGCTAAGGGGGAACCCACTTCAGGAGAACAACGTAAACGCGAAACATGTTCTGACAGCCGCAACGATCGATTAAATTGCGGCTCTCAGAACATGCTTCGCGTTTACGTACAAAAACGTACAAAAACACTCTCAGCTCCAATAGTGGAACACTGTTTGCAACATTCTCATGCCTTTCATTCATTACGTTGGCGAGTTTTGGACTGTATATCTAGAGATCCTAGAGGTGGTGATCGCGAACAGCGGCTACAGCTCTGTGAACAAAAATGGATCTATTGGCTGAATACGGTCGTTCCCAATGGCCTCAACATGCAAATTGATTGGCACACTATTTTATAACGTTCTCCTTTAACAGTTGCATCAAGTTTTTACTGAGTGTCTATTCACTTTTAGTATGAGTGTTCATCTGCCTTGCTGCTCCTACAGTTTTTTGTGACTTTTTCTATAGACTGGCCAGTATATCATTCTTCTATAGTGATTTCCATTGCTTATTTGCAGGGTGTTCTCATGAAGTGGGTTCCCCCTTAGCAGTTGCAATGTTTCAAAGTTCATTATGATTGACAGCTGGTAGTCACCTGGTGTAAGTGACGTCAGATGCCGGGGGAGCAGTAGCTATATGTGCCCTTGCCTCTGTTTACTATTGTATAAGCTCTACGATTACGATCAAGGATGCGCCAGATTCAGTTGGCCTGAAGCAGGGTTGAATGTTTTTTGAAGACAACCCGAAACGTGTGGCATGTCACTTTTGATATTCTGGCATGTTATCTTTTGGAAGATCATCATTGGAGCTAAGTGAGAAGTTTTATTCATAAATTTAAAATAAAAAGGAGATGTCGCGGTGGTGTGTGGTCAACTTCCACTCACTTTGACAACAGTCACCATCTGGACAATTGAAGCACTTATCTGGCAGTGGTAATTTTCAACTGCTCTCTGGATAAGGCATTTGGATGGCAATTGAGGACAGCATTTTCTGTGGCCCAGGCTATCCGGATAGTGTACCTGAATAGCAGCTGAAAATCGCCACTATCTGGCTAAGTGCCATCATTAACTAGTCAGTGGCCAAACCTCCTTCACTCCATCATGGACCCCCTCCCCCCTGCATTAACTGGTCTGTGTTGATATTCAGTGGTACTATCTGAATAGTACTGTTGACTCGCTCTCTGTTCCCCTATCTGATTAACCTCCGTGGTTTTCTGGATAAGGGCTTATGAAAATCGACCCCTCCATTTTGTTTGAATATTGGACCCACTGTATTTGTTCAGAACTCATTTTTGATGTGAATCTCTGCACAGCTATTAAAGAATAGACCTGTAATGGAGGAGCTGCCTGTTCAGATTAAATGCTGAGTTATTTGTGCATTTAGTTACTTGTGTTTCTGTGAAGAATTTGCTGACAAACGCAAAGCCGTTGTGCTTAGATAGCACTCTAAAGTATGGGCTACATATAATAGCATAATAATAAAAGGAAATAGCACAATGGCCAAGAAATGGATTCTTCTCCTGCCACCCCAAAGAAGGATTAAACCAAAACGAAACTCTACCCATAGTCAGAAAATCTATTCTGATGGTGCTTGAAAGCAGAACAGGGCAGCAGTCAGAAATGCATCCAGCCATCAAAGGAGGGAGGGAGAGGCCTGTCCCATATAATGTCAGAACTGCTACGTTTTCTAAGGTGGCCGGCTGTGAATGCTAGGGGAGGAATCACTTAAATCATACAAAGTTTTACCAGAAATAACTAAATGCATTCACTTGGGTAAAACAATATCTGTGGCTCTTCATGCATGCCTCTTGCTCTTGAAACTGTCTTCTCTAGCCATCCCGAAATGAAGAGGTAACAGCCCCATGGTTCAGGGAAACTGCTCAAGTGTATATTCAAGCTTTGGCTTGAGAGATGGGTTCATTTATCATCATAATAAGCTATTACTGCTGATAGGCCACAACTCATTGAAGAGACAGCCAGTCTAATTGGCTCGGTTTTGTTAGATTTGGATGTGCCTCAAGGAGATGAGCAGTGATCTGCTGGTAATATTCAATCAGCCTACAAACTGCTTGTTTAATAATTCATAACATTTCAGACTTCCATACGCTCGCATATTCGGCCTTTCCATATGCAGCCAAACTTCAGATTTTAACTCCTCAACACCTGAGGGTCTTATGCTACCTTAGACCTAATGTGATAATCCTGCTTGGGGGGTGCCTGATATTACGCAGAGAAAGGATTGCAGGAGGCTACTTGAGGGTGCCTTATGCTTCCTGGAGGGGACAAGTCTGATGCTGCGCAGGGGCTATCGGGAAGGGGATCAGCTTTTGATCAGTAGGGTTTGAGGGGAGAAGCAATTCTCTGTGTTATCTGGCCCTTTCATTTTGAACACTAGCATAGGGGGTCAAGAGGCAGTTCATAGATGCTATACTTACTCTTCTGAGAACATTTTTAGCGAGTAAAATTTACTGCCCCACATTTCACAGTGCAAGATAGATTTGTACTGACACTAGAGATAAATATATTCTAGCATGAGTTTGTTTGCATAGGCTGATAAATAGTATACATAGTAATAAAATTGTCATCCATGCCCTGTGGAATATGACTGTCAATATCTTATCCCCCCATTCCAGATCCTAAAATAGCTCTGGGCATCTCAGCTGAGATATAAAATCCAAAACACCCTTCATTGTTTCCCCAAAATTGAAAAACGTCTGTGGTTCTCCATCAATAAACCTTTTTCTGATGTTATCTACAAAGTTAAATGTGAATAACCAGTGCTGTACTAAGCTGTAATTGCACCCTATGCAACTTGCAAACCTGTCCTCCCCCCAAACACACATTATGGCATATTAGACTTTATCACTTGCCTATTTAGTCAAAAGTATTCCTACCTCAATCCCCTCATCCTTCATTTCTTTCCCATATCTCTTCCTCCAGCCCACCCTCTGTGCTCCTCAATCGTCCATACTATTTCTCTCTCCTCCTTCAATCTCTCTCTCTCTCTGCTTCTACCCCCCCCCCCCCCATTTCTCCTCCCCCACCCTTTTCTCAGTTCTTTTTCCTCCTCCTCATCTTGGTCTCTTTCCCTCTTCCTCACTCTCCCTCTCCTTTTATCTTTTATCCTCTCTCTTCCCCACATCTTTCTCTCTCTCCTTTCTTTCCCCCTCCTCACATCTACCCCTCTTATTTCTCCTCTTCCTCCCCCTTTCTCCCATCTCACTTCCCCCTGCCAAGTACTCTCTCCCCTCCCTTAACTGCACCTCTGGGCACTTTATGTTCTCTCCCTCCCTCCTTCTACTCTTTCCCTCTCCCTCCTATCCCTGCTGGTAAAATCTCCCTCCTCCAATCCCTGTTTTATGTCTGACCCATACCCCCTATTCAGGATCACATGCCCCCTTTTTCCTCCATTCCACCCTCCCTCACCTCATTCGAAGACCTCTCCACTTTTTTTGTCTCTCATCTTCTCCATACCCCTCTGTCTCTTTTTCTACCATTCCCAGCATCCATTATTCTACCTCTTTCCCCATACTTCCTTTCTCCTTCTTCTGCATTCACCCAACCTATCTCCTTTCCCAAAATTCATTTATCCTGTCTCTTCTTTTTCCTATCATGCAATTCATTCTTCTGGCTTTCTCATATTTTCCTTGCATATGTCTTTGCTCCCCCCTATCCAGTATATATCTTTTTGTTCCTTTTCACTAACCCAGGATCAGCCCCCTTGCCCATCCAGCAACAACCCTTTTCTCTTACTCCACCATCTGCCAGCATCAGCCCCTTTCTCCCAACCCCAGCATTAGCATCTGCCAGTGTCAGTCCACAGTCCCCTTCTCTCAGCCTTAGCCTCTGAGTTATCTTCCAGACCCCTTCTTCGCAGCTTCAGCATTAGACCCTTCTCCCAGCCCTAGCCTTAGCATCAGCCCCCCTTATCCCACCAGCCCCCAGCTGCATCAGTCCACTTTTCCCATACAATCTTCAGCATGTTTCAACATCAATCCACTTCTCTCACCCCTATCCCAAGCATTTTCCAGCATCTATCTCCCATCCCCAGCATTTTCTAGCATCAGCCCTGTTTTCCACTCCCAGCATCTTCCCCCTTCTTTGTCCAACCTCAGCTTCAGCTGATGACTCCTTTCAGTGGTGGAAGCAGACTTCTTTACTCCCCAGTGCTCTCTCTCTTTCTCAGCTGGGCTGCCTCAAGGCCAGTGTAAGCCATGGCTTCTGAAATATGCTTGTGCTGGCCTGGATGGAGGTAGCCTTGCTGAGATGGAGAGAGCAGAGAGGAACATTGAAGGAAGCTCTTGCTGCTCTAGGAGATCAGAAATTTGGTCAGGCCTGTTGTGCATGCACTGTGGCTCTTCAGCTGCCTTGGTGCAAACTGTAATGCAGGTTGCAGAGCTAGCTTTGTGCCCCTCCATATCTGCGCCCTGCGCATCCTCACTAGTCATATCACCATTGGAACAGCTCCCTGAAAAACACGACCAAAGGCAAAGCCTCTATGTCAAAGCATATTTCAAACCACAAATTCAAGAACTGTGAAAGGTTTCTTGACCCTTCTTTCTGTAGAATATGAGTCTCGCTGCTATACAAGTTCTCCATGGGGAAATAACAGAATCAGTGTTTTAATTCAGCATTTGCAAGTGCAGCTAAGTTGAATGGAAAGCAAAGCAAATATGACCTGACACTAACCTGTGTAATCTTTGACTGAATGTGACTCGCTCTAATGTAGCTCTGCCAAGGAAATTGTAAATTACAACACGGCTCTGGACAAAGTCTCACTAAAGACACAGCCTACTTATCTGTCAGAACCCTTTTTTAACGCCACAGATGTGTTGTTAACAATTTCATCTTTCCTTTATCTTATGTTTATTCAAATTAGAATAGCAAAATGGTGCTCCATGTCACATTTTTTTAATGGGCCTGCAAAAAACTATTGAAGTCCGCATGGCATCTTGTCTTCCCGAAGGCAGCTGACCCGATCAATCATATGCAGTATGTAGAAATGATTAACTTGCTATTCTGTTACTTTATCCAGGTAAACATGGAGATTATCCAGATATGGGCACTTGGCAGGACTATTCAGACAATGACGCTAAATATACTACTACCACTACTTATCATCTGTATAGCCCTACAACACAGTAGCACAAGTAAGAGACAGTTTCTGCTCATCAGAGCTTACAATCTAATCAACACAGACACACAACTGGGGACTAGGGTAAATTAAGGGGAATAGCAAAATACAGGTAGGTGATAAGAATAAGAGGATCAGCATCCAAATGCAATGTCGAAGAGGTGGGGTTTTAGCCTGGATTTGAATAGGGCCAGAGAAGGAGCCCGATGTACTAGCTCAACTAGTTAGTTCCAGTCATATGGAGCAGGAAGGTGGAATGAACGAAGTCTGGAGTTGGCAGCAGCAGAAAAAGGTACAGATAGAAGGGATCTGCCAGAGGAGTGGAGTTCCTGAGGAGGGGTGTAGGGAGTGATGAGGAAAGCATAGTTACTCACCTGCAACAGGTGATCTCCAGGAACAGCAGGAATTTAGTCTTCACATATGGGTGACATCGGGTACTGACAGAGCCTGTGCGGGAAGCTCCCCAACTACCAATAGGAAAGCTTTTGGGAGCAGTCCACTGCACCTGCACTGGTGCCTTCCCACTCTTCCAACATATTCTCCTCAGTTGAGTATATAGTTGAAGCAAAAGGAGAGTAGAGAAGAGAGAATAGAGAGAACCATACAACTGCATGGGGAGATGGACGGGTTGTGAAGACTAAATTCCTGCTGTTCAGAGATCACCTGTTACACGTGAGTAACTACACTATCTCCAGGAACAAGCAGGAATGTAGTCTTCACATATGAGACTCCTTAGATCCCAGATCTCAGAGGACACAGTTAACGTCGGACAAGGTCATTGACCTCGACTTCCCCGTCACAGAGATCTGGTCAGAGTGGGTGGGGAGATGGAGTTGTATCTACATCCCAAAGATATGCTGAAGGACCACCTGGCCAAAGGCCACATCCCAGTGGAAGTCCTTGTCCAAGCAGTAGTGGCTGCAAAGGTATGGATGGAGGACTATGTAGCAGCTCGGCAAATCTCAGTAACAGGTACTGTGCATAAGTTGGCCACAGACATAGCCTGGACATTGTGAGCTGTGACGTGTCTGTCGAGGGAAAATCCTGCTTTGTCATAGGAGGAAGATATGCAGTCCGCTATCCATCGTGATAGGGTGTGTTTGGTCACTGAGAAACCCAGGTGTGCTGGGTCAAAGGGCACAAAAAGCTGAGAGGTTTTCCTGAAGTTTTATGTTCTCTGTAGGTAGAAGGCCAGAGCCCTCTTGCAGTTGAGGGTATGCAGAGTTGCTTCTGCATGGGAGGCATGTGGCTGTGGAAAGAAGACTGAGAGGATGGCAGATTGATTAATATGAAAAAGGAAGACCACTTTTGGGTGAAAGTGGGTGTGTGTCCATAGGACTACCTTGTCGTGGTGAAAAGGCATGTAAGGAGCATGAGCCACCAAGACTTGTAGCTCACTGACGCACCTGGCTAAGGTCAGAACGATGAGGAAGAGTACCTTCCATGATAAATAGCAAAGGTGTGTGGTTGATTACTGCTCAAAGGGTGGTTTGAGGAGTTGGGCTAGGACCACATTGAGATCCCATGCCACTGGCGGCGGGCGAATAGGTGGCTTAGTGAGGAGTAAACCCCTCATGAATCATGCCACTAGAAGAGCTGTGGAGACGGGTTTGCCATTGACAGGGTTATGAAAAACTGAAATAGCACTAAGGTGTACTTGGACAGAGTTTGATTTAAGTCCGAGTGAGGATAAATGATAGAGGAGTGCAACAACGTTGGAACTGTTGCTTCGAATGGATTGTAAGCATTTTGAGAGCACCATGTAGCATATCTTTGCCGCTTGTAGGAATAAGCCCTTCTGATGGAGGGTTTTCTGGAGGAAAGAAGGATGTCCTTTACTTCCGTAGAGAGTGGAAGATGCTGAAGAACTATGATCTCAGAAGCCAGGCCATTAGGCGAAGGGCTCAGAGATTGAGGTGGAGGAGTGCTCCATTGTTGAGAGGAGAACTGGTGTGGATCCCAGTGGGATTGGTGAAGTTTGTGCCATATGTAGTAGGAGGGAATACCATGGTTGATGAGGCCAGTGTAGGACTATGAGTATCATGGAGCACCTGTCTGCTCTCAGTTTGAAGAGCGTATTAGAAATTAGGGGGATGGGGTGAAAGGCATACAGGAGTCCCTGACCCCAGTGGATCATGAATGCGTCCGATGCCAGACTGAGTTTGGATGATATTTTGGAGCAGAACTGAGGAAACTTGGAGTTTTGTGGAGTGGCAAAGAGATCTATCCATGGGTTTCCCCAGAGGTGGAACAACTCCATTGCCTTTGTCAGGTCGAGAGACCATTCGTGAAGTTAAAGGATGTGACTCAGGTGGTCTACCAGGAGATTGCTCTCTCCTGGAATGTAAATTGCACATAGGTTCATGTGGAATTGGATGGTGAAGTCCCAAAGTTTGAGGCTTCTTGACACAGAGGGAGAGAACCTGTTCCTCCTTGTTTGCTGATATAAAACATTGCCACCTGATTGTCCATCCATATGAGGACTGGACTGTTGAAGTGTTGATGTTGAAAAACTTGGAGAGCTTTCATGTTTGCTCGAAGCTCCAAAAGGTTTACCTATAATTGGGACTCTTGTGCTAACCAGAGACCCTGTGTGCGGAGAAAGTCCATTTGGTACTCCCCAATCCTGTTTGGAAGCATCAGCCATCAGTGTAAGCTGCGGCAGGGGCATCTGAAAAGGTGACCCTGCTAGTAGATTTTCTGGAATGCACCACCACTGGAGGGAGTTGCCATGGGAGATGTTATTTGGATCAGATCCTGTAGGTTCCCTGTGGCTTGAGTCCACTGGGTTGAGAGAGTCCATTGTGTCTGACTCATGTGGAGTCTGGCATATGGGACTACATGTACTGAGGAGGTCATGTGGCCTAGCAGTATTAGAAAGTAGTGTGCTGATGACTCTTGGCTTTGTCGCATGCTCATGGCCAATTGTATCAAGCAGTTCATGCGGTCTACTGGGAGAAAAGCTTTGCATTGCATGGTGGCCAGGATGGCACCTATGAATTCCAACCTCAGTGTTGGAATGAGGTGCGACTTTGGAAAGTTTATGACAAACCCAAGGGATTGCAGAAGAATTAGGGTCTTTTGTTGAGATGAGCAGAGCTCTTCAGGAGAGTCTGCCTTTATCAGCCAATTAAGTAGGAAAAAACATAGATCTTGTGTTTTTGAAGATGAGCCGCCACTACGACCATGAAAATTCTTGGAGCAGATACCAGGCCAAAAAAGAGAACCCTGTATTGATAATGGGTTCCTTGACATGTGAACCTGAGGTACTGCCTGTGGCTTAGGTGTATCAGGATATGTGTATAGGCCTCTTTGAGGTCTAGGGAACAAAGTCAATCTTTTTCTTGAAGGTAGGGAAGAAGTGTCCCCAGGGAAATCATTTTGAATTTTTCTTTTACCAGGAATTAGTTTAGATTTCTGAGGTCCAGAATGGGCCTGTGGCCTCCTGACTTCTTTGGAATGAGGAAGAAGGGGGAGTAGAAGCCTTTGAACCATTCCTGAAGAGGAACTGGTTCTACAGCTCCTTCTGCGAGGAAAGTGTTTATTTCTTGCTGGAGGAGGCACTCCAGGGGAGGGGAAGGATGGTCCCCTCTGAAATGGTGAGGGGGAAGCTCTTGAAAGTTGAGCTGATATAATTTCTGTATAATGGTAAGAGTCCAGTTTTTTTTGGTGATGGTATGCCATCTCTGGCTGAACAGCGAGAGCCTTCCTGGAATGGGTATCTGATCCTGCAGACTCTGTTGGGGACTGGCTATGTACCCTATCTGGGAATAAAAAACTTGACGTAGTCTGAGCTGGTTGAGTTTGAAATTGTATCTTAGTGAGTCTGGGCTTCTTGGCCTGCTTGGGGCCCTGCTGCTTTTGTTGCGGGTGGTAAGCTGTTGGTGGTAAGAAGGGTAAAATCTTCTCTTCTTAGGGTAGAAGGCTTATTTAGGTGGTGCCTTCTTTTTGGAGGGGTCAGATATCTTCCTAGAGAGCAGTTTGAAGGTGGTATCATCAGTCTCTAGTTCTCCTGCCTTCTCCTGCCAGTTCTTACTGAATAGGTTTACATCCATGCAGGGGATGTTGCCAAACTTATCTTGGACCCATTGCTCCAAATCCGAGGCTTGAAGCCAAGCAAGATGTCTAGCTCCTATAGATATAGAAGATGCTCTGTTGGATGACTCAAATGCATCAAAGGTGGTTCTGTTGGCAAATTTTGATGCATTCTGAATATGAGCGGACAGCCTGGAATGCTGGTCGTTTTTCCTCAGGGCAGAAAGGGAGGAATCTTTCCCAGTCCTTGTTCAGTTCTTTCAGGAACATCCCCATGTAGAGGATGTAGGAATTAATTCTACTAGCCAGCACCGATGCCTGAAAAGAGCGCCAGGCAAAGGAATCGAGGTTCCTCAATTCATGGCCTGGAGGGATCGAAGCATGGTTCTTCCTGTTCTTTATCTGGAACATCGCCAATTCCACTACTATGGATTGGTGAGGAAGCTGAGTTTTTTGAAAGCCGGGGCAGTCGGGTACTTGGTACATGGTATCCAATCAATGACTTATAGGGGAGATGGTAAGAGGAGTCTCCCATATTTGTAGCATCAAATTGTGTAGAATTTGATGCACCAATAGGATGGTGGCTTCTTTCGGTGCCATGGGGGTACTGAAGATCTCCATTTCCTCCACCGTTGGTTCCGGCTCCGATGCCGCCTGGATTGAGAGACCCACCACCATGTCCCTCTCAGGAGGGGATTTTCAGCGTGTATTAGCTGATGGTGGTGAGGGTTCTGAAGCAAAGTCTTGAAGGTCATCGGAGTCCAGCGAGCGGTGATCGGAATTGGATATATTGGTATCGGACTCCGGTGAGTATCGGTGGTGCCAATGCAGAGTGTCATGTTGATGCCTCTCGATGTCTTCGGGGTTGAAGCCCTGTATCGCCCACGAGGGATCCATGGATGGTGGAGGTATCGGTAACAGAACCAAAGTCTCGGTGTCCCAAGGCCACTGCCTCGATGTCAATGGTACCATTGGGGATGGCTGTTGAGGAATCAAGGATGGTGCCACTAGTTGATTCTCTGTGGCTGTTGGTGTCAGTGATACTGATGCTGCCAGGAGAGCTGCTAAGGTCCTTTCCAAGGACAGCATCCGCTGGTCCAAGGATGGAGCCTGTGCCTGGTCCATGGATAGAATGGGGCTGGGTGCCACCGTACCAGTGCATGGCATTGGTGGTTCCACAAAGGCCAAGGCCCTGGGTACCTCCCAAATCCCCACCGGGGCTTTGGAGGACAAGTCCTCCCGCCGGGGATGCTTGGACCTATGGCTTGAGTCCGACGAAGTCCTGGACGATTCTCGATGTGAACGGGAACGTTCTCTCGATTCCCGAAGCTTACCAGATGAGTCCTTGGACTTATGACTTGGTTCCTTCAGAGTCTCCAATGGTTCCCGGGGTCTGGATTTATCTTTTTGAGGGTGAGATGGAGAAGAAGGATTCTTTGATTTCTTCTCCTCATGTCTGGACTCCTTGGAGTGTTTAGAAGTGTGAGAGCCCGACGACGCCCTTGAAGAAGTCGAGGCCAACAATACTGTATCTGAAGGAATGAGCTCCTTGAACTTCTTAGCCTGCTTCCCCAGGTCCCTTTTGGTCATTTGCTTGCATAGGGAGCACTCCTGAGGGATGTGGTCGAGACAGAGGTATTTAAGACACCAATCATGTTTATCAGTGATCGATATGATGCTTGAATGTTTTGTGCATTTTTTGAAGCAGTTAGCGGGCTTTTCCATGATTGGAAAGGGGTGGGCAAGGCCCACAGGACATGAGGCCCTAAGGGAAAAATCCTTCTTTTTTTATTTTATATGTGAAAAATAAAAGAAAGAAAAAGGGAAAGGTAATATCGTTCGATACTGAAGTAAAGTTGAAAAGGAAGGTATGTGATGATTCTTCAGCGGTAACAGGGAAAAGTCCTGTTGGCTCCTTGGAAAAAGAAGAACTGAGGAGAATATGTTGGACGAGCAGCAAGGCACCAATTCAGGCACAGTGGACTGCTCCCAAAAGTTTTCCTATTAGTAGCTGGGGAGCTTCCCGCACTGGCTCTGTCGGTACCTGATGTCCCCATATGTGAAGACTACATTCCTGCTCGTTCCTGGAGATAGAGAGGAATATCTCAGCAGACTGCCTTGGCACTATCCAGAGACTGATGGAGCAGTCTGGGGATAGAGCCAAAGGTTATCCGAATAGTGGCGATTTTCAGCCACTATCTGGATGTGTTTTACAGGTTGTCCTGACTTTATCCAGATAACGACTGAATGTCATCACTATCAGGATAGGACAGTATCTGCATATTCAGTGCAAGCCAGTATCCAGATACTGGCCCTGAATATCAGGCTGTTTAAATGTCAAGCCCATGGGTCCTTAGTGAGGGCGAAGAATGTTTACGTTTTTAAAACTTTCTATACCACCCTACTCCAATCAATACATTAGAAGTAGAGTAAGATATTTTTGCATCCTACCGAATAAGAGTTAGATTCTGATTTAAGCAGATGAAGAACCTGTGCTAATGTCATATTTGTGTTTTAGGATCGAGTGCAAGTGGTGATATATTATCACAAGCCTTATTAGCTGATTATTAATCCAAAGTTTTCTAAATAATTAAAATATACAGTATAGACATTTGATAAATGCTTGGATAATGATGTGCCCGACCCTTAGTCCCATGACATGCTGACCATTTGGCCTCATCCCTCATATGGCTAATGCATTGCAAGGGTAAGGAAGCAACGTTCACATCCCTGCGTGCTCAATTCTAAAGTGCAGGGAGTGATCAGTAATTAATTCATAGATATGAACGTTTGCATTTTCACTGCTTGCACCCGATACTGTGTTTGCTTGAGTTGATCATTTTCTCACTAATAAAGATTTCTGAACTAAAAATCATGTTCATTACCACTTTTCTAAAATGGTAAACAGTTTTTAGATTTAAAAGATTTTGTAATTTTTATTTTAATTTAAAAAGCACGGTTGGGTGTTTTTTAATCGTAATAATGACCTGCAGTGCCTGGTCTTCCCTAATTATTATTTCCCAGTTGCTGAACAGCCTAAAGAGAAATCCTCCAACAGGAAATGTATTACCCTATCAGTCATTATGGTTTATTTATTAATTAGCATATTTAAGACACGAGGATAGAAAAAAGTATTTAATACAAATCTGATGTTTCATTAGAAAACTCAGTAGATGAAATTGGATAAGCATTTCTGTAATTCAGCAACTTTTCCCTTATTACTGTGCTGTAATAACATACTGTGCTTTTGGAGGAAATATTGCAGTGAAGCAGTTATGCATTGCATTATTTACTGTATATCATTACTATTACGTTATGTGTAAATAGTACTTTTATTTACACAATTTTCTATATTAATGGCAGTGAGGGGTATGTTTACTGAAGGGCGTTACTGTCTTTGCGGTGCTAATGTGGGATTGTCGCACAGTGAAGACTGATAACGTTGTAGTTCAACATACAAACTACAAAAACAGCAGGGTGTTTGTGGAGTCTTTTTTGCTGACCTGCATTTATTTATTTATTTAGTATACATTTGTATACCGCTACTTCCAGCGATCAGCAGCGGTTTTTTTGATTACAGATTGGAAATTGTCAAATCATGACAGGAAATTTTTTGAGGTATAAACACATTGATTAGACAGGAAAGCACAGCACGCAGAGAACTATTTTACAGGGAACATGGGCTATGGAGGGTTAAGTGGCTTGCCCAAAACCACAAGGAGCACCTGTGGGACTAGAAACCCCAGTCCTTCCGGCCCAAGGTTGCTGTCCTCTAGTGGGATTTGAACCCCCGACCTTCCGGCCCGAAGTACCTTGCCCCAACCACTAGGCTACTCCTCCACATCCACTAGCGGGGTCCGCAGGCGGTCTTTCTGTTCTGGATCTGTGGCTTTCTGCACCTTGGCCTTCTTCTGCTACATCGATGTCAGCTCCCTCTGCTATTGTCATCCTCTCCTGGGATCCTCCGCTGCATCATTGACTGTCTGCTCCCTTTGTCTCCTGATTGTTTGGTATTGCACTGCCTGTTGTACTTATTGTATCCTTTGATTCCTCTGATATTTTATTAACCTACTCTCTTCTCCTACCCCCATTGCTTTCATTCTCTCCTCCTTTCTTGTCCTTACTTTGGCTCCACTTTAGGTCTCGCTTCCTCCTTCCCTTTTGCTGCTCCCTTGACTTCTGCCTTCCTTTGTGATGCACAATCTGGCTAACCTCATCCATATCCCTCTAGCTTCTCCTTATCCCTCTCATCCACCTCCCTCTTGTGGTGATTTCACCCCTATTCCTTCCCCTCCTAGACTTTTGTCTCATTCTGTACTGAGTTCCTCTCGCAACTTGTCCAATCTTATTTATATTCTCCTTCTTTCCCCTTCCTCTCTCCCTCTCTCTTGTGCCCTTTGGAATGCACATTCTGTCTCTAATAAACTCTCTTTTACACATGATCTTTTCCTCTCCAACGCTTTTCATCTTCTTACTTTAACTGAGACCTGGCTCCTCCCTGACAATACCGCCTCTGCTGCTGCCTTCTGCTTTGGTGGTCTCCAGTTCTCCCATACTCTTCATCCTACAGGACGTGGTGGTGGGGTTGGCCTTCTTCTCTCCCCCTCCTGTCATTTCCAACCTCTTCCTCTGCTTCAGTCTCATTCCTTCCTCTCTTTTGAGGTCCACTCTATTCGCCTCTTTGCCCCACTTTCTCTCCGGATTGCTGTTGTCTATCGTCCTCCTGACAAGGCTTTTTCTTCTTTTCTCTATGACTTTGACTCTTGGCTTTCCCTCTTTCTTACCCCTACCTCCCCTACTCTTATTCTTGGTGATTTTAACATCCATGTTGATAACCCCTCTAATCCTCTTACTCTGAAGCTCCTCTCTCTTACCTCCTCATTTGGCCTTCAACTTTGTTCCTCTGCCCCCACTCACCTTCATGGCCATTGTCTGGATCTGGTTTTCTTTTCTTGCTCCTATCCCTCAAACTTCAGTAATACTGTTCTTCCTTCACCTCCCTCACCCCCCCCCCCCCCCCCGCCTCGTCCTGTCTCCTCCACTCTTTTTAAGAACCTTCTTGCCATTGATCCCCTGGTTCTCTCCTCTACCATTTCTCCTTCTCTCTCCTCTGTTTTGTCCTCCAAGTCTGTTGATATGGCAGTGATGTCCTATAATGCTGCGCTCTTCTCAGCTCTGGATGTTTTCGCTCCTATCATCCCTCGTCCTGTAAGGCGGTCCTTACCTCAGCCCTGGCTCTCTCCCACTATTCACTATCTTTGCTCCTGTGCCCGCTCTGCTGAGTGTACCTGGCTCAAATCCTGCTCCCCTTAAGATTTCCTTCATTTCAAATTCATGCTCTGCTCTTTCAAATCTGCTTTAGCTCTTGCCAAACAAGATTACTTTGCTTGCCTGACTAATTCTCATGCCTCTGATCCTCGCCATCTCTTCATTGCTCTCAATTCTCTCCTCAAAGTGCCTCTGCCTATGATCCCTCCTTCTCTTTCTGCCCAGGCTCTGGCTGATTACTTCCATGATAAAATCCATAAGATCACTCTTCAGTTTCCCTCTAAATCCCCGATTTCCCTTTCCTGCTTTCATTCTCTCTCCCCTTCTCATCCTACTTTCTCTTCCTTCCCAATGATTTCTATTGATGAAACTGCTTTTCTTCTCTCCTCCTCCAAGCTCACCACTTGCTGCTCTGATCCTATCTCCTCCCATCTCCTCTCCTCTATTTCCTCTACTGTTGTCCCCTCCATTTCTCATATTCTCAACCTTTCCTTCTCCACTGCTACTGTCCCGGCTGACTTTAAACATGCTGTGGTCACGCCTCTCCTTAACAAACCCTCACTTGATCCCTCTTGTCCTTCTAATTATTGCCCCATCTGTCTCCTTCCTTTCATTTCTAAACTGCTCGAACATGCAGTTTACCACTGTTGTCTTAACTTTCTCTCTTCCCATGCTCTTCTTGATCCCTTACAATCTGGTTTTCGTCCTTTGCACTCTACTGAAACCGCTCTTGTCAAAGTCTCCAGTGACTTGTTCCTGGCTAAATCTAAAGGCCTGTACTTATCCTCCTTGACCTTTCTGCTGCCTTTGACACTGTTGACCATGATCTTCTCCTTGACACTTTGTCCTCGCTTGGCTTTAGGGACTCTATTCTCTCGTGGTTCTCCTCATATCTCTCCCATCGCTCCTTTAGTGTATGTTCTGGTGGCTCCTCCTCCTCTGTTACCCCGCTCTTGGTTGGTGTCCCCCAGAGTTCTGTCTTGGGTCCCCTTCTTTTTTCTCTCTATACCCAATCCCTTGGTGCGCTTATTTCCTCTCATGGTTTTCAGTACCATCTTTATGCTGATGACTCCCAAATCTATCTCTCTACTCCTGATCTTTCTTCTGCTTTCCAGTCCCGGATCTCTTGCTGTCTCTCTGCCATTGCTGCCTGGATGTTCCATCGTCGCCTGAAATTGAACATGGCCAAGAATGAAATTCTAATTCTTTCTCCTAAACTTTCCCTTTCTCCTTCTTTTAGAGTCTCTGTTGATGGCTCTGTTCTCCAACCTGTTTCATCTGCTCGCAATTTGGGTATTATTTTTGACTCTTCACTCTCTTTCTCCTCTCATATCCAACTCATTGCTAAGACCTGTCACTTCTTTCTCTTCAACATTGGCAAAATACGCCCCTTTCTCTCTGAGCTCACTACTAAAACCCTCATCCATTCCCTAATCACCTCCCGCCTTGATTACACAGGTACACTAAAAAAATATTTTTTAAACTGCCTCTAATGTTTCGATTGATTTTTACGTTTTTTGGTGTGCTGAATCCAAATCTGGTAACCAATTTGCTCCATCACGTACAGATTTTTTGCTACATTGGGTTAGCAGTTTGAGGTGAACGTTTCAGATTGAGTGCGATCGAGATAAATGTTTCTTGGATGAATTCTTTATACTAATTGTTTAGTAGTTATTCAAATAAGAATAAAGAAAATTGTAACAAGGCAGCACATAAGAATAGAGTAATGTCAACAAAACACACTGTGATGGTAGCAAAATTGTCTGCACTTAAAACAGCCACATACATGTGCACAAACATTGAGCATATAAGAGCGAGGTTAGACACAAAGCAAAGCAAAGAAATGTGCAAAAAATGTTGTACAGGTATGTATGTAAGAATAGAAAATGCAAACCGCACCATTGCAATACATGAAGACAAACACCCGATGGTGTGAAAATAAAATTCTAATAAATGAGATCCGACACTGTGGTAATAACTAGCAAATTTTTATTTCAAAGTTTAGTAAAAACACGATATTTGTCAACACAGTTTAGATTTTAAAGTCATTCTTGGGTCAATCAATCTCCTGGTGGGCCCGTTTCTTCTTCCCCCGAATGCTTCTCTTGGTGCGCTGCTTGGCGTATTTTTCATCTGGGGTTTCCCGCAGCAGCAACCAGCAGAAATCAGCCATCATAGTGGTGTTCCATCTTCCTTGGTACCTTCTCTCTGCGTCCTTGATGTCCTGGTGAAACCTTTCACCTTGTTCTTCACTGTACGCCCACAAGTTTTCGGGAAAGTAGTTCACATGGGAGTGCAAGAAATGGACTTTCAGGCTCATGTTACAGCCTTGTTCTTTGAAGGCATTGAGCATCCTGGCAACAATATCCTTATAGTTCTCATCCCGCCTGTTCCCCAAGAATTTGAGAACAACATCCTTGAAGGAATCCCAGGCTTCTTTTTCCTTCTCAGACATCATTTCAGCGAATGCTCCATCTGAAATGAGTTTCCTTATATCAGGGCCAACAAACACTCCTTCCTTTAGCTTTGCTTCAGAAAGTCGGGGGAACTTTGAGCAAAGGTACCGAAAGCACTCACCATCTTTTGGAAGGGACTTGATGAATTGCTTAATGAGACCCAACTTAATGTGGAGAGGTGGTAATAGAATTTTATCACGAGGTTCCAAGCTCTCATGAAGAACATTTTTCTCACCGGGTCTCAAATACTCCCGAATTGGCCAGTCTTTTTTCCCACAGTGTAGGTCGCGGGCCCGGCTATCCCACAAGCAAAGGAAGCAGGGATATTTGGTGAAACTGGATAGAATTTTAAAGTCTCCACAAATCATCCACTTATGCTCATCATAACGAATCTTCTGAAGAATCAGGGCCAAATTCTCATATTTTTCTTGGAGAATAACAGAGTGAGCAATAGGAACTGAAGCGAATGTGTTGCCATTATGAAGAAGAACACCTTTTATGCTGTCTTTTGACGAATCAATGAACAGCCGCCATTCAGCAGGATCATACTTGAGTTTAAACTTTTCCATCACTCTGTATATATCGTTGCAAAATACCAAATCTTCCTCTTTGCTGAAATACTTCAAAAATTGTGTCTCGCGGTTGCTGTACCAATAAAAAGTTGTTCCTGGTGACAATAGATTTTTCTGTTTAAGCCGAGAACCTAGCAGTTGGGCAGCATCTTTTGGGAGTCCTAAATCCCGGACTAAATCATTCAATTCAGCTTGAGAGAAAAGTTCAGGTTTCGGATCTGGTTCAGTTTCAAACTCGGAAGTACTGGACTCATCGGGAAAAGCCATCTGATGAGTCTCATCATGATCAGAACCGTCCACACAAATATGATCCAAAGATTTTGGTGGTTCAGGCACAGGTACTTCGTTGCTATGAGGCATAGGCCTAATTGCTGAGGGAAGGTTGGGGTAACTTATTACGTTCTTATTTTTTAAGTTGTATCCCTTCACAATGCAAGAGCAAAAATAGCAGTCACTGCTGTGGTCTCTTTGTTCACGCCACATCATAGGTATTCCGAAACGAAATGCTTGTTTTTTACCTTTCATCCATAAGCGTAGATCTTCCTCACATGTCTTGCACACTTTGTGAGGAGCCCACGGTTTGTCTTGATCGCCTAACTTCAAACCGAAATAGGCGAAATATACTTTTTTAATAAATGCAGAAATGTTCCTCTGCCGCTTTTTCACGGTATATTCCCCACAAATAAAACAAAAACTGTCCGGAGAGTCGACGCAACTTCTGGCTCTGTGAGCCATCACAAATACACAGCACTGCAAACTACAACTGTAGTGAACCACTTCGGAATAAAGCTGGATTACGACTGAGCAAACAAAAGGTAATAATGAACTTGCAAGAAACTGAAATTTGACAGGAACATTCATGTCGCAACCACCGTGTTTGAGCGAGCGAACGAGGCGAGGCAAACAGGAAAGAACATGCGCCAGCGCGAGTACTGGATTTAGCCCCCCGCCTCCCAATTGTCCTGTTAATGTATAAAATGAATACAAAACACTCTAAAATATCATGAGGGAGTGTTTCTAGTTAGTTAACCATTACAACCTCTATTTTGGGCCAAGAAAATAAACTGCAGTCGGCTAAAAAGAAATTATGTGAACATTCCTTATATGGGTAAGAAATCTAATTTTGCAAGAAAACGTGACGTGATGGAACATTTTGGCTATTTTTCCTGGATTCAGCACCCCAAAATCTATAGGAATCAGTTGCAAAACTGGAGGCAGTTTTTTGGTAGTGTACCTGTGTTATTGTAACCTCCTTCTTGCTGGTCTCCCTCAGTCTCATCTCTTCCCTCTTCAGTCTATTCAGCACTCCGCTGCCCGTTTGATTTTCTGTCAGCCTCGTTTTGCCCACATCACTCCTCTCCTCAGATCTCTTCACTGGCTCCCTATCCGTTTCCATATACACTTTAAGCTTCTCCTTCTGACCTATAAGTGCATTCACTCTGTGGCTCCTCAGTACCTTTCTTCTCTCATTTCTCCCTATTTCCCCCCTCTGTTCCTCTTCCCAGTTGCTTCTTGCTATGTCCTTCTTCTCTATTGCCAACTCCAGATTCCGCTCTTTTCACCTTGCTGCTCCTTACGCTTGGAATAAACTTCCTTTGTCTATACGTCAAGCATCTTCTTTTCCTCTCTTCAAACTCAAGTTAAAAGCTCATCTTTTCGCCTCTGCCTTTGGCTCTTGATTTTGCTATTCTCCTTCCTTCCCCTCTTTTATTTCACCTTTCTATCTTCCCCTTACACTTGTTCTTACCTCTTTCCTTTGTCCCGTCTCTCCTGCTCTTGTTTCTTTGTCCTTGTTCTTATCTTTTTTCTACTCCTTTTCTTGCTTTGTCTTTTTAGATTGTAAGCTCTTTTGAGCAGGGACTGTCTTTTTGCGTTTTCATTGTACAGCACTGCATGCGCATGGTAGCACTTTATAAATGCTTAGTAGTAGTAGTAGTAGTAACATGGGAAAATTCAGACATTGCAACGCTTTTACATGAAGTTTGCATTTTCTGTGGAAGGTGCAGATTAGGGTTCAGAGTGGGAGGAGACTGGGTGTGTCTGCAACAGGTGATTACCATGAATGTTATCATGACATGGTACTCGCCAATATTGGCAGGCTTTGCGGATGCAGCTATCACTACCTTCATGGGTGGCGGTAGCTGTATCCATGAGGCTTGCCCCCCAGGATCCCAGCGTTTACTCCACAGTATCTGCAGAGAAAATGCCGTGAATGACCCCAGCACCTACCATGGGACTTTTGCAGGTAATGCCAGATTTTGCAGCTATCATCTAGTATTAGCTGCAAAGGTCTACCACAGTTTACTAAACATACCTCTAATTGTTCCATTTGCTAACACAGGTCTCAGATGGCAGCAGACCCTGCTGTTATGTATATGTGTGTGATGGAGGGCTGTGATGCTGGAAGCAGCATCTTATGGGACAGCGTGAAGGAAAGGTGCACCATAGCAGGGATATGAGTGCAGGAGGAAGGATCTTAAGGCGGAGCAGTGTTGGGATGGTGGTATGCATGGAGAAGGACTAGGGAATAGGTTGGCACATTTATTGAATCCCTATTGAGGGTCATTCTAAAAAGTTTAGTCATGGTTTGGATGACTGCATACATGCACGTAGACGTCAAAATCACAGACACGTCTTCTATAACCATTCCACAAATGCCATTTGCAGAGGTTTCCAGTACAGGTATGTTTAAGTGGCACAGGGGTGTGGTGGAGGCCGGACTGGGGAGGAACAATGGACTTACACTTCCCTGTTCCATCCCAGAAGCAGCAGAGTCATCTGCAGGCACGTGCATGTTTATTCCTGCTCCAGGCATGCATAGACATCACAAAAGTGTTTGTTTTCATCTTAAAATGTCAAGAGAGGGTAGGGGAGATGGAGAATTAAGTAACTAGCTTTAGATTACAAAGTCCCAAGGCCACCCAGCTCTTAAGCTACCACTCTACCCATTAGGCTATTCAACATCTTAGTTGTGAAATATTCTCCTGAGGATATCTATATAGACATTTGATATACGTGCCTATTGGCCACATCCATATTTCTGGAATTGTGCCTGAACTTGCACGTGCCTGCCTTTCTTTTCAGATTTTCTGGCTAAGATGTCTCAGATTGCACTTGGAAATCCAATTTCAAATGTGCCTCATTGTGAATATCACTGCACACCACTAGTGGTACTTGCTGGAGAGTGGGTCAGAACTAAAATGGAGAGAAATGTTCAGGAAATGGTGTGATATGCCAGACCTCAGGCTCCCATATATTCAGACTGCTGTGTGAGCTGATAATAACTAGCACAGATCAAACACTGTGATCTGTAAGCTTTGGGAGAGAAGTTCCAATGAAATGTTGCAAGAAAATGTAAGAAAGATGCAAGCTCTAATCATGTATTTCAGTTTTTTGAGTACTTATGCTGTGAGTATAAGATCTTGCAGCATTTTATTTTTTCAAAAAGTAATATAGCACATCCCCAGAACCAAAGAGGCATAATTCAGAGGAGCATATTTATAATATAGATAATTAACAGTGACTGTGCCAGAACTATCCATTAGCTCATTATTAAATGAGCATATGGTTATGGTTATATTTTATTTAATATACTGCAACATTGCGTAACAGTCTATGTGGTGTACAATAATTAAAAAGAAAAGAAGTGAAAGGAACTCCATAGTATAGACAGGACAGTATAGGAGAGATAGGAACAGCATAGAAAGTCAGACAAATGGAATAAGACAAAGATAAATATACACAATTCCCTTAGAGGCCAATTCCATTAATGCATGTCCAGCCCCCCACATGGCTAGGCAGAATCGAGCATGCAAAGTTAAACCCAATTCTGATCCCGCAGCCCCCTCGGGATCAGATTCGGGTCTAGCACCTGGATGTGCAGGCCTGGACCCGATTCTGTCCGACCATACATCCCAGTGACTACCCAGCTAACTCAGCCAGTCCCATGAATGGAGCCGCAGTGCCATGGCGTCCCGTTACCTTGGCACTGCGGCTCCATTCACAAGCAGCAATCCTGGCCTGCTGAACCTGGATGCCTGTTCCCCATAGCCTAACCCCCGATGAGCCTTCCAAGGCCTGGGTCGGGCTGTGGGGAACCCCTTGTGCCCCTTACCTGTGTCTCCGGGTCCCACGCCATGATCCCCCTCCATCCAGGGGGACTTATTCTACCTTCAAGGCCTCCTCATACAAATCCGCTGTACATACAGGGAGGGTATTGACGGGACCCACAGGGTGATGAATAGTGGGATGGATGTCCCAACGGGACGTCCATCCCCATATTCGCGAGACAGAATGACCCCATTAGACTATAGGGCTGACCTTGCCATGCCCAAAGAGTTCATCATACCACAATAGCTACTCAAGTAAATTAAGAGCAGTCCCAAAAAGTATAAGACTGCAGGTCAGGGTCCCCGGCAGCCGCCCTTAACTGGGTGTGCGACCCAGTGCGGGGACCCTGCGCGTGGCTGGCATCAGAAGAGATGTCAGGCATCAAAGGGGAAGTGCCGTGGATGCGGCATTATGTGAAGTCATTGGCTCCCCACGCGAGCACGGGGGGAGTCAATGAGGAGGGGAGAGCAGCTGATGGGAGAGGGGGCGGAGCCGGGCACCGTCAACGGTCTGCTGTCGGCGTCCCCGGGCGGTCTGGTGCATGGTGTCGGCTTCCCCGGGCGGTCTGGTGCATGGTGTCGGCTTCCCACCCTCCCGCCCTTATTGTATTGGGGGTGGTTGGTGAGCATGGGGTGTTGCAGCGGTATGGGGGGGGCGGGATACCGGAGGTTTCCGGGGTCCGGTGCCTTAGGTAATACTTGGGGCAGGGGTTGGATACCCCCAACCCGGACAACCCTGAACGGCTTTTGCTAATGACATGGTGAGGTCTGAAAAAGGGGGGGGGGGTAGGTAAGCTTGCCGTGGGCTTTACCGTGGTGGAAGCGGAGGTGATGTCACTTTGTAATTGCATGGCTGGTGAGGTATTGATCTGCTATTTGGATTGTTAGGAGGATTATTGTTGGAATTATAAAGTTTTGATAATGTTATGGATGTTAATAAAGCTGCAAACAGTTGATTCCCAATGGTTTGTGTTGTCCTTGTGTGGGAATAGGGGTGGGGGTGGTAGATAAAGGGATGACTGTAGTTTGGTGGGGCGGGGGGTCAGTGGGGGTGCTGGTAAGGTGGAGCACCGGGTCCAACCTACCTCGGTTATGGAAGGTTTTCACAGATTTTTTGAAGCACTTGAAATTTATTTCTGTGCAGAGGTGGCATATGCTAACTAGCGGTGAAAGCATGACTTCCCCATCAATAGATTTGGATAATATTTGACCATTTAAATAGCTAAATTACTGGATAATATCTGTGTAATTAGAGGCTGGGTTAGTGGAGGGGTAGAGATGACACCAGAATCTATCCATTTAGTGATATTTGGCTGCTAAATAGATATTCATTTAGTTTAGCCACCTTTCTCTAATTCCTACCCTAATTTTTCGGTTTCCTATTCATTAGTACTCATAGCTATTCTCCAGGGCGACAGTTATCCTCAGTACTATCAGAGCCCCTGATGCACCCATTACTGAAACATATCAGGCTATTGATGGATTAATTGAATTGGCAAAAAATTGTTCCACTAGACTGTGTTTTTTGATAATTCTTTTTAATGGTGATTGTTAATAAACCTTTGGGATCCTATCAGTTCTATTACTTCTGATTTATTCATCTGCTCATGTTCTCCAGTCTACATTGTGAAGTAGTATTTCCTTTTACTTCTTGCCCTTTTTCCCAGAACATATATTGGAATGATTGTGAAAAGATATTGGCACAGCAATTTAAAAAAAAACTACCTTCTTCCTCTGCATGTGGATTTAAATGTTACACAATTACAGTATATTTAGTGTACCTCTCCAGCCCAGAAAATGTGAAAATTAAAACTGTACCTAACTCCATTGAATTTTCAATCAGTAATTCAAACGTAGTGTTTATCATCATTTGCTTATTGTAATCTCATTTTTTGAGACTTTCATGGTCTACCATAACAGCATTACAATCGATTCAAAACACTACTGTTTACGTAGTTACTGGGCGCTTGATCATTTGACTCCAAGATTCTGGCTTTGCGTTGCTTTCCTGCCACCGTAGGAATGGATTTATGGTTTTAAGGCTCAACATGAGAATGTTCCTGTTCACTTACAAGTCGCTTATAGTGCTAACTCTTCATGACACCCTTTACTGTCTTTGGGACAGGCTTTATCAACAGTTTCCTCATTATAGATTCTGAGCAAGGTTCACACTAGGGACTATGACACAAACAGTTCCTGGACCAATGCTGTGTAACACTCTTCTTCTCCACTTATGGAATAATAAAATAATTTTGCACATAAGAACATAAGATATTTTATTTATTTATTTATTTATTTCCATTCTCTTATATACCGCGCTATTCTGCATCAGTGCGGTTTACATTGAACAAACTAAGAGAATGTAAATAAATAAATAAATAAATAAGATATGCCATACTGGGTCAGACCAAGGTCCATCAAGCCCAGTATCCTGTTTCCAACAGTGGCCAATCTGGGTCATACATACCTAGCAGTTTCCCCAAAAGACACAGGTTCCACAATGCTTGTACTGGGTCAAGCATTGATATCCTGGGTCCCTTCTTAATAATGGTTTATGGACCTTTCCTCCAGGAACTTCTCGAAACCTTTTTAAACCCAGCTACACAACAGCCTTTACTACATCCTCCGGTAACAAATTCCAGAGTTTGATTACACGTTGAGTGAAAAAATATTTTCTTTTATTAGTCTTAAATAGTTTACCCTGTAGCTTCATTGCATGTCCCCTAGTCTTTCTATATTCTGATAACGTAAACAATCGATCTACGTTTACCCGTTCCACTCCGTTCATTAATTTATAGACTTCTATCATATCTCCCCTCAGCCGTCTCTTTTCCAGGTTAAAGAGCCCTAACCTTTTTAGCCTTTCTTCATAGGAGTATCCTTCCATCCCCTTTACCATTTTGGTGGCTCTTCTCTGAACCTTTTCTAATAACGCTATATCTTTTTTAAGATACGGTGACCAGAATTGCACACAATATTCAAGGTGCGGTCTCACCATGGAACGATATAGAAGCATTATAATATCTTTTGTTTTATTTTCCATTCCTTTCCTTATGATACCTAGCATTCTATTTGCTCTCTTGGCCGCCGCTGCACACTGGGCCAAGGGTTTTAACATGTTATCCACAATGACGCCTAAATCGTTTTCCTGGGTGGTGGTTCCTAATGTGGAAACTTGCATTGTGTAACCATAGTTTGGGTTGTTCTTCCCTAGGTGCATAACTTTGCACTTGTCCACATTAAATTTCATCTGCCATTTTAATGCCCAGTCTTCCAATTTATCAAGATCCTCTTGCAATTTTCCACAATCCTCTTGGGTTTTAACAACTTTAAATAGTTTTGTGTCATCTGCAAATGTGATAACCTCGCTCGTTATTCCACTTTCCAGGTCATTGATTAATATGTAAAAAAGCAGAAGACCCAGCACAGATCCCTGGGGTACACCACTATTCACCTTTCTCCATTGGGAAAATTGGCCATTTAGCCCAACCCTCTGCTTTCTATCTTTTAACCAGTTCTTGATCCACAGTAGTACACTGCCACCTATCCCATGACTCTTTAGTTTTGCCAAAAGTCTCTGATGAGGGACCTTGTCAAAGGCTTTCTGAAAGTCCAGATACACTATATCACCCTTGTCCACCTGTTTATTCGCACTTTCAAAAAAACATAACAGATTAGTAAGACAAGATCTTCCTTGTCTAAAGCCATGTTGGCTGTCTCCCATTAGGCCATGACTATCTACATGCTGAGAAATTTTATTCTTTATGATGGTATCTACCATTTTTCCCGGTACTGACGTGAGGCTCACTGGTCTGTAGTTTCCCGGATCACCCCTGGAACCCTTTTTAAAAATTGGTGTTACATTGGCGATCCTCCAATCTTCAGGTATTACAGATGATTTTAATGATAGTTCACAGATTACTAATAGCAGGTCTGCAATCTCATATTTCAGTTCTTTCAACACCCTTGGATGTATGCCATCCAGCACAGGTGATTTGCTACTCTTCAGTTTATCTAATAGTTGTAATACATCTTCTCGATGTATCTAAATTTCCTTCAATTCTTCCACACCTTTAAATACCATTTCCGTCATGGGTAACATCCCTACATTTTCCTCAGTAAAGACCGAAGTAAAGAATTCATTCAGTCTCTCCGCTATCACCTGGTCGCCTCTTAGTGCCCCTTTAACTCCTCTATCATCTAATGGACCAACTGACTCTTTCACAGGTTTTTTGCTATGAATGTACTTGAAAAAATCTTTATTTCGCATTTTTGCTTCCGCAGCAAACTTCTTCTCAAATGCTCCCTTTGCCTGCTTTATCAACGCCTTGCATTTGACTTGCCAGTGCTTGTGCTGATCCCAGGTTACGTCATTTGGCTCTTTTTTCCATTTCCTGAAAGATGCTTTTTTGGCAACAACAGCCTCTCTGACCTCACCTTTAAACCATGCTGGCAGTTTTTTGGACTTCCTTCTACTTTTCTTAAAGCGTGGAATACAGCTGGTTTGGGCTTCCAAGATAGTATTTTTCAACAACACCCAAGCTTGATGTAAGTCTTTAACCTTTGCAACTGCTCCTTTTATTTTTTTCTTAACTATTTTCCTCATTTTATCATAGTCTCCCTTTCGAAAGTTAAAAGGTAGTACTGTGGATTACCGTACTATCCCTCCTTCACTAATTAAATCAAAGGCGATCATGCTATGATCACTATTGCCAAGTGGCCCCAACACCCTTATCTCTTGCACTAGATCTGGTGTTCCACTAAGGACTAGGTCTAATATGGCTTCCCCTCTGGTCAGTTCATGAACCAGCTGCTCCAAGAAGCAGTCATTTATGTCATCTAGGAACTTTATTTCCCTAGCATGTCCTGCCGTGACACTGCCCCAGTCGATATCGGGGTATTTGAAATCACCCATTATTATTACTGCGCTGTAACGTTTGCTAGCTTCCTTGATTTCTTTGAGCATTTCATCATCCATTTGTTCATTCTGGCCAGGCGGTCGATAGTACACCCCCACTGCCATCACCTTCCCCTTTTTACATGGAATTTCAATCCATAGAGATTCTACAGCAAATTGTGTTTCCTGCAAAACTTTAATCCTTTCTGACTCAATTCCCTCTCTAACATAGAGCGCAACCCCTCCACCAATTTGATCAGCTCTATCACTACGATATAGTTTATACCCAGGTATCACAGTGTCCCACTGGTTGTCCTCCTTCCACCATGTCTCTGAAATTCCAATCATATCTAACCTCTCATTTAGTGCTATATATTCTAACTCTCCCATCTTATTTTTCAGACTTCTAGCATTTGCATACAAGCTTTTTAGAGACTGTATTTTATTCATATTAATTTGGCTATTGGTAGACATGGGTAATTTGGGATCTTTAAGCTCTGTCTGCTCCATACTTGAGGGCATTTGGGCTACTTTACTCTTTTTTGGAACCTCTCTGGTTTTGGTAGTATCCTTCAAGGATACATTCTTCCGAACCATCCGCTCTTGGTCGACTGTCGGCTTTCACCTATTATCTAGTTTAAAAGCTGCTCTGTCTCCTTTTTAAAGGTTAATGCCATGCACACTGAGGAGATGACAGTATAGCTCAGCAGAATAATAAAGGGGGCAATAAAAGCAGACAAATTGCCCCCTCTCTGATAATTGTCATTGTGCTATTTCTTTGTAAACATGTGGAGGCAGGTATAAATTTACTATAGAAAGACAAGACCGTTGCATAACACATGCTATTTACGACCCTGACAGAACATTGGAAATCACTCCAGCCTTATGTAAGAGGTAGCCTTATAAAAAGTTTCTAGATTTCTTTCAGCAGGATGCATAACTACAGAAATACATTTGTAGTCTTTTTATTTCAAATGTTCACAGCATAAAAGCTGAGAAATGGAAATTATGCATTAAAAGAGGAGATAAATCATTCTTGAAAAGTAAAAAGTCTCAACATGGGAAAATGAATTTTGATTAAAGCTTCCATCATCTCCCATGTTCCATGGACTTCATGGTGAATTGAAAGGTAAAAACAAGAACTTCTGTCCTATTCAAAAAACATTGTCAAAATCTATAAAGCCTTGCAGGGTTTTCAATCTTGGATGATGTTTCTATTGAAAAAAGTCAATATATCATAATATCTCTCAAAAAATAAAAGCGGGCTAGAGTTAAAACCAAAACAGCCTTTGAATAAGTGAATATTTCCTTAAACCTAACAAAAATGTGACAGCTGAAGCAGTCGGTCATTGGAAGAATCCAAATCACATTCTGAGATGGGTCATAATCAATTTGTTCACTTCTGCTTGAAACTATGGTACAAGACTTCACTCGTGAGAAACCTGTGTGTGTCTGTGAGCTTGTGTTGTGTTATGAGGTGTGTGTATTATTGCTGCTGGAGGAAGTAAAGACTAGGAATGTGTATAGGTAAAAAAAAATCATTTCTTTCTTGGTTTCCTTGTTTTATTATGTGTATCTTATACCTCAACAAATAGAGGGGGGTGACCTGCACAGAGCGGCAGGTACAACCCTAAACAAAAGCATAGAGGGGGGTGACCTGCACAGAGTGGTGGGTACATCTACCCCATGCTCCTTACTGGGCAGACTGGATGGACCATACTGGTCTTTATCTGCAGTCATATACTATGTTACTATGCGCCCGATTCTGAGATGCAGCTCGCCGGGATGTGCAGCCCCCTAAGCTATCTTGCTCCTATTCCCCTCTGACTCTTCCCGCACGGCTAGAGCATCAGGACGGGGAGAGCTGGGGGGGGGGGGTCTAGATGGAGTGGGGGAGGGTTGAGGTGGCAGGAAGTGCAGACCGATTTAGGTCACGGCCCTGTACATCCTACGGTGTCAGAGGGAACATGATGATTATTCCACCTTCAAGGTGGGAATAATCAGCACGAACCGGGTGATCAGGGCTGGACATCCCCCCACCCCCGGGGCCGGGTGCAGGGAAGTCCCTGCCGCCCAATCCAGGCCCCAGTGCCACGGGTACCAGCATGCCAGGCCGTCTTCCGGCCCAATTCTGTATGCCATGGGAACGTTTTGCTCCTGCGGTACAGAATCAGGTCCTAATGGGCCCGTCCTGCTCCAAGCCATCTGGAAGGCCCAGACCTGCCCCTTTCAGAATTGGGCTCCATGTGTATATTGTACATCACCTAGGTATTGCGATGGCTGATTTATAAATTAAATAATGAAGTGAAATGTTTGCCCTTTTTACTCAGTTTTCAGACATTTTTTGCTTCTTTTGACATATTCACTTTAATACTTTTTAATCGACTTGCCACCCATTAATTCATAGGTTAACAAAAGTTAAATTGATGTAGCACACACTGAACTTTTTAAAGCATTCTAATGAATGAAATGTGTAATAATGAATGTGTATCTCTAGTAAGGACTGGTAGAGGGAGGAGTGACACTCCTAGAATTATTTTTAACATAAAGCATTAGTATTCCATTCTCAAAGCAACTGATTGCAATGTTTGTAATACAGTTAAATCATGGAGCGGGACCAGTTTAATCCAGTTTGAGCTATTTAGGAGGATGCTTTATTGAGTTTACAAATAAGAACCTGCAATATTCCATTTTTTATAGTGAGAAGCTAAATCATCCGAGCTAAGGATGTCATCATGACTATATTTCCCGTGATGTAACATGACAGTTAAGATGTACTGGGGTAATTTGTGAGTGCTTTCAGTATTATTGTATAAAAAATTTATATAGTTCAGTTATTACGGCAAATTGTTTCATTCATACAGAGATGTCTGACAGTAAGTCACAAAGGACCTTCAAATTACATTGAAAAAAATGTATGCCATGTTAAAACAATTTGCACACACTGTTACCATTATTCTGTTCACTGAATAGAAACGGGAAGATAAAAAATATCTTAACATATGAAATATGTACTGGAGTGCCAAAACCCTTCCTTCTGCTAACGACGAGAAATAGATCACCTCGTTTTTAAAATCTCAGCCCCTTAAATAAGACAATCAGTATTTTCTGGATAGAATTATATTTAATCTTCATTTACTCATTTTTCATTCTGTCCTCTTAAATTTCAGCATCTCATTAATATTAATAAGCAAACAGGCCATGACAAAGCAGACGTGCATCTGTAGCAGAGAATGTCCAAAGACTGAAAACTGTAACTCAGGCCGTGGCAAAGCAGAAGTGCATCTGTAGCAGAGAATGTCCAAAGACTGAAAACTGTAACTCAGTTTTGCACCGTGGCAAAGCATGGTGCAGTACAGGGGATCAAGCTGCTTTCATCATGGTGGCTAAGCTTGGGCATCCCAAAGAGGTGGTGTACTCAGACCTGAGGAAGGAGGGAAGATGACAACCACTAGAATAACAGCCACCTCCAGCCAAAGGACACAGATAAAGATGTACTCCTAAACCCTTCAGGCCAGTGAAGATTCCATGAGACTAGAAAGGAGCAGAAATGGAATCACTGAGGTGAAAAGGGAAAAAGGCAAGGACAAAAAGAAGAAAACTGAGTACTGCATTCAAGGTGCAAAGTACAGAGCAGAACCAGCCTTTCCCTAGCCATGAACTATCCTAGTAATTACAGCATGGGTCTCAATACATTCCAATGTTATTGTCCTATTTTGGGTGATTATTTAAGCAGGGGTACCATTTGCCTTTGCCAGGGTCTGTGGGGGTACCCACCTAAGCAAGAGTGATCATCAGAGGGTATGGCAGAGACTAGACACACAAAAATGACATTGATATTAACAAAATGGCAAAAGTACCTGAAGGAGGGACTGACATACTGGAAGGAGATAAGAGAAGAAGAACAATGGGCTAAATTATAGATGCTATAATAATGGCAAATGATCATTATGTAAGGAAGGAAATTAAAACAAGAGGCTGAGGAAACTGGTATAGGTTTCTAAGGAAGTGTTTAAAAAGAAAAAGCAAAAATGATTAGGGATGTGCATTCATTCAAAACAAAATAGGAAATGCCAACGATATTTCCCATTTTGTTTCATATTGCATTCAAATGAAAATGAAACAGGAAATGCCAGAATTTCAGGACTTCATGTCTTTCATTAATAATGCACACTGTTGCCTAAATAATAGTAATTAAATAATAGTGCATACTGTGGACAAACAGTGTGATTATTGAGCCTTGGCGGGGGATTTTAGAAAGGACATCCAAGTGCAATCTGGTACATCTAAGCCAGAACGTCTGAAAGATGAAGCAGGCACATCAAGGTGCAGATAGGATTTCACAAATGTTGATATGCCAATACGGACGTCTGTGGGGGTGTCTACATTATTTTGCATTCTTTTTTAGTGACATCAACTCAGTGCTGACTGGGCTTTCTTGGCAAGGTATGACCAGAAGTAGATTGCCAGGCCTTTTCTTCTGAGGTGTCTACATAGACATCCCCATAATAGCAGCCTAGGCCCTAGCTGTTTAGAAGTAGCTTAATGGTTAGGGTGGTGGGCTAAAAACAGAACAGCAACAGTACAACCAAGGTCAAATCCCACTGCTGCCCTTTTCAGCTCCCGCCACCTTCCTCAACTCTCCCCAGTCGGGGGATCGAGTCTCCAGAAGCGGGAGCACCACAGGAGCCATCTCTGCCCATCGGGGCACGTGACCTGCAGCATAAAAGTTTGCGCCGGCAGGCGCTTGGTCTTTTCAGCTCCCGCCACCTTCCTCAACTCTCCCAGTCGGGGGATCGAGTCTCCAGTAGCGGGAGCACCACAGGAGCCATCTCTGCCCATCGGGGCAACGTGACCTGCAGCATAAAAGTTTGCGCCGGCAGGCGCTTGTTCTTTTCAGCTCCCGCCACCTTCCTCAACTCTCCCCAGTCGGGGGATCGAGTCTCCAGAAGCGGGAGCACCACAGGAGCCATCTCTGCCCATCGGGGCACGTGACCTGCAGCATAAAAGTTTGCGCCGGCAGACGCTTGTTCTTTTCAGCTCCCGCCACCTTCCTCAACTCTCCCCAGTTGGGGGATCGAGTCTCCAGAAGCGGGAGCACCACAGGAGCCATCTCTGCCCATCGGGGCACGTGACCTGCAGCATAAAAGTTTGCGCCGGCAGGCGCTTGTTCTTTTCAGCTCCCGCCACCTTCCTCAACTCTCCCCAGTCGGGGGATCGAGTCTCCAGAAGCGGGAGCACCACAGGAGCCATCTCTGCCCATCGGGGCACGTGACCTGCAGCATAAAAGTTTGCGCCGGCAGGCGCTTGTTCTTTTCAGCTCCCGCCACCTTCCTCAACTCTCCCCAGTCGGGGGATCGAGTCTCCAGAAGCGGGAGCACCACAGGAGCCATCTCTGCCCATCGGGGCACGTGACCTGCAGCATAAAAGTTTGCGCCGGCAGGCGCTTGTTCTTTTCAGCTCCCGCCACCTTCCTCAACTCTCCCCAGTCGGGGGATCGAGTCTCCAGAAGCGGGAGCACCACAGGAGCCATCTCTGCCCATCGGGGCACGTGACCTGCAGCATAAAAGTTTGCGCCGGCAGGCGCTTGTTCTTTTCAGCTCCCGCCACCTTCCTCAACTCTCCCCAGTCGGGGGATCGAGTCTCCAGAAGCGGGAGCACCACAGGAGCCATCTCTGCCACTCGGGGCTCGTGACCTGAATCATAAAAGTTTGCGCCGGCAGGCGCTTGTTCTTTTCAGCTCCCGCCACCTTCCTCAACTCTCCCCAGTCGGGGGATCGAGTCTCCAGAAGCGGGAGCACCACAGGAGCCATCTCTGCCCATCGGGGCACGTGACCTGCAGCATAAAAGTTTGCGCCGGCAGGCGCTTGTTCTTTTCAGCTCCCGCCACCTTCCTCAACTCTCCCCAGTCGGGGGATCGAGTCTCCAGAAGCGGGAGCACCACAGGAGCCATCTCTGCCCATCGGGGCACGTGACCTGCAGCATAAAAGTTTGCGCCGGCAGGCGTGCACGCGCCTGGCGGGCCCGCGCCTGAGGGCCTCGCCAGAGGGCCCTTTGGTGTGGCCCTTAGGCGTGGTCCACTAAAGGACTAGAGACGCTCACCAACTCTCAACGAAGATCAGCATAAGCATAAAGCTAGAGCTTCCCTTGAGGTTGAGCTCGCTCCCATCCTCCTCCGGACACCCCGCTGATACAGCAAGTATATCACAGCTAATTGAACAGCCTTGTCATACTGTTATACGTAGCCATCACTCATTCTAACCTGTACTTTACTATTATGGCTGCCTGTTATTAGTCATTGCCCCCACCCACACTTAAATACAGTTTCCAACAGCTAAAAATGTGCATATACTATTGTTAGTAGCCTTAATTTTCCACCATCAATCCCTTAGGTACTGTTGCCAGTAGCCTACCAAATTCAGCCATTTCTGTTTGAATCTAGTTCTGTCCACTTAGCTGGCTAGCCTATACCTATCCTTACCATTACCAAATTGAGCTACCTGCAACTAGCAAACTAACATAGCCGACACTGTTGCAATACTCAATGACCTTTATTCACTGTTGTCTGCAATAAATGACCTTTCAATTACTGTTGTCAGTATCCAACTAGCTTGAAAACTGTAATTACAAAACATATACTGTTGCCAGTAGATAAGGTTATACTGTTGCCAGCAGATAAAGTTATACTGTTGCCAGTAGATAAGGATATACTGTTGCCAGTAGATAAGGATATACTGTTGCCAGTAGATAAGGATATACTGTTGCCAGTAGACAAGGATCCACATATATACTTATTTCCATAGCATATACTCCCATTGATAGCTAGAGATTTGGTCACACTGTTATCTGCATTAACCTAATACATAACACACAACATTGAACCTCAACCACACAACACTGAACCTCAACCACAGGACAATTACATCTAAAATGTCTTGCTCAAATACCTTCTGGCTAAAACTAATTTGCAGCTGTTTAACAACTATGACACTAATCACACTGACCAACAGTCTAACAACAAAATCTACAAACCAATCCCAATAATACAAAGAATCATCCGCCCAGATCCCCCTTCATCTCAAATACATATTGGCATCAATACAAAAATAAATCATCACAGGCTAATACATATAAAACCTACTACACTCGCCCATCCACACACTCAACCGACAACCATTCAAACTTTGTCCTGTATATTAATAAATGCAAGATCTATGAAAAATAAACTACCTATTTTCATTGACTTACTAAAAGATCAAAAGCCAGACATCCTATGTGTTACTGAAACTTGGCTAACCGACTCTGATGTTGTTTACCTAAACCAACTCAACACGAACAACTATGACATATCCCATACACACAGAAACTCTAAAAAAGGAGGTGGTGTCCTTATAATGACAAAAAAAGAACTAAAGGCTAAACCACATCCATCTGATCTCCCAAATAACATTGACACCCTCATCTTAAAAATAGCTCATTTCAAATTTGCTTATTATACAGACCACCGGATCAAAAATCTGAAAACTTAGACGCCCTAATAGAACTCCTCAGCTCATCCACAGTCTCCAACCCTAAATATCACTAGGAGATTTTAACCTCCCATCCTGCCCCCCTCACACTCAGCTCTTTCCTGGAATCATTAGCAGATATGGGTTTCCTCCAAATAATTAATACAAAGACACATAAGAAAGGTGGAACCCTTGACCTAGTCTTTCTACCAGAAGCTTTCCAAAAACATTTAACCAGTCATCGCTTGAGTGTATACCCATTCCTTGGTCAGACCACCACCTGATCAAATTCACCTTAGCCTACACTGGAAGAAACAACAAAAATAACCTACTAATTACCCCTCCACCTAGATTCACAAAATTTAACGCAAATGAATTCATTGATCTAACTATTCCCTATCTCACCCTTGCACCAACTGACCTAGATGAAGCAGTCGCAACTTGGCACAATACAATTAACAATGCAGCGGCATATAAACAATTCATCAAGAAGAAAAGCTACTCTAGAATAGGAGATGCCCCCTGGTTCAACAGCACCTTAAGACGAATGAAGAGAGAATTGAGAAATATTGAATCTAAATGGCGCAAATCCAAATCCATCTCTTCTTATGACGCTTATCACAGCCACCTTAAAAAGTACAAAGAAGCTTCAGACGGCGCAAAGAAAAACTACCACACAACTATACTAACCAAATCATTAATAGACCAAGAGAACTTTTCAGTATCGTCCAAAACTTAACTAATAACTCATATGGGACCAGCAACGATACTATTGATATCTCTGCCCAGACTCTAGCAAACCACTATATAAATAAATCAAAAACATTTGCATTCACACCAAATCCTCTTTCACTTTCCCACCAACATCATTTAGAAAAATGGTCTGACTTCCACTCTATAACCAAAGACACTCTTAAGATGACTATTTCAAACCTGAACACTACGACCTCTCAACTTGATCCATGTCCGGTAAACTGGATCAAGCATACCCTCTCTACACTATCCCCTTTATCCTTCCTATAGTCAATCTGTCGCTGCGCCAAGGATACTTACCACTTCCCTCAAACATGCACAAATCCGACCGATAATCAAAAATAACACCCTCGACAACATCACCCAATTCCTACAGACCTATCTCTAGCATTCCATTTATGGCTAAACTGATGAAAAGGTCGTTCAAATTCAAACACAAGATCACATAGAAACCTCAGCCCCCCTGATGACCAACAATATGGCTTTCGCCCCTATCATGGTGTAGACACTCTATTAACAGTACTCCTCGATACCTTAACCCGAGGTATTGATAACCCTAAACAAGCTTTCATTCTCCTCTTTCTAGACATCTCTGCAGCGTTTGACAGTGTACACCATGCTGTAATGCTTAACAGACTAAAACAAATAGGAATACACTCAACTGTATATAATTGGTTCACCTCATATCTAACTGATCAAACCCAAACTGTCCGAACTAACACAGAAACATCTAAAACATATAAACAGGAAATTGGTCTCCCACAAGGCTCCGCCCTCTCTGCCCTCCTATTTAATTATATATTCAACCAGTCTGCAACATTTTCAAGAAATTTAAAGTCCACTATCACATATATGCAGACGATATGATGATGTACATACCATTTACAATCCCAACACTCCCATTACAACTGTTAACCAGAATGCTTCTCTGAATTAACAATCTGGCTAAAAGACCACAATCTCCATATCAATCATTCTAAAACAGATATATTAATAGTAACTAAAAATCAATCCTACATACCTCCAACACATCACTCTCCAAAATCACAACATTACTATAAAAAATGAAGTAAAATACCTAGGTGTCACCCTTGACTCACACCTTAGTATGGACACACATATTAGAAACATCACTAAGAAAATCTACTTTAAACTTAAAATTTTAAAACAATTACGTCCTCTTGTACTCCTACATGATTTTCTGAGCATTATCCAGGCTATCATCACACCACACTTTGATTTCGCAAATCTCACCCTACTAGGAACAACAAAACAAAACATTAAAAGACTCCAACTTGCCCAAAATGCAGCAGCAAGAATTGTAATGAAGGTTCCACCATTTGAACACATTACCCCTATACTAGCAAACCTTCACTGGCTCCCAATTCAATCCAGAATAAATCATAAATTGATTATCACTACATTTAAGACATTAAATACAATGGCCCAGTCTCTTTAACAAAACTTATCATTAAAGACACATCCCAAAACTGCGCTACGGAAAGGCCACACGAATAAAATTAGGATCCCGAAAGATTTCACAACTACTAAAAAAAACAACTATAAAAAAGCGTTTTCTCATGCAGCTCCCACCCTATGGAACTCCCTCCCTGAAGAAATAAGAGCACTAAATGATGCAAAGGAACTCCGCAAGAAATTAAAAACATATTTATTCATCTCCCATTTCGGCAAACTAGAAAATACCTTACCACAAACAGGAAATGGGTAATAGAGACCTCAGGGTACACCAACTCCAATTACTCTATCTAACTACAATTAAAGTCGATTAAATAACTATTTGTAAATCCTGTAAATATATATGTAAATAGTTCAAAATATGTAAATAGTTAAATTGTTATTTAACAAATTTACCATATTTAGTCCAATCATGTTTAATGTATTTAGCAAAATTGTACCTAGTTAATTAATGTTTCATGTATTTAGCAAAATTGTACCTAGTTAATTAATGTTTCATGTAAAACAGACCTGTTAATCTGTTCATTCCTTGTTCACTGTAAACCGCACCTGATCTGTGGAAGGTAGCGGTATATAAGCAACTGTTAAATAATAAATAAAATAAATAAATAAATGAAATTGTGCTGAATAGTAGGGATGATGGAGTTGATTTTAGAAGATCTGTTCAGGTGCAATCTGTGACTTTTAAGCCAGAAAGTCTGAAAATAATTCAGGCATGTCCAGGTGCCAATGTGACATCACAAACCTGGATGTGCCCGATAGAGGTGTCTACTTAGACATCTCCAGAATTGTATGCTAGTGCTCAGGCATCTAGGATAGCATAGTGGTTAGAGTGTAGGGGTGGGGTAGGGGTAGGGGTAGGAGCAGGAGGGCCAGGGTTCAAATCCCACTGCTGCTGTAGTTGAAATTTTACTGGGGTTCTTTCTTCTTTACATACTCTGGATGTTTTCCAGCTAAAATGAGCACTTTTCAGATGCTTGTTCATCGCTATGCGTGCCTTGGAGCTGGACTAAAATTAAATGTGATGCTGGATGTCCATGATGTTTCTATAATCAGGTGGGGATGTCCTGGCCTTATATGGCAGTCTGACCCGGTCCTGTGCATCCCAGAATGCACAGCGTGGTGGCAGATGCTGCCATTTTTCAAGATGGCGTCACAGGGGTGGGAGCATATGGACAATGCTCCCACTCCAGATTAAAAGTACTGGAAAGGGGGTGGGGGGTTCAGGGGCCACCAGGCCTTTTTGTTATTGGGTAGCGGGTTGGTGGGGGAGGGGATTGGGGCCTCTGGGCCACCAGGAAATTTTTTAAATTGAATGGGTGAGGAAATTGGGGCTGCAGGGCCATCAAAGATTTTTTTTCAGCAGGTGAGCAGTGGGCAGGGCCACAGGGAATTTGGTTTCTGTCGAGGGGGGGGGGTCCGTGTCATGGGCACCAGCCCCCGATAGTATTCTAATGGCATTGGGTGCTTTCCCCGAAGCCTAGATCATCTGAGGTGAAGTATCAAACTTCCCCTCAGATGACTGTTTCTCTGGGACAGCATGCCAAACTTGTGCTGACTTCTGTCCGCATGTGTTTGACTTGCTCTCCCAGTTTAACGCCGACTTTTTGCACACTGGGTAATTTGAATATTGCATTCCAGTGCCAAGAGTCAGCATTAAAGACATACTATGAAACCCTGGGCTAGAGCTTTAAGCACTGGGTTCTAGCACAGAGTTTCTGCATCGGCCTGAAAGCGAGGGGGACAAGGCTTTGTTCAGGAATGTCAGAGAAAGGAGGAAGTTCATAAGTGGAATTCTAAGATTAGAGGTACCAGGTCTGAAGATTATGTGGAAGGTTTTCCATCACAATAGTGCTTTCTCAGTGCAGACACCCTTGTTATGGAACACCCTCTCATTGGTATTCATTTAGAAAGTATTTTAGTCCCTTATGAAGTCATGTGGCAGAGTTTAAAGGAAGATTTTCTTAAAAGATGCATTGTGCACATGGCGGGGGAGGCTGTTTTTGGTTATTGCTGTACACTGGTTAGGAGGGGGTAGTAACTGAACTATTGATTAATAAATATATTTGTAAAGTACAAGAAGTGGATTCTAGATGGATGGTCTATACGTGGAAATGAAGATTGAAAGGTACCGATATGTGGAGAATAATGTGAAAAAGGCATAATTGCTGAGAAAATATTTCAGTTCAATGTTGAGAGAAGAATACATTGTAAAAGGATTGCAGGTAGCCAGCAAGGATACTTATGGGAATGGAGAGAATACCTCACCATCCACGAAAGAGAATGCTTATGAACTGCTTGCCAAACTAAGAGTAGACAAAGCCGTGGGGCTGGATGAGATAAGGAGGGTCATTTTATTTCAAGGCATCTTGGTTTGGAGGCAGAGAAGGCAAACTTATTTAGAAACATAGAAACATGATGGCGGAAAAAGACCACATGGCCTATCTAGTCTGTCCTTCCATATCAACCACTACAACAGTCCCCTTTTTTCCTTTAGAGATCCTCTGTGTTTGTCCCATGCTTCTTTGAAGTCAGATACTGTCCTCATCTCACTTGAGACTGAACAAAGTGATACTGGGAGCCCACATTTTAGACAGCAATGGCAATAGGAGCAGGAGCAGGAAGGATCGTTCCTGACCCTGTATTCTAGACCACTAGGGATATTCAAGGTAAGGGCCAGGTGGGATTGGGGGGGGGGGGGGCTAGGGGTAATTCATCTGACTGGACTGGATAGGCCATATGGTCTTTTTCTACTGTAATGTTTCTATGCACTATAAAATCTCTAAAGGAAAAAAAGGGACTATAGTAGTTGTTATGGAAGGGCAGACTGGATGGACCATACGGTCTTTTTCTCCACATGCTTCTATGTTTGTAACCAGGAATCTTTTTTTTAAATGGTGGAAGGAGGATTAGGGGTTTTTCCAACTGGCTAGCTGGGCATTTTTCTGGTACAGTGGAGGGGCAAATGGGGTGCTCCAAGGTTCCCCCCTGATGGCTGCTGTCTGGGGGGAGTGGGTCTGAAAGGGAGAAAAAGGAGAATGCGTACTATTGCAGATCCAAAGCACCAGCACCTGTTTAATAGTTGGAGGGGGGGGTACAAAAGGAAGATTCAACTGCTGCCACTTAATGGCCACTGATGATCGGCAGCAGCCTTGAAGCAGAAACTATGGCCTGGCTGCAGGTAGCGGCACCTATTGAGTGGCGTTATCTGCAGCCGCAATGGGGCCTACCCCTCCTCTACTACGTGAAATGCAGATACCACCGAAAATTGCCTGCAATATCTTCATTTCAACCGCATTAACTGTTATCATGCCACCTTTCCAGTGTTAGTGCCACCATGACAGCTAACGCACTTTAGCAAACATCTCCCATATACAATTTATATTCCCAAATTGGAAGCCAAACATAATATTGGCATTGCTTATTAGTAGGCATGCTAAGAACATCTTCACTTACTTTATTGCCCAAATAAGGACTGGGAGCACTCCAGTAGTAACGTGGTGGCAGTAGTACTCTGGCATCCGTGTTTCTAATGTTAAGTTGCTGGGGGCCATCAAAGCTATCCTTCCGGGGTAGAACTCTCAGAAGCCCTTCTAAATCAGTCACATACCAGCCGCTCATCTCTAGAACCTGAAAATGAAAGAACAGTCAAAAATGATTGTAGACCAGCTTATTTTTTCTTTTCCATTTCAACTGACAGTTGTTTCGCTTTATATTAATGAAGTATGCTGAGTAGAGGCAGATTTACATCTTATTCTTAATGAAAGCAAGAACAAGAACTAATTGAATGTGATCAAAATAGAAAAGGCAATGAGAACAGAATGTGGGACTGCAAGCAACAAGGCACTTTTACTTTTTTTTAAATTATTATTATTTATCAATTTATAACGTGGATCCAAACATTAACACTTGTAACAGAAATAGAGAGGACACAGAAAATACCAAAGGTAATATATCCAAGCCAAAAAGTAAAGGAAAATTACTACATTAAGGAGGTCATTCTCAAAAGCAGGTTGTGGGGCTGCACGTCCTGTGCATCAGGATGGGGAGAGCCAGCAGGGAGCAGAGTGGGTGGAGCAGAGGCAGGCCCGACTGCAAAAACGTACAGGGCCGATTCAGGTCACGGCCCTGTACGTGCTGCTGGGATCATGGGGATGCGCTACTTATACCACCTCAAAGGTGGTATAAACAGCATTTTATGCATGATTGGGGCCGGGGTTCTCCTCTCTGGGGACAGAGCCGGGTGTGGAGGGGTCCCTGCCACACAATCCAGGCCCCAGCTCACCAGCTGCAGGTCTGGCAGCGGGGAATAGTGGGGCCGGAAACACCAGACTCGGGGGCGCTTGTGGGGAAGATGTCCTCGCAAGCGGCAGGAGCACGCTGGGCCATCCTTGGGCCTGATTCTGGCTACCACCAGAACATTCTGTTCCCATGGTCCAGAACCGGGTCCAAATGGGCCCATCTTGCCTGGGGCAATCTAGACGGCCTGGACCATGTCTCCATTTGTCTCTAGCCCTTCACCATTCTTATAGGAGATCAACAAGAAAGGAAAATCAAATATCATTAGATGTAGGAAATAAGTCAGCTATTATCAGCTAGCACAACATTTTAAGTATACTGTGGTCATCTAATCTACAGCTTGAGAATCAGCAGGTTTACAGGCACCAATAAATGCAACCAGTTGAGATGGTTCAAAGAAAACACAGTTTGCAGTCTGAAGCTTAACTAAGCATTTACAGGAAAAATTTAAAACGCCTCGGACTTGCTTAACATAGTGAACCAATCACTACATCAAGGATTCATAGCAAATGAGCTCAAAAAGTCAGCAATCCACCCATTACTAAAGAGCAAATCTCTAGACAGCAATGATCCTACTTCATTCCATCCCATCAAAAGCATCCCGTTCCTCGCTAAAACTATTGAAAAGGTTGTACCGATACAATTGCAGGACTATATAGACTTGTCGTCACCATTAGATGAACATCAATATGGGTTCCGCCCACTGTTCCCTCTAAGCTGTGCGCATGTGTGCGCGCACACAACTCGCCGAGTGAGCGCACGTACTTTACAACAGAGCACACAAAAATTACGGTTCTGATTCTGACAGAAAACAACACAGACGTCTTAAAATTTAAAAGTTGTTGTGTATTTATGGTTTTCACAAGTTCTACAATATTTTCTAGTGCAATCAATGTGGTGTACATACTGTATTCTGACGTGTATACTCGATCTCATTGTACATATGTAATTAGTTTAGTTTGCATACCCCGTTTATCCAAGTTATTACTCCTGTTCTATGTAAAGCAAAAGCATGTTATCCAAGTTGTTTTCTCCTGTTCTATGTGAAGCCAAACAGTTTGTTATGGTCATTTTGTTGTATGTAAACCGCGCTGACAATAGTGCGGTATATAAGAAATTGTAATAAATAAAATAAATAAATAAATAAATATAACTCTGAGTGTCGTTATGTGGCGCACAAAAATTTAACCTTCCTTCAAAAGCTGCACAGCTGATATTTTATGCGCACACAGCCTACAGAAAGTTAGAGGGAACATTGGTTTCGCCCATACCACTGTGTAGAGACCCTCTTTATAGCGCTATTTGACACTATTATCAGGGGTATCGACAATACCAAGTGAGCCTTCATTCTCATTTTCATTGATATTTCGTCGGCCTTTGACAATGTAAATCATAGCATGCTCATTTCCAGACTCTCCCAATTAGGCATTAAAGATAAAACCCTCTAATGGTTTAAATCTTATTTCACCAACCGAACCCAATATATTCAAGTAGATCATGTCGCCTCAATGCCATTCCCACAAGAACAGGGTATCCCACAAGGCTCTGCCCTCTCTGTGATACTTTTTAATCTATATCTTCAGCCTATCTGCGCCATATTTCAACACCATAAGATAAATTATCACATCCATGCAGACGACATTATGTTGTAATTACCGTTCGAGGTATCCAACCCCAACTACGACAGTATAACTTGATGTCTCACTGAAGCAGAAATGTGGCTACAATCAATGAACATGAATATCAATTTCAAAAAGACAGAAGTGCTATTTATAATGAGGAATTCCGACTTCACCCCACCGCCAGCTATCAATATTTGAAACAACTCCATACCAGTAAAGGCTGAGGTCAAATATTTTGGAGTCACGCTTGACAGGACACTCAGCCTAACACCTCATATAAAGCAAACTGTTAAAACCATTTTTTTCAAAATAAGGACAATCCAACAGCTGCGACCGATAATAGACAGCAATGACTTCAGGACTGTGGCCCTAACTCTAATAACACCTCATTTAGATTATTGTAATGGCATACTCCAAGGAACATCTAAGAAAAACCTGCACACTCTGCAACTGGCCGAAAATGTCACCGCAAGGATTATCTTCAAAACAAAGTTATTGGACCACATCTCTCCTATTCTCTACACCTTGCATTGGCTTCCGGTACCATCGAATTACCCATAAATCAATTGTAACAACATTTAAGCTTATTAACAATATAGCACCGTCCTATCTGGCAACACTTATTAATACCCCTCAGGAATACAGGTCAAGAAGAAGAATGAACCTACACATGCTGATAGTACCTGATTCCATTAGAAAATCAAGGCAGAAGACTAGCAACTCTGCTTTCTCATACTTCGCACCCACATTGTGGAACAGCCTTCCAGTCGAACTAAGAGAAATTAAGGACCTTAAAGCATTTAGAAAGGAGTTAAAAACCTATTTACACAGCACTATTACAACCTACAGCATGATGATGCACAGAATTATCAGTTCAACACTGACCAGCAACCACATACTGATCCTACTTATTTACATTCTCTTATATACTGTGCTATTCTGCATCAGTGTGGTTTACATTGAACAAACTGAAATTACATTGAACAGGGTATTATAACTTGGAGATAACTATTTTACAGGGAACATGGGCTATGGAGGGTTAAGTGGCTTGCCCAAGACCACAAGGAGCACCTGTGGGTCTAGAAACCCCAGTCCTTCTGGCCCAAGGTTGCTGTCCTCTAGTGGGATTTGAACTGCTGACCTTCTGGCCTGAAGTACCTTGCCCCAACCACTAGGCCACTCCTCCACTCCACATATATCCTATGTAGACAAATCTTATACTCACACCTCTCTATTACATTTACATCAAATGTGTCATCTAATCATCGATCATACAAACATTTAATAATTTCACATTGTAAATATTTATTGATGTTAATTGTTTCTATCAGTTACATAAGCTTTCTTGGACCCGTTGCACACTGGGCAGAGAGTTTCAAAATTTTATCTATGATGACGCCTAAGTCTTTTTGCTGGGTGGTGGTTTCTAAGGTGGGATCTTGCATCATGTAACCATAGTTTGTGTTGTTCTTTCCTAGATGCATAACTTTGCACTTGTCCACATTAAATTTCATCTGCCATTTGGGCGTCCAGTCTTCCAATTTTACAAGGTCCTCTTGCTATTTTTCACAATCCTCTTGCATTTTAACAACTTTAAATAATTTTGTGTCATCTGCAAATTTGATCACCTTACTTATTATTCCTATTTCCAGGTCATTTATGAATATGTTAAAAAGCAGTGGACCCAGCACAGATCCCTGGGGTACTCCACTATTCATCGTTCTCCATTGAGAAAATTGTCCATTTAGCCCTACTCTCTGCTTTCTATGTTTTAACCACTAAACTGCCCTCAATCCCATGATTTTTTAATTTCACCAAGAGTCTTTCATGAGGGATCTTGTCAAAGGCTTTCTGAAAATCCATATACACTATTTCATCCGGCTCACCTTTGTCTACCTGTTTATTCACACCTTCAAGAAAATATAACAAATTAGTAAGACAAGATTTTCCTTGGCTAAATCCATGTTGGCTTTCTCCAATTAAATCATGGCTATCTACATGACCGGTAAACCTGCTATCATTACCAGGCAAAATGGTAGAAACCATTATAAAGAATAAAATTTCTGATCTACATGTTCAGAAATTTTATTCGTTATAATGGTTTCTACCATTTTGCCCGGTAATGATAGCAGGCTTACCGGTCAGGAACCCTTGTTAAAAACTGGAGTGACATGGGCCGCTCTCCAATCCTCTGGTACTACAGATGATTTTAATGATCGTTCACAGATTACTAATAGTAGATCTGCAATCTCATATTTCAGTTCTTTCAACACCCTTGGATGCACATAATCTGGTCCAGGTAATTTGCTGTTCTTCAATGTATCCAACAATTGTAATACATCCTCCTGGTTTATTGATATTTCTTTCAATTCTTCCAATATATCACCTTTATATACCATTTCAGGCATGGGATTTGAGTCTCTCTGTGATATTGTTTTTGTATTGTTTTCCTCTCCTCTCCCTTAAATGTCCTACCTTGTACCCACCCTATTATGTAACCACTATGAATGAAGGAAAAAGTGGTATATAAAACGTGATAAATAAATAAAAAATAAATACTTCCCTACATCTTTTCAGTGAAGACTGAAGCAAAGAATTCATTCAGTATCTCTGCTATGGCCTTGTCCTTCCTTAGTACCCCTTTTGCCCCTTTATCATCGAATCGTCCAACTGACTCTCTCACAGGTTTTTTGCTATGAATGTACTTGAAAAAGTTTTTAATATGTGTTTTTGTTTCCATGGCAAGCTTCTTTTCAAATTCTCTCTTTGCCTGCCTTATCAATGCCTTGCATCTAACTTGCCAATGCTTATGTTGTTTCAGGTATTCATCACAGCCGAACTCCCCACCTTCCAACACTCCAGTCATACGGAAGGGTGCGCTCCTTTGCCACACCCCTTTGTCAAGTGCCTACACACTATAAAGCAGCAGCCTTTTAAACATAAGCCTGGTGCACAGAGATGACCTCACAGACACATATAACTGACTGTGGCCCAGAGAACACTAGTATTGGGTGAAGAAGAGTCCAGAAATGTCTCAGAACCAGTTCTTTCCATGATGGGGTACAAGCAGGTATTAGCACAAAGGTAGAAGCTTTTAATCATCAGCAGGAAGTGTATATCAGGATCTGCATGTTGCACCATTTACTCATGTAAATCTCTGCAGGACCATGCTCTATTTATGCATGTCTTTATAAAATTCCTGTCGCCCTTGTACATGCTAACAAATGCATGAGTATTTGGCAGGGTCCACATAGGGCTGGTGTACATGCCCATGCTTAAATTTGTAAATAATGCACATAAGTTATAAAATACTATAACTTACATGTGTAAATTTGCGATCTGCCCAAGGTCCACCGATGTGCGCGCACGCTCACAGCTAAAGTAGACACAATCAGTCTTGCGACTGTACCCACAGAATAGTGACTGGCTAAAGTACGCGCAGAAGTGCCCATTCAAGCCTTGAAGATAGGCGATTTAGGCACATAAATGACATGTATCTTTACACAAGTCTTTATAAAATGACCCCTATATGCATAAATGTATGTGCTTCTAGCCTGCACATGTGGGACTTTACCTAAACTGAGCAGAGACGATCCCAGGGTGGAGATGGGGAGGGATCTGCATGTATGGGCATACATATGCTTGCCAATTAACTTCAAAAATTTGTGTGTGATCAAACGTAGGTGTAAATGAAAGTGCAGAAATTACCTGGTACAATTACTTTCAGATTAAAAATACTCAAACTTGCAAAGCATAAAGTATGCATGTGTTATTGATATGTCCACTCATGGTTAAAGTCACCTGCATGGTGGTCTATTTGAATTCCCTTGAGTAAGTATAGTTGCTTGATTTAAATTATTGTACTATATATAGGCTACATTAATCTTAAAATGCGTAAAACATTAAGCGTACAGTTGGTTCAGCCGAGAACTACTAAAATATTGCAGGGTCTACTTCTATAAGAGAAGACCTAAGGACCTGAATATGTATAGCTTAAAGGAAAAGTAGGGTGGAAGGATATGATAGATACATTTGGAAGGTAATTTTATAAACTTTCCCGGTGCTAATGCACCTTGAATATGGTGGGCAATTCTGGTCACTGTATCTTAAAAAGGATGTAGCGGAATTAGAAAAGGTACAGAGAAGAGCCACCAAAATGGTAAAAGGGATGGAAGGATACCTCTATGAGGAGAGACTTAAAAGGTTACGGCTCTTCAACCTGGAAAAGAGACGGCCGAGGGGAGATATGATACAGGTCTATAAATTAATGAATGGAGTAGAACGGGTAAATGTAGATCGATTGTTTACACCATCAAAATGTAGAAAGATTAGGGGACATGCAATGAAGTTACAGTGTAACCCATTTAAGACTATAAGAGAAAATATTTTTTCACTCAACGCGTAAGCAAACTCTGTAATTTGTAACCGGAAGATGTAGAAAAAGCTGTTAGTGTTGCTGGGTTTAAAAAAGGTTTGGACACGTTCCTGGATGAAAGGTCCATAAACCATTATTAAAGAGGATCTGGGAAATCCACTGCTTGCCCCAATACAAGCATTGTGGAACCTGTATGTCTTTTTGGGAAACTGTCAGGTACTTGTGACCTGGATTGGTCACTGTTGGAAACAGGATACTGGGCTTGATGGACCTTGGTTTGATCCAGTATGGCATTTCTTATGTTCTTATATTCTTATCATGTATACTTGTAGACAATCCATATGTAGGCATGTTCTGGAGTGGAGTTTGTGCATAGCACAGTGTGCATGTTCTTTATAAAATATGTGCTGTCACACAGATTGCGCACACATCTATTTGCACCAGCTTCAATCTAGCTCTGATTTCTGACAGGTTACCCACAGTATTTTATAGAGACACATGGGCTAAAAATGTTTGTATGGGCTGAGAGAGTTAGCCTCGCACTAGTTAGGGTGCTTGAAGAAGTTATAGTCCATGCTGGACAGGCAGGCTTTGTTTTAGCCACTAAAGGCTGCTAAAAGTTTGTTGGAGATGGAATACTGCAGAGTTAACTCAGCTGCAGAAGAGGAAGCTGTTGTGGTGTTGACAAAGATTAGTGACAAGCTAGGATGGAGCGGCTCCTCCAGAATCTGCCAGAAGGTTAACAATAGCAGCAGTATCAACAGCAATAGCAACAATGTCAGCAGCAGTTTCAACACGTCCTGCTGGAAGGGTAGCAACAACAGCAGCAGCAAATACAGGATCTTATTCGAGCATAGGGGAAGCTACAGAAGAGTTCCCTCAGCTCAGTTGACCCAGGCCCTGCAGAGACCGCAACGCCATCTTCCAATACAAACACTTCGCCAAATGATGGCAGAAGATGAACCAGACCACTTTTTTGTAAACTTTGAAGAAACCTCCCACATGGCTGGTTCGCCGGAGGTGACACAGACTACCTATTTGGGGAATCTGCTGCATTCCAGGACGCCAACCCAGCTAGTAAACTACATATGCAGCTTTCAAGGCCACCATACTGGAATGGGTCAGATGTACTCCAGAGGCCTACCGCCAGTGATTCATAAAGGGGGGTTCCAGATAAAAGAGAGCCCTTGGAGGTTCCTTTATCGGTTGAAGGATCTCGCATGGAAGTGGCTGCAACCAGAGGGAAAGACCAGGCTCGAGACAGCCAATATTGTGTTACTGGAGCAGTTTTTGGAGGGCTTGACCATCCCAATGAAACAGTGGGTACATCAGCACCCCATGCTTACACTGGAGTGTGCACTGGAAATAACCGAGGGGAATCATGAAGCTCAGCTGGCGACTGAAGCAGATAGTAAGAAAGGGAAGAAGTCACCCATCAGCCCAGGAAGACAGACGAGGAAGTCGGAATGGATGTTGGCTCCCATGTTCCGACACCAAAGTCACCTCCTAGGTGAGGGCATGGCCCCAGCCATGACCCCATCACCTGTTTCAGGTGTGGAGCCCGGGACATTTTGCTCAGGAATTTCCCCTGGGTATGGAAGAACCCATGGATGTCAGCCTAACAACCTCTCACACCTGCGCTTTTGTGGACACTCCCCACCCAGGGGCACAGAACTTTGTGATTTCAGTGCTGCTCGAGAGAAACTGCCTCCAAATCTTGATAGACTCTGGGAGCGTGCAGACCCACATTCACCAGGAAACTGTAACGTGATTTCAAATTGACTATGCAAAGAAGGTAACACTGGCCTCTATACATGAAGTCCAGAAGTAGTATTCAATGGCACAGGTTTCACTTAAGACTCTAGCAGGCAAGAGCCACATTCGAGGTTGTGGTGCTGCCCTGGCTTCCATATCCAGTAGTGATTGGCCAAGACTACCCAAACTTCGGAGTGATATGGAGCCAACTAACCGATGGCTCCACTAAGTCACACTAGGAAGATTTCCCAGAGATTTTCCCGCTGGAAGACCCTGATCCATATGTCGAGAGTCCCAAGTCTGCTAAGCCCTGGAGTTGGCATTGCCGGGAAAAGCTACGCTGCCAACAGAATCTGGGGCTATGGGGGAGGGATCAGGGGAGGGAGAGCCTAGGGAAGAAACCCCTGGGGATAGCTCAGAGCTCAATGGTAGTGAATCAAATACTATTGTCCCCTTTCCAGAGTGGGGGCGGGGGAAGACCCAGGGAGCTTCAGGAAGGTCAGCAAGAGGATGAGTCCCTTAAACATGCCCAAGAGCAGGTTTTAGAGGTGGATGGGGTTCCAGTAGGTAATAGAGAGTCACCTGCAATAACCTTTCTCTATTTTGTGCAAAAGGGAAATTTATTATGCAGAGTGGCCAAGTAGCAGAGTGGTCAGCAGGTGTTATCATTGACCCATAGCCATTTATTAGGGGGACACTTGGGGGCGGAGAAAACACTAGAGCATCAACAGTACCTTTTAAGAGAGCCTGCAGCCCAGACAGGGATTTCCCTGATCCAGGGTTCATACGTAAACCAGGTGCAGTTTTATTGCCAGTCATGCCCCACCTGCTAACTTCATAACTCCGTCAGAGTCTGACTGGCCCCTCTAGTGCCTATGCCCATCATTGAAACCCTATTTGAAAGGGTGGCCATGGCTCTGGCAGGAACCTAGGAGTGAATCACCTGAGGCAACAAGTATATTTTAGTCATACTGGACTACACTACCGATATCCAGAGGCCATTGATCTAAGGAATATAAAGACTACTACAATCGCAAATACCCTCTGGGAAGTATGCTCGTGGGTGGGAAGACCCAATAAGATCTTCACAGATCAAAGAACACTCTTTTTATCCAAGGTGATGTTGCAAGTGTGTGCCTTGGTAAAGGTCAAGATGCTGCGAACATCAGTCTATCACTCATAGATGGATGGCCTCATTGAGCGATTCAATAAAACTCTGAAACAGATGTTTAAAAGTTTGTGCAGTAGAACAGGAAGAATTGGGACATTCTCCTATCGTAGATGATGTTTGATATCTGTGAAGTACCTCAGAGTTCCATGGGGTTTTCACCTTTTCAGTTGCTCTTCAGAAGGTGGCCAAGAGGTATATTAGATATGGTAAGGAATATCTGGGATGAAGAACCCCATACCAGGCATAATTTTGTGGAGCACGTTATACAAATGCAAGACCGGCTGAGGAAATCTGGAGAGATGGCCAAACTCAATCTGGAAAAAGCCACAGCTGAGCAGGCCAGGGGCTACAATCGGGTAGTTGTGCACCGCACCTGCCAACTGGGAGACAGAGCTTTAGCCATAAGAACATAAATGCCATACTGGGTCAGACCAGGGTCAATCAAGCCCTGTATCATGTTTCCAACAGTGGCCAATCCAGGTCACAAGTACCAGGCAGGTTCCCAAAAAAGTACATAGGTCCCACAAAGCTTGTCCCAGGGTAAACAGAGGATTTTCTGGGTCCTCTTTAATAATGGTTTGTGGACCTTTCCTCCAGAAACTTATCCAAACCTTTTTTAAACCCAGCTTTTACTACATAGTCTGGTAACGAATTCCAGAGTTTGATTACGCATTGAGTGAAAAATATTATCTTTTATTACTCTTAAATGGGTTGCATTGTAGCTTGATTGTGTGTCCCCTAATCTTTCTACTTTTTGATCGAATAAAGAGACTATGTTTACCCATTCTACTCCATTCATTAATTGATAGACCTCTATCATATCTCCTCTAAGTCATCTCTTTTCCAAATTGAAGAGCCCTAACCTTTTAAGCCTTTCCTTAAAGGGGTATCCTTCCATCCTCTTTACCATTTTGGTGGCTTGCTGCTTTCATCTGAGAGCAAGGTCCTCTGTAAATAGCAGGGGCCCTATGAGGTGGAAGAGAAAGTGGGGACTGTTAACTACAAGATTGCCCAGCCAGATAAATGGAAGAAAGCCAAAATTTACCATATTAACCTATTGAAAAATTGGACTCCAGTGGCGGCCATGGTGGTACAGGAAGATGATTTTGGGCCAGAAATTTGAGCCCCATTGGATCTAGCTCAAGTCTGGATTGGAGACCAGCTCTCTGCAGCCCAGAAAAGAGATCTAGAAGATTTTATCCACTGGAACCTAAAAGTGTTCTCCGTCCACCCGGGACGAACCCACCTCATTTATCATGATATTATTAGTGACCCTGGGGTGGTGATTGGCAACAATCCTATCAGATTCCAGAGGCCCGGCGACAGGCCTTTGCCAAGGAGTTGGAAGAGATGCTTAAACTGGGAGTTATAGAAGAGTCTATAAGTGACTAGGTCGTCACTCATCGTCTTGGTTCCTAAACCCAACGGAAGAATCAGATTCTGCATTGACTTCTGGAGGGTTAATGCAGTTTCTAAACTGGAAGCGTATCCCATGGCCAGAGTAGATGAGCTAACATAATATAAGAACATAAGAAATACTATACTGGGTCAGACGAAGGTCATTCAAGCCCAGTATCCTGTTTCCAACAGTGGCCAATCCAGGTGATAAGTAATTGGCAGCTTCCTAAAAAGGTACATAGGTTTCACAATGCTTGTCCCGGGGTAAGCAGTGAATTTCCTGGGTCTTCTTTAATAATGGTTTATGGACATTTCCAACAGGAATGTGTCCAAACCTTTTTAAATCCAGCTACACTAACAACTTTTACTACATCCTCTGGTAACGAATACCAGAGTTTGATTACGGGTTGAGTGAAAAAATATTTTCTCTTATTACTATTAAATTAATTAAATTGTAGCTTCATTGCATGTCCCCTAATCTTTATACTTTTTGATGGAGTAAACAGCCGATCTCCGTTGACCTGTTCTACTCCATTCATTAATTTATAGACCTAATCGAGTGACTCGGATCTGACTAAGCAGGCGCCCTTGACTCCAGCTGTCAAGGAGAAGACTGCTTTTTTGATCCTGCAAGGGCTATTCCAGTTTACAGTACTGCCCTTTGAATTACATGGAGCTCCTGCCATGTTTCGATGCCTAGTTGACTGCCTACTAAGACCGCACAAGGAGTATGTGGCTGCATACTCTGACGACATTGTCATCTACAGCAAAGACTGGACCGCCCATCTAACCCAAGTACAAGCCATGTTGACCAGCCTGCGGAAGGCTGGATTGACAGCCAACCCCAAGAAATATTTTCTAGGAGATTGGGATCTTCAATACCTGGGATATTTAATTGGGAATCAACAGATACGACCTCAACTATGGAAGGAGGATACCATTGCCCAGATTCCCACCCTGAAGTCAAAGAAAGACTGATTGACTGTTACCACAAGTTCATCCCCAATTTTGCAGAAGTGGCAGAGCTGTTAACCAATCACTTCTGGAAGAGAGCTCCAGAATGGATTCAGTGGTCACCAGACCTGAATCTGTCCTAATTAGCCTTGATTTCTCTCTACCATTTATTGTGCAATCTGATGCCTCAGAGCTTGGCTTAGGAGCCATTCTGGTCCAGGAAGTCAGGGGTGAAGAACATCCTTTAGCATTCATCAGCAGGAAGCTGTTTCCTCAGGAACAGCATTATGCGGTGATTGAGAAAAAAGCCCTGACTGTCAAGTGGGTGCTTGAAACTTTCAAATACTATCTGCTCGACCATCCGTTTACATTGGTAATGGACCACCAACCCCTCAAGTGGCTGGCTCACCATAGGGAGTACAACGGCCATATGATGCAATAGTTTTTGATCTCGAACCCTACCAGTTTCAGGTCTGCCAAAGGGATGGTCAGAATCACCTGAACCTTGACTTCCTTTCCCAAGCTGGTGTCCCAGATGAGGCAGGCACTCAACAGGGTATGGTTGAGCTGAGGGGGAGGGTGTGTGATGGGGGTCTATAGAATGTTACCCGTCCCTCTCCAAAGGGTAGAAAGTCTGCAGCCCAGAGTTCAGGGATGGGAGAGCATAGCTCACAGGGAGAGGTTAAGAACCTAGTAGGCTGCAGGAGGGAGAGAGGCCCATGGAGCCAGAAGTCCTTCCAAGGCAAGCCGTGCAGAGGAGTTCTGAGGTTAGAACTTTAACTGGGGGTTGTATGAAGGGCCAACAGAACCAGCTTTGTGGAGGTTTAACAAGCTGGGACAAAAGTAAAGCTGCTTTTGTTTTCCTTGAACTGCTGTCTGTTCTGGGTTTTGCTTTGTGGAGGTTTAACAAGCTGGGACCGAATAAAAACTGCTTTTGCTTTCCCTGAACTGCTGTCTGGCCTGTGTTGTACAGAACCCCCTTCCCACCACATACCACACTACCACACTGGGGCAAGGCAAGATTTTCAGGAGTAAGAATGATGTCCAATCACTCCTTCTCTGATGGTGCCAGAATTTAAAATAGCAGCATTTGAAGAGCACCTCTGCTTTGCCCCTCAAGGGATGGGCAAATTAAAACTATCCAATCATGCCATCTTGAATTCCTGTGTTGGTAGAGCAGGACAAATTGAGTGAAAAGTCCATCTTTAGCAGCAGGAATCTTAGCAGTAACACTGAGAGACTACTGCTAGGATCAGAGCTGCCATTTTGAACTTGGGACAGAAAAAGGGGCCAGAATGTCCAGAGACTGCCCCTGCCTGCAGTTACTCAACAGGAAAAAACTATGATAAGTGTTGGGAGGGGGCAGTCATGGTCTGGAGCTTCTTGGGGGTGCACTAGTGATAAATTGTATTGACTACTATAACTCTTTATATAATGAACTTAATTCTTCATTTCTCAAGCAATTACAGACTGTCCAGTTTCAGGATCACTTAAATTTGAACGAGTAACTGTTGTTTAAAGGATTTCAATGATTAGCAGTTTCATATCACATCAAATTTAAGATCTTAATTTTGGCTCATAGAGAATTTTACACTGGGTTGCCAGTATACACTTTTGATTTACTTACACCATATACTGTATGCCAACCAGAGCAAAATCACCTAACTATTCCTCCTAGATCCATAGTCCATTTAAACTATTCAGCAGGCAGCTTTTTATTATTTGGTACCGGCCTTGTGAAATTCTCTTTCACAATATCTAGGGTCCGAGACCTCCTATAATAAATTTTAGATAAATCATAAAACCTATGTTTTCACTATTGCTTTTAGAAAATAGATAGTGGTGATGGATGACCATGGTAATTGCTGTAATCAGGTGTTTTTTAAATTCCTTTTATTTTTATTATTACTTTGTTGCATTTATTTTGTTTTCTACCACATAAACCATTCTGATATTTCTAACGAAGGGTGGTAGAATCAACATTCAAATAAAAATAAATATAAACATACCGATCCAGGGTGGGGTTGATGCTGGCACTGATCAAGAACTAGGGTGAGGAGATGATACTCCTTGGAGGGGCTCTACCATTTTCTTTACCACCCTCTAAATATAAAACCCCAAAACATTCACCCACAATATATCCTACAAAATAAGTGAAAGCAAATAAGATCCTAACTTTCAAGCTTACCTCAAATGAATATATCCAGCACTTTTTTGTCGGATCACTCACCATAAGGGATTACTCCCTCTCGAAGTGAGTCCTCCTTTTTAATCAAAATCTTCATAAAAACTGAAAACCAGTCTTACACAAGGTTTTCAGTTTTTATGACGATTTTGATTAAAAAGGAGGACTCACTTCGAGAGGGAGTAATCCCTTATGGTGAGTGATCCAACAAAAAAGTGCTGGATATATTCATTTGATATAAGCTTGAAAGTTAGGATCTTATTTGCTTTCACTTATTTTGTAGGATTTTCTTTAGCACAGCAAGTATGGTATGTGCATGCTGATAGCACAGGTGATTAAGGAGGTGGCAAGCACATTTGCGCCGTCTTCAATGGTGATAGTTAATGCACGGTAATCTTTGCGCTAACAGCAAGCACTGCCCGTGCCCAGTCTCCTCTCCTTCCCCGCCTTCCTGTGATGACAAGCAGTTACCCTACGAATTAGCATGCAGTAAGTGTCGCAGCCACATGGTAAATGCTTACTGCACTTTAGTAAAAGGGCCCCTTAGAGTCAGGGCCGGATTTACGTATACGCCATGTACGCCATGGCGTAGGGCCCACAGCCGGCAGGGGCCCACAAAAAAAGAACCAGTTTTTTTTTTTTAAACTCAATTAAAAAAAAAACCTGGTGGCTGCCGCCGCGGGGCCCCCTCTGCTGCCGCGGGGGCCCCGTCTACAAGCTGGTCGGGTCGGGTCGGGTCGGGTCTCTCTCCCTCCCTCCCTCGCTGCAGGCTGCGAGAGACGCGAAGATAGATGTTAAGCCCGCAGGGGCTGATGGGATTTCCCATCAGCCCCTGCCGGCTTAACACAGACGCGAGGAGACGCTCTCCCTTCGCGTCTCTCGCAGCCTGCAGCCTGCAGCCTGCAGCGAGGGAGGGAGAGAGACCCGACCCGACCCGACCGGACCGGACCGGACCGGACCCGACCAGCTTGTAGACGGGGCCCCCGCGGCAGCAGAGGGGGCCCCGCGGCGGCAGCCACCAGGTTTTTTTTTTAAATTAAATTTTACTTTAGGCCGGGGGGGGGTAGGACTGGTAATGGGCTATGGGGGGGGGGGGTAGGACTGGTAATGGGCTATTGGGGGGCTGGGGCTGGAAATGGGCTGGGCTGGGCTGGGCTGGGGGGGGTTAAGGCTAGAGGTGGGCTGATGGGGTTAGGACTGGTAATGGACTGTGGGCTGTTGGGGGGGCTTAGAACTGGCAATGGGCTTTGGGGGGGGTTAAGACTGGTAATGGGCTGTGGGCTGATGGGGGCTGTCTGGTAATGGGCTATGGGGGGGGCTAGGACTGGAAATGGGCTGGGGGGTTAAAACTGGAGGTGGGCTGATGGGGTTAGGACTGGTAATGGGCTGTTGGAGGGGGTTAGAACTGGTAATGGGCTTTGGGGGGGTTAAGACTGGTAATGGGCTGTGGGCTGATGGGGGTTGTCTGGTAATGGGCTATGGGGGGCTAGGACTGGAAATGGGCTGGGGGGTTAAAACTGGAGGTGGGATGATGGGGTTAGGACTGGTAATGGGCTGTGGGCTGATGGGGGGTAGGACTGGCAATGGGCTATGGGGGGCTGACTGGAAATGGGTTGATGGGGTTAGGACTGGAAGTGGGCTGATGGGGGGTTAGGACTGGTAATGGGTTATAGGGGGGGCTTAAACTGACAATGGGGTGATGGGGGTTAAGGACTGAAAATGGGGTGATGGGGGGTTAAGGACTGTAAGTGGGGTGATGGGGGGGCTAGGACTGGTATTGGGTTGGGGGGTTGCTAGGACTGGAAATGGGCTGATGGATGGCTAGGACTGGAAATGGGCTGATGCAGGGACTAGAAGGGAATGGATGCTGGGTGAGGCTGGAACTAGAAGGGAGCTGATGTTGGGGGAGGATTAGAATGGGATGGGGCTGGAAGAGTAAAATGGAGAAGGGAAAAATATTTTGTGTGGGAGGGATAAAAAATCTACAATTGGCCGGGTATTGGGAGAGTAAGTGGGGATTGAGGATGGAGGGGTAAAATTTGAGTGGATGAAATAGGAATGAGGAAAGAGCAAAAGGAGAAAGATTAGTATGTTAAAGCAGATGTAGAGAGAGAATGGAAAAAAATCTAGAAGAGAGAAGAAAGGACAAATGGACAGCAGACGATGGAGAGTTAGCAGAAGACACGAAGAAACCAGAAGAAAGTGGCTGGAGCAATTGCAGCTGAAACAAATGCACAAAAGGTAGAAAAATATCTCTTTATTTTGAATTTATTAATTGGAATATGTCAGCTCTGGTAAATGTGCATCATTAACATCTGTGCTTTGTTTAGTACAAGAGAAAATTAATGTATAGTTTTATTTCTACAGTGTTGTACATTCCAAGTTTGGCTTTTGGGATTCCCAGTTTAATTATTGGCTTCCTATTTCTAAATTGTGATTACTTGTTTGGTGATGGTCTATGTTCTGCATGTGTAACTGAGCTGAGGTGTTCTGTTTATATAATTCCTATTTGACATTGCCACTTGTTCTCTTTCCCCAGTAGGTCATGTATTGTTGTTCTCTGAAATGTATTGGTTTAATATTTGCAGTGTTGCCTTTTGATTGGTAGAGTATGGTGCTTTGTGAGTCCTGGTAGTGCTGTTAGGATACGGCGGGTTTACTATGGGCAGTGTTTGTAGTAGTTCCTAATGTGTCTGGCAGTTGGCACTGGATTATAGTAATGTAGAAATCTTTTAGTCTTTCTTTATCCATACACTCATTAAGAGGCACGTTTACTAAAAGTTAGTATATGGTAACATTATGCAAATATTTATGCAAATGAGGCCCCTTATGCAAATGAGGTCTGCACCCCCCTTGGGCCGCCCCTGCTGGGGGCCCACAATTTTTGTTGGCGTAGGGCCTCACTCAAGGTAAATCCGGCCCTGCTTAGAGTTCTTCAGAAAGCAAAGTGAAATGCATCTGTGTGATATTAAAAAAAGTCTTCTTACTGGGTTGTAGTTCCAATGGGAGTCTATACAGATGTTGGAGACCCCTGAGCAGAAACACTTCTCACAGCCTTTCAGGTTGTATTGCTTCAAGTTGAAGAATCCACTTTTGCAACGATCACAATTTTCCCCTTCAACGTTTTCCTAGAACCCACAATTGCATTAAGAATATTATCACATAATAAACCTTTGGTATTCCTCAGCCCCGTCCTGGGAACACCTAGTCAGTTTGGTTTTCAGAATGTCCATAATAAATATGCATCAGAAAGATGTACTTCCACTGCCTGCACCGTATGCAAATTTATCTCACACGTAACAATTTTTATATCCTAAAAAAAGACTACATAGCTAGATGGTACTCCAGGACCAGCTTGAGAAACACGTCTTTAAATCATGCATAATAAGTTCTGTGCTTTTGTATTAACTTTCTCTATCTACACCATAATCACAAAGCATAACAATAAAATAATAGTACATATTAATTATAAAGGATTTTGCAAGCCTGAAAATCTGACTCTAGACACTAGTGATATGCAAACTAGTCTAAGTTGAACGCACATCTAGTGGTACATCATCTCTCCTCCCTTTGAACAGTCTTGGAAAACAGTGACAGTTAAGCTAAAATATCATTGAATTCAGGCAAGCCTCCACCATTGTCCAAGAAGGTGACATTTCAAGAAGAGAATGAATAAATTCCCCAGAACCAGGTATGTATTTCTGGTCAAAGTGGGGGCGTGGGGGGGGGGCGGGAGTAGTTTGAAGGCTTACTAAGCGAGGGCCTCCATGTGCCAAGTATGTTCTGGTTCAAAGTGACCTTGGACTTGGAAAGCTGCGGATGTCCAACTTGAAGATCCCATCTCCAGACATCTCCAAATTGGGGATCCTTGTTGATTTTTTTTAACTTCCTACTGACTTCAGTGGAAGACAGTGGGAATTCAAAGTACATTTTTCAGTACTACTGGGAAATTGGGGCAGTTAGAATGTGAATTACCACATGGCAACTGTCATGCCAGCTCGTAACATTTCCCATGCTTGTGTGCGAACACGGCACATTAATTCACATGCTAACACACTTTAATAAAAGGGCTCCAAAATTTCCGCTGGATGATCTTTCATGCCTAGCAGCACCATTTTATGGCAGCATTAAAGCACACAGTGGCTAACTGTTATCAGTGCAAGAAAAATATAGCCAAGTAAAATCATCTACCCCCTACAATATAGTACAGCAGTCACAGTAATGCTACTAGCTGCACATTTGTCACAAACGTTTATGACAGAGCTGGTGCAGTATAATGACATTTTATAACTGTTGGTCATCGCAATCTATGCTAACAATGGCATCCTTTAAACTCAGTTCAATGCTCATTGACAATTAATGCTGTAATTTTGCTTTTAATTATCAACCGACCTTTATGGCTACTGTGCAAGCAAGTGATGAACTTTGCATATGAAGCATTCTGCTGATATAGCATGATCAGTTTCTACACACAGCAAAAACCTATAGGGGTTCTGATGGCAGAAAGATCCATGATTCCTACCTTGCAACGACAGGGCTTTACACAAGGATCATCATTCAAGCTGCCCAGAACGCTGCAGTTACAGTAAACACAGTTAGGAAAGCCTGTGTAACCCAAGGCACATCTCTCACATCTCTGTCCTGCAAAGCCAGTTTTACAGTGGCAGGAACCAGGGTTCATGCCTACAGAAGAAAAGAAAGTATGCATTGTATGAAGCTATTCCAAAAGAATTAAATGAGAACTGTTAGATCGCTCTGTTTACAGCTGCATTTTAGGTTAAATTTGCTAAAAAGGCTGCAAATTCTGTAGAGTATCCATAAAGGGCCCGATATTGGGTTGGGCAGGCTATGCGACCCTACGGTACATAGCCCTGCCCACTGACCCTTAACCCCTGATATTCAGTGCCGGGGTCATATGGAGCCCCAGCATTGGATATCTGGGGATAGCAGCAGACAAAGAAAGCCGCAGTAGCTAACCAGGCAGCTCCTGCACCTTCAAGATAGGCAAGGGTTTTCCTCGCCTATCTTTAAGGTGCAGATCGCTAACTGGGCAGCATGTAATATCGCTGTTGCCCAGTTAGTGCTTATCACTGCCTCTGCTCAGCCCCGGAATGCCCTCAACACACCGCGATGCTAACCGGATAGCATCAGGGCGCATAGGGGAGTTAGGAGGGGATATTGAATTGCACTAGCCATGTAAATGTCATTGATTATTCCCATTGAAGGCATTTACACGGTTTACTGGGCTGCAAACTGTGTAAATGCCTTTCAAATATTGGGCCCAAAGCTTTTATAAAGAATAATATATGTAGTAGCATACGGGGGCATGTTTACTAAGAGTCACGCTTCTAGTGCTTGATCAGCCCCAAAAACAAGTGCACGGTGGTGCTGGACCTATGTTAAAAAATGGAGACATGGCCAGCATATCTCCATGTTGCTAGTGTGGGTTGCACTCTCTACCCCCTATGCTCATTTCCTTTACCTCGATCAACACAGATGCGTGTAACTCCACCCGCTGAAGTGTCAGTAAATGTTCTCATACTAAGTGCTACATCAGCAGAGAGCAGGCACCAAAAACAACTGCACTACCTGCGATGTAGCTGATCCAGCCCAGAACTGCTCGGTCTCTGCACAAACCCATGCTACTTGAGCAGTGTGGGATTTTCAAGGTGGCTGCATTTTCAGCACACGGTACTTTTTACCATGGCGCGCTTGGTCCATGCTGAACTCCGCACTACAGGGAGGAGTAGCCTAGTGGTTGGGGCAAGGTACTTCAGGCCGGAAGGTCGGGGGTTCAAATCCCACTAGAGGACAGCAACCTTGGGCCGGAAGGACTGGGGTTTCTAGTCCCACAGATGCTCCTTGTGGTCTTGGGCAAGCCACTTAACCCTCCATAGCCCATGTTCCCTGTAAGTATTAGTGTATGTGTCTCATATCCCCGCGTGTTAAATGTATCCCCCAATTGTGTTGTGACCGCTTTGATTGAAGGATAAAGCGGTATACAAAAACTGTCTAAATAAATAAATAAATAAATAAACTACACAGTAGTGCACTTTAGTAAATATGCAGCACGTGAGTTACAATTTAAAATGCTCAGATTTACAGCTAGGGCCAAAACACCGCAATAAGCTCACAAGTTACTTTGATTGCACAGTTCTGCAAAGGATTCTCTCTTAGCTAATAACATTTCCTCCAGTTTTTAAAAGACAAAAATGTACAGCCAAAGAATGACACAGGCATGATGAGTGTAAAGAACGTGCACATGTTCACCCAATACTTAAATTCAGCATGTTCAGTCAAAAGTCCAGCAGTTCTTTCTGAACTAAATTTTGCCTCTACAATATTCTTTCTGTGTTTTCAGTCACAATAATTTCAGATAGTCGTTCTTTACATATTCCCCCTTCTTGGCATTCCAATAGCAGAAGGTTAGTCTTTGGAAACCAAGGCATTCATTTGTTCGTTTTATTCGTCCCCTATGGGGGGAGCTATTTTGCAATGGAACAGTGAAGCTTACCAGCTATCTTCAATCAAGCCAGTTTAAAACTTGTTGGCAGGCATCTCTAATAGTATTGCAAGTTATCAAGAGTGTCACAAACCCCTCCGAGTACGCCAGAAAAGGAGCAAAGAGTATATACAGCTGCAGGATGAGTATCAGAAACCATCAGAAGGGCAAAGTTTTGCAAAGAGTGCAGTGAACACCCCAAGATAGTAGAAGAGGGCAAAGCAGCACCACAATCATTAGGAGTACACCAAGGCTCTTTCAGAGGAGTAAAGCACACAGATTTGGCTACAAGGCACTAAATTATGCCAGGACTGGCACAGCACCCAGATTGTCTGTAAGGTCTTAAACACGCCAAGGAGACCAGCACAGCACAGCACCCAGATCATTTAGAAGGCTCTAAAGTATGTCAGAAGGACCAGAACAACATTCTAATATGCTAACTATAAATCCCTAAAACATGCCAAGGGGAATGGCACAGCATCCAAATCATCTGGAAGGCCCTAAAACAGACGAGAGCCAACACAACAGCCCATTTCCAGTCCTATCCTAGCTCCCCCATCAGCCCATTTCCAGTCCTAGCTCCCCCCCATCAGCCCATTTCCAGTCCTAACCTAGCCTGCCCCCCTCCCCCAAAGAGCCCTGCGCCTGTCTGACCAGCTTCAGAGGGAGCAGGGGAGGCCTGAAGCCCTAGCTCGCCTCTGCACAGCCACCGGAATGAAGAGCGGAGTTTTCCTTCACTCTGGCAGCTATATTCTTGTGCAGCCCACTGACACGCTATGTGCCGGGAAACAGAAATGCCCTTTAACCTCCTGCATGCCAGTGGGCTGCCTAAGAACACAGCCGCCGAAGTGAAGGAAAATGATGCTCTTCACTCCAGTGACTGTGCAGAGGTGACCCAGGGCTTGACCAGGCAGAGGAGCAGGGTAAGTTCAGCTAGGCTGTGTGCCCACATGTTACGAGTCCCAGCATAGCAATGTTAAGCATAGAGGAAGATCCCCCAGGATGGAATAAGCATTTATAGAAGTCTTAGAAAACATGCTGAGATAATTAAATAAGAATCAAAGGTTGCACCCTGGTGAAGGTCTCTAAAGCAGAGGGAGTAGGGCTGCAGCACTGGCAGTGAAGGCCCAGAAGAGCTGAGGAACAGGGCCAGCCCGATGCATGTGTGGGCTAGGATAGGACTGGAAATGGGCTGATTGGGGGGGGGGGCTAAGATAGGACTGCAAAGTTAATGCGCATTCACAAATGTTAATGTGCGTTAAGTGCAGGAATACCCATTTGTTTCTATAGGCGCAGTGGCACTTAACATACTTTAATATTTAGTAAACATGCCCCTAAGTCATTGCCAGGAGAAAAAAAAAAGAGGCTTGTAAAGGGCTTCTTTGAAAGCCGCCTAAAATTTTAAATGGGCAATATAAACATTTTAAAATAAAATAAATTAAATTTATGCAAATGAGGTCCAGTGGCTATGCAAATGAGGCGCTGCAATGAGTCTCCGCACATGCCCCCGTATCACCCTTTGGCCGCCCCTACTGAGGAAGACCAGCACAGCAACAAGATAGGCTGGAAGAACGTATATGGCTTATATAAAAGCAGGCTATAGTTAAGCGATAAATACAATTTGGGATGTACATTCCCTAATGCAGAACTAGCAAAACAGAACTAAACTAAGTTGTAGTTTAAAGCAACTTTGGGTTGGCCAACTCCAGACTTCATTCATTCCACCTTGCTGCTCCATATGCCTGGGAACAGACTAACTGAGTCAGTGCACCGGACTCCTTTTCTGGCCCTATTCAAGTCCAGGCTGAAGACCCACCTCTTTGAGGCTGCTTTTGGATCCTGATGCTTCTCATGCCATTCTGCGGGGCCTCTCAAAAAGCTCCCTATATCCTCTTCAACTCATGCAACATATTGTACAGCTGTGCAAATTCTGACACACTCACCTCGAGCCAACCACATCATGCCTATTCTAAAGGAGTTGCATTGGCTACCTCTCCAGAGTTGCATTAATTATAAAACACTCATGACAACCTTCAAAGTAATCCATCAATTACCCCCTATATATTTGCAGTCAATTATTACAAGAATACTGGAAAACTGCTTAAGGAGAAGCAACAAATCAAACCTACTAAACCTGCCTCTAGCGCTAACCAAGTGTAACAAGTCAACTTGCTCCAAGGCATTCTCCCTGCATGTCCCACACCTATGGGATGCTTTACCATCACAAATCAGAGACACCCACGACCTTGCAACCTTCCACAAACTGCTTAAAACCCATCTATTCAAGGAACATTTTGATGGGATAACATAACCTCCTCTTACTTATCTATCCCTAATATACCCTTAGATGTAAGCAACCTTCTACCTGTACATAGTCACCTCAGAGATGTAAGTGACACTCTAATTGTATATAGTTACAGTTCTATGTTATAAATAATGTTATCTGCCTGCTCCATTTACAAGAGTTAACTCTTCCTTGTATACCTGTTGCATGCAATGTTGAATTTTGTTCCCTGTAACCTTCACTGATCCTCGGAAATGCGGTATATAAGAATAAACAAATAAGTCCTAAGCCCAAGGAACCTTTCCCCATTCCTTCAAATTTAGACTTGAAATAGCCATTTTTTTCATTCTTTTTTTTCTCCTTTGAAATCCTAGCCCACCTTCCTTCCTCACTCTAAAAATCTGAGACAAAATGGTTCTCTGGAGCTTGGACTGGGCTGTGTTTTGCAGCTCTGCTGTGATTTTATCCCCCTTAACCCAGACAGAGAAACATTTCTCTACCTGCTTGTCAAAGGTTTGAAGCATGATTGCCTTAGAGTCACATGCTAGCTGCTGGTGACCCTTTCTTGACCTTCTCCCCCTACTAGAATGATTCCATTGTGACCAGCAATGCTTGCATGATTGATGAAAACAAAGTCAACAAATGACAATTCAGGATTTTTTTCAAGCATGCACAGAAAAATGTAATTTTCATTGATTTTTCATTCACACAACAACTAATACACATGCCTAATGGTTATTGTTTACAATTCCTGCAGGGCTGGCCTGCCCACTAGGCAAACCAGGCAGTCAGCTAGGGTGGCAGACCTTGGTGGGCGGCAGAGCGATCCTTCCTTTGAAATGGTGGCAGTTATTCAGCCGCCACTTTAGTGCCACAGCAGGCATTTAAATGAACACGTGCAGTCATGGCCTGCTGCTCCTGCCCCAAGTTGCATCGAAGGGGGCAGAAGCGGCAGGCCATGAATGCACACATGCATGTGGGCACTTTAAAGTCCTCCGCGGTACTGAACGATGCTTCAAAGCAAGGTGGGTAGTTGGGGGGGGGGGGGGGCAACAGCGGCACAGCAGAGTAGAACCTTAGGCATGAGGGTGGGCAGAATGAAGGACCTGAAAGGTGTGCCCTGTTGATTTGAATTGACCACAAAGAACGATTAGAAGAAAAAGAAAGGGGGTATTTTACCAAAGGGTACTAGCTGGCAGTGCATGTCTGGCACATGCTCAAAGTGCACCTTGGACAGTCCTTGCCAGCTAGCAGGGACCAATTCCTGAGCTAACTGTGCATCCTGCATTAGGAACATGAATGGCAGGTTGGGGTCGAGAGAAGGCATGGTGAGCTCTGCACAGTTAATGCAGGGTAAACAAAGCATCAGGGCCGGATTTGCCTATACGCCACGTACGCCGTGGCGTAGGGCCCACAGCTGGCAAGGGCCCACCGGGAATGTTTTTTGCACAGGGCCCTGCGTTTCAGGGGGCCCCGCGCAAAAAACATTCTGATCCTTCATTAAAATTTTTAAAAAAAAAAAAAGCTGTCGCTGCCTCTGCCGGGGCCGCCGCGGCAGAATCGAGTGTGCCGCGGGGCCCCCCCTGCCCAGCAGAGCCTGGCCTGCCCTCCCCGGTATCACCTCTCGAGTCTCAGCTGCCTCCTCCAGTCACACGCGCTGGCTTTCAGAGCGCGAGGTGAGTTTCTCCCTCGCTGCTCTGTTAAGCCCGCGGGGGGATGATGGGAAGTCAATCAGCCCCCGCGGCTTAAACAGAGCAGCGAGGGAAAAAAACTCTTCCCTCGCGCTCTGAAAGCCGGCGCGTGTGACTGGAGGGAGGGAAGCTGAGAGAGGTGATACCGGGGAGGGGCAGGCTCTGCTGGGCAGGGGGGGCCCCGCGGCACACTCGATTCTGCCGCGGCGGCCCCGGCCCCGAGCAGAGGCAGCGACAGCTTTTTTTGTAAAAAACAATTCGCTGGGTTTGGCTGGGGGGGTTAGGACTGGTGATGGGCTGGGGGGGTTAGGAGTGGTAATGGCTGTGGGCTGTTGGGGGGGGTTAGGACTGGTGATGGGCTGGGGGGGGTAGGAGTGGTAATGGCTGTGGGCTGTTGGGGGGGGTTAGGACTGGTGATGGGCTGGGGGGGTAGCAGTGGTAATGGCTTTGGGCTGTTGGGGTGGGGGTTAGGACAGGTGATGGGGCTGGGGGGGTAGGAGTGGTAATGGCTGTGGGCTGTTGGGGGTGTTAGGAGTGGTCAGGGCGGTGGGCTGTTGGGGGGGTTAGGAGTGGTGATGGGCTGGGGGGGTTAGGAGTGGTAATGGCTGTGGGCTGCTGGGGGGTTAGGACTGGTAGATGGGCTGGGGGGGGTTAGGAGTGGTAATGGCTGTGGGCTGTTGGGGGTTAGGACTGGTAAGGGGCTATGGGGGGGTTAGGAGTGGTGAGGGGCTATGGGGGGGGCTATGGGGGGAGCTAAGTCTATATGGGCTGATGGGATTAGGACTGGAAGTGGGGTTGATGGGGGCTTAGGACTGGTAATGGGCTATGGGGGGGGCTTAAACTAAAAATTGGGTGATGGGGATTAGGACTGGAAATGGGCTGGTGGGATTAGGACTGGGAGTGGGCTATGGGGGCTAGGACTGGTAATGGGTTGGGGGGGTTGCTAGGACTGGCAAGGGCTGGGGGATTAAGACTGGCGTGGGCTGATGGAGTTAGGACTGGTAATGGGCTGTGGGCTGGTGGGGGGGGTAGGACTGGTAATGGTATATGGGGGGCGAGGACAGGAAATGGGCGGATGGGCAGGGGTTAGGAATTGAGGTGTGCTGATGGGGTTAGGACGGGTAATGGACTGTGGGCTGAGGGGGGGGGTAGGACTGGCAATGGGCTATGGGGGGGTTAAGACTGGTAATGGGCTGTTGGCTGATGGGGGCTGTCTGGTAATGGGCTATGGGGGGTTAGGACTGATCAGGGACTATGGGGGGGGGGCTAGGACTGGAAATGGGCTGATGGGGTGGGGTCCGGACTTCAGGTGGGCTGATGGGGTTAGGACTGGTAATGGGACTGTGGGCTGATGGGGGGGGTTAGGACTGGCCAATGGGTCTATGGGGGGCGGACTGCGAAATGGGTTGATGGGGGTTAGGACTGGAAGTGGGCTGATGTGGGGTTAGGACTGGTTTTAATGGGTTATATAGGGGGGGCTTAAACTGAAAAATGGGGTGAGTGGTGGGGTTAGGACTGGACGTGGGTTGATGGGGGGGCTAGGACTTGTATTGGGTTGATGGGAGGGTGCTATAGGACTGGAAATGGGCTAATGGGGGGCATAGGACTTGGAAATGGGCGGATGCAGGGACTAGAAAGGGGAATGGATGCTGGGTTGAGGCTTGGAAAACTAGAAGGGAGCTGGTGTTGGGGGAGGATTAGATTGGGGATGGGGCTGGGAAGATGTTAAAATGGAGAAGGGAAATAAATATTTTTTTATTGTGTGGGAGGTGATAAAAAATCTACAATTGGCCGGGTATGGGGAGAGTCAAGTGGGGATTGAGGATGGAGGAGGTAAAATTGGATAGATGAAATAGCGAATGAGAGGATAAAGAGGCAAAAGGAGAGAAGATTAGTATGTTACAGCAGATGTAGAGAGAGAATGGAATAAAAAAAAACCAGAGAAGACAGAAGAAAGGACAAATGGACAGCAGATCGAAGAGTTAGCAGAAGAAGAATAAGAAACCAGAAGAAAGTGGCTGGAACAATTGCAACTGAAAAAAAAATGCACAAAAGGTAGAAAAATATCTCTTTATTTTGAATTTAGAAACTGGAAATATGTCAGCTCTGGGAACTGTTGCATCATTAATTTTTGCGCTTTGTTTAGTACTAAGAGGAAATTAATTTATAGTTTTTATTTCTACAGTGTTGTTGTGGTGTATATTCCAAGTTTGGCTTTTGGGTTCCCAGTTTAATTATTGTCTTCCTGTTTTCTAAATTGTGATTCCTTGTTTGGTGATGGTTCTAGTGTTGTGCATGTGGTAACTGAGCTGAGGTATTCTGTTTATATAATTCCTCATTTGGACATTGCCACTTGTTCTTTCCCCAGTAGGTCATGTATTGTTGTTCTCCTGAAATGTATTGGTTTAATATTTGCAGTGTTTGCTTTTGATAGTTAGGGTATGGTGCTTTGTGAGTCCTGGTAGTGCTGTTAGGATCTGGCGGGTTTTGCGTATGGGTTTCGAAATGGGCAGTGGTTTGTAGTAGTTCCTAATGTGCCTGGCGGTTGGCACGGGATTATAGTAATGTAGAAATCTTTTAGTCTTTCTTTATCCATACACTCATTAAGAGACATGTTTACTAAAAGTTCGTGTATGGTAACATTATGCACATATTTATGCAAATAAGACCACTTATGCAAATGACGTGCTGGCACTTTGAGGAAATTCTTTGGTTTTGTGCGGCAGTTTGGGCACTCGGGCTCAAAAAGGTTAGCCATCACTGCCCTATATCCTCTTCAACTCATGCAACATATTGTACAGCTGTGCAAATTCTGACACACTCACCTCGAGCCAACCACATCATGCCTATTCTAAAGGAGTTGCATTGGCTACCTCTCCAGAGTTGCATTAATTATAAAACACTCATGACAACCTTCAAAGTAATCCATCAATTACCCCCTATATATTTGCAGTCAATTATTACAAGAGACTGG